>JAKOOJ010000007.1:76020913-77449663 GCA_022577455.1 Arizona elegans
GTCCAGTTGACTGAGTTTCATTTTTAATGAATAAAAGAGAATAATAAATAATTTTATAAGATACATCAACAAATTGCAGCTTCCTGCAATAACACCAGCGGAACTGCAAAAAACTGCACTATTCGGAACATTGTACATCTTAGGAAGGTACTTGGTTGATATCCAGGGCGCTGGCAGCAACCCGTATCAACCATTAGCACCAGTCAATGGTATTTGTGATGCATTTTTGAATGTTCAGTTGACTGAGTTTCATGTTTAATGAATAAAGTATAATAATAATAATAGAATGTGGTAGAAAGACTGTATGAACAGAATTCATGTATATATTTAGAATAATAAACATACTTTTAAAACAAAAACCTCAAAACCTAACATGGACACGCAGTGGTAAAAAGAATAAAATCTCTCCAAATCTCTGGGACAATACACATTTTATGAATAAGGTATTGCAATAAAGTTATATATAAATGATTAAGTTGAAGACATTCTAAATAAGTGCAACATTTTCCTATGAAAAGATTAAATATACTTTTAACTAATGTAACGATGTCAGTACGTGCTGCCAACTGTATATTTACAGTTTTAAGCAACCCAGTAGAAACATTCCAGGAAAAGTTATATGAACCTTTTACAAATCTTCTTTCATATTTCTTGTACATTTTATTTAAAAGCATATCAACTAGTAACCATACTAATAATATTGGCTTTCTATGCTCAGTCATATCTATTTCTCTACATAATTTTCAGCTCATCAGCTAATGCCTTGAATGATAGTAAATCCCGATCTTCAATGTTCTTCTCTAGGTCCAGCGCAATCAACGTGGTGAAGATATTACGTGTTTTGAGAGTCCTCAGACCATTGCGGGCAATCAACAGAGCGAAGGGTTTAAAGGTAGAAAACCGTTTCCAGTCCATGAAAGATTAAATGCTCTCTTGCTTTATGCTACTTCTCTGAATGAATCAGCTTGGGGTTTTTCCTAGTACTAGGCAGGGGGTATAAAGGCAGTGATTCCAGTCCATCTGCTTTGTTCGGATAGGCAGGATTCCTTGTTAACAGTGGGTGATTTTTTCCCCCTGTCTTAAAGGTAATAGTGCCCATACGTGTACAATTCTATTTATCTTCTTATATATAAATCTCATTCATGTTTATGGCAAAAAAATAAGAGTCTGCCTTTTTTTTCCTGGGATACTATTGGACTGGATCCAATATTGGAGCCTTATGATTTGGTATTAAATTATTTGACTTGCAAATGCTCTAGGGCAGGGGTGTCAAACTCGTGATGACACATCGTCACGTGACATATCACAACTTTTTCCCCTTTGCTAAATCGGGGTGGGCGTGGCCAGCGCATGACGCATCCAGCCCACGGGCCATGAGTTTGACACCCTTGCTCTAGGGCACGAAATTTCTCTGTGTAACAATGACCTATCTTTGTATTTATTTCACCATCTCACCTAAATGACTCTGGGTGGGATACAAAAAATGTGAAGGGCAATTCTGAGCAAAGTACAGCATAGGCCTGGCTATGCTACATGATGGTACAGATTTTCTCTAATACTGTCCCATCCAAAAATTGTTATGGACTCCAGTGCAGCTTAAGGGTGGCCATTTGTCATCTAAACAAAGACAATATACTCATTTAAGTTATAGGTCCTCTTCCCCCCAAAATCATTACGTTAGGAGATACTATTGCCTTTTCACTATGGATACAAATGGTAAAAAGCTGATGAAGTTTTTAGAAAGTGGACAATCATGAAACATTTATGACTTAATGATGCTCTTACTTCCTTCTGTTCTCCAAAATCAGTAGCCTATGGATTTTTGCCTTCTAAGTGGCCCTGCACAGATGTATAATAAGATGGCTAAGTAACAAGAATATTGATACTTAAAACGACTCAAAAGTGAAACATTCAACTTGTTTTTATTCCTGATTCTTCTTTGCAGCACGTGGTTCAATGCGTATTTGTAGCCATACGAACCATAGGGAATATTGTGATCGTGACCACTTTGTTGCAGTTCATGTTTGCCTGCATTGGCGTTCAGTTGTTCAAGGTAAATGTCGAAAAACATGACAACCCAATAGAACCTTTTGGAAGAGTTTGGGAGAAAAGGAAAAGAAAAACTGCCTGGAGCTCTACATTTTCTAGAACGATCATCACAAAATATTAAAGTAACCAACTTGTTTAATCTGAGAGAGCTACTGGGCACTTTAGTTCATAATATTCACTCAGGGAGTAACTAATGGCGTTCAACTTTTGAACTAATATGTTCAATGTCACTGTAATTCTCTGCAAAAGTAGCCCCAAATACTACTTGAATGTGATTTGGGGCTTTGTGCCACAATTGATGATAATTTGAGGGAAGATTTTATGTTTGCAGCTGGATGGAAGTGGGAACCTTCTCTGAATTTTGTTGAGTAGTGAAGACGAGCAGAATCGGCCCAGCTGTTCTCTCAGTGCATTCAGGGCACACATGGATGAACATTTCCTGAAACTAGGGTTAATTCCAGAAGCTGGAAAATCCACCATATGGATCTCATCAACCTACATATTTAATCAGGGGTACACACAGGGCAGATATTAATATTGTGGCTGTTATTGAAAGTAATTGGAATATGGATTTGAAAAACGTAGAAGTTTTTGCTAGCAATGAGCTGCCTTCAGTGTGTTTTCTATTCTGAAAACTACTTTTGCAGTATCAGCAATAATGGTACATGCGAAGTATGAAAACTCAGAACATTTCAGCTTGCTTCATAAGATCTTAGATTAAGAATTCTTCATTTCATTACATGAATAATAATGTATAGTGTTATAGTATATTCCAGTTTTCAGAGTACACTAAAACACTTTCCCTAACATAGAGAATTGCTATGATTTTTCAGTTTCTTCCAAAGTCTCCTTTGTTTAATATTCTAATACAAATGTATCATTTTATACTAAGTCAGTGATATTGTCCTTTAGGGTGCAATATATTACTATATGATTCTTATCCTTATCCTTTTTATCCTTACTATAATCGTAATTACAGGTAGTCCTTGACTTGTAACCAGTCATTTAGTGATCATTCGAAGTCACGGTGGCACTGTAAAAAGTGATTTATGACCGGTTTTCACACTTAATGACCGTTGCAGCATCTTCCTGGTCACATGATCAAAATTCAGAAACTTGGCAACTGGCATATATTTATGGTAGCTGCACTGTCTGGGGTCATGTGATTTGCAACATTCCCAGCCTCCGACAAGCAAAACCAATGGGGGGAAGCCAGATTCATTTAACAACCTTATGATTCACTTAACAACTTCAATGATTTGCTTTAACAACTGTGGCAAAAAGGGTCATAAAAGGGCGCACAATTCACTTAACAACTGTCATGCTTAGCAATGGAAATCTGAGGGTCGATTGTGGTTGTAAGTCAAGGACTATTTGTACATACAGGATAAATTATTTCCGTTTGGACTAAGGAAAGTTACACAAAGTATGAAAAGAGTTAGAATTTATATGCCAAAGAAATTAAACAAATAAAATATGAAAAAGCAAAGAAAATTTAACTAAATTTAATTTATATCAAAATCATTGATGTACCTGCATTTTTTCCACACCCTTTTATCATTGCAAATGTTGTGTTTTGTTAGGTAAGCTTTTAATCTTGTTCTTTTTGAGAATCACATCAGCTCCTTCTAATCACAACTTTCTTAGACTTTCCCTTCCCCCTCAACCTATTCCCTTTCCCTCATACCCATTCAGATAAAGGGAAAATCTTCAGTATATTTATGTAATGCCATGCCAAAACTAGTTGACATTTTGGTGGATTTGCATATTTGAAACAATTTGGAAAATGGCTGGAAACATGTTTTGTTGATGGCTAATCTTTCCATATACTTAAACATAAAAAATAATTTTTTAATAGAAGGAATTCTGAGTTACGAAGTAACTGTATGATAAAATACTTATTCCTATCCCAGTTTGACTCTTAACTCTGTTGTACATGTGTTGCCTTGAATGAAAATTTATAGCTTAAGTTCAAAAGTACAATTGTTGGCAACATAGACTAAGATCCATACAGAATGCAGTAAGGCTGGCACTATCATTCAAGCTGATAAAACTTTAAACAGCAATAGATGAAGAGAGGAGAAAGCACTTTTTCTTCTTCTTCATGAGGCAGTAATGAAAGCATAACTCTGTGATCTGCTCTATAATTAAATTATTCTTCTCTTTCATCCCCCTCCAGGGCAAACTGTACAGCTGCACTGATAGCTCCAAGCAAACAGAAGCAGAATGCAAGTGAGTTCATGATCATTTGTCTGACCTCTTTTCCATGTCAACCGCTGTCAAGGAATTTTCTTTTGTGTCTATTTCCCCCAATCCCCCTTACTTTCCTTCTCCTCATAGGGGCAATTTTATCACTTACAAGGATGGAGAAGTGTCTCAACCGATGATCCAGGCCCGAAGCTGGGAGAATAGCAAATTCGATTTTGACAATGTCCTGACAGCTATGATGGCCCTTTTCACTGTTTCAACCTTTGAAGGCTGGCCAGAGTGAGTATATAAGGCATTATTTCTTTATATTTTATGGATGCAAAATAATTTGCCTTTTTCAGCGTTTAAATGGGCTTGTTTGACTCAATTTGTCAGTCAGTACTTCAGTGTGTTATCATGTGCTAACTCACTACCTGTTTCAAAAGTTCTTTAGAAAATAATGTTTCATTTCATTTTACTGTCTCATTTCTGACATAGTCACAAGACTGAATATCTGGAAATCTGGAAACTTTCAAATGGCACATTCGGAAGGCTGTTTTCTTGTGCTTTCATGCTTAGAAAGGAACTTTTAAAAAGGCCTGCCAATTAGGTTGTCTGAAAGTATTTTGTGTCTATTTCCTTTTTTTTTTTTTTTTTTTTGTTTCCAGACTGCTGTATCGATCTATCGATTCTCATATGGAAGATGTGGGGCCCATCTATAACCACAGAGTGGAGATCTCAATTTTCTTCATTATTTATATCATCATTATTGCTTTCTTCATGATGAACATCTTTGTTGGTTTCGTGATTGTCACATTTCAAGAGCAAGGAGAACAAGAATATAAGAACTGTGAGCTTGACAAGAACCAGGTAATTCCATTACGTGGCTCTTAAAATCCTGCAAGATACAATTCAAACATCTGACTAAATATTTATTAGAATGTAAGGTGAAGGTGGTACTACTGTACTACAAATCTTAGGAAATTGTGCTAGGCCCAGAGGTGGGTTTCAGCAGGTTCTGACCAGTTCTGGAGAACCGGTAGCATAAATTTTGAGTAGTTCGGAGAACCGGTAGTAAAAATTCTGACTGGCCCTGTCCCCATCTATTCTCTGCCTCCTAAGTCCCAGCTGATCAGGAGGAAATGGGGATTTTGCAGTAACCTTCCCCTGGAATGGGAAGGGAATGGAAATTTTACAGTTTCCTTCCCCTGCCACACCCACCAAGCCATGCCATGCCCATCAAGCCACACCCACAGAACCAGTAATAAAAAAATTTGAAACCCACCACTGGCTGGGCCTGCTGACTGCTGAAAAACACCACCCACCCATGGACTATTAGAATATTTCATAGAAAAATAAAAGAAAGATACAGGGCTACGCTTGATAAAACAGGCATCACAATGCAAAGTCCTCCTTTGTTATATGTGCATTGTTATATGTGACGGTGCTAGTATAATAACGTAAATTTCATCACTGAAATAAAACGATCAGATTCCACAGAGACCTCTTGGAAGATAGCAAGTCTTTGTTCCTGTTGCAATGGTATACTTTGGGGTATTCATGTTGTATTTTAATACACATTAAAAGACCAGTAATCCGGAGATCAGTGGTTTATTCCAAAGTAAATAATTACAATATTGCAATATTAAAGGTTATTGGATTTAGTAAGGTTTTAAGACTGCGACTTCTAGAATTTCCAGTCATCAAAGATCATACTGGATGGAATTCTCAAAATTCCATGAACTTTCATGAAGTACAATTGTTCTACCAGTTTTTCTCACAAAACGGTCTATGCTGCATAAAATGTTGGGCCCAAAACAATGTGTCGGTCATTAAGGCGCCACAAGACTTACCCTTAGAAAATGATTTCTCCTAAAGCAAGAATTTTTATAATGATTTCTGACCAAGCTATATTTCTATAATGGTAGAATTTATTTTTCTAACCTACTGCTTTCTTTTAATAGCGTCAATGTGTAGAATACGCCCTGAAGGCCCGGCCCCTGCGAAGATATATCCCCAAAAACCAGTACCAATATAAAGTATGGTACGTGGTGAACTCCACCTATTTTGAATACCTGATGTTCGTCCTCATCTTGCTGAACACCATCTGCCTAGCCATGCAGGTAGGTGGAAAGTTAGAAAATACTACCGTGTTTCCCCGAAAATAAGACCCTGTCTTAAATTTCTTTGAACCCCGAAATAAGCACTTGGCCTTATTTTCAGGGAGGTCTTATTATTTTGGGGTGCATGGAAGAAACCAAAGGAAATGGCAGGGACTGGCTGCGCATGCGTTTAAATATTTTCGGGGGGGCTTATTTTCAGGGAAGAGCTTATTTTAGTGCATGCGCTCAAAAATCTGATTGGGCTTATTATCAGGGGATGTCTTATTTTAGGGGTAACAGGGTAGGGCTATGCAAAGCTTCAGAATTAATTTGGCAAAGATACTTCAAAGAAATCTTTAAAACAGATGTATCTTCACCTGGCTAACTACTGCAGCTGCCATGTTATTTTAGGAAATGGCATTGCTTGCTTTAAAGTTTAAACAGTTGAAGATAAGTGCACTGTCCTTATCTCATGCTTTCTAAAACAGTTTTTTGGAATGGAATTCAAGACAGCATACAGCCCAAGAAAGTCTTACAATATCATAGCTAATATTGAATTCACTGCAATATTCATGATCTAGAAATTGCACAGTTCCTGTAGTTTCTTTAATTATCAAGGGAAAAGAAGTACATTATTAAAACCAAGAATATTTTTTTACTGTGAGAGAACTAAAATTATCTGAAAGTATTAATTTGTTCCATTCTATAAAAGCAGATTAAATTGTATCAACTGCATACCTTTTTTTAAAAGCAAGTGTATTTCCTAAGTACAACATACAAAAACCATAAAAATGTTATTTTTAAAAAAATTTAAATTATGTACACACACACACTGAATTTCTTTTACAATAATCATAAAGTAAGTCACGATGTTGTAAGCAAATCACATTGTTAAATGAAGCCAGCATATCCAGTGGCCATTTTTTTTGCCATTTTTCAGCCGGAAATCAGTAAAAAAAAAGTTACAAATTGCAGTAACATGACCACAGAATGTTGCAACTAATAGTAAATGTGAGCTGGTTGACAAATGCCTGAAAAACAATCATGTGATGGGGGAAGCAGCAGTCATAACTTTGAGGACAAGTATAGGTCACAAGTATAACACAGGTACTCCTTTATATATGACCATAATGGAGCCTGTCCATTACAGTCCTATGTCATGGTAGTCAAAAAATGGGTTGGTAACATAACCAACTTGCTTTTATGTTGCTTGTGGTGGTCATTAAGCAACCCCAGCGGTCGTAAAGTGAATGCTATAGCTGCTAAGCGAACTAATTATTATTGTTGTTGTTGTTGTTGTTTAGACTTTTATACCGCTTCATAGTGCTTTACAGCCCTCTCTAAGCGGTTTACAAAGTTAGCATATAGCATATTGCATTAGCATATTGCCCCCAACAATCTGGGTCCTCATTTTACCCACCTCGGAAGGATGGAAGGCTGAGTCAACCTTGAGCCGGTGAGATTTGATCTGCTGATCTGCTGAACTAGCAGTCAGCTGAAGTAGCTGCAGTACTGCACTCTAACCACTGCGCCACCTCGGCTCTTTTAGTTTGTTATACATGCAATTTGCTAAAAACCAGAAGAAAAACTATCATACAATGCAATCATGTGACCACAACACACTACAAATGGCCATAAATGTGATCACGTTGCCACATGCCTAAAGCTTGGACACATGACTGTGATGGAGGTCTAACTGTTGCTACTACAGACCTGGGTTGAAAGTCCCATTTTTTGGGATCCCTCATAATTTTGAACAGTCGCCAAGCAGCCAGTCATAAATCAAGCACTGCCTACTCTGAGGACATGGCCTTTCTTTTTTAATTAATTAGATATAGGATAAAATCATATTATCATATTTCAACTAGATAGCCCATGATATTGTGTTAGAAAGCTATGTTCTCCGCATCATAGCTGGTTTTGAAATGAAATATGTTTTTAATGATTCGTTCATTAAATTATAAAGCAATCAGAAGGAGATAGAAGTGGAGCAGAAGAAGGGACAGAGAACTGGTAAAAGGAGAAAACAATCCACTTTTCACAATGCAAATTGGAATAATTAGTTGTTGGGGATTTGTTTTCAGCACTATGGTCAAAGTATCCTCTTCAAACAAGCAATGAACATCCTCAACATGCTGTTCACCGGCCTTTTCACCGTTGAGATGGTTCTGAAGTTAATTGCCTTCAAACCCAAGGTATGTTGTCGATCAAAGTTTCTCTCTGTGCACCTAAGGGGGTCAAAAAGCAGACTGGAGGAGATTTTTTAAAAAAAAATAAAGTCAAAAAATAAAATCTCCCATACTCCTCCACAATCTAAAGGAAATGGTCTTGAGCAGTTGCTGTCTAGACTTGGAATCTCAATCTGTGCTTGGAATAGCCTTCCATTTTTAAACTGAGTGTACAGACAGAATCGTGTCTTTTAAAAATACAGCATTTCTCTGATTCTTCAGAATATATAAGCTGTAAAATGTCATGCACCCCAATGGACACCCATGGGAACACGAGAATTGTCTCAGCACCAACTTGTAACTACTAATTTGAGGGCATAACTAGGATGCTTGCTCCTGGTGCTGAAAAACACTCTCTTGAACACACTCTATTCCAACTCCTTTTGAAAAGCAAAGTTAAAAAAGACTGCTGTGATGTAAGTTGAGCACCAAAGAGTTAGGAAGTTGCATCAGGAAGGTTTGTATGATTCAAAAAAGAGGCTTGAAATAAAAAGAGAAAGAGTTAACAGCTGTGTTGGGATGGTGGGGAAGGAAAATGTGGCAGCTGCTCCCACAAAGAGAAGGCAGGAAGAACGGAGAAAGTCTTCATCAAGTAGTAGGCTTATTGATGAAGTTGGAAAGGGAAAGGAAAACAAGGTTTTCTATTTATTCAGCAATGCTGGGTGCCCAGGTCGCACCAGAGAAGGCTAGGGGATGAAGGAATTAAATCTACCCTGCTTGCCCGACAATAGTGTTCAATGGAGATGGGAAGCTTGAAGAAAAAGCAAGAATATTCTCCACTTAGCCATGAGTAATAAGGCATTGAGAAGGTGGCCTGGAAAAACTACTCAGTGAGTACGGCACCTAGCCTCCAGGGTCACTGTGGCTTTGTATAATGCTAGGGTATTAACAAGGAATGATGGGCATTGAACTGGCAAAGCTAGGAGCATTTCCTCAAAGCCCAGCAGAGATGAAGTGCCCCCCCCCCATTTCTAAACTTGTCCCCCAAATGCCCCCAAGTGGAGGCCGCAACTGAGACAGTAAGGAAATTGGTCTTGCGTTGTCTACTCTCTGTATCCTCCTCCTCCAGAACACAGAGGAAACAAAGCAGTACACAATAGCTGAGTAGAGAGAAATGTTCCTTCCAACAATTTCATCACAAACTCCTAGAAGTACATATTCATCTGGAACCAGTACCTAGCTTTTAAAAAAGCTGTATTGCTGAAATAAATAAAACATTGTGGTAATCATTTTGTGAATTGCAGCCACAATAATTCCACATAGTCCACATGCACCCATGAGCCCAAAAGATTGAAAAACAGCCCCTAATATACAGGATGTACCAAAAAGGTCAGGCCCCATGGGCAATTGATTATATACATTACATTAAATGTTTGGATTGGTTGCCATTTTCTTGTAAACGCTTCCTTAGTCATTTGACACATGACCTTTGAACACTTCTAAATATTCTGGGGAAAAAGTAATATTCTGATTGTCTTGGGAACCTGACCATTGATACACCCTGTATATCATTCATTGCTTTAAATTCATAATGAGACAGACTTTGAGGCAGAAGGCTAGTATAAAATGAGTACAAACTCACACTGTTTAAATGGTCTTCTAACAACAGTAGCACAAGTGGTCCTCATTTAGTAAACACAACTGGGACCAGCAACTGGGTCATTAAGTGAAGTGATCACTAAATGAAATTATGACTGTACTTATTATCTTCCTCCAGCTTTCTTTTACTTTATAGACCTGCAATGGTTCTAAATGTGGGGACTGGTCATAAAATTCCTTTTTCATCACTGCCATAACTGCAAATAGTCACTAAATGAGACAGCTGCTAAACATAAATGTTAAAACACATATTTTTTCCCTAACATTTACGTGTTACTTACAGATAGTTCAGAGACATCCTCCCTCCCAAAAAAGATCTTGAAAATTTCAGTTTACAGCAGTTTTAGAAAAGACAAATTCAGTTTAAACTATTGAAAATAAAACTCCCATTGTAACATCTATATACCAGGGTATAGTATATCCATATCTAGAATACTATATGCAGCTCTGTTCAGCATTTTTTTTAAAAAAAATATCATACAATTGGGAAGTGCAGAAGAAGACAAGCAGAATTATCAGGAAGTTTGAAAACCTAATCTACAAGCAAAATCCAGAATATTTGGAACATTCTAATATGGAAAAACAATAACTGAAGAGAGACATGATTAAAATGTACAAAATTGTGGATTGCATGGAGAACAGGGAAGAAAGAATTTACCTTCCTTTTTTTAAAACACCAGGAGAAACATCAGTCCATGAAACTAGCTGGAGAGATTTAGAATGAAGGAAAGCATATCTTCACACAGCATATAAGTAACCTATGGAATTATTGCGAGAAGACATTGTGAGAGTTGCTAACTTGGATGGCTTTAAAAGTGGACTGGATAAATGGATGGAGAACACGTTTCGCAAGGATTGGAGCCAGCATGTCTCCAAATATCACTTGCAGGAAACGTTGACAGGAATGGGATACTGTCTCCATCTGCTTAGAAGCGCAAAGGGATACCTATATGGCATAATGAACATAATGGACCAAGCTGGACCATGGCTTGATCTAGGAAATTATTCTTATATTCTTAGGTCTGATCTTATGTTCAATATTTTCTACAAAGCAAAGCTGCTCTTTCTAGCAATTTTGTCTAATGGCAGTAAGAGTAAAGTGATGCACATTAGATCAACAAATATTCTAAATATGTCTTCTGAATTGTGACTGAACATGAAATGGAACTTGGTTTTATGGTGGATGGCTCAATATAAACATCACTGTGAAAAGGGTAAATTCCATGGCTCACTTGCTGACTATTGCTCATTGCCATGATCATATTACACTTATTTTGCAAGCTGTGTATGAGTTACCAACAGTTTTCCAAGTGCAATTCAAAATACTACTATTGACCTATAAAAGGTCTATACAGACTCATTTGAAAAAGCCCTCCTAGAAAAGATAGTGCTGGCTCTCCAGATTTGTGAGGGAAGAGTTGAGGCCGAAACAGCTGCAGTTCTAGAAGCTTGAGTAGGCCCTTCAGCAATAGTTTTTTAGAGGGATTTGATGGTTTGCCAGCAGTATATTTGGATATTGTGTAAATTGTGAACCGTACTTACTTGATTTGATTTCTATGAATATTATATATCATACTATATTTTTGGGGGTTAGTGAGCAGATTATATTACTCTGGATGTTCATTATACTATACATTTTTGTTGGTGTAAGCTGCCAGGAACTTAGATGCACTAGGTCAGTGATGGCGAACCTTTTCGGCACCGAATGCCCAAACATGTGTGCATGTGCATGCGCCAGAGCGCCGAAAACCTGAAGACTAGCTAACTGGCACGCACATGCCAGTTTTTTGGTCATTTTGGGGGCTGTTTTCAGGCCATTTTTAGGCCGTTTTCAGGTCATTTTTTCCCTGAAAACGCCTCAAAAAGTGGCCTGTTTTCAGGCCATTTTGGGGGGCGTTTTCAAGCCCAAAACAGGCCTGGAAAACAGCCCCAAAATGGCCTGTTTTTTGGCTGTTTTCAGGCCATTTTCCGGCGCTCCGGCATCTGTGAAGACCAGTTGGCAGGCACACCAGAAACTAGAAAAGCAGATGGTGACAGCACACGTGCCCACAGAGAGGGCTCTGCGTGCCACCTCTGGCACGCGTGCCGTAAGTTCGCCATCATGGCACTAGGTGGTGTACAAATTCAATACATAAATAAAGATAATTTTACTCATTTGTATAACGATGCCATTACCAATTCCATTATACAGATGACATAAATTGATGCAAATAACATCATTTGTGTTGGCTGTATCCACTTTGCTGTGGATGATGTACTCAGGGAGTTGGACCAGAAGACCTCCAAGGTCCTTTCCAACTCTGTTATTCTATATTCTTCAATTTAACCAGAAGTTGGCAATAATAGATATGCCCTCACTCAAGTGGCTTTGTTGTATTATACAGTTAGGTTCTAAATAGTTAAAAGGCACTACAGGTAGCTCTTGATTTGCAACCACAATTAAGCCCAAAATTTCTGTTGCTAGGTGAGACAGTTGTTAAGTGAATTTTGCCCCATTTTATGACCTTTCTTGTGACAATTATTAAGTGAATCTCTGCAGTTGTTAAGTTAGTAACACAGATATAAAGTGAATCTGGCTTCCCCATGAGCCTCGGACATCATAAAGCAGTTGCGAAGCATCCAAATTTTGATCACATGACCATGGGGATGCTGCAACAGTTGTAAGTGTGAAACCTGGTCATAAGTCATTTTTTGTAACTGAACGGTCACTAAATGAGTGGTTGTAAATCAAGAATTACCTATACTACACCAAGATTTAGTTATTTCTTGCCAAACTAGGTTATCAATACCATAATACACTATACAGGTAATCCTTGACTTACAACCACAATTGAGCCCAAAATGTCTGTTGCTAAGTGAGACATTTGTGTAGTGAGTTTTGCCCCATTTTATGATCTTTCTTCCCACAGTTGTTAAGTGAATCGCTTTACTGGTTAAATTAGTAACATGGTTATAAAGTGAATCTGGCTTCCCCATTGACTTTGCTTGTCAGAAGGTCACAAAAGCTGATCACATGACCTCAGGACACTGCAAATGTCATAAAATATGATGAGCCAGTTGCCAGGCATCCAAATTTTAATAACATGACCATGGGCATGCTGCAATGGTCATAATTGTGAAAAGCAGGCATAAGTCACTTTTTCAATGCTATGGTAACTTTGAATGGTCATTAAATGAATGGTTGTAAGTCGAGGACTACCGCAATTCCATCCCATCTGGTTATAGTTTATTGGATCCTTACTGTTCCAATAAAAGAACTTTTTATCTGCAATTTCATTAAACAAAAACTCCCATTGTTACCAGATGAAGCTTCCATTTCAGTGCAATCAGCAGAGAATTTAGCTTTGAAATGTCAACAGAGGGTGAGAAGATTAAACACTTCTCCCACTTCCCACAGTGGCAATGGTAACAAAAAAAGGGCACGCAAGCTTCAGGCCTGTACGATCCATCTTATATTTTATTATATTAGAAGACTTGAGTCTCTTTCCTGAAATGCAGAATTTGAATTAAAGAATTCTGAGCCCAGAAATGTATTTTGAAAATCAGAATTGAACTGAGGATTCTGTCATTCTCTCTCTCTCACTCACACACACACACACAGTCCTATCTTACTCTCAGGTAGCCTAAAAATTCATTCTCTTTTAATTAGCAGTATAATTATAAGAAAGAAGCAAAGCAGAGGTGGGTTTCAGTAGGTTCTGACCAGTTCTGGAGAACCGGTAGTGGAAATTTTGAGTAGTTTGGAGAACCGGTAGTAAAAATTCTGGCTGGCCCGTCCCCATCTATTCTCTGCCTCCCAAGTCCCAGCTGATCAGGAGGAAATGGAGATTTTACAATATTCTTCCCCTGGAGTGGGGTGGGAATGGAAATTTTATTTCCCCTGCCATGCCCACCAAGCCACGCCCACCAAGCCACACCCACAGAACCAGTAATAAAAAATTTTGAAACCCACCACTGAAGGCAAAGGGTATTATTCCATTATTGAAATAATAATTAGATAACTGAAAGTTAGAAATTCTTGCCCATGTACTAAAAAATACCTTAGGAATTACCTACTAATTCCAACTTACATTAAAACCACTCTTACATCAAACCAGAGGATGTTATAATCAGCGAATTTGTCTCCTTGTCTCCAAAGGAGCAAAGGTCGATGTTAATTGAATTTGATTTATTAAGATCTTCGCTAGCAGAAGCCTGTAGTTCAACGAGAAGGCTATCCAAGTCAGAAGAACGGGGAAAGCATGTGCAGACAAGGCCTAAAGTCGTTAAGTCCGTCCAGCGGGATAGAAGGGAAGGCAAAAGTCTTTTCAAAGAAACAAAGACCATGAACGTAGCGGCAGAAGTTCACCCTCCCCCAACAGTGCAACTGCCCTCACCTGTCTCATCTTCCTTAAGAACGGAGGAGGTACTTCCGCAACAAACAGGCCACTTTTGACTCCTTTGGCACTCCAGAGAAGGCGGTGGTAGTAATTCTGGACCCCCCCCCCACCAGAAGGGTGGAGGAAGAGACACAAGGAGTAGTGCCTCGGGGTGACTGACTAAACAACAAATGGCCAACAACTAGGGTATCTTATATCCCTAGCCTTTCCCTCCTGTCCTGGAATATAGCGGGCTGGAAAGGCATTGCAAACCGGATGGATTTTATAAAATTGATTTCAACACATCATCTCATCCTCCTTCAAGAAACCTGGCTGGCTACTAATGATCCACAGATCAGCTTACCGGGTTTTGCCTCATGGCATAAACCGGCAGACAAAGTCAATTTAAGAGGGAGGGCAATTGGGGGTTTAACCACGTTGGTCAAAAGGGATACGGGATGGAAAGGTGAAGAAATTTCTTTAGATCCTCAATTCCAATATATTCTGCCTATTAGATGTACGTTCAGGGGGATGGACTTAATCTTAATTAATGTATATATCGCTCCATTTTCATTCCACCTTCTAGGAAGGGATTTGTGGGATGAATTAGATTCAGTATTAGCTACCTTAAAGGGACGCTTTCCCCAAGCAAAAATTATATTAGCTGGAGATACTAATGCAAGACTAGGTCCCTCAATGAAGAGCTATGCTAACCGAGGCCTGGTACCAACTGGTTACTTATATAATGAGTTCACTTGGTCCTCAATGGACAAGAGGACCAATAAATATGCCCAGAGGTTAATTTCCCTGCTGTTTATGAATGATATGCAAGTACTTAGTGGCTCGAGTGATGGGTATATATATCCCTATACTTTCTCGTCCAACAAAACCTCAACCTCTATCGATTATATCTGCACTTCCTCTAGTTTAGTACACCATTTTTCAGAAGTAAGAGCTATATTTAGAGAGGAAAGCGACCACTTTCCCATCACAGCTCTGGTTTCACTCTCTTCAGAAGTTAGGCCTCATTCAAGAGAGGAAATTGACACCTTAGCAAACGCCCGGGTTTATAACTATAAAAGGTTATATTGGCACAGACTTGATGTCAAATCTGTCACCACTTATTTGGGCTCAGACGAAGCCAGACACTTAGCAAGGGAAATCTCCCAATCTAAGCCCGGAGACAACACCCCAATGCCAGCTTATACAGAGCTAACTTCTACTCTTAGGAACTTAATGATCCAGAACGATATAAAAGTAGATGGGATCTCTAGAAAGTGGTTTGATGATGATTGCCATAACTTGAGGTCAAATCTAAGAGCCGCAGTTAAGAAAGTTAACCGATCCAGACAGGATGGTGATTATTCAAATATGGTTCAATTCAGGAGAGCATACAAATCCCTACTGGAAAACAAGAAAAGTAGCTATAACACCAGGATGTGGAAAGAGGTAGAAATGGCAGCAAAATCCCAATTCCCTACGATCTTTTGGCATAAGATAGCCGGTATATTAAAACAACGTTCCCCATTTATGGACACTGATATATCAGCAGTAAAATGGGAGAAGCACTATCTTGCTTTATTTGATGGTAACAATACAACAAATGTCTTGCAATTGGATATCCTCCAGCAAGAATTAAGGAAATGTCCGGAATGGACACCAGTTACCCCTACCGAAGTTAAGCATATAATTCAATCCTTAAAGGCCGGGAAGGCCCCTGGAGAGGACTTGTTGCCTCCTGAACGCTTTAGGTCCAACATTGACTTTTGGGTACCGGTGCTGGTAGCACTGTTTACTTATATCGATAAAGTAGGGATAATCCCTGAAGGGTGGAGGTTAGCTATAGTTTTTCCAATTTTTAAGAAAGGTGACAGAGCTGCCCCATCCAACTACCGACCCATCAGTCTTCTTAATATAATTTCAAAAATGTATACGAAACATCTCCTAAATAAAATAGACGACTGGTGCTTGGATAAGGAAATTCTGGCAAATGAGCAGGCAGGTTTTAGATCAGGTAGGTCTACCATAGACAATTTTTTTGTCCTTTCTCACTTAATTAATAAATACAAGACCCAGGAGAAAAAGCTGTATACCGCCTTTATTGACCTTACTGCTGCTTTTGATTCTATAGATAGGAACCACTTGTGGAGGAAATTACAAGTTATGGGGATGGACCCCAGACTTATTTTGTTGATCGGGATTCTCTATACTAATACGGCAATTAGAGTCAGATATGCAGCAAATGGGGCCTCAACAAACAGCATACCAACAACTAGAGGAGTGAGGCAGGGCTGCCTGCTGGGCCCTACTCTTTTTAACCTTTATATAAATGATATCCCAGCACAGCTGGATGATCTTCTGATGCACAGCCCCCAAATAGGCTCTAGATTTATTAACGTGTTAATGTATGCCGATGACTTAGTGTTGTTTTCTAGAACCCAAATAGGAATGAGGAGACTTCTTGACAAGCTCACACGTTACTGTACTGCAAACCACTTGACTATAAATGTAGCTAAATCAAAAGTTTTAGTCTTTGGCAATAAGAATAAAAAGCACAATTGGCAGATTAATGACACAAAAATTGAGCAAGTTACCCAATATACTTATCTTGGAATTGTTTTTTCCAGTGTAGGAGGTTGGACTCTGCACCATCAACACCTTTCTCAAAAGGTCAGAGCAGGAGCAAGCCTTGTATCCAAATTAAGTAAACGAATCCAACCAACCTCCATTTTACCTCTTCGTAAAGTCTTTCAGGCTAAACTTGTTCCGATCATGCTCTATGGTGCTGAAATTTGGGGTCTTACAGAGGCCCCCATATTAGAGAGAACTCAAAATAATTTGTTAAGGAGGATGCTTGGGGTAAACAATTCCACTTCAGCTGCAGCCATCAGAGCTGAATTGGGACATTTCTCACTGTACACCTATACAATCACTAGGGCGGTAGCCTACTGGCTAAAAATGACCCAGATGGATGCCAGCAGACTCCTCAAAATATGTCTAGAGGAACAGCAGATTTCAAATCCTCAAAGGTATTCCTGGCTAACCCGGCTGTCAGAAATATTGAACCGATATGGCGTAGGGTTCCCATTGTGTGACACACTGAACCAAGTTAAACAACGGATTAAAGATATACATGGGCAAATGGACATGGCAACCCTTTCAACTAATCATTCCCTTAAACTGCTGACAGCAGTTAAAACAACTTTCACTCTGGAAAAGTATTTACATTTAGAAATGCCATCAGTGGAGAGACAGTTATTTGTTAAGTTTAGATTCGAACTTCTAGATACAAACGTTAGATTCGGCCGTTATCGGAAAATCCCGTATGACAAAAGAATATGCATATGTGGGGTAAACGTCGTGGAGGACACGGCGCATATAATATTCGAATGTAGTCTCTATCAAGAAGTAAGAAAACAATATCTGTCCCCAATTATAAATAAATTTCCCCACTGGAATATAAGCCAAAAACTAGCATTTCTGTTGAGGGCTGACTCTCCTCCCCGGTAAGAGCGATCACTCGATAACTTAAAAGAATGACAGCAATACGAGCCAGTTATATCAAAAAAATTTTTATCGATTGTAAGGAAGATGAGCTCAGTTAGAGAGGAGCTATCCTATTTGGGTTATCTAGTCTTGGCAACTTAGCTATTGAAAATTGATATTGTAAAATTTTAATGTCATCTATCATATATTTTTAGATTGCTATTTTTGTAACCATTTTACCTTTTTCCCTTTTTCTTTTCTGTTTTGTTTGAAAAGGCCTTCGGGCTATTCAATAAACTATACTATACCACTCTTACATGCAAATATAGTTGTGACCTTTTTAATTCAGTATACTATATATTCAGAGAAAGGCTAGCAGTTCTGAATACTTGAAAACAATGTTGTCCCTGTTAATAAGTAGTTACGGAGTCTACATGTCATATCCTATTCTCTCAGTTTAGAAGTTTAGTTTGCTTACCGGGTATTAAAAGTGTCAGTTGGATCAGATACTGCCACACCATACCATAAAACCACAGCATCTCCAATTGTATCATCGCAGATCAAATGGCATCACAGGGTATACATCTACAGTTCCAGCTGTTTTACAAGTCTCTGATAGGCAAGTACTGAAATATGTTCCCTGTAAATAAACTAGAGGAAACTAAATTCCTGCTAAGTAAGCATCCATTGGACTCAGTGGATCATTAAGAAAGGAAGAAGATTAAGCATCTACCAGGACAAGTTCAGTGCTGCCTACAGTGGTTTGTTTTTTGAGCTCGTGGACAGTGTTTTCAGTACCTGTTTTTTTCAAAATTTAATTTTAAAATTGGCTTCTTTAGTTCAAACTATTCAACTGTCTACAAGTACTAATATTTTCTTGAGGACACTTTTAAAAAGGAAAACATGAAAAGTGACTGTATCCTCACGTCTACAACTATCTCACAAGGGTAGGTGGTCCTCAGAGAGTTTTGTTACTCTTAGCCTTTTTTCTCTTTAGCTGTTCTTATTATTGCCCCCTGCATGGTCAGTCCAGTGGCCATTATATCTCTGCATTTGATTTGAGACTGTGAAAAAACAAAACCAGGGCTTCAGGTAATCTGCCATCCTCTTGATGCATTTTTTCTGACAGACATGAAAGTGCTTTCTATCATTTCACAGGTAGCATGATGCTCTGCTCTATCATTACACGGCCATTGATTGAAATGATGCTGCTTACAAAGCAATAAATTAAGTTTGCAGAGCCCCAACCTGAAATGCACTCTCTTTTGCATCATAGATCTATTTTTTTTTTATCCTTCTCTTGTCATGACCAATGCTTTGATGGTGGGCTAGAAAGGACCTCAAAGAAAATTACATGGTTCAGAGTTGAGCCTGCATATCAGAGCCCTTATATTCCAAACGTTGTAGTTAATTTGAACAAAGAAAGGAATCTCTCACTCTTTTTAATCTTACAGCCCTGAAAAAAGGTGGGGGAAAGCGGGTTCGGTTCATGCCTGCATGATTCACTTAACAATTGCAGCGGTTTGCTTAAAAGGTCATAAAATCAACTCACTTAAGAACTGCCTTGCTTTAGCAAGGGAAACCCTGGTCCCAATTGTGATCATAAGTTCAGGAATACCTGTATCTCAACTTCTTCTTCATGAAAATCTCCAGGCTCGTTTCCATGGAATAGTGGCTCCTTCCACAGTTCTTGTGAAGGGCAAATCCATACTTGAGAATCACAGAAGTGCTATCTGAACCCAATCTTCTGCTTTCATCAGGCTTTATTCTTTGGATCCCAGGGCACTTTCTAATGCAGCATTTGATTTTATTCCTATTCCTGTTCCTATTCTATTCTATTCTATTCTATTCTATTCTATTCTATTCTATTCTTTTTTCTATTCCTATTCTATTCCTATTCTCTTCTATTCTTTTTTCTATTTCTATTCTATTCCTATTCTATTCTATTCTTTTTTCTATTTCTATTTCTATCCTTATCCTTATTCTTATTCTATTCTATTCTATTTTCTATTTCTATTCCGTTCCATTCCATTCCATTCCATGTTTTCTGTTCTGTTCCGTTCCATTCCATTCCATTCCATTCCATTCTATTCTATTCTTTTTTCTATTCTATTCTATTCTATTCTATTCTATTCTATTCTATTCTATCCTATCCTATCCTATCCTATCCTATCCATTCCATTCCATTCCATTCCATTCCATGTTTTCCATTCCATTCCATTCTATTCTATTCTATGAGTCAAACGAACTTATCTCCAGTAAGTTTAGCTTGCCAGTCACCCATATCTGAGATGCAGAGAGACCATGAAGCAGGACAAGTTGCTTTCCTTTTTTTCACCTTTTTCTTTGATAATCTGCATCCGCATAACCGATCCTGCTTCCCATGGCAGTCTCATCGTTCTGCATTGCCCACAAGGTTAGCAGAGCAGCAAATGAAGGTAAACAGCAGAATTCTTTCAGGGATGCACAGTGACAGTGTTGAAGCCTACCAAAATCTCACCCTTAGAAGATCCCAGCACAAAAAAGCTTCATGGCTATGAAAACAAAGTTACCCACTCTTTTTAAATGTGCTTCTTTCAGGATATAGAAAATGGCATTTATTAATTGCTTTGTTGATTCCAGGGGTCAGTTTTACAAGACAACAGTTATATGTAGTTGAGCTCATTATCACAGTGCTTTAAAATATCCAGCTGAGACCCTGAATTATACAGAGAAAGTGAAAAAACTAAATTAAATGTCATAAAAAGGAGTAAATAAAACAACAGAAATCATATATAAATTATATACAATATAAACAATTATATGAAGACTAGAGGTAAGTTAGACAGCAGCTTTAAAGGAAGAAAAGTTTTGTTAAATATATTGAATGAAATAGAAAGTTTGCTAGACAGAAGAATGAAAATTGGGGAAAATGAAAGTTATAATAAAAAAGGAAGACAGAAGGACACTATAACTGGCATTACAGAACCGAGGAAAATGGAAATGTTAGAAATATGCTTTGTAACTTTGAGGTGGGTATAGCAATAGGGCTGTTCTTTAAACGGAGATTCTTCAGGAAACATATGAAGCACCTCTTGTCAAGCCCTCAAACAGTCACATAATTCCCCAGCCTTACATGCAAGCACAGACAGGAACAGGAACTAGAAAAAGAGATATTCAATGAGTTCCAATGGACGTCTTCCATTGGATTTGCAAAATCCCAATAACAATTTTTACAAATATAGGCACATTTTTCTGTTCATTTTCTAATAACCTTACAAAATTTAATTTGCCTTTTCACAGCAGCCATAATTCAGCCAGGTTTTTCATTAATACTTCCACTTTTATACCTAAGCAGGTATGCTTTTCTATAGCAAGGAAAATCTAGCAATGGGTATCGGATATAGCTTCATTTATAAGATTTATAGTAATGTAAGTTGTTCACTTAGTCTTGTTGAATATTCCTCAAATACTGGTTGGCTGTAGAGTTTAGATACTTAAATTGTTGGGCTGCAAAACTACTTTTGGAATAAATAGCAAGGAATTGTCATTCAGGCAGTATTAAAAACGTATTTCCTATAGCCATCCCAACTTCGATTCTGTATTTTTGGCTTGCACATACTGCACATAGCTTGATGCTGCTAGACTGCGCTTCCACCCTACCTGCATAGACCTAACAGTGATTTAGCCGTGATATACACATGAGACTAGTATATCCAAAGCTGGACCTCTATCAGAACTTGCTCTCACTTTGTTACAAATGCATCAAAGAGGAGAAAAAACCTTGAGTGAGTTCTGAGAGTACTCCAGCTTCCCTCACATAAGACCAGTGGCTTCTATATTCACAGCTAGAGAACTGCTATGAGAACTGACTCTTCCTCAGCCTGGAAAAGCTGTCTGTTCACCTGTCTAGTGGTAGCTGTGGTCAGGGAAGGCCTTTGTATAGGCTCAGGTTGAACCCTTCCCTAGACCAAGAGGCCCTCCTCATAGTCATTCATGCCGCATGATTGGGCTACTGCAATGTGATGTTCATCTGTCCTTGGAAGTCACCAAGAAGCTACAACTGGGTCCAGAATGCAGTCCCCCTGTGCCTGTTGTGTGAGCCCCACAGGTTTCTATATACTAGTGATGGCTAACCTTTTTGCCATTGAGTGCCAGGAGCAGGGGGAGGGGCGTGCACTTGCCCACACGCATAATTCTATGCACCCTGCACGCATGATTCCCCCCCATGCGACCCCCGGTCCTGGCATGCAATGGCACGGTAGGCCCGTTTTTTCCTCTCCCCAGCCTTCAAAGCCTTTCTAGGAGTCTGGGGAGGGTGAAAATGGCCTTCCCCATCCCCATGAAGGCCCTCCAGAGGCCAAAGATGGCCTGTTTGCCAACTTCCAGTCCCACCAGGAGCTGAGCTCACATGCTCACCAATATGGCTACACGTGCCATAGGTTCGCCATCACGGCTATATACAATCCAAGATACTAGTTATCACCTGTAAAGTCCTACAATGACATAAAGCCTAGATATTTGAGGGACCCCATGCCCTCTCTAGTAACTGGCAGTTCTATTTGCTCCAGTAGGGTATCAGTAGCCTGCTCTGATACCCATCAGTTAAAGGGACCCAGAAAGGAGGCTTTCTTTGAAATAGCCCCTGCCCGTTGGAACAGCATCCTTCTGGAGGTCTGTACGCCTCCATCTTGCCTGCCTTTGAAAACCTGGATAGAGATGATTGGGAAGGTCCCTTTTTAATACTAGATGCAATGAAGTTAGGTTGTATCCTTCAGAGGTTTCCCTCTAGTTACATTTTATGCTTGGTTCTGTATTGTTTTCAGTCTGTTTTCAGTCTGTAAAGCCACCAGAGTGGGAGGGAGTTGAGAAATGTGATAAATAAATATTATTTTTGAAATCATTTTTTTTTCTAATTTATCAATGTAATTTTAAAATACAGGTAGTCCTCAACTTACAGCCATTTCTTTTGAGACAATTTGAAATTACAACAGTAATGAAAAAAAATGACTTATGACCAATCCTCTCATTTATGACTGTCCCAACACCCCCATGGCCATGTGATCAACATTCAGGTTGGCAATTGGCATGCATCTTCAGCACTTATGGCATCAGGTTGCATCCTTCCAAGGATGAAATCCAAAATTTTTCCCTACCAGTTCTGTGGGCGTGGCATGGTGGACGTGGCAGGGGAAGGATATTGCAAAATCTCCATTCCCACCCCACTCCAGGGGAAGGATACTGCAAAATCTCCATTCCCTCCCCTCCTGGGGAAAGGATATTGCAAAATCTCCATTCCCTCCCCACTCGGGGGCCAGCCAGAGGTGGTATTTGCCGATTCTCCGAACTACTCAAAATTTCCGCTACCGGTTCTCCAGAACCTGTTAGAACCTGCTGGATTTCACCCCTGCATCCTTCCCAACCAGCTTCTGACAAAAGTCAATAGGGGAAGCCAAATTCAGTTAATAACCACATGATTCATTTAACAACTGTGGTGATTCGCTTAACAAATGTGGCAAAAAAAACCCATCATGTGCATGACTCACTTAACAACCGACTTGCTTAGTAACAAAAATTCTGGTTTCAATTGTGGTTGCAAGTTAAGGACTACCTTTGTTATTTCAGCCTCTAATATAGAAATAGTATACATTCTATCCACACTATCTTAAAAGTAGAAGAGACTATCAGAATTGAAATTATAAATGCATCTTGTGATATTAACAAATGTAGTAACCATCCCACTATCTCACCATCTAGGTCACTAATAAAAACGTTTAAGAGTAATCCTCCCTTGGTGTCCCTCCCCCTCCATTTCTAAAATTATTTTGATTATTGAAGAATACCAGATTACCACGTGTAATGGTACCTCACTAGATACTTCTGTTTAATGGTGAATAAAGGCTCCTTCCCATCATCTGTTGTCTTCCTGATACTAATGCTCTTAGAATTGAACCTATATTTTTCCCCAAATAACTTTTACAAATAATTGTTGATTAAAGTAATACAGAGATATGGACTGAGGCTTCATCAATATAATCAGCCATACCAGTAGTTTTATTATAATATATTTACAATACTTAAGGGACCCAAGAAAAGTAATATCAGAACTAAAGAACTGGATAGGAATAAATAAACTGTTCCAAGTGGAATTGTAGTTCTATATCATGGTGAAAAAATTGGGCTGACTTTTTTCCTGGGGTAGGGGGAAACGCCTTTGGGAGAAGTGAAAAATATGCTTTGAGACAGATTTCAAAGATGGGAGTTGTGTCTTTTCCTTACTAAATAGTGAATTGAATATTGTAGAGCATTTTTCATTTACTGAGTCATCCCTTCAGAAGAGCATAAGGTAGTCAAATTGCAGTAGTTGACTTTTAAAAAAAAAACCTGTGAAATGGAAACTAATAAATATTGTATATAGACTGTGCTTTTCTAACAGTCTGCTATGATCTCCAGATAGCTTTAGCTTTGAAGATTTTTTTTCTCCTTTCTTCCATTTGGCAATGCTAATTTCATATCTATTGCCATGGCTAAATTGTCTTGTGACTTTAATAAAGCATGCATTATCTTTGCTTGATATCAGTTGCTGTTGATACAATAACATTCCACAGAACTCATGTATTTGATTTAGGCTGATGAATCAGAATGTGCGAAACGATAATAAAGAAGTGATTGCATGCTGTTTTTTAACCAGGATCCAAGGGATTCAAATCTGCTTCATCTAGTAATAATGCTTATTTCTCTTGACAACATGACTTCAAATGCACCCTTTCTCAGCACCTCATAACCTACTGACCATAAGGGGCGGTGAGGTATGGGTAGAGTTAGGATTTCTATCTTTATTTGTTATTCTGTTTGCTCTTTCTTCCGGAAGTTGCTAATCTCAGGATTTTCTTTTCTACCTTTGTTCCCTAGTTATTCACACATGGAGTATTCTCCCCTTGACTCTCCTCTGGTAGGATGTACCATGTTTCCCTGACAACAAGACCCTGTCTTATATTTTTTTGAACCCTGAAATAAGTGTTTGGCCTTATTGCCATGCGCTCAAAAGCCTGATTGGGTTTATTATCAGGGGATGTCTTATTTTGGGGGAAACAGGGTAGCTAGCCAGGTGCTAGGTTGGTCTGCTTAGGTTTTTATTTCATGTAAACAAATCTCCTTCTAGTTGTAGCTAGACAACCTACCCCCATAATCTTTACATTAAGTGAATCTCATTTTACAGGAAGGCATTTTTCAGGAACATAAAGAGCTTCCTCCAAATAGAATTACATAAGATCAGCACAGAAAAAGTAAAAATTCTTGTAAAAGACGAAGAAACTGTTAACCGTTCTGTGCACCTGAAAACTAGGAAGGAAAGCAGCAGATTTCTTCCTCAGACAGTCTGTATAAAAGCTGAACAAACCTGACTTCTCTGGTCAAAATGACCAAAGGTTTGCAAACATGCTAGAAGAGGAAGGACTCATGGATAGAGGGAAGTATTAGAGAACACAGGATGCCTGACAAATGATATGGTTGATAGTGAATGATTCTACTTTCAATGTCATTTAGAACTAAGTGAGGGTATCAAGGAATCTTTCTGACCTTTATGATGAAAAATCCACCATTTCAAAAGTACATCTTTTGAGGAATTTCCGTACTGTAACAAGAGAGTAAGAGATGAAAACCTGCATTTGCATGTGAATGAAATGCTTGATGTGGTCAAGCAATTTGAGAGGCAAGACTTAAGAATCCAAGGTGAAATACTAATCCACTTTACTTCTAAATTCTTAATCGATGAAATGGTAGTTTCTTTCTTAGAAATGAAAGATGTGGAGCAGAGCTTTATAATAATTGACTTTGAATTCTGTAATTCTGAAAGAGATCAAGTATCTCTGAAGACTCATAAAGCTAAGTTCAGACCACCAGTACTCTGGCTCATCTGTATGCCAAGCGCCCCAAGAAAGACAAACCAAAATCGCCAGCGTACATATATTCCAAAGAGAATGGAATCAATCCACAACAGTGAAAGAAAGGCAAAGGACAGAATACAAACTAATAAAATTCAGGAGGAGAGATTACTCTTGTCTTTCTCCAGAACACAGGATGGCTACATATCACTTATTCATCACGGTGTTTCTTAATCTCGGCCAAGATTAAGCAGTGTAGACTTCAACTGGGTGGGGAGTTGAAGTCCACACTGCTTGGCCAAGTGGCCAAGGTTGACAAACACTGATCTAATATATGGAAAGAGGGACATTCTGAGCAGAAGAAGCTTAATGAGATTCTCATGCACAGGACATAAAAAAGACATGAATTTAACAATACAAGATGACCACTATATCTCAGATCAGTCTAAACTCCTGTCAATGAAGCATATGACTCTGGAAAAAGTAGGATTTAAAAGAAACCAAAGCGATATAACCCAATATGATGAATTAATTATAAAATATATTCTTTAATAATATGAACTTTTTGATGTGGATTTCGAAGACAATAAAACTAGAGCAACAACACAACAACTATTTAAGCTTCTCTGGCACAGAAGCTTGGAACATAAATTGGAGAATTTAGCCAAATGCTTGAAAATATGACCACATGTAAATCAATCATAACAACCTGCTATTGGATCAGGACAAGATACAGGACCATTTTTTTTTCCCAAAAGAAGAGATAAAGAAACAAAGGAACCCTCAGAGTTTATTCACAGCAATATTTGTGGGTCAATACAAATAATATACTAGGTGGAAAATTATATATTTGTTGTCTTCTATAGATGACTATTCAAGATTTACTGACCAAACAAGAAGACCCAAGAATTAGAGAAATTCAAAGAAATGTGACTTAGGAGAAAGCCTCAGGTACTGTGCACAGATAATATGAGATGAATATAAAGCAGTGGCAAGAGATTGTACAAAAGAAAACACAGAATAAAATGGCAAATAGCATTTAGACTTATATACCACTTTACAGTGCTTTACGGCCCTTTCTAAATGGTTTACAGAGTCAGCCTATTGCCTCCAAAACTCTGGGTCCTCATTTTACCAACCTCGGAGAGATGGAAGGCTGAGTCAACCTTGAGCCTGGTGAGATTCAAACTGCCGAAGTGCTGGCAACTGGCAGTCAGCAGAATTAGCCTGCAATACTGCATTCTAACCACTGCACCACTATGGCAAAGAAGAAAAAGTCTGGTTAGGATGATGAGATACATGCTGCAGTGATGCAATATTGGGAAGAAACAATTAATACATCTACCAGTGCAAATTAGGTTCCCAAGCAAAACCATAAATGCAATCCCCTATACCATACATATTTGACATGGAAAGAAGCCCAGTGTAGGATACATGACAGGTTAAGATTTAGGCTCGTGTGTCAGAAGAAAAGAGGATCAAACTGAATTTGCAGATGTATGACAGAAATCATGGTTTGGATACACAAAATACTGCACGGTATAAAAAATCCTAGAATCTGCTCTATACCTGTCAAGATGCATAGTGTTATTGATTTTGATCAGGAGAAAAATACAATGTGGAGGTGTCAGAACATGTTCCCCACATCTAGTTAGGTAGTGAGCCAAGACTACAGGCTTCAAAGGAAATCTTTCTCACAAGCTGGTATGGCAGAGCAGGTAGGAGAAAATGAGGTGCCACCGATCAGATGTTCTGAGAGATCCAAGAAAGGCACTCTACCCTAAAGGCTTTCCTATGTTGTTCAAAGAAGAAGGTAACGGAACCCTGCTCACTGAAAGACATCAAGAAAATGTCAGTCACCGAGCCAAAAAAAAAAGAGAAAGGCTGCATAACCGAATCTCTTCACAATAATGACACATAAAAACTTGTCAAGACACCCGCAGGAAAGAAAACAAATGGGTCTTCAAAGCCAATGCAACACAGAAGGGAATTAGCCAGTACCATAAGGCCCAACTAATGTGTAAACGATACACAAGTATGCCAAGGATTTATGATAAAACTTTTGCACCACTAATCAAATATATTTCTATAAAATAACAGAATTCATTGACCCTGGGAATAAAAATTAAAGTTTCCAAAACATTGCAGACCAAGAACAGAGAGATATTTTCGTTGTATTAAATGGTCAGGACTCTCCCTATTAATTCAGGCCTGGGTTAGAAAGATTAAAAATGATAGGAAAGCTCCACCTTTACATTTTTATTAATAGGTGGAGCCCAAGATACATAGTGGCTAGAATGAAATCCAGTTACTGTCAGGGTTCCGAGTAACACACCCATTGAAAGATCCAGGTTCGCTTCAACTCTGAAGCGAAACCGGCTGGAGCCATCTTTTGCTGCCTCATAGTTGCCAGTTACCACATATACTGTACAACTAATTGCTTCAACTATCACATTTTTTGGTGACATAAACATGAATTGCATAGGATAAAGCTGTTCAACTAACTTATTTAAGAAATAACAAAAATGTACCAAATTTAAATATTTTTAGTTGGGGTGCTTAACATTCCAAAATTAAAACATTAAATATTAACTAAAATGCAAATGAAGTAAAATGAAATAAAATACAAATTTAACTGTTAATGCTGCAGAATATCAACAAAAAAAAAAGAGAATGTGTTTTTTAGGACTATTTAGAACTATTTTTCTAGAATAAGGAAATTCACTGACAAGTATTTCAGAGTATTGATTACATTAGTCTGCCTGGGGCTATCAAAAATGGGAAGCATAGTTTTGTTTTGTTTTTAATTTGATTTATATGCCGCCCTTCTCCAGAGACTCAGGGCGGCTTACAATGTGTTAAGCAATAGCCTTCATATTTGTATATTTATACAAAGTCAGCTTATTGCCCCCACAAACTGGGTCCTCGTTTAACCTACCTTAGAAAGGATGGAAGGCTGAGTCAACCTTGAGCCTGGTGAGATTCAAACTTACAGTAATTGCAGACAGCTGGTGTTAATCACAATGCTTTTTAGTCTGCTGAGCCACCAGTTTGATTGAGAAAGATCATCTTAAAGAATATAAGAATAGCCTGGCTGGATCTTGTCAAGGCTCATCTTAGTCCAGTGTTTTGTTTGTCACAGTGGCCAACCAAACTCTACAACCTGCTCACTCTCCCATCATCCTGATGCCTACAAGAGAGAAGTTTTCACTTACTCATAGTAAGAGAGAAACTGTTTAACTGTTCAACTGTTTAATTGCACTGCAGTTTGTTCTTACTAGCTGATAGCTGATCAATTGGACAATGGGATCAGTGAGAGAAAGATCAAAACAAGATGGAGGTGGCAGCATCATGATTAAATCACTATCCTTGTTTACATATGTCAACCGCTGTTTTGTCCCTTCCCTATCTTGTGGACACTACTGAACTGGATGTAGGGAAGAAGGCAGGGGTGGGTTCTACTTACCTTTACTACTGGTTCGCAACGATAGTATTGATTAATGCTACTGATTTTCAAATAGGTTGTAGGGATGTGAAGGATTCCTTGGTATTTAGCTAAGAAAAGGATGCTGAAGGATGCTAGATGAGAGCTTCTTTTAACAGGTTTTGTTATTTGCTGACATAAACAACAGGCAGACATGGCTCATGGGTTCCTGTGGCTATCTGGGCAGGTTCATGAAATACTTCATGAACAAAAAGAACAAATATGAGGAAATTTGCACTCCTCTCTACTTCATTCTCTCCATTCAGCATGAAAGACCAAGAAAACTTTGAGTAGACGAAGGATAAGCGGAGAGTAGGCAAGGAAACCAAACGCTGGTTTGACAGGTGCTTTTTTCCTTGCACAAATGAGATTCCATACCACCCACCTACTGTGTACGTTTGATGGGATTTTTCATATTTAATTGATTCTGAAATGGTTTGCTAGAAAAAAAAAAGTATTGTATTTAACAGTGAAGCCAAACTATTATTTCTGAGGGAAAAAAATATCTAACCTCCTGTCTCTCGAGTTAAAAAAAATTTCAGGGCATTCTGTAACAAAGAAATTCCTACTTAAGGTCTGGGAACTCTTCTGGAATTTTAAACAGAATGATAACCTAACTCTACCTCTGACAAGTAAGCAAGAGGACTCCCATTGGGTGGGAGATTAATTGTTTCACTCTAACCATTTCAGTTGCAAAAATAAACAATGCTATCAATTTGTTTTTCGTTAAACCCTCCCTAGCTTTTTTTCTCTTGGGAGAAGAAGAAACTCACAACAAATTTTCTGATGGGAAAACGCCTCCTCCTTCCTAGACTGAGGAGTCATTGCTTCAATAAGCTGTTCCCTTTCTAAAGCTCTTACGTAAAGATAAATCACGTGGCCCAGGAAACAGTTTCAGACACTTGGTTTTCAGTGAGTTTTTGGTAACTGTTGATAGCAATTTGTCATCCACAAAATCAAACAAACATACTTAAAAAGAAATTTCCTTTAAAGAACATTTTTTTCAACAGGTAAAATAATAAAGAAATAAAAAAGTAGACTAGAGTAGATAGTAAAGAATAGTAAGAGTTTTGCAAAAGATGTTATTTACTTGATTTATAGTGGTTATAAATATATTATCCCAACAAGGCTTAGCAATTTTTTTTAAATCCAGACTTTCTGGAAATTTAGGTGGAGAGCTGAGTTCAGGATTGATCATATCAGGATTTGGCAACATGGGGCACCAGGGTGCCATACAGGCTTTAAATCAGTGGTGGGTTGCTCCCGGTTTGGCCCGGTTCGGGCGAGCCGGTAGTGGTGATGATATGACATCAGCGAACCAGTTCTCTATGACTGGGAGCTGGGCCCGCCCCGCGTTATACCTACCTTTATTTGTTGTTTTTTAGCCCAGATGATAGGCGTGGCAGAATGGATTGCTGCACCTCAGCTGGGCAGAAATCTAATGCGCTTGCGCAGAGCTCAAGTTTGGCGCGCGTGCGAGTGAAGCGAGCATGCGCACAGCGATCGCGTGCAAAGCACGTGCACGAAGAGAACCGGTGGTAACAACGGTTCGAACCCACCACTGCTTTAAATCCCTTTCGGGGACTCTTCAAAGCTACTATTCAACTTGCTAAAAGTAACATAGTTTCTAGCCACTTTGAAGTGAGAAACATTAAAACAAAATAAAGTGTACTGTAAGTCCTAAAAGAATCTTAGTCAGCATTAAAGACCCCTCCCCAAACTTAAAGAAAACTCATTTGAAAATCCTGGCTTCACTTAACCCTGCCAGGCAAAATCATTATGCAACCTTTGTCATTAAAAGTTTGCCTGCCCCTATTCCTAAATGTTCCTACTTTCAATCAAATTAGAATATTTTTATTATTATTTCAGCTTGTTCATGTTTAATGATGTCTCTCAGACTACACAATAGTGTGTAGTAAAAAAAAAAAAGCTGAAACTAAAAGACAGGAAGCTTTACAACACTAAACTATTATTTGGTTATTCCTATATAAACACAGAATACTGTAGTTCTGTGATAGATAACCTCTTGCATAAGAGATGATGGTTTGAGAAAATAGCTTAAGTTCTACAAAATGAATCTTGTTCTTTCCTGAGTTTTAGGCCTACATTTTAATCGAGCAGAACTTTACTGTAATGGATTCATTTAAAACCTCATGCATTTACTTCACTAAACGACCGAGCCAAAATACTGTTGGTAATCTTAGTTGGTAAAGCTAGAAAATCTGGCAAATCCCCTTGAAATCACAAGATCTGCTTTATTCTGAAATTGGTTAGCTTTTAGTTATCCTCTTTTTTTTATTATGAAGCTTTGTTTTGTAAAATAATACCCTAATAATGACTGGAGGCAAACAAAGCTTATCTCCCTAGCCAACAGCCAAGAACTCAGAAGATTAAAAGGCATAATGTGGTTGGCCATAAATTCTGAGATATTCAGTGGGAATAGACTCACTCTCTCACACCATACTAAAGCTATTTTTAAAATCCTTCTTCCTTTATCTAAATATAAATAGTTTATATTTTGTACAACAGTGACTTTTTTCTTGCCAATCACTGTATGATAATCCTGATCCAACATCAATAGCTTGATAAATATATAAATATTTTTCCTAGCAGTGTCTAATTTCCTAAAAACCAGTATATCAATAAATTAATTAGACTTGCTTAAGGCTAGTAAAGTTTATTCCTATGAGGAATATTGTGGTTTATTGGTTACACTGGTGCACATGTGGAAGTATTAATTTCAAGTTTTGTTTTGGGACAGAAGTAAAGACAGCATGTAATAATTAATTTAGTATTTGTCATGAAAACGTTACCAAAATGTACACAATAACAATTGTAGCCACAGTAGACTAATTTGTGTTTTACTGGGTACAGTTTGTAAAATTATGAAATATTTCAAAACTGTATACCAAAAAAAAATTACAGTTGGTATAGATAGCTTTGAGAGATAAACTAGATAGATCTGTCATGGATATTGCTAATTTCAAATAGCTAGAACTGAGAGAGAAGGAGTAGGGAATGCAGATTTGAGGCAAAGACATGAGGGAAGTGGTAGTTAAACCTTCATATCTCTCTAGTCCCAGCTGAAATTATATGTACATTGACTCTACTATTCACAATGGGAGCTTTTTACTTAAATAACATGAATAGGGGAAAAGAATTAACTGTTCTAATCTCAATCTGGATTCTTGACACTGCAATGGATATTTGATTTTAAAATAGAACAAGACATTTATTTTAAATCACATCTAATTTGGCCCTTAAGAATCATTTGAAATATGCTAGTATACATTCTGTTCATGGTTTAGTGTCCAAAAATGTGGCTACCCACTCTTGATTTCATTGAAACAGGTTTGGTTGAGTTTTCAAAACTTTCATCTGTTGGTAAAGAGGACATGAAGATCTTGTATGCATTGAATGTTTGTATTATGTTATTACTCAAAATCTCTGTGCCTTTTAATCTTCATTTTTTTTTCTTTGATGTAAATGTCTAATTCCATATTTATTCCAGGTTGATCTAGTTCCTAGACATGCTGGCGACCATCGACACTAATTTTAACATTTACCTCTAAATTTATAGGCAGAATATTGAATGATGTATCTTCTACTGATGCTTTCTTCCATTCCCAATGCACTCAGTCCTGTTTTAATGGGATAATAAATAGAAAATTATTCCTCCATAATTAAAATGCTGAATTCAAACTAGCCCATGATGTTTCAAAGTTTACCTGGAAATTTTCCTTATGTATGTTTCAAAAATGCATTTTACTTCTTTCTAATTTCACCCTCTCTTTTGCTTTCTCCCCACAAAACACTCTTAACAGTTCCTCCAACTGTTGAGGAGTAAAAATCAGAAAGATTTTCAATCCAGGGATGTTTAGTTGGATTGCAATCTAACTACCCAATCTTGATTCAAAATCTAGCCTAGCTGTGAATTCTAACTGCTTTCCTCTTAACATTTCTAAACCTGGTTTTCCCGCCAGTGTTGGAACTAATTGCTTTTCCCCTTTCCCTCCCCGCCCCCCGCCCCTTTTTTTTTCTTTAAAAAATCCTGGGAATTCAGGCTCACATTTCACCCATGACCTGTAGTTTCCTATACTAAGAACAACATCTTCTGTGCCACTTGTGTTTGGTTTCTTTGAAAACGGATCTCAGCTGGAGAAACAGGGAAATCAGATTAGCACAAAATAGTAAACAACCAAAAAACCAGCCTATGCACTATTTAATAGGATAAACTAAAAGTGGGAAGATGGTTTTAGAATATAAATGTGTGAAAAAGAAGTTTTGCAAGTCTTGCAAAAATGTCTGAAATACTTAGAAACTTACCCACGTTTTTAATTTAAAAACAGAGTAAATTCCACCTCAGGGAATTTATAAGATATCAATCTTTAGTTTAAACCCTACCTTACACAAATTCATTTTTAATATTAAAGTGGATCTAATGCTACAGTAATGGATAAATTAAATAAATATGATAGTATATTAGATAGCTGTTATTGTCTGTACAAAAGGAGAAACTTGAATTCAGTAGGCCTTAAAGCCATGCAAGCTGTTGGTAAAGATCCACTTTTTCATAATCAAGAAAGTTTTTTTTCTACTCAATCCTCCTCTTTCTGCAGGATATTCCAAAGACAGCTGATTTATGTCAGTTATAGTTTAATTGACTCTGAGCACAATGCAACCAATGGCCATTATGGGGTTATTATCCTCAGAATATAAAAAATGCTCTGTTTTAGGCTCTAGACAACCTTTTAGAATTCAGCTGTGGGAACAATTTGTTTCCTGTTAGTGCTACTCTCTAATGAACCACCCACAAATCAGTGGTATAAAACATAAAAAGACCAAAAGAAAATATAAAATAGTAAAGGAAGGACTCCTTCACATTAGTCAGAATTAATCTAACCCCAATTTGCATACACACAGGCAGTCCTTACACAAACACTTGATCCCTTTGCTTTCAATGGGATTACATGTTTGAGTAATGCCAATTTGTGTGCTTATATGGAAACACCTGATACCTAGCTGCTCTTCTACAGCCCCTGGCATTATCAGGGCAGTGATTCTAATGCCAATTCTGAACTGTTTCTGTCTGTCTAACATTCCTTTTTAATCCCCATCCTGCCTGCCCCTCCCTTATGTAGGGTTACTTTAGTGATCCTTGGAATATTTTTGACTTCCTCATCGTAATTGGCAGCATTATAGACGTCATTCTCAGTGAAACTAATGTGAGTATAACTCTACTCTCCTTAGGATGCCACCAAATCCTCCTTCTCTTCTTCTTTACTTGTTATCTTCTCTTTTTTTCTGGTTTATGTTTTCTTCCCTCTAGTCATGCTTTTATTGACCTTGCCGTCGTCCTTCTCCCAGGGGGGGGAAAAAAGGAGGAGGGTTGAAGACCTCCTTTCTTTTCACTGGTCACAACTGGTGGCTGGTGAAGGCGCACAGAGATTGGGGTATGTGTGCTTTTTTCCCCTCCCCAAAAGATGAAACCAAACCAAACCAGACATGTTTGAGTGTAACGTTCTAACTAACCAGGCTTTTTATTGATACCCTCCATCATGTTACAGAGGTATGAGCAACCAGTACTGTAGAGTGGTAAGAGAGTTTTTACTATGCCCACATAACCTCTTTCTTTCCTTATTTTTTCTCTTCTCTCCCTCTTTCATGCTTTATTTATTTATTTATTTGTTTGTTTGTTTGTTTGTTTGTTTTGATTTTTCTTTGGGTTTTTTATACCCTTTTTCCTTCTCTCTCCTGTTTGTTTTCTTCTTTCTCTTCTTTTTTCTTTCTTTTTTTTTCTTTTTTTTTTTCCTTTTTGGTTTCCCTGACACATGCAGCACTATTTCTGTGATGCATGGAATACATTTGACGCCTTGATTGTTGTGGGTAGCATTGTTGATATAGCAATCACCGAGGTGACCGTAAGTAGCTGGCGTCTGTCCATGAATGTGCCTGCTCTTAATATTCATTTGTCTTTTCTGGGTTTTTTAATCTCTCCTTTTTTTACTCTCTTCCCTTCTTTCTCCCTCCCTTTTTATTTAAAGTTTTTTTTTAAGGATTGCTTATTTTCTTCTGTTTTTGTTTATGCTCGTTTCTTTATGTTTTAGAACAATTTTGAAGATTTTCTGACTGTTGCATCATTTTCTTTCCCTCATAATCAGCCTGGCATGAATAAAAACTGTATAGTAGAAAAAAAAATCTATGAAAAGTTTGTGGAGTGAATGCAGAATAAGCAAGTTTCTGTCCTGGGAAGTTGTAGAAATTAGTCAAGACTGATTTTCCAAAACTGTGTTAAATTTCCTAGGGCAATGAAGTACTTGCCACTTCACAAAGAATTATAGGGCAACTCTTTCGAGGTGGAATAGTTGGAACCAGCTATGGAAAAACAATTGCAAAGATCTTTATTTTTCCAAATTCTTTTCTTCAGTCTTGAATCCACAAGACTTAACAACTAAGCTAACATTCTATAATAACCTATTACACACTAAATGAAATTATATTATTTGTCTCTCAATTATTTATGGAAAAAAACTTCATGAGAGGAGGTATTACTCTATTTTTTAAAAAAAAATCATTAGTACCAGCTAAATTCTGGCTCAGAGAATATTTTGGCATTGTGAACGTTATCTATGTGATTTGTTCACTATTTGGCATTGCTTCAGTGTGGGCATCTACAGAGATCTTGACCAGCTGTAGCTGTAGTGATGAAAAGAAATATCATTCATTATCATAAGCTGAGGGAATTATGTTTGGCAAAATCCGTTATTTAATTATAACACCACCCCAACATTATTTACAATTTCAGAATATTCAGTAAATTTTACTGAGCTAATTCCCATTCCAGATAAAATTCTAATTTGGACCTAAAATCAGATAAATTAGATTAATCATACATACGTTCCATTCTCCATAGGACAGCCACATTATTTAGTAGAAAAATATGTGAAATGTGACATTGATTGATTGATTGATTGATTGATTAGGTTTTTATAGCCCAACCAGACTATGGGCAAGTTACAGGTTATAATATAAATAATATATTATAAATAAACAATCATAGGAATCAAATAAATTACTGTTTTTCCCCAAAAATAAGATCCTGTCTTATATTTTTTTGAAACCTGAAATAAGCGGTTGGCCTTATTGCTATGCGCTCAAAAGCACAATTGGGCTTATTATCAGGGGATGTCTTATTTTGGGGAAAACAGGGTATTTTTAAAAGAAGGAATGCTTTTAACAATACTAGTATTGAAACAAAAAATAAATGGCCTCGATGTATACACCAATAATCCTAACTAGGATTGAAGTCCCAGTAAAATAAAACTGCCTTTTAAGAATTTCTCAAAAACATGAGGGAAGAGGGTTTATGGATCTCTAGGAATATTGAGTATATTTTCTAAATATTAATACAGTACTCTAATACATTTAATTGAGGTTAATTAAATATGGAACAGCAGAGATTGATTAAGTTAAACAGTTATTTATAGAACAAAAAAGTTGACTAGGGCTGTTTTTCTTCCCAGTACCAAATAGCGTTGAAGTGCACATGACATTAATATTGATTCCACTTCACCTCTAAAGAATACCCTTCTACTATACAGGCCCTAAAATTTTTGCATACGTCTTTTTATTACCTGGCATGTTTGAAGTTTCTCTTTTAATCTTTGCTTTAATTCTAACATTTCTTATTAAACTATTCATTTTGAATTCCTTCTAACTTTTTTGCATATCTGATGCACTGATAATTTGCAATCAATTAAAGATGGAGTTTGTTCTGAAATGTTTGAAGTCATATTGCACATATTCCTATAGAATAAGAAACTGGATGGCCCTGTATATCAATTTGTACCTTCAAAAATAATCCTGCTCTGTGGCAGTCCACCCAGCCACCCAACAAATAGGCATTGTTTTTTGCAGAACAAATTGAAAACTTTCCCTCTTCACTTACCAATTGCATCATTCCTTTGTCGTCCCTACCATGAAAGTTTTGCTTTGCTTATGGTTTGTGAGCCTGTCTTGCGTGCCTGTATGCTGGCTTACTCTGCACAAACTGGAATGGTGGGTGGAGGGAAGAAGAAAAGGAACATTTCTGAATAGACTACACGATATTAGTTTTTTACTTGATTCCAAAATCAGATAGCATATGATAGCCTATATAGCCTGTACTAACTAACTAAATTAGTCTGTAACGGATCTCTAAAAATTGTTGCAAAAGTAACAGGTTTGTATAAAATGAGCCTTTCTTGGCATTGATTACTTTGTCATGAAAGGTGATGGATGCATTAGATAGGAACACTGTGAAGTCTCATCTGCACAGATTTTGCCATGCAGAGACAATTTTACTGAAAAGGCATTTAATCACCAGAAAATCAGAAGGCAAGGGTAAAAAAGTCAGATGTACATAATCAGTGTGTGTATGTGTGCACACGAATGTGTGTATATATATATATATGTGCATGTGTGTGAATGTATTCAAGCGTTTTCCAGTCGAAACTAAATTTCATAATGGAAGAAAATATTTCTTAGAACTTTTTAACAATTTTGAAAAAGATGCATCTTTGATATTTTATCTTTAAAAAAACAGGGAATAAATAAATATGTGTTCATATTTCTTTTTTAAAATTCCCTTATGTTTAATACATCAATTACAAATCTTAGTGGGATATATGAGTTTATATATCACGATATATTACCTCAAGTGATAGAGCGAAAAAACGTCTTAAAAATAGTGTAACCTTCAGCCTATTTCAATATTTGGTTTTGGAATATTTAAGTACCAAAAATGATATTTCAAATATATATTGCAGGATAATAATTGTCAGAGTCTTTTAACTTAAAGCTTATATTCTTAATAACTTATTTTTAAGTTATTAGTCTTAAGTTATTAGCAAATAGCTTCAGTGTGATGACTGAGAAGGAATCTGCCAATTTTTCTTCTTTATTCATGAACAGAGAACTTTTATGACTAGTTAAAGTGAATGGATCCAAACTCCATAAAATATTTATTTTGGATTTGGAGTTATTCAGGAAACACTGACGTTCCTTCTAATGCATTTTAAGAAATATTGCTGTAGGAAAATCACAAAAACTACAGCAAATTTGAGTAAGCTAAAAGCAGAGCTTTGAGGGGGAGTATGAAAAGGGATTTTTTTATGACTATCTGAAAGCTATCCTGAAATACTAGAAAGCATGTTCAGAAAAAAAGGAATAAACCTACAGTTAGTTATCAATTCATCATAAAGCTTAAATTATTAATCTCATCTCAAATTCATTTATTGAATCTTATATGGAGATCTAGCCATAGCCATTTCTTATTTTTGCCATATGTGCAAAACTATACTCAATTCTTAGAGTATAAAAATATGAAAATGAAGGAACGCAGCTTCCCATCTGCTCCAGATTCCAGTCTGTATACAACTTTCTGATTTCCCAATCAGCTTCAAAAATGTAAAACAAAAATGAACAAAACATGTAAAAATAAGTAATTATACCTTTCAGAACCTTCAACATGAACTCTAAACTAAAGTATATCAGTGCAGTTTATAAGTCCTTTGAAACATGGCAGATCAAAAATACAAAAGTTATAAAAACTTGTGACAAGGAATTACTGTATATTATTGGCTGTTTGCTACCAAGTGATCAAGCAGAAAGGTTTTGCTGAGACTGTTAATTAGGAAACAAATGAACAGAACAGAATTGTCCATAGCTCAAAGTTCCAAAAAAACAGATAAAAAAATCAAGATCTGGATGTGAGAATCTTAGGACCTCCATGATAGAAAAATGGGAAACACATGCAATAGATAACAATTTTAACAATACTAGAAAGTGGTAGAAAGTGGCTTCTAAAACAAACATGCTCTGTTCTTCCTTAGAAATGATAAGTCAATTCCTGAGAGTATTCAGTTAACTTTTTTTTAAAAAAATAATTCTATGTAATTCAGAAATACCTTTTATATACCAGTCTTCCCCAATCTCTTGCCCTCTTAACTATTGGACTATAATTTCTAGCTGTTATGGCATGCAATCTGGATCATTTTTCTCCTGTATATACATCCACTGTGAAAAATTTTCCAGTACTATAATCTCCATTTTTAGTAACTGGAAGAATATTTGCCCACCCCCATCCCAACACACACACACACACACACACACATACACAATCCATTGTTGGATTGGCAAGGCGTGCTAATGAAGCCCTTAGTGCTCCATTCAGAGTTGCATCTGGAGCAATGCTTTTTGGAAACATTTCTAACAAAGTATTCTTGGAAGACATGCACTTTTGTTACCCTACAACAGCTGCACTGCACATCTTTCTCCAGATAAAACTATGAATTAGAATTAATTAATTAATTAATTAATTATGCAACACAGGGTCAAAATTCTTTTGTGTATTTTAGGTTAAAATACACACAGAAGGAATAATTTTTAAAAAATAGTCTTTTAGATTCGTATTATGTGAAATTACACCTTTCACTATGGATTTCAATATGAATGTTTATCCTGATTTTTTTGAATTTGGATTAAACTGAATACAGTACAAAAGTATAAACTCTCAAAACTGAAAAAAAGAACAAATATAAATTAATCAAGTCTGTGGCATGCTGCTGCTTTGGGTAAAAAAAAAAAAAAAGCATTATAAAATTAACATTGGGAAAAAGAAGTCTAGAAAAGATTTGGGAAACTCCGGAATTTTTCTTTATGAAACAAGGAATTTCCTAGTAATTTAAAAAAAAAAACAAACAACACTTGACGATCTGTATTTGTGACGTGCTGAGATTTCAGTCTGTAGTATAATTAGACTATAGAACAGATCATGTACAGTATTGGTATATTGCCGTGATGGCGAACCTATGGCATGCGTGCCACAGGTGGCACGTGGAGCCATATCAGTGGGCATGCGAGCTCAGCTCCCCCCAACTGATTTTCGAGCTTCCTGGGCCCACCAGTCGGCAAATGGGCCATTTCCGGCCTCCAGAGGGTCTCTAGGGGTGTGGTGGGGAAGGCCGTTTTCGCCCTCCCCAGGCTCCTAGAAAGGCTCTGGGGAGAGTGAAAAACTGGTCTACCAAGCCCACTGTGCCATCACGTGTGGGTTGCATAGAATTATGGGTGTGAGCATGCGCGTGTGTGACCCCTGCGCTCCCCTCGCTTTTGACACACAATGGCAAAAAGGTTAGCCAACACTGGTATATAGGAATGGTTCTGCAAATATATTTTATCATAATTCAATAGGGCTAGAATCTAATTTTGTGTGTCTGTGTATGTGAAATAAGTCAATGTGCATATTTCTTTGTCTGTTTACTTCCTTTTTATCTGTTTCACTTTGGAGGATATTTCAAATAGTCTAAATCATTTAACAGTCACCTGTTTGTATATCTGAATGCAGGTGTATCCCTTAGGGCTTGTGCACACATTAAATTTACTCCTTGTTAAACTGCTTTGCTTACCTTTAGGGAGCAGCACGCTAGCTCTAAGATGAGCTAGAGCTAATTCACTAGAGGTAAGTGAGACTTCATTGGGAAAACTAGTTTCCACAGGGCAGATGACATCCACTTTGGGTAGACAATGTGTGCACAAGCCTTAAAAGTATAATTGAGCTTTTATGTGGATGCATTTGTAATTGTCTAGATGCCTAACATGCTTGGCATGTAATTCTCTTGCATTAGAGTGGATCTGCATGTACTGCATGTGCATGTTTAGTGCATGAATATAAACTATGAACACATGAAACTACTCTTTAGCTACATTCATTTCAAATGAACTGTATTGTTACAAATTTCCACTGAAATCACTGGATTGCCACAAAAACAAATCCAATATTAGTTGTGTGCCACTTTTTAAAGGTCAGGGGTATCAAATTCAAGACGTGGGGGCCAGATTCGGTCCACAGGGTGCTTAGATCTGGCCTGTGGGGCTGCCCTGGAAACAGTGAAGGATCGGTCTGTGGTGCCTCTGCCAGGGAAAATGGAGCTTGGGAGGGCTGCATGCAGCCCTCCCAAGCTCCGTTTTCCTTGGCAGAGGCTTTCAGGAGACCGTCGCAACTGAAAATGGTACTCACAAGGGCTGTGTGCGGCCCTCCCAAGCTCCATTTTCACTTGCATAGGGTTGCAGGAGGCCATCACAGCCAGAAACTGAATTCGGAAGCCCATTTTAACTGGCAGAGTGCTTGGGCCACCAAAGGTGCCCCCGATACGAGTAACATCGAGCTGGCCACACCCACCCTGGCCATGTCCCCCCAGTTCCCCCCCCAAGGTCAAACACAACCCTGTTGTGGCCCTCAATGAAATCGAGTTTGACACCCCTGGTGTAGGTCTCTGAGTGTAGGGTAACAATCTACTAGCAATCTACTATGTGTCTTTTCAGTTTACCTTTTGCAACAGTTGGAAACCAAATTTTAGCCAAGAAGCCATGGTTGTTTCTACTAAGTTAAGATGTTTACAAGGTTGTTACCTTCCTCTCAAGGCCCTGAATACAAAATTTAAATCCAACCTACACAACTTTACTTGGAAGTAGGTAGTTCTGATGTTATTTCTCAAAAAAGGCGCACAAATTCACATGCTTAGATTCCTAATGTTTAGATACCTCTTGATTTTTTTAGCCTTTGATTTCATTTTATTTTCTTGCATCTTATTGATTATTGTTTAATTAAGGGGTTATATGTCTGCCTGGTTATACACTCAAGTGCTAATGCAGCACTTTGTTAATTAGCCTCATGAAGACTGTGGGGGCATGACCTTAAATTGGAAGCTGCTCAGAGGGAGTCTTCCATTCATCCTCCTCTTCCTTTAGTGAACACCTTACCTTTTGCTAGGTGGCTTAGCAAGTCCTTCACTACAGGGAGGTGTTCTCCACGCAAATGGTGTTAATTCCAACGCAAAGCCTCGTCCCCAGTCTTTTTTCTCTTTGAACAGCACGTGGGCTGCCACTTTGGATTTTGTGGGCTGAATGAAACCCCTGGCCAAATTGGCATTGATGTATTTTCTCAATTTGGCCATCTCTTTTGGGGTCATGCGGTACATCCTTGGCTTTGGCAACTTGGCTCCCAGCACAAATTCAATCACAGTCTGTTGGGCAGTGGTGGGGGAGGAAGTTGCAGTCTTGTTAGCTAAAGGCATCTGTCAAATTCCAATACTCCTTGGGCACCTGGGGGCAGCCAGGGAGTCCGTCTGTAGCCGCTGCAGTATTTTCTAGCCAGCTGGGGTTGCCAGAGGTTGTTGCTTCTTGACAATTGTCTGGCGGGATTGGTGGCAGTGGACCAATGCCTATTCTCAGTTTCCAGTAACTATCTTCCCACGTGATTGTTGGGCCAAATTTGTCTAGCCAAGCAAGCCCTAGTATAATTGATTCAGTCATTTGGGGGCTACTACGAACCAGATAAGCTCCCTGTGGCACCCCATTTCCAGTCTAATGAGCTCCGTGACTAAAGTGGCTGGGGCTCCGCCTATTAGCGTCCCATTGACTTGCTCAAAGCATATGGGTTGCACTAGGGGCTTCGTGCTTATTCCTAGTTGTTGGACAATGGGGAGACTGATCAGTCACCTGGTGCAACCGGTGTCTATGACGGCTTCTATGTCCTCCTAGACCCCAGTTTCTGGCCCTACTATCCGGGTCTTGACTGAAGGGGAGTATGGCTTCACTTACCATTGGGTCTTCTTCGCTGCTGCTTCCACTGGCAGAGCCCAGAGGGATCTCCAAAGCAGGAGTTTCCTCACTCCCAGCTGGGGGGAGAGGAATTGCTTGTTGGGTGATTCTCCCCTTGTCTGGTGGCTTTCTTGGGGTCCTCCTTCCCCGGAATGCTGACAGGGTCTGGAGTTGAGGGACTGGGGTGGGAGCCAGGCACTCAGATGCTCTATGCTCATGCTGGCCACATTGGAAGCACTTGATTGTCCCTGATGGTGCTGGCTGAGGCGCTTTGGCCAGCTTTGCAGGGGTTCAGTTACCCAGGGTCCTCTTGGCTGGTTTCTCCTGGTTAGGCTTGCGATGTGGGTAGATCTCTAAGCCCATTACCACGGTTATATTGTACCAGTCCTGTATACAATATGGAACTCCCCTGATGCCACAAGCTTGCCTGAGATCCTGGCCTCTTTGAAGTGGTAGACGAGGAGGCATTCAGACCAGTCTCTCAGCTTTCGGGACATCCTCTGGAAATCCCAGACAAATTTTTTTGGTGGTCGGCCTGCTTGCTTCAGGGCTTTGATCTGGGCTTCAGCTTCTTGCCTATGGGCCATATCTTCAAATCGGGCCCGGAACAGTTGCACAAACTCGTAAGCATCCTCTAGCTCTGGGGCTCCTTCATCCTGTAGTTGGGCTATCCAATCTGCCGTGTCCCCCTCATTCATGCTGTCAGCAATGGCTGACACTATATCTTGATAGGTTTGGTATTGGTTCCCATAACAGTCAATGTGGGACAAATCCAATTGAGGAAATAGGCCAGTTTCCCTGGGGATTTGACGAACGTTGCTCTGAACTGTGGGGGAAGAGCTGCTGGCTGGGCAGGTTGCGGTGCCGGTGGTGGGGCCAGAGCTGGCATCCACTGGTACTTCCTGACTGGGGTAAAAGGCCCAGCCAGGGGGGATTTGGTCAGCAGGAGGCAATATGAGGACTGGTTGGCAGGGGGGGGGGTGTTGATGTGAAGGTTCTGACAGATGCAACACGGTTCTTCCTGCAGACCCGGGCTGGAATGCCATAGCGGGCCTTGCTGCGGTGCTGCACCGACTCCTGCAGGAGCTGTCATCCCAGTAGACCAAGCCCAACAGGGGAGGCTGAGGCACAATCCACTTTGCGCTGAGTGGAACGAAGATGACACTCCACTCTGGGTAGTTGTGGCCCCTGGGCCCGGGAAGGTGAACATGGGTTGAGCCAGAACCCATGTTGGACAGTGGGGGGAGGTTGTGCGATGCTGCCCATGTTGAGTTGGTCAAACCGCTACGGGAGACCCGCTAGCGACTGCTCCATATCGGTGGCGGGAGACCCCACTCCCGAGAATTGCTGGGCTCAAGAGATTGCGCTGCTCCATTTGAATTCCTGGGCATGCTCCGCTCTGCTCGTCCCCATCCGAGGTTCCTGAAGCGTTGCCCTGATCACCAGCTCCCGCAGCTTCGCCCCATAAGGAAGGATCTGGCTGAGAGACCTACCAAGGCACCAGCTCTTTGGGCCAGGCACCCCGTCAGCACTCAGCCTCGGTGGACTCTGCTGCAGCCACCACAGCCTCTGAAGGGGAGTAAAGGGTCTCGAGGAGGACCTCCAATCCAGTCCCAGTGGCTCCCTCTGTAGTTGCCATCTTCTCTTCCATCTTCCCTGAGTCTTTATACCGCCCGGTGATCAGGTTGACAGTCGGGGCTCAGGACTCCGGACAGCACCCCGCTAAGTGGGGAGCTGGGTTGAGGGGTTTTTTAAAGAAGATTCGGGTTAATGTCAGGGTTCCAAGTAACGCTCCCAACCAATGAAGACTCCAAAGCAGGCAGTTTCTCAAAGTTCCATTTTATTAGAGATGTCATATTGGCACATCTGGGAAACCCCAAATCTGAAAGCTCCCAGGTTTTCCCCACCCAAAGTAAAGTAGAAGTCCCTTCCCCTGCAGCCACATGTCCATTATATGGGCCAATCAATCCACCATCCCAACTGGAGATGCCTCCCAGTCATGCCACTCCAGGTGCAGGCTGAACGTCCTTGACTCTCAGAGAAAAGAATGTTGTTATGACTAAATATTTCTACCAATTCCATGCAAAACCCCCTCCCAGTTTCCCACAGCACTAAGTGTGGCATCACTGAAGATCCAAAAGAAAAGAGGGCCTCCAGGACTGACATAAACCTTTCCTCAACTGGTATAGGGAGATATAAAGAAAATTACCTGTCCAGGGTCAGGTTTCTGGCTTTTGAGACTGAGTCAGTCTAATTGAGTACAGTTTAAAAAAAGAACTTGTGAAAAGGTGCCCTTATCTTAATTGAATAAGGCAGATATTCTCCATCAGGCACATATGAAAGCACTGCTTATATGTGCTGAGTTTATATGTCCTTGTATTCGCAAAAGTATGGATATTCTGTGAAAGGCAAGTAAAGTTTATCTACTCCTGCATGGCTAGTAAGGTTTGTGAATGCATCTGTGTAACTATCCTTCGGCTGAATAATATATTTTAGATATATGCATTTAAGAAGGATGTAAGACTTTGAGCATATCAGTCTTAATTTGATGCCAGCTGTGTCTTAGCTTCAAGTGTTTGCATGCAGTAAGTGAGCTTGTATGCTGAAAAGAATAATAGAAGATATACAATGTGTTATTTCTGATCCTAAGTTTCAATAATGTATTTAGAGGATTATTTTTAGGGCCTGATCCTAGCCACTTACAGTGTGAACGAAGTTTATCCTTAGGTTTAATGGAATGACTGTACAGAAATGATTATAAGGAAACGAGAGAGATATGAGGATGTCCCCTAAATATTTAGGAATATCTATTCCTACTTTGGTTTCTAATAAGCCTATTAATGCTTTACTGAAGCTATTAAAAATACCTATTCCTGGAGAAAACAAATTTCTTGATATACTATCAAAAAAGCATCAGCAGATTTGGTGGCTGTGATTTGCTGCCAGTTCAGAAATTCAATATCTTCCCCATACATTGTGTTCTGATTGGTGTCGTCCCTGAGAACTCATGTCCATGGAGAAGACAGTGTCACTAGGCCCATTCATTGGTACAGCTGCAGGTATATTCCTATAATGATAGTACAAAGCCAATTATTGCTACAAGCCTAGAAGAGGCAGTTTTATAAATATTCCGAGTAGCATTTAAATGTGTCCCTAGAAAAAATTGAGAGGTATATTACCAATAGTTTTGGGAGGTTTCTGAAATGATTCTAAAGTCAGAAGCAAATTCGTCTTCTCCTTGTGCCATATCCATCATTGGACATTGGCGATCATGTTGGCAATCCTATTTTTGTCAGAAGCAAATACAATTTTTAAAAACCTTTTGTCAAACCCTATCTTTTTCCTCATTTGGTACTGGTTTATTTCAGGTTAGGATAGGAATGGGAAATCTTGTGCCCAAGTGATGATATTACAATACAACCTCACTCAGTCCCAGCACACTTGGTCAATTTTAACCATAACAAAAGTTGAACCCCCAAATACTTGTGGAAAGTAGATTCCCAGTTCATTCCCCTGGCAAATAAGTGCTCTATCTATATATTATAAATCCAGAAATATCAACACAAATGCTAATATCCTTGGAAATTCCTTTTTCCATTCATTACCAGTGGTACTGTACATCTTGCTTCCCTCCCTTTCTCCATTCCTATCTTTTTATGACAACCTTGCCTTTGCCATTCAAGTCAGGCCAAATGCCTGTCAGCCAATTTTCAGCAACAGTCAAGAGTTTCTGAAAGCAGAGAGCTATGGGTTCAACCTGGAAACTTGATACTAAGGCTACAGGTCAGCTGGGGACAAGAGGTAGAGCTCTTTGCATCAAAATCTCAATGATTTTGGGAAACCTGGGTGAGATTCTGGCTACAAACCAATTTATGTATAATTTCTACAGAAATCAATGGGGCGTGTTTCCCTAAAAATGGCTTTTAAGATTGAAATGACATTGATATTTAATGTAGGCTGGTTTGAAATATGGCAGTAATTAGTATAGTCAACTGATCGGTTCAGTTGGCTGACTTGGAGGTTCTCTTACTAGTCCCCAGTAGGTGGCCTGAGGATTGTGGCCTAAAATAGCCCCACTCTTACAATGCAACAAAGATTGGTGGAAGGACGGCATGCATCTAACCCTTGGCCTTTTTTTCCAGATTCTGCACTTATCTATGTTGTTCTGTCTGCTCATCTCTCTGGTACTCTGTATTTTATCTTCTAACTTTTCCAGTCCTTTGCTGTAGAACTGATATTGGAAAGAAATCTTTGCTTTCTACATATGTGTGAATACTTTGTTCCGCGAGAACATTATTTTAAAAAATACTTCTTGCAAAGCTGGTGTGAGAAGAGCAAAGTCCTCCAATATATAGCAAGCAAAGCAGAGGTGGGTTTCAGCAGGTTCTGACCAGTTCTGGAGAACCGATAGCGGAAATTTTGAGTAGTTCAGAGAACCGGTAGCGGAAATTCTGACTGGTCCCACCCCCATCTATTCTCTGCCTCCCAAGTCCCAGCTGATTGGGAAGAAATGGGGATTTTGCAGTAACCTTCCCCTGGATTGGGGAGGGAATGGAGATTTTACAGTATCCTTCCCCTGCCATGCCCACCAAGCCACGCCCACCAAGCCATGCCACGCCCACCAAGCCACACCCACAGAACCGGTAGTAAAAAAAATTGAAACCCACCACTGAAGCAAAGGACAGGAGCAGCCCACAGCTTCTTTTGGCGTTTTATATTATTCTTCTCATTGTGTTGTCACCTTAATAATTATGTTATTTCTGATATCTAACTCTGTATTGTGTTTATGTGCATGTTCAAATTGGATGTTGCTTTGGAGTTTTAATGAGTTATTTATTTGGGAGAATAATTATGATTTGTGTTTGGTTTTGTATCGGATAGATTATTCTACAAAGAATAGTCAAGCAAAGGCATTGAGTGCAGAATTGAACATTTCTCATCTATAAGATCTTACAAATGTATGAATGCTGCCAATGTTCCTATGATCCAGCAATGAGACTTTAGGCAGTGTCATACTATTAGAAACTGATTCAAATATGCAAAACAAGCTACTAAATGTAAACATGCTTCCTGCATAATATATGGAAATCACCAATTTTATCTTATTGTGTGGAAGTTAAACTTACTTTTTTTTCCCATGAAATAATGTTTGTAGCTCTAGCAATGTTTGTGGAACCTAATATTGGATCCAAACCCATTCACACAATTGGAAGGACCTTAGATTGTGAAAGGCTGATCCAAGGAAATTCATGTTTCCTATATGGAAAAAACATTTATTCTGAGCGTGTAATGCTGTAAGATTATTTTTCAAAAGTCATAAATACATAAGTAACTGTTTAAAAAAGTAATAGAATCATTTATTTTTTTAAAAAAAAATTTGCACACTGCATCTGATCTAAAATCTCAAAGTGTTACAATAAAAATATAACTTAAAATTGTGAAGGATGTAGTAAAATGAAGTATAAATGTACTAACCTTTCTTCATGAGCCAACGTACAGCTTAAATATAATATTTAATATTTTAAATACTAACTACCCAGTTTTCCAAAATGTATTTCTCACTTTTTACATTTTAACAAGTAGAGTGGGGAAAACACAAGAGGAGAATCTATTCAATTTTTCCCTGGTAGCACATATCAAAAATTGAGCTCCATCCTATCTGGTACTCTCCAGATCTCTGAGGTGTGTCATTTCCAGAATTACCAGCCAGTATGGTCAACAGGTTGTAATTTAAACTTTTCTGGAAGATGTCACGGTAGAGAAGACTATTTCAAAGCAATTTCATATTACTGGTTGAGCTTGCATTTCATTTGCAGCCTTTAAAAAGTATTCTTACCATTAAAATGAATGGAATTTGTACATGTTCTACAATGAAATGTAGCATTACAATTATAAATCAACTTAATTTTGTGGGATAGATCAACTGTAGCTCGCATGTTATCATTTTATTTCTAGGTCCTTAACATAAAAAGATGACACTGTAACAGACTAATATACCTGAATTTCTCTAGAGCCAAATGTTCTTGATATATGCCATATCTGTTAAGCTATGACATTATACAGTTAGTCCTTAACTTAAAACCATTCATTTAGTGATGGTTTGATGTTACAATGGCACTGAAAAAAGTGACATAAAACTAGTCCATTCACTTAAGACCACTGCAGTATCCTCATGGTCACATGATCAAAATTGACAAGCAGCATACATTTATGAAGATGCTAAGACATTCAAAGTTATTGAACTATGTTTTCAAAAATAAGCGCAGGTTCATTATATCTGTTGTATGCTACCAAGTTGAAAAACTACTTCACTGGAAAGTAGCAGCAGTACACCTAGGCTTCATTTCAATTTATTTCATAATTCTGACACTTAACTTTTGAGTAAAAATATCCATGACATTGCTATTTGGAAGTGATACATGATCTAGATATTATTAAACAATTTCATACTTTAATGCTTTAAAAAGATGTAAAATATGTTATCGTTGTATTGTCATTTGTATTTTAAACTAAAAATTCAGAATTTTCATCACTACTTCTGTTTAGTCTTGGTAGGCAGTAAATATGTATGTTTGTATTTAGAATACTGAACAAATTAATCTAAAATCTATCTAAAGCTACATTTCTACATCCATTATCAGTCTGTGATTTCTGGCACATTGTCCTCCATTGTGAAATCAAATCACCTCAAAATCCCCTTTATACGTGTCTTTTACTTGCATTGTCCTTGCTGTATATGTTTTCAAGGTATCTTTATTGCATAACTGCTGGATTGCAGAGGACACCATGCAAATATCGGGAAAAGATCCTCTGGCAGTTGCTATGTAATATTTATTTGTCATATTTGTAGGATTTCAAATGTGACCCTGGGCAATGTACATATTCCCTACATATGATTGAAGTAAGTCTCACTGAATTCAGTGGAAATTATTTTTGAATATTTAGGATTGTACTAGGAGTCATATGAATCTTATTTACTACTGGATTGTTGAGCAATCTTGCCGGATCCTAAAACATAGGAAATTAATTTTCTGTGAGTGAAAAATTATTTGAAAATGCATCATAATATCAATTATTGGAAATAAACATACACATATACATATACACACCTAAGGGAAGACCAAAGTTAATACAATGCTGTTTTCTCCTAGACCAGGGGTCTGCAACCTTAAATACTCAAAGAGCCATTTGGACCCGTTTCCCACAGAAAAGAAAACACCGGGAGCCACAAGACCTGGGTGGGAGTGGCCAACTCGACATCACTCACTTCCACCAGTCACATGACACCCCACCCAACCACGCCTACCCAGCCGGTCATTAGGGCAGAGAACCTGTTGTTAAAAAACGCCGAGAACCACAAAACCCTTTTGACCTCTCTCCCTCCCTCTGTAACTCTCTGTCTGTCTCTCCCCCTCTCTCTGTATCTCCCTCTCTCTGTCCTGGCCGCTTCTCCATCCCCCACCATTGCCCTTATCTTCTCAGGATTGACGAGGATTGACTGGGAGGGGAGGGTGAGGGTGAGGGGCAGGGCCAGCCAGTGGTGGGATCAACCAACAGGGAGCCACAGCAGAGGGCCCAAAGAGCTACATGCGGCTCCAGAGCCACAAGTTGCTGACACCCGTCCTAGACAAATAATTCAGTTGAACTTCGAGAATCTGACTCCCATATCGTATATAATGTATACACTATATATTCTTAAATACTTAGTGTGGTCGACAGGTAAATCCCATTATCGTTTTAAAGAGACAAAGACCAAAATAATCCTGGAACAGAGTTTATTCTTTGCAAAGGTCTCCCTCAAAGTGAGAGAGCAAATTACCATTCGTTCTCGCCGTCTTTTATACAATTTCAGGTTACATCTTACAGGATACAAGCATGTCCCTTGAGTACAATTTCAAACCTTATATAATAGATAAACACATGATATTCACATTATGGAAAGTCCCCATAATTCCAATATCAAAATACCCTACTTAAAATATTGCTTATACATGTAAGATCAGCATTCACGTACTTCCCCTTCTTAACGAGGTCAAGTTGACCTGAAGCATACATCCTGTTGAATAAACACTTTCTCAAGAACATAACTTCCTCAAGAACACAGGAAACATATAATTCCGTTCTCATGTTCTTAAATGTCAACTAAATTATATAATCAGGTTATACAAGGTAAAACAAAGCCTTAACATGATTTTAAAATGGCGTAACTCAGGTTATGCTTTTACAGGAATAACCCTAATTTCTTTATTTCTCACACTTAGTTATACTTATATACTGAAACTCATTGCATCGCATAACCTTTGCATAGATTGAAATAGATTTGAAAGCATCTTTTAATGAGGATGGCAATATGGTCTTGTTAGGGACCAAAATTTGATACTTGTATATAGAGGGCTGATTCAAGACCACATACTATAGATTTCTAGATTTTAATAAACTATACGATGATGCCCAAACATAATGCTTTAACAGTAGCCATTTACATACTCTTATGAAGTGTATAAAAGGCATTTGGGAGGAGCGGGGAGCCTAATCTTTCCAAGCAATAGCTTGATCCATTTTTATCCTTAATTGCCAATTACAAATATCTGTGGTCATCTCTTATGCTCATTATTGTAATTATATCTTTAATTGTTCATTATCTTGATATATATACCCACTGATTCAGTATTATTCTTCTGCCAAATTATTCATTTGTTGATCTATTCATTTGATACCTCTCTTAAACCCCTAGAGTACATTGTTTTTCTACCCATTTGCAGATTTATCCATCCACCCACTATTTTTATCTTATCTTCCAAAGCTTACACTCTCCTCCCCCACCATTTCTCTGCTCCTAAATCATAATTTCACGTGTGTTCCTAATCAGTTCAGCTGTATTGCCATCATCATTCAAAGGCTTTGCACCCTGAAATAACAACATTCTCTCTTCATTCCCTCTGGAATTGAAATTGGCTCCCAGAGTACACCCTTCATTTCTCTTTCTTCCTCCATATGCTTCTCAAACACATTTTTCCTGTAGTTTTCTGAGACAACAACCAACTCAATATCCTCTAAAGTTCTAAGCATAATTGATATACATGGCATATTCTTCACATTAGCTATCCTGTTTCTTTTCTGTTCTTTTGCTATTTCCCTATGTCTGTTCTTACAATGCAGACTCTTTGGGCTAGAGACTTTTCAGATGCCATGAACACATATAATGCTATACTATAAATAAATATAATAAACAGACATGGATCCATCCAATCTTCTATTAAAGCAATGTAAATTAATAGTTAACGCTCATGGCTAATAAAAGTACCCATAGTTGAATATGTGCTGTCTGAAAAGATAAAACTTTTAATCTGTTTTTTTAACCTATTCCAGTCAGTCAAATAATTGGAATGACATGGAAATTTAAAATGAAAAAAATGTTTTCTCATCCCTTGGTTTTGATAGTTTAGCACATAGGAAATATCTGACGTATTTTTCTACCAAATTCTGTAACAGAGCAATTAATGCATCAGACAATATTTGGAACTGAGCACAATACAGGTTTCTAAAATAGCATTTTCATACTTGCTGTTTATTTTGGTTCCTTATACTTATTTTTCTTTAAGTGAGCTTTTTACTATAGCTCCAATAATACTTCCGTCAGAATTCAAACTTTGAATTTAGTATGACAGGTCAGTTTAACCCTGTCACAGCCATAGGGTTTTAAATGCCACTTTAGAAAAGGCCTTTAAAAAGCAAAACCCAAACACTATCTCCTTGCTACAAACCGGAGCACAATTTATCAGAAAGCATTGCCAACTGATACGTTTCAGACCTCTTTAGATCACTATGAACTCAGCTATCGGATCTCATTTCCACTATATTGTGTCTAACGAGTTTTTAGACTGTAATAAATACAGTCTAAAAACACGTTCAGCTATCTGAATTCAGTTAAAAATAGAACTTTCTGCTATGTGTCAATGTGAATCTATCATAATAACATCAATCTACTCTACCGAGAAGTTGAGTTGATAAGCAAATGAAAAAACTATGAATTTTATAAATAGGTAGAATTTGAAATTATAAGATAAATAGTCTTTAAATATATGCCATCAAAAAATAGCAAATGCTAGAACATTCTTCTTTTTTTTTTTTTTTTATTATTGCAAAAGTTTTACAATTACATTTTCACCCCTTTTTTTCCCCCCCCCGCTACCCCCCCCAAACTTCCCAACCTCCCTAACCCACCTTAACCCTCCCCTCCCCCCCGGACTTCCTAATATACTCATATCATATAAAAGGAAAAAACCCTCCTTTATATATAAGACTTAAACCCCTCCCTCCCCCTTACAAATTTTCATCTTCATTACCTTAACCTCTTTCTATCTTAATATAACGTTTTCAAATAAATTTTCCTCCTGATTACCTTAAAAATATTTCTATCATAATATAACATTTTCTAACAAATTTTCATCCTCAACCTTAAAAAATTTCTGTCTTAATATAACATTTTCTAGCAAATTTTTATTCTCAACCCTAAAATATTACTATCTTGCTATAACATTTTTAAATAAAGGCTATTTGATACTTCCTAGTTTGATATTTATGCTGAACATAATCTATCCACTTCTTCCATTCCCATTCATAAGTCTCTTGAGAACAATCTTTTAAATATGCTGAAATCTTCGCCATCTCTGCAAAACTGGCCATCTTCAGAGTCCATTCCTCAATCGTAGGCAGCGCTTCATTTTTCCAGTATTTACCTATCAACAATCTTGCTGCAGTTATCATGTACAATATCAATTTTGTTTCACCCAGTGTAAAACCCTTAACTATACCCAATAAAAACACTTGTGCAGAAAATTGAATTTTTTTCTTCAAAACGTTCTGCATGACCCACCAAATTTTTATCCAAAAAGCCTTAACTTTCTTACAGGTCCACCAAACATGATAGTATGTAGCGTCTAGGCAATCACATCTCCAACATTTAGGCTGGACATTAGGGTACATACACGACAATTTTTTAGGATCTAGATGCCATCTATAAAACATTTTGTAGAAATTTTCCCTCAAATTCTGCGACTGCGTAAATTTAACATTCTGAACCCAAATTTTTTCCCATGTTTCCAACATCACTGGTTCTTCAAAGTTTTGTGCCCACTTAATCATACAGTCTTTAACTAATTCAGTTTCTGAATCCCTTTCTAACAAAACATTATAAAGTCTTTTAATATGCATTGGACCTTTCTCTTTTATGTGTCTAACCAATTCTTCCTCATGCATCATAATACCAATTTTTTGGTCCTCTTTCCATCTCAATTGCAATTGATTATATTGTAACCAAGTTAAATTAATCCCTTCAGCCAACAATGTCTGTAATGTCTTCAGCTGCCATCTGCCCGCATCTGTAAAAAGAACCTCTTTGTATAAAAACCCCCCGAGTGACATTATATTTGTATTCCAGAAGGTATGACCAAGATCCAGCCATAGTGGTATTTTATAATTCCAATTGTTTCGGTGCTTCTTCCAAACTCTCAGCAAAGAATCTCTAAGTATATGGCTTTTAAATACTTTATCCACTTTGCTGTCATAAAATAAGTAAGCGTGCCATCCAAACTCCAGATCAAAACTTTCTGCATTCAGTATTCCAGTCTTTTTTCCTCCAAACCAATCACTTGCTAAAGTCAGAGCTGCTGCATCATAATATAACCGTAGGTTTGGAAGTTTAAGACCTCCCCTTTCTGGAACATCTTGCATAATTTTCAATTTTACTCTTGGTTTTTTCTCGTTCCAGACAAACTTGTTCACTCCAGTTTGCCATACTTTTAGTTGTTTATCATTTTTGAGCACCGGGATCATTTGAAACAGAAAAAGAAATCTTGGCAAAATGTTCATCTTAACTGCTGCTATTCTTCCAAGTAAAGACAGCTGCAGTTTTTTCCAAGTCTCCATATCTTTTTGCACCTCTCGCCACAATACCTCATAGTTATTTTGAAACAATTTCATATTTGATTCTGCAACCTGAACTCCTAGATATTTTACCTTTGGTACAATCTCAAAACCTGCCCTCCTTTCTAACTCCACTTTACGATCTTGTGTCATATTTTTAACTACCATCTTAGTTTTTCTCTGATTCAATCTAAAACCTGAAACTTTACCATAGTCTTGTATAATGTCCTTCATCTGAATTATCGATTCCATTGACTGTGTTAGGGTAACAACCAGATCGTCTGCAAATGCCTTTATTCTGTAATCCTCTTGCCTTATCATTATACCTTTCAAAGTGTTAGAGTCCCTTATTGTATTTAACAAGACTTCTAGTGTTAAAATGAACAACAGTGGGGACAGTGGACATCCCTGTCTTGTTCCTTTTTCAATTTTAAACTCTGTTGTCAAACTTCCATTAATAATGATCTGTGCCTTTTGCTCTTGATAAATTGCTGAGACCGCCTGTATATATTGGTCCCCAAAGCCCATCTTTTTTAAGGTCTTTAGTAGAAAATTCCAATCCACTCTATCAAAGGCCTTCTCAGCATCCAGAAAAACCAGCACTGCAGGGATCTGTTTATTTTTCTCAAGATATTCCAATAAATCTATTACTTGCCTTACATTGTCCTTCATGTGCCTACCCTCAATAAATCCCGCTTGGTCATCATGGATCACCTTTTGAATTACTGGCATCAGTCTGTTGGCTAATACTTTTGCATAAATTTTATAATCCGTGTTCAAAAGAGATATTGGTCTGTAATTCTCCGGTTTTTTGGGACCTGCTTGCTCTTTTGGTATCAATGAAATATAAGCTGTAGTCCACGATGGAGGTACTTTTCCCCCTTGTTGTATGTTACAAAATAAATCTCTAAGTTGTTCCACCATTTCTGCCTGCAGAGTTTTATAATACACTGCAGTCAGACCATCCGTTCCAGGAGCTTTAGCTGTTTTTAATTGTTTTATTGCTGCTATTATCTCCTCCTCTGTTATAGGATAATCCATTCTTTCCTTTTGTTGTTCAGTGATTTTTGTAACTCTTTTATCGTCCAGATATTTTTCTATAAGTCCATTCTGCACCTCCTCTCTGGCATATAGTTTAGTGTAATATTGAAGAAAAGCTTCTTTTATTAAATTCTGTTGAAAAACTTCTTTCCCCCCAATATCAACACTATCAATAGTCCGTGTACTCTGTTTCTTCCTTAATGTGTAAGCCAACCACCTGCCTGGTTTATTAGCGTTGCAGAATGTATTATGCTTCACATATTGTAGATTTGTTGCTACTTGTTCCGCTATAAGCATTTGAAATTGGTCTTTCAGAAGTTTTATAACACTAAGTATTCTTTCATCTGTTGGGTTTTTACTAAGTAGCTGTTCTTTGTCCTTTATTTCTGCTTCCAGTTCAAGTCTTTTCTTTTGTCGAATCAGCCTATGTTTAGAGTTCATGTATATAAGCACCCCTCTCATATAAGCTTTGCTTGCATCCCACACAATTTCCATTGGGGTGCCTTTATTCAAATTCATTTCAAAAAACTCTTTCAAATGCTTTTTGAGTTCTGTTATATTCTTCTCATATCTAAACAAATTTTCATTTAGTCTCCAAGAGCGTCTCTCAGTCTTGCATGTCTCAATTTCTATCCAGACTGGGCTATGATCAGTCAAAGTTCTTGGCAGAATCTTTGTTCTTTTTGTCCTAACAAGTAAATCATCAGACAGCAGAATAAAATCGATCCTGGAAAAGGATCTATGTCTATCAGAGAAGAAAGTATAGTCCAGTTCTTTTGGGTTATGTATTCTCCAAATATCTTTTAATTCCAAGTCTTCTTTCATATCAAAAAAAGTCTGTGGTAATCTAATTCTTGACTTTGCCAGAGTCTTTTTGTCTAATTTAGAATCAATTACTCCATTCCAATCTCCCATAATTAAAATAGATCTATAATCCCATTGAAGTATTTTAGTATGCAGCATTTTATAAAAATAGTCCTGTTGTTGATTAGGAGCATAAATTCCTATCAAGAGAATTGGATTATTAGCAGAAAATAATTCAATTGCTACAAACCTACCATCTTGATCAGCTTCTATAAGTTTGGCTGTTAATTTTTTATTTACGTAAATAACCACACCATTCTTTTTTTGGTTAGTTGAAGATATAAAATGTGTTCCTAATTTGGAGTTTTTCAAATAGTTTTGATCTTGAGCTGTAATATGCGTTTCTTGCAAGCAAATTATATCATTATTATGTTGTTTTAAATATGCAAATACTTTCTTCCTTTTTTGTGTTACATTCAACCCATTCACATTCCAAGATAAACATTTAATCATCATTCTCCTTCTGGAGCGAAGCGCAGAACTTTAGGATTTCATCTGAAATCTGTCCTGCATTTCCCACAGCCCCAGCCTTGTCTTGTCTCTCCTGCCGTAACTTTTCTTTCAGTTCCTTGGCCTTTGCTCGGGTTATACGCTGGTCCTTGACTTCAGCCGCCCAAGCCGGCTCCAAGATTGGAGAAGGTTCCAGCAAAGGCTCATCCAGAAAACCTCCTTCGGCACCCTTCAACTCTACTAATTCCTGCTTAGATTGTTGTTGCAATTCTTGAGATTGCTTCTTGTCACTCTCTTTAATCTCCAAAACTGTAGATGAGCGTGGGGATGGAGTTCTTTCTTTAAAAATATCATTATAAAATTGCTCCGCCTTCTCCACAGTATTCAAACGGTGTTTCTCTCCCTTATATCTCAAAATTATGCCAGTTGGGGCATCCCAACGAAATGGGATTTGACTATTCTGCAATTCTTTAACAAGGAAACCATACTCTTTTCTAGATTTCAACATCTTGGGTGGGAGCTCCTTGTAAACTGTAATCTTAGATCCGCTCACTTGCACAGAAGTGAGAAAAGATTTTTGCAAGATATCATTTCTTATTGCTCTGTCTGTAAAATATATGACCACATCTCTAGGCAGTTGTCTTTGTCTGGCCACCCACGAGTTAACTCTATAGATTTTATCTATTTTACAAAAGACCATCTCAGGTTCAACTTTTAAAATCACAGCTAGGGCTTCAGCACAGATCTGTCTCAGGTCTTGTCTCTCCTCTTCTCTAATTCCTCGAAGCCGTATAGCAAATTCCATTGCACGAAATTGCATCATAACCATATCATTCTCCACTCTCTGCATCTTGTCATCAACATCAAAAAATTTATGGTCATTGTTTTTCATCTTGGCATTAACTTCTAATTTAAATTCATCCACTTTTGTCTCAACTTTCATGATAAATCCTGCCAGGCCAGACGCCACATCTGTTATTTTTTTGGTCACCATCTTTTGGCTCTGCTGCATTTCCTGCATGATTTCCTGTTGTGACTTTTGAATTTTTTCATCTATTTTATTTATTTTATCATCCATATCTTGAAATTTCTCATCAAAAAGATTTGAAATGAATTCTTTTAATTCTCCCATGTCCAAATCTTTTTTTTTGACTTGTGGCTGCGTATCCTGTTTACGTGGGGGGGATCCCCCCCCTGTTTTGCCTTCCTGCTTCTTTGAAGCCATCCTGCCACGTAAGCTGGCTTTCTTAAAAAGGGAGGGTCCGCCTCTTCTGCCACCTCCACAATACTTTCTAAGAAAGTCCCCCAGATTTCCTCAAAGCAAAGCTATAATGCAGCAAAAGCAAGTAAAAGGGAGAGATTTTCCTCTTATTTCTGTTACAGCCGGGGCAACTTTGTAACAACTCTTTAACTTTGTAGCAAAACAAGATAGTTTCACCAATCCACACCCCCTAATTCATTTGCTAGGCGCCATTTTTCCAGTCACTTTCACTCGTTCCGAAACTTTCACTTCAGTAAAAAAAAGTTCAGCAGAAAACTAATACTTGCAGTTCAAATTTTCAGGGGTCAGGTGGAATTCGGATGATTATTTGAGTTGTTTCCTCGCTGTTTAAGGGTTTCCTGAGATCGGCTTGTTCTGCAAGAGCAGAAGACGTCCCACGCCGCCCGGAGTCTCAGCAGGTTGTTAGGGAGCCGCGCCTGCTTCCTCCCCAGAAACAATTCCCTGGGGGGGTTGCAGGGGCTCTACCTGTGCCCCGCTGCCTCTTCTTCTTTAATCCGAGGGATTTAGAAGATTTCAAGCCGCTCCACGATCGGGGAGCGGCTCTACAAGCGGCGGGGGTGGCGGTGCTAAAAGAAGGCACCGTCGCCGCCGAAGACGAGGAAACCGGAAGTCCGCTAGAACATTCTTTACATACTGTACTTGGTAACAAAGTATAATTTAAATGAATACAAATTAATATTGAATTAGTGGAGTAAGCATGAGACGTATTAAAATATGTACATTATTAACACACCTAAATAATATGGGATTATATAGATCAAATGTCCAATTCATTTCCCTCTTTGATAGGTTAGACATACCTAGCTCCCTCAACCATACAAAACCAAACAAAAATGCATTATTTTTGTGAATTTTTCTTTTGTTTTGTATGGTTAAGGAAGCTAGGTATGTTTAACCTATCGAAGAGAAGGATTGGAGGAACATGAATTGGAGATTTTAAAGAAGAAATTGGACACCCATTTGTCTGGAATGGTATAGGGCAGGGCAGGGGTGAAATGCTCCTGGTTCGGACTGGATCGCCCGATCCGGTAGCGATGGTTTGGAGAACCGGTAGCAAAAATCCCTGCCCCCCTTCCATGCCCAGCTGAGCCGCACAATCATCAGCGGCTTTTTTTTTACTTTTGGCTAAAAGTAAAAAAATCGCAAATACCCATGGCTTAGGGCTGGGGTATTTGCGAGACCGCCTTCTGCCGCCAATAGCCTCCCACCGGCCGGTTCGCTCACACAGAGAAGGCCTCCTCAGGGTGCCGTCGGCCAGACAGTGCCGGCTGGCGAACCCCAGGGGGTGAGCCTTCTCTGTGGCGGCACCAGCCCTCTGGAATGACCTACCCCCTGAGATACGCACGATATCAGACCTCTGGACTTTTCGTCGGGCCCTGAAAACACACTTATTCCATCTAGCCAGGCTGGCTTGATCCCATCCTCTCAGTTTTAATTGATTTGGTTTTAATTGGGTTGTTTTAAATTATTTGGGCCAAAATTATTTAATTGTTTTTTAAATTGTTTTAAAATTTTGTATACTATGTTTTATTTTGGCTGTGCACCGCCCTGAGTCCCGTGGGAGAAGGGCGGTATAAAAATAATAAATAAATAAATAAATAAATAAATAAATAAATAAATACTTTTAAAAGCATTTTTTTCTACAACCTCTTCCACCGAAAAAATGCTTTTAAAAGTTAAAAAAAAAAGCCTCTGATGATCATGTGGCTCAGCTGGGATCATCAAAGGCTTTTAAAAGAAAAAAAACCTGATCGTCAGAGGCATTTAAAAGAAAAAAAGTCCCTGCCGATCAGGCAACTCAGCTGGGATCGTCAGACTTTTGAAAGCATTTTTTTACAACCTCTTCGCCAAAGAGGTTGTAGAAAAAAATGGTTTTAAAAGTAAAAAAAAAAATTGGCCACGCCCACCCAATCACATTACCCCACCACCACCAAGCCACGCCCACAGAACCAGTAGTAACAAATTTTAGATTTCACCACTGGGGCAGGGGTGTCAAACTGAATTTCTTCGAGGGCCAATCAACATTGTAGTTCTCCACGGGATGGCCAGTGGGGAGACGGGATGGCCTCCTGTAGCACTCTGCCAGCCAAAACGGGACGCGGGGGGCTGAGTATCCTGCTCAAGCAGAGGGTTGGACTAGAAGATCTCAAAGGACTCTTCCAACATTGTTATTCTGTTATAACTGTTAGATATCAAAATTTTAATTTCCCCTGTGAGGATTGATCAATATCCTGGTCCAGGAATCTCTGTGGAATGCACATACTGTGCCCAAGTATGGGGCGACATATGCAAATGGATGCTTGGTAGACCTTAGGTCTGTGTAATACTGTCCATCAATTGAAAACATTAATGCCAGTCACAGGATAGAAAGAGAAAGTAATAAACTGGATTCAGTATTTATTCTATATGTTACTTTGATCGGTAGTAATGATTCAATATCTATATGCCCAGATGGATTATAATCTTTTAATAGCAGAATATGTGCATTTGTGGCAATATAGGCTGTGTTTAATATCAACATAAATATTTTATTAGTGTACATATATGGAATGTCCCATGCACAGCCTTTAAAATGTGTATGATATGATATGATATGATATGATATGATATGATATGATATGATATGATATGATATGATATGATATTCTTGGACAATATCAGTAAGGTATTCACCTTTTGTTTACACAGAACATTTTAATGAAAGCTATTACGCTGGTGACATACACTCTTGTTAATATTGGAACTATTACACAATATCTCTACTGTCAAATTTCAATTTATTGTTTTTTTCTGATGAAAACATAAAGCATGGAAGCTGTTTTATTCTTAATATTTCTAAGTCAATTTGATTCTTTTTCTGGCATAATTTGCTATTAATTTCCCATTCTCAGGAACAATTAGTCAGTTAGAGCTCAGAGTATGTTGTAGTCTTCCTTAAGGATATTTTCTTTCTCTAATTATTCAGCAATTCTTGAAATTTTTCCAAGCTTTCCTGTGCCTCTTATGTGATAGTACAAGTAGTCCTTGGCTTACGACCACAACTGATCCCAAAATTTCTGTTGTTAAGTGAGACATTTGTTGAGTTTTGCCCCATTTTACGACCTTTGTTGCCACAGTTGTTAAGTGAATCACTACAGTTGGTAAGTGAGTAACACGGTTGTTAAGTGAATCTGGCTTCCCCATTGACTGCTTATCAGAAGATCACAAAAGATGATGACAAGTATGATGACAAGTATGAAACCAGTTGCCAAGCATCTGAAGTTTAATCACATGACCATGGGGATGCTACAAAGGTCATAAGCGTAAAAAATAGTCACATCGCTTTTTTCAGTGCCATTGTAACTTTGAACGGTCATTAAATGAACTGTTGTAAGTCGAGGACTACCTGTAATACCATTTTAGATACTTAAAAATTCACAACCATTCCCAGCTTAAGAAACATTATGCAATAAGGAATAAATTGTAGTTGTTAAAATATCATAATTTCAAACTCTACACAAACATATGAGATAAAATCTGACTTAGTACTTAAAACTCAGGCTGTAAGTTTTATTACTATTACTATAATGACTCTACCCATATAGGGAACGCTATATAAGTACTGCCTTCCATGAGAATAATAGAGACATAAAAGTATTATGTCCTTTTCTGCAATTAGAACGATCTCATTTTTTTAAATAATGGGAAAACATGATTTTTCTTGAGTAATCTCTGTCCAGTTAAAGAGCAAGTGACTATTTAAATTCACAAGTGGAACTCCAAGCATAGCCAAGAAGATGGAAAAGGATCAGCACATAAGAACCATTGACAAAGACTCAAAAATTTATGGATTCTTACTGAGCTTTAGGATCAGAGATCAGATTTTATAAGGTACGATATATTGGAGATCTGCACAAACTAGGGTTCCAAGAATCTACTTTCTAGATTTCTGTTTTTGTAACCTAATTCCTACAAGGAAGGAAAAAGACACCTGGGTTTAAGACCAGTTTCACATTAAATAAGAAAATTATCCTGTGTTAGCAAGATTTCTGTCATGTAGTAATCAATGCAATAACAAAGTATGCAGCAATTCTTAATAGCCAGGTTCCAGGCAATCTTAAATTAAGAAAACCCAGTATATCCTGTCTGAGATTAATGCCTGAAATGCAGTGATACAGTTTTTATTTTTGAACTGAAGCCTGACTTGCATTAACTTTCAATAAAAGATGGATAATAGAGTTTGCTAAAATTGCAGATCTACTACTTTAACTGGAACCATCAAATACTAACATTACTAGATCTATATTTTATTTTATTTTATTTTGAAGAAAAATCCATTTATATGAAATTCATATTTTAGATTATAACTATTGACATACTGTCCATATCTCTGATAGTTTCACTAAGAGAGCCAATGCTAATAAACCTTCTCTAGAAATATTTTTAAAACTGTTATTCGGTAAAGCTTTGTTGTAGGTATGGGGGAGATCATTTGAAGACAAATATTGTCATTCCATTCTTCCAAACAAGTTGATATATTCACTTTCTGCTTCATTTGAAACAACATAGGAAACTTAGCATAGAAATTACATGAACTTATTTATACTCACATACACACACACACCACAATCCATAATATATTTGCAGCAGCAATTTTCAGAAACAATAGTGATTTAGAATCTTGAAACATAACCAAGGATTGTGTTTATTTTTATAAAAACTGAATTTTGCAATTATATTTCTTACTAGGAGAAATATAACACTAATCCATTGATCATTACAATGCTTGACAAATGAATCAGGTAATCATAAACGCTGTAATTCCTTGACAATGATTGATATTCAGAATCTCAAACATTTTAGCAGATGCATCTCTCATATATATATTTCACAAATGCAGGTAGTAATTTTCATTGTTTATTAGTGTTAAACAAAATTACTAGTTACAAAACCTGCATCTGAGAAGTACAGCTCATTTAGCAGACAATTAAGAATGTACAGGTAGTCCTCGTTTAATGACCACAGTTGGGATGGACAACTGGATCATTAAGCAAAGCAGTTGCTCAATGAAAGTGTAGTTGTGTTTATGATCTTACTACAGTTTTCCTTGACTTTACAGATTGCAAGGATCATAAATGTGAGGATTGGTCCAAAAGTTATTTTTTCATCATCATAAGTGCAAACATGAAATGAGGCAGTCATAAAATGAGGTCTACCGATACATTTAATACATTCACTATAAGAAATACTACTTTGGACAGAAACAAACCTAATTGAGAACACATGTTAATATTCTCAGTAATAAAAAACCCAGAACATACGTTTTTGAGAGTATACACATAAAATTCTCCATTTATAAAAATGTGATGAATGGGCCGGTTTATTCTCTTTACTATTCAAAAACCGATTATTATAAAAATGTAATCTGAACTATATTCAAACTTCAATTACTTTAGATCTAAGATTATCAGTTTATCACCAAAATTATGGCACAGAAAGGGGAAATAGCCAATATTTTTAAAATATAAAATTTTAAAATAAGACAATTTCATGAATGATAAATTGTACAATGACTGCTAACCATGTTAAAAATGTCAGAGTTATAAACCTCTAATTGACAACTGCTGGAGGTAAAGCAAAGATGACTATCATACCTGTTTATCTGCTCGAGATTGGTTAATATTTCAAATAGATGGGCCTTTTCTGTAATCTAAAAAACATAACATTCAATCCTGTACATTTCTAGATAAGTTTAATTATGTCCAATAGGACATGTCTCCAGATTTTTTATAAGACTGTAACTAAAACTGAATGTTACACAGAAATAAAAATCAGCCACATTAAAGACATCAGAAACTTTACTTGGTAGAAAGGTAAGAATATTGTTATATCAAGTCCTCTTAGCTTTTGCCAACTATCGAATAGTTTAGACGTAAGACTGATCAGCCCATCTAGCATGGCCACTGGCAAGGGATTGTAGAAGCTGTACTCTAGAACATGTGGAGATTGTTTATTTCTTATATATAGCAAAACATCTTGGCTTTATTTTAATATTAATTAATTGGAAAACCCAGCAGTGAAAATGGATCCTGATGTCATTTTTTAAAAAAAATATATAATAACATTTCAGTTCTATGGATGGAATGTCCATTAAAATTCAATTTTCATAGTGACGTTTATGCCTTTTGCATCATTATTTAACTAATGTTAAAATTGTCAGGTAACCACACAAATTACATAGGTTACATCAATTGTCTGGACTGCTTTGGAAACAATGGAATATATTCATTGTGGAAATTAAGTCTGAAGTAAAATTTTGTCTCTTGTTGTCCTTAGTCTGATAAATGAAGGTCCAGAGATTTGAAGCTTTACTTTATTCTAACATTTGTGCTCTTGGTACTGAGAACGAAATTAGATTAGTCAAGGGAAAGTTCTATCACTTCAGTTAATATAGTTGTATTCTTAAAACAATTGGACTTCATCATTTCTTTTTCCAAGAAAATAGCTATAAGTTTGGAGTCTAAAGGAATGCACTTTCTGAAAAGAAATATAAAACTAACCTGAGAACTATACAATATCTTTTTTGATAAGATTCAATTATCTGTATATCTGTAAAACAATGGATTAAAATTCATAACCCCTATCAATACAATTGTGTGAATGTGTGCAATCTGCTGAATTCCATAAGAGGACTCTTTAATAATGGCTGAATTTGATCCATTGCATTCCAGAGAATCTATAGTGTCTTTTCTACTGTGTGATCCTATTTTTTTCTTTATATCCTTCCTTCCTTGCTGTGATTTTTGTTGTCCCTGTGTGCATTCCTAGACAAAAACCTAACCATCTTCTCCTGTAACACTTCTTAATCTTCTAATACATGCCTTATTCTCTTGCCACCTTAACTACTAAGGTTTCTGTCTCCAAACCTGGCCCAGTTATCCCTGCATGTAATCTCCATGTTGTGTATCCATCTGTAGAGTCTGGTATTGATTATTCTGCACATGATTTGTATTTCATGTGCATCCTTGATTTTTTTCTTCAATCAAGTTATCTGTTGTCCTACCATATAATGAGTTATTACCAAGAGAGAACTGGAACCCTTTTCGGATTTCTTGTTTGTTAAAAAATGAGCTCTTTGAATCAAGTGGATTGGCTTGCAAAAAAAAAAAATTCAAACAGAGAAGAAAGCTAATATTCATATCTTCATACAAAAATAAAATCAGACAATAAAGACCCACATAGAATATGAGATGTGGTCACAGTGCAATTCTAGTTGTGTGAACAAATCCTTCCAGCTCATTTGCCCAAGACAGTGTCACACCTACACCCTGATTAATTCACCCTGTTGAAGGATCTCTAATTGAAGGTGAGGGAAGAGAGAAGGAAATGTACTTCTGACTGAACTGGACTAGTGTGGTTGACGTACTGTATGCCGGGCCACTGATTTCCCCTTTTTTTTGTTCACACTTCCATATTGTGGACAATATGCTTGAAACACCCATTCCTGCCATCCAGGAAATAATGTTAAGAGGCAAACGGGAGCTTATTAAGCACATATTATGCTTTTAAGATATTACCATTCTATGATACCATTATTGGTTGGTTGAGATGAATATTACCTGGGGACGTTAATGTTATTTTCTCTTATTTCATCTCACTATAACTTCACATTGCAATGCCTGTGGTAAATTCCTCATGATTAGATAGGACATGTGGTAATGCTCTATGGCTATGGCTCTGAAGTGAAGGTAGGGAATGATGGCAATCACTTAACCAAATTCAATAACATTACAATAGCATAAAGTGTCCCTTACGTAGTAGAATAATTTGTGGGTCTAATAATATGATTCTAAAGAACATTGTATTTCCCACAGTTCCACATTGGTTCACTTTAAAAAGTCAGTTAATGTCCTTTTTCTTGACTACATTACTTAATCCAGCAAATTCTATATCCTGAACAAAATTGGTTGTCAGACTTGGGAACTGCATGTATCATAGCATTTTTTTTTTCCTTTCTGAGCTGAACAGCCTACCTTCAACAGCAAGTGTTCATTAATTCTAGAACAAGATTATTTTCATGCATATTTCAGGAAATGTTTCTAAGTATTAAAACCAGTCATTGACTTCTGCAAGCCTAATGAAATCCCACCCCACCCCCCAAAATAAAAGCCTATATATGCGTTTTAAATAATTCAAAACATAGGTTTGATTCGCAGTATCTTAATTATGCCTCATTTTTAAAAAAGGAAAATGATGCATTTTACATATAAATTATAGAGGGAAAAACCCAGAAAATTGCAAACTGTTTATATACAGTTTTGTATATAATTCAAGATTTAAACTCTATGTATGTGCACATAGACACATAAATACAGGGTAGAAGAGCTAGTGTTAAATTCGTAACAGGAAATCAAAGGACCTGTTCTCTCATGGTCACTACAAGTGGTGAGTAATTCAAATTGGGAGGTATGTGTGTTGGGTGGTAGGTGATCTGCACTGTTTCCAGATAGGACAGAAAGAGAGAGAGAGAGCATTAAACTGTAAGTTTGTTGGAAGCCATGTGAAATTATAGAGCTTAAGAAGAAAGAATGTGCTATTACTTCCTTTGAAATCTGCCAGCGTTCTACAGCATATGTAGGAAAAGTAGACCATATCTTAGGGCACTAAAACTCTTCATCCTTCACTAGTCTATCTTGTATGGTTTGGTAACACCATTACCCAATTCCCTACCAGCAGTCTGTTTGGTAGGGAGCCTTCTCACAAAAGCCAAAAGAAACTAGTTGACCCCATTTGATTCAGGTTTATCCTGGCTTAGTGCAGTGTCCATGTAAGTCACAAGCCCCCAAAGGGAATAGTATGGAAGAGTCCTGTGCTAAGGGACTAAGCTATGAGAACATCAGAGGCCACTTAGAAAAAAAAGCTATTTTAAACTCTAGGAACTATTAAACAGTAGTGGCAGGCCAAAATAACTATATTATCTAGGCAGTGGACAGGCTGTGGGAAATACCCAGGGGTCATGAGAAATAAAATTGGGGACAGGGAAAATAAGCGAAGATGTAGTAGGGAACTACAGAAAAACACAAGAAGCACTTGTGTTTTATAATGCAGTACACATTGCAGTACAGATTGAAAAAGCAAACTTTGAAATGGCTACTGCTCCTCATATTGCTGAGATTAAGTATATCGGAGATAAACTGAATGTATTTTAAAGTTAGGACTTCCCCTTGCAAAAAGAAACCCCATATAAGCATGCTTCAGACATTATACACATAATACGCATCCATTTTTGTGGGATTTCTGCAGGGAAGAGAACAGAGAAGGTCCCTTATCCCAGTTTTGATTGCATGCTTTTTGCTGGGTTGTTAGTCCATATGGCTAAAAATTGTTATCTCCTTTTGGATTAGGAACTTCTTATTCAGCATGCAACAAAATGAAACACGTTTTGTATAGCTTGCTTACTCTGTATCTGAGTATCAGGGTTTCATTTAATTGCCCATTCCTTCCAAACTCCCCAAATATGGGGTGTCCGTTTTTTCAGTACAAAGGAGGAAGAATCCTATCTGAGGTGTAATATTTACACAAATGTAACAGCTTCTGTTTATAGCATTTTGGGTAATCGTCGTTTCTCCCAACCAAACAACACAGTACATTTGTGTGTGCGCTGTTTGTTTGTTTTTAAATGAGCCAAGTATCTGCAATATTCCTTTTAAAATCCCTGATACGGTGTAAACTACAGCTACACTTCTATGATTTCATTATACTGATGTCATTGTAAAATATAATTTCATTATATTGTGGAGAAAAATGTAACTGCATGCCTACTTTCCGTAGACTAAATAATGTCGCACCCAAACGTTCTCCCTGGCCATTTGTTATGACCCTTTAATCAATGAGGTAGGCAAACATGGCTTCACATTACCAGCAAGAGCCCTGGCCAGTTCTTCTTGTTAAAACAAGGAGAATAATACTTGAAACGCTCCTGAACAACTACAACGAATTGAAAAGAAGGATGTGGGGAATATATAGACTTACCATAGGGATTTAGAGAAGAGATTAGAGGGTAGTAAAAGACGGGAGGGAGGGTCTTCTAAGGCAGGGGAACAGTGCAGTGAGCTCTTCCTGTGGAGTCGCATTTTCTGTGGCCCAGGGTGGGTTTTCTCCACTTGCTGTTGTAACTACTGCCCTCTGTGCCAATGGGTTCCAGAACACAGAGGACAACTCTCGCATCTCAATCACCTTTTTCCGACTCTTCCGTGTGATGCGTCTGGTGAAGCTCTTGAGTCGAGGGGAGGGCATCCGCACGCTGCTCTGGACCTTCATCAAGTCTTTCCAGGTATTCCTTCCTTCTGCATTATGTGGCCTTACCTTGGGGCAGCTGTCACGTTTCAGTCTGCTCTTTACCTTACATGCTTCTATGGGATACGGCAACGATTTCTGAATGGTCTCTGAATGGATAAATTCGTTTCTACATCTAGGAATCTCAGGATTAGGATGGATGGATGGAATGAAGCTTGGTGGGGTAGAGGACTTTGAAACTCAAATATAAACAGTTATTTTTTTAAAAAAAAAAAAGAAAGAAATTTGTACGAGTCACACACTTCTCCAATTGCAAAATTATTGGACCCTAAATTGAGAGTTTTATTCCTGTCAATACAAGTGTTAAGGCAAAAAGTGAATACAACAATTTTATAGTAAAATTGTTTTTATATTAAAATAAAGGTGCACTTTCCGTCCATCAGGTCAGCTTGCTGATGCAATTGGGGAATCATTCAGCTATGCAACATTCCCCAATATAGCACCCTCCAGATGTGTTGGACCACATGCTGGCTGGGGATGATGGGAGTGATAGTCCCAACACATCTTAAGAGCACCAGGTAGGGGAAGGCTGATCTATGGCCATTACTGGCAACTGGACTCAGTCCAAACATGGCAAGAGACCCAAACCCTTATGCATATCTTGGTCTTGTTTTCCAGCTGACATAAAATCATGGATGCAAGGGTGAAGTCTATGCAGGTGGCCACAAAACTCAGATCCCACTGTGGCTGGAGCTATTTCAATTTTAAGATCCCCTGACTCCACAACAATTCTTTAATCACAAATTATCATTTGAAAAAAAAGAAAAGAACATGACATACATTATTTTATATATAAAAAGAATACAGCTGACCAGAAGACAGATCCGAGACTTCAGAAATGGTCCCATGCAAATACATATTTAGCAGTCTCCAGTCCAAATCAAACCTACTGATTTCTTTCTGCAGTATACCAATTCTCTACCTGCAGAGGGTTTCTTTCAGATTTATTCTCTATGCGAATCTTGCTGAACTTTCTAGATTCCCAGGTCAATCCTACATACTCGTAGTCCTCAACTTACAACCATTCATTTAGTGACCGTTTGAAGTTATAATGACACAGAAAAAAAGTGAGTTACAACCAGTCCTTGCACTTATGATCACTGCTGCATCCCCACAGTCGCATAATCAAATTCAGGCAGCTGGCTGCAGGGTCATGTAATTGCCATTTACAACATTCCCATTTGGCTTCCAACAAGCAAAGACAATGGAGGAAGCAGGATTTGCTTAATGACTGGGATTCTCTTAACAACTGCACTGATTTGCTTAACAACCGTGGCAAAAAGGATCGTAAAATCAGGCACAGTTCACTTAAGTGCCATGATTAACAATGGAATCTGGTCCCAATTGTGCTCGTAAGTCGAGGACTACCTGTAATTTTTTATAACATTTATAAGTGCCCATGTAATGAAGAAACATGGTGGCTGCAAGAGAGATTCAACTCTTGAATAACATTACTACTTCTTAGAAGTATCTCAGACAATTATAGATAAATGAAATTTGATTGTCTAAGTGGAATAAAATGATACGTTCACTTTCATTCTAATTTCAGGAAGCAATGTTTTTTCCATTATCTCTGAAATATGATGACCAGAGTCCAATATCTACTGGACTACTTTTTTCAACACAATTTCTCTTTGTAAAGCTCCATGCCCATTGATGGAAATAAAATTAATGGAGCTCAAATAATTTCTTATTGAGTGAATTATGATAACATTTTTCCCATATATATTTAGTCCAAAATACTGCAAATCAAAATATTGGATCCATATTTCTATACTAGATAGTTCTGGCTCTATTCTACGCATTCCTCATTTCTAAATTTTTGACTATATCTTTTAACAATTTAACAATGATCTTACTTTTAAAAAAACTATTAATGTAACAGTTGGCACCTAAAATTTTTAAATAGAGAAGAGTTATTGATGGTTAAAGTTGTATTATTACAACAAATGCTGAAATCATTATCTATCTGGAGCGAAATACATATATAAATATTAAGAAAAATGGTTTTACAGATCTGATAGACAATAGGCAGCAAGCACTGTTTTTTCTAAGAAAAATATTGTGAAAAGAAATAGTAATGACAAGAGAGATAGAATGTTTTGTTAGAAGGATTAGTTATGGCAAAACAACAGTGGATCAGTAGAGTCATCTAGTGGAGAAATAAATAGTTTACATTAATGATAGTATGTGCACACAAGTTTTTAAAGGGAGATGCACAAGATCATCTAATGTTTTACTTTCTGATGCATTGTTATGTAAATGCATCCATATGCATTCTACTGCAGATTGTAAAGTCAAAGAAATATTTGCCTCTGGTCTTATGCTCTCAGGTGCTTTCAATACGGGAACATTGTATCCCAAGTTCCAAAAAGTTAGCTTTCTTCATAAATGATTCATCATTACCTGCTTTTGATTTTTTTTCCAGGCTCTCCCCTATGTGGCTCTATTAATAGTAATGCTGTTTTTTATCTACGCCGTCATTGGGATGCAGGTAAGTGTCTTTCTAAGATTTAATATTTTCTGTTGCAAGCATATGGAGAGGGAATTATAGAAAAGAATCTTCAAGTGAATTCAAGGACTATGTCATATGGAGGCCTATTACCTGAACATGAAGTCAGGGAGTCTAAAATAAAAATGCCAATTTATTTTGGCTAAATCTAAATTAATTTTATTTGTGGGTTAATAAGAGTAATGCCAGTTTGCTGTAATGACTAAAGGTGCTGAACTAGAAACTGAATTCTCGTCCTCCTTTAGGCATGAAACCTGGCTAGGTGACTTTGGACCAGTCCTTTCTCCTCAGCCCAACCCTCACTTAAAGACTCAGTAAACATGGTTGGAAAAAGAATCTGCTTTTGTGCTTTTTTTTATTTTTTAGCACTGCAACCATTTCTTCATATTGCTAATAAGTAAAATTAAAAGTAGATTTTAGCCGAAATGGTACTCGTGATTATGTGCAGAGTCTAAAAGACAAAAGAAATTTCTCCACGTAGAAACTCTGCCTTATCATTTTGTTTCCTGAAATGAAAAATATGGCCTGCCTCAGAGTGTTTAATTTGTCCTCTTGCAGTAGTAACTCCCAGCGCCCCCTCAGAGCAGCTGCAACTGTCATTACTAACTAGTGAGTTGGAGAATCTGAGCCCAGAGAGTTCCAGGGCTCCTCAGGCGACTGACTTAGAAGAACCTCCCTTTAAAAGCTCTGTCTGGTTTGGATGCTTAATTTGCACTATTGTTTTGCACTTCTCTACTTTTAAAAAGCTGGTTACTGTCAGCACTTAACAACTGTCAGAACAATCTGCATATGTGCAGAATTCAACCAGAGTTTCAAAAGGTTTTGCATATGAACCCCAAAATAGAATAGTTTACATAAAATACCAGATTGCCAGATAGACACCCATGATAGGTGATTCTAGTTTGTTCTGTGTGCGTTGTCTCCTATCCACACAACTAGTGATAATTACTGCCTAGCCTTAGACCAGGAAGCAAATCGTTTGTGTTTGTTTGTTTGTTTGTTTGTTTGATCAGCACAAGTGATTGAGTGACTAGTTTGCTGCTCCTCTCCATCATCACTAATTTGGTATATTGCTCATGCCCTGTAAGGCTGCAGATATTGGTACTTTATACAGTAGGAATGTACAGTAGGGATGCATAAACTATATTAGATGCATATTAGATGCATACGCTAGAAATATACAAACATGGAGATTTCAGGGATTTGCAGTGGCACATTAGAGGTGCTGATGTACAGATAATACTCGATTTATGACCACAATTGAGCCCAAAATTTCGGTTGCTAAATGAGACATTTGTTAAGTGAATTTTAACCCTTTTTACAATCTTTCTTGACTCCGAGACACTGCAACCGTCATAAACAAGAAATTTTGTTCATGTGACCATGGGGATGTTACAGTGGTTTTAAGTGTGAAAAACTGCCATAAGTCACTTTTTTCAGTGGTGGTGTAACTTTGAACAGTCACTAAATGAACTGTTGTAAATCAAGGACTACTTGTATTGCTCAAGGCACTTTCATGACTCACTCAATATTTGTGATTCCAGTATAGTTCAGGATATTTGAGCCTAAAATTCTCACAAAGACTTATCAGATTTTTAAAAATAGTTTAGTGGAATCTTTAGTGTTCAATAGATAGATAGAATTCTTTATTGGCCAAGTGTGATTGGACACACAAGGAATTTGTCTTTGGTGCATACGGTCTTAGTGTACATAAAAAGAGTCAAGAATGATAAGGTACAACACTTAATGATAGTCATAGAGTACAAATAAGCAATGAAATCATATTAGGAAACAATATAATATAATTAGGAAACAATATGAGCCAAGGTGGCGCAGTGGTTAGAGTGCTGTACTGCAGCTACTTCAGCTGACTGCTAGTTCAGCAGATCAGCAGATCAAATCTCACCGGCTCAAGGTTGACTCAGCCTTCCATCTTTCCGAGGTGGGTAAAATGAGGACCCAGATTGTTGGGGGCAATAGGCTATTGAGTATACTGTCGATTGTTGTAAACCACCCAGAGTCCTCGGAGAGTAGGCGGCATAGAAATATGATATATATATATATATATATATATATATATATATATATATATATATATATATATATATATATCGTAAGGATACAAGCAACAAGCATACAGTCATAAGTGGAAGGAGATGGGTGATAGGAACGATGAGAAGATTAATAGTAGTAGTAATTTTGAAATCTCATCCACTGTACACTAGTGACTAAGAGGGCGGGGGGGGAGGGTAAGCTTTCTTCAAGGGAAAACGCTCTATCCCTTGCTAAGAATTTTTCCTCCTTTAGTCTCTGCAGAGAGCTTTTGGTTGGGACTAAGGGGGAAATAACATTTTTCAAGAGCCTGTGGGAGAAATAAAACCTGCCCCTGAGGGAGAATTTTTCTTTCTTGGTCCCTTCCAGTGAGTTTTTACTTAGGGGCCATGGGGAAAAAGATAAGACCCATTTCCATCTCTTGTGAGGAGGAGGGTTTTTTTCTTTAGGCCCTAGCAGAGAATGGTCTCCACTTAATCCTGCAGTCATTCATGCTGGAGAACCAGTATGGTATAGTGATTGTGGTGCTGGCCTAGAAACCAGGAGACTATGAATTCTAGTCCCACCTTAGGCATGAAAGACAACTGGGTGACTTTGGCTCATCACTTTCTCTCAGCCCAATCCACCTCACAGACCAGACCAGACCAGACCAGACCAGACCAGACCAGACCAGAATAGAATAGAATAGAATAGAATAGAATAGAATAGAATAGAATAAAATAGAATAGAATTTTTTATTGGCCAAGTGTGATTGGACACACAAGGAATTTGTCTTGTTGCATATGCTCTCAGTGTACATAAAAGAAAAGATACGTTCATCGAGAATCATAAGGTACAACACTTAAGGATAGTCATAGGGCACAAATAAGCAATCAGGAAACAATATCAATATAAATAGTAAGGATACAAGCAACAAAATTACAGTCATATAGTCATAAGTGGAAGAAGATGGGTGGTGGGAATGATGAGAAGATTAATAGTAGTGCAGACTTAGTAAATAGTTTGACAGTGCTGAGGGAATTATTTGTTTCAATAAATTTGGTTGTTTGCTTGCCGATATTTCATTACCCAACTAAGGTAACATGGATTAGGCTACATAAATCTGCAGAACAGAAACGTCTACTTTTAAGACTCACAATCCTTTTTAGGTCATTAGGAACAGAAAACTCTTTCAGAAAATGGAAGGATGTGCAGGTGCTTTAAACCTGCAGTATTTTCCAAACCACTTTTCTCAAGTACCAAGACGAGCCTAACGGATTCAGTCTGTTTTGATTATTTATAGAATTATTTCCTATCTTACCATCTGCCAGGCCTCAAACCAAGAATAACATGTGGTGATTCTTCCAAGCTGAGTTCTTTATTGTTTCACATCTATAGACAAAATTTCGCCAGAATAAGAACTGTACTATGTGCATCTACAACACACACTGCCAACTAATAAGAAGGGGCTGCCTTCACCCTCTTTCTCTCATGGGTAATAACTGGACTGAGTTGCCTCTTCCTCTTCTGGAATACATCATTCTCTCCTAAGAATCCACTCCTTACTACAGTCCATCACATCATTCATAATCTGCATTCACTATTGCCCAAAAGAAGTAAGAGAAAGAGAAAAAAGAAGAAAGCATAGGGTGAAAATGAAGAAAAGATAATCAGCAGCAGTTCAACTATTAGTAGAGCATCAGGCTACTGGGCTAAATTGGGTATCAGGGAAGTGTGCAATTCAAGAGAGTGAAAGCATTAATAAATCAAGTGGTCATACCATTTGAGACCCAAGGTGTCCCTTATGTTTTTCACATTTCCAATATTTCATTAATTTCATGACAAAAAAGTACTGATCTTTGAAAATCTTGAAAATAGTGTACTTATTGAAGGTAAAATTGAGAAAATTAATCCTTACAGAACACCTTGCTTATAAATATCTTAAAAAGTATAGCAATATACAGGATTTCTTAGCACAACATTTTTAGTTTCCCTAAGCAATTTTAGGATGGTTTATGAAGAGACAGAATAATTAGCCATCTTATTTTATACAACTAATGCCCTGTATTATAACTCCAGAATTTCATTTTAAAATAATGTACTATTTTTATTAATATCCTTTGCATGTATAAAGAAGAGCGCCTATTGAAGCAAAATGAAGTCTGCAAAATGTTTCTTGAGCAAATTGGAATAGTGAATGGTGAATACCTTAAGAACTAAAGCCAAAATAAAAAGATTAGATCAGAGTGTAATATAGAGCTGGGGTCTCCAACCTTGGCAATTTTAAGACTTGTGGACTTCAACTCCCAGAATTTGCTGAGGAATTCTAGGAGTTGAAGTCCACAAGTCTTAAAATTGCCAAAATTGCCAAGACCCCTGTTATAGATGGAGACTGTCAATCAGATGTACATCCAGTGCAGTGGGAAGATGTCAAATGTTGAATTGAGATATCAGAACCATGCAAATACAGGTAGGCCTCGACTTATAATCACAATTGAGCCTAAAATTTCTGCTGCTAAGTAAGACATTTGTTAAGTAAATTTTGCCCCACTTTGAGACGTTTCTTGCCACAGTTGTTAAGTGAATCCCTGCAGTTGTTAAGTTAGTAACATGATTGCTAAATGAATCTCTCTTCCCCACGGACTTTGCTTGGCAGAAGATAGCAAAAGGTAGTCACATGACCCCAGGACACTGCAACCATCATAAATATGAATCAGGTGTCAAGTGTCTGAATTTGGTCGTAAGTCACTTTTTTCAGTGCCATTATAACTTCAAACGGTCACTAAATGAACTGTTGTGAGTTGAGGATTACCTATATTTGTTTTTTCTGGAATGTGAAAGCATTTAAGTCTGCTGTAAATCAAGGACTGCCTGTATGTAGGATATATTTTATAAGTTTATTAGAATGAGAATATTAAGCCTATCAGATACAGGAATATCTTGTGGAATGAAACGTTACCTTGAATCAACTTTTTCTCTTATTAGGTGTTTGGTAAAATTGCACTAAACGATACTTCAGATATCAATCGGAACAACAACTTTCAAACATTTCCTCAGGCTGTGCTCCTGCTTTTCAGGTAGGTCGCAGCAAGGGATGCCAGGCAGACAACCCATATAAAACCCCCAAAGTCCCTTGGTTGGTGTTGTCTCTGTGTCTTATTTTTCATTACTGAAAAATAATGTTGCAGCTTCCAATAGGAGCTCAAAAAATCAAGGGCACCAAGTCTTTAGAATGGTTAGTAAGCCTAAATCAGCATTTTTAAAAAAATCTTCCAGTAAGACTTAAATGTTGGCCCTGCCTTCTTCCATGATGGCAACACTGAAAAAAATAAAAATAAAAAAAAAATCTTCCAACCACAAAACGTTGCTAACCCCGAAGCTTATTTGATTTCATCATATTTTAGGAAAATGGTTTAATCTTTTTCTCCCAGAGGCCAAATTGTACTAGTCCTTTCGTTTTTAATTCCACTGAATTTAATACCTGTTTTATGAGGCATAAGATCTGATACTTTCCAAATCTCAAAATGCTTTGTGTAGACCAGCTACCCAAACTATCAGGTACAATAGACATTTTATCAGACGTCTGTGGCTGTTTATGAAGTATGACTTGCTCTATGCTGCAGACATCTGAGCCAGTGATGGGTTGCTCCCCGGTTCGGACCGGTTTGCAAGAACCGGTAGTAAAACCGGCAGGAGTCTCCGCTCACTGCCCCGATGTTGTCATTGGCGATCTGCGCATGCGCAGAAGCGTGCGATCCCATTGCGAACTGGTAGTAACGGTAAGTAGAACCCACCCCTGATCTGAGCCAGCTAGACACAATTATCTTGTGAGTTATTTGCTGAGTACTTAATGTTTAAAACCTCCCCCACCACCAGTGATGATAAGCCACCTTCTTCTCCACTGCACCCCATTTTCAACAGATGTGCTACTGGTGAAGCTTGGCAGGAAATCATGCTGGCATGCCTATCTGATAAGAAGTGTGACCCTGAATCTGTGGAACCAAACAGTACTACTGAAGGTGAACATCCCTGCGGGAGCAGCTTTGCTGTATTTTATTTCATCAGTTTCTACATGCTTTGTGCCTTTCTAGTAAGTAGCTATGGCGATCTATAAAAGTTGTGTAGTGATTTGCGTTTTTTAACAAAAAAAAAAAAAAACCTGTCAGGGGAGCCGAAGTAGTGATCCCTGAGCCATATGCAAATGCCGAAACCTCTTTTAGCATCTTTTGATCTTGTCTACATATTGTTTTTTAAGAGGAGCATTGTAGAAGACCTTGAAATATAAATTCTTATGGCATGAAATACCTTCTCGTAGAACGAATGTTTTTGTGCTTATTTACAGATCATTAACCTTTTTGTTGCCGTTATCATGGATAATTTTGATTACCTAACCCGTGATTGGTCCATTCTGGGTCCCCATCATCTGGATGAGTTTAAACGGATTTGGGCAGAGTATGATCCTGAAGCCAAGTAAGTTTCCAGCCACACAACTTAAAGAAAGGGACTCTGTGTAACTCTACCTACAAAGTTTAGCATCTACTCAGGTTTCTATTTAGGAGCTGCTTAGGATTTCATGTCTCCTGTGACAAGTAAGACAAATGGTATCCAGTCTTATACGTATAGCAGGGCACATGCTGGCTTTTGTATTCTATTTGGGTGGAACTGATAGTCTGAAAGTGGGGGATCCCTCTAGGATGGATCATTTTTTTTCTTAGGTTCAAGCTAAATGACTGGTACAAATCGTTACAAAAGTGGAGGTCAGAACCAGTTAAAATGACTGAGTCCAGACTACCTCAGTGAACTCAGGTGGCCTCACATCTCTGCATTCATCTAAATTATACTAATTATCTAGATTGAGTTGAGTTGAGCTTTTGGCCGGCAGGAGGTACTGAAACTCCTTTTATTTACTTGGTAAATTGCCTTTGCCAGAAATTGCATGAAGAAAATGCAGACCTGTTGCTTGTCCTAGATTTTCAGTAGGTTTCAGTATCACCAACTCCAGACCTTATGATGGAATCAGGCTTTGGGATTTGTGAGTGTTCTTTGTTTTCCAAAGATTGGACATCCCACAGTTTAGTTCATAACTGTACAAAATACAATATAGTAGTACATATCTTTCCTATTCCTTTGAATTAACTCCACCCTTCTAGGTTTTGCAAATTGATGTGGCCATATAAATAAACCCTCAAAGATCATCCTTGTAACAAGTAAAAGCCTTAATGTCTGTAAAGTGGCATACAACCCCCTTGCCTCTCTCCAAATGCTCCTGCACTTGTTGAGTAGATGCTGACACAGTATGGTTGCTACCAAGCTCCAGGCAGGAATCTTACCACAATGGGCTGCTTACAGTAGCTTGTAGTCCTTTGCAGTTGATTGATAGCTCTCCAGCTTGCCTGTAATAGTCATACGTTCCAGACATCACTTCTTGCTTTCTTGTCTATTTGTTGTCTTCTCCATTTAGACTTTTGTAGGCTAAAGGCCTGGGTGGGGTAAGACTGCCTATATATATATCTGCACATTCCTGAAAACACAAGGGTCTGGCTCAATTAGCTAAACATCTGGAACACCAGTGTCAGTGCTTATGAGGAAATTGTGAATGGGAGAATGAAGGGATCAAAATGAATGAGCTCATCTCCTCTCAAGTTTCCGGAACTGTAAACATTTATAGGTAGTCCTCAAAGTTACGAGGGCATTGAAAAAAATAAGTTAGGATTTTTTCACTCTTACAACCATTGCACCATCCCTATAGTCATCTGATCAGAATTCAGATGCTGGGCCACTGACTCATATTTATGACAGTTGCAATGTCCCAAGGTCAAGCGATTACCTTTTGCGACTTTCTGACAAGCAAAGTCAATGAGAAGCCAGATTCAATTAACTACCATGTTACTAACTTAACAACTATAGTGATTTGCTTAACAATTCTGGCAAGAAAAGTAAAAAATGGGGCAAAAAACAGCTTTTAACAACTGTCTTGCTTAGCAACAGAAAGTTGGGGCTCAATTGTGGTTGTAAGTCAAGCAATAGCTGCACTGCCATTTGAGAGAAGGGATAAGTTGAGTCTATCCTCGAGGAAGTGAAGGTGGGAAGCATATCTGCTTGGCTGCAGCTGCTTTTCCCAAATGCAGATAGCAACCCCAGCTGCATTCGCTCACAGGAACGTTTTTTTGCAGTGCTTTTGGTCTTTCCTGTCCAAAAGGAAGTGCTGAAACACATTGTTTGACACCTAAGCAAACGTTCTATGGTTCCAATAAGGTTACTTATTATATCCCCTGATGTTCAACATCTACATGAAATTGCTAGGAGAAATCATCCAGAACACTGGTACAGTGGTGAAATCCAAAAATTTTTACTACTGGTTCTATGGGTGTAGCTTGGTGGGTGTGGTGTGGCTTGGTGGGCATGGCAGGGGAAGGATACTGCAAAATCCCCATACCCTCCCCACTCTGGGGCCAGCCAGAGGTGGTATTTGCCGGTTCTCCGAACTGCTCAAAATTTCCGCTACCTGTCAGAACCTGCTGGATTTCACTCCTGCACTGGTATAATCAGACACCTAATTCCAAAGAAGCCACCAATATCCTTGAATATTGCCTGACAAGCCTTCTTTTTTAAAAATATTCCTGTAGAGGACGTATCAAACATCTAGATGTCGTAACACTCCTGCGTCGGATACAACCTCCTCTGGGTTTCGGAAAGCTCTGTCCTCACAGGGTAGCTTGCAAGGTATGATAGGTTTCTGTTTTGTTCCTGTTACTGTTTTGCATTACTTTTCCTTATATATTGATGGATGACAAACCCCATCCACCTTGACCACTGGTCATATTAACGGGACGATAGGAATTGTCATCCAATATAATATCAATACTCAGAGCTTGTGATTTCTAGATTTTCTATTATGCAGTTTAATAGATCTTATTATCATGAAATGTGCACTGGTTTCTTAGACAGCAAACTTTTGCTTAGTTGACTGCCTTTTGTTAACATTTAATATTTTTATTTAAAATAATTATTTTCTGGATATTAATGTTATTTCAATATTAGTATAGTGATTAAAATTAATCCTGCATAATGTACACTTTAAAATACATACTGTATTTACTTTTGTCAACACCATCAAGATTAACAAAAAAAACCACCCATCGATCAATTGCAAAAGTCAGTTTTACTTGGAATTGCTTACATTTGCCAGATGTTTAGACTGGATTTGGCATCCATCTAGCAAACCCTTCTCAAGGATCTGGGATAGATAGATGTTATTGTTTGATGGTTGTGAAGATACCATTGCAAAAAATAAGCTATTCCAAGTAAAGCTGACTTTTGCAATTGACAGAATATAGAACAACAGAATTGGAAAGGACCTTGGAGGTCTTCTAATCCAACCCCCTGCTCAGGCAGGAAACCCTATACACGTGATTGGCGAACCTATGGCACGCAGAGCCATATTGGTGGGTACACGAGCGCTGTCCTAGCTCAGCTCCAGCACACATGTGCGCACTGCCCTGCTGATTTTCGGGCCTTCTGGGCCCACCAGAAGTCGGCAAATGGGCTTCCGGGGAGGTGGGGAATGCTGTTTTCGCCCTCCCCAGGGTCCTAGAAAGCCTCTGGAGCCTGGGGAGGGCGAAAAATGTGCCTACAGCGTCCACCATGCCAACACATGCCAAAAGCGGGGGGAGCACAGGGGGCCGTGCACACATGCACGGGGTGCAGGGCACATATAGTTATGGGTGTGGGCACACACACGCGTGACCACCCAGCACTCCCCCTGCTTTTGGCACGCGATGGCAAAAAGGTTAGCCATCACTGCATACCATTTCAGACAAATGGTTGTCCAATCTCTTCTTAAAAACTTCCAGTGTTGGAGCATTCATAACCTCTGGAGGCAAGTCGTTCCACTGATTAATTGTTCTAAATATTAGGAAATTTCTCCTTAGTTCTCACCATGAGACCGCTGGTGATTTTGTCAATGCTGATGGGTTGACATTGCTGACATCAACTTTATTGATAGATAAGAGATAGGTTTTGGGGAAAAAGAGTATTTGTTGTATTTTAAGAAATGGTGATAAGTTATTAAAATTGTTTATGGATGTTGTGATGAAGGAGAAATTATATATTTCTTATCTTTTCTTAATATATTCTTATTTTTCCTTTCTGTTTCTTTGTTTCTTTTCCTGCATCTCCTACTTATATTAGTTTTTTCTGCTTGTATTAACCTTTATTGTTGTAATTATAATTCTTAATACAATTACTATAAAATGAAACTGGGAAAACAGTATATGAATTGATATGGAATAGGCCACATAATTCAATAGTGTGTTTCTTTCTTTTTCTTCCCTCATAGCGTCTTGTCTCTATGAATATGCCATTGAATAGTGATGGAACTGTTATGTTTAATGCAACCTTATTTGCACTAGTAAGAACAGCACTGAGAATCAAAACAGAAGGTAAGAAGACAATATGCAGCAGAAATATATTCTTTATAAGTTTCGTATAGCATATGTGTTATTGTGCCATAAAATAATAGAAACATAGATTTGTGAGGGGCCAACTACCTGTTCATTGATAAATTTGATAAATCCAAATTAAAGTATCCCTGAAAATGTGAATAGTGGTTGTTAACCAAGGAATACCTGTAAATATTTACAATGAAAAGGCAAGAAACGAAAGAAACAGATGTATATTCATATCCAAATTACCATATTTTTCGGAGTATAAAATGCACTGGACTGTAAGCCGCACCTACCTCTTTTGGTGAGGAAAACAAGAAAAAGAATCTGCCTCTGCCTCCCAGCAATTATGCCTCATTGCAGCAAACAGCAAACAGCCTGCTTTACTTTCATTTCGTTTTCAGCATAGCTTGATTAGCACAAGAAAAAAAAATCTGCTCCAGCAATTTACCTCCTTGCAGCAAGCAGCAGAGGCCCACGCAAAACAGCTGAGAGCAAAACAGCGGAGAGTCGGGAGGCTGATCCAATCAATTTGTGCTAATTAGACTGTGCTGAAGCTGAAAGGAGCTGTTTCTTCTTGCTGCTTGCTGCAAGGAGGTAACTGCTGGGAGGCAGAGGCCAAAGGTGGGGGCCAGTGGGTGAGCGCGGCTACATTCAGTGTATAAGATACACCTAAATTTTCACCCCCTTTTAGGGGAGAAAAAGGTGCATTTTATACTCCGAAAAATACGGTAATTTCTGTTCATAACACTTTTTTTCTGTGTCTCACAGAGCTTAATTAACTTTTCTTGAGGCAGGTTTTTATTTCTATATTAATATGTAGAAGATGCAAACAATTTCAATTCTGAATTGACCTCATAGCATTTATCACGCCATTGTCTTCCAAGTGTTGTATTGCAGTATCCTAAAGCTAAGGTCAAAATATAGAAGACTATAGCTAGATATTTGATGAATTAACAGTTGCTTAAATAGGTGCAATATGAATTATGATCCACTCAAATTTCATATAAAGATACAACTTTGTCACCTGAAGTAGCCCCTACTAACCTCTAGCTGTAGAGAATCCTTTAAGAAAAAACATTTAACTAATTCCTAAAATATATTTTTCCTACTCATGAAAGGGAATCTTCAAGGGAAGATTCAAGGGAATCTTTACATTCTAATTTCCCTGAATACCATTCTACCTTTGTAGGATCATTAACTTAAATCAGGCTTTGTCCTTCAGCCTCAAAAACCAATCTATCACTATGTTTTACAAGTCATAATAGGCCAAAAGAGAAACTGTCATTTTTTTCATTTAATTGGATTTAATAGGATCAGAGTTACTAAGAATCCTATTATAAGATGGCCTCTTATTTTTATCTGTGGCTCTTTTTTTATCTGTGGACCAGATAAAAGTACTGCTCCATATAAGAACTGAAATTTTTTTTTACACTAATATTTCTTCTTACAGGTAATTTGGAACAAGCCAATGAGGAGTTGCGTGCAATCATTAAGAAAATCTGGAAGCGCACTAGTATGAAATTGTTGGATCAGGTTGTACCCCCAGCAGGAGGTGAGTACATCTTTTTTTTTTTCAATACTCTATTTAATAGCAATTCCAATCTGTAATACACGCTGCACTTCCTGAATACAGTCTGGGAGATTAATTTTTTAAAATAGTAGGGCACTAATAGTTTGTTAGTGAATTACAAAAGCAAATAAACTATCAATTGTCTTAGTGTTCTCTTTGATTTTTTTTTTTCAAATGTTTGCCATCTAGATGATGAGGTTACAGTTGGAAAATTCTATGCCACATTCCTGATTCAAGAGTATTTCCGGAAATTCAAAAAACGCAAAGAACAGGGTCTCGTGGGCAAACCTTCACAACGCAATGCTCTTTCTCTACAGGTAAGTCTTAAATACATAGCATGAGGTTTACAGAAAAGAAAGTCAAAAGTGGATCTTCAATATATTGCTTAGCATTATGACATTGATAGAAATTATCAGCCCAGCAGTTTCATTATCTTTCCTACCAAAGATCTGCTCCAGAAACTCTGAGAAACGTCTCTTTAAAAATATGGATTTAGTTAGTTTTGATGTAACAAGATGCCCCAATTTTAAAAGCATTTTCATTTAATCTAATAAATTGGGTATACCAGTTATCATTAACGTATCATTTTAGTTATTAGAATTAATTATAAATAGGGCCTTTTAGTTAAAATTGTATATGTAAGAACCATTGGTTGGAAATAAGGTATCTTGATAACAAATATATCTACTTCTAGATTAATATACTTAGACCAAATATTTATAACATAATTATGAGGAAGTGATGAGGTTATTCTATCTATCTATCTATCTATCTATCTATCTATCTATCTATCTATTTATTTGTGCCGCCCTTCTCCGGAGACTCAGGGCGGCTTACAATGCGTTACGCAATAGCCTTCATACTTTTGTATATTTTATACAAAGTCAGCTTATTGCCCCCACAAACCGGGTCCTCATTTTACCCACCTTAGAAAGGATGGAAGGCTGAGTCGACCTTGAGCCTGGTGAGAATTGAACTCGCAGTAATTGCAGGCAGCTGGATGTTAAATGCTGCCTTAGTAGGAGGCATTAGCCTCCTACGCCACTCAGGCTCCATCAAATAGCATCTCAAGGATCCATCATATAGATCCTACCAAAAATCTAGTGAAATTTAGGAAATGTTTATGAAGATATTCACTGTAGTTTTCATCATGTTTTCCCTAAACTTCAGAACAGACCAAGTAGCTTCACTGCATGGGAACAAGTTATAATTTACAATCTTATAAATCCCACTGTCACAGATGGATTGAAAGTGGTACTATTTTTCTGAATTGCTTTTTTCATATTTCAGATACAGGGAAACTATTACTGCAAAACTGTACAAAAAGGGTTTTTGTCCATGTAGAACTGCAGAATGAATCAGCTAATAGGGAAATTTTATTTCTTTTATCTACCAGTATGCTAAACCATAATATTTCCTAGGCTGGTCTGCGCACATTACATGACATTGGACCAGAGATTCGAAGGGCAATATCTGGAGACTTAACAGCAGAAGAGGAACTAGACAAGGCCATGAAAGAAGCTGTTTCTGCTGCTTCTGAAGATGATATTTTCAGGGTAAGTGCTTTCACCATGAATCTGGTGTTCAGCAGAATGAGCCAAAAATATTCAATCAGATTCATGGACTGAAGTATATGCAGTACAGGATGAACAGAAAAATATATAACTAAGAATAATTTAAAAAAACAGCTCACTTAAAAAGGCATTTCAAATCTATTTACCGGTATACTGCAATTAGCAAGCATCATCTGTGTTTGTAGTCAGTGTCTACTTCTTATGAGAAATCAAAGATTATAGAATCAATAGAGAGGATTGGCAAAAGTAGTGAATAGACCCGAGATTTAAAAGACTTATTTATTTTATTATTTATTTATTTATTATATTTCTATACCGCCTTTCTCCCGTAGGACTCAAGGCGGTGTACAATCAAGAAAAATATAGACACACAAACATCATAAAATTGCTAATTAAAATTATTACTTAGTTTGGTCAATTAAATAAAACCCAGAATTAGATAACATTAAAAAAAAAAAATCATTCACATGTTCATATGTTTAGCCCCGCCTGTTGAAACATCAGGTTCTTGAGGGCACGGCGGAAAGCATGGAGATCAGGGATATTCCGTATCTCCAGGGGCAGTTCATTCCAAAGGGTTGGAGCCCTCACAGAGAAGGCCCTCCCCCTGGGAGTCGCCAGTCGGCATAATTTGACTGATGGCACCCTGAGTAGTCCCTCCCTGTGAGAACGAACTGGTCGGTGGGAGGCTATTGGTGGCAAAAGACGGTCTCGTAGGTACCCAGGTCCTAAGCCATGGAGCGCTTTAAAGGTGATAACTAACACCTTGAATCGCACCCGGAAGACCACCGGGAGCCAGTGCAGCTCGCGTAGGAGAGGTGTTACATGGGCGTAACGAGCTGCGCCCATAATCACCCGCGCGGCTACATTCTGGACCAGTTGGAGCCTCCGGGTGCTTTTCAAGGGGAGCCCCATGTAGAGAGCATTACAGTAGTCCATACGGGAGGTAACTAGGGCATAAGTGACCGTGTGCAAGGGTCCCGATCCAGAAAGGGACGCAACTGGCGGATCAGGCGAACCTGATAAAAGGCACCCCTGGCCACGGCCGTCAAATGATCTTCTAAAGATAGCCGTGAATCCAGGAGGACACCCAAGTTGCGGGCCCTCTCTGTGGGGAGCAAGATCTCATCCCCTATTGTCAGTGATGGTACCAGCTGACTATACCGGGACGCCGGAAGCCACAGCCACTCGGTCTTGGAGGGGTTGAGTCTGAGCTTGTTTCTCCCCATCCAGATCCGCACGGCCTCCAGGCAATGGGACATCACAGCAAGGGCATCATTGGGGTGGTCTGGGGTGGAGATGTATAGCTGTGTGTCATCAGCATACTGATGAACACTCACCCCAAAACCACGGATGATCTCGCCTAGCGGTTTTACATAAATGTTGAACAGAAGGGGTGAGAGGACTGACCCTTGCGGCACCCCACAAATAAGGTGCCTTGAGGTCGACCTCTGCCCCCCTGCCAACACAAACTGCGAACGGTCAGAGAGGAAGGAGGAAAACCACCGAAGCACGGTGCCCCCTATTCCTAACCCCTCCAGCCGGCGCAGTAAGATACCATGGTCGATGGTATCAAAAGCCGCTGAGAGATCTAATAGGACCAGGATAGAGGAGCAACCTCTGTCCCGAGCCCTCCAGAGATCATCCACCAACGCGACCAATGCCGTTTCCGTGCTGTATCGTGACCTGAAGCCCGACTGGAATGGATCCAGATAGACAACTTCATCCAGGTATCGGGGTAGTTGTCGCGCCACCACACTCTCAACAACCTTTGCAACAAAGCGAAGATTGGAGACTGGACGATAATTTGATAATATAGCCGGGTCCAGGGAAGGCTTCTTGAGGAGGGGCTTCACAACTGCCTCTTTCAAGGCAGCGGGAAAGACACCCTCACTCAGAGAAGCATTTATAATCCCCTGGAGCCAGCCTCGTGTAACCTCCCAGGAGGCCAGTACCAACCAGGAGGGACACGGGTCCAATAAACATGTGGAAGCGTTAAGCTTGCCCAGAATCCTGTCCACGTCCTCAGGAGTCACAGAGTCAAACTCTTCCCAGATAACGCTCTCAAGACCTGCCCCTGTCTCCTCCCCTGGATCTACCCAATCGGAGTCCAGGCCTTCCCAAATCTGAGCGACTTTATCATGCAGGAATTGTACAAAATCCTCAGCTCGACCTTTTAAGGGATCTTCCTGTACCCCCACCTGAAGTAGGGAGCGGGTCACCCTAAACAGCGCAGCTGGGCGGTTCTCTGCAGATGCAATAAGAGCGGAGAAGTAGCTAGACTTCGCCGCTCTTATCGCCACTAGGTAGGTCTTAATATAAGATCTCACCTGTGTTCGGTCAGATTCAGATCGGCTTGTCCTCCAATCGCTCTCCAGGTGTCTTTTCCGACGTTTCATCTCTCTCAGCTCCTCGGAAAACCAAGGAGCTAGACGAGATCGGCATTGGGTCAGAGGCCGCAAAGGCACGACGCGGTCCAAGGCCGCAGTAGCCGCCCTGTCCCAGGCAACCACCAGGTCCTCAGTCGAGTCGTGAGCCAGAGTCTCAGGAAATGGCCCAAGCTCCATCAGGAACCTTTCGGGGTCCATCAGGCGCCTGGGACGGAACCATTTGGAACCATGGTATTAATCCCTTCCTAGCGGAATGTGATTAATACATCATAAAATTAAAATTCTTTCTCTCACTACTGTTAATGTTATGTTTCTACATTCCCAATATATTAAAGCAGAATTGAACAGCCCCAAGAACCATATTACTTGCTGTGTTATAAAATTACAAGTATGTATACCGTGTTTTCCCGAAAATAAGACCCTGTCTTATATTTTTTTGAACCCTGAAATAAGCGCTTGGCCTTATTGCCATGCGCTCAAAAGCCCGATTGGGCTTATTATCAGGGGATATTTTATTTTGGGGGAAACAGGGTACACACAAACATTCACCAATACACAGGCATGGGTTTCATTCATCTCTCTCTCTTGCCCTCCTCTTCCTCTGCAGCTTTGAAGAAGAAAACAATAACCTAAAGGAATCTATTGTAGAAATCAAGCAACTCTAAGGTGGCTTCTGCTTAGCTCCCTTTCCCCTCAATGAAGGGTTGCTGGGAACTCAGTTCAGGGTTCCTGAGTTCCCAGTATAATAACTCAGGAATATGAATGCCAAAGATGGAGGATATGAAGGATGTTTATTCTAACCCTATTCTAGACAGAAGCATCCTCATTATATGACAAGTACATTGCTGTGGAATAGGGAAACTAAGACATTGTACATTGGGTGTTTTAAGAGCCATATATTTATTTGCAAGTACTGCTCCAAAAAAAGCATCCTATGAAATGGATTGCTGAATGCATACAACAGGATACGTTGTTATAGCATATTCAGCAACCATCTGTTTAATTACCATTTGATGTTACAGCAGCAACGAATAGAGAGGCTTATGACTGGTCCTCATAGTTGCAACTATTGCAGCATCCCTGCGGTCACATGATTGCAATTTGGGCACTTGGCCCCTAGCATTCCTCTATCACATGATCACCATTTGTGACCTGCATGCTGGTTTCTGACAAGCAAAGTCAATGGGGGAAGCCAGCAGGAATCACAAATGACAGTCACGTGTTCTTGTGCCTAATGACCATGTGGGATTTGCCTAACAATAGCAACTCAAACTGCCACAGCTACCCATAGCCCAGTTGTGTTATATTTGCTGTATAACCTCCTATACATTACTACCTCTGTAGTGATGCTTTTATTCATTCATTAATATGCTTCTGTTTTGCTTCTAGAGAGCTGGTGGCTTGTTTGGAAATCATGTCAGCTATTACCAAAGTGATGGCAGAAGCTCATTCCCTCAGACATTCACTACTCAGCGCCCTTTGCACATCAACAAATCTAGCAACAACCAAGGAGACACTGAATCCCCATCCCATGAGAAGCTTGTTGATTCCACCTTCACGCCAAGTAGTTACTCCTCATCAGGTTCCAATGCTAACATCAATAATGCCAACAATACTGCCTTGAGACGCTTTTCTAATCCACCAAGCTATTCCAACACTGTCAGCACCATGGACAGCTACAGCACCCCTTCCTCCGCCACTGTACGGATCCAGGAAGTTCCTTGGAAGTTCAGATGCAGAAGGTAAAGACTGTTGACAGTAGCAATATTTCTATCATTTGCCAGTTTAATAGATCATTGTAATTGCACATGGAACTTCAAAGAGAAATATATAATAATATAACAGAAATTTGAGCCATTGTGTGTGTGTGTGTGTGTGTGTATATACACACACACATACATACATACATACATACATACATACATACATACATATATATATATCAGAACACAGCCAAGCTCCCACCCAATCAGTTCACACCCCCACTGGCAGTTAAAAGGAAGAAACAGCTGCGATCACACACATTGCTCCTAGAAGCACAAAGCCGAGAACACCAGCCTGAAGATGACGAATGAGACTTCGTCGAAACGTTGCCAAGACACCTCCAATTTTACGCGGGAGAAAACCCGAATAACCAAAGACCTACATATATACATACATACATACATACATACATATATATATATATATATATATATATATATATATGTGTGTGTGTGTGTGTGTGTGTGTGTGTATAGTTAATATTTCGGGTTTCTTCCCGTGTAATTGTGGATATATCCCTAAAAGGGTAGAAGCGACGTTTCAACAGAATCCCATCTGCCATCATCAGGCTTATGTCAGCAGTCATTTTGTACTAACTGCCATTGGTATTTCAAATCTGGTGCTGGTATTCTGGGATGGCTCCACCTTTTCATTCTGATTGGTTGGGAGTCCCAGTATGTGTTTATTGGCTTGGCTTCGGGTGTATGGTCGGTTTTTCTCCACTAGGTGGCAGGGCTTCATCTTTGTGGCTGGTTTGAATATGATTTGGTTGGGATTTTTTAGGGGAACAACAGACAAAATTAGCAAAGTACTACATAAACACAACATCAAAACCGTATTTTGCACAGATAGAAAGATATCGTCCATTCTCAGAAACCCCAAAGACAAAATAGAATTAGAAGATCAAGGCATATACGAAATCCCATGTGCTTCCTGCCCATCAACATACATTGGACAGACCAACAGAAGAATGAGTGTGCGCATTGAGGAACACAAAAACTCAATACAAAAACAAGAACACACATCATCATTAGTTCAACATATAAATACAACAGGACACAACATTAATTTTAATAAAACAAAAACAGTTGCAAAAATAGAACATCTCAATGGCAGGATAATCAGAGAAGCAATAGAAATGGAAAAAAGACCATATTGCATGAATAAACGGGATGACACTTCACGTCTGCCTACTATTTCGAAACCTGCTCTCATAGATAGACGAATCTTAACACCATATATAAAACATAAACCAAACATTAATCAAAAAAATCCCAACCAAATCATATTCAAACCAGCCACAAAGATGAAGCCCTGCCACCTAGTGGAGAAAAACCGACCATACACCCGAAGCCAAGCCAATAAACACATACTGGGACTCCCAACCAATCAGAATGAAAAGGTGGAGCCATCCCAGAATACCAGCACCAGATTTGAAATACCAACGGCAGTTAGTACAAAATGACTGCTGACATAAGCCTGATGATGGCAGATGGGATTCTGTCGAAACGTCGCTTCTACCCTTTTAGGGATATATCCACAATTACACGGGAAGAAACCCGAAATATTAACTATACACACATACATACCCGTGAAAACTTACATAAACATATATATATATATATATATATATATATATATATATATATATATATATACATACATACATACATACATACATACATACATACATACATACACACATGCATACATACATACACTTCAGTGGTGGGTTGCCACCGGTTCGCCCCGGATCAGGCAAACCGGTAGTGGCGGCAGCATGAGGCTCCACCCACTCACCCGGACACTTCTGTGCATGCGCAGAAGCACCACGCACATGCAAGCGCACACGCACAAGCGAACCAGTAACAATACCCACCCCGATACACTCCCTCCCAGAAGATGATGAAAATGGCTATTCCATACATTTCAAAATATAATTAATTTTAAATTGTTATATATTTTCAAATAAACAGCAAATAAATTATTACATTAAATTTTAGTAAAGAATTAGGAATAAGTACATCCATCAAAAACCTAATGGTTGAAAAAATGAATTAAGACAATATTTAGTCCTAATCCATCAAGGTTCAGCCCTATCTCCTTTCCATTTGCTTCTTTGTAAATAAAACTTTTCAATTATTTTATGAGTTTTTAATGAGTTTTTAATGTTTTTAATGTTTTAATATTTTTTATAATGATTTTTTGGAATGTATTGTGAGCCGCCCTGAATCTTCGGAGAGGGGCGGTATTTAAATTAAATTAAATTAAATTAAATTAAATTAAATTAAATTAAATTAAATTAAATTAAATTAAATTAAATTAAATTATTATTTGTATCCCACTTTTATTATTTTACAAATAATTCAAGGCAGCAAACATATCCAGCACACCCTCCTCCTATTTTTCCATGAGGTGAGTGGGCCTGAGAGATTGACTGCTGTAAAGTTTACCAGCAAGCTTTCATGGCTAAAGTGGGACTTGAACTCTCAGTCTCCTGCTTTCTAGCTTTAACCACTACCAAACTGGCTATTTGAGGTGTATACGAGTATTCCAAACACATTATAAAACAATGTTTTATTATTTCTCAACATTATTTCAGAACATTTTAAGCAAAATTACCATATAAGAGATCCTATAATAGAACCTGAGAATGTAAATTGAGGTACTCAAGTAAATATCCTAATGGCTTCTTGGTATTCATTTACTTATCTACTTAGTAGGTTCCCAGTTTTTCCAGTTGGAAAAACAACTCTGAATGGACCACCTGCATAGGGAATTCCAAGGCTCAAACTTCTATTACGGTAATCCTTCCTCATTTGGGCCAGAAAATTAATGTCTGTAACATAATAAATATTACAGCTTCATAATCTAAGAAGAGCTTTGATGGATGTCAATCTTAATATAGTATTATGTTTTTAATAAAGACTGACCAATTGGCTCAGTAGAATAGGAAAGAAGGAATTAGCTCATGTTCACTGATCGTTGGCAGGATTATTGCCTTTTGATTATTGAACATTTATGGATAAAAATTGCCACAAATTTTCATAAGAATTATTTAAGGATATCTGTTGCAAATGACAGCCAGCAAGTCCATATTCCAGGCAGGAAAGGACATAGAATCCTCATCCACAGATAAGATGCCATCTACAGAATTAGATTACTCCAGATTCTCCAACCGAAAGAGTTCTAAAACTGAGATGTGAAAAGCATGTGGCTAACTGACTAAAATTGGGAATCCCACGAAAATGGAAGTTGAAACAGAAAATGCATATGAGGAATAGGTAGATGTTCCAGCCAGTAATACTCTGATATATTTTTTCTCCATGGTGCTAAAAGATTTTTTTTTAATTTTCTTTGTGCAACCTAGTGAAATGTGTCCAATTATCCATTCATCAGGGTAAGCATGGAGATATTGTGTTTATAATCCAAGTTGAAATCTCTGCAGTATCAAAATTTGGCAGGAAAAAAATCTGTTTCTATTTACATCAGACAAGCAATATCTAGCATTTCCTTTGCTTCATAAATTCATGTTGCATTTTGCATGCTAATTTTTATATTTTGGCAGGGGTTTTTTTTCCTTTTTCTAAGAAAGTCTAATTTTGTTTTACTCCTAATTGATTTTCTCCTGTGTGAGGGTGGGAGGTGGGGACAAGAAGGACTTGTACTCTTCTCCATTTCAACACAACACAGGCAGGAGTTTTGGACTATTTAAATCAGGGGTCTCCAACCTTGGCAACTTTAAGCCTGGTGGATTTTAACTCCCAGAAGTTGAAGTCCACCAGGCTTAAAGTTGCCAAGATTGGAGACCCCTGATTTAAATTATTTCTATCTTGGTATCCTTGAGTGATGGGTTCTGAAGTTATCAAACTACCACTGCAAAAGCATACCAGAAGTGGAACCAGAATACTTCCAGAGTACTCCTGGAAGAAGAGATTGAACCCTAGGGGCAGAGTCATTCCAATATTTTTTGTTAGTTAATTCTGTGAGATAATTAAGCATATGCAAGAAAAGTACTTTTTTATCTGATCTAAATTAACCATCCTTTAACCATCCTGAGGTCTTTGTGCCCATAAATCCTTTTAAAATATTCAATATAAAGAAGCAAATATTGAGGATATGTGTGATATAATTAAAGTACGAAAAGTAAAGTATGAAAAATATAACCAAAATCAATGTGTGCGTATTTAAAAGGTTCATTTTATTTTTCTTTCTGTGTGTTCTTCAACACTCATTACTGTGCTCCTTCAGAATAAATAGTCTTAGGCCATGTGGAAAGAGGAAAATAATAATTGGCAATGAATAAACACTGCATCCTAGGAGATGATGAAAGACCTAATATCTTTGTGATAGATAAAACAAAAATTATTTTCCTGATGAATTCAACTTGTAGGTAAAGAGTCCTTATTCTTGCCCTCTTTCAATCCTGACAAAATAGGCATGGAAAAGAAGATTTAAGGGGATTAGTGTTTATCATATTGAGATGAAATTGGGATTGCTGAAAAAATATTGCTGAAATGCTTTGGGCATCTAAATCTGACCATTTAATTAATTTGAAACATTTACTTTAAACTGGCACCCTTAACAACTAGGTGGATTGTTTAGTATACTGTACTGAGGAAACTTCATGTAAAATGTCACTGAGATCCTCTCTAGTTTAATTATTTTTTAAATCATATTGTTTAATAGGAAATATTGTTTGTTAATATTTTATTTTTGATGAGATTGCATTGGTTCAGAGCAAGGCAATCTTTGTCCTGTTTTCTGAAGCATAATTTTAAAAGGCTAGGCAAATAGATCTGCGCTCCAGATTTCTGCCTTACTCTGCAAAACTACAGCAATCCAAAAATACCACTTTCTTTCCTTCTCTCCATCTCTATTCCTGATTGTCTTCATTTTTTTTCTTCCCATGCTTTCCTAATGAATTAGGATACATTATTATGAAACATTAGGGAGGGAGCTAATCTTACTGTTCATCTGTATTTCATATAAACATTCATTTAACATTCATTGTTACGGTCGAACTACAAGTTATATACAATCTTAACAACTTATTTGCAGGACCACTTGTCCCTAGCCTTTGGGTCTATCCCACTTGCTGTCACAAAATGGACATGTTTCAGATCTCTCCCTGAGGCAATGCCTTTCTATGCCAATGTCTTCACTTTGGAATAATCCCTATCCCATCCCACCTCAGTCAAAGCTCAGATAGCTCCAATTCTTTTCACCATGCAGAAAGCTTTAAAAGGACTTTTCCCCTTTAGATACTGCCAGAATGACAGATGACCCTGTTTTCTGGGAAGCAAACAGTTTTCTGGGATTGATTGATTGACACTGCCTCTGTGTTATTGATATGTTGCCTATGGATTGCATTACTTGGCATTGCATTACTTGCATTACATGGCACGGGCACGGGGTATTTGCAGGATCACCTCCTACCGGCCTCCCACCGCCAAGTGCGCTCACATAGGGCTGCCCTCCTCCGGGTCCCCTCAGCTAGACAATGTCGGCTGGTGGCCCAGGACGAGGGCATTCTCTGTGGCTTGCACCGACCCTCTGGAATGGGTTGCCCACCGAGCTCTGGATGGCTCCCGACCAACGCACCTTCCGCGTCGACCTAAAGACATGGCTCTTCCACCAACTTCCCTGATTTGCCACGGATTTTAATTTGGGTATTTGGGGATTTTAATTTGGTTTTAATACTATTTATTACTTATTGTCGGGTTTTTCTATTGTTGTGAGCCGCCCCGAGTCCTACAGGAGAAGGGCGGCATATAAATCTGACAAAAATAAATAAATAAATAAATAAAATACTTCTTATGGTCTCTTAACTGTACTCAAATGTTTTTTGCTTGGTTTTTATTTGATATACTGCCACCTAGAGTCATGATTACACACGTCAGGTAGCTATATACATCTAATCAATTAAAAAAAATTGTTACTGGAATGCTATTATGTGAATTGGCAGTCTGTTTGGAATAGTGGCAGGGGTCAATTTTTTCTTCCTGTGTTGTTTTTCTGAATCACAGTTGCATTTACAACTAGCTTGTTTTTTTTTTTAATGGCAAAAATATTAGATACATGGAAAACATTAATTTAGCCCCTGCTCCTCTGATTTACTCCTAAAACAGTGACAGTTGTTTCAATTAAATCACGGTAATGCATGTGAATCACCAAATACCAGTGAGAGGACAGTCATGGCAAAAATAAGTGCTTTAAAATGATGTGTAAGTTGGCTGGAAGCAAAACAATTTAAAAGCTACACTACCAACAAGATAAAATGCAATTACGTACATAAATCCCAAGCAATACTAACAGACCATTTGAGTACGTCAATGTAGGTTTCAGGCTTGTTTTTTCAAAAATAATAATAATAATAATTATTATTATTATTATAAAAAACAGGAAATCTAAGGCAGATGCTTCATATCTTGCTTCCCCATTTCCAAATTAATTTCCAGACATGAGATCTGTATCTCATTTGCCAGGCCAATTCAATTTGACAGGGTTCGCACATCCTGCTTTCCAAATAATGCTACATGGAGTAAGGTTCACCTCGAAATTTGAATAACTCCAACTCTATTAGTATTTTAAAGAACCTTAAAGAGAAGACTAACACTCCTTTTTTCCTTTTTGTTCCCCTCTGGGTTTATTTTCTTTGCCATTGTTGTTCTTTTGTCTTGTGCTGTTTTTATGTTTTCACATTGTTCTTTGTTTTTAAAAGTTTTAACAATTATAAACTGCCCAGAGTCGCTCCGAATCCGATAGTATACAAATTTAATATATTATGGTTCGTTGCACAGGCAGCCAGAAGTTCAGAGTAGAATTGGTATTTTTGTCCGTCTATCAAGTCCTTTTCAAGGACTTGGGATATGCAGATGTAGAGGTTTGATAGTGTTAGAGGTATTGTCTCAGGATATAAGCTGTTCTAAGTAAAGTATATTATATTTATCATTATTATCTTTCTTGTAAGTTAATTTTGCCAGGACCTGTTTAAAAATAATGCAACAGAATCGGTGTTTCCACTGAGGCATTTTTATATTTTCTTCATTATCCATAAATCATTCTGATCTTTTTGCTTATTAGATCCTACTCCAGAGACAGCCAAGTAGCAATTGTTAGTGAAGAGGAAGCTCCTCAGGTGGAAGAAACATATAGTGAGCAATTAAATGAAGAAACTGAATATTGCAGTGAACCAAATTTGTTATCGCCTGAAATGTGAGTATTTTATTGTAGTATACAAGTTGTTTTAGAATTTTAGGAATGGAATCACAACATTCAATCTTGCCTTTCCAATAGTTCCAGGTTAGAAATACATTAGTAACTTTTTCCATATATTTATACCATAGTTTAAATTGTAATTTGCTAATAATAAAATATACAAGGATAGGAAACAAAGAAGAGGGAACAAGCAAAGTATTTGTAGGCAAATCATAATTTAGCATTGTACCTGAATTAATAATTTAGTGCTGTAATATGAAAATAAATAGGTAAGTCATAAACCTAGGCATATGTATACCATACCCAGTTTCTTCTATAGTTCTCTATAATGATACTTGGATTGTCAATTGCTGGAGGTTATAAAAATCTGCTTCCACATGCCAATTTATTCCTAATTTTTTGGATGAATTATCAATGTATTCCTAACAATACTATTGTGAATATAATTAATATGGTAGGCTGTTTAAAAAAGAAAAATGGTTGAAAACTAAGGCATAAAGAAACTCTTTCTAAAATATCATTTTCAAATACTTCATCATTCCATTATGGTACGAGTAATAGCTTGGTATGTGGAACAAAAGTGAGAGGCAAAATCTGCAGATTTGAGGGTTAGACCAGTAATCCTACATTGTATGGTTTGACATTAACATAATTAAATCTGATAGAAGAGGCTGTGTTCCTCTTTAAGAACTGTACAACATGTTGGCTAATTCGTATATTTTGGAAAAAACATGACATTTTCAATTACAGGTTATCATACCAAGATGATGAACACCGACAGCTAACTCTCCCAGAAAGCAAAGAAGACATCCAGCCATCTCCAAAGATCGGATTTCTACATTCCTCATCACTAAGTAATACTGTTGACATTTAAAAAGTTGTGCAATCTATTAAAAATCTATCATTTGTTGCAAACATGAAATAGATTACACAGCTGATACATATTTTCATGGCTTTTAGCTATTAGCTGCCAGAATTTTTGGAATATACTGAGATTCTGTCAATTTATCCAGGATCACAAACATTATTCAACTACTTGAGAACTGCTCTTGAATTAAAACTCGCAATTCAGTTAGGACAGCCCTTGTTTTCAGATAAACAAATATTACGTCTTCATTGTATATCTTCAAACTATAATTAGAGACATATATGTTATGGGGAATTCCTGTAAAATGAGAGTTCCTATCTAGATTATTCTTGACATTCACGTTTTGCAGATAATGCACATTTTTAAAAAAGAAATTGCAAAATGCTCTGCAATATAAGTTTCTACTTATAGTCCAGATTTATTATCCCAATGAGAAATATCATATAAATATATACAGTGTTTAACTAAGAACTGTGTAAACCGAAATTGTGTGTTTGTCATCTTTTCTATGCCTGTGATTTTCTTCTACAAATGCCATATTCTCCCACACACACACACACACAGAGAAAGAACTATTTTGCCTCAACTCACAGAGATAGGCTAAAAAATATAAACAGGAGCCTTAATTGCAGAACATGGCAATACTCTTCTAGTTGACAAGTCCTTACTACAAGTAACAGGGTCCTATCCTTGATACAAGGGAAGTGTGTTATTTCAACATAAGATCATAATTGAGTCCAGGATTATAGTCATAAGTCATGCTGGTTGTTAAGTAGGTCACCATGTGACGGTGCACCAATTTTACAATGTGTTTTTTTTTTAATTTGATTTATATGCCGCCCTTCTCCAGATACTCAGGGCGGCTTACAGTACGTTAAGCAATACCCTTCATACTTTTGTATATTTTATACAAAGTCAGCTTATTGCCCCCTTATTTTATTTTATAGCTTGCTTGCTTGCTTGCTTGCTTGCTTGCTTGCTTGCTTATTTATTTATTTATTTATTTATTTATTTATTTATTTATTTATTTATTTATTTATTTATTTATTTTTTATTATTTATTATTTATTATTTTATTTTATTTTATAGCTTATTTTGCAGTGGTCATTAAGCAAACTCCATGGTCATTAAGCAAACCCATTGTACCCAGTGGGCATTTTTTGCTAGCAATTAGGAGTAAATGCTGGTTTCAGTCACAAGACGCAGGACACTGCCAACAGTCAGAAATGAAGGCTAGTTGTCAAGTACCCAAAATGCAGATAACCATGGGGGGAGCCATCAGAACTTCAAAATTGTATCATAATAGCTCTGTGGAGGTCCATCGTAATTTCAAACAGTTGCTTAAGCGATTAGTCGTAAGTCAAGGGCTACCTTCATAGGTATCTGCTTCATAGGCTAATGCTCTCTTTTCAGTGATTATGCAGTTGTACTAATCTATTTTCATACTGTGCAAATGGCTTTTTAGGTCGAAGAGCATCCTTCCATCTGGAGTGTCTAAAGAGACAGAAAAATCAGACTGCAGGTGTTCCCCAGAAAACAATATTACCTTTGCATCTAGTACATCGCCAGGTAAGTATTTGCATCTAGAAACAGCTATCCTTTGAATCATATTGCATTTAAAAAATAAGATACACAATCTGATCTTTTGATCATAAATGGTATGGTTAATTTTCTGACCTGAATGTATGCATTTAATAAGATATATGTATCTAATGCCCAATGTATACATCTAATAAAAAGATTATTAGTGAAAATAACATCAAATTAATATTATAAATAATAAGCTATCTGCTTCAAATATCACTACTGAATTCTGTTCTACAGAATTGGAAAAGTAATTGAAGACTGTTTAGAGGGTAAGATTTTCCTTTATATTTGATGACTTACTTTCCTAAAGCAAATTCCCAACAGCACAAGAGTTATCAAAAATTGAAAACAAACAAATTATTATGGTATCAACTGCATATGGTGAAATGGACTGCAGCTACAAACACCCATGCCATAATATATTTGTTTTTGATAAAGTACTACAAGCGTCTTAAAGGTGTCATTTCTTAATACAACAGATTTAACTGAATCACTTATCTAAAAAATGTTACCCACCTGGAAGACTGAGATGTTTTCAGAGACAAAGTTTACTAAAGCTCATGAAGAAAAATATAAAGGGTGTTTATCGTATGAAACCCAAATCGGGGTTTGGGTGGGATTTTGCAGTGGGTTTTATACAGTGAAGAGGGGGAAAAAAGAAAAAGTCTGCTTTTGAAATGATAAATTTCTCTTCCAGCTACCAAATCTGATAACATAATATTTTAACACTTTAATACAATCTTTCCCAGATTTTACAGGTTGACCTGCCTTGTAACAGATTCATGAGTGGCATAAGGAGGGATATCATTAACAATGTCCAAGGGAATGCTTTACCTATTTTACAAAGTTTTTGGGAGGCTAAACTCCAGCCCAACTACTATATAGCTTCATTAACACAGCACTATGATGCCAAGCAGGTCTGATCAAATTTGAAATCTAAGTTTGATTTTTATTAGTCAACTACTGGTTTAAACTAAACTACTTTCCAGTGAGTTTTTCACTTCTCACATTACTAGATAATAATTATTGATACAGAAATGCAACCTCTAATATGGCTTAATTTTTACTCAATGCAAGTAATTCAGCTGTCATCTTATACGGGCAAATTTTGTGCTACAATTTTCACTCTGACATAATTTAACTTTATATTGGCCAAAGGGTATAATAAAATCATGGAATTGGATGATTTTAAATAGGGCATGATGTTACAATATCTTAAAACAATACAGTGAGAAATATCTGTTATAATAATCTGTCACAAAAATCATGGTGACTATCTACATATCATATAGAGGTGCTAGTTTATCCAAACACAACTTCCCAGCAAGCCCACTAGAGCTTCAAATGAATGGCACTCCTCTCTATTCCCAAAACAATGATAGTATCACTCCTATGTATAAAGTATGTGTATCTTAAAATCCATTAAACTGTCCATCAAATTCTAAATGGCATTATGGTATACACAAGAATGATGAGAACCATGTATTATCCTTGTTCAATTAGCAAGTTTCAAGTTACAAATAGGTGAAGAGCAGACATTCATTCATTTTTTGTTAAAAGTTTCTTTTTGATCCATGTTCTAGTTTTCTATAAGATTGAGGACGTTGTCCGTATGAAATATAAAACAGCAGGTTAAAGGAATATCGTTATCCAACTAGAGCCAGCTCCCAAATTAAACTGAATTTTTTTTCAAAAATATTTGGTTCATTTTCACCCATGTTCTGACTCACCATGTTGCCAGACATACTAATTTATCATGTTTTCTGTCTACAGGCACTAGCAGTTGCAGGTCGGAGTCCTCTTCAAAGTAGTCATTCCTCAATTAGATCTTCTCGACCCTGTTCCACACCCTCTGCAACACATTGTACACAAGACTGGCCACAGCAACATGATAAAGGATTGTGGCCTGATGAGGAGGAATCCAATGAGAAACTCAATAATAGCTTCCCATCAATATACTGCAGTTCCTCATATTGTGATAGCACCAGCTCTAGCAGCACCCGAAAAGCCAGGCCACTCTCCCTTATAGTTCCCAGTCAGACAAGAGAGTGTGGCAGGCAATTCCACGGTAGTGCCAACAGCCTTGTTGAAGCGGTAAGTTGATGTCAGTTATAGTTGTAAACAGAAGAGCAAGCTCCCACGTGTGAATTTTTAGATAAGCACTAATTAATAATTATGTATGTGTACACACATACATAAATATATATATGATGTAAATATAGACGAACAGTAAGATGTACTTAACTAATTATTTCTTAAGTTGGTAACTTTAATGATAAGCTTCTTATCAAACATGTATGCTGCCTGACTCACAAAGATTCTGGGCAGCTGACTGATCAACCAAAGAAATTACAATAAGATAATAAAAGATAAAAGTTGACAAACCTGAAGACCAAACGGAATGAAGCAAGAGGTCTCATTCTCCCTCATTAAGAACCTGGGAAAGAGCAAAAGCACAGTGGTGCTGCTCCAGAGAAGGCATGCTTTCATGGTCCTGAGAGATGTTATGGTTTAATCAAAGGAACACAGAGCACGCTAAGTCTGCAAGATCAAAGTGGCCAGATAGATAGGACTACAGCCATAGTTGGAAGGCAAGATTCTTAGTCCCATTCATCAGATAGAACCTTCAGTTTTTACCTGATAGATATTTTTTTCCAAATAGCATTAACAATAAATATATGGGAAGAAATAATTCAGTACAGAGAGGATGCTTGCTGATAGAAATGGGAAGACTAGTCCAAGGTAAATAATTAATTTGATTAATATATTTTATCTTTGTCAGTTTAAACAAAATCCCCAATACACACAGTCTAGTTGGATGGCTTAGAACTAGTCAATTAACACTAGTTAATTGACTAGTTCTGGTGCAATTAACAATGCACTTTTACTACAGCCAGAACGTTTCTTGGTGTTACTTTAGTTTACACTGTGAAAAAAAATTGATTCTTCTCAGTCACGGCTGTAAAAATTGGGGAAAAAATATATAACTTCTACCCAACATGAGGAATTTTTTTTAAAATGTAGCAAGTGGAATAAAGATCCCAAGTGATGTCTTCATTTTTATCATCTCATTCAAACAATTTCTGACCTCATTTCCAGAAGTCCCCATTCTTTAAATAATTTTTGGAAGAGGAGTAGGCTTCAGAACAAAGGCGGTATAACTGCCAAGGTTTTTCACTAATTATTTGTATCAACTTTATTACGTTTCAAAGCGATAAAATACAGTAGCAGAAAAGTAAAATTGGGGGAAAGGGACCAAAAAGGAAAAAATGTTAAAAAGTGACAAGAAAAAAAAAATCAAAACAAGGAAAAGTTGTCTTCCAACTTTCTTCAGTACAGATATAAAGATATAATAAAGCAACTACTTGCTCTAGGCTGAAACAAAACACAGAAACATCATATAAAAATATACAAGTTAAACAATCAAAATAATACTAGAATTATATGACAAAATAACCTATTACTTTAAGTTTAAATATAAACATAATATACAGTACATGTGTCTAATAATAACAGTAAGAATAGGCATTATTTCCATAATCATAATGGATCTAACTATCAAATCCTAAAATCAAATCTTCATTTTTATCTTACTTAAACAAGAAATCCAAAATTGGGAAACAAACTAGATACGTTTTGTCTTTCATCAGTTTAGCCATCTCTATCAATTCTAATTTTATAATCTTCCCTTCAGTTGTCAGAATTTGTGTATCTTTCCACCTTTGATATATCAATGCTGTTGTCATATATAGAAACAAAATCCCATGTTTTCTTTCAAAATGTTTATCCACGATACTTAAAAAAAGCTTCAGATTTCAATTTTACAGCCATTTTTAATATTTTCTGAATCAAACAACATATCTGATCCCAACACTTCTTGGCAGTCTTACATGTCCACCAAAGGTGATAAAAGGTACCTTGACATTGATTACCTTTCCAATACTTCTTTGATATTCCCTTAAACATCTTTGATAATTTTTCAGAAGTTAAATACCATCAATATGTCATTTTATTAAAAGATTATTTCAAATTATACTTCAATAAAATTTCAATTCATTAGTCCACATATTTTCCCATTAATCCATAGTTTTTGCCTATTTAATCACATGTACTTTATCTTTATCCTACTGGTCCATTTTCAACAACTATTTATAAACTTGACAATGAGAAGTTTATCATTAGTAGATAATTGCTTTCAGTCTGTTTTTTCATCTACAAAAACAATTTTTTTATCCAGTTTAAATCTTTCTGCCAGCTGGGCATAGGCAAACTATTGACAAATATATCCTTCCTTTTTCAACTCTTCTCTTATTTTTAATCTTGTTTCTCTTTCAGTAACAATAAATCAGCATAACTAAATGAAGTTAGTATAACTAAAATTTCTCTTCTAAAAAAGGCTTCTGGTGGTGACAGCCATAAAGAGATTTTAAGACAAATTTTTACTTTACACCTATTCCAAACTCTCAATATGGCATGCCTAATAAAGTGATTTTTAAAATTTATATTAATCGTTACCATACCACAGATAGCTGTGCCACCCAAATCTCAGCTCATGTTCTTCTAATTCCAATAAACCTATGTCTTAAAGTCACTCATTCCTTCATAGATACCAAACAAAATACCTCAAAATACAATTTTAAGTCCAGTAGTCCTAAACCATCTCTTTCTTTCAGATCTTGCAACAATTTATATTTAATTGATTTCTTACCTTGTCATGCAACTCTAGAAATTTCTTTGCTCCATTGTTTAAAGGGTGAATCAGTTGTCAATACGGTTTGGAATAAATATAACATCCTTATTAAAACTTCATCTCAATAACATTCTACCAATAGTGAGAACTGTAGTTTATCCCATCTCACAAGTCTTTCTGAATGTCATTCCCTACTTTAATAGTTTTTCTGAAACAACATACAATTTTAAAACCAATGTTTTTCATTAAAATCTTTTAATTCCTCTCACAATATTGTTGTAAAAAATTTATAGTCTTTTTCAAGAATGAAATTGGTCTATAAATCTTATTAGAAACCAAATCTTGTCCTTCCTTGGTAATAAAACAAGATTTGCCTCTTTCCAGGAATCTGCCACTGCAAGTTATGTATTAAAGTTTTTAGTTGCATCACTTTTTTAAGTGGAATTAAAAGTTGATTCTCAAAACATTTCCAGCATAAACTCAAAAATCTGCTTTCACTGTTTTAATTTTCATTTTAACTTCTGAGGTTTCAAAAGTTGTTATTGGGCTATTCATAATTTGTTTCTGAGCTGGTGTAAGATTTGGTAAATTCTGTTTCTTCAAATAATTATCCATCTCCGATACTTCCAAGGAGATTTCCTGTCTCTTATATAAATGTGAATAATAATGCATTATCTACTAGAGTTGTATTATCTTATTGAATCTTTTTTTCCTTGTTTTCTCAGTTTATAAGCCAACGTTGGCAAAATTCAATTTTTTTCTGTTTTAGTAATTTCATTAATTTGGTTTCTATTTCTTGTGTAGTTAACATCCATAGTTGTTGCTATAAAAGTTTATTTGATATACAAGGGGGGAATCTATTGGTATTTTCTGTAGTTCAACTTTTCTTTCAATTTCCTCTAGAATAGTTTGCATTTTTCTTGTGATTTTTTATTTCAGAATTATATTAAATAAAACAACTCATTGCAGCTTTACTAGCATCTCAGGCAGTTTTTAATTCTGTATCTTTGTCAAGGTTGCTATGAAAAACCTCATTTTATTTCTTTTACAATTCTCTACTACCCAGTCTTTTTGAATTAATGCTTCATTTAATCTCCATCTGAAAGTGGTAGATTTTGTCTTTAGTATTAACTTAACTGGATTGTGGTCAGAAAAAGTCTTTGATAACATGTCTACTTGGACTACATTTTAGCCACTTTTTAAAAAATCCATATCAAATCAATTCTTGAAAAAGATTTGTTTTTCTGAAAAAAAGTACATTCTGTTGAATTTTTCATTTTTCTGTCTCCAAGAAACTCTATCAATGCCAAATCATCCATCAAATATATATATTTATTTGATAACTTACCCTGATTGGATTTAATTCCCTTACTATATGTTCTATCAAACTGAGGAAGGAGTACCCCATTTCAATTCCCCAATGTATACCAATTCTGATATGAAAACAAAAACAATTGATCCACCAAGTATTTAAAAAATGTCTCTTTATCATCATGTGGTACATATAACCCATACAAATAGATTTAATTTCTTGCATCTCCCCTTTCACAGTCACAGATCCAGCATGTCAATTAAAGGCATTGATTCAATTGTGATTTTATATATAAAACAATCTCATGGGACTTTTTTGAATTTGCAGATATAAATTCATCTCCCCAAATTTTATTTATCAAATGTTTTGTATCTTTTTTTCCTTTCACTGATTTCTTTGATCCTTGCTATAACAGTGATATTAATACTGATATCCACTTTTGTTCCTTGTTTTTGATGTCCTGGATTATCAAAGGTCTTGATTTCGGAAGGACTGATGCAGTTTGCTCAAGATCCAAAGTTCATTGAGGTTACCACCCAAGAACTAGCTGATGCCTGTGACTTGACAATAGAAGAGATGGAGAATGCTGCGGACAACATTCTCAATGGTAACAGCAAACCAAGCCCCAATGGCAACCTCTTGCCTTTTGTTAACTGCAGGGACCCAGGGCAGGACTGTATGGGCGAAGAAGCAGAAGCAGCCCAAAACCCAGATTCTAGGAAAAGTCAAGAGGAATCTAAGGATACCAGGATTTATATCAGCAGCCTGTAGTTGCTGAAGCTGAAAGTGATGCTGGTTTTTTAATTTGTTTCAATGTTCCTAATGGGTTTGTTTCAGAAGTGCCTCACTGTTCTCGTGACCAGGAGTAACCAGAACAGCATTCTTCATTTATTTCTGTCGGGAAGAATTGCAGAGTTGGGTGGTGTAGAGCTTTTCAGGAGTGAATATAGAACCCCAGCATGTGTCCGTGAAGGAAGAATCAGGAGAAATCAAAGGCAGTGTGTCAGCTCCCTTCTTTTTTCAGTCCCTGCACAAGGAACAACAGCTGCTTCCTGAATGTGAAGGAAAACCTCAACTTCCTATGGATGGCCGTAGCCAAAAGGACACTGTATCAAGCGGGTGTCTTTCAATTCTGCTTGTACAAAAAGGAATCATTTTGCACATGTTCTGTATGAGCCTCACTGTCTCCATAAAGCCAAGACCCTTCTGATCTACAAGTGGAATAGACTTCTGCAACAGATCCCACACATTGCTGAGGAGAAGGAAGCAGAAGTTGCAAGATAGGAGATGCAGGTGGCAATATTGCAGATGTTTCTTGATGGAAATGCAGACTCCCAGGCAGTCTTCTCTGCCAACCAATCAGAGCTCAGGCAGTCATCTCTGCCAAATTGAGTTCAAGACAGTTAGCTGTGCCAATGGCTCCAAGAGCATGAAGCCAGCTCTGTCAAAAGGAGTTCAGGCAACCCGCCCATTTCTAAGAGAGGTGGTGATGGGCTTATGTAGATCTCTCCTTGTTCTTGCTATTTAATATTTTCTTGAAAGCATGTTCCAATTTTTATTTTTGGATATTTTATTTTATTGTATTTTATTTTTTAAGGGAGAGGGATGGAGTGTTTACAGAGTTTGTAATCACCTGCCTTTTTGTTTTTCACCTTCACAAATGTTTAACATTGATTTATTTTTTTGTTTTTGTTTTCCTCCACTGACATTTGGTAGAAGCTAATGATATTAGGAGTTTTGCCAATCATAATGTATACCAGACTTTGTAATTTTATTTGAAGTAATGAAAATTTCCTTTTTTGTTGTTGTTTTATAATTTAAAGATAGTAGGCAATGCACTTGATATAATCTTGCACATATGAATGATTGATTTGGATTCTTTATAGTACTAGGTATATTTGCAATGTGTGAACGAATGAGCAGGACTGGGTGAATGAGTGAGCAAGTGAATACACACCTGAAAGTGTGCAACTTGATACAGTTCTCCATTTCCTGGTTATAACTGAAGGAGAGCTTTATCTGGAGTGATTTGAGTGCAAAAATAAATCACTGTCTCTGCTTTTGAAAGGGGAATCAGTAACTCTTTGCATTTTCTGTTCCACAAGATATGCAAAAACAATGCAATAATATTAATTTTGAATAAAATGTGTGAATTGTGCTGGCATTAAAACTGTATAGAAAAACAAAACAAGGGGATTAAAAACAAACAAAACCAACCAAGTGAGAAGGAGTTATATTTCAATATATTCCGTGTGATGTTTTATTGCATTGATAAATGTTTCTGTTGAAGAAACCGTAATACTTGAATTCAGGTCAGTTTCAGTATTTTTCAACTATTTTTTTAAACTGAATAGCAATTGTGCCAAGCAAATATAATGAATTAAGTTTGTTTAAGGGAAAAAAAATAACAATTCTTGTATATTTTGCTGCATGTAAAGTAAATCATTTCGTATTTGGAGTGTGCCAAGCTTTACCTTTGAACTTTAAGTGCTTTTCTACATGTGGTTGGGGAAAAGGGTATACTATTTTTTTTTTCATTTTTTAATTTGTATAATGAACAAAGTGTACCTAGTGCTAAGTAATTATCCTGCAACCCACTGACAGGTTGAACATTAACTGATTTTGCATATCTTGTGTTCATTTTCCTTACTCTGCACTTTCTTAAACATGCATGATCATGAATTGGGAAGACTATCTTGCATTTTGAAGCTATGGATTCTTATCCAGCTTTCTTCTTTTGCATAGTTTCTCTCAGTGATTCTCCTAATTAAAAAGGTGAATAATTCCATATGCTAGGATAATCAAATATATCCAATCCTGTAAACTGAGCTGGCATCAGCAACCTGGGACGAGAATATCTTCTTTTTATTATATGCCACAAATATTACAGAGATTATTGTTATGACATCAAATAATGATTGTCAGCAGTTTGTTGAATAATTTCTATAAATTCAACAGGACATAGTATATACCTTTAACCAAATTTGTATGTGTAGAGAAGCTTCACTTGTGTACTTCAGAAGACTAGTTAAATATTTTTCATGGTAAAATAAAAGGGAAAGAAACAGATTAAAGAAAATAAATAAGAATGTAACATTTATTGTAACACATGGCCAATATGAAAAAGGAATAAGATGCACAATTATAAAATGAAGAATAACATAATAACAGTAACATGCCAAAAAGTATTTAGAGATTGTGATTAAAAGTCTGATATAAGTCAAAAATCTCATAATGAATAAATAAGACAAGAATTTTATATTGCATTATATTAACTGATTTAAAAACTTAGAATATAATTATCATTTTCCAGAACTGAATTTACAAGACCTTAATGAATGAGGATAATTCATAAAATTACAAAGAACAAATACAGAAAGACGTGATAGATAGCATACTAAAAAAAAATATAGGAAGAAATATTGATCCCTTTCAAATATTTAAAAACAGGTGGCAGTTGCTTCTGTAGCCTCAGTTCACGGATTCATACATGCAGCAATGTAGTACTTGGAAATGTTTGAGCATATCTATTACCACCTACCTCCTGAACATAAGGAAAGCATTTTGGCATAATTCAACATCAACCACTTGTTTGAGAATTAGAATAATTTGAGTAGTTGATTAATATTGTAATTATATGCTGCTCAGGATTAAAACTATATAGTTTGCAATTCAACATTTGGAAATACTTCTGCAGGTCCACATGCTCAATATAATATAATCTTCTATAACACACAGGTCTCAAAAGAGGAGGGAATACATGTATCATGATGAATATTCATTGATGGGGGAAACATACATAAATCACAGGCCAAAGGCAATTTGATGTAAATATTTCAAATACAGTTTCTAACAGAAGCAACTTTCCTTCACAGAAGATAAGATGAGTAGGTTTTGGAGATGCTACTCATAGGAAATGTTATTTTCAAGAAACAAAGGTCAGTCAGTACGAATCCAATCTTTGGTTCTCTGAATACTGAAATCCAGACTTCTTCCAAATCAAGTAAAATCTACTCTAGAGTGCTGTTTAGAGCCCCCTTCAGAATTATAAAGTTGAACACTGAAATCATTATAACCTTTGGTTAATACAGACATCCAAATTAAACTGTTTCAGAAAAATGGTTTCTAATATTTATCTACTGGAACACATCCGAAGCAACTATCTTTCTGGGTAGTTGGTTTCATCATCAAACAACTCTTAACAGTTAGGATACTCTTACTAAAATTTATTTTGAATCTGTCTTCCTATAGCTTAAATCTATTATGTCATCTGTTGCACTCTGAAATGAGAAAACCGATCCTGAGTTTTTTTTATGTGGTGTTCTTTCAGGTATTTGAAGAGTGCCATTATATCGCTATTAAGTTGTTTTTTCCTAAGGCCATCCATAGTCCTCCACCAATCTTTCTCTGAGTTACCCTATACAATATTTTACTCCAATCTGAAGGAACATGTTGAGTATCATGTTCAAGCCAGCTCTGTATCCATTCATATGCCATCCAGCCTATACTTAAGCCTATATAAACTTTGACAAATGTATTCTGAAATCAAAATATATTATTCTCACTAATCTGACATATTAATTTTACCATTTGTTTCTAGGTGATAGTTCATTCAGAAGTGTGAAAGCATATCAGTTTACTGAGATTTCTTTAAACTCCAGTCTTTCAAAAATATCCTACAATAAATAATTTTAGATACTTAGCATCATTGTTTGTCATACTACACATTTGTTTCTATCTTCACAGTACAAAACTAAATTTCTTCTACTATATTAAAGTAGTAGAATCTGAACATTCCTTTTCTGTTCTGCAATGTAACAAATTCCTTTTCTTTAGGGTACTTATACTCCGTTCTTCAAAGCCAAACAAACCCTGCCTTTACTATGAGCATAATAAATAGTCATTAATTGAGCTATTGAAAGTTTCAAAAGCCCTGCAAAATGTTTTTAAATAGCCAAAATATTCATAACTATTGATAAATCTTGCTCACTAAAATCTTTGTGCATGTTAACCATAAAACATAAAATAGTTTCCCTGAAATTAGAAATTGCTATCAGTCAATAAATATAGAACCTATAAGACAAAGATACAAAATCTGCCAGAGTATTAAATTCCTTTTCTTTCTAGTTATTTATCTAGTCTTCCCCTTGATATCATCATGGGGGTCTAGTTCATATCAGCATCTTGATTACTGGGTTGCAGTGCCTTGGAGTAAATTCAAACTTAATGAGATAAGTACAACTGTGCTAGTTGTAATTTTGACCTTGGGTAAAGAAATTGCAAAAGCAGACATGTTCTTGTGGGTTAATTTAAATTGCTGACTTTTGGCCATAATAAAGAATTCCCCAAGCACCCACTAACTGAGAGAATTAATTTATTGTTCAACTACAGTAAATGAAACATCACAAAGTAAAAAAAGTAAAACTTCACATTACCTAAAGTTCAGAGATACATTACATTGTGCAGAATATGAACAATATGAATCTCAAGAGCAAATACTATTAATCTACAATACGGCTTATTCCCATAGAAGCATACTGTAAGTCCAGAAAAGGTTAATGTTTGCGTACAAATTTATTTCAGATCATCATGAACTTTCCCCAAATTTTCTGGGGCTTTTAATATTGCATTGATAGTATATTAAAAAACCTCTATTACTACTCATATATCTCAGAAACAGCTTAAAGTTTTTCATCAGAATTAATTCACACTTAGTTCATCCATTGTATAAGAAACACTCAATTGGCAAGAAATTGTAATATATACACATATACTAATGCATATACACAGTAGTCCTAAAATGTATGCTAACCCTCATTCCCAATACAAATATATATTACAAATTCTGATGAACAAGGAATAAGATTAAAAACAACTAGTTGAATTATTTTATATCAGTTGTGAAAAGGGTTAAAGTATGCAATTACAAAATTATTACTTGTGATAACGTTGTTTTTACCAACACCAAGATGTTTTCAGGTCAAGCTCAGCTACTGGTGACTTACATAGATACAAACATATTTTTATGAGATAAACAAGTGGTTTGCCAATGCCTTCTTTCAAGATTTTTTTAAACTTCCCAGTAATACTTCCAAGGTTTTCCTCCTTAGCTTCTTAGATCAGCCAAGGTCAGCTAGGTGCTGCCAGGATCTTTTATTTACAAGATTGAAATCCACAGGTAACATAGTACCAGTGTAACTGGTCATATATGGTGCTATTTCCTTATCTTCTGTGATATATAAGCACCTTTTGCCCAGTCTTTGCAAATGCCAAATTGCTTTATTTATTTAATTGGTATAAGAATTAAATTGTGACATTGCACATTCAGGTAAAACATAGCTGCAGTAAGTGATGGCATAAGTAACGACTATTGAACAGTGCCAGATCTATACAAAAAGAAGAATACAGAAGCATGTTCACCAGATGATAGTGAAGAATATGTCATTTATGAATTGATCAAAAGGAATAATTTCTGTACTGATCAAGTAGTATATGAAGTAATCTATTTATATCGCCAATTTCTGCATATTTGCTAACATGTTTTGAGACTATATATTTAACAGTTATTCTAAAAGGTTCTTATCTGAACTATTCATTTGTGTATATTCTCTAAGCCTCATATGAATATGCATAATAATTTTTATGCAAGTTACAGTCAAAATAAGTGATAACATTCCAAAAGCCTAGGGAAGAGCATTAATAAACTCTTTACATAAGGTATGGTGCTTATTTTGTGCTTATGTAAAAATATAAAAGATCTATGAGTGCTCAAAGATCTGAAAAGGGATAATATTTAGGGTAAGTTATTTTGCAATGATTATGCATTTGGGATATTAGTTACATCTCCAATTAAAGAAGAACAATTCAATACTCAGCTTGGTAACAACACTTGCTTCATTTCTGAAAACTATCAGTATATATGAACACTAACGTATTAGTCCCAATTTGCACCCTTTCAAATGTTGATCAGTAAAAACAAAACTGTATCCTGTATCTAAATGAGAAATTGGTGGATAAAAGGGAAGTTTGCTGGTGCCAGCACATTTTGCTGGTGGGTAGTTGGCAGTTCAGCTCACATGGCTGTAACCTAGAAAGAGAGAAACTTCAAATGGGTATGAGCAAAGAGCTACTGCCTCCTTTAAGCGGGGCAGAGTTTGGGGCACAATAGAAAAAAGATTTGATTTCATAACATGTTCTCTTTTCCCTTCATATTGAGCTTATATGCTGGATACAATCATTGCACTGCAGCTGGAAGCTTTTCAGAATCTAAAGACTGGGCTGTTTCTTAGAAGGGAAAATGCAAGCATCACTCTTGAGTTTGTCTACTTGTGCAACAACTAAAGACATTGATTGCAAATACCAAGATTTCCATCTTCCCCAGCCATCTTGGTAATTCCACCAGATCAATTATTTTGGATCTATTTTTCTTTTTCTTCCTTCTGCTGTATGATTTAAATGATGGGAGGGAACAGGGATTAATGATCCAGAGCAGGAGTTCCCTTAGCCCCAGAATTTCTCTGCATCGTCTACCTCTTCAGGTGAACACACATGATGAAGAAGTTTCTGATTATGATGATGCAGATACTGCTGCTACTGCAAGGGATCCAATCTGCTTTATTAACCAAACTCCCACTGTCTGAGGAAGCAGCCAAAGGAGCACTATGTACAGGATTGCATCTATTCTGGTTTGTTTTCTACCCGTGGCCCCATATCACTGATGACTATGAAGACAACAACAAAAAAGGGCAAATGCATTTTTTTACATTTCTTGATAATTTTCAAAGCAATGTATCATTGCTTTCTTTAAATTGATGCCAATATAACAATTGTATGGGTCTCAGCCAGCCTCCTGTGTCTTTTTCTGACTTAGAGTTTGAGATCTTTCTGTGAAAAATTCATATTTATATAAAAATATAATTTGACAACCCAGAAAAAACTTTTAGATAATACAAACTCCACTAGCTGATCAGAGTTACTAAGATAAATTGAAATTTCTTAGATACTTACTTAAAAAACAACACACACTATCTTCTAACGCCCTCGTATCTGAACCACATTCTACACTGTTTTCTATATATTTGTGTTAAAACATTACAATATGCGTGTATATACACACACACAGAGAGAGAGAGAATAAGATTTTTCATTAAAGAAAAATTATGGAACAATTGTGGAACTGAACAACTGAGCCTATTACACATGAATGACTTTATATTTCACAATTAAAATAATATTTTACAATGTCTAGAAAACAGATTATAGTTTAATATTTATATAGGCCTTCAAAATCCTCTTGCAGAAAAAGATAAGATGCTAACAGAAATGTAAATAGGGAACTGTTACAAGAATAGAGAACATTAACTATTGATCTAATAGGCCTTGCAAGCCATGGTAACCAAAGGTATTTATTGCATGAAGGGATGTAACATAATAATAAGAATTATATTTCTGAAAGGTACCTCTATTATTATTTGTTCAATAGAAATCAGGAAATGCAAGTGGTGTGGAGAGGTCTGGGATCAAAAGTATATTGGTGGTGCTATCATGACTGCTGACTGCCAACTGTCAGCATTTACAAGTCTCACTGGCTCAAGGTTGACACAGACTTCCATTCTTCCGAGGTCGGTAAAATGAGGACCCAGATTTTATGCTGACTCTGTAAACTGCTTAGAGAGGGCTGTAAAGCACTGAAGCAGTATATAAGTCTAAGTGCTATTGCTAAGTCTATAATAAAACAATGTTCTGGATTAAATTAGGGTTTCAAAATACAGTACATAATGTTACTGAATATCTTACAATTTCCTATACCAAAATTGCCTGGATATAGTCACATTTAACTTTCAATGGAAAAGAAATTTATCCACATTTTATGCATTGATACATGTTACAAGTATGAAATATGATAAAAATCAAGAGTTCATGAACATATATGAGATTGGATCAGATCTCCTTCTTCCTCTGAAATGACTGCTGCAGACAGAGAAATGTGGAAGGGAGAATGATAATGTAACCTAAACACAATAATACAAAAAGACAGGTATTTTTTCAGAGAAACTGGATCCAGGTTTAGCATATGTTACAGAGACTACAGCACACAGTATGTCTTTACATGTGGCTTATCCTGTACCATATCAAATAGTGCAGGTAGATGAATAGCCAACTATGAAAAATCAGTCCTGCTCCCGAGTACAGTAACATTGACAAGATGTGGAAATCAGATGTAATAGCACAACCCCAAAGCACCAAAGGGTGGAGAATTTCTTTAAAAACAAAACCTATTTCTTTTCTTATATTCACCATTCAGGCTGCTCCCTCGCCCCACTTTTATCACTGTCTAGGTTTTTTTAACCATTTCTAAACTAGTTTTTTTTAAAATCCCATTTATTCAGCACTTGTTCAGAAAGTTTTGGAGTCTAATATCACTAATGCCATTTTGAAATGGTTTTATTGTCAGAAACTAGGACAACCACCAGATTCAGCAGACACAGAATTTTCAAATTCTCACATCTAGCAGCTATCAGATTTCTGGTAGATTTCAGATTTCATTAGATCTGGTAGTCCTATCAGATAACTTTCTCGCCCAAGCTCTTAACTAAGAGTATTAAGGCTACCAGGCACTTTCTACCATAATCTTCTGCCAAAATCAAATTGAAAGTGGAGATTAGTACAGAAAAAGAGCCTAGTAATATAGTTTAGATATTTATGCTAGTTACTCTATTTAATAATATTAAAAACTGAAATCAAGTAAATTATTTCACCTCAGCTTCTTACATTAATATGTAGATTTTAACATGCTGTTTCACTATCTTGTGCTATAGGCATGCACCTTTTTTGTTACATCTTGTATTACCAATACTCAAGATTACCATTCAAATCATGCTATTGGTATGAATTTACTAATTTATTGAATCCCCCTTCCTTCTTTGAATGAAGCATGTAAATCTAGATAAAACAAATTATTCATTATGCCAGAAAATTCAGAAAAATAATCTTCCTAAATGGCTTACAAACTTAAATCCCCATTTAAAAGTAAAAACAGTTACGTTTTTGAAGCTAATAAAATAAATAACAAAACTGCTTTTTATATGTATTTAGCCCAATTATTTAAGAAGAAAATTTAGATCAGTAATCTATACTTTCAAAACACCTATTGAGGTATAGGATTCTCACAGATCTTAATCATGAAATAAAAATAAAAAGACCAAGCTGACAAAAAGAAAGAAGCATGTAAACATCTGAATTGTAGACAAAACAACCTCTGTCCCCTTGAGATCCTGGCATGTGCTTTCCAATACTGCTTTTCCCTTTTCCACCCACTTACTTCTGCTCACAGCAGAAAACCTATATTATTTCTGGTTATTATATTATTGCTTCTGGTGACAATTTATTTCGGACAGCATTTCACAGTTGCAGGGGCTAAATACAGAATTCTACAAACCAGAAAAACCTATTGAAGAACTGTCTGGCTTGCTTGTTAATTATAGTGGGCACATATGTGCTATGGACCAAAGCTACAGATGAACAAATTTCACATTTTCATTTTTCAATGACTAGAGAAGATTTATCATCTTACATCATTGCTGACTGATAAATGGAGGTGAGACCAATTCCAAAATGAAATATAGAGGAAAAAATCCTCCAATTACATTTTCTGAGAACTTTTACTATAAATTGAACTATAAATTGTTCCCAGGCAAACTAGTTAACTACAACTGCTATTGTTGAACTCCAGCTAGAAACAACTTCCATAAAATATTTAGATGGGAAGGCAAAACCCAAGGCTGCCCATTTCCTCTGTACGTGTAACTGAATGCGTACGGTTGACCAAGATACACAAATAGGTCCTCTTCTCCCATAACTTCGTTAGGCATACTTGGCAATCAAAGCCTATAACCATTCCAGAAATTTTTGGAAAAGGACAGAAAAAGGATCTGTTTGTTGTCTTCCAGATCCCTAAAAGTGGAGCAGTGGGCTGAAGGCAAACAGGCTCTGGAGAACAGTAGAAAAAACATAGTGGTAACTTCTCTGAATGATTAAAAGGTGGCCAAATAGAAGTTTGCTCATGTTCTCTTTATGAATTGATGAAATGCTTCTTCTCTCCCTGTGCATGCAAAATTAAACGTATATTTTTTCTGACTTTATTCATTATACTTTAATTATGTTCCTCCAAGAAACTCAAGAAGATATGCATGATCATATCCTTAAATATAATTAAGTTGCTTTCATTCCCTTATTTGCCTTAATTTCCTATCTCTTCTCTGGACATATTTCAAATATAAGTACCTGGGCAATTCAAAATGTTCATGACTTAGTGTTTGCACTGGCTTAACCAGAATCAAAGGCTTAAAAACAACAAGCACAATACAAAATAGATCTCAGCGTTCTTTTCAGTGTATATACCATGGATCTATTCCAAGAAAATCCTCATATTACATTAAACGATTAGACTAATAATGTGGTCTTCTATTTTAGGACAATTTGAAGTTCTTGACCCATTGTTATCAATAAGCTATCATTTTGTAAATTTATGTCAATAGGGGCAAGTTGATAAAACAACATATTTTATTAATCTTCTATATTACAAATACATTAGAATTAGAATAACTGAATTTTTCCAATTAGTTCCTATAACATTACTGGTGTCTTACAAGGCCTGTACTTCTAAAAAAGAAAAAAATTCTAGATTCTATAATTATGAATTTGAGATTCATACATAAATAAGGCATATTATAACCTCACATACCCAGAGCTTCCATATCAACATTCTTCCATAAAATAAACATGCTGCATGTCTCTACCAATAGATATTTTAATATTTATAATACTATCTCTATGTCAAAGATGCCTCTATTGCAGATATGTTTGATTATCTCAAAGTGTCTGGATGATGAGGCTACCTTGTGCCTTTCTTCAATATGTATGTATAGAGGATGGGAAGATTTATTCCTAAATGAATGTAATTTAGAAAGATAAGCATTTTTGAAATAACAATTTATGTAATTTTACTTTAAAAACTACATAATGTAGGGTATTATACCTATAGATCACTGTCTCTGATTTCAGCTTAGCACAGTACAGGAAGAGCCATATTTATCCTTACCCCATTAAGCTAAGAGAGTTGATCCTGGAAAAAAAATATTAGCCACCTTTTCTAATTTCATTGTAAGGTAGGCTGGAGAATAATTTTGAAGGTCTGCCTTTCTGACCATCAGTTATAAATATTTATTTACATGAAACAGCCTTTTGCATGTAGTTTTTTCTAAGTGTCTGGATTTGTGAATTAACTGGATTCTCAAAATGTAAGTCAGTTAAGAGATATACGTCTATTCCACATTTCCCTTTTCTCTAACCTGAAATGCTCATACTGTTTTAGAGATGTGCCCAGGTATAACTGTTTACCACACGTACAATTTTAAAGAACTTAACTGAAATCAAGAAGGCTGCACTGCCCTTGTAAAATAAAACTGTATACTTTGTAACCATGCAATCCTGCCCTAGGTTAAAAACAAAAAGTCTCACCCTCTTTTCAAATATTTTAAATAAACAGAATTAATTGTTCAGAAGTGAGCCAGAGAATTGCCTTGGTGTGAGACAAATGTATATATCTGTAAGACTGCATTTTTATTTAAGGAATTATGTTATTTTAAAAATTACTAATAAATTTTTTAACTATGTCATTATTGATTTATCCTAACTGTTTCTAAATATAATCCTTCCTCTTGGAATCTACTGCAAACTGACCAATTTGCCTGATATTGTCATCTATTTATAAACGTACTCACCCCAATCTTATCTATAATAGTCCCATCAATGCAAAATGCAAACAGAATCAGTCTTAATTGGCTACCACCAAATATAAATATAAATACACACACACACACACAGAGAGAGAGAGAGAGAGAGAGAGAGAGAGAGAGAGAGAGAGAGAGAGAGAGATATTATTACAAGCAATGAACAATTTGAGATAAATCAGAATCAGATATCAAGAATCTTGATTTATAAGAACTCTTCAAGATTTAACAAAATTATTTCCCATAGTTTTCTATTTAAAATGCTACGGGCTACATTTAAAAACTGAACCTAAAACCTCCACTAAGCAACAATCTTCCCCGATGTTCAGAATAGCTATACTGCAGGAAAATATGCTTAATGGTACATTCCTGTTTATATAAACACTTCAGTGAATTTTCTACATGGAACATATCATGTGGCCATCAAGATGTCTACAGTTCTAAATGCTATTCACTGCATTAAGAAAAATGTGAAAGATACAAGTTATTATAAAAATATAAAAGTGAAAGGGGCAGAAAAACATTAAAATTCAATAGCATTTATCTTTAAACAAATGAATCATACACCCATAATTTGAAGACAGATGTAATGAATTAAGTTACAAGAAGCCAGACTCCCAGCTGATTATTGGGGAAAAAATCCTAAGAGCAAAAAAATCAAATAATGGAACCAATTATCCAGTTAAGGAGTTCCTTCAAAACCTATGTTCAAGCAAAAAAGAAAGTCATCTCTCAAGGGGATTGGGCACAATAGAGAAAATGCCCGCTTCTAACTCTATATTTATAAAAAATATGAAATTTGTTTTGATATTACTTTGATATAATTATTGCATAAGAAATAGTCTTACTTAAATATTCCTATATTTTAAGACTCCTGAAATGCTAGTTTAAAGTATGTGAATACTCTACTAATAATTTGAGGACCCAATAAAAACTTAAACTTTATATAGTAAATCAGAATCAGTTCTTGTCCTAAATTAGTGAAATGTGTGGATTTAATATTCTTATCTGTAGCATTGTAAGAAACCCATGCAGCTTGGTTTTGTTTCCAAATACATTTTATCATTTAAAATAATGTATATATTCTGTGTTGGTCATTGAGGTAAGTAAGGGATCAGTCAGTATTGGATTTCTTTCAATTTGCCAAAGAACATATGAAGAACTTAGCTGGATCAAGACCAAAGACCTATTTCAACTAGCATTCTGTTTCCATAGTGATCAATCAGATGTCTATGAAGATCACAACCAGTAAGATATCAACACAACACTGTCCTCTTTCTTTGATTGCCTAGCAATTTGTATGGTGAAACACAATGCCAGACAATGAAAATAATACAGAGCCATTATATGTAGTAGTTACTGATAAATGTAAATTCCATGAATATATGGAATCTTTTCTGAAGCCATTCAGCTTGGCAATGATCAATATGAAAATCATAATTTAACTATATGTTGTAAGAAAAGTATTTGTCCAACATCTGAGAATTCTACTTCATTGATTACTTGGATAATCATTGTACTTTTATATCAGGAGGAAAAATATTCTTTTCCATCATCTTTCTATCATGCATAATTTTATATATTTCTATTGTGCCTTGTCTTAATAATATTTTTCTTACTTAAAAACTCCTGTTACCAATACATAAAACTGTAAAAGTCACTAGTGCTGTATAGACAACTAGCTGATTATAAAAAGCTCTGCAAAGAGACCATCTTTATGTTTGTTCTGAATAATTTACTTTGATACCTGAAGTGGCACATAACCATCATAACTGATACTGGAGATAATACATAATCATGAATGCTGAATGCTAGATACCAATAACTATAGCCTGCATGAAATTCAAATATGACCTGCAGCTCATGAAAGATTATGCCTGTTAATAAAATAGCTTACCACACTGATCTTTTACAGAAAAAAGCAAAACTGGAAGAGGGCACTGAAGGAAAACAGGCTGAAATAAATTTCAAATATTCAATAGGAATAGGAATTGAAATAAATTTTCAATAGGAAAAATATTGTTCCCCACAGCCTACAACTGGAATTTCCAAAAGAAAGATAAATCCTAATCAAATAAAGCAGAGAATGTCTGCTTGGCAAGGGGGGGGGGGCTTTTTCTGTAGAAAAGTATATATATTCTAGTCAGAATTTGCTTCAGACCATTTTTTTCTTTTTACATCCATTTGTGTGTTAAGGGACACCTGCTGCTGTTGTTAATTCTCTGTACACAACATAGCACTGTGAAAGTACACTGGGTTGTGTACTTTTCCAGCCCATTATTCAGGCTGATTAGGAAGATGTTTTTGGTAATTTATGCAATAAATCACACCTTTCTCACAGGACAAAGCATTCATTTGTAGCGGACTAACCTATCCAGAATGCATTTTCTTTAGTACTTCTGGGGGCTTTCTTCTATAGCTTCTTCTTAAAAGTTTATTTTATTATTTATTTTGTCAAGAACATCTTAGGTAATATATAAGTGTGTGTGTGTGTATATTTATATATAATAAGTATAAACATGAATTGAATACATAAAAAATACAAATAGAGGAAACATTAGGACAGGGACGGTAGGCACGCTGGTGCTCTTAGGCACTACTTTTCTTTCTTTTTCTTTCTTCTTTCTGAGCAGGTTGGGTTTATTTCAGTTGTTTTCGATTTTAACTCTTTATCTATTTTAATTTTGAACTCCAGAAGGACTTTGGGAAGGGGGGGGCTTCTCTGTCAGGCATCAGGGCTAGCAAGAGGACCCTCAAAGGAAGGAAACGGTGGGGTCTGGGCGGGAAGAAAGGAAGGCTTAAGCTTCTACGGCCTGAAGCTTCCACTGCAAAAACATCAACATCAAAGCAGCAACGCGCACAAACCAATCTTGTCGATAATATCTCTGTCAAACCCCCCCTCCCCCCCCCCTCCGTAGACGCCCTTTGAACAGCTAACCGGCACCCGCAGACTCGCGCTAACTAACAGCCGCCGCTCGCGCTCGGCCACGCCCTCTTTTTCCCTCAGCTTGTCTCCTCACCGCCGGTCCAGAGGAGGGGGGGAGGCCCGCCCACCTTCCCCTGTAAGCCCCGCTCCCCCACACCTCCTCGCCTTAAGGTAACGCACGTCCGAAGCCCCTCCTTCTCTGGGAGACCACGCCCCGCCCGCCAAGGCCCCGCCTCAGGTGAGCTTCCTCAGACTCCTCCTCAGTGTCCCGTTTCGAGTTTGGTCCCGGAAGCCGGAGACGGGCGGAGCCAGGTCAATGAGGCCGGTGGTCCCGCTTCGGGAGCAAGGCGGCGGCGGCGGCGGCGTGGAGGATGAGGGGAGACGCTTCGTGGTTCTTGGTGCTGGTGGCGGGGCTGCTCCCTGGGCTTTCAGGGCTGAGGCTTCTCCTCAGCGCTCCGCCACTTTTCAACTGTTCCCAGCCGGTAAGTCGGGCCCGGGCGGGCGCACAACGTGATGCGCGTGGGAAGCAGGGCGGGGAGGGACGCGCAGTCTTTTCTACCCAAGCGAAACTCGCTGTATTCGGGAAAGGACGCGTGTCTTTAAGCAGCCTTTCTCAGCCTTGGGCCTGCCAAGTGCGGGGAACATTTGGCGGGCACCCAGTTGGGGGAGTTGGGGCTGTTCTGGAACTCGGATCCTGCCTTGAGCGCCCTTTATGGCAAGGTTGTCTCGGTCATTTTCGGGTTTGACTGCAGGTTACAGTGCCAGTTTTTATATTTCTGAAGTATTTTGTGGATCAGGCGGTAAGCCGGTTTTTTCCCCAGGGGGTTCCTGATTTTGCAATTTTATTATTTATTTATTATTTATATTTTTATACCGCCCTTCTCCCGAGGGACTCAGGGCGGTGCACAGCCATACTAAAACATGTGTATCTATAAAATTTAAAAAACTGTTTAAAATAAATAAATAAATATATTTCTATACCACCCTTCTCCCGAAGGACTCAGGGCGGTGTACAGCCTATTAAAAACACAAGACAACATCAATTAAAATAGTTTAAAATTATTAAATGAATTTGGCTCAATTTAAAACCCCAGGAATTTAAAATTGTTATGTTGATAGCCCAGCCTGGTGGAACAACAGGGTCTTGAGTGCACAACGAAATGCCCGGAGGTCGGAGATCTTACGTATTTCCGGGGGCAGTTCATTCCACAGGGCTGGGGCTCCCACAGAGAAGGCCCTCCCCCTGGGTGTCGCCAACCGACATAACTTGGCCAATGGCACCCTGAGGAGACCCTCTCTGTGAGAGCAGACTGGCTGGTGGGAGGCTATTGGTGGCAGAAGTCGGTCTCGAAGGTACCCAGGTCCCATGCCATGGAGTGCTTTAAAGGTGGTGACCAACACCTTGAATCGCACCTGGAAGACCAAATCATATTAAATGATTTGGCCCTATATTAAAAACTAAAACACTCATTAAAATCCATTCTTAAACCAGCCCAGCCTGTTGAAACAGTAGTCTTAAGGGCATGGCGAAAGGTCATGGGATCTTACGAATCTCCCGGGGCAGTTCATTCCAGAGGGCAGGTGCCCCCACAGAGAAGGTTCTCCCCCTGGGGGTCGCCAGTCAACATTGTTTGACCGACGGCACCCTGAGGAGTCCCTCTCTGTGGGAGCATAAATTTTGCTCTTTGGGTTTTGTTTTTTGATCTATTTTGTATTGGTATAATAACATCATATACCGATTTTTTATTATTTTCATTGGTATAACACCATAGAACAGGGTTGTCTAACCTGGGCTACTTTTAAGTTTTATACTTTTAAGCATGGCTGACTGAGAGATTTTGGGAATTGAAGTCCACAGGTTTTAAAAGTTACCAAGATTGGATACCTGTGATTTAGACTGCAGGGGTCTCCAACCTTGGCAACTTTAAGCCTGGAGGACTTCAACTCCCAGAATTCCCCAGCCAGCTTTAAGCCTGGAGGACTTTAACTCCCAGCTGGCTGGGGAATTCTGGGAGTTGAAGTCCTCCAGGCTTAAAGTTGCCAAGGTTGGAGACCCCTGGTTTAGATCCCAATTACGATGATATACAGGTAGGCTGCCGATGGAGACAGGACGAATTGTAATCTCCTGCATTATTTGGTGCCAACGAGGGCAAAGAAAGCTGTAGCCTTTGAAGGATTGTTTTGAAGTCAGTCCCTCTCACCTGGTGCCTGGGGAATTCTGGGAGTTGAAGTCCTCCAGGCTTAAAGTTGCCAAGGTTGGAGACCCCTGACATAGAGGATGTTATTATTTCTGATTTCGGCCATATGCATTGTTTTGAATCATAGAGCCGGAAAGGAAATTATAGGTCATCTGGTCCAACCCTTTATAAGATTCACTAGAATACTTGTGACAGATGACCATCCAGATGCTAAAGACCTCCAATGAAAGTAACCCACTAGAAGGAAAACTCACTACCTGTTGTTGACTGTTGCACAGGCTCCCAAGTAAAGCTCTCCGAAATGCTTAGCTTGAAACTGCTTCCTTTGCAGTTTTAATCCATTAGTTTATGTTGGTCTATATGAGCATAATAAACATTTAATTTGGTAATCTATTACTATAGTTCTATTCTGGAGCAATAAAGAAATCTATTCCCTCCCCTATAACCCCTTAAATATTTGAAGATTGCTATCTGGTGACTCTTCAGTCAAATAATGAACAGATCCTTTTATTGTTCCTATTTGTGCAGTTTTCAGATGCTCATCCTTAGGTGCAGTCCTTTGAACTGGCTTTAATTATTACTTGTTTTTTTTAAACTACAGTATCCCGAGCTAATGTCTGGTATTTCCAATTGGATCTGATCAGGGAACAATTACTTGTCATTACCTGGACTTTGTTTTGCTGTTAATTGCATCCCAGGATGCCTTTTTAGCAGCTGTATAATAGAACAGCATATTATGTATTCCTTAGGTAAAGAGATGTATTAAAAATATATTCCTTGTTCATAAAGGAATATAAAAATATATTTTTTGTGGAAAAAAATATTTTGACTGAAAATGGATTTCTTCTACATTTTATATTGATTTTTATCTCATAGTAGCTTCTAATACAAAAATACTAGCAAATAGCATTTCAAAAAATTAATATTAACAAGTATCCAGCATACATTCCATGCACATGGACACATGTATATCTGTGTTCTGTAAAAATGCCAATAAAATTAATCCGTTATGTAAAACACAGCTTATGTAAAAGTCATCAGAAACAAACCATGTATATAATTTGTTTTATTTTGATTGGGGATCATCATACAGGTAGTTGACATATGACCACAACTGAGCCCGAATTTCTATTGCTAAACAATACATTTGTTAAGTAAGTTTTGCCCCATTTTATGACCTTTCTTGCCACAGTGAATCACTGCATGTTAAATTAGTAACATGGTTGTTAAGCAAACCTGTCTTCACCATTGATTTTGCTTGTCGGACGGTCAGAAAAGGTGTTCACACGACCCCGGACACTGCAGCCATCATAAATATGAATCAGTTGCCAAGTGACTGAATTTTGATCACATGACCATGGGGATGCTGTAATGGTCGTAAGTGTGAAAAATGGTTAGTCACTTTTTTCAGTGCTATTGTAACTTTGAACGGTCAAAGTTGTACATCGAGGACTCTCTGTATAGCCATGTCCTGAGCAGGATAAACTCTGATAATACAGCTGAAATGTAGTTCAGATGTTCTATTCAGTTTATTGCTTTGTATAGTCCTCATGTTTTCACTAACTCTGCATTATTTATTTCTTTAAAAGATTTATATGGCCACCTATCTTGTAGCACACAATTCTGGATGGCTATCAACAGTGATAAAAACACAAATATTAGAACTACAGTAATTCACAAAGAAAAGAAAGAGAGAAAAATTGAGAGAAACCAGGAGGCCGGTCCATAAGTATACCCATTAATTTCTTCAATCCCTGGGCTCTATCTTTAGTGCCTGAGGGGAAAGCCAGCTCTTCACTAATTCACAAAAGGCATTACTGATACAATCATATTTTTATAGCATTCTTGGAATGATATTTTGAATGTTGAAAATGTAACAATATTACCAAATAAAGCATTTGTATATTTATGTTTGCTTCTTGTTTATTTTTTAAAAAAATCTGCACCCATCCATGTATACAAAACATTACCATCAATTATTATTTAATTCCTGAATGGATGCCAGCAATTACATTTTTTTAATTAAGTCTGTTTTCTCAGTCTAAAAGGATTTTTTTTAAAAAAAGCAGGCATATTATGAGGCAGAGGAGAGAGGCCTTGCAAAGCCTGGGTCAGGTTGAAAGAAGGAAAGATGCCTCTACTAAGCCAATTTTCTTCTTTTAACTAACAGGTCTGGGTAGCAAAAATCTGGATAATCATTAGTTGGTAGCAAAAATAAATGTTTGGGCTATGATAAGTCTAGCCCCAACCCTTTAGATTTAGGAATAGGAAGGAAACAAACAAAAAGTTATAGATAGTCCTCGTCTTACAACCACAACTGGGATCAGAAGTTCTGTCACCAAGCAGTGTAGTTATTGAGTTGTCACATGCCCACACCCAATTTTATGTCCTTTTTCACTGCGGTCATTAGTGAATCCAGTTTTCCCCACTGACCTTGCTTGTTGGAAGCCAGCTGAGAAGGTCACAAATTGTGATTGTGTGGCCTCAGGATACTGCAACCATTGTAAATACAAATTGCAGTCATGTATCTACAATAGTTGTAAGTGCAAGGAGCAGTTGTAAATCATTTTTTTCAGCATTGTCATAACTTTGGTCGTACATTGAGGGCTACCTGTACTTAGAATATTAAGAATGCAATGTACATCCGAAAAAGTAAGTCTTCTAAAATGAGACAAGACTAATTCATTCAAGCAGTTAAAGTTGTTCCACAAAACAGCAGTCAACACATCTGTTACGAATTGTACAATAGTAGGAAACCAAGATTATTAACTTCCGGATGCAGACATAGTAAATTTCTTAACCAATGATGATAGTGCAGTTTGTCCATGTTTTTCTTGCATGACGATCTATGTTGAATGAACATGGTGAGAAGGGAACAATTGTGTCAGGAGAAAATGTATATAGAAAGTAGAGATAGTGATTGTGTGATTAATTATGACCTTAACGTTTTTTTCATACCCTCAGTAAATGGAGTGATCTAGTTAGAGTAATATTGCTTAATGTCACATTTCTCCAATTACTTCATGACAAATATATGCATTTACGCTCAGTTTCATTGAAATTAATGTATATAATTAATTTAAATATGTTTAAATATGGCTTCAGTATTCATATGAGTTCACAGTATGAATTCAAGGTTGCAAATATCCATCTGTAAATTACTTCCTCCAAGATTATGTTTACTCATATAAGTGTCCTATTGGTAGCACCTATTAACCAAAATAAGATTCAGAGTATCATAACCAGTGAATTATTGGAAAAATAAAAACAATAATTTTAATAATGAATGCCTTTTATAATTTTGAGGATGAAAATGGCTAAATTAAATTATTCCCATATTACATTTAAATACAGACTGAATTAACTGATTCAGTACAGACTGAATTGACTCTTTAGAAGAGCAAATGAAATGTACAGATAGACCACAGCTTATAACTGCAAGTGGGACTGGAATTTCCATCTTATTATGGTCATTAAGTTGAATCAGACCTGATTTTATGAAAATTTTTACAACAGTCATTAAGTGACTCCCAAGATTGTTAAGCAAATCAGAGGTTGTTAAACAAATCACATAGTTGTTAAGTGAATCCAGCTTTCCCAATGGGTTTTTTTTTTTTGCCAGAAAATTGCAAAAAAAGTTGCAGATCATGATCCCAGAATGCTGCAACCTTTCATAAATGCGAGATGGTTGCCAACTGCCCAAATTGCAATCACAGCTGACTTTGTATAAAAATATACAAAAGAATGAAGGCTATTGCTTAACGCATTGTAAGCCGCCCTGAGTCTCCGGAGAAGGGCGGCATATAAATCAAATTAAAAAAAAAAAAACATGACCACAAAAGGGGCCGTAAGTCACTTTTTAATAAGGCTTCATACTCATTAAACAAATGGTCATAACTTGAGGACTACCTTTTTAAAATTGATAGTAACTTTAATTTATTTTTAAGATTTTAACATTCCTTAAAATCTTCCAGAATTCAAATCTAGTCAATAAACCTTTTAAAATAATAGCTTGATCTGCAAATTTCTAAAAATAAAAATAAGCTATAAAACAGGTGAGGTTTTTTTCTTAAAGGACTCCTTGCTAGAAAAACATCTTAGATTTCTTTAAATAATTTTTAAAGATTTAAGAAACTTTAGGAAGATTTAAAGTTTTCTTATATGACTCAATCTAATGCAGTACAATAGCTGCATTTTCTATTATTTGAGTAAGTCATAGTCGACCTGAACAAGTTTTATTTGATCTTTTTAAAATACAATTCATCTTCGCATATTTAACAAAATCATCTGCAGCAGATAAGTGCTATGGGAATGGTTCTCTGGCTTCTTGTGTTGCTGATAATGGTGGTAAAAGGAATTGAGGGATCCCAGAATAAACCACCACTCCAGGAAATGACCCCTCCCAAAGTAACATATTTAACCGGCCTGCAAATGTGTGACTTCTCCATATGTGTTTGCATTTCATAATAAGGTTCTTAATACTAGACCAAAAGATAACATTGCATGCCTGAGTCTGTATTATTATATTTATTGTCAAAGGTGTTCTCTACAAACATAAAAATCAAACTCCGCAAAATAACTTGCATGCAGTATAATATATATATATATATATATATATATATATATATATATATGTGTGTGTGTGTGTGTGTGTGTGTGTGTGTGTGTGTGTGTGTGTATATGTATATGTATATATATATATATATATATATATATATATATATATATATTATCTCCAGAACATCTCCAGAACAAAACACTTAGCTGACGAACAACACCTAAAAACCGAACTACACACACTCACTAACGTACTAACATCCAACGAATTCCAAAGAAATAAGATTACCAACCTAATCCAAAAAGAAACCCCCACTAAAATCCAAGACAGAGAACAAGAAAACGGCGAAGCCCTCCTCCCATACATAAAAGGTACCACAGACAGAATCAGCAAGATCCTCCACAAACACAACATCAAGACAGCACTCTGCACAAACCGAAAAATATCCACCATCCTTAGAAACCCCAAAGACAAAATTGAGTTAGAAAATCAAGGAGTATATGAAATCCCATGCACCGACTGCCCCACCACATACATCGGACAAACCAACAGAAGAATAAGTGCACGCATTGAAGAACACAAGAACTCAGTCAGAAAAAAGGAACCAACTTCTTCCCTGGTCCAGCACCTTTGAGCCACAGGACACGAAATTGACTTTAAAAAGACCAGAACTATCGCCAAAACTGAACACTTTAATAACAGAATAATCAGAGAAGCCATCGAGATAGAAAAACGCCCACACAGCATGAATAAATGAGATGATATCTCCCGACTACCAGCCATTTGGAAACCCGCCCTTATTGACAAACGAGTCCCCAACAGTAAGAATGACACCAGACCCACACTCACGAAAACCACACAGGATGTCACCACCACACATCCACGCAAAAAACAAACCCAAATCCACACCAATGAGGCACGACCACAAACCAGAAGCCAGACCACAGCTGCATTATTAGCCACTTTAAACCCCTCCAATCCATACATGAAGCAAACTGACACCCACCATGAAGATGTGGCACGACCACGAACGCAAAGCCAAACAACAGCAACGCAGCTCAACAGCTCAAATCCCCCTGCAACTCAGACTAACCTGAGCACAACCAAGCCCCCACCTAAACAGAACACACCCCCAACCAATCAGAGCACAGCCAACCCCCCATCCAATCAGAGCATAGCCAAGCCCCTAACCAATCAGAACACACCTCCACCCAATCAGAACACAGCCAAGTTCCCACCCAATCAGCTCACACCCCCACTAGCAGTTAAAAGGAAGAGACAGCTGCGATCTCACATTGCTCCTGGAAGCACGAAGCCGAGAACACCAGCCTGAAGATGACGAATGAGACTTTGTCGAAACGTCGCCAAGACACTTCCAATTTTACGTGGGAGAAGATCCGAATAACCAAAGACCTACATACAAACACCCGCGAAAACCTGAGAAAACAAATATACAGACAGACACACACACACACACACACGTAACTACATTTTTTTGCGTTTCTTTTTAAAGAAATATTACTGCCTTTTAGAGCTATAGGAAGGCAGAGAACCACTGGACAGGAATTCAAGAGATACAAATTACAGTAGACTACACCTCCATTTAATGGTCGGGTAGTTTTTTAGCTTTGAAATAATAGCCCAAATATTTGATTCTAAAATTCTATAATTTGATTCTAATTTTCAGCATTTTATATACTAGTATGAGAATTCTACGAGGAATCTAGTACAAGCATAAATCACTGGGAACTTCAGAATATAGATAAAAGCATATAAGAACACCTATGTACTTGGTGTATATAAACTCTAACTTCTGTTCTTTTATTATTTATCTGCCAAGCCTGTCCTAAAACAGATTGTGAAGAAGATGTATTGACGCTTTTCTCAACAACATACAGAAGCTTATACAATTCTTTTCCATTCCTTCCTTCCTTCCCTTTCTCTCGCCTTCCCTTCCTTCCATCATCCCCCTCTTTCTCTTCCTTCCTTTCTTTCTTTCTTTCTTTCTTTCTTTCTTTCTTTCTTTCTTTCTTTCTTTCTTTCTTTCTTTCTTTCTTTCTTTCTTTCTTTCTTTCTTCTTACTCTGGCTGAAATTACACAGCAATGATGTGACTTACTAAGGCCAGATATGCAAACATCCCTAACCACAGTTTTGAAAAGCTGGGGCAACATACCGGAAGTATGTGTCAATACAGAACAGTAACAGCAATAGGACCTCTTTTACAGTATAAGCTCTCAAAATCATATTCATAACTGTATGTTTATTTTGAACACCACCATAGTAGGAGTAGTGACAGAATGTTATTGGAGATATGCGGTATTTTAGGTTGACCCTGCATGTATCTGTGAATGATTCTTACAGTATAGAATTTTTCATGAAATGACAATTGGGAAATTTTGGCAAGGAAGCAAACATTCTCTACATAAACTAGGATCAAAGTAGGATCTTACTGACATATTAAAATATGGTATCCTGGTAACTTTTTTTTTTTTAAAGGTTAGAGGGCTATGCACAGATTGACTAATCATTTCAGCCACTCTCAATATTTCCTAAGGATAGAAAAGCTAAAGATTTTAGTGTTTTGCATAAAATTACCCTAGGAATTTGGGCACCATAAAGGGAGGGGATCAACAATATCAAAATGGTGATTGCAACCAAGCAATCAAAACCCCACTCCTTTTAAAAGTACCTATATTTCTTATGCTTGTCATTCTTTGTTCCTACAATAAGGCATTCTGATTACTTTTCTGCTACTTATTTGAACCATTAGAATTTAAAAGGGGAAGCTGTTACCCTAATCTGTTTGGAAAAAAAATACTTTCAATATACCGTTGAATCATACAGAAATAGAATTAACAGGAAAATAAATGTCAACCATTTTTATCTTTGTGATCTATGTTAACTATTCTGCCTATTTTTATAGGAGTATTTGCATATAAACAAGATAATACTTTCCTTGTATATAATGATTCAGCAACATAGCTTGTTACATTTGTTTCTCATATTAAATTAGAATACATTTATTATCACATGTATGACAGAAGAAATACATTCTTTTTAAATATCCTAAAATGGTTGCAGGTGAAAATTCATTTAATAAATACCCATCTTAGTAGACTAATAAATAAATAAGTGTCTGTTAAGCTTAGCATGTTAAATGGTGGGGTGGGATTTTTTGAGTTGAAAATATATGTGAGAAAAACTACAGATAAAATTTAATACCATTTTCAGGTGAAGCAACATTCATGATCTGTTTTACTCTTAAGACTTTTTTTAATAACATATTTATGTTCTCTCCTGTAGGGTTTACGCTGCCTTGTGCGAAACAGTAGGTGCACTTTTTTTCCCCCTTAATTAATTTTGCTTATTTTAGAACTGTAATACTAACTCTGTTCCGTGCAACATTTTATAATTGATTGATATTTCAGTAGGAGGAATGTTAGTGTGAGGTAGCTATTTCTCATGTTTAGTTCAAATGAGTTCAGGATCAATATAATTTACAAATGAAAATACACATACATTCACATTCCCAACTACCTCTAATATCACCACAAGCATTTGTTATACATACATCTACAAATATATTAAACAAACACGGGAATATCTCACATCTGTGACTTCCTGCTTAATGTTAACCATTCACTAGGCATTCTATTTATTTACATTTATGCTTTATTTATCTCATACATTACTTTTACTGTATGGAGCCAACTCCATAGTCACATAAAATGTACCATAACTTAATCCTATTTTATTTATCATATGCTTTCTCTAAATCAAGAAATATACAATAAGCTTGTTTTTCCAAAAATTAACCCAAAATGTATCTTTTTGTCTGGAATAAAATGTAACAATATTCTAAATGATCCATATTTATACCCTACTGTGGAATTCTTAATCTAAATAGCATGTATCCAGCTACACCTTAAATATTTTTTATCTGTATCTTTTAGAGTAGACTTTGCCAACCTGGTATCTTTCAGAGTTATCAGAACTGGCTAGAAATTCTAAGAAATAAGCATCTGGAGATAATTTAGGGAAGCCTGGTAGAAGGTTAGAAGGTTAGTCAATATTGGAAGACACATTTTGCTAAGAAGCATAGAAACTTATGTGGAGTATTGACTATTCAATGTGGACACTAATAATGTGTAAACTCACTTTGGTTCACCCTTTAATTTTATTTCTCTTAGCTTTTCTAAAGAGTGTTGTAATGCAGCAGATAGTATTTGATAGCTTGTGCTGCACTGAAAGTTTGAGAAGAGGTACCACAGCTAGAATGTTATAGTCCAAAGGAAAGTCAGTTGTTATCTCAAACGTGGGACTGAATTAATTTCCATCAAACTTGTAGGTTACTGTGTGGATGAGAGCTGGCTCCTTTCTTGGAAATGGACTCCTTCAGCCCCAAGTTCTGTTGACGTATTTATTGATACATTTTTTGCTGAAGATGGGAAATTGGTCCCTGTGCTGAAGATAGAGTGGAAAGTGGCTACTGATGGTAAGTGAGGAAGAAATCAATATAGAATTGCATTGTTTACAGCATGTAAAAAGTGTAGCATTATCTATTAGACAAATTATAGTAGCCAAAACTATCTCCATCATGTTTTAGAGGCTGGCTTGGGAGTTTAGTAATAATATGAACTGGTAATGTTTTTTAAAATGTATTCAGTTACTCAAAAGAAAAATAATCCTGATTTTAAGATATTTCCTTATAAAACAGGAAAAAAATGTACCATGTTTCCCCAAAAATAAGCCCTAGCCTGATTTTTTGGGCTGGGCCTAATATAAACCTTACCCCAAAAATAAGCCTGGGGGGATGGACGTGGCCAGCACAAGAGGCAGCAAACTTGCAAGGGCCGATAGTGTCCAGCAGCAGCTGCAGCCCACCAGCCCCTTGGCACAGTGCAGATAAGTTTGAGCACAGAGACAGAGGCGGGGGGAAGACAGGTGATCTGGACGTGCTGTGCAGCTGCCTGGCTCATGGGAGATTTGCCCAGCCGAAGGCAGCAGCAGAGGCAGGTGATCCCAATGCCCTGCACTGGTGCCTGCCCTGGTGTGTCCATGGGCAAGCCAAGAGACAATGGGACAGAGTGGGATCGGCTGTCTCCCCCCACCACGCCCCTGGCTCTGACATCCACTTTTCGCCCATAGGAAGATGAAACTTAGATGGCTTGCAAATGGGGCGCTTTGAAATAGAGCTAATTGCTCCATTTCAAAATGCCCCATTTGCAAGCAGATGAAGCTTCCATTCTTCATCATTTCTCCATCCGGCAAAAACTGTCCTGGGAAGCCCTGTAAGTCATTGTGGCCGCAGGCAAGCAAATGGTTGGAGGAAGCAGGTGGGCGGGCGGGCGCAAAATAAGACATCCCAAAAAATAAGACCTAATAGATATTTTGGTCCCCCCCCCCCCGCCCAAATATATAAGACCCGGTCTTATTTTCAGGGAAACACATTTGTTTGTGGTGAATCCATGGTACTTTCCAATTTTAAAGGTAAATTATTGGGGGAGGAGTTAATTTTCCTTTCAAATAACAACAGTTCAGAATAAAAATGTAAACAATTTAGAGTAATTTGGGGATGAATATTAAAATGCCAGTATAGCATGTCAGTATGTATTGTTTTCTTTTCATAGAATAAAATCAAAATGTTTGAATGCTGATTGTGATATCAGTCTTTCTAACCCATGATTCTCCATCTCCTGGACTAAACACTCTAACATAATTTTGCACAGTTGTGGGGGGAGGAATACTTTTTGAAAAGTTTGTCCTGGCACGCTGCTTCTAAATTATAAACCATGTTATGATTTAGCTTGCAGCATAATCAAAGAATACAAAGAGAGATCTCTACCAATGTTTTTATGTCTCTCATTCTCTAGCAAGCATCATATACCTCAGAGGAGCGGAATTGGCTGTAGTACAATTAAGCGATAACCGCCAGATTTGCGCTCAATTTGACTTTCAAAATAACTTGACATTCCAAGTCCGTCCAGACAATGGAGGCCGGGTAAGCGATCGTGAAAGTTTTACAAATTTATACTTTGCCTTCTTAGAATCCAATAGAATTGTAATGGAGTTACATTAATGCCTGGTGCATTTAGTTAAGTAAATAAATAACAGTATATTGACTAAAGAAAGTATAACATTTGCTAGCCAAAGAATAACATGGTGCTTAAGAAAAGCCTTGTAATTAAGAACATTGTCTGTTACATACAGTAAGCATAGATGACTTGGTATGGCCTCTACTATATGTAAAATGCTAGTGTTGGAATAAATATATGAATAACTTTATGCTGCAGTGCAGAAAAAATAAATATGACTTATTCCAGGAGAAGGGATGAGAAAAGGCCGGGCTTCAAGCAGGGAAACAGTTAAATTTATACATTTGGTTATTGTTACTTCCATTTCTGCTTGATGTAAAAGCACCAACTATGTTACATTCCTCAACTTAAGGAGGTATTAGAACACAGTGCTGCAACTTCTCTTTTAACAGCATTGACTAAATATTTCTGGATGTCCTGGAATAAGAGGTCACGAACCAAAAAACATTCACGGGAAGCAAATATAATTGATTACCCCAGAATGCTTTTCTCTCCAATGACTCCTGTTGCCAGCCTATAAATTTTTTAATCCATTGTTTAACATCACAGTTTTGTCACTGTTCATTGTGTTTTATCAGAAATAGGGGAAAGAGAGTGATGTCTGAATTTACTTCCTAGACCGGGGTCCCCAACTCCAAGGTCGCAGCTCACTACTGGGCTGCGTCTCATTTGCAACTAGGCCGTGCAAGTGGCAGGTGAGTGCGTGTGGGCACACAGCTCCACTTGCATGAGTGGCGGGTGTTCACGCTCACAGCTCCATTTGCGCAAGCGGCAGGCATGTGCAGGCACCTACCACTCACATGGAACCTTCCCCTCTCCTCCCACCCACTGGGCTGCCAAGCCAGAAAGGTTGGGGACCACTGTCTTAGACCATCTTTAAAAGCTAACGTTTGTTTATGATAGAGCTCTGTTAGGTACCTTGTACATAAAATAATATGAATTCATGTTTACAAGATTCTGCATTGTGAAGAGAATCCTCCTTTCCCTTTTATTATAGGAAATCAGAAGAAAAAGTACCTGTGTTAGAATATGTTATGTTTCCACATTTGGTGAAAGGAATGAATTTCTATGAGGATATGGAGAAACAATTCATTACTTTTCTTTCCCCAAATCAGGGAAAATGCTTGTGATGAAACAGGGATCATTCGAATCCAGATAACGAGATCTAAAGAAAATTAATTACTCTGCCTAAGTACTTGTATAGATCTGGCTTGTGAATTTTCTTTTCTTTCTCCTAGTACAGAATTTCATACAAGGTCAGTGTTATAAGTCACTGCATTGACTCACTGTATGTTTTTAAAAATATTTCTCCTTATATTGTTTCAGTGGAATTTCTCTTTCAATCGTTTTGAGGTACAACCAGGCCAAATGTACCAAGTAACAGTCTATCATTTGCCCAAATTAAGTACTCCAGGGGACTATAACAGGAGATCAAAGCCATTCACAGTACCAAGTAAGTAAAGGACATTTTTATGATATATACAAATATATTTATTTACAGATTTTTTTACTGACAATCCAACTTCTAGTTCAGTGCTTTCCAACTTTGGGTACTTTAAAATGTATGGACATAAATTCCCAACTTGATGGGCATGGCTCTCAACACCTATCTGAGGATGAAAGCACCAGATAGCTTGATTCTACCTGAAGGTGGCATTCATGCAAACATCTGGTTTTTAAGCCATAATGGGTTTTTTATATCAAAACAGCACTTTGAATATTACCAGGAAGCTTAACAGAAGCCAGTGTTATATGGCCAACATGCTAAGAAGCAGATCACTGCATTCTGTCCAACTGTATAGTCTTTAAAGACAGCTCTATAAACTGCAGTACATTGCAGGACTTGATCTGGGAGGTGGTAAGCAATGAGTAACCGTTATAGGGGCCTCATGTCTATACAGGTCCTCAGTTAATAACCAGTTCAGTTCAGCAACTGTTCAAAGTTACAGCAGCACTGACATAATGGTCCTTACATCCAGACCATCTAGTTACAGCCATTGCAGCACCCCTGTGGTCACATGATCAAAATTTAGGTGCTTGGAACCTATCTGCTTGGGGGGCGGGGGGGGGGGGGAATACAGGCAATCTGAGGCTCATCTGAAAGACAGAATTTTAAAAAATGGAATCGAAAGATATGTAAATGAAGAATCCTTAGTTGCCCCAATTGGCACTAGGATATCCTGCACTTCCAGGATATGAAGAAGACTTAACTGATAAACAAAGCCTACATAGTATGAAAGTTGCACATTCAAAGTTGCTGTCTGCAGTGCTTAAAGGAAACACAGTGAGGAAAATGCTGCTCCTCAAAAAAAAAATCAAAGCAGGGGAGTGGAGAATGAACTAGTTCTGAGCAGAGTGGAACCAGATAAAAGAAACCTGCATCTTCTTTCAGAACACCTCCATGTTTAAAGTGGTTTAAAGCCACTTTAAAGTGTTTAAGAGTGGTTTAAATCCACTCAGCTAGGAAGCCTATGAAGGGATGGAGTAGAGGCAAGAGTGGTATTGTCACCACTGCCATTTTGTCTCTGCACATCCATAGCTCTTAAACTTCCTCCAGCTGCACTAAGCCTGGCTTATCTGAACCCACAATGGGGCTGGGACCCGGGATGCCAAGCAGGGATAAAAAAGCCTCTACTACATTGGTGGAGGTTTGTGGGAGTTGCTGGATGATGCAGTGCGAATCTGTGGAATGAACTTTTTGAAGCTATCTGAAATGTGCTTTCTTTCAAAATTGCATTACATCTTCTGTAACTTTAATGCATTTTTTCCCAATAATCTTTTCATAGTTGGCTTACGTACATTTGAACATGATTCTTTTTAAACTACTAGCAAATTGAAGTAGTCAGTTTAGCCAGTATTGTCTTTCAGCACACAGATGCAATCTTTCTGGATTTTTTTTTCTATTGCAGATTGCACACATCCTATCATGAAAACAACAGAACCGTGTCTGCGAATAGGTATGCTTTTTTCAGGTGTTTGGGTGCATCCATGAGCAGTGCCATTTGATGTCATTGATGAGTTTTCTGCATTTAGGGAGTTTGTGGGAATCCAGAATTAATGGAACAAGTCTAGATGACCATTCTGTGTTGGTGAGCTTTGACCCTGCAGAGATACCAACCACCTATTTTATCCATGTAATCAGTGTTCGGGAAGATGGAAAGGAGTGCAAGAAGGCCACGGAAAGTATTTCAGAGGTAATCAGTTTTGCTCCAATCTGTTTTCTCCTCCAGGCATTTTATTTTATTTTATATTTTATTTTATTTTATTTTATATTTTATTTTATTTTATTTTATTTTATTTTATTTTATTATTTTATTTTATTTTATTTTATTTTATTTTATTTTATTTTTATTTATTTTATTTTATTATTTATTTTATTTTATTATTTTATTTTATTTTATTTTATTTTATTTTATTTTAATTTATTTTAATTTATTTTAATTTAATTTTATTTTATTTTATTTATTTATTTATTTATTTATTTATTTATTTATTTATTTATTTATTTATTTATTTATTTATTTATTTATTTATTTATTTATTGGTTCGATTTATATGCCGCCCTTCTCCAGAGACTCAGGGCGGCTTACAATGCATTAAGCAATAGCCTTCATACTTTTGTATTTTAGCAATTCCTCATTACCATTACTTACCAATCCATCAGAACCCTTGTCTTCCCAGTAACAAAAGCCCAACAGCTAGCATGTGTGGAATTTGAGCCCTTTTAAAAACATGGTTTACCACAAAATGTGAATTCTACATAAATAGCAAATTATGAGAGTTAGACACCTGCTTATTTACAAGATTGAGACAGCTTTTGCATTTCTACCATGTCAGCATCTAGAATTTTATACTACTTATATTTCCTTTAAAGGATTTTTTTTAAGCAAAAAAAACGTGGTTTGAAAGGTGGGCTGGGCAAAAATCTGCTTTCTTAATATGCCCTTAAACCAGAACTGCTTCCAAGCAAACAAGGAAATTGTGTTGCTGTTTATTGGAAAAGAAGAAACCACTTCAGAATAATTGAATAGAAAAAACTGCAATTTCTTGCCTTTTTTCCTAGTCACGTGAAAGAAGCAGCAGAATGGTAATCAAGTAGCTGCATGGTTGTATGTGATCAACCACTCCAGATTATGCTATGCTACTTGATTTCATGTTACCATAGCTATTGAAAAATGCACCAGTGCTTCACAACTGCAACAGCTGCCCCTCGCATCCATGCAGGAGCTGTCCTGAATCCATTCAGTGCTTTATGATAACATGCAATTGGCCCCTTGATTTCTATTTTTGAGCCCACTTATTTACCCCAAAGATACAATATATTTAGATTGATCACACTGCTGTTGCTAGTCCTGTCTTAACTGTGCCTCTTGATTTCTACAGAAGGGTCTGCAGCAGCGCCTTAATGTAACGGTCAAGCTGGAAAGGAACTTGAAGATTTGCTGCAAATACAAAGTGGAGGTAGGTTTAGCTTTATTGGCTTCTGACAAAAGAATAATTTCTTTCCATGTTAATAGTCACATTCAGTTACAGGAGATTTACAGACATTTGTTCAGTGACCATTCGAAGTTGGAAAAAGTGACCTAATGACCATTTTTCACATTTATGACCGTTGCAGCATCTGCATGGTCGCGTGATCACAATTTGGGTGCTTGGCAACTGGTATGTATTTATGATGGTTGCACTGTCCAGGAGCCCTATGGCACAAAAGATCGTAAAATGGGGCAAAAACTCACTTAGCAACCATGTTGCTTAACAACAGAAATTTTATGCTCAATTGTGCTCCTAAGTCAAAGTGGTGGCTAGGGAAGAAAAGTAGAGATAAGGATGTTCTCCAGAAGTCAAGCTCAGTTCCCTGGTGATCAAATAGACACATCCATTGAAACAACAGTAAAATAAAAACTGCTTTGCTTTCTTCTGTGTGTGTGTTGTTTTTTTGTTTGTTTGTTTGATTGTTTTTTGAGTACACAATTTTATCTCCAGTGTTGGGATTTCCTAATAACCTCCCTTCCAAATACTGAGTAGGCCCTGCACTGTTTAGCTTTTTAATCCACCTGCTAAAACGTCAGGATATGGGTGCTCGTGACTTAGTCGATAGAATCAGGGGTGAAATCCAGCAGGTTCTGACAGGTTCTGGAGAACCGGTAACAGAAATTTTGAATAGTTCGGAGAACTGGCAAATACCACCTCTGGCTGGCCCCAGAATGGGGTGGGAATGGAGATTTTGTAATATCCTTCCCCCAGGAGTGGGGAGGGAATGGAGATTTTGTAGTATCCTTCCCCTGCCACGTCCACCAAGCTACACCATGCCCACCAAGCCACACCCACAGAACTGGTAGTAAAAAAAATTGGATTTCACCACTGGATAGAATCCTGAGTTGTTAACAAGCGGCAACAGAGATGACAGTGTTGGTTCACTTATTTTAAAGATCTCCCTCTTTTTAGCTCTTTAGGCATCTGTAGTCTTTTAAAGTAAGAAATGTTCCTTTGAAGTGCTAAAAACTGGAGAAGAAACATCAAAAGGAGAAAGAGTCCTTTCATTTCAGAACTGAATTAAGGGGAAATCAGCTGCATGTTCCTCTTTGCTTCAGACAACATCTGCTTGATTCTTAGCTAGGAGTAGCAATATAGAGCTCATGAACATCTGTGTGCCTGTGGATGTTTCTCCTGGCATCTGCCAGATCACTGTCCCACTCAATTTTAATGTTTTTTTTAATTAAAAGCAGATTGACAGATGTTAATCTAGCATTAACTGTACGGGACTTTGTCTGCATCCAGATGCTAAGTAGGATTGGACCTCAGTGAGGACTGAGGACTAGTTTGGGAATTTTTACAGTTACATTTGCCAGTTCTTCAGGTTATGCTTGGCTTTCATAAGGCTCAAATCCTTTCCAAGAACCTAGGATAATCATAATGTATCAGCATAGTAGATGTACAGATCCAAGCAGGATGGCCTTTTGTAATTGATAAATCAAAGTTTTGTCAGTGTACAGATTTTCTAAGTGCTATCTTAAGATTTTTTTGGCATGCCATCCGTTGTGCCAATAACCTCTGCGACAACCGCAGCCACTTCATACCATAATCCTTCAATTTCAGTTTTTCAGACCTTGATATTTGTGATCTTCTCCAGTTCTTTCTGTTCTACAATTCCCTGATATTGTCACATTAATTATCCACATTTTTTTTCAACTACCGTTATATTTGGTGTGTTATCTTTATCAGTTTGTATTCAGAAATCATCAATAATAATAGTAATAATAATAATAAATACTGTATTATTGATATTGAGAACATATTTGATGTAGCAGTTAAGGCACCAGGATAGAAATCAGGAGACTATGAGTTCTAGTCCCGCCTTGGGCACAAAGCCAGCTGGGTGACCTTGGCCAGTCCCTCTCCCTGAGTCCTAGGAAGAAGCAGGCATTGGCAGACTACTATCAAAATCTTGCCAAGAAAACTGCAGAGACCCGTCCCAAGCAATCACCAGCATTCAAAACTGACTTGATGGGACAAAAAATAAAAAAGTAAAAGTTTACTTATATTGTTATACAATATATTAATATACTATATTAATATAATATTATAATATAGTACATTATACTGTATAGTAATATAATTACATTATATTTATTATTGTACATTGTATTGTCTAATAATGTATATTACATTTTATTTTATTTATATAATGTAGCCAAGAGAAAGTAGTCCTACATAAGGTTTTGTTTTTACTTTTTAAGTCTGGTGGCTGATAGTGCATTGAAGTAGTTGCTGTAATTATCCTCTCTCTTATTTTTTCACCAGATCCAACCCTTCTTTCCTGGCTGTGCTACAGACTGTGAGAGGCATTCATTTTTAATCCCATGTTCTTCTGCTGATACCTTAAGTCTTCCTGATCAATCCAGAATGAATGGTGCATATATATACTCTTAAAGTGATCTGATGTAGTTCGAAAAGAGTCAATTTTTGTACAGATTGGGAGTTTAAGAACTGGAGATCCTCCCCTAATTCATGTATGGAAATATATCTAAACTTCAGAGCATGAAGGAAATATAATATCTGGATGATTTAGCAAATCCCCTCCCCTTTTTTCCTAAAACATTTACCTTTAGAAAAATCCCTATGAGGATAGTGGGGTACAGATTGCACTTTCTCCTAGAAAGAGTAAACATGATTCTGTTGTTACTTTTGTACTAGAAAATGTGGACTTAGGGTTGAGTGCCCTGAGCAGAATCAAGAAAAATTTGTTTGCATAAACTTGCCCTACTTTAGCCCTATCAAAAGGAACTTTCTTTTGAAAGTTAATGTTTTGGTGGATTCAGTAACAGGTTGTGTGATGCCTGACCACACTTACATGTGCCCTCTGTTATATCACATTGAGAATGCACTAAGCTGAAGATTGGAATTTGAAATATTAAATATCACAATAGCTTCTGTGCAGAACCAATGAAATAAATTATTCTACTATTTCCTGGTCCATTACTGTTAAAAATGGGGCCTTTCCTACACATCAAGACGTTCTTCACAGCATTACCTGCTTTGATGATTCTACCTATCATTATGATGATTATTTTTCAGATACATTTTCAGTGGGCCTACCTTGGATCCACACCATGATCTGCATTTTGTTAATTGGTTCAGCTATTGGTTCCGCAATCTGCCTTACTCGAAGACAAAAAGGTAAGGTGGATTCTACAAATGGGACTTAATGGTGTTTTGTCTTCAGAATAACTTTCTTGGAATGGTGTAGAGTTGGACCAAATTTGTGCAGAGGGGCAGCAGACATTAAATTTCTCACCCTCCCCAAAAAAACCTTCACGGTTTGGCAGACAAGCTGAATCTTGTCGAGCACTGCAGGCTGGGAAGAGGCTAACCTCTGAAAAAAATCAGGTCAGAGTTTTAATTTTCTGCTTAATTTTCAGGTATACATTTCTTTGCCCTTTGTCTCCTCCTGTTAACCCATGCTATTCCATAGGGGAGGAACAGGATAGAGCAGAGGTCTTCAAACTTGGCAGCTTTAAGACTTGTGGATATGTTTATTGCCAGCTATGCTGGCTGGAGAATTCTGGGAGTTGAAGTCCACAAGTCTTAAAGCTGCCAAGTTTGAAGACTTCTGGGATAGAGACTGGGAAAACTGCCAAGGAAGAAGAGGAAAGAAAAAATTAGCAGCTCTGTTACACCTGTGTTGTCTTAAATTCAAGCTCAATTTCAGCCCTTTTGGAGAAATTTAGATAGCCTATTGATATAAAGTGATTCAGTTGGAATGTTTTATCCTACCCATTGTTAATTATAGCCAATCATCTTAATTTCATGGTCAACCTGACACCATTTTTTCAGCATTTCATTTACGTTTCCTCCAGTTCTGTCAAGGAAAGCTTAAATTCTTATTCAAGATTCTGCTTTTTTTGCTTGCACTTGAGTCTCAGATGAAGGCCATTGAATTGTTAGCCCTTCTTTTTCAAAAGTATCTGAACTTTTTTTGATCAAAATTATGTTCTTTTAAATTGTCTATGTTCTTCTATCCCTCCTAGAATTAAATTCTGCAGCAAAAAACAGTGATTTTGAACTCCAAGGTAAGAGAACTTTTATTTTTTTTATTACTCAGCATTGATTTATAATCTAGGTACACGGATTAGATTCAGCTCTTAGAGGGAACAGCATTGACTTTTTATTTTCTTAAAAGTTTCGTGTGTGCTTTTGGTCACATGCACACAAACACAGACAAAGTCAATTCTTACAGAGTTATTAACTGTTCATCTATTTCTGTGGCTGAATATCGGCTGGGCAGTGTTTATATTAATGTCAAGGACTACTACTTTCTGACACAACTTCTTTTCCGGGAGAAATAAATTTCTACATCAAGGATTGCAATTTTCTGAAATAAAATATCTTCCATCTATATCACTGGTACTGGAGATAAAATTCAGTTGGCTAAACTGAAGCTAGTGATCTTGAACATTGTTTTAATATTAAGTGCAGTAATGTATACATGAAACAATCCTATTTCTTGTACTCTTTTGTTTTCCATGTATTGGGGGGGGGGCAATAACCATAACATTACACTTTTTATATATTTAACTTTTTGACTTTCCAGATGTCACCCCTATGTTACAACCTCCTCCACCCCTCAAGCCACGTACAGTTTGGATTGTGTATTCTGCTGATCACAAGCTCTATGTAGACATTGTGTTGAAATTTGCTCAGTTCATGATCACTGTGTGTGGTACGGAGGTCATCCTAGACCTACTAGATGAACACCAGATATCTGAGATGGGAGCAGTGTGCTGGCTTACTCGGCAGAAACAGAAAATGGAAGCGCTGTCTTCAAAGATCATCATCTTGTGTTCCCGGGGTACTCGAGCCAAGTGGCAGGCTATGCTTGGGCACGAGGAATCCAGTGTACATCTGAAGCAAGATAATCTGCTGCCAACAGGAGACATGTTCACTCCAGCACTGAATCTGATTTTACCAGACTTTAAGCAGCCAGCTTGCTTTGGACTGTATTTAATCTGTTACTTTGAGGGCATAAGCAATGAGACTGACATTCCAGACCCTTTCCACGTCATCTCCAAATATCAGCTGATGGATAAGTTTGAGGAAATTTACTTCCTAATCCAGGATCTTGAAAAATTTGAGCCAGGGCGAATGCATCAGATTCCAGCCATCTCACCTGAAAAGTACACTGAAAGCCCCTGTGGCAAACAGCTGAAGGAAGCTTTGCAGAAATTCCAGACATGGCAGGCTGAGCATCCAGATTGGTTTAAAACTGAATGTGTCTGCGCTGAGGATGAAGATGAAGATGATCTACAACCTCTGAGTGGGGAATTCATTGAAGAATTAATATTCCCTGGAAAAGGAATTCTTAAGCAGCAGCTGCTTCCAAAGGAACCTGGCTCCAATAGCTGTTGCTTAGTCAATCTTTTGGTTAATGAAGATGACTTGGGAGCATATAAATTGACACCTCAGCATCTGTCACAGGAAGATCTAGCATTCCACACTCTGGTCACTCCTGCTGAGACACCTTCTGTTCAGGTGGTCAAGCCAACTGCCCTTGCAGAAGAAAAGGAGATACTCAGTCATAAACTGTTGACCAATGAAGATTGGCTAGAAAGCGTACCTATGATAGAAGCTAGCATCCCAAGAAGAAATCATGTCATTCTTCAAGAGCATTTATCCTCAGATCCCCAGGCCTTGCCAGCTGACGTGAGGCAACAACTGGAGGGAATGATGTATTCCCTCTATCAACAAAGTGTCATCCCCTCTGATATGCCCCTTTGCCAAGAAGATGTTAATGAGCAGCAACAGCTGTTGTTTGATGAGGCTTCCAAAGTTCAGAGACAGTCGGTACAATCAGATCAGGGTTATATCTCCAGATGTTCTTCTTTCCCTTCTAATAGCACTGTTGAACCAGAGGAAGAAGAGAACCAAGAACAGGAAGGATCTTGGTCTGCTGGGCATCTCACTGCAGATGTCTTAAGTAGTCTAAAAAGTCTTCAGCAGCAGTTGCTTTTCCAGGATATCCAGAAAAACTGTAGCTAAGGTCACTTGGGAGAGGGACGGGAGAATTGGTTTTGTTTTTGAAACAACTAGACAACCCATGAGTGATGGGGTCATTCTTCTTTCAGTATGTAATATAGACCCTCATTGTTTCCCCACCCCTTGTGACCTTTGAGAGCCCTGGTGAAACCCCTCCCTCCTCTTCCTCAGCTGATTCATGAACCTGTCACTTTGCTAGAGGGAGAGAGAACAAAGAGAGGAAGGGGGCTCAAGGGCTCAGCTGTCACTGGCACACCGGAGCCAGTCCTACCCAGGCATCCCAGTCTCTTCTTTGTCTTTTCTGTTTCCAAATATAATATAGCCTTGCACCTTTCCCTTCCGTTCACAACCCTCAAAAGAACCCCTCCTCCTGCCCTCAGCTGACATGTGGAACTGCCTGCCACTTCATTGTGGAGAGGGAGAACTATGGGACTTATGGACCACAAGGAAAACAGCACCCTTCTTCTCATTCTGGCATGTCCCCAAGGGATCCCTCTCTCCAGGGAGGAAGAAGACTCACCTCAACCAACCCTACCTTACCAGCAGGCATCCAACTTACTCCCTCATTCTTCCCTTACTAGCCAGTGCCATTAAGAGGTTTAAAATTTTGACCATGGTTTCAAAGCTGCCAGTGGTCACTTGTCTCTCAGGTCTTGCTACCAGCCAATTGGGTGTAGGGGCCAGAGGGAGGCTGGAAATAGGGTAAGTATGTGCCCCTCCCATCTTCCCTTGTGCCATGTAACCCATAGCTTCCTGGAAAGTACAGTCAGGAAAGTATGGCACTAAATCGTTGTCAAACTCCCATGGGGGTCATAGATCCCAGATTTTGGACACATTCTGTAAATTGGTCCATTTAAAGTACTTTGATTCAAAAATTGTTGCTCTATGATGCACCATTTTGCCCAATTGAAGGCCGCAAAGTATCAAACAGACACAAGAGTTTTACTGTAGTACTGTATATAAGTAAATGGCTGTTTGTTGGAGTGTGCAGCGCCTAACCTAAGCTAAATAGCAGTGTGCTATAATGCTGTAAACTGCCTCTTAAGAATACAGGCATAGCCATAGAAGATCAGGAGAATTTGCCAAATATTCTGAAAGCTCTTCTGAAAGTAACAAGTATTAAAATAGAAAAAAAACTTTAGGTGACATGAAAAAGACTGTCTAGTCCAGCACCATTTTCTCCATTGTGTCTGATAGCAGATTATCTGTGAATTTTGTAGTTTTGTAAGGCAAATCAGCAAGAATCGCCAGTCTCTTTTTATAAGTATTCACTTTTGTAACTCTAGTCACAATTTGTAGCAGTGATTTTTGTTAGCCAGTTTTGTCCTATACAAAGGTTTTCTGTCACCTCTGCCATTTAATTTCATAGTATTATCTGCATTTATCTTATTACTTAGCAAGGAAGAAAAGCTCTACTTACGGTACCTTATGTCCCTGGTGCTCCAAGTGATGCTGTAGCTGTCCTTAATGCCTGGAGAGCGTAGGGACCTGGATGGTGGACAACAGACTTCACTGAATCCTATCAAGATGGAGTGTCTGTGAAGGCAGGGGGACCTCAGGATCTGGTTATTTATCATCTTTAGTTCTGTATGTGGTTATATTACTCCAGACAGACCTGGTGCGGAACCTGGAAGTTCTCCTGGAATCGCAACTCGTGCTCGAACAGCAGGTGACAGACGTGTCTAGGAGAGCCTCTACACAACGTTGAGTTGGGCGCCAGTTGCCCCTTTATTTGGATCATGAGGCCAGAGTCAGTCATGCCGTAGTCATCTCTCAGTTGGATTACTGCAGTGCTCTCTTCATGGGGCTAACTTTGAGGAGTATTTAGATGCTACAGCCGATGCAGAAGGCAGCGACACAAATATTCTGAAGGCCTGTAGGGTGGCATGTATAACACTGCTATTTGGGCAAGCTGCATTTGTTACCTGTTTGCTTCCAGGTCCAGTTCATGGTGTTGGGTTATTACCAAAGCCTTATATGGCATGGATCCAGGGTATCTGAGAAGCTGTCTCAGCCCAGTGTGACTAGCCCACCCCACTTGTGCCAGCGGAAGCGGCCTGCTACAGACTCCATCTGCTAAGGAATTTGAGCAGGTGGGCTAAAGAAGAGCTTTTTTCCACTGTGATCCCAATCCTGTGTAATACAGGTAGTCCTCAACTTAAAACAATTCATTTAGTGACCATTCAAAGTTACAACAGCACTGTTGTAGTGACATGACCGTTTTTCACAGTTACAACCTTTGCAACATCTCCATGATCGCGTGATCAAAATTCAGACGCTTGGCATCTGGTTCATATTTACGACTGTTGCTGTGTCCCAAGGTCATGTGATCCCCTTTTGCGACCCTCTGTCAAGCAAAATCGATGGGGAAGCCAGATTCACGTAATCGGGTAACTAATCAACCGGTGATTCACTTAACAACCATGGCAAGAAAGGTCGTAAAATGGGGCAAAACTCACTTAACAAGTGTCTCACTTAACATAAATTTTGGGCTCAATTGTGGTTGTAAGTTGAGAACTACCTGTACTCTACCACTGAAGGTGAAAACTACTCCCGGCCTTTTGGCCTTCCAGAAGGGCATTAAAGCTTGGTTTTACTGGTTGGCCTGGGGCCCCAAAGGGGGGTGCTTCCGCTGGAGGTGGTTGACCTGGTAAGAAGACCTCAACCCCATGTCATCCACCTCCTTGGTTCCAGTTTTTTGCAGAGTTTTAAATCTTTAATTGCTTTTCTATTTACCTTTTTATGTTCTATTCACCATCCTGAGTTGCCCTACTCAGGGAGATGGGTGGCATATAAATTTAATTTTAAATTTTTTTAAAAAAAAGTCAGATATAGGAAACAGCCGCAATTGTGCGGATGCTGTGGGTTTCAATTTTACCCCTTTGGATTCTCCATGGGATGTTATTTACACCACAGACAGCATTTCATAGCAAAAGTCTGTTGCCTCTGAAACAAACAAAAATATGCATGGTTTCCAAACTTGACAGTTGCCCTGACAACAAGTTGAAGCAAATAATTGTTGTTAAAAGGGTGTATGTGTGTGTGAGAGTGTACAAGCGCATAGATGAGAGAGGGAGTTGGAGGCTTCTCTGCCAGAAATTATTTAGGGTGCAGAAAACACATCTATCACTTGATTCAAAATTTAGACTTGTTCAAGAATCCAGATAAACTCTTTGCTTTTGCATACAGTAGGTTCTTCCGAATTAGATATAGGTGGTTCTTGACTTGCAACACAATTGGGATTAGAATTTCCACTGCCAAGCAGGGCAATTATTAAGTGAGTCATGTCCTATTTTACAGCCTTGTTTTTGGTTAAGCAAATCACTGCAGTTGTTAAGGGAATCACAGCCATTAAGTGAATCCAGATCTCCCCCCCTCCCCCACTGGCTTTGGTATGTTGAAAGTTGATTGGGAAGGTCGTGTGCAGATGGCAATCACATGACTTGGGATGCTGCAACCATGGTAAATACATGCCAGTTGCCAAGTGCCCAAATTTTGATCATGTGACTGTGGGGATGCTGCAACCATTTTAAGTGTGGGGCCCGGTTGTAAGTCACTTTTTTCAGTGCTATTACAGCTTTGAACAGTCACTAAACGAATGGTTGTAAATTGAAGACTACTTATATATTGTTGAATACCCTTACATTGCAACTTTAATACCCAACTGCCTATATAGGAATTGAAAAGGCTATTAAAAGATCCAAGTACATCGGGTTAATTCAGTTCATACTCAAGTTAAATAGCAGCCGCTGTGGAGGATTTGGGAAAAGTAATTTCCCAACTTGATTACCTTACGCTTTTCATACCTTGTGAAACCTGCTTTCTTGCTAATTACATCAATATATTAAGGCAAATGAGCAGGACTGTTGTTTTTCTCAACTAATGATCTTCTAGCCTAGTGGAAATTACTCTATGGTGTCTTTCAATGTTTATCACTGATGTTCAAGCTGGTTATTTTAATTTTACACCCTGTCTTTTCCGGTGTAACTTCTATTATACAATTAAATTGTGTACTATATTTTTCAGCGTTGCTAGCTTAATTTAAATTTGCAAATAAATGTAACCATATTTTTAGTCATGTATTAATCAGATTGTTTTGTTTTGCATTTGCATGTTTGCTACTTTTGGCCAAGCTTGGAAATGAGCAGTTACAGAATGCTGAACAGATGCTAAACCTGTTTCATTTTTTACCTAAATATTTAAAGAGCAAGTGTCAGTTAGCTAAGTCCAAAAAACTATGGCTAACTCATAGTTGTTCATGAGTCGACATACCATTGTGGCTGAATTATCTATATATTAGAAATAGGAAGAATGAATGGAATGATTAACACTCCAAGTACTTTGTGTTTCAGAGACACTATATCAATGGACAGTTCACACCAACAGAATGTTATTCTAATCAAAGTTTAGAATATTTTATATAACAATTCTTTTCTTACAATGGCCCTGAAATGATGGAATACAAGAGTATTCTTCATTTTCTTTGTAAGGGCAGTATTTCATAACCAGTTTTTTACATAGTTGTAGTTGTTAGCAAGTTTCATATCAAATTTAAATAGCTGTTAAAAGATGCAAAATTTATCTTGAAACATTAAACTTTGTTATATATTTAAGTGGTTCCCAAACTTTTTCAGTCTACCACCCCCTTGGTGCTACAAACTCATCCTCAGTGCCCCCCACCCCTATAAATAGCATTGTTCGGAATAGCGGTTTGCATGACCCACTAAGGAAGATAGTAACAGTAAAATTCAAAACTGTAACAATTGCACATTTATTCCAAATCCAATTTAAAAATCTTCTATTAATTCAACAAAATTGTTGAACACGATCCAGTAATACCAGGTTTTCAAAGTCTGATAGTCATTTATCAGGAACCTTAGTAACTACTAACTTAGTAAACTCAGTAAAATTTAGTAACTACTTCACTGTTCAGTAAATTCTTAATGCGATGGATGGGCTTGATGAAATGATACCAGTTTCCCAATGTCTGGTTTTAAGTCACTTAGCAGGAGTTTTAAATCACCACATTCACTAATCTGGAGTTGATTTCTTTGCTTGGAGAGAAGTTGGGTAACCACACTGAAACCATGTTCCACCAAATATGATGTTGCAAATGCAACAAGGAGGTTTTTAACCACTGTCCATAATGCAGGATAGCAATCAGAAATTTCCTTCTGTAACCAAAACTCTTGGTACAATTTCTTAAACTTTGGCTTCAGCTCAATGTCATTTTACAGCTCTATTAGTTGTTCCTCCACTACCCCATCTTCCTCGGTATCTGAAAGTGGATTTATCACCCATCTGGAATTTCCATCAAAAGAAGACCCTGATATCGCTCGGACATATCTTTATGCAGCATGTCCAAATGGTCACAAAAACCTTGCAGATCATAATCTTATATCTCTCTTTCTCTTCTAGCTCGGACAAGCTTGGAAATTGGTATAGCTTGCAACGGCCTATATTGCGCTTGAATAGAGTTAACTTTGAAATAAATGTAGAGATGACAAATTTGGCCTTAATAAGATTGATCTCATTTCCTTGCAACTGCAAATTCACTTCATTGAACTTTCTGATAAATAAGCAATGTCATTCCTGATCTCTTTGAGTTCATCACTAAGGTAATGACTGATGGCCACCTAATGTCTTCACCTCTGCAGGTTCTCAAAGATTTCTGAGACCAGTGTTGAATATTTAAATTTCAGTAGTCACTAATCCCAGTCTTAAAATGAGTTTAGAATCAGTGGGAGTCACTGATAACAATGAACTACAAGCTACTGATAATGAGTCCAGTCCTGCCTTTCTTTTCCTTCTGTCCAAGTTTTGCAAGTACTTTTTCCAAGTGTATGTTTTATTCCACAGTATACAAACTTATTGTTAGGGGAAAAAATTGCTCTTCCAAGCAATTTTAAAAGACACTTGTCAGAATGACTCTGCTCTCAGCCCCCTTTGTGACTCCTTGAAAAGCACACGCTCCAACACCTGAGGAGGCAGGAATGGGCTGCAGGTGTCTAGAATTAAAAGGTGGCTCGAATCCCTAGTATAGTCCTGCATGAGAAGGGGGTTGCTAGATGACCTCCAAGGTCCCTTCCAACTCTTACTGGCCCTGGCTTTCCTGGCGGAACAACAGTGGCGGCAATGACGGTGGCAGTGGCAACAACGATGGCAACAGCTCCCCCACACACATGGCAGCCCACCTGGATCCTCAGCAGGGGGGCAGCAGGCCTAGCTGGCTGCATACTAGCCATCCTGGGAAGGCCTCTGGTGACATCGGGGTCTGTGGCAAAGCTCCCGATTTCTCCAAATGCCTTTTTGTTACCGTTATAAGGGGACGGGCTGCGGTGCACAAACTTCAAAAGCTGTTCCGCTGCCGCCGGCACCGCTTTCTTGGAGCTGGTTTGGAAAGGGAAAAAACGCAGCTGAATTAGGCGGGACATGCCCCACCCAGATCCCTCCAAACGGGTCTCCCTTTGGTAGCCTCCCCGCTGAACTACGTGACCCAAAAGGACCCCACCCAAATGGAGCCCGTTCTTTCTTGCAGCGAATGAACTGGCGGTGTGAAAAGCACTTCCCGCTTCTCTACCTGCATGCTGTTGCACCCTCCAAGACCAACAAGACACCACTACCCAGGGCCACCGGCCACTACCTGGGTGCAGAGCCTGTAACAGCATGCAGATAGGGGAAAAGCGGGAAGCACTTTTCAGCGGGGAGGCTACCGTAGGGAGACCCGTTTGGAGGGATCTGGTGGGGCGTGTCCCACCTAATTTGGCTGCGTTTTTTCCCTTTCCAAACCAGCTCCAAACAAGCAGTGCAGGCGGCAGCGCAACAGCCGCTGACGTTTTGCGCCACAGCCCGTCACCTTACCACGGTAAGAAAGAGGCATTCGGTGAAATCAGGAGCTTTGCCGCCAACCCTGATGTCACCAGAGGCTTCCTGGGATGGCTAGTATGTGTCCAGCCAGCCAGCCAGGCCTGCCCCCACCCCATGGCAGCCTACCTTGATTCTGGGCAGCACAGCACTGGCAGCGGCCAGCCAGGCCTGCCACCCTCCCCAGGCCTCCCCCCACCGCAGCCCTCCTCCTTCCTGAGCGGCATGGCACCACCACCAGCAGCCAGCCAGCTAGCCATGCCACCCCCACAGTCCCTCACCCCCCACGGCAGCCCACCTGCAACTTACCAAAAATTAGGAAGGCGACGGCAGTCAAGCAGGCGAGGAGCAGAGCAGCTGGGCCTGGGCCGGGTGGTTCGGGCAAGCAGCGACCAATAGCAAGCAAGGAGATCAATAAGAAAGCATCCAACAGCTCACATGTGGTAAGAGGAGCTGCCCAGTGGGCATGCGCGCGGCGGGAAACAAACTTTCAGTTTCTGGTGCACGCATGCACACTGGCCAGCTAGTCATGATCTGAGCTTCGGGTTGCGAACCCGAAAGAGGAATGGCCGACGCCGTGCGAGCCCACCTCCAGCACTTCTCTGCCGCCCCCCTTGCCTCTTAGTGCCCCCCTAAGTCATCCCACCGCCCCCCAGGGGGCAGTACCGCCCACTTTGGGATCTACTGATTTAATGTAATCTGCTCCAATGATCATTGCCCAGAAACTACAGGTTGTTCTCGATTTACAATTGTTCATTTAGTGACAGTTCAAAGCTACGATAGCACTGACAAAAGTGACTTATGACTGTTTTTCAGAGTTATGACCTTTGCAGCATCCCCATGATTATGTGTTCAAAATTCAGAAGCTTAGCAACTGGTTTAACTTTATGTTATTGTCTCCCAAGGTCATGTAATCCCCTTTTCTGACCACCTGACAGGCAAAATCAATGGGGAAGTCAGGTTCGCTTAATAACCGTAATACTAACTTAACAACTGCAGTGATTCACTTAACGGTAGCATGAAAGGTTATAAAATGAGGCAAAAGTCACTTAACAACTATCTTACTTAGCAACAGAAATTTGAAGCTCAATTGTGGTCGTAAGTCAAGGACTACCTGTAATTATACATAGTTAAAATCTGAAACAACCAGTGGAATGTTATAAATATCTCGTGTATCTGTTGCAACACCTAAACTTGACTGCCTCTGAGTTTTCTAAAATGCATCCATCCTCAATACCTATCTACCTTTTCTGTAGCTATATAAAAAGTTAAGAACTTGAAACTCTTTTGTGGCCTTCAAACTAAGAACAAATGATTCAAATGAAACTTTAACTTCTACTCCCTGCAGTGGAGATTAGCACAAGCTCTAATTAAGATTTGTACCATTGAAAAATGATAGACTTTGACAGGTATGCATCCATTGCAGTCAAAATGGCTAGGTCTACATGAAGTGTACCTATGTTATCTTATGCCACAAAGCAAACATTTTATCTTGTCAAATTGTAGAAGTAATGCAGATGATTTCTCATAGCCCAAAGTCTTCATGACAGGTGGATAGTGAAGAAATATACATATGGAAAACTGCATACCAGCTACTTCCTCAAATTTTGAAGAACTGAAAATTCCCAATGCATGTTTTGATAAGTATCCAGACCATAAGAGATGTTTTTTAAATCTTCCAGCAAAAAGGAAAACAAAAGAGCCAATAAATATCCAGCCTATTGCCAACTATAAGTCAGCATCTTGTCTCTATATTGTATTGTATTTTGATACATGAATTGGAATTGCCTGAATTCTGTGGTTTTGCTAATTTAAAATTGGGAGGATAAGTGATACATTTTTATCATACCTGAATTGCAAATATTTAACCAGATATCAGCCAAAATACGTTCTTTTTATTTTAAGAACAAAATTTTTATTTTATTTTTCTTAACACTCTGTTAAGTGTATGGGGATGCTAAGTTTCCTGGGCTATATAACTGTTTTATTTTCCATGATATTGTTGCTTGTATAGCTGCCCTTGTCATACACTGGAAATTTGCTGCTTAAAGTTAAGGGTATGGGACATAACTTCCTACAGGTAACTGTAGTTCAAATTTGAATGCTAGCTTGCAGTCAGCTATCATTTCAATAATGCCTACTTAAACTAATGCATAACAACTTGCAGTCATTGTTATTTCAATTAATAAGTGTGTATCATTGTAAAAGGTTCAATATGGGCCAAGGTTTAATACTTATTTCCAGTGTTATGAAATATGAAGTGATTGATGCTACAAAAGATTAGCCCAACTGTTTCAAAAGGCAACAGTTGCATGTATTCTAATGATATTTGGGGGAGCAGATAAAACATGGTATTTCTTTAGTAGGCAACTAGCATCCCCATTTAAAATATCACAGAGTTCAGGAAAGGGCAGGGGGAAGAGTGCACAGTACTTAAGCTTCACAATCACAATCACAGCACCAAGATTGTCCAGACAAATAGAAAGGAAATACTAAAGGGGAGGCCTCTGGCCAAAATTTTACACTACTGTTCTTCAAAAGCTCTGCTTTGAGACCAGAATAAAGCACTAGTGAGAGAGTTAAACCATTTTCATTCCTGTAATAACAGGTTTAGCAAACATCCCAAGAGTTGTTGTATAGGATTACATAATGAAGCACCCAATGGAAACCTTTATTCATAATTATAGAGGAAAAAAGAGTAAAGTGTAGTTTTAAAACTACATTGGAGGATCAGGTCCTTTATTCATTTTTTCATAATTGATAACTTAATTGCAAAGAATATTACTGAATTAAGGAGAAAGCAGTGCTTCCCCCACACGCCATCATAGGCATTTTACATCTTTTTGTGGAATAGTCGTCTTGATCAAGCCAGTTTATAGGGAGAAAGATGTAACTTTACATTTCTTCCATCTTATGTCCAATAATTTGATTCTCTGAAAAAGTAAGTATTGAGAAAAAGTGAGTAGGTGAACATTTTCTTACTTGCCAATCACTGCACCTACCACCTTTTATAAGTCTTTAGTGTGCAAGAAAATGTTTAAAAAACATGGGTGACTGAAAACAGGTTACTCTAAATCCACTTTGGAGCCTCATCCAAATTTGGAGCTTTATCTAGCCCTGTTGAAGCCTGGCTGCATTATGAAACGTTAGGACTCTTGCCAAGACATCCAAGTTCTCACTAGTGATCTTTGCATGTTAATCCCTTATCAAATTAGTTTGAACGTATGAAGAAGCTATGTCACACTCATGGATTATCAGGTACAAAAAGGCTAATCCCAATTCATTTGGCCTGCCTCGAATGGACATTTTTAGCAAGTAGAACTTAATAGACCTGAATGAAGGCTGTCCTCAAAACAGAGCACCAATTTATTGAAATCATACAAGGCTTATCCCAAGAGACATGAAAGCCTCAGTTGGAGGTTGTTAAGAGACCCTGTTATCACCGGTGAGTTAGCTGTTAATCAAGAGAGATGGACATTCAGGCCCCTCTCCAGATGCAATAAGTTTCAAGCACAGAGGTAGACATCAGCAAAGGAAAGGGGAACACCTTTCTTCTTACAAGAGTGTAGGCAGCACCCTAATTCCAGGAACTTTCCCCAAATGGACTCTCTATCTCTGTGAGGAAGGAGAACAGCAGGTGTTGGTGATTAAAAAAAAAAAACTTTTTAAAAAGGAGGTACAAGAGAGAGCCAGGGGTTTAAAAGTCAGGCATGCTGAGGAAGGCAAGGTCCAGGACAGTCGGTTACAATGATCAAGAGTATCATGATACTCTATGGAGTACTTTGGAGCCTTGGCATTCAAGAGGAGAGGACAAGATTAAAGCAAGAAAGGGCACTATGATTGTGCAAAAGATAAAAAAGTCAGCCTACAGTACATATGTGGCTGAATCCTTGGACACCTTAAGAAGAAAAGGAACCTACAGTAGATTCCAGAGAGGTGAATCTTAACTGATTTATTCTTATAGATGTTTGGGATCTTTAAGCTGAATTTTTCCTCCACACTGTTAGCCAAGGGAATGTAGAAAAGGAAACAATTGTTAAAAACAAAAAGTCTCCTTGATTTGCCCTTGGTCAAAGCAGCTGGTACAACTAGAGCACCTTAGAGCAGCAATGCTGAGGAGAGGCACATTTAAAAAGAAAAATGGCTTAACTCTCAGGATGGTATTTTTGTGCCCAGGTTGTTCAGTCTGCAGGTGATAACTCACATCCATAAATCTCCCACCCCCGCCCCCACAAACCTAGAATCTATGGGTAGAAAATTGGTAGAGAAGAAGCTAAAATTCACATGCCTTGACATGTCATTTTGACATAGAAATAATGTTTATATCAGAGGACCATCTGATCAGGATCCTCCATTTTTTCAGTTGGATAAATCCCCTCCATATCCTTATTCATCGAACTATTCCAACATAGCATCAGCAAAAAAAATAATCATTTTCTTTCATTAGTCAGCATTGCCATCAATACTTAAGTCCATTAGGAAATCCAGGCAGGTAGGCTAGCTTGAGAATTGTTTTAAAAAACCAGGAAGGCAGCAATGTGGAAGCTGCATTTGTTTGGTTGCCAAGAGAACTACGTAGATATATTCACGATGTTACCAAGAGTCTGACTCAACCCAAAATAGATTTTAGCCACTGCTGCAGGAGGGACACTCTGAGATGCTGTAAGTATGGACAATCTGAACAGTTTAGAAGAATATATCAGGCAAAGCTTCATGATCTTTCCACAGCATGCCACAAGTGGTTGGCTTGTCCCCAGTTCTCCCTTCATTGTAGGCATTGATGGCAGGAGGCACCTCAGCAAGGACAGGTGAGTGGGAAACCTGACAAGGTGAAGAAATGAAAATAATGTACATTTCCCCCTTTCTTTGGAGGATAAAGACTAAGAAGCTGCCGCCTTCTCATTGAAATCATAGGAGATGAGCAAAAAGGAGTCTGTAGCACAGCACAGCACATAAAGCATCTGTTAGAAACTATAGAATAAATAGGGTCAGGTGTAGAAAGAAAATATTTAGAACTCGGGACTCTAAATGTGGGGATGATTTTGTTTTTGATGAAAAAGCTTATTGCTGCATCATTAGGCCTAGTGGATTCAATACTGGGATTAATTGGGAATGGGATGGGAATGCACCTATTCCCTTGGAGAAGAGATATCTGTATACATTTCCAAAAGTTACATATGCCTATGATTATAAATGGTTGGGGAGAGAAAAGAGTGAAGCAAGAATAGCATGAAGAATGCAACAAGAGATCCAAATTACATGGGTTCTCTCCGTCCAGGCATCCATTTCATAAAGCATTCTACCCATCTTGACTACTGCTGCATGGACATCCTTGCCCTGATGGGAATCACCATAAGCCAATGTTCACATTATCAGCCAAGTATCTACAGGGAAGTCCTTGTGTGGCAAGTCTTCAGAAAGCCAACTGAGATAGGGAGTGGATTTGTGAACAATGACAAGGGTAGTATGGGAGAGCTCATAATTAAGACTTGACCAAAAGGAAACTTCACAAATATCTGGGGGAAGAAAGGTATAAAGACTACAAAGTAAATACAGGTTAGAAGAACCCCCACTTTCCAGTTGCATTCAGTAAGTGGCCAACACAGTCATGGAGAAGGAGTAAATTTGGTGGGACAACTGAATGGATGCCATCTCCTGAAGGAAGCCTAAATAACTTGGACAGCTATAAACACAAAATAACCAGAGAGGGCTGGGCACCTAAACTGGATTAAGAAGGAATACAGTTTACAGAGGATGGATGGGCAGGATGAAAGAAGCCCCTCTCCCCCAGTCTGACTTTGAAACCCCTTCCCTTTGTCCTCAGCTCTGGGCAGTGACGGCCAATGTGTTGACGTAGCCATGGGGCCCCATGTCGTTCTCTGAGATGCAGTGACTGAGCTGGCCAGCCCCAACGCCCGTGGAAAGGACGGGCACGTTCTTGCCCTTGCCGCCCTGGCCGCTGGCAGAGTGGAGAAGGTAGCAGGTCTCCATGGCCTCCAAGCCCCGACAGGCCAGGAAGAAGAGGTTCTTGAGCATGAAGATGGAGAGCGGCTGCTGGTAGCGCACCAGCAGGAGGCAGCGCAGGGCCAGCAGAGGCGCGTCCAGGAGTCCGGCGGGGAGCAGCCAGTGCAAGGCCAGGCGGCCGGCGCCGGGGGCCCGCGGCGCGCTCAGCTCGTACAGCCAGAGCACGGGCGAGGCCAGGCACAAGAAATAGACGGCGATCAGCACGTACCGGACGGGCGGCGGCAGGGGCAAGGCGGGCCGGCCCGGCTGCAGAAGGAGCAGCTCCAGGAGGGTGAAGCTGTCCAGCAGGTCCAAGCACGTGGCCAGGAAGGCGGCGGAGGCGCGGTGCTGGGGCGGCGGCTGGGGCGGCAGGAGCAGCTGGCCGCCGCCGGGATCGGTGCTGATGGCGCGCAGGAGGCAATAGAGCAGCGGGGCCGAGAGCGCCAGGGTGATGCGGAAGCCCGTGGCGCCCAGCGGCAGGCGCAGCTCGACCAGCTCCAGGATGGACGTGCCCAGGATCAGGGCCGCTTTGGGCGTGAAGGCGATGGCGTAGATCAGCCAGGCCAAGTGAGCGTAGGCGAAGTCGCCGCTTCGCGGAGCGGCCCCCGTCTTGGCCCCCGAGCCCGCCCCGCCGCCTCTGCCGCCGTAGGGCCCGTGACCCAGCAGCGGGTGCAAGGGCGGCGGCGGCGGCGGGTGGCCTCCTCCGGCCCCCGACGGACGCTCCCGCCGACGGGCGCGGCTGTTGCGGCAGAAGAAGATGCTCCAACCGGCCGCCAGCACCAGGTCGGTGGCGATCCAGCTGCACCAGTACAAGTCGGTGACGGCGATGAGGTAGATGTCCAGCAGCGCCCCCTGGCCCAGCAGCAGCACCAAGGACAGCGCCTGGTAGCCCCAACGCGGCCCCGCCGGGCCGGCGCCGAAGCCCCCCGCCCACAGCAGCCCGGCCGCCGGGCCCGCCGCCGCCCCCGGCCCGGCCAGAGGAGCCCCGTACAGCTCGCCGGCGGTCATGGTGCAGCCCGACGACGAGGAGCTGCTGAAGCCTGACGAGGCGCAAACTGAGGCTGAGGCGGCGGGAATGGCAACGACGGCCGCCGGCGAGGCGGGCTCCTGAGCCGGCACCAGCGGCTTGGCTTCTTCCCCTTCGCCGTCCTCGTCCTCCTCGCTGCTGCGGTCGCTGCTGCTGGTGCTGTTGGTGCTGGTGCCGCGGCTGCTGCTGCTGCTGCTCCGGGTCCGGGTCGAGGCCGAATTGGAAACCGAGCCCCGCCTGCCCCTCCGGGTGCCGCCGCTGGAGCTGCTGGTGGTGCTAACGCCACCGCCGCCGCCGCCCAGAAAGAGCGGCTGCAGATCCCCGGCAGCGGCGGGGGGAGGCGGCGGGGGAGCCTGGAAGGAGCCGGAGGAGGAGGAGACCGAGCGCTGGTTGGAGACCACCCGGTGCATGGTCAGCCTGACCCCGCTGCCCAAGGCGAACGGGCCGGCCGGTGGGGCCACAGCCCTCCCGCCGGGCGGCCAAAAAAAAAAAAAAAAAACACAAAAAAACCCCAGCGACCCTGCCCAGCGCAGTCGAGTCTCGGGGAGCACGAGCGCTGGGCGGGCGAGGCTGAGCGAACGCGGAGACCCGGCCTGGATCGTCGGGATCCGGGGAAACCCGGAGCGGATTCTTGCGGAGGAGGAAGAGAAGGCGGGAAAAAAAAAGAGGGGGGGAGGATAGAGCCGCTGGAGAGAGAGGGGGCCTGGCTGGGCGAGCGAGGCGAGGGCTGGCTCTGCTCTGAGGAAACCGCTGCCGAGCAGCCCAGGGACGCGGGCAGGGGCGGGCGCCAGGTAGGAGGACACTTGGGAGCAAAGCCCCCCCCACTTTCTAGCTCTCATCTTGGCAACAACTGGGTGGGCGGCCTGTGACAGCAGCACATGAGTCACTTGCTGGAGGGGGCAGGAAAACGTTGCCTAGCTGGAAAGGAAGTCTGAGACCCTGAGTATGTCCCCCCCTCATGACTTTGGGGATTAAGGAGGGGTTGTTGGAACAGACTTTTGTCCAACATGGATCCCACCCCCACCCCCCTCACCCATGAATTGGTTTTTGGGTGCATGTGTGTGGGCACACATGCTTTCAAGTCAGTCTGTGACTCCTGGCGACTACCTGAACTTGTCCCTGCAGTTTTCTTAACAAGGGAATTTCCTAGAGTGGTTGGTCCAAGGTCTTCCACCTGGCCTTGTGCCTAAGGCAGGGCTAGAACTCACGGGCTTCCAGGTTGCTAGCCTGATGACTTAAACCACTACACCTGCCCAGGGGTGAAATCCAGCAGGTTCTGACAGGTTCTGGAGAACCGGTAGTGGAAATTTTGAGTAGTTCGGAGAACCGGCAAATACCACCTCTGGCTGGCTCCAGAGTGGGATGGGAATGGAGGTTTTGCAATATCCTTCTCCCTGGAGTGGGGAGGGAATGGGGATTTTGCAATATCCTTCTCCCAGGAGTGGGGTGGGAATGGAGATTTTGCAGCATCCTTCCCCTGCCACACCCACCAAGCCACGCCCACCAAGCCGCACCACCCCACCAAGCCATGCCCACAGAACCAGTAGTAAAAAAAAATTGGATTTCACCACTGCACCTGCCTGTCCAAGATTGGACTACAGTTCCTATGTCATCTCCAGAGAAAGTGTGTGTGGGGGTGGTGTCAGATGGAGAAGGGTGACTTTTGCATTAGATGCCTTCTACTTTACGCACTTTAAACCCAAGGGTCCAAAAGGGGCTTCTTCCACCTTCTCACGTTCTCTGAGAAGGACATTTACTCCTGTCCGTGGCTTTCGGCAGAAGTCTTTATCACCCCATCCTCACCTAGCCAGGGCAGTCTGGTGTGATGCCATATCAATGATCCTGAGCTGGTATTCTTTGCAGCATCCTCTTGGCCCTTTGAGAAAACTTAAGCCCAGCATCTGGAAATCAGCCAGGAGAAACTTAGGCTTTCTATGGCACCAGTCCTCAACCTTTTTAGCTTTGTGAACCTGCAGCAGTGTCAGCAGGGAGGGTTAGGGAGACAACGGTTCCTCACGAGCGGCGGATGAGCACACATGTGCAGCTCCATTTGTACAAGCTGCGTGCATGCACCCACACCACTCACACAAATGGAGCTACATGCGTGCATGCACTCACCCGCCCACCAGTTGTGTGGCCTGGTTCCAAATAGGCCAGGGCCCAGGAATTGAGGATCCCTATTCTATAGTATGTTAGTGGACTACAATTCTGCAAGACACAAAAGAGGAATCCGAAATGTTTAAAGTATATTCAGAGTATATTAAGAAGATACCATGGTAAAGAAAAACATGAATGGGTGTTAGAATTAAAGAATCTGGATTTAGAAGTATGAACGAAGGACCAATAGGTAGTTCCCTTCTAATAGGGAGGACAGAAATCAAATACTTGTCCAGAGCACAACAGAATAAAACCAAACTTTTAACACCAGGCTATATAATTAGATTCTGTAGTTAGAAGTTTGGCATCCTACAATCTGAGGTGGGGCTTCTATTTTCTTCCCCATAGACAGCCAATTCTCTTCAACAGAACAAAAGCTTCCAGCAAACTTCTTTCGGATTGTTTAGCTTCAAAGAGAGGAGAATTATTCTTGCTCTGGGATTGGGCTAGGTAACCCCTCATGAACATACCTTAATAGAAGCAGAAGGAAAAAGTCTACAGATCAAATGTGTTTGGATCTAACAGGACTCTGTAGAACAGGGGTGTCAAACTCAAGGCACACAAGCTGCATCTGGGGTGCTTAAATCTGGCCCACAGGGCTGACCTGGAAATAGCAAAGGACCGGCCCACAGTGCCTCTGGCAGCCAAAACAGGGCATGGGGGGGGCTGTGTGCGGCCCCCCGATGCGGCCCCCTGTACCCCTTTTTTGGCCTGGACTGCCTCCTGCAACACTTTGCCAGTCATAATAGGGCACAGGGGGGCTGACCAGGGGGGCACGCCTGGCACCCTGTGCCCTGTTTTGGCTAGCAAAGTGCTCCAGGAGGCATCCGTCCCATCTCCCCATCTCCCCCCCTTGGCTGGCCTGTGGAGGAGAACTACAATGCTGATTCGGCCTGCGAAGAAATCCAGTTTTGTATTGCTAGACTAATACCCCAAAATGCAATGTGGATTTGCAACGTGTTCAAATGCTTCAGTACAAAATTCTTATCTGGAAAGAATCTGCTGCAAAGTGACATCAGGCAGGGCTACCTGCCAAAAAAAACAAGGTTAAAAAAAACTTACATCACCATGTCATGGCCCATATGTGGGCTTTTGTACCAGTCTTTTAATAGTCATTTTATTAAATATTACAGTGCATAACAGTAAAAACTAATGCAAACTAAAAAGAAAAAAAAAACAAGGCCTAGATTCTTACTTTTTGGCCCATAGATATATGTTAAAGGACAGTAAATATGAGAAGGTCTTTTATGACTAAATTATGTGGTACACTGCATCCATAATTATTCTTCTAATACCAGTCGCACTTTTAAAAAAATTGGGACTGCTGGACAGCAGAACAGAAATCCTAAGCCAAAATGTTGTTAAAAGATAGTAAAAACAGACTCTCTCTCTCTCTCTCTCTCTCTCTCTCCAAATAGTGTATGAAAGAGCAGCGGGTGAAAATTTTATTCTCCAGATGATCAAGAGCCATCTTTCTTTAGAGGAGAGAGACTGAAGAAGGGGGAGTGTTTAAAATAAAACACTCCGAAGCCCACAATTATGCCTCACAAAATCTGTCAGGAGGTAGCAGGTGCAGGAGGGAGACAAAGAGAGTAAGACAATTGGATTCCTCTTTAAAAGTGCAAATAGCTGTTTCAGGGGGTGTGGATGGATGACACTCCTGAGACAAATTAAGCGGCTTCGCAAGCCAGAATTAACATGCCAAGATGGTTGCTGCACACTCTCTCAATGGCTCCCATCTCGCTGACTTTCCAAGCACTGCTCTCCAATCGCTAATTCCCATTTCCCATTCTGTTCAGCTTGCATCTCTTTTCCCTTCTTCTGCCTTTTCACTGTTTCCTTTTGTTCAACACCCGATCACAACACCCAGCCATGTTTTACAGACCTCCTTCTATGCTCAAAGGACTTGATGCACCTCCCCAGAATTGCAGAACCAGAGAGAGAGGTTTTGGTCACCTTGTCTAGAAATCTTGTTCCCGGATTGCGTTCTGAGAAATTTGGGTTGGAATCTACTGTTCTGTAATCTAGATATATAAAAGCGAAAACCACTCACGCCATGATCACGAAATCTCCAGAATCATAAAGTCTACAAACTTGAAATTTGGCACATATGTTCCTCTTGGCTTCTAAGTGCTCGCTAAGAAAGGATTTTTTAAAATGAGCATCAGATCATTAGTATTTCTTATATTATTATTAATACATTCTGATGCTAATTAGTTAGATGTTCTACTCCCCCTCCCAACCTGAAAATAACTCCGGAGAGAAAGGAATAGGACAGGAGAGGCTTCTGTGGGGCAAGCCTGAGGGAGAGAAGGGGATAGGAGCCTTGGTGGCGCAGTGGTTAGAGTGCAGTACTACAGGCTACTTCTGCTGATCATCGGCTGCCAGGACTTTGGGAGATCAAATCTCACCAGGCTCAAAGTTGACTCAGCCTTCCATCCTTCTGAGGCCAGTAAAATGAGGACCCACATTGTTGGGGGCAATATGCTGACTCTGTAAACTGCTTAGAGAAGGCTGTAAAAGCACTGTAAAGCAGTATATAAGTGCTATTGCTATTGCTATAGGACAGGGGAGGCTTCTGTGGGGCAAGCTTGAGGGAGAGAAGGGGATAGGATAGGAGATGTTTCTGTGGAGCAAGCCTGAGGGAGAGAAGGGGATAGGACAGGAGAGGCTTCTGCAGGGCAAGGCTGAGGGAGAGAAGGGGATAGGATAGGAGATGTTTCTGTGGAGCAAGCCTGAGGGAGAGAAGGGGATAGGACAGGAGAGGCTTCTGTGGGGCAAGGCTGAGGGAGAGAAGGGGATAGGACAGGAGAGGCTTCTGTGGGGCAAGGCTGAGGGAGAGAAGGGGATAGGATAGGAGATGTTTCTGTGGAGCAAGCCTGAGGGAAAGAAGGGGATAGGATAGGAGATGTTTCTGTGGGGCAAGCCTGAGGGAGAGAAGGAGATAGGATAGGAGAGGCTTCTGTGGAGCAAGCCTGAGGGAGAGAAGAGGATAGGACAGGAGAGGCTTCTGTGGGGCAAGGCTGAGGGAGAGAAGGGGATAGGACAGGAGAGGCTTCTGTGGGCAAGGCTGAGGGAGAGAAGGGGATAGGATAGGGGAGCCTTCTGTGGGGCAAGCCTGAGGGAAAGAAGGGGATAGGATAGGAGATGTTTCTGTGGGGCAAGCCTGAGGGAGAGAAGGGGATAGGATAGGAGATGTTTCTGTGGAGCAAGCCTGAGGGAGAGAAGGGGATAGGACAGGAGAGGCTTCCGTGGAGCAAGCCTGAGGGAGAGAAGGGGATAGGACAGGAGAGGCTTCTGTGGGGCAAGGCTGAGGGAGAGAAGGGGATAGGATAGGGGAGCCTTCTGTGGGGCAAGCCTGAGGGAAAGAAGGGGATAGGATAGGAGATGTTTCTGTGGGGCAAGGCTGAGGGAGAGATGGGGATAGGATAGGAGATGTTTCTGTGGGGCAAGCCTGAGGGAGATAAGGGGGATAGGATAGGCTTCTGTGGGGCAAGCCTGAGGAAGGAAAGGGGATAGGAGGCATTTCTGTAGGGCAAGGCTGAGGGAAAGAAGGGGAGAGGAGAAGCCAATTGTAACTACTTATTAATTTTCAAGCTGTGTTGATTTATCAAACCCGATCACATACTGTAGCTTCGTAGCGGCGCAAAGGTATTCAGCTAGTTTAAACCCATAATTCCAAGTCCTGTACTCTAAAACAAGACAGGTAGTCCTTGACTTACCACCTCAATTGCGACCAGAAATTTTGTTGCTAAGCAAGGTGATTCTTAAGTAAATCGTGACCAATCCTACACTTTTTTGATTCATTTTTTGATTAAGCGAATCACTGCAATTCAGTGAATCATAGTTATTAAATGAATCCAGTTTTCCTCATTTATTTTGCTTGTTGGAAGCAACAGGGGAATGTAGGTTGCAAATGGTTATCACATGACCTGAGATGCTGCAACTGTTTTAAATACATGCTGGTTACAAAATTTGGCATGCCAATCATAAATATGAGACTATTTGTTACTTTTTCCAGTGCCTTTGTAATTTTGAATGGTCACTGAGTGAGTGGTTGTAGTTCAAGGACTACCTGCATATCTTTCCTTGTAGATTACATACCCTTCCTTGTAGGATGATCTAGGTACATACACGACTAGATCTACAAAATTTCTAACAGGATGCAAGAGGCTTAGAGGGAAGATTGAGGTAAGCACACAGCCCTGATTTAAAAGGGTGCTTGACTCTTTATACAAATATTACCACAAGCTCAGAAAGTGAAGATCTATTTGGGAGACAATTAGCTCCATAAATTATACATTAGCCCTTAATATTGGGTAAGAGCATCTACCTCTTAAGGTATTTTTCTCTATTACCTCATAATTTCAATTTTCGTTAAAAGAGATCCTTGTGATCTTACCATTCCCCACTTGCTTTGGGGTAGAGGCTTGTGAATGACAGGATTTGCCAATGAAGTAAATCAGATTCCAGTTTGATGAGTCAACCAAAACCTGAACAGTTGGAAATGGAGGATGAAGACACAAGTGATGGGTCTCAGGAGCAGGCAGGAGGACTGTACTAAAAGAGAACACCAAACTTCCTTTGTCCCAGGCACCAGAGGTGGGTTTCAGCAGGTTCTGACCAGTTCTGGAGAACTGGTAGCGGAAATTTTGAGTGGTTCGGAGAACCAGTAGTAAAAATTCTGACTGGCCCTGCCCCCATCTATTCTCTGCCTCCCAAGTCCCAGCTGATCGAGAGGAAATGGGGATTTCGCAGTATCCTTCCCCTGGAGTGGGGTGGGAATGGAGATTTTACAGTATCTTTCCCCTGCCAAATGCCCACCAAGCCACGCCCACCAAGCCATGCCATGCCCACCAAGCCACACCGAGAGAACCGGTAGTAAAAAATTTTGAAACCCACCACTGCCAGGCACAGTACGGAAAAAAAAAACCTGGTGCAGCTATCTTGAATTCCACAGTGTAACTTTCTCTTATTTTCTTATTCCTTCTATTGCAAATAAAGTATTGGTGTACATGCCCAAATTTGAATATTTTTTAAACTAAATGACCAATTTCTCATCAACACTATATGGAGAAAGGATGATAAAAACAAACTCTGAAAATATCCAGATCTTCCACCAGCAACATGCTCCTATGGCTATTATTATCCTCATAACTATTATAAACTGTGTTGGATTTTGAGTTTTTTTGTAAAAATAATAAAGGTAGGTTCTTTTGCCTTCATTATTCAAAAAAAACCCTGAAGTCTTATACACGTTAATTATGTGTGTGCGTTTATATGTGTGTGTGTTTTAATTGTGTTTTTTTAATGTTGGGGGTATATACATATATACATGTATATATGTATGTATATAAACTTTTGTACATATACATACAATTTTATTAGTTTTATATGCAGTCATTATATATAGAATAATCTGTCCACAGAAAATACTCTTTAAAAAGGTAAACTACTCTTAAAAAGATGATCCTGGATAAATTACCTTTCCAACTTATTTAAATAAAGTTTATTTTTATTTTTTTTTAAAAAAGATGCACTTCTCACATTTTTGTACCTTACCTTTTGTACCTTACCTTACACACATGTAAGACCTTCAAAGTGCAATTTGAAGGGCTTAGTCCCCTTATGGCAAGTAGAGATAAATATTTAAGGACTAGTAAAATGAGGTAGTGATGAAGAAAGTCTGAATTAATTACTATGGTACCTACCTATTATGATCCTCTAATTTGTATGGCATAAAGTAGCATTCCTACCGGGACAAGAGGTTCCATAGCTTCCAAGCAACCCATTTATTATAAATGAATTTACGATACACATTTAATATGGCAGTCATATTAAATTGTGTGGAAAAAAGGCAAACCCAAAAGGTGTACAGGCGGTTATCAGGTTATGACCGCTGGTCAACAACTGTTCAAACTTGCAGTGGCACTGAATCAGGGGGACATATGACAGGTCCTCAGGGTTCTGACCAACAGAGTCCTGTGGTCATGTGATTGTGATTTATAAACCTTCTTTGATGGCTTCCCACAGGAAAAATCAATGGGGAAACTGGCAGGAAGTCAGAAGTCGCAATCATGTGACTTCCTCACTAAACGACCCATGTGGTCCTCACTTAACGGCAGCAGCTGGGACCATATGTTTAGCAATTTTTAGCAATGGAATTCCAGTCTCAATCACTGTTGTAATCCAAGGATTTTCTGTAGCAGCACTCATGATACTGGATTACAGTATTTAGACAGGATTCCCCATCCCAATAATAAAACGGATGAAACAAAGCCACAAAGTGAGATTATTCAATGGCTGATTGTATTTCAGGCAAAAAGAAGAGTTTTAAAATCTCACAGATGTGTGCAATCCTATGGGATCCCCAAGTGATCCATTCAATTAAGAAGTCCTTATACCTCTGTGGCCAAGTCAACATTTGCAAAGGGGATTAATTTTAAACTACATGGTTGACAATTTCAGGGTTTTGAAAAAATTGTTTAGTACCCTCCCTACCCAAAAAAAAAGGGGGGGGATTGGAGAATTTTCTTTCATTTTGGCACGTGTTAAACAAGAAAAGACCACGTTTTCTTGCATCCCCACATCAGATGCTGTTGGCAGTAGATTGGTCATTCTTGTTTCCAATTCTCTTTTTGAAATACAAGTTCCACAGCATCATTCACATCATGAACAACGTAAGAAGCTTCCACCAAGGATGGATCAAAATGGAAATCACGATGCCCGTGGGATAAAATCTTCAAGATGTCCTCAGGGCCTGTAGGGATGCCTCCATGAGGGTTGTAGACCCCGGTACAAACTAGTATAGAGTGGCAGTTCTTTGCAGAGCTGACTGAGATACTGCAATCTCTCTGGGTCTCCAGATGTTTCTCCCTCTCGGCTGCCATAGCAGTTACATTGACTTCAGCCTGACTCTGGAGATAGCGGTGGTAGAGGTTGGCACCATAAATATCAGCCATTGGATTATCCCTATAAGTAGAGTTAAGATATAAGAACACAGTAGGGTGGGGACGGGACAAATAGTAGTTCATATATGATTTTGGCCAACCATTAAATCATTCTTCTCCAACATATTATCTTCCAGTTGTGTTGTGACCAAAACTCCCCAATTCCAATAACAGCCAATAACACATTTACAACGGGGAAAACCTCATTAGTAGACTTGTCTCCACCTGAGACAATTCTCCATACCCTAACCATGCACTTTACTGCTTATAAACAGATACGCCGTTTAAGATCACCAGCAGGAACAGAGACCAGGTTCTCACCCTGACAGGTGTGCCTTGTGCTTAGCCATAAACCATGGTTTACACACAGTTTAAGAGTTTGAGTTTAAGAGTTTATTCGATTTCTATACCGTCCTTCTCCCGAAGGACTCAGGCCGGTGTACAGCCATATTAAAAATACATAGATTTATAAAATTTAAAACCAATTAAAATCAATATATAAAATTCGCCCGCAGTGGCTGGATGCATATAGTTTTCTCAACCCAAACCAACAGTGAGCAATACAATACGTCTCACTGGTCTTTACACTGTGGCAAAACCTTCCTCTTTCCAAGCTAAAACAGGAGGACTGCTTACCCAATAGCATAGAGTTGGTGAAGAGGGGATGACCAGCCACAACTCTCCATCTGCTGCTTAAGGACGTGTTCAGCATAGCGGTAAGTAACAGTGCTGGGCTTGCCTAACAAGGCCTCGTACTTCAGTTCTTTCCCAGTCATTTTCTTGTAGATGTTCTCCAAGCAGACAAGAAAGGTGCCATGGCCAAACCTTGCCAATGGAAAAGACAGTGGATCAGGTAGAAAGGAAGTCAACATAGATGCTGATTGACTGACTGGAGTACAACAGTTTGCCTTATATCAGGGGTGAAACACTCCCGGTTCAGACCGGATCGCCTGATTCAGTAGCGATGGCGGTGGGTGGCTCGGAGAACCAGTAGCAAAAATCCCTGTGCCCCCCCATGCCCAGCTGAGCCGTGCGATCATCAGAGGCTGGTTTTTTAAATTTTAAAAGCATTTTTTCTACAACCTCTTTGGCTGAAGAGGTTGTAGAAAAAAAAAATGCTTTTAAAAGCCTCTGACAATCCCATCTGAGTTGCCTGATCATCAGAGGCTTTTAAAAGCATTTTTTTACAACCTCTTCAGTTGAAGAGGTTGTAGAAAAAATGCTTTTAAAAGTAAAAAAAAAAAAAAAAAAGGTTGGTCACACCCACCCAGTCACGTTACCACCACCCCACCAAGCCACGCACACACAACCGGTAGTAACAAATTTTACATTTCACCACTGCCTTATATATATTCTGGATTAAATATACCATATTTCAATGTCCAAGCACTGGCCACAGCAACTAGAGTGGAGGCAGGATCAGGCCTAATTAGTACTTCCAGGGAGAATCACCTAAGAATCCCAGAACTATTGGCTAAAAAGAACTAAAAAAGGCCACAGCAAACTACTTCCATCACACCGCCTAGAACAGGGGTGTCAAACTCAAGGCCTGCGGGCCAGATATGCCCCATGGGGTGTTTAGATCTGGCCCATGGGGCCACCCTGGAAGCAGCGAAGGATTGGCCTGCAGTGCCTCTACTAGCGAAAACAGAGCTCGGGGAGGCTTCGTGCGCCCCACTCCACCCGTGTGAGCTCTGCTTTTGTTTGCAGAGGCTGCAGGAGGCCGTCGTGACTGAAAACAGAGTGAGGGGGGGCTGTACGCACCCCCCCCAGCTCCGTTTTCGCTGGCAGAGAGCTGCAGGAGGTCGTCGCGACACAAGTGATGTCGAGCTGGCCATGCCCCCTGGCCACGCCTCCACTTCCCATCGTCAACACACAACCCTGATGCGGCCCTCAGTGAAATAGAGTTTGATACGCCTGGCCTAGAAGATGGCTTAGATGCTGCTGGCAAGCTTCAGGGTGTTTTTATTTTTACTTATCAAGTGACATACACTGGGATGTTCACCTGTCAGTGATATTTGCTCTTGCAAAATTCAATATTTGCTGCTGCTCCCTTGTTAGTGGTTTGCTCTGTTACCATTAGACTACAACAAAATGTTCTCTCAGAACTCTCCCCTAATAGATAGAAAAAAATACCTGGATTTCTCCAGAGGAAGAAGAAAGTTTCCAACAGTTTGTTAATTCATAAATGCCTGGAGATAAAGGCATCATAATGGGGCTATTACTCCAAAATCCCAACTCCTGGCTACCACACTGTGAGCCATTATTGGTTATGTCCATAAGCAAGGCCCACCGAGCAATCTGACTGCACATCATCATTGGCTATCATTGGCAACCGTCAGTCTCAAGAGACTATGGTAATGTGCTCTGGAAAGAGTTCCTAAAACAGCATCTAGTATGACTAAAAAGGCCAATTCGAGGCCTTCCACACTGAGGGCAGATACATTCTGTCCCCTGCCCAGCCCCCAGATTTCGCTGGTTCCAGGACTGCCTCTTTGCCTCAGCCTGCCAAACAAGTGTCTCTTCGAATTGGAGAAGGCCATGCTGCGTCTTTAGCCTCCAAGCTGAACGATCAAAGGTCAAGTTTTCCCAGTTGTTAATGTCCATTCCCAGGGCCTTTAGGTCCCCCTTGCAGATATCCTTATATCGCAGCTGTGGTCTCCCTCTGAGGCGCTTTCCCTGCACTAATTCTCCATACAGGAGATCTTTCGGAATCTGACAAGTTGAACGATATAAAGGAAAGCGATATTTTCAATACTAGAATCCTAAACTATAATGACTTTATAAACAAACATCAACCCCTTAAATTGAGCCTGCCAGTTCACAGGTGCTAAGAGTATAGTGCTTTCAGGCCCATAATTTTATATATAGCCCCAGTTCAAAATTAGGCAGCCATATTCTGTACTAGTTGTAGCTCCTGGATTGACTTCAAGCAAGCCACAAATTGCAGCAAACAAATAAGAGAAACTGGAAGATCAAAGATCCCAAGAGTCTAGGCTAGGTTTTTCCGTCAACTCTTAAAGTTCTTGTCAACTACATTGCTGCAAGTATTATTTTCTTAAGCAAGATGCTTAGAGAATTGATGGCCATCAGTCATGTTTCAAGACTGGATATAATAGGAGGAGTTTAGGAAATACCATTATGTTAGTTTCTCTGGCTCTCTCAGCAATCTTCAACACTTATTAATTATATAAAATTGCTAATGCTGCTCAGTCAAAGGTGAATGGAGACATCTCAGGGGTGAAATTCAAAATATTTCCCTACCGGTTCTGTGGACGTGGCTGGTGGGCATGGCAGGGGAAGAATATTGCAAAATCTTCATTCCCACCCCACTCTGGGGCCAGCTAGAGGTGGTATTTGCAGGTTCTCTGAACTACTCAAAATTTCCGCTACCAGTTCTCCAGAACCTGTCAGAACCTGCTGAATTTCACCCGATTTCAGTGGTTTCTACTATTTTTATTTTTAAAAAAAATTGATTTATATGCCGCCCTTCTCCGGAGACTCAGGGAAGCTGATGCATTAAACAATAGCCTTCATACTTTTGTATATTTATACAAAGTCAGCTTATTGTCCCCACAAATTGGGTTCTCAATTTACCTACCTTAGAAAGGATGGAAGGCTGAGTCAACCTTGAGCCTGGTGAGATTCGAACTTACAGTAATTGCAGACAGCTGGTGTTAATCACAATGCTATCAGTCTGCTGAGCCACCAGGCCCAGGGCTGGTGCTTCCACCATAGAATGGCACTAGCAGGTCTATTTGACTGAGATATATTAAAAATAAAGGACAAAAAAAAAGCTCCCTTGCTAAAATAATGCTAAATTACAACTTGTCTAATGGATAACAGTCAGCTTCTAACTCATGCAAGCTAATTGGGAAAGGCCTATTCTGCAAGAGTTTTATCAAGAATGCTAATTATATTTGGATGGGTGGGAGAAAGTGATTAAAAAATGTCATTGAGAGATACATCCCCACCAGTTATTTTGCTCACCTTGGCATCTTGGCTTCTGCCATCCATAAGAGGTCCATGTTGCAAGCAACGATAGGTATATGTGGATATGGCGCAGAAGCGAACTCTACTCCTGGATTCCCATTACTCAGGAGTATATCAATAATCAACTGAAGACAGGTTTCCCACCTTACTGGCTCCCCCAACAGAATTATTCCTAAAGTTGGAGAAAGCCAGACAACTTTTAAACAAGGCATGCTTGCATAGCACACTTTCTAAAACTTTTACAATGTTATTCATTAGATTGTCCACAACTTTTTTAAAAAAAAATTTCAAGTGCTATTTTTAGCCTGATCAAGACCATAAATTAAGCCTGACCTAAGAAGAGCAAACTGTATCCTTAAACTGTATCCTTAAAACCGCAAAGGTGCCCAATAATAGTTACCTTCTATGGTGGGAAAGTCAGTGGTTGGAGGAAGCTATAAAAAAAAAAAGAAAGAAATTTTAAGCAAATGAGCCAAGGCATTGCCAGAGAAAATAATCAAATTTAGAAACAAATAATATTAAGTCCATAAAGCAAGAGAGGTCCAGCTGGATCTTATTTCTTTCCCAGAAATTCCATCCCCAATATTTCCTTTTTCTGAACAAAAGACTTCCTTTTCTAAGAGAAATGACACAGTGAAGATAGCTGAGACTTCATTGTTCCAGAACCTTAACCCTGATGTCATTAAGAGCTTTTCTTATATCATAGATACAAAGGAATGACATTAATTGGCTTCGTATAGGCTTCCTCTATAATTTATAATATCTATAGGCTGGGATCAAACCAACCAATTAATTTCTGAGTGAGGTCAACAGGCTGTCCCAACTTGATAGAATATGGATAAATAGGGGTGCTTGTTACCTGCAAAACCTAACTTTGTCTAAGTTGAGAACAGCACTTTTTAAAGGCAGATAATGTTCTTCTATTAGCATTGCTTCAAATTAGGTATACAGTAATAAAATTTTCACAGCAGAATGTATTTGTCCATGTGGAAATAAGATAGTTGAAACTACCTTACACATATTATTACGTTGTAGATTTTATAGGGACATAAAGTTTATCTATATTTCGTCCCTACATCACACATTTTTCTATGCCCAGGTTAATACGTGCCAGTTCTTTAGGCCGCCGCTTCTGATCAACCATATCCAACAAAGGAAATGCTTTCCTGATGTCTTCAATGGTGAGAATATGCTGAAATCCCAAGCTATTTCAGATGGTCAAGGAATAGCATTTTTTCCCCCAAAGAAAAATGACCAGAAATACAGGTAGTCCTTGACTTACAACCACTTGTTTAACAACAGCTTGAAGTTAAGACAGCCTCAAAAAAAGTGACTTGTTATGACCCATTCTCAAAATTACAACCATTGCACCATCCATGCAGTCTTATGATTGCAATTCAGGTACTTGGCAACCAACTCACATATACAATGGTTACAGCATCTTGTGGTCAAGTGGTTGTAATTTGTGACTTTCCCAGCTGGCTTCTGACAAGCAAAGTCATTTAAGGAAGCCAGATTTGCTTAAGAACCATGTGATTCATATAGCAACCGTGATAAAAATGGTCATAAGTTTTAATTCAGTATCTTTGAACCAGGGGTGCTATTCAGCAGGTTCTGACAGGTTCTGGAGAACCGGTAACAGAAATTTTGAGTAGTTCGGAGAGCTGGCAAATACCACCTCTGGCTGGCCCCAGAGTGGGATGGGAATGGAGATTTTGCAATATCCTTCCCCCAGGAGTGGGGTGGGAATGGAGATTTTGCAGTATCCTTCCCCTGCCATGCCCACCAAGCCACGCCCACCAAGCCACACCATGCCCACCAAGCCACGCCCACAGAACCAGTAGTAAAAAAATTTGAATTCCACCACTGCTTTGCAGTCATCGCTACTGAAATCCTTTCATTCCAGAGTTCATTTAAAATGCATTAAATGGTAACCAAAGTCCCACAACCCAACTTTGTTTACCTCGTATGATTATTCTTGCTGGGTTGCCATTTATTGTAAATTTCAACTGACAAGACTTTTCAGCTGATGCAAACTGTGCACCATTTTTCAATTTACAAGCAGACCACGTCCTGTTTTGAAACCTAACAGCCCATTTGGAAGGAGCAATACATGACCATTTCTTTCAGGATTGTTTTGGGATTGATGTGTATTTCAATAATGATTCCCTCGTGATTACATAGAAGTGATGCATAGATTAGCCAATTACCATCAACAATCACCAATTCGGTGAAAATTGTCCCATTATTAGGGACAGAGGAGATAATAATCCACCTTAGATAAGACCCAGTGTTCTGAAAAAGACTCCCAATACTGAGAATGTAGAAAGGAAAGAAAAGATGACTAAAAACAAAATGGCTACCCAAAGTTACAGTGGGTAAAGAGTGCAAGATCTGAAAGACAAGCCAAGGACAGATGATCATGGAGAAAATCTATATTGTCACTAAGAGTTGGCAATGATTTGATGGCACATAATCAATCAACCAATCAATTTATGCAAAATTATGTTCCTCAAACCATCACACTATTATCTTATTTCTTCCTCATGTCCACACAACGGATGAGGCCACAAGAGTATTTGAGTCTTATTGAGCGAGATGGGACTTCAGATGGGACTTCAGCCTCTTCTTCTCACTATATCCAACATTTCAAAGTGGCACAGGGGCTACAGTATTGGCCCGGAACCAGTGAGATCTAGGTTTAAGTTGCTATTCCTCCATGGGGTTAATTGTGTGATTTGGGCCTCTCACTGTATCACCCCCAATTTACTTGTTTTTGTGTGGAGAACATTAAGGGGAAATTTCCATGTCTGCTATTCTGAACTCTCCAAAACAGGAAAACAGGATAGAAACTGAACAAATACATGCAGCTGTACCCATTATGTAACACTGCTTCTCAACATACAGCTAAGGAAGTGGGAGGAAAAGGAACAGAAAAATTTTGGAAACCGAAAAGGATACTCCCTGGCATTTTGTTCCACAGGACCTTGTCCACACACGAGCACACACTTGTCATGGAGCTGGTGGAAAAGTTGCAGTGGGCTATGGGAAAGGATTACCCATTCAGGAGATACCTGAAAAAGAAAGACAAAGGACATGATAGCTAACCAACTTTTTAACCAAAGACTGCCATCTTAAATAATTTGCCTGGTTAATGCCCAGATTATTTCTATCTCATTCTAAAGTAGACTGAAAAAGCCAGCTTCAAAACTGAGAGATTCCTAGAGCCAACATTTTCACTGACGGACAGATAACCCACCCAATTATAGAACTGGGCATCCTTATACATTAAATAAATGGATACATAAATAGGAATGTTTTTATATGGATGATATTCTAGTTACTAGCTGCACCTAGACAGGTCTAGATATACATGTTGCGGTTATCTTTTGGTTGACTTAGCACAGTGATGGTTAACCCTGCTCTTCCGGGTTCCAGCATGAATGCGTGCCGGCCAGCTGGTCCGGTGTGCATGTGCCCTGGCCACCTGCTCTCTTCTGGACTCCGTTGCACTCATACACATTGGGAGCGCATGCGTGCACCAGACCCTGGAAGCAGTAATGAAATCCAGCTTTTTTTACTACCGGTTCTGTGGGCATGGCTTGGTGGGCTTGGTGTGGCTTGGTGGGCGTGGCAGGGGAAGGATATTGCAAAATCTCCATTCCCACCCCACTCTGGGGCCAGCCAGAGGTGGTATTTGCCGGTTCTCCAAACTACTCAGAATTTCCACTACCGGTACTCTGAACTGCTCAAAATTTCCGCTACCGGTTCTCTAGAACCTGTCAGAACCTGCTGGATTTCACCCCTGCCTGGAAGACAGCAGCTGGCCAGTGCGCATGTGCGCGACAAAACCCGGAAGAGCAGCTGGAAACAGCACGCATGCCCACAGAGGGGGCTTTGCATGCCACCTCTGGCACGGATGCCATAGGTTCGTCATCACGGACTTAATATAACACATTGACCATAGAATTTCCTTTAAAGATCGCTCAGAAATTTATGCTTATCCAAATTCGGGACTGGCTAATATGATCATGCAATGTCACTATTTCATCAGCTTTATTGGGTGCCTTTTTCCACCCCAAGCCAATGCAAAGTGTTGATGCTGCCATTTAAAGTCTTGAACAATTTGGAGCCAGATTATCTCAAGGAACTTTTCTTCCTGTATGTAAACATTTGCATCACCATCATAGGTCTTTCCCTATATGTGTGTTCCTTCTTAGTTACAAGAAAGAAAGTGTTTCTATTCCTGACTTTTCAAATATTCTTCCTCAAAAGCTAACCTGGTGCTTACACCATTATTTGTTTACGACTGGAATAAATTATTCCTTTTCTTCCAGCAATCTGAGAAGTGGGGCAATTTTGGGGTGATGTACCTGTTATTATATTAGCATGATGGCTCTTTTTGTTGTGTAATTTATGGAGGAATTTTAAGATTTTATTATCTTTCATGTATGCATGAAACTATGTATCTGGCTTAATAATCTCCTTGGAGAACTCTTGGCCCATTGAAATGAAAAATAATAATAAATAGGAACAGAAAACATGCATAGACTTGATTAACTATATTCTTCCCTTTTTTCCTGGCACACACATACTTTATTTATTTTTTTCTAGGCTTCAAATTCAGGTTAATGGGATTATTTTTCAGAACTGAATCATTATCAGATCCAGCACAAAATGAAGTTTCATGGAAATATTATGTTAGAGCTTCAGCTCAACATCCAAACACGGCAGACTGCAGACTGCCCAATTTTTGATGAAGATTTTAGTGATGGAAGGAGAAGCCCAAATACACATTACAATCCCAATATGGATCTCTTCATGAATTTGCATAGCTACATTTCACCTGGAAGAATAACCTGACAGGAACATCATATTTTTATTCCTTTTAAATTTGAATCTATCCAGAAGTAGGGAAAAAATGTACCTACATTTACTTTTCGATTAAGCCCAAAATTTTCACTGCTACTGGTAAGCAAGAGAGGTTAAGTGAGTTTCGTCCTATTTTATGACCTTTCTTGCCACAGTTGTTAGGTGAATCGCTGAGGTTGTTAAGTTAGTAACATTGTTAAGTGAATCTGGCTTCTCCATTGACTTTTCTTGTCAGGCGGCCATAAAAAGTAATCAGATGACCCCAGGACATTTCAATGTTATAAATAGGAGCCAGTTGGCAAGCTTTTGAATTTTGATCATATGACCATGGAGATGCTGCAACGGTCATAAGTGTGAAAAATGGTCCTAAGTCACTTTTTTCAGACATTGAAACTTCAGTCACTAAACGAACGGTTGTAAGTTGAGAACTACCTGTACTATTAATGCATCAGCTTGGAAATAAGAAAGAGCCAGTTTGGTCTAGCAGTTAAGGCACCAGGCTAGAAACCAGGGGATTGTGAGTTCAAGTCCCACCTGGGGCCTGAAAACCATCTTGATGACTTTAAGCCAGTCATTCTCTCTCTCTCTCATCTCAACCCATCTCACAGAGTTGTTGCTGTGGGGAAAATAGGAAGAGGGAGGAGTATTAGGTATCTTCGCCGTCTTGAGTCTATTATTCTAAAAAATAATAATGTAGGGATACAAATAAATAAAATAAATGAATGACAAATAAATAGGAATAATATCCAACAAATGGACTATCATTTATTTATTTATTTATATCCCATCTTTATTACTTTTACAAATAACTCAAGGCGGCAAACATATCCAACATACCTTCCTCCTCCTATTTTCCCCATAATAACAACCCAGAAGTGGTTTGGGCTGAGAGAGAGAGTGACTGGCCCGAGGTCACCCCACCAGCTTTTATCCTAAAGCGGAATTAGAACTCATGATCTCCAATTTCTAGCCTGGTACCTTAAGCACTAGATCAAACTAATATAGGCAGCATTAGTTGTACTAAACCAATTCTAGAGTGAGTTTCTGTTAGTTGAGCCCATGAGTTTGGGATCAAGTCTTACCAACTTGAGATACCAGTGGCCAATTACAAGGGAATGAAAAACCTGCAGTCCGAAATAAATTGATGCAATGCAAATTGATCCGTTCTTGCTCTAAGTTTACAATCAGATACTATAGGTTTCTTTTTCCTTACAAAAATCCTGCACAAAGACTTTTAAGAGAATGATCTTCTTAGTACTTCAGAACTCTACTCTTGCAGTCAGCCATTGACTTGATATAACATAGGTCATCTCGATACCTTAAATCCAAGGGCTTCCGTCAGTTCCTCAGCCTTGCTATCCCGAGAACAATTCCCGGCATTGGTTACAAATGCAACAGGCACACGAAAGTGGCCGTTCACATTTGTCAGTTTCTGGAATGCCTTCTTTGCAGCGGGAATGACTAACCGGCCCCGTAAAAGCACTCCATCAATATCAAAGAGGAATCCAAATGAAGGAGATGTCAGCTGCAGTGGACAAAATTTCAAAGGGAATTGGGATTAGGTGCAATGTTAGTTTGAAGAACAACAGGTTTTGTTTTTGTTTTTTAATTTGATTTATATGACGCCCTTCTACGGAGACTCAGGGCGGCTTACAATGTGCTAAGCAATAGCCTTCATCCTTTTTGTATATTTATACGAAGTCAGCTTACTGCCCCCACAAACTGGGTCCTCAATTTACCTACCTTAGAAAGGATGGAAGGCTGAGTCAACCTTGAGCCTGGCGAGATTCGAACCTGCAGTAATTGCAGGCAGCTGGTCTTAATAACAGGGTGCTTTTTAGACCACTGTACTACCAAGGCTCCTTGGTAGTGAGAATGAGTTGCCTTAAGAGCTTTATCAAGACTACGTTTCCAAGAAAAGATAAACAAGGGCAAGTTAAACATTTCTAATCATTTATTTAATGCATTTAATTAATACATTTCAACCGTTCTCTATCATACGTTCAAGGAAGCGATCAAGAATGCTGCTTAAAAGTTAACACTAAAAATTCATGCACAGTCAATAAAAGCTGATGTAGAAAGTATCCCTGATTATTAAAACAGTAGCTTCTCAAGGAACCAATTCATTTCACAAGGTCTCCAAAGAAGTGAGCTGTTCTTGATTTTTTTTTTTTTTTTTTAAAGTCAAGAATGAGATACATATGTTAAGCTCTAGTAAATTATTCCAAAAACCCAGGCCCATCATTCTGGGTTATTCCAGAAACTCAGGCCCATTCACGCTCACAATATGGTTTGGGACCACAAAGTATTATATATCAGTAGGTAAGGGATGCAGTGGCTCAGTGGCTAAGATGCTGAGCTTATCGATCGAAAGGTTGGGACTTCAGCAGTTCGAATCCCTCGGGCCGCGTAACGGGTTGAGGTCCCGTTACTTGTCCCAGCTTCTGTCAACCTAGCAGTTTGAAATCACGTAAAAAATGCAAGTAGAAAAATAGGGACCACTTTTCATAGAAAGCTAACAGCATTCCATGCACCTTTGGTGTTTAGTAATGCCGGCCACATGACCACGGAGACGTCTTCGGACAGCGCTGGCTCTTCGGCTTTGAAACGGAGATGAGCAGCGCCCCCTAGAGTTGGGAACAACTAGCATATATGTGCGCGGGGAACCTTTACCTTTAGGTAAGAGACTTTGTAAGAAAGTCACTTGGAGATATCTGTGTAGTAATTCCAGAAATCTGTAGAGTAACTTCAGAAAGGAGTGTGGGCATGAGAATAAAAATTATACTTTTTATTTCTCTTCCTAGCAATATTTCTTCAGCTTAGGGCTTCTCAGTAATAAATAAACTTATTGCCCCCACAATCCGGGTCCTCATTTTACCTACCTCGGAAGGATGGAAGGCTGAGTCAACCTTGAGCCTGGTGAGATTTAAACTCGCATAATTGAAGGCAGCTGGCAGCTAAGTGCTACTTAAGTGCTACTTAAGAGCGCTTTAATCCGCTGCTCCACCAAGGCTCTTGTTGTAACTTTAAACGGTCCCTCTACCAACTATAAATCGAGGACTACCAGTAACTGGGGACCGGCTTCATTCTATCTATCCCTTTTTCAACGTTGGGCGTGTGAGTGCAATGGCGAATAGCATTTGAGGTCAATCTATCAAACAATAAATCGAGCCTGAGTTTCAGAGGGGAATCCCCCCCCCCTTTACAATCCTGGCCAGGGAATCCCCCGCCAGCTGGGAAGGCGAGCGCTTTTGCACGCCGGCGGCGGCGAAGAAGCCCGAAAGGCCGAAAAGTGGGGAAGACCTTGCGCCTTTTCTCCCCCCCGGCTGGCTCTCCTTGGAAAGGTCACCGGCCATAAAAAAAAAAATAAGGCACCAGCGCTTGGGAGGACGCCCGGGAGGCTCCGCGCTCACCTGATGGAGCCCGGAGGCTGCGGTTGCAAAGCCGCGGCTAAGGCTGGACAAGCGGCCGGACCCGGCCTTGCTTTGCTCCGCTGCTCCGGCTCGCAGCGCCTTTCCCAGCGCGGCTCTGCTCACAGGGCGCCAGCAGCAGCGCAAAGCCATCCGCCCGCCCGCCTCGCTTCCTTGCCCTGCCCGAGGGGGAACCCGGGGGTGGGTGGGGGGCAATCCCGGCCCCAGATCACATGGATCGCAGGGAGGAGCCAGGAACTACAGTTCCCAGATTCCGCTGCTCGCGGGCCGAGGGGGGAGGGGACGAGGGCTCGCCCCGAAGCGGCTCTTTTGGAAACCCGCCCAGGCAGGATCCCTTAGAAAGGGGTTTTGCAGAATCTGAGATCGATCCAATCCCGATCGCTGAGTGGATCTCAGGATCCACCCCCCAAAAGGAGTCCCCCCCCACCCTCTGATCCAAGGCTTGGGTCTGAATCACCGGGTTCAAAACCCAGTGGATTTAAAAAACAAAAACAAAAAACAGGGTTTGACAAACTTTTGCAAACTTTTTAGATGGGTTTAGAGTCCAGAGGTCTCCAAACTTGGCAGCTTTAAGACTTATGGACTTCAACTCCCAGAATTCTCCAGCCAGCATAGCTGGCTGGAGAATTCTGGGAGTTGAAGTCCACAAGTCTTAAAGCTGCCAAGTTTGGAGACCTCTGCTATAGACGTAACTAAATAAATAAAAAGTCCTTGTCTCATGACTTCAGTATACAAGTATTGCCTGCAGATGGGATTATCCCTGAGTATATACCCTGTAGACCAGAGGTCTTCAAACTTGGCCGCTTTAAGACTTGTGGACTTCAACTCCCAGAATTCTCCAGCCAACATAGCATTTTGGAGCTTGTAGTTCTAACGTCCATTAACGCTACGCGTTCCTGATTGGCTAACCCCAAACTACATCTCCCAGAATGCAAAGCCCTTCCGGAAAAGCTCCGGCTATAATTAGTTATTTACGTAGAGGTGTTTTGGTTCGTTTGTTTTTAAGGCTGGCGGCAAATAAGTTACCCAGTTTCTGAAATCTGATGGTGATTCAGACTAAAGGAAGATTTAGGATCTAGGTTTCACACTAAACCCTAAAATGGGAAGCATACAATGATATAATACCCGCTTCCCCCCTCCAATTTAAAAATCAAAATATGAATTATTTGGGCAGAAAAAAGTGGCACTTGCTGGTTGGGATTTTTTGAATTTCAAAAGACCGTAACTAGAAAATAAATGTTCAATAAAATATGTATGTTTTTGGTAAAATAATACTGTATGAAAAATTGCTCACTTCCCTTTAACATATTTATCTGGGTAGTGTTGATATCTTTGACTTTGACTTTTATTAGATTTCTATACCGCCCTTATCCCGAAGGATTCAGGGAGGTGTACAGCCATATTAAAACACATATAATTTACCAAATTTAAAAAAACCATTAAAATCGGATATACAAAAATTTGGCCCGCAAGTTAAAACTAACATACACCCCTTTAAAATTCATATTCATGTTAGTCCAGCCCGGCTTGTTGAAATAAAAGGGTCTTCAGGGCGCGGCGAAAGGCACACAGGTCGGGGATCATATGTACATCTAGGGGCAGCTCATTCCAGAGGGCTGGTGCCCCCACAGAGAAGGCTCTCCCCCTGGGTGTCGCCAGTCGACATTGTTTGGCCGACAGCACTCTGAGGAACCCCTCTCTGGGAGCGAGTTGGCCGGTGAGAGGCTGTTGATGGTAGAAGGCGGTCTCGTAAATACCCCGGTCCTAAGCCATAGAGCGCTTTGAAGGTGGTAACCAACACCTTGAATCGCACCCGGAAGACCACTGGGAGCCAGTGCAGCTCACGCAGGAGAGGTGTCACGTGGGTGCAACAAGTCATCCCCATAATCATCCATGCAGCCGCATTCTGGACCAGGTGGAACCTCCGAGTGCTCTTCAAGGGGAGTCCCATGTAGAGAGCATTGCAGTAGTCCAGACGTGACGTGACGAGGGCATGAGTGACCGTGTGCAGGGCATCCCGGTCTGGAAAGAGATGCAACTGGCTTATCAGGCAAACCTGATAAAAAGCTCCCCTGGCCACGGCCGTCATATGCTCTTCCAAAGTCAGCCATGCATCCAAGAGAACACCCAAGTTGCGAGCCCTCTCTGAGGGGGCCAAGATCTCACCCCCAATAGTCAGCGATGGCACCAGCTGACTATACCGAAACGCCGGGAACCACAGCCACTCGGTTTTGGAAGGGTTGAGTCTGAGCCTGTTCCTCCCCATCCAGATCCGCACGGCCTCCAGGCACTGGGACAGATATTTCCTATATCTGAAGCAATGACTTATTTAAAAAGTATGTATATTATTATTTCATATTGTCCCATTGGGAAGCTTTTATTTATTTAAGAAAGTTAACATCTACCCTTCCCTAGATTTACAAGGCATCTCATAAAAATTACAACAAAGAATTACAGAACTGGAAGAGCTATTGGGCTCTTGAATCCAGCTGCCTTCTTTGGTGCAGGAATCCAGATTCAAGCAACCCTGTACCTGGTTATTATTCCGGTTATAGTTAGTTTTCTAGACTTTTATTGGACATATCCAGATAAGGACAGCCCAGAGCTTTTCCTGTTATAGTAATTAAAAGAGGGTGGCTCTGTCAGGCATATGAATTTAAGAATAAGTTTATTTAATCTATGTGGAAATTAAATTGAATTTAAAACTGGATTTCACGACGGGGGTTCCACGAGAGGTCACTAAGCGTTCCATGAAAGATCATGCTTTACACGTAGTCCTCAACTTACAAGAGTTCATTTAGTGACTGTTGGAAGTTACAATGGCACTGAAAAAAGTGATGTGATCAAAATCCAGACGTTTGGCAATTGATTAATATTTATGGTTACAATGATCACCTTGTGTGGCCTGACATGCAAAGTCAATGGGGAAGCCAGATTCACAACTGTGATACTAACTTAACTGCAGTGATTCACTTAACTGTAGCAAGAAAGATTGTAAAATGGAGTAGCTCATTTAAACAAATGTCTAATTTAGCAACAGAAATGTGGGGTTCAATTGAGGACTACCTGCATTAAAAAAAAAAAAGAGAGACGCTGAACAAAACCCCTCCAATCTCCAACACTAGGTTGGTTTGCTTGACTGTAACCTTGTTGCTGATATCCTTATGATTTATATTGACTGTTTCCTAATATGATTTGATCGCTTATTTGTACCCTATGACTATCATTAAGTGTTGTACTTTATGATTCTTGACGAATGTATCTTGTCTTTTATGTACACTGAGAGCGTATGCACCAAAGACAAATTCCTTGTGTGTTCAATCACACTTGGCCAATAAAGAATTCTATTCTTTTCTATTTTCTTGAGCAAAGCAAGAGCAAAGGAGTGAAGATAACATACCCTTCGAATCAGCTGCAGGCTGCTTCAGTCACTCACTTGCACCCCCCTCCCCCCAATTTTCTGGCAATTCCTCCTGGGATCTCTGCATTCCGCTGAAGTGTGCAACTCACAAGTAAAAAGCAAGATATTGAACTAAGCAGCAAAGCTTAAGGGAAGATTGGCAACAGCTGTGCATGTCAGGCAGGGAGGACATTTAAGCCTCTCAGAAACAGTTTTCCCTTACGGCAAGCAACTTAAGCACCTGCCTTTACGTTTTGTGACTGTTGCCTGAAATCCAGTTATATATGACCCTGGCATGTTAATTAATGAAGACTTTGTCTCTCCCTTGACTTGGCATCGTAAATCTTCAGCTTGACCTTGGACAGCTTGACTTGAAATTCACCTTTGCTCAGCTAAACTCTTATCTGCAAGTAATTTTTCTGTCTTTACATTTTTCTCTGCTCTCTTGCCGCTCAGCTGTTTGAAACAAGTCCTCGAGTCCTATATTGTATACTGCACAAATTCAAAAGAGGGCTGTGAAAATATTTACAGACCCCTCACATCCTGGACATAAACTGTTTCAACTCCTACCCTCAAAACGACGCTATAGAGCACTGCACACCAAGACAACTAGACACAAGAACAGTTTTTTCCCGAACGCCATCACTTTGCTAAACAAATAATTCCCTCAACACTGTCAAACTAGTTACTAAATCTGCATTACTATTAATCTCATCGTTCCTATCACCCATCTCCTCCCACTTATGACTGTATGACTGTAACCTTGTTGCTGGTATCTTTACGATTTATATTGACTGTTTCCCTATGACTATCATTAAGTGTTGTACCTTATGATTCTTGACGAATGTATCTTTTCTTTTATGTACTCCGAGAGCGTATGCACCAAGACAGATTTCTTGTGTGTCCAATCACACTTGGCCAATAAAGAATTATATTCTATTGTATTTAACACTGTGTGTGCATGTGTCTGGCTTCTAAAAGGGGGATAAGAAAACCACGATGCTAAAAGAGAAGGAGAGAGGAACCCTGGATGGTGAGACAGCACAGACTAGTGTGAGATGCTGCCAGGAACTTCATATTGGGGCTCTCCCACCTTTCTGCAAATGCAGTGGTGAGGGGAAGGGGCTCCATCTCAGCAGGGGTGGGCACAGGAGGTTTGGGCTGGGCATTAACAGCAACAGGTGCACACCTGTCTTTCTGCAGGTGCAGGAGCCCAAGGGGCTGTTTTGCCTTGAGGTGGATGCCAGAGACCCAGAGCTTGCCAGAAGCAGAATCAATCCACAAAGCAGGTGAGGGGTAGGGGAAGGAGTCAAGAGAAAAGAATATGTTTTATTCTTTTAATTTAACTGTTAATACATATATACAGGAGAACATATAAAATGTAATAATTTTGTAACTTCTGTCCTAGATTTGAGCTGGAGTTTGAGCAGGGCTTCCCCAAGACCTGAAAAAATATTTTGAAGGTTCCTCTGAGCTTAAAAGGTTGAAAAAACTTGCTCTGGCGTATATAAATGGGATTGATTGAGATTAACTTCAAATGTCTTATATTTTTTTAAAATGTTGTTTTGAGGACTTTTTTAAATTGTCAGTTTTAATCCAGTTTTAGGTACCTAAAGGGTCCCATCTGTAACTTGGGGGCAGCGGCAGCCATGTAAATTGAATAAACCAGTAAATGTCCGGAACAAGAAAAGGAAAATTGCAAGTATCCACCAGTGGTGGGTTTCAAAAATTTTTACTACCGGTTCTGTGTGTGTGGCTTGGTGGGCATGGCATGGCTTGGTGGGCGTGGCAGGGAAAGGATACTGTAAAATCTCCATTCCCACTCCACTCCAGGGGAAGGATACTGTAAAATCTCCATTCCCTCCCCAATCCAGGGGAAGGTTACTGCAAAATCCCCATTTCCTCCCAATCAGCTGGGATTTGGGAGGCAGAGAATAGATGGGGGCAGGGCCTGTCAGAATTTTTATTACTGGTTCTTCGAACTACTCAAAATTTCCACTACCGGTTCTCCAGAACTGGTCAGAACCTGCTGAAACCCACCTTTGGTATCCACGTATTAGTTTGGACCCAAAAAGTGGCCATCAGAAGTTCACTTGAAGAGCTCGGAAGGTGATGGAGAATTGTGTTGAACAGGTGCCAAGTATCAGATTCATTTGGATCTACACTATCTTGCAGGAATATCCCTGGTTATTCAAACCTAATCATTCTGAAGTGTCAGCAAGTCTAAATACTTCTTAGGATCATAATTCTTAGATTATAATTCTTGGTATGGATGTGGTGTTTTTTTCTGTTCTTGTTAATCCTACTGTATTAATTCAGGAGAAGCTATTGTTTTGATTACTATATACAGGTAATGCTTGATTTATTACCACAATTGGGAATAGAATTTCCATTGCTAAGGCAGTTTTTTTTTTAAAGAGTTGCACCTGATTTTATGACTTTCTTTTGCCATAATTAAGTAAATCATGCAGTCTTTAAGCAAATCCAGCTTCCCCCACTCACATAGCCTTTGCTTGTGGGATGTTGGCTGGGAAGATTGCCAATGGCATAATCACATGACCAAGGATGCTGCACCTATTAAACACCTGCCAAGTGCCTGAATTTGGGTGACATGACCATGTGGATGCTATGACAGTCCTCTAAGTACAAGAATGGTGCCATTGTAACTTTGAGCGGTGGTTAAATGGTTGTAAATTGAATGTGGGATACCAACCTTAAGAAAGTGCAATAATTTAAATATTCAGTCCCAAAGTTCTTCTGGTCATCCAGAAGAGGTCACTTTTGTGCCATAAACATGAACTTATTGATACCAAAGTGCAGTACAATATAAATTAGCACTCTGCTGTTGGCCAAGTGTTTTTAGAAGCTAGTAAGGACCAGTCTCATGAATAAAGCTTTGCTCCTTCATGTAAAGTACTACAGTAAATTGATTGTGTCATTAACTTGGTGTCAGCTCCTAGGAACATGTGTATAGACTTAAAAGACAAAATAGTGAATACTGAATAGGAACAACTGATATTGAAAACTAATGATATTTCTCTGAAAAATGGAAATGCTACCAGCAAACATACAACTTAATCAGAAAATCACTTTGTTAATTTTAAATTAAAGTTATATATTCATTTTTACAATAAATGTTGTATGTTACTTCCAAAGGAGGTGCTCCAAAGAAGTTAGCACATTTTAGTTGCTGTAAGAATTTATCCAAAGTTAAGCCTTTTGAACATCTTAGTGAATAAAATGCTTTGAAGCACCATTCTGCACTCAGATAAAAATCCTTCTGAATTCAGCAGGCTTCACTCTGTGTGTGTGGCATAATAAACACTGCTGAAATTAATGGTATTTAGCATATACATGCTTGCACTATAATTGCGCCTTTTAAATCCAAGGTAGTTGTAAGTGTGTAACTGGGCCTGACACACATATTGAATTAAAATGTTTAACTGAATGGTGTTTATAAAAGTTATAGAAACTCCATAAAATAATTTCCTATCAGAAGCACTGCCAATTTTAATGTCATAAATGAAGAAAAAAAAAGTCTAGAGCAGTGTGTGGACTTTAATTCTCAGAATTCTGTTAAAATTGCCAAGTTTGAGAAACAATAGTTTACAGAATAAACTTAGGATTCTTTTTCAGTATTCTATTTTTTTAATGACATGACTATTTACTGTTTTTTATTCCATGTGTTTTCCAATTCCCCCTTCTTATTTTGCCAAATGTTTAAATGCAGTAGCAGGAAAGGAAATCTTTTATCAATATTTCCATAATTCCAGGTCTTCAAACTATACAAATTTAATGAATTAATCGATTTTTGAGATAAGAGTTCCAGGTGCATATTTCCTTCCTATAAAACCAGTCTGTTCAGCACATACTACCTCAAGCATTTACTGCCTATGGATCATATCAATATTTTAAAAAAATGAAAATGGCATGAGGTAACAGTCCTTGGGTTATCTCAGAATATAATTCTGGAAGGATTTCTTTGATGTTCCAGGGAATAAATAAACCCTTTTGTACTTTCAGGGTCAGACCAATTTCATTCCCATTTCTTCACATGCTAGTATAGAGTTCAATTTCCTTAGTAATGGAGGTCAGAGCCATTCAGCAAAGGGACATCATTCCCTACAGAAGGATTTCATTTGAAGGAGCTCACACAAATCATATTCACCCTGAAATCAGGCCCCAGAAGAGCCTACTTATAATACTGGGGAAAGGAGACTGCATTTATTTATTATCAAAATAAGCTGCCCCTGTGAGGCAAGGTATCAATTTTGAAAACATAGTCAAGGAGATATGCAGTCAAGCGATCTCTACTCTCGCGGTAGAGTGGGTTAACACAATATGGTTGGCTAAACACTGCAGGGCCCGTGACAATATAACCATTCCCCCTGCTGGGCTCTAAAATTAGGAATGAAGTATCTTGAAGAGGCAGGAAGAGCAAGAAAGCGCGAAACTAAGGCATCTTGAGGAGACAAAATTAGGAGAGAATACAAAATATCGCTATCAAAATCTAAAGGGCACACTGGGCTAGGAGGTAATTTCAAACAATTGTTATTTTTACATCTACAGAGTAGATTCCTCAATAAAGCAGAATGAAGGAGTAGCTATTTGTTTTTGTTGCTATCTATAAGAACATATAGGCAAAGTGGGATTCACACTTTATTTTTCAGATTGGGGGCCACTCTTAGTGTTTGTGATGTTTCTCTCTTCAGGTATACAGCAGTGGTGGGTTGCCCCCGGTTCGGACCGGTTCATAAGAACTGGTAGTAAAACTGGCGGAAGGCCCGGCCCATTGCCCTGGATGTCGTCAATGGGATCATGTGTGTGATCCCGTTGCGAACTGGTAGTAAAGATAAGTAGTACCCACCCCTGGTGTACAGGTAATCCTTGACTTACGACCACAACTGGGGCCGGAATTTGTCGCTAACAAGACAGTTGTAAAGAGGGATATCATGTGATTGCATTACTTATCAACAGTGCCACTCCCTGTTGCTATCATTAACTAACAATCGTGGGTCATTAAACAAGTACCGACCCCATTCTAAGTCATTTCAGACTTGGTTCCTCACAGGCCCAAGCCTCAGGGTAAGGGACTGCCTCCTCTCCAACTCTCACCCACCCTATCTCTCCTCCATCTCTGCCTTTTGGCCACATTGTATCCTGCCTTGTGGGGTGACAAGCAGCCCCAGAACCTTGTGTCTGTGGATTTATTTGCCACGTTGTTGTTTGGACTTCTTCCATGTTGCTATTGAGGGGCTCCAACAAACCCATGAGCTGCATCACAGCAGAAAGCTCTGTCCCATCAAAGCCCTTCACAGAGCGAAGCCCAGCCCTAGACCAGCAACACAAAGCAAGCAGCCACCCCAGGAAGCTCCAGCCGCCCTGGAAACGAACCCCCAGGAGTGCCATGTGAAGCTGACATTACAGGAAGCCCCAATCACCCCAGCCCCCCTCACTTTTGAGATCCCTACTGCTTTACACGCCACCACCCCAACTGACCTTTGCTGTGTCCTTGCTCCCACTGCTGCTAAGACTGGCCCAACTTGGCTGTTGGTGAAACAATTGCATTTCTTCAGGTCTCACAAGGAAACCACTGTGCACCTGAGGAAAAAAGACTCATGCAGCCAGCAACGGTCTCTCAAAGGCCAGGCCTGCATGTTCAGTCAGCAATGAAGCAAGAAGACTACGAAAGTAAGCTAGGTTAACAGGAGCCATGGAGTGCAAGAGGGCAGGGAAAATAAGTGGGTAGGGAGAGTTGAAGTGCCTCACCATTGTGAGGGTGGGCTGTCAAGGGCCCAAATTTTGATCATGAAGGCACTGCAACGCCCAAAACTTTGAGGACTGATCATGAGTCCCTTCGTTCAGCATCTCTGTAACTTCGAACAGTCGCTGAACATAATGGACATAAATTGAGGATTACCTGTACAACTGTTTATCTTCTCTCAATTTGAAGACTACAACTTGAAGGCAATTTTTGAACAACCTTTGCCGTTCCAGGAATAGCAAACTGTTCTGAGATCTCATTTTTACCAACTGTGGTGTAAATCAGCAGAAGACGTCAATATCCACAATAACAAACTGGAGGATCCTCATAGATATACATGATTCTGGGGACCTATAAATCAGGAAGCTTACATTCTGCTAGCAGGTTGGAGATTTACTTTGGCAGATTAGATCAGCCAGTGGTTTTCTTAACAAAATGGTTTTTCCCTTATCCAAGATAAAGTTTTGAAAAATCTGGCAGTACCAATAATCAATATTTCTTGTCCTAAGGAACATGAACGTATATTGATTATGAACTATTAGACATAATGTAAACTTTTGTAACATCCATCAAAACACGAAATAATTGTATCTGCAATTTTCATCAGTTGCAGTTGAAGGAAATTGGGGGGCATAGAACAGCACGGAGGTTGGGACTAAAAGCTGATAAGATCTAAAAAGCATCCTGAAAAGTATCTTACTATGGTTTATCTAATTGACTCATTCTAATTTTCAGCCATTTTTTGCCTACAATTCCAAGTCCTTCCCTTACTTATAGTGAAACTATGATTCCAATTTACCTTTTGATCTAATTCAGTTTTCTCTTCCATGCTACCTTGAGACATGAAATAGTTGTTCCTTTTTCCTGACCTATCTAGCTTATTTGCATACTAGACTGTGATTGGTTGTAATGAACGTTTTGAAAGGCGGATTATACGTGTAATAATCACTGCACATCACAGTTATCACTATGATGCATACTGGATTGTTGTTTTCAGGGATGCCTCATCAAAAATGTATTCTGATTCTGACACATTAAATTTTCAGATTGAAGTGTAGAAAGTCAGTGCTTACCCCTCCTAGAAGAATGAAATATTTTGAGGAATATTTTTAAAAAAGGCAGAAAATTAGATTTCCCTAAATGAGAAATGAAGAAACATGTTTTTTTAGAGGCAGGAAGCAAACTCAGTCTTTCTTAATAGCCCCAGCAGATATTTTGTACCCATTAAAAAAGATTGACCCAGACTATTCAGAAACAGCCCCAATTTCTCTGCCCCCAAGCAGAAACTGAGGAGGCAGCTTTTAGAAATGCAGATTTGGTAATCCATTCAAGACAGGATATTTTGAAACTCCCTGCAGCAAAGTCTGAACAAAGGCAGAATGGTAAGATCCAAAGCAGGGTGAAAGCTATTAAGCCACAATAGGAATTGCCCAACACCCTAAGAACCCAAGCTGCTTCACTGATCACCCCCAGAGCAGTCCAAACTTCAACCAAACCTGGGAACTCAGACAAACACCTACGTTTTGTATTTCCTCTTTTGCCTATAGAGCTATGACCCCTACATAACCTGTACATGACTCCATAGGAATCTGACAATCTATTGTAACACTCTCTACATGGGGCTCCCCTTGAGGAGCACCCGGAGGCTCCAACTGGCGCAGAGTGCGGCTGTGCGGGTGGTTATGGGAGCAACATGGCGCTCCTGTGTGACACCTCTCCTGCGCGAGCTGCACTGGCTCCCGGTGGTCTTCCGGGTGCGCTTCAAGGTTTTGGTTACCACCTTTAGAGCGCTCCATGGCTTAGGACCTGGCTACTTACGGGAACGCCTACTACCACAAACAGCCTCCCACTGGCCAGTACGCTCTCATAGAGAGGGGCTCCTCCGGCTGCCGTCAGCCTAACAATGTCAACTGGCGGCCCCTAGGGGGAGGGCCTTCTCTGTGGGGGCACCTATTATCTGGAATGAGCTCCCCCCGGAGATACAGAGGATCCCGGATCTGCGCACTTTCTGCCGTGCTTTGAAGACACTCTTATTCCAGCAGGCCGGCCTGGCCTAATTTTTTCCCCTTCTTTTAAATTTTTAAACTCAAATTTTAATTCGTTTTAAATTATTGGGAGTTTTAAACTGTCTCGGGCAAAAATTATTTAATTGGGTTTTAATCATGTCTTAACTTTTGTATTTATGTGTTTTATTTCATGCCTGTTCACCGCCCTGAGTCCTTCGGGAGTAGGGCGGTATACAAATTTAATAAAATGAAATGAAATGAAAATGAAATGACAACAGCCAATAGAATAAATGTTCTTGCATAGGAACAGGAAGCTCAAGTGCAAAGCCCAAAAGAAGGTATAAAAAAAACCCCACACTCAACTCCATTTTGTCAGGTGCCCAGAACCATAAACGCATGTGGTTCTGCTTCATCAATAAACCCTCTTTCCAATCAGCCTCCATATTTCCAGTGTCTTTCTCTCAGCTTGGAACGGAACCAGATGGCTATTTCTTCCAATAGAAGCATGATTCATAGGTGTAATTTTGTAATAATAAATTAAAGAAGCAAAAACTTGTAATTACATTTATTTATTTTATTTTATTTATTGTCATATTTATATGCCGCCCTTCTCCCGAGGGACTCGGGGAGGCTCACAGAATAAAACAACCCAACAATAAATAGAATTAAAATGTTAAAATCGGATTTAAAAACCCCAAATCCCCCAAATTAAAATGCACAGCAGATCAGGGAATTTAGATTGGCGCGGAAGGTGCGGAGGTTGGGGGCCATCCAGAGCCCAGTGAGTAAACCATTCCAGAGGGTGGGTGTGACCACAGAGAACACCCTCATCCTGGGGGCCACCAGCCATCACTGTCTGGCCGATGGGACCCGGAGGAGGGCAGTCCTATGTGAGCACACTGGGCGGAGGGAGGCCAGTAGGAGATAGTCCTGCAAGTACCCCGGGCCCATGCCATGAAGGGCTTTATAGGTGAGCACCAGCACCTTGAAGCGGATCCGGAGGACCACTGGCAACCAGTGCAGCTCGTGCAACAAAGGTGTTATATGGGAGTAACGGAAAGCACCCATAACTACCCACGCAGCCACATTCTGGACCAGTTGGAGCCTCCGGGTGCATCCCAAGGGCAACCAGATGTAGAGGGCATTGCAGTAATCCAGCCGAGATTACATGATTTGAATTAGTACTAAGATTTTAGAACTAAAATCTTGGTCTTAGAGAACATTGGAGGGGTTTTATTCTATCTATGCCACCATGGTTTTTGGCTATTCTTGGCAAAATCTTAAGCATTGGGGTAGGTGAAATCATGTTTATTGATTAATGATCTATTAATCTAATCAAAGGTGATCTTTTTAATAAATCATCATTGTACAAATCATGGCTTAATGTTTATAATAGCAAAGATCCCGTTTTGTTCCAAGATATAATGGATGGATTTGCACAGGATATTAATTAACCTAAATTGTAAATTCCTGGTTTTTGCATACATTTATCTTATGCAAATCCAGAGAGCAGCATTAGTTTATGATTCAGTTTGTTCTGAAAATCCAGTTTTATTGCTTGCATGGAGAAAATTAATTTCAGCACAGTATATGGTAGAAGTATTTATTAGAGTAAGATTCATACATGCTCCATTACATGATTAATGTATTCATAATTGATTATCAGCATTTTAACAAAGGAAGATTTAAAATAAATATATATATAATATATATAAATATATATAAAATATAAATATATATAAAATATATATAAAGTATAAACAGACACCACATGAATAGCATTGATCTCTGATACATACAAAAAATAATGCCTCTAACATTCTGCTATTACTATTTTACCAATATTTTTCTTCCAGAAAAAATGTGTGCTTTATTTATGTACTTATAGTGAAATCAAATCTGATTAGTTAAACAGAATTCAAATGATGAATTGGACAGGATATTAATTATAGATCAAGTCTTCTCGTAGTCATCAAACATATATATAAATGCTGAATTTGGCAATCAATAAATTAAGAAAATATTTTTTTAAAAATTGTATTGCTGCTAAAGGAAAAAAACAAATATAGTTCATATTCAACTCTAAGTTTCTAATAGCTACTATTCTCATTGATTGACTTAGTCAATATACCAAGGTTTTTCTTTATCTTGATGGTATTGTGTCCTGATAGAAATACTGTTAGACAATAGTATGTCTAATATTACTATATTGCACTTCATTAAACTGTTGAAAACCAGCTGGGTTACGTATAAAGTGAAATAGATACATTCAATAAATGATATTACACCTATATAATTGTTGGGAGAAATGTGTGATCATTCAGATATATCTGAATTAAACTGCAAACATCACTGCTCGTCTGAAAGTTAACAAGGTTCTTACCTTTTCTATGCTGTCAAACTAGGCTGCATATTTTTTAAACATTGGCTTTTTTAAAACGTGTAAGCATTTAATTGTATTTCTGCATTTTTTCTAGCCCCAAAATGCAGGTAATCATTTCTCTTCTGATAGTTCATATGATACATGTTTGATAAACAAAAGTAGTATGGTGCAATTGTTACAATTAGAGCCAAGTGTATTAATCTGTGTTAAATATCTATAGGCGATTGATCATTCCTTCATTCTTTTATTCATTTTACTGGGATTATGGGTGGTTCCCACCATGAACCACTCTGAGTAATATAGAGCTCATATAATAAAAATCAATATTATTATTAGATTTTTATCCTTCATAATTTTAAAAAGGCAAATAATTGGTCAATTCAAGATTGTAAAAGTACTGTACAGATACTGTAGTCCTTGACTTACAGCCACAATTGAGACCAGAATGCCTGTTGTTAAGCATGGTGGTTTTGAAGCAAGTCATGCCCAATTATACAACCTTTTTGCCATGGTTGTTAAGTGACTCATGCAGTCTTTAAGCGGATCCTGCTTTTTCTCATTGACTTTGTTTGCCAGTAGCCACCTGGGAAAGTCCCAAATAGTGATCACATGAGCCCCAGGACAAGCTGCAACCACTGAAAATACATACTGGATGCCAAGCAACCAAGTGATGATCTTGTGACTGTGGAGATATTCTGTTGGTTGTGTGAGGACTGGTTGTTAAGCCACAATTTTCAGGGCTGTTGTAACTTTGAATGGTTACTAAAGGAATGGTTATAAGTTGAGGACGACCTGTACTTAATACTCCTGCCTCCTGTTTACTCACAACAATTACACAACATTTACCAATATAATTAAAAATTAGAGAACTTTCTGTTGTTTGTGGGGAAAGGAACACATCTTCTATTCAATCTCAGTACAATAAATTCCATCTTTATGGAGTATATTCTGATTTCAATTATTTTTTTGCCAGATTGTTAAATGAGCAATGATCTGATCAAATTACCTGGGAGAAGCAAGATTTTGTACAGAAGCTCTACTGTGGCTTTTTACCCAGCAACCTTCTCGAACAAAGCTGTAGAATTGGCTATGAACTGGTCCCACCTTTTTTGCCAAATGGCCATGGCCTTTTTCTTCTCATTATGATTCATCCCACTGTATCTACGAAGGGAAAAGATTCAAAGATAGCAAGATACCCTTGAAGAACCAAATGCAGGCAGCCTCCCACCCCACCCCTGCCCCAAAAGTCATAATCTTAAAACTCAACACATTTGTATTCAAATAGAAGATACTGAATAAACAGAATACGGCAGGCTTTCCAATTAAGCACATTAAAGCCAATTCTTATTTGCACTTAATGGTGAAAACATCTTTTTTCTGCCCATTCATATGAATGAGGAAAGCTGAAGCTATCCTTAACTGTACCACTTAAAGTAGATTTCTCCCCTCAAATCTGCTAGAATCCATTACCCATTATTCTTTTTGGGGGGACGGACAGACAGTGAGATGTCTTTTAGAACTGGGGAAAAAAGATAAAGAAGCAGGACAGGGATAAATCATGGTACAACAAATGCCAATATTTAGTCCCTGACTAAAGAGTGTGGATTATAACGTAGCAAAAGTTCTTAATATAGTAGCTGTTATGCCCCCAGCCTCAAACAAAAAGTTTGAGTCATTGTTGTACTACTGTCTATAAGGCTGGATCAGATTTCTGATGCTGGTGCAGGATCCAAGCTGGGTTGGTCAGCGGGACTGAAGGGTTTAGTCTTGTGAGCTTTTGGACTCATGCTGGAGCCCATCCTCATGGAACATCTCTCTAACGCAGTGTCTAGTGTCTGCTAGAGAAACGTGCCTTGAGGATGGGCTCCAGAACGAGTCTAAAAGCTTGGAAGATTAAACCTGTTGTGGTCCACCAGCAACCTGCAGAGCTGGCAGCGGAGTCGTACAGTGATGAGGCTGAGGAAGAACATGGGTCAGTCCTGGAGGCTGGGGAAGGCCCGGATGAGGGCTCTGCGTCAGAGGCAGAGATGGGGCCAGGGCCATCAGGGAGTGAGGTGCGGACTCCGGAGCCTCTAGAGGCTGATAGCAGAGAGGCAGAGGAATAGGAGGAGCCTGTTCCTAGTGCACGCATGAGAAAAGCTGCCAGAAGGCAAGAGCAGCTCAGACAAAGAGGACAACTCAGGAGTAGGGCCAAGAGATGATTGGCCCCTCCCATAAGGCTTAAAGCAGACCAGCAACGGCGTTTGGGCTTTGCCGGAAAACAACGTTGGTAGCTTCGTCTTCTTCTTCGTCTATGTCTTGTATTTATTTTTGTATCTGTGACTTCTGAACGTTTGCCAAGAAAGGCCTTTGGCAGTTTGCCTAATTGGACCATGATTTGTGATAGGACTGAGGAATTTGTGTTGGGAGGAATTTGCTTTAATTTAGTTGAACGACGCTGGGAATTAAGTAATTCTCAGCTGTTCGAATAAAGTTTGTTAGTTTTTTCACTGACTGATTTTCCTACTACTTACTTGGGCCTGGGTCACAACAAAACCTCTGGTCCTGGTGGATCCAGATTGGATCCTGCAACATTATCCTAGGACATGTACATTTGTTCTGATGCTGGGCTTGAGGCTAATGTCCAGCAGGCTTCAGGAATTGATCCAAGATCCTTTAGATGCCCTTGCTGAGTCCATCTATTCTATTGTTTTTGCTGAACAGATGAGTGCCAGATGGAGGCCCCAAAAGGTTAAAAAAATCCCTTGCCTTCAAGACAAAAGGTCGGCATGTTGAGGATTCACACAACCTTTAGGTAAATAGAATCTAGGAGGAGCAGAAAGCAATGCCCCATTCATTCTAAATCTTTACCTAAGTATTGGTTTCGGAGGGTCAGTGATGGTGATGGGCACAATAAACAAAAAAATGGGGGAAAATTTGTAGTGTTTGTAGAGTTTCTTTATAGTGTTTGAAGTTGTGAAGAAGACTCCATCTAGCTCCATCCTAAGTACCTAAATGTTTTCGGCCAGCAAACTGTGTATTTTCATTTTTTTAATGCAAAAAACCCCACCACCCTATTATGGCAAGATAGGTATAGTTTTATATTTGGGCTTCCTATCCAAATTTTGTTGACTAAATTCAATGCTGATATAAACAGGGTGCTGATATATATGAAAAGTCCAGCTGGGTGTAAAAGTTGTCCCTATTTATTGCCCTGTTTGGATATATCTTTGTAAATAGATGATGGGGTTGGTTTTTTTGTCCATAAATGTCAGCATACAAAAGACATGCACTTACCTGAAAGAGTTTAGAATCAGTTGCTTCAGAGTTCTCAGATTGGCACTCAACCCTCCTATGCCCATAAACATCTCGTAGAAATCGTAGGATAATCCCTTTGATCCAAAGATGGATGGATCATCAGAGGCAACCACTATCTGTTGACCTTCTGACAACAGAAAAGCAGCAGGATGGTTTCTCAGATCTGATACTAGCTTCAGGACCTTAAAGAAGAAGAAGACGTAAGCCAAGAGTTATTTTATTGAAGCCTGCATTTGGTTGTGAGGCCATTGGTACAAGGGAACATTCAGAATTCTTAGAACTTATCTAGATCTACACAAAATCACTGTCACAAGGTGGGTTTCTACCAACCGGTAACGGTGGCAGTGGAAGGCTCCGCCCACCCACCCGGACATCATCACGGACGCTCTGCGCATGCACAGAAGGTTTGGGTTAGGGTAAACTGTGCACTCACAGTTCCGAACCGGTAGTGAAGGTAAGTGAACCCCACTACTGGAGGGCTTGTCTCTGCACAAAAGAGCTATTATTTGGATACGGTCGGCAACAAAAATACTTACTTTTATAAATGGTTGAGGTTATTCAACCAGTAGTAAGAGAGCAGTAAACATCTCTCCAGAAATTTAACCAGTACTCAGAAATCAACTGTAAGTGAATCAACATATCTTGGATAGATATTTTACACCTTCTGGACTTTTTTATTTTCTCAGATTCTTTTTTCCCCCCTCTTCTTCTCAGTTGTCCTTTCCTTTATAGGTAGTCCTTGATTTATGACAATTGGGACCAGAATTCCTGTTGCTAAGCAAGGCAATTGTTAAGTGAGTCACGTCCAATTTTATGACCTATTTTGCCATGGTGGTTTGGCAAATCACTGTTGTTAAATGAATCATATGGTTGTTAAGCAAATCCAGCTACCCCCAATGACTTCTACTCTTTGCATCTTTTATCCCACTGAGTGCTAGGAGCATTGTGAACAAAGACAGCATGGAAAAAGTGGTATTTTGTTTCTAACTCTAATCTGATCTTCCACGATTGAAAAACTGGTGCTCTAATCTTTAGCCTCCTTGTTATAGGAAGACGAGCATTTTTTTTCTTCCCATTTCTATATTCCACCATATAGATGTTTCTACCTAAGCATACAATATCCTTATTAATGTTAACTGCTCCTTTTAGCCTACAATTATGTGTCTGTTAATACCCTTGTTGGTGTACTCACTTAGCAACTGTTTGAAGTTATGATGGATCCTCCCAAAGATTACTTACAACCCAGTTCAGGTGGCTGCACAAACTCCTTGCGGTCACATGACTTGGCACTTCAGGTGCTTGGCAACCAGCTCGTCTAGTGTTCCTGCAGTCATGTGACCACTATTTACAACATTTTTGCTGGTTTCTGGCCTTTTATTCTTTATATTCTTTTATTCTGGTTTAATGACTGGCACAAAAAAAGTCACAAATTTGGGTCTGGTCACACAGGTGCCTTGACTTATGGCCAGGGGTGAAATGCTCCTGGTTCAGACCAGATCGGGCGATCCAGTAGTGATCGTCATGGTTGGTTCGACGATCTGGTAGCTATGGCGGAGCAAAGCTACACCCACCCGCCCGGGTGTCATTACTTCCTGGCAGGTGATTTTGCGCATGCACAGAAGGTCTGCGCGTGCACTTCCGAACCAGTAAGGAAGGTAACTAGATTTCACCCCTGCTTATGGCCATCATGACTTAACAATGAAAATTCCGAGGCTCCATTAAGGTCCTAAGTCAAGGACTGCCTGAATCGATCTATTTGCACATGGATTGTCTGCTAAGTAACTTAATCCTAACATCTAGAATGTTCCTCAATCTCCATCTTTTATCTTTCCTTTTTTTCTGGGCTGACAGGAATATTTCCGAATAAAACCTAGTATTTTTCATTTTCTATGGAAACCTATGAGATCTGTCAAAGGATTGGAAAGAACACATGAAGTAATCTCCCCATTTCTTCCTATCCCAGAATATACTAGAGCAAAGCTCAACACTTTTTCTCTTGAACAATACCTGATTAGAAATAGGACAGACTTCTATAGCAATATTCTCCTTCACTGCCCACCTCCTAGCTTCCGAGTGCTTGGCAAGGGCAAATCCGTGACCAATCCGGTTGGTGTTCATTAGCACAGCATCTAACAAATTTTGGTCTATCGAAGTGCCTTCCCAGTCTGAGTAATAAAGGGGGGAGGGGGGAAGAGTTGTTATATAACTTTACAAAAGGATGGCCATCATGGTAGAACTCTCTCAAAATTTTATTCTGAAAGAAGAAATGCTAACGCAATGTGGAAAAACCTTGTGGCATCCTCTGCAAAAGAGCATGAAGAATTCTCACGTTTTTTTTAGCGTCTCAGGGACTCAAACTAAATCACAATGGTATCATATACCTATTTTATCCTTGAAGTAAGACTCCTCATGAAACTCAACTGAAGTCATATGCTCCAAATTACCAAACATTAAACATTTGCTTAATGACTAAAAAAAGGCATAAATTCAAGTCAAGTCTCAATTTATGACCATCATGACTTACTCTGAAAATTCCAGGCTGGGTTAAGGTCATAAATTGAGGACTGCTGTAATGGGCTAATTGCACATATATAGTCTGCTAAGTAAGGTTGCCAACTAAGGTTAACCCCATGTTTTCCCTATAGTTTTCTGCCATCAGATCTAATTTTTAATCCTAACATCCAGGATGTTCCTCAATCTCCATTTTTATTTTTCCAAGATAAACCTTTTAAGATCCCTATACTTGTCCTGTCTTCTTTGTCCCCCTGGCTTTCTTATATCCTTCTGTATTTTGGAGAGCAAAGTGTGCAAAAATTTGTGGGATCAACAATCTGATCCTTAGCATTGATGAGTTCACCATGGACCCCTTTTAAATATCGTTTGTGGCCATGGACCATGGCCCTGGATTCCCAAGATTTAAATCATAACATTTCTTCAAACCTTCACGGACCCCTTGTGACAACATCTTGGCCCCCCCAGATATCCATGGACCACAGGTTTGGACCAGTGTCATATATTGATGTATATTTACTTAAAATTGCCTTCTGCTGTGTTCAAAAGATTCACCTCAGAGCAGGGGTGAAATTCAAAAATTTTCCCTACCGGTTCTGTGAGCGTGGCTTGGTGGGCATGGTAGGGAAAGGATACTGCAAAATCTCCATTCCCACCCCGCTCCAGGGGAAGGATACTGCAAAATCCCCATTCCCTCCCCATCCTGGGAGAAGGATATTGAAAACTCTCCATTCCCACCCCACTCTGGGACCAGCCAGAGGTGGTATTTGCCGGTTCTCTGAACTACTCAAAATTTCCGCTACCGTTTCTCCAGAACCTGTCAGAACCTGCTGGATTTCACCCCTGCTTCAGAGGTAATTACAAAGAAGTTTGCAAAATTCATTTCCTAGTTATTTATTGCACTTCAAAGGTACACTGTGATGTATTTGTGCTTACCTGTCTCACCAGCATGAAAGAAATATGGCAACTTAATTCCTTTAGTTTTTGGCAAATTTAAAGCTTCTTTCAGCTCCGAGAGAGACTTTCCAGCATCTTCCCAACCAACCTGAAAAGAGCATTGCTCTGGATCAGCATTCAGTACTTGGATATTATTAATGTATCAATAACTATCATTAAAAAAAACAGATCTACTCTATTAATACAGACTTATAATGAGCAGTGGTGGCCCACTCGTTAGAATACAGTCCTGCAGACTACTCCTGTTGACTGCCAGCAATTTGGCAGTTCGATCCTCACTGGCTCATGGTTGACTCAGCCTTCCATCTTTCTGAGGTAGGTAAAATGATTGTTAGGGGCAACAGGCTGACTCTGAACCATTTAGAGAGGGCTGTCAAGCACTGTTAAGTGGTATATATAGGTCTAAGTGCTATTGCTATTATGATCACAAACGAGCCCAGAATTTATGTTGCTAAGTGAGAAATGTGTCAAGTGAGCTTTGCCCCATTCTACAACTTTTCTTGTCACATTCACGGCTATCTTTAGAAGATCATTTGACGGCCGTGACTAGGGGGGCCTTCGCACAGGTACACCTGGTGTGCCAGTTGTGCCCTTTCCTAGATCGGGATGCCCTTGCCACGGTCACTCACACCCTTGTTACGTCTCAGTTGGACTACTGTAACGCCCTCTACATGGGGCTGCCCTTGGGATGCACTCAAAGGCTACAGTTAGTCCAGAATGCAGCCACACGGGTTGTTACGGGTTGTTACGGGGGCTTCTCGGTACTCCTGTGTGACACCTCTCCTGCGCGAGCTGCACTGGCTACCAGTGGTTCTTTGGGTTCGTTTCAAGGTGCTGGTGCTCACCTATAAAGCCCTACATGGCTTAGGCCCGGGGTACCTGCAGGATCATGTCCTGCCATCCTCCCATCATCCGGTGCGCTGACGCAGAGTGGGCCTCCTCAGTGTCGGCTGATGGCCCCCAGGGGGAGAGCGTTCTCTGTGGGAGCGCCGACCCTCTGGAATGGGCTGCTCACCGGCCTCAGGACAGCCCCTGACCTCCTCTCCTTCCGCCGCGAATTGAAGACGTGGCTTTTTCACCAAATGGGCTGAATCCGTAGGGGTGATTTTTAATAATTTTAATTAAATTTTTAATTAATTTTAACTAATTTTAAATTGACTTTGATGTTTATGTAATTTTTTTGTTCCTTCCTGTAAGCCGCCCTGAGTCCTTTGGGAGAAGGGCGGCATATAAATTACATAAATAAATAAATAAATAAATAAATTTGTTAAGTGAATCACTGCAGTTGTTAAATATGGTTGTTAAGTGGATCTGGGTTCCACATTGTCATTGCATGTCAGAAAAGATGATCACATGACCTTGGGACGCTGCAAACCGTCATAAATATGTTGTCAAGCATCCAAATGTAAATCACGGGGATGCTGCAACAGTTGTGTGAAAAACGGTCATAAGTCACTTTTTTTCAGTGCTGTTGTAACTTCGAATGGTCACTAAATGAACTGTTGTAAATCAAGGACTACCTGTACTATGGCATCAGCTGCAAACAATTGGCACTGGAAATTAGGGATCCTCCCTGGTTTTCCAGAGCAGGGGTCTCCAACCTTGTCAACTTTAAGACTTGTGGACTTCAACCCCCAGAGTTCCTCAGCCAGCTTTGTTGGCTGAGGAACTCTGGGAGTTGAAGTCCACAAGTCTTAAAGTTGCCAAGGTTGGAGACCCCTGTTCCAGAGAGTACAGGTCATCCTCAATGTATGATGACAACCGAGGCCAAAATTTTTGTTGCTAAGCATGGCAATTGTTAAGTAGGTTTTGTCCCGTTTTATGATCGTTTTGCCACAGTTATTAAGCAAATCACTTCAGTTAAGTAGGAGCCTGAGTGGTGCAGCAGACTAATGCTACTGTTAAAGGTAGTATTTAGCTTCCTGCAATTACTGCGAGTTCAATTCCTGCCTGCAATTACTGCGAGTTCAATTCTCACCAGGCTCAAGGTTGACTCAGCCTTCCATCCTTTCTAAGGTAGGTAAAATGAGGACCCGGTTTGTGGGGGCAATAAACTGACTTTGTATAAAATATACAAAAGTATGAAGGCTATTGCTTAATGTATTGTAAGCCGCCCTGAGTCTCCGGAGAAGGGCGGCATATAAATTTAAAAAAAAAAAGTGAATCTGGATTGATTTTGCCTGTTGGAAGCCAGCTGGGAAGGTCATGAATTGTCATTACATAACCCTGGGATAGTGCAACTGTCATAAATACATGCCAGTTGCCAAGCACCTGAATTTTGATCATGTGACCACAGAGAGGCTGCAAAAGCCGTAAGTGTGAAAAATGGGTCAGTGCGGTTGTAACTTCAAATAGTCACTAAACAAGTGGTTGTAAGTCAAGGATTACATGTAAAATGGAAGAATGGGAGAAACACTTTCAGTCTTGCAAGGTTCTGTTAATGTAATCTAACAATAAAGAAGAAATGGATTTCCTGACTGAGCTTCTGGTCTGGGCTTCATTGCAGGGCTAAGGTAGTCGTGTGATGACGCTTAAATACTTTAGCTCCCCATTATTTCATCCTCTTGCAGTCCTTCTGAAGTAAAACGTAAAACCCACGAGGAATATCAGGAATTACCAGATCAAACCCTGCTATAGTACTTGGGAACTTAGCTCTGAGGTCCATGGCTGTAAGAATGGCTTCTTTGATCTGGGCAAGTTTTTGCTTTCTGCAAGGCAAAAGCAGGAGAAAATATCAGGGGGGAAAAATGGTTGCAGATACTATTGCTTTGATTAAAAAGTGCTGAGCAAATATTGGGCTAAACACATATGATGCCTGAAAAACAGAATAAATACCAAACCAGTTCACCGTCAACAGGGAGCAAAAAGTCATGAGACAAGGGCTTTTTATTTATTTAGTTACGTCTATAGCAGAGGTCTTCAAACTTGGCAGCTTTAAGACTTGTGGACTTCGACTCCCAGAATTCTCCATCCAGCTATGCACTAGACCTTACAGAATTTGCTGGCTGAGGAATTCTGGGAGTTGAAGTCCACAAGTCTTAAAGCTGCCAAGTTTGAAGACCTCTGGTCTATAGGGTATATACTCAGAGATAATCCCATCTGCAGGCAATACTTGTATACTAATGCATTCACCCCAGGAGTGGTCTAACTTAAGGGGTCTCCAAACCTGGCAACTTTAAGACTTGTAGACTTCAACTTCCAGAATTCCTCAGACAGGAATTAGCTCCCTTACAACCTAAGATGTGACTGTATATTTAATCAGGCTCCCTTTACAATGAAAAGTTTGGAACAAAATACTTATCTCACATCAGCCTTGTCAATCAATGTTGGTGCCCCTGCCCTTTGTTAGGTCAGGGGAATCTTAGACGTGGCCTGCAGGGCCGCCCTGGAAACAGCGAAGGACCGGCCTGCGATGCCTCTGTCAGTAAAAACGCTACCCCTACCCCAAGCTCTGTTTTTGCTGGCAGAGGGCTGCAAGAAGCCGTCGTGGCCGAAAACGAAGCTCAGGTGCCTGTTTTTGGTGGCAGAGCACTCGGGCCTCCACAGGCGCCCCCGACACAAGTGACATTGAGCTGATCATGCCCACCCTCGCCCCCGAGGTCAAACACCACCCTGATGCGGCCCTCAATGAAATCGAGTTTAACACCCCTGTGTTAGACTATAAATTTCACAAATAACTTTGAGGATACCAAATTGGAGAAACATGCCAAAAGGGATTCTTTTCATAGTATCAAACACATACTTTACACCGGAAATTCTTCTACATGCTCATTGTCATGCCAAACTCAATTAGGATTGGCTTGGAATAAGCCAAGTTATTCCTCACTACCATTATAACATATTTTAGGTTCACCCTTTTGAATATTCAGGACTCGCTACACCCCAACCTCCTAGGTGGTAAGGTCTAATTCTATCTTAGTCTGATGCCCATGCGCTTTCAACTCCTTCCCTTTAACACAGTGGTGAAATTCACAATTTTTTACTACCGGTTCTGTGGGTGTGGCTTGGTGGGTGTGGCAGGGGAAGGATATTGCAAAATCCCCATTCCCACTCCACTCTGGGACCAGCCAGAGGTGGCATTTGCCGGTTCTCTGAACTATTCAAAATTTCCACTACCGGTTCTCTGAACTACTCAAAATTTCTGCTACTGGTTGCCCAGAACCTGCTGAATTTCACCCCTGCTTTAACACTCTCCAACAAACCCACAAATTCTATCACACTTAGCTCTTTTGTATCCATTGATCTGGTTTCTATTCTAAGGAAATAAGAAGTAAGTTGGAGGAAAGGAAGGCAGGAAACTGGTAGGCCTTAACAATTCATCCAGAAATGAGCTATGGTATGACAGAGAAGCTGTGATACCCCTAATGTTGCCCATTTCCCTTGTCACTGGCTACAATGATGTGGGTGTTGGTCTGTAATTCAGGATTTATGGATTCACAGTCCTAGTGGGCATCAGGAAGAAACATATCTCTAGATACTCATTGGATTGATAGCTATAAAGAGTATGATGGGATTTTTAGTCATTACCCAAAGGTAGTTTAATTTTTAAAAAATTAAGATTGATTCTTAATTCTTATTCTTATTCTTAAGATTGATTGATTGATTATGTGCCATCAGGTTGGAGTCAGCCACACAGATGTTTTTTTCCAAAAAGATCTAATCCCAGCCTGGTCCTTCATGCCTTTCAGTGCCAGTATAATTGTGCTCTTCCACCTTGCTCGTTAATATTAGTTACTTAAATTCAAACGTATGGACCTGCCCCAGTTGCAAAGCTACCTAGACATCCCTTACCGGAGGGTCGTATATATAAGTTTTACACCCACAAAATCAGGATGACTTTTTACAAATCTCTTAGTCACTTCTTCAAAAGCTGCCACAGACCAAAATTTATCATGAACAGTTCCATCCAGCTCATATATCTGTGGGCAAAACAAGAACAAAAGTTTAAACCATGTGAAAAAAGCTCTTATAGGAAAACCTTATATACCATACGTAACCATTTGCTAACATAGATCACCAGGAGGCAGTATACGACTAATTTCATGGTAAATCTGGACTCACTGGATGTATGTAGCTACTGGTGACTCTTATTCTTATTCAAACCACAGAATAAGATCTGGTTATATACGTCCAATGAGTCCCAGTATAGGACAAAACCCGTTATCTACTGCCACCTGGAAATAAAAGCACTAGATAGGATTCATTGTACATGATATAAAAATAGATTTCCCCTTCTCCAAGAAGGGTGGTAGAAGTCACATATGTGATGTAACATGCCTCCCTCCCTCCCTCCCTCCACCCACCCACCCACCCACCCACCTATCTATCATATCTATCTACCTACCTACCTACCTACCTATCTATCTACTGTATCTCTCTCTCCCCCTCCTCCCAAAGATCAAAGGAGGAGGAGGAAGGGGGTAGGGGAGGGAAAGGGAAAGAGAAAGGAAAAGGAGAAGGAAAGGGGGACAGGAAGAAAAGCAGGAGATGTAGAAGAGGCGGGGGAAGAGGAGGAGAAGAAGGAGAAGGAGATATGTATATATTACCGGTGGCAGGATAACTCTGATTTCAACATACTGCACATTATCTTCATAGAGCTCCATCAGCGCTTGATACAAATAGGATTTAAACACAGGTGCATAATTAATAAGGCCAGAAGCGGTGTTAAAGATATTTTCAAATTTCTGCCGGATGATAGCTTGAGTTTGGTAGATCTCCTCTGGAGTATCTGTTACTAGTGTTAGATTCCTCAGTAAACTGGAGAGGGAGAAAGAAAGGCATAGTGGCAGTTTAACAATGAGCACAAGATGCTTGACTTCTGACTTGAAGAATCATCACAAAATCTCTTGTTCTTGGCCACAAGCTCAAGATCAAGTAACCAGGGGTGAAATTCAGCCGGTTCCTACTGGATTGTATGATACGGTAGGGCCGACTACGCAAAGCCCCGCCCACCCGCGCGGACATCATGATGTCCCTTTTTTGCAATGATTTTCAGCCACTGCACATGCGCAGACGACATTCACACATATGTGAACCGGTAGGGAAGGTAAGTGAATTTCACCCCTGCAAGTAACCTTTTAGATACTCCGAAGATCAGTTTCTTGCACAATCACTTTTTTTTTTTAAATTATTTTATGCAGACACAATTAATAAACTTCAAGCCTAGAAGAAACAAATAAAGACAACCGCAAACAAATTAAAATATATACTAATAAGGAAAAGTAAAATGAAGAAAAAAAATCTCTTAAATATTATACTTATCAATAGTCATTGATTTACTAACGAATATGTTACCTAATATGTTCAATAGAAAATATTATTGTAAAATATTACATCTCTGGCTTTGCCATAGTAGCACGTACAGCTGCATCTTTTGATGGTAGAAAATAATCAAATAAATGATCTGAAAATAATTTTCCAAAGAAATAAATGACACCTTTTCAACAACCATTTCTTGAAGTTTGGAGTAATAACAAATTTCCATTTCTCAATATAACTCTTTTAGTTCTCTTACCCAGAATTACTAAGCATGTATATTCTTTAGCCTTTGTTTATGTTTTTATATTTCTTAACTGCTCTTTTCCTTCCCTGCCATAAGTTCCAGTGGACATTTAGTATGTTTGCTTCAGGTGTTACGGCTAGGATTCAGTCCTATGCCTATTTGGTCTGAATAATAAATTCATTCATCCCGCTATTTCAGGTTACTTAACTTTTTTTAGTGAATTAATCACAATTACTAGATTTGCTATGATCCATAAACCATGGCCAAGAACCAGAATATGCTAAACCAAAACCGAACTAGCCACAAAACAGGTGCAAAGATGCAAAAAGGGGATCTGATTTTTTTTTACTTCCCAGTGTAGTTTATAGCTCTGGTATTTCCTGGTAATCTCTCATTCAAGCATTAACTTAGTGTTGCAGCTATTGTGATCCTTATTAATTAAAAGAAAAAAAACTGGGAAGGTATACAGTCAGGTCCAGAAATATTGGGACATCGACACAATTCTAACATCTTTGGCTCTATACACCACCACAATGGAGTTGGAATGAAACAAACACAATGTGCGTTAACTGCAGACTGTCAGCTTTAATTTGAGGGTACGTACATCTAACTCAGGTGAACAGTGTAGGACTTACAGCAGTTTGTATATGTGCCTCCCACTTGTTAAGGGACCAAAAGTAATGGGACAATTGGCTTCTCAGCTGTTCCATGGCCAGGTGTGTGATATTCCCTCATTACCCCAATTACAATGTGCAGATAAAAGGCCCAGAGTTCATTTCAAGTGTGCTATTTGCATTTGGAATCTGTTGCTGTCAACTCTCAAGATGAGATCCAAAGAGCTGTCACTATCAGTGAAGCAAGCCATCATTAGGCTGAAGAAACAAAACAAACCCATCAGAGAGATAGCAAGAACATTAGGCATGGCCAAAACAACTGTTTGAAACATTCTCAAAAAGAAGGAATGCACCGGTGAGCTCAGCAACACCAAAAGACCTGGGAGACCATGGAAAACAAGTGTGGTGGATGACCGAAGAATTCTTTCCCTGGTGAAGAAAACACCCTTCACAACTGTTGGCCAGATCAAGAACATTCTCCAGGAGGTAGGTATATGTGTGTCGAAGTCAACAATTAAGAGAAGACTTCACCAGAGTGAATACAGAGGGTTCACCACAAGATGTAAACCATTGGTGAGCCTCAAAAACAGGAAGGCCAGATTAGAGTTTGCCAAACAACATCTAACAAAGCCTTCACAGTTCTGGAACAAGATCCTATGGACAGATGAGACCAAGATCAACTTGTACCAGAGTGATGGGAAGAGAAGAGTATGGAGAAGGAAAGGAATTGCTCATGATCCTAAGCATACCACCTCATCAGTGAAGCATTGTGGTGGTAGTGTCATGGCGTGGGCATGTATGGCTGCCAATGGAACTGGTTCTCTTGTATTTATTGATGATGTGACTGCTGACAAAAGCAGCAGGATGAATTCTGAAGTGTTTCGGGCAATATTATCTGCTCACATTCAGCCAAATGCTGCAGAACTCATTGGACGGCACTTCACAGTGCAGATGGACAATGACCCAAAGCATACTGCAAAAGCAACCAAAGAGTTTTTGAAGGGACAGAAGTGGAATGTTATGCAATGGCCAAGTCAATCACCTGACCTGAATCTCATTGAGCATGCATTTCACTTGCTGAAGACAAAACTGAAGGGAAAATGCCCCAAGAACAAGCAGGAACTGAAGACAGTTGCAGTAGAGGCCTGGCAAAGCATCACCAGGGATGAAACCCAGCGTCTGGTGATGTCTATGCATTCCAGACTTCAGGCTGTGATTGACTGCAAAGGATTTGCAACGAAGTATTAAGAAGGGAAAGTTTGATTTATGATTATTATTCTGTCCCATCACTTTTGGTCCCTTAACAAGTGGGAGGCATATATGCAAACTACTGTAAGTCCTACACCGTTCACCTGAGTTGGATGTACATACCCTCAAATTAAAGCTGACAGTCTGCAGTTAACACACATTGTGTTTGTTTCATTCCAACTCCATTGTGGTGGTGTATAGAGCCAAAGATGTTAGAATTGTGTCGATGTCCCAATATTTCTGGACCTGACTGTATAAGGCAGAGATGAGTTTCAGCAGGTCCTGACCAGTTCTGGAGAACCGGTAGCGGAAATTTTGAATAGTTCAGAGAACCGGTAATACCACCTCTGACCGGCCCCGCCCCCATCTATTCTCTGCCTCCCAAGTCCCAGCTGATCCGGAGGAAATGGGGATTTTGCAGTAACTTTCCCCTGGAGTGGGGAGGGAATGGAAATTTTATAGTATCCTTCCTCTGCCATGCCCGCCAAGCCACGCCACACCCATCAAGCCATGCCCATAGAACCGGTAGCAGGGGTGAAATGTAAAATGTGTTACTACAGGTTCTGTGGGCGTGGCTGGGGGGATAATGTGACTGGGTGGGCATGGACAACTTTTTTTTTTTAACTTTTCAAAGCATTTTTTCTAATGCTTTGAAAAACCTCTGGCGATCAGGCAACTCAGCTAGGATCGTCAGAGAGGCTTTTTAAAAAATGCTTTGAAAAGCCTCTCTGCCGATCAGACAACTCAGCTGGGATCGTCAGAGACTTTTCAAAGCATTTTTTTTACCACCTCTTCGGCCAAGAGGTTGCAAAAAAAAAATGCTTTGAAAAGCCTCTGAGGATCCCAGCTGAGCCGCGCGATCATCAGAGGCTTTTTTTTTTACTTTTAAAAGCATTTTTTCATCGGAAGAGGTTGTAGAAAAAATGCTTTTAAAAATAAAAAAAAGAAAAAACTTCCGATGATTGTGCGACTCAGCTGAGCATGGTGGTGGGGTGGGGTGGTGCAGGGATTTTTGCTACCGGTTCTCCAAACCACCCGTCGCCATTGCTACCGGATCGGGTGATCCGGTCCGAACCGAGAACATTTCAACCCTGACCGGTAGTGAAACATTTTTGAACCCCACCACTGATATAAGGCAAAGGCGGGTTTCAGCAGGTTCTGTCCAGTTCTCGAGAACTGGTAGTGGAAATTTTGAGTAGTTCGGAGAACCTGTAGTAAAAATTCTGACTGGCCCTGCCCCCATCTATTCTCTGCCTCCCAAGACCCAGCTGATTGGGAGGAAATGGGGATTTTGCAGTAACCTTCCCCTGGAGTGGGATGGGAATAGAGATTTTACAGTATCCTTCCCCTGCCATGCCCACCAAGCCACGCCCACCAAGCCATGCCACGCCCACCAAGCAACGCCCACAGGACCAGTAATAAAAATTTTTGAAACCCACCACTGATGTAAGGTAAAGATAAAAGTTCCCCTCGCACATATGTGCTAGTCGTTCCCGACTCTAGGGGGGATGGTGCTCATCTCCGTTTCAAAGTCGAAGAGCCAGCGCTGTCTGAAGACGTCTCCGTGGTCATGTAGCTGGCATGACTAAACACCAAAGGTGCATGAACGCTGATACCTTTCCACCAAAGGTGGTCCCAATTTTTCTACTTGCATTTTTTACATGCTTTCGAACTGCTAGGTTGGCAGAAACTGAGAGAAGTAACGGGAGCTCACCCTGTTACATGGCACTAGAGATTTGAACTGCTGAACTGCTGACCTTTCAATCAATAAGCTCAGTGTCTTATCCACTGAGCTACCATACAGTCCTTAATATTCTCTTTTGAGGCATTTTGAAGGTAGCTCTGTGTACAAGAATTAGATTTTCAAAGCACTCAGTGGTATCCATTGTGTCAGCTTAACACTACCTAGGCTGTTCGGTTTATTTATTAATGACTTTCATGTGGGGAGAGAAAATATGATCTTGAAAAAGATAAACAGGACAGGATTAAATTTGTTAAGGTGGAATAACCTCAAGATTCAGGAAGCTCTTGACAAGCTGGAATAATGGGCAGAAAAGTTCCTTCATCTAAGTAGGAAAAGCATGATTATGGGATGTAGGACACCGAGCTGAGCAACGTGGTTTTTGAGAAAGATGTTTTGATGGAGCACAAGTTGAATATGAGCCAACAATATGTCAGTGTTAAATACAAGGTCAAGATCATGAGAAATCATTGTTCCATTCCATTTGCTTATTCTAGAATGTACAGTATCTAGAACATTGTGTCTAGTTCTGGGCACTGGACTTTGTCCAAAGGAGCACACCCATGAAGAGCACTGGCCTGGTAAGAAAAGATTGTAAAGAAAGATTGGAAACCTTGGACTGTGCTTAATCTGGAGAGGGAAAAAATACAGTAATGTATAGTGGCTGTCTTCAAGGATCGTAAACGCTCTCATGCTGAACATGGGAAGGAATCCTTTCCATGTGGATCAGTTGCCATAACCGTATCTCGGATCCAAAGAAGAACATGAGAATCCAAAGAAAAGATGATTGTTTTGCAAACAAATAAACTGGGGTGCTGATTTGTTATTACTGCTAACATTCATATTGTTATTACAATTATAGAGAAGAGAGAAGACAGCATGTTCAGAGCAAAGTTTAGCAAACAAGATGTGCTAAAACTGAGAATTGTGCAATTAAAAGTGGAACCCCAGAAGAAACAACTGGCCAGATTCATGGGCCATGCTGTAGCAGCTGAAATGCTGAGAATCTTACTGGTACCAGGTCAGCAGGAAGTCCACCTCTGATGGGTATCCCAGATCCAGCATTTCTGCCCTTCACCTGGGAAGCCTTAGAACAGGGGTCTCCAACCTTGGCAACTTTACGACTTGTAGACTTCAACTCCCAGAATTCTGGGAGTTGAAGTCCACAAGTCGTAAAGTTGCCAAGGTTGGAGACCCCTTCCTTAGAAGACATTATGAAGAAGGCACCATCTACTTAATCCAGGGACTGCTTCTCCCTCACTTGGTTAATTCTTCTTTTGCAAGAATTAGCATCTCATGAGATTAGCCTCAGGATGTAAAAATGCAGATAGCACTAATGTCTGCTGACTCTGGGGGTTGGGAGGAGAACTTCCTTCTTTTTAGGAAACTGAGCAGAAGGAATGGGAGGAAAGCTGCTTTCTGAAAGCTGCCCCGGGAAACATTCAGTAAAACCTGGCTATTGGGCTAATCTACATTTTTGATTCACATAATGATACAAGTTATATATCTAGTTCGCATAAACTAGAAATATAGGCTAGATTCATAAAAAACAGATAATGTCACAAAAATATATGGAAGGTCAATGTACACATGGACCCACTAACTCGTCAACTAACTTGGTTGTTCCATTAAATATACCAAATATACCACATTTCATTTCAGTTGATATCTTGGTATTTAGCAATCTTATTGCCAAATTTGGACAATAAAAACATCTTTGACTATATTAGTTGTAAACAGTGGTGAAATCCAAATTTTGTTACTACCGGTTCTGTGGGCGTGGTGTGGCTTGGTGGATGTGGCAGGGGAAGGATACTGCAAAATCACTATTCCCTCCCCATCCTGGGAGAAGGATATTGCAAAATCTCCATTTCCACCCCACTCTGAGGCCAGCCAGAGGTCGCATTTGCCGGTTCTCCAAACTACTCAAAATTTCCGCTACTGGTTCTCCAGAACCTGTCAGAACCTGCTGGATTTCACCTCTGGTTGTAAACCCAAAGGGCTGCCACATGAGGTGGTGAGTTCATTTGCATGTCTTCAGGTAGAGGCTAGACGGAGTGTTGGAAATGCTGGATTGGATCGTTCACTGAGTAGGCAACTGGACTGGATGACCTCTAACATCCCTTCTAAACTTCTTTTGCCACCAATAGCCTCCCACTGACCAGTTCGTTCTCACAGGGAGGGACTACTCAGGGTACCGTCAGTCAAATTATGCCGACTGGCGACTCCCAGGGGGAGGGCCTTCTCTGTGAGGGCTCCAACCCTTTGGAATGAACTGCCCCCTGAGATACGAAATATCCCTGATCTCCCCCTCAAAACCCTGATGTTCCAACAAGCGGGGCTAAACATATGAACATGTGAATGTTTTTAAAATGTTATCTAATTTTAGGTTCTATTTAATTGGGCCAAACTATGTTATAATAATAATTTTAATTAGCAATTTTATGATGTTTGTGTATCTATATTTTTCTTGACTGTACACCGCCTTGAGTCCTATGGGAGAAAGTTGGTATAGAAATATAATAAATAAATAAATAAATAAATAAATAAACATAAGACTCTATTACCGAAAATAAATTTGAATACTGAACAATTTCTACACTCATAAATATTTGTTCTAGGTCTCTAAAATGTTTTGATATAGATTTCAGTGTTCAATTTTCATCAGTACTCTTGCATTTTCTTTGGAATGAGTAATTTCAGTTTATTTCATCATAAGAAATGTCCGTCTAGTGCCTTTTGACTTATTATCACTCCCCCCCCAAGTGAATAACATGCAAATATGCTCATTATATGAAGGAGAAATATGCAAATCAAGTTTGGCTCATGCTGTCGCTCCATCCAAGCCCTTCACAATAAACCAGGGTTTCACCCAGGGCCTACACCACATTCCTTCACTATGACAACTGTGACCAGCTCCTATAAGTAGCTTGTGCTTGGTGCCTTTCCTAATCAGAGCCTGATCGGTGAAAAATATACATTTTTCACAAGCAAGCAAGACTTAGATTGAATTTCCCCATCATGTTTGTCATTATTATTAATCGTAATAATATTTGTGCTCCTACAACTTACAAGAAATAGCATTGTCAGTTATCGTAACCCGAGGTAGCAATGGGTCTGGTCAAACAGACAGGATGGGACAACACAAAATGAATTCTCTTTGCCACACATTTAAAGGGTCAGCTGCTGTTTCCCTGCCCAAGAAGTCCTCCCTATGCTTTTAACTGCAGGTAATGTTTCATTCCCTTACTAAGTGGGATGGGAGGACTAGATTAAAAGAGTGGTGAAGGAAGCTAAAAATCCAATAGCCCTGATTTGCTCAGGGTGTTTTTTCTTTTTCTTTCTTTCTTTCTTTCTTTCTTTCTTTCTTTCTTTCTTTCTTTCTTTCTTTCTTTCTTTCTTTCTTTCTTTCTTTCTTTCTTTCTGTGTCCACCAGTCAAGGAACTCAAAGTTAAGGTTTCCACAGCAACCTTAACTCTGCCCTCTTGTGCATGACAATGGGGGTCTTTCGTTACATTCGCAGACAAAAGATTGGGCAATGCAAGAAAATACTCCGTAAACAATGCAACATAATAGGAAGGAAATGAACCATAGCACTCACAGCAGCATTTTCTCCTAGTTTATATGTGGTAGTAACTACCATTTCAGGGCTGTTCTGAGAAGAGCTGCTTATGTAGTGGACATAGCAAACATCACCCTAGAAACCAGGAATGGATGAAGGGCAGAGAGGCATCTTTTACAAAGTTATCTGAAGGATAAGATACAAGGAATGGCCAAGAAGGATAGTTTTAAAAGAGAGATCTCCTTCAGCTCAGCAGGGAGATATCACAAAGATTTGGCAAACAAAACAAAACAAAAAATCAGAGAGAATTTTAAACTACAGGTTTTTTTAATTTAAAAAAATGAACACAATTTTGGGCAACTTGATAATATTTATTCAAAATGAGTCGTATTATACCGGTACCTAAACCCTACTAAAATAGCGTAGAATTGCATTTTATATGTGTTCAGTATGATAGTACAGGTAGTCCTCGACCTATGACAGTTCATTTAGTGACTGTTCAAAGTTACAGTAGCACTGGAAAAAGTTAATTTATGACCATTTTTCACACTTACAACCGTTGCAGCATCCCCATGGTCACTTCATCAAAATTCACATGCTAGGCAAAGGACTCATATTTACGACCGTTGGAATATCCCGGGGTCATGTGATCCCCTTTTGCAAACTTCTGACAAAGTCAAAGGGAAAGCCAGATTCACTTAACAACCATGTTATAAGAGCCTTGGTGGCGCAGTGGACTAAGTGCTGTTAAAGTAGCACTTAGTTGCCAGCTGCCTGCAATTACTGCAAGTTCAAATCTAACCAGGCTCAAGGTTGACTCAGCCTTCCATCCTTTCGAGGTAGGTAAAATGAAGACCCGGATTGTGGGGGCAATAAACTGACTTTGTATAAAAAAGAACACCGCTTAGGGGGGGCCAAAAGCCCTATTAAGCAGGTATATACAAAAGTATGAAGGCTATTGCTTAATGCATTGTAAGCCGCCCTCAGTCTCCGGAGAAGGGCGGCATATAAATTGAACTAATAAATAATAAAATAAATAAATACTAACTTAACCACCGCAGTGATACACTTAACAACTTTCTTAAGAAGAAAGGTCATAACGTTGGCAAAATTCACTTAACAACTGTTCCACTTAACAGAACCTTTGGGCTCCATTGTGGCCATAAATCGAGGACTACCTGTATTGCCATTAACATTTTAATCTCAGCAAAATGTCGTCCTTGCAGAAGTTCTCCACTCTTGAGAAAAGAGAAAGTGTCTCTGAGATAAAATGAACCAAACAGATCTGATGGGTTCACAGAACGTTTACTATGGGTAGGAAAATGGATGGAGAAATTTAAAGACAGTCAAATGCTGGCAGAAAGTGAGTAGGTGATATACGGCCTTGCTGTGAGGAATTCCTGTTTCTCAGTAGAAGCAAAACTGGCTGGGTATATGAGCACGACAGCTGAAAATACCAGGAGAAGCATAAAAATTGAATGCAGGAGGAATGGGGTACTTAAGAAGGGTGTGGGATAAAACAAAAAGAGATAGGGTCAAGAATGAATGGCTGAAGAATGAATTCAGACTGAACACAAATCAGTGTGAAAGGAGCGTGCTGATATGGCTTGGCCACACAGTAAGAATGAATGAGAAACTGAATTGCAAAACAAATACATGAAGGAAGAATGTATGGGTTGAGTGGAAGGAGAAACAGAATCATGTCTGGATGGAGTTGGTGAGATCTTCAAAATGAGAGAACCTTGAAAAATAAAAGGCAATGTTTCGAAGTACAGCATGAAATCGAGGATGGGATGAGTTACAAAGATAAGAAAATATGGAGAGGGGGAATTCATGATCCTATATATTGGATTGAAGTTTACCTTTTTCTTATTTCATGCCTTTCATTCCCTTTGCTTACTATTTATTATTCCTTCCCTGTGTTTTGGATTAAGTTGCTTATCCAAACAAGGGAACTGCATGATGGGTATGTATGTATGAATGTAATTGACTTTCGCAGGACTGAATAAATTGGGTATTCTTGCTTGATTTGAACTAATGTGAAATACTTGCCATAGTCAGATTCTGGGGAGGGGTGGGGAAACCATTTTCTCAGCTCCAACTTTCATGCAAAATGCATGTTGCATATTTGATGTAACAGTGGCCTGTCTCTTTTTTTTTAGGTTTAATTTTTAATTAAGCTTAATTAAAGGCTTAAATACATTAACTAAATCCTTTTGAGAAGAGACGGAAAATGTATATTTGCGAATTAGCAGTTTGCCATCAAATGAAATGGTCCAATCTCTGTAAATTATAGAAAGTGCAATAAGGAAACTCAAGGGTCACATGTCTTCTGGAAGACATATGTTGTCCACCCTGTTCATAAATCAAGTAACTGAGATTCAATAGGCAAAAACGTGAAAGACTTTCATTTGGATTACTTCCTACTTATATTTCTGCCCCTTAACCCATCAAGCAATAACTCCTCAGCCTATCCGTGCTTACTACATATAAACTGTAGATATTGCTTCTAACTAAAATCTCCCATTCTGTAACTTACTGTATCATTTTGTGTTTTTACATGGGATGGGGACAAAATTAGCTTTGATCTGTATCACAGCCAGAAATGAGATTATCAACTTTTTCCATGTTTAAAACATACACAGTTCCATCAATCTTTAGTTTTTAGGAATCATTCTTAAAATAAGATGATTCAATCTGGCCACAGAACTGGAAATGAAATTTGACTACAGTAATGCAGAATCCAGAATATTCAATAACCATGTAGGTCTTGGAGTGAGGGCTGAAGCTGGCCATGGTAGGACAATCTCCAAAACATGATGCAGATGCCCTCCACAACCAAGGTTGAGAAACAGACAGCCAAAAATCCATTTTCACATTGGTTGCTTCTTCATTATTAGGTTTTCTAGTATCTGCAATTAAAACAACATATCTGTCCCAGCAGCCTTGACTTTGATTCCTCTATTGGTATCACTTGAATGCTGGTTGAATTTTGAAACAGATCTACTTCCATGCCCTGAATGAAGCTCTTTTATGAACAATACTCCTTATATTGAAAAAATAAAAAACTAATACATCTAAACCACTATCGTGAGTCAGAACAGTAATTCACCTAGTCCAATAATATTGATCCTGAATGGCAATGACTACCCAGAGTTTTAGATAGGTATAATGGAGATACCAAGATCTGAACCTGTAATCTTCTGCATGTAAAATACATGCTTGAGGTGCAAGAATACATATTTACAAAGAAGTGCTGGTTGAATTCTCTGTCTTCACTCATTAATTCACTAAGAAGTTTTAGATGGATGATTAACATATGGTCTTATCAGCCAACTCAACTCCACATTTTTTTAATTGTAGGGTCATAGTAAAGATCAGGTAAGGCATCCTAAGTAATTAGGGAACATATTGTACAGAAGTTAAGTATTATGGTTAAAACAACTTCAACATAATGTTTGCTCCACTGAAGCACTATGATGGCTTCTAGATTAAAAGAAGAGGCCCTGATGGAATAAACATGCAGAACAAGTATTCCAACTTTAAAATTATGCAGATAGTGCTCCAAACCAGCTTTCTTCAATCTGTTGTATTTCAGATTGACGCATACTAGCTACACATTCAGGGAGTTGCAGTCCCAGCGCATCTGGAAGAGGCAACTTGGGGAAGGAAGAAGCAACATAATAGTGTAAATATGCTTGTAATCAATCAGAAATATTTTCACCCACCTCTTATCAAATCCACACCTATCCCTCAGGTACTTGCGGTAGGTCTTGAGTAAAGTCCACTTGGAGCAAGGAGACACTTTTGTAGGAGGAGACTTTGAAAACTTGAATTGAACAATCCCCTTCGGGCAGAAGCAGATGTAACAGTTAGGCAAGTAAGTTGCAATGTATACCAGCCATTCAGCACTCAGGATAGCATAGTCGTGAACATGTAAAAGGCCACCTGTTGGCAAGGAAGAAGCAAGTGGACAAAGAAAAACAAGACGATGGATTGAATTGCTTTGTCAAGACAAAGAAGCTATCTATACTCAGTGCAATATAGCGATCTGACCAGTGTGGGTGAGGAAGCCTATTAAGTGACTAGATGAATTGTCTCAAACAGTAAAAAGCTAGGAAGAGGAATACTGCTTAAAGATAAATTGGCCCTGTACAAGTCTAGATTGAAATGGCAAACACAAACCCTAGCCAATAACACTGTGCAAAGGCTACAATGCTTAGATTGCACCATTGTCCAAAAGATTTCGTCTTTAGCAAACAAAGGTTGTATTTATTTAAAATTAGCAATATTTGCATATCTAACTGTAGGCAGTGAACAAATGATGGTGCGGGAACAGCTTTCATGGTGTTGAGCTGTGGTGGTGCAGTGGTTAGAGTGCAGTACTGCAGACTCTTTCTGCTGACTGACAGCTGCCTGAAATTTGGCAGATCGAATCTCACCCGGCTCAAGGTTGACTCAGCCTTCCATCCTTCCGAAGTGGGTAAAATGAGGACCCAGATTGTTGGGGGCAATGTCAGGGTGGATTTGATTTAAATCGAGTTGATTTAAATCACAATTTAAATCATGATTTAAATCACTAGTAAAAAGGCTTGATTTAAATCAACTCGATTTAAATCATAATTTTTAAAGAGCAACTGTCATCTCTGCTACTCCTTTGACCCACTGTTGACTCACCGATAGTCCCAGTGTTGCAGAATATACAGCCTCATGCTACATAACTCAGCTCCATTTCATGCTGAATAAACTAAATTATTTATGTATCTTAAATAGAAAACTATCTTACGATAGATTTTTACCCCAAAAGTTTTTTATTAAAATAAATTTGATAAAAATCAAAAAAATCCGATTTAAATCAAAAAAATGATTTTTTAATTTTTTTTAAAAAAAAAATCATTGATTTTTATCCACCCTGGGGAATGTTTAAACCGCTTAGAGAGGACTGTAAAAGCACTGTGAAGCGGTATATAAGTCTAAGTGCTATTGCTATTGCTATTGTCTTTAAGACTTTATTTTCCTGCTTTGTTTCTTTATATGTTGTGATCTCACTACAAGTTTACTGAAGACAGATTTCATGAAAGGCTTGGATAAAATGTATATGAAAGCAATCATGTTCCAAACGTGAGACAAGAATGCAAGATAATCACTTTTTTTAAACTACCATGAACTATCTTACGTTCTGGTAACTCAAACCAGGATATTTTTTTAGGGTAAAATTTTTCAATGGAATTGAATGCTTTGGAAATTGGCAAAATGCTTTGGGAATTGGACAGCATCTATTGAGATGCTGTATTAGTAGATCACTACATTGGGCTAGAAGTTGGACTATTTGATCTGCAAAGTTATCTCAGAATCTTACGTTTAGTGATTCTACAACTAACAAAAAGTAAAGCCAAGTAAATATTTTAAACAAAATACTGGTCAGTGGTCATAACGCAAATACTTCCTATGCAAAATCTGCACAGTATCAGATTTATCAGTACGATCATGCATGAGGAAAAGCAGAGCAGAAAATTATTGTTGAGACTATTGTTTCCAAACAGAATATCTTGGTAAATAGATGGCTGTGTGCCCATTCCATTAAATAAACATTATTTCAAAATAGCATTTCTACCTTAGCAACTTTAAGATATATGGACTTTGACTCTCAGAATTCTCAAGCCAGTTTGTCAGGAGCAAAGGTGTGAATTAGAACTTGTTCGGTGAATCACCCAGAGAATATGTAGCAGAGGTAGGCAACGATGGCAAGGTTGCAACCTGTGGATTTCAATTCTCAAAATTCCTAGCAAGGCTGTCTCAGGAATTCTGGGAGTTGAAGTCCACAAGTCATAAAGTTGCCATAGTTGCCCCTCCCCTGATATACAGTATAGTTCTTAAACAAATCCGATGTCTAAATGAAATAACTAGTAATGGGGAAATTGTCTGGTTTAACAGAGAATGTTCCAGTTTAGATGCTAAAATGACTCAGGATCTTTCTTTAATTGGTTTATCATTTGGGATTAATATTTCTTCCAAATGTTTGAGGATTTTAGGCATACGTCATCTGATAACCAACTTTATAAAATCCTGCTGTATAGAAAGGCCAAGCCATGGAGTGAAAAGACTTCCTTATTCATTGTGTTCCATCCTTATGGACTGTCCCCTGGGATTTTAATTCAGCAAAGACCCTTACCTGTATTACAGGGAGATGTAAGAGAAATGCTGAAGTCCCAGAGAGTAGGTATCAGTGGAAGAGAGAAAAGAGAGCTAGAGCAGCCAGTTGTGTGCATGGAGAAGGTGACCCAAAGACCAGCCTTGGAAGCTATTATAAGTAGTCCTTGATTTACGAATAGAATTAAGCCCAAAATTTTCATTGCTAAGGGAGGCAGTTGTGAAGGGAGTTTTGCCCCCATTTTGTGACCCTTTTTTGCTACAGTTGTTAAGCAAATCACTGCAGTTCAGTGGTGGGTTGCCCCCGGTTCGGACCAGTTCTATAGACCCGGCAGTAAAATCAGCGGGAGGCTCCACCCGCCGACCCCGATGTCATCAGAACATTTCTGCGCATGCGCAGAAGAGCGCGCACATGGCCCCACTGCGAACCAGTAGTAAAGGTAAGTAGAACCCACCCTGTTGCAGTTGTTAAGTGAACCTGGTTCCCCCGACTTTGCTTGTTGGAAGCAAGCTCCTCATAAGCCTTCTAAAGATGCAGATCAGCTAGTCAGCCATCAAAAAGTAACAGTATTTAATTCCTATGAACTGATAAAGAATGAAAGCAAAAGAAGCAGTAAAAGGGGTCAATTACAAGCCCAGGAAAAGATGTGGGAATATTATTTATATTGCTAATCCATGTATGCCACACGGTGTCAAATTCGATCGTGTCACATGACATATCGTGATGTTTTTTGCCTTTGTGGAGCTGGGGTGGCGTGGTCTGCGCGTGACGCATCCGGCCCGCAGGCCGCCAGTTTGACAGGCCTGATGTATGCCATTCATCAAATAAATAAATAAATAATCTTCATTGCTGTAAATGGTGGGCAGTTCAAGAAAGAAAGGGGGGGAAAAGGAAATCTGTAACTGTCAAATATTGTCACTTATCACTATGCTGTTATCACTAATGAATATAATTAGGCACAGAGAAGTAGATTAGTTCTCTATTTTTTGTTTTGCATAATAAACTAACATCATGTAAATATCGAAAGAAAGCATTCAGCATTTGAGTCCGTGGTTTGTACCTTAACTGGAACACTCAAACAAGCTTGGAAAATCATTTTACCTAAAATTCTAAAACAAAAACTAAAACTCTGCGACTAATTTTGATAAGACTTTTTTTTAAGCAAAAGCTTTATAGTTGGAAAGAAGCGGATTTTCTATAACAGTCGCCATTCCTTTACTTTGTAGAGTTTATTTTAGTCCACGATCAACAATCTAACCAACCAAATTATCTACTTAGCATGATATTCATGGAGATGTTGAGGAAATCAGGAATGATTTACCTTTGGGCATTTTTTTCAAGATGCCAAACACAGCACTTTTTTCAATGATATCTTTAGCCTTGAAGAAATGCATAGCCGGTGGAAATACCCCAGTTTCAATAGCTTTATTTATTTCTGTTTCTTTCAGTTGCATGAGCTTGTGGTTGAAAGTTTTTTCCTGCTGACTTAGGATAAGGTTGCCACCTGTACGGCGGAAGTCCTCCTTCTGAAGTAGCTTCTCCCGTCTAGTGGTTGGGAGGGTTACACATAAGGAAACACAACTGAAAAAGAGGATCAGCCAACCTCCGAAACTCTGAACAAGCACTTTCATTGCTACACCTAGAAAACATGGACACAAATGCAAATTTTTTTTAAAAAAAAAAATCTAAATTTTCTTAAGTATACTGTGTTTCCCCGAAAATAAGACCCTGTTTTACATTTTTTTGAACTCCACTTGGCCTTATTTTTTGGGAGGTCTTATTTTGGGGCGCGTGGACAAGACGGGGCTCCTCTTGCCATCTTACCTGATTTCCAGCTCTGTCTCCCTAACCTTAACCAGAAGAAATGGCTGGGACAGGCTGCACTTGCAGTTAAATATTTTCAGGGAGGGCTTATTTTTGGGGGAAGGCTTATTTTTGGAGGAGGTCTTATTTTCAGGGAAACACGGTAGGAAACAACTGGAAAAGTCAGAGAGAAACCTGTTTTCAAAAACATGTTCTCTGCTTGAAACTAAAGGACTTAAGTTTTAGAGATTCAAATCTTAATTTAAGGGTTTAAGAATTTCTCCAAGAGATTTTCCAGCCCACAATATTGCCCCTTCCTAACAAAAGGTCCTTAAAAACTCACTTGGGAGACACCCTCACAATTTACTTACGGGTAATTTTTTTCCTTCCTTGGGCTTGGCAAAAGCTCTTTCACAAGCCAAAAGCCAGAGCTTCTCAGGAACATATAGGTAGTCTGGCTGTGTATGAAAACTAATCCTCCAACATAGAATGAAGTAGTAGATATACTAGCAGTTGCAATGCCTTTATTGTTTCAGTCAGACCATAGAATTCCTCGTCACTCTTTAAATAAAGGAGGAAGCCATGAAAATGGTAATGAATTACAGAAAAACTACAATTGTCATGCTCACTTAAGCAAAAATTAGTATTATTCACTATGATTTATTTAGAAGTATACATGTTGACTGAAAGGTCAACAGTTTAGCAGTTCGAATCCCTAGTGCCGCGTAACGGGGTGAGCTCCCGTTACTTGTCCCAGCTTCTACCAACCTAGCAGTTTGAAAGCACATAAAAAATGCAAGTAGAAAAATAGGGACCACCTTTGATGGGAAGGTAACAGCATTCCGTATGCCTTTGGTGTTTAGTCATGCCAGCCACATGACCACGGAGACGTCTTCGGACAGCGCTGGCTCTTCGGCTTTGAAACGAAGATGAGCACCGACCCCTAGAGTCAGAAATGACTAGCACATATATGTGCAAGGGGAACCTTTATCTTTACCTTATACATACACAGAACTGGATCACCTATGCTTTTATAGATCATCGCCTCTCTGCCTCTCAACTACGTTAGCATTAGTGCTTTATGGCCTTGGACTCAATTCAGCACAAGGAGTCTTGATGCAATGGACATCTAACAGTTCAGTTTTATAAAGGATATGGAAGTAAAAATAACATTTTGAATGGACTGTGTTGAATAGGCTGCTCACAGGTAGTCCTCGACTTACAACAACAATAGAGCCCAAACTTTATGTCGCTAAGTCAGAAATTTGTTAAGTGAATTTTTATGTCCCATTTTTTGACTTTTCTTGCCAGATTTGTTAAGCGAATCATTGCCATTGTTAAGTTAGTAACATGGTTGTTAAGTGAATCTGGATTCCCCATTGACTTTGCTTGTCAGAAGGTGATCACATGAACCTGGGACACTGCAACCATCACATGAAGCAGTTGTCAAGCATCCAATGTAAATCATGTGACCATGGGGATGCTGTGTGGGTCATAAGCATGTAAAATGGACATAAATCTCTTTTTTTCAGTGCCGTTGAAACTTCAAATGATCGCTAAATGAACTGTTGTAAGTCAAGGACTACCTATCTTCAGATGCATATTTATTGATTTATTATATTTAAGAAAGTAGGAAAGGCTGATGCAAGCCCTTAATGGGGGAAACAATAAGATGAGTGGAGTAGAGGACAATCACATTTAGAATAGAATAGAATAGAATAGAATAGAATAGAATAGAATAGAATAGAATAGAATAGAATAGAATAGAATAGAATAGAATAACAGAGTTGGAAGGGACTTTGGAAATCTTCTAGTCCAACCCCCTGTTTAGGCAGGAAACCCTACATCACTTCAGACAAATGGTTATCCAACATCTTCTTAAAAACTTCCAGTGTTGGGGGGGCATTCACAATTTCTGCAGGCAAGTTGTTTCACTTATTAATTGTTCTAACTGTCAGGAACTTTCTCCTTAGTTCTAAATTGTTTCTCTCCTTGATTAGTTTCCACCCATTGCTTCTTGTTCTACCCTCAGGTGCTTTGGAGAATAATTTGACTCCCTCTTCTTTGTGGCAACCCCTGAGATATTGGAACACTGCTATCATGTCTTCCCTAGTCCTTCTCTTCATCAAACTAGACCTCCCAGTTCCTGCAATCGTTCTTCATATGTTTTAGCCTCCAGTCCCCTAATCATCTTTGTTGCTCTTCTCTGCACTCTTTCTAGAGTTTCAACATCTTTTTTACATTGTGGCGACCAAAACTGAATGCAATATTCCAAGTGTGGCCTTTTTTTTTGTTTCTTTTCTTTGTACATTTCTTACAAGAGGTATCATAGGCATCAGACAACAGGAAGCAGTATGCCTACACAATTATTGTCCAATCATCTCAGACACAAAAAGTCTAGTAGAAGAAAAAAATATAGTTTTAAGGGGAACGCAACAAATTTGCAGATGACACCAAGCAGAGGGGGGAACTGCTAACTTTTTTAAAGATAGACTCAAGATTCAAAAGGATTTTGATAAGACTTGAGCATTAGGCCCTGTATCTAACAAGATGCAGTTCAGTGATGAGGAAAGGAAGGTCCTGTACTTAGGCCGGAAAAAACAATGTAGAGTACAGAATAAGCAGTACCTGACTCAACATTAGTAATTGTGTGCGAAAGAGAGCTAGGTGTCCTACCAGATCACTAGTTAAGCATGAGCCAGCCATGTGCTACAGCTGCCCAAAAAGTCCATATATGCCTAGGCTGCATCCATAGAAGGATAGCATCAAGACGTCATAATACCACTTCATACCACACTAATTTCTGCTGTTTCTGCTAGTTTTTTGGAACTTAAAAGGTCCTTAAAAGGACCGTGGGGTTGTGTGTGAAGCCAGGAGATCCTCGCGGATGTCTGGCTACCAGTCCGTCTGTTACTCATTTAGCACCACCCAGGAGGCACGTGTGACTTAAGGATTGCCACGGATGCGAGTAACTTTGCCTTCCACAGGGACATTTAGCAACAAGGACATCGAAGCTACAGAAGGCGTACTTACAGCCGACCTTACAACTTTGAGCACATACTTCCACCAATGGAGGTTAATCCCAAGTGTAAGTAAAACAGTTACATCATGTTTTCACCTCAACAACAAATTGGCAAAAAGAGAACTCAATGTATACCTAAATAACAAACTGCTCCCATACGAGGCAACACCAAAATACCTGGGGGTCACCTTAGGCAGGACCCTGTCCTTTAAGAAACATATCCAGAATATGGCTGCCAAGGTTAACAGCAGAAATAACATCCTACAAAAACTATGCGGAACAACTTGGGGAGCTTCAGCCCCAACTCTCCGATGTGCAGCCGTCGGGCTTTGCTACTCTGCAGCAGAATACTGTGCACCTGTATGGATAAACAGCTCACATACAGGACTTATTGATGTTCAACTTAACCATACGATGAGACTAATTACTGGATGCATAATATCTACACCTAGTTACTGGTTACCAGTTCTTAGTCACATACTCCCCCCCGCACTTACGATGACAAGAAGCTCTCATTCGGGAGTATAGTAAGATCCTGTTAAATTCCTCTCTACCCATACATGGATACATTCCTGATCTCTTAAGATGCCGATTAAAGTCAAGAAATCCACCAATCTTGACAGCGCGTAAGTTGATGGCCGATCATCAGAACACCACACAAAAGTGGATGGAGGCGTGGAATAGCTGTTCCCCCCAAGATGTCTCCGAGCATATCAGTCCTAGTAGTATACCTCCAGGATTTAGCCTACCCCGACACATATGGGTGACATATAATAGAATTAGAACAACTCATGGGGTGTGTGCTGACTCCCTGTATAAATGGGGAAAGACACCTTCAGCACAATGTGATTGCGGGGCCCCTCGACACACTATCCAGCACATAGTGAGGGAATGCCCTAACAGAAGGTATCCAGGAGATTCTAGGGACTTCCTCTGCATAACAACGGCAGCTACTGACTGGATCTCCAAACTCGACATTAAACTTTGAAATGTTATTTCTGTTTTCCTTTTAGGTTTTCTTACTGCTTTTTTATTGTTTTAATCGTTTTTAACCTGTAAAAATGAAGTGTTTTAATGCTGTGTGTGACCAGCCATACGCTAAATAAATAAATAACCACACTAATGAGTCCATACCTGAAATACTGCATACAGCTCTAATCACCATGATGCTGATGTCAGCTTGGGAAACCATATTAGGCTGGAAGCTTCCAAGCTGCCACCTTCTCATGTGTGGGAAAGTAGGAGGGGGGATTTATTTGAGAGTTTTGTATTTAGACAAAATAGCATTCTTCCCGTTGGTCAAGGTCAGGACTAGCACTGCATCTGGAGAAGGAGTGGTTAGAGTGCTGTCTCGAGATGGAACGGATGGTGATTGGAGCATGTGATCGACTGAGGAGTGAGGGGATGGTTTTGGGGTTTTTTGATTTACTGAGGGAAAACCCGGAACTCTCAGATTCGGGTTTTCCCAAGATGTGCCAGTAAATGGAACTTTGAGAAAATGCTTGCCTCAGAGTTTTTAATTGGAACAGAGGTTTTTCTGGAATGCTGACATTAACCCGAATCTCAGTGTTTCCTTGAAATTGTTTAGAGAAGATGATAAAGGGTATGGAGGCAGAATAGAACGGAATAGAATGGAACGGAACGGGAATAGGAATAGACCTGGAAGTGACCTTGGAGCGACCTCCTAGTCTAGTTGCCTGCTCAAACAGGAGAACCTATATTATTTCAGATAAGTGGCGGTCTAGTTTCTTCTTTAAAACCTCCAGTGATGGAGCGCCCACAATTTCTGAAGGCAAACTATTCCACTGGTTAATTGTCCTCACTGTTAGGAAGTTTCTCCTTAATTCCAGGTTTCTTCTCTCTTTGGTTAGTTTCCAACCACTGTTTCTTGTCCTGCCCTCTGGAGCTTTGTAGAATAATCTGAGCCCCCTCTTCTTTGTGGCAGCCCCTCAAATACTGGAATACTGCTATCATGTTGCCCCTAATTCTTCTTTTCTTTAGACTAGCCAAACCCAAATCCTGCATCCATTCTTCATATTTATAGTCTCCAGGCCTTTGATCATCTTAGTTGCTCTTCTCTGAACTTTTTCCAAGGTCTCAACATCTGTATTGTATAATGTATAATTGTATAATGAACATTTGAGGAGCTAGGTATGTCTAGCCTATTGAAGAGAAGGATTAGGGTGGACACGATAACTGTTTTGACGGGCTGTCATAGAGAAGAGTGGGGCTGACTTGTTTTCCAAAGCACTAGAGGGCAGGACAAGAAGTAATGGGTGGAAGCTTGATAAAAACAGATCCAACCCAGGAGGAGACATTTTCTGACAGTGAGAACAATTAATCAATGAAACAGCCTGGCTTTTGGAACTGTGGGTGCTCAGTCACTGGAGATTTTTAAGAATAGGCTGGACAACTATTTGACCAGGTCAGGGGGTTGGAATAGAAGATCTCCAAGATCCCTTCCAGCCCTATGATTCTATGTTCTATTTTAAGTGCTGGGAAATGAAATTCCAGAAAAGAAGTACAGGTAGTCCTCGACTTACAACAGTACACTTAGTGACCATTTTGTTGAAAGAAATATCCATCTAATGGTTTAATCCTATTCCTGGGGCTTTGTCTTTCCTATCCTGAGGGTTAATTTTGCGGGGGAAAGAGGAAACGGGGAGTTCCAGGTGAATTATTTTTAGCCTGATTCCCCTTATCTTAATGGCTCTACTTAAGTATTTCTATTGTCCCCTCTGTTAGCAGGGCTGCTCTGTGTTTTTCTTTCAGCTGGTGCTTCTTGGTTTTCTTAAAGGGGGAAGGGCTGGCTTCATCTGCATAGTGTCATCTGCACCTCTATAACTGTCTGGTTTGCTCTGCAACCCAACAAGACAGACACAGACGTCAGGGGATAATTAGAACTGCAGAAAAAAACAATTGTTACCAACCTGCCTTCAACTGAGGGCCTATATACTGCACAAGTCAAAAAGAGGGCTGTGAAAATATTTACAGACCCCCTGCATCCTGGACATTAACTGTTTCAACTCCTACCTTCAAAACGACCCTATAGAGCACTGCACACCAGAACAACTAGACACAAGAACATTTTTTCCCGAATGCCGTCACTCTGCTAAACAAATAATTCCCTCAATACTGTCAAACTAGTTACTAAGTCTGCACTACTATTAATCTTCTTTGTTCCCACCACCCATCTCCTTCCACTTACGACTGTATGACTGTAATTTTGTTGTTTGTATCCTTACGATTTACATCGATATTGTTTCCTGATTGCTTATTTGTACCCTATGACTATCATTAAGTGTTGTACCTTATGATTCTTGATGAATGTATCTTTTCTTTTATGTACACTAAGAGCATATGCACCAAGACAAATTCCTTGTGTGTCCAATCAAAAATTCTATTCTATTCTATTCTATCCTAAATAATTATGAGGTCATAATTATATATTCACCTATGCAGAAATTATGAGTACCAAAGAGAGGGAACTAGAAGTCTTAACCTAAGAATCCAAACAGATCAGAGAGATAAGATCAAAGCCATGGCAGGAAGGATAGCAAAAAGGACTAGATAAGCCTATTTCCTTTTCTTATTCTGCATTCCTCCTTCTCTGCTGATACAGGCATCTTAACTCCTCCAAAAAGGAGCTAACAATGAGCAGAAAAGTCCCTTTCGAAGCTGGGAAAGCCAGTTGTAGTTTCTGCCCAGTTGCCATAGACAAGACCTCTGAAGATTCTTGTTCTGTATGACAACAGAAGTCATTTTTGCCTCCTTCCACTCTGATTCTGCTCTGTTGATCTTAACAATTGCTACCTGCTGGCATGCAACACAAGAAGGCCAGAGGACTGGGCACAAAAGCCTCTTTCAGATGAGGGGTTTACCCTAAAGCAGCCAGGCTTGGAGAAGGCAGAGTGAACAGTTCCCCCCCCTCCAAGCCCCTCTACCCAACCACTTTGCATTTCAAAGCCAACAATCACTTTGCAATCCCCATTCTCTGCTGCTCTCTGCATTGTGGGATTTATATCTTACCTGCCCACCACTGGCCACCAGTAGCACATGAAAGGAAATGGATACTCAGTGGAAAGAGAAACAGGAGAATTTTTTTCTTTTGGCAGTAGTAATTTATGAGCATTTGGGGTAAAAGAATATGGATACAAATTACATGCCAACATACCTCACTAAACCTATAAACCGAGCGTATACAGGTAGTCCTTGACTTACGATCACCATTGAGCCCGTTTGTTGTTAAGTGAGACATTTGTTAAGTGAGTTTTGCCCCATTTTATGACCTTCCTTACCACTGCAGTTGACAAGTTAGTAACCTGATTGTTAAAGTGAATCTGGCTTCCCCTACTGACTTTGCTTGTCAGAAGGTCACAAAAGGTGATCACATGACCTTGGAACACAGCAAGAGTCGTAAGTATGAACCAGTTGCCAAGCATCTGAAATTTGATCACACGATCATGGGGATGTTGCAAAGGTCGTAACTGTGAAATAGGGTCATAAGTTACCAGGGTGGATTTGATTTAAATCACAATTTAAATCATGATTTAAATCACTAGTAAAAAGGCTTGATTTAAATCAACTCGATTTAAATCATAATTTTTAAAGAGCAACTGTCATCTCTGCTACTCCTTTGACCCACTGTTGACTCACCGATAGTCCCAGTGTTGCAGAATATACAGCCTCATGCTACATAACTAAGCTCCATCTCATGCTGAATAAACTAAATTATTTATGTATCTTAAATAGAAAACTATCTTACGATAGATTTTTACCCCAAGTTTTTTATTAAAATGAATTTGATAAAAATCAAAAAAATCCGATTTAAATCAAAAAAATCTGATTTTTTTGATTTTTTTTTAAAAATCATTGATTTTTATCCACCCTGTAAGTTACTCTTTTTCATTGCTGTTGTAACTTTGAATGGTCACTAAATGAACTGTTGTACGTCAAGGGCTACCTGTGCACACTAAAGCATGTTTTCTCAACTTGGGAACTTGAAAATATATGTGGACTTCAACTCCTAGAATTCCCAGGGCTGACTGGGGAATTCTGAGAGGTAAAGTCCACACATTTGGCTGAGGAATTTTTGAAGCTGAAGTCCACACATCTTCAACTTCCCAAAGTTGAGAAACACTTCAATGGAGTAATGTTTCCTAACCAGGTGCCTCCAAGATATGTAGTAATATAACTCCAATCGCCCACAGCCAAAATGCCCCTATTGTCTGGGAATTATGGGAGTTGCAATATATCTGAATAGCATCAATTTGGAGACCTGTATTAATGGAATGATTATTCTTTCCATTTTCTTGATAAAACTTGGGGCTTCGTAAGAATCTACAACAAACCATGGTTTTCTTGGTCTGGCTGAAGACACAATTATAAACTAACTTTGTAGTTTAAGCAAGCCTTCAAATGGGAACTAATTTCACCCACCAGATCATTTTCCTTGATTATTTTTTTAGCAATTTCTTCAGTGCTTTCACCAGGACATGAAAACATTTTTCAGACCAGGACAAGTTAGACGGCAGATCAGAAAAAAAAAAAAAAAAGGCAAATGCTAACCAAACTCCTTAGGCAGTCATTAAATGCAGTTCCCAGTGAGATAACTTCACAAGGCCATCAGATAAATGAGACTCTAGAAAACTATAATCTGCCTTTTTGAAACTGAATGGGCAAGTCTGGCAAATCAAATTCAATCTCTTATCCCCATCTTATATTTACCTCTATATCAGTCTCATGGTCATAACCATAAGCTGGTCATGCTAATTTCATGAATTTAAAGTTACTCTCTTTGAGTTAAATCTCCTCCTCTGATTACCAGTTCAGGGTAGTGAGCTAAGTATGAAAATATGAATCCCTACAGTAAACCAAAAAAAATTAAACAAAACCCCCGAAAGCAGAAACCAAAAATGTAAAAGCGCCATTTAGGAAGTGAAAAAAAAAAGGTAATTTTAATTAGAATCATATCAGATAGGTCATTCTTGGCGACCTATCTTTTTAGAGTAAGTTCTAAAGCAAACCAACATCCTCTATGTAAATAAACAAAAGTTTACTAATGCATCCTGAATCTCTTAAAAAGGTTATAGCAATCTGCCCTTGGCCTTTCACTAAACTATACTGCTGGGTAGGATTATGCATGGTGAACAAGGAAATAGCTTTCTAGTGAAAATCTATTTGTATTTCACAACATATTCTTGAGCACTGTTAAAATTTCTTGCCTTTTGCCACTCATGAATTTGGGCATAGGTCAGGTGTCAGCAACCTGCGGCTCTAGAGCCACATGCGGTTCTTTGGGCCCTCTGCTGTGGCTCCCTGTCGGGTGATCCCACCACTGGCTGGCCCTGCCCCTGCCCCTCGCCCGCCCCTCCCAGTCACTCCTCACCTGGGCTGAGAAGGTAAGGGCGATGGCAGGGAATGGAGAAGAGGCCAAGGCAGAGACAGAGAGATACAGAGAGATAGAGGGACACAGAGAGAGGGGGGAGAGATGGGGGGAAGGAGGGAGAGAGAAAGATGTCAAAAGGGTTTTGAGGTTCCTGGTGTTTTTTTGGTTTTTTTTTATTGAAAAAGTTTTACAATTACATTTTCTCCCCATTTCCCCCCCCAACCCTCCCTAACCTCCCTAACCCACCCCTCCCCCCAGACTTCCACAAAATATAATCCAAATCAAAATCCCCTTTTTATAAAACTTGAACCCCTCCACCCCCATTATATTTTTTCCATCTTCACAAAATTCAAATATTTCTATCTTCATATAATACTTTCAGTTAAAAGCTATCTGATACTTCCTAGTTTGATATTTGTTCTGCACATAATCTATCCACTTTTTCCACTCCCATTCATAAGTCTCTTGTGTGCGATCTTTTAGATATGCTGAAATCTTCGCCATCTCTGCAAAGCTGGCCATCTTCAAAGTCCATTCCTCGATAGTGGGCATAACTTCATTTTTCCAATATTGACCTATCAGTAATCTCGCTGCTGTTATCATATACAATATCAACTTTATTTCATTTCGTTGGAGATGTGACTGCTTAGACGCTACATATTATCATGTTTGGTGGACTTGTAAGAAAGTTAAGGCTTTTTGGATAAAAATTTGGTGGGTTATGCAGAATGTTTTGAAGAAAAAAATTCAATTTTCTCCACAATTGTTTTTATTGGGTACAGTTAAGGGTTTTACATTTGAGGTTCCTGGTGTTTTTTAACAACTGGTTCTCTGTCCTAATGACTGCTGGGTAGGTGTGGCTGGGGGGGGGGTTATGTGACTGGTGGAAGTGAGTGATGTCGAGTTGGCCACACCCACCCAGGTTTTGTGGCTCCCTGTGTTTTCTGTGGGAAACGGGTCCAAATGGCTCTTTTGAGTATTTAAGGCTGCAGACCCCTGGCATAGGTATACGTTCTGTTTGCCTAAAAAGAAAAACAAACCACAGTACAAATATCGGCAATTGAAACAGTATTGGGAAGAATAATCTAACAGCCTTTTGAATAAATTTGTCAAATCTACATAGTAATCCTGTTTTATATACTATGTTAACTGGCTATAGAAGTCTGATAAGCAGGATATGACCAACATTTTTCAAATTAAAAGTAGACATGGGAATAAGAGAGGGAGGATCGAATTGGGGACACAAAGTGGAAACAAGTTTTTCCCAGTATCAATATTCACACAATGCATCCATGGTTAACCATATCTTGCTCAGCTTAGCCAACTTTCCAAGTTAGTATGTTGCACAAATTGACTACACAGGCTGGGTTCACACAATATGCAAGGCTAATATGTGGCTATTTGCTAGTAGTTCAGTGAATTATGTGAGTACACTCAAGGTTCTTCCAAAATCTTATGGTTACCGGAGATAATTTTTGATCATAGACTGGCCCCTTACAAATGTAAATCGAACACTTAAATTAAAATTAAAAGGAGACAGGTATTGATGGCCTAAGTTTAAAAATATCACCCACATTGCTTTATGATCATCTCGTTTAGATACAAAAATGGTACCTTGGTCTTCACTGCATGGGGTTTGCATCAGAGGTGGGTTTCAGCAAGTTCTGACCAGTTCTGGAGAACCAGTAGCAGACATTTTGAGTAGTTCGGAGAACCGGTAGTAAAAAGTCTGACTGGCCCCGTCCCCATCTATTCTCTGCCTCCTGAGTCCCAGCTGATCGGGAAGAAATGGGGATTTTGCAGTAACCTTCCCCTGGAGTGGGGAGGGAATGGAAATTTTACAGTATCCTTCCCCTGGAATGGGGAGAGAATGGAGATTTTACAGTATCCTTCCCCAGCCACACCCCCAGAACCGGTAGTAAAAAAATTTGAAACTCACCACTGTGACCAAGTTACTTAAATGGACAGATAACAAAATTTGATTTAGAGAATCTCAAGCTTGGAAGATCATTGCTATCCATAAAATGGTGCGATCTGCCTCTTTGCATAAGCAGGGATTTATGTTCCACCTGCAAACAACTATCCAAGCTTCTCCTGGGGCATGCCTGTGCATTTTGTCTCCATGTAAAATACGGGCACCCAGTGGTGGGATTTAGCCTGTTCGCACCACTTCAGGAGAACCGGTTGTTAACTTTCTGAGCAGTTTGGTGAACTGGTTATTGGAAAAAATAATTAGGGCAGAGAACCTTGGTGGTGCAGTGGACTAAGTGCTGTTATGTAGCACTTAGCTGCCAGCTGCCTGCAATTAGTGCGAGTTCAAATCTCACCAGGCTCACAGTTGACTCAGCCTTCCATCCTTCCAAGGTAGGTAAATTGAGGACCCGGATTGTGGGGGCAATAAACTGATTTTGTAGAAACACCACTTATGGGGGGCCAAAAGCCCTAATAAGCAGGTATATACAAAAGAATGAAGGCTATTGCTATAAATGCATTTTAAGCTGCCCTGAGTCTTCGGAGAAGGATGGCATATAAATTGAACTAATAAATAATAAACCGATTGTTAAATTATTTGAATCCCACCTCTGGGCACACCGTATTCATCACGCAAGGTTATAAATTAACTGCCTATTGATCTTAGTCTCTCACAATCCCCCCAAATTATAAATAGGCTGAACAGCTGACTCATCATAACATCTTAAACCAAAAAAAACAAAACTAAACTAAAACGCCACAAAAAATCCTACCAATCCTAATCGGGATTACAATTAACAAAGCATGTGTGAACATTAAGTGTTGGATCTTTGCCTCTTCTGACAAAGCTTGTTGCCCAAGAATATATTTATGTACTGGATCTTGCAAGACACCTCAGATACTTGGTAAGCCCTACCAGAGGCAAAAGCCCCCTCCCCTCCCCAAACACACCCTGGGTTTTTTCAGGATTATTCCCCAAGTGAAGACTGTGTTCTCCAGTTGCCTAGTTGTACTATGGTTACAAACCTGAAAAATACTGCCTGAGAAAGCCTCTGGATCTCCTTCCTCCTGCAGCCAGCTGCTTTTTTCAGTCTGTTGGGCCACCCTTAACAGCAGAGCAAATACTGTAAACAACTTCCACCTGCTCCCACTTCCAACCCCGCCTCCTCTACAGATCAGCTGCATTTCTCCAAATGTTCCCCTGCCAGTCTTTTTCTCCTGCTGCAGTTTCCTTATTTCTAACTGCAAGAACTGCCATGAGAATCTGGTCCAGCAGTAAGCAATTTGTTTCTGTTCACGGTGGCAGTGCAGGGTCTTTCTATTGGCAGACTATTAACCTGTTAGCAACAGAGGGTTATTGACTGAATCCGGCATAAGTTTTCACACAGGACGTTGAACTAATCACATGGGCTACTTATTCAGCTTCAAATTAGCCGACTCTGTGTTAGCAAACATAAGCCCGGACCCCGATGGGATTTCGTGCCTTTGACCTCCATTCAAAAGTGCAGAACCAAAGATGGATAAAAATGGGAGAAACATTTCAATTCTGATCTAAGCGTAGTACATAAAATTATCTGCCACAATGTCCTACCTGTCAATGACTACTTTAGCTTCAACCACAACGATACACGAGCAAATAATAGATACAAACTCAAGGTAAACCGCTCCAAACTCGATTGCAGAAAATATGACTTCAGCAACAGAGTGGTCAATTCCTGAAATGCACTACCTGACTCTGTGGTTTCTTCCCCAAACCCCCAAAACTTTAACCTTAGACTGTCTACTGTTGACCTCATCCCATTCCTAAGAGGTGTGTAAGGGGCATGCGTAAGAGCACCAGCGTGCTACCGTCCCTGTCCTAATATTCCTTTTCACTCTTACACTTTTCATGTATTCAAATTATGTTTATACTTTTACCTGTTATCTTATATATGCTTTACAAATCAATCAATCAATCAATCAATCAAATCAATCAAATAGCTATTGAATGGGAATTCCAGGCTTGCTTTGTAATTTTTTTTTATTTGAAAGGCCATCATGACTTTAATTAAAATCCTACATATGAAATTTATATAAATTACAGCAACTCACTAAATATGATCGATAGACCTTGAAACCACAATTGAAGAGTTAAATGCAGCAGAGATAAAATGATGCAACACTCATGCTTTTAGCTTCAAAGCCAAAGATGTTAGATCAATGCCTGCCTGCTATTGGAGGGAACCAGGTTTACAATCCTCTCCCTGGTCACTGGAACTCCCAGTCTACATCACAAGATTGTTATGGAGATGAACATCAAAATATATTGGAGACAGATATAATATTTGTAACAAACAAGTCCATGTGTGAACTAGTCTCAGTAGCTTTTGAATTAGTTTTAAAGATACAAAAAATACATTGTGCTGGATAATTGTGCTGGTAGCCATCAAAAATACATCAATCAGACAATAATTGGCTGTCTATAGAAAGGTTCCCAAATTAAATTATAGGGAAAAATAATTACTAAAATTAAAATAATTTGTGTGTTTTAAAAACAGACTAAATCTATGACATTTTTAGAATAGAATAGAATAGAATAGAATAGAATAGAATAGAATAGAATAGAATAGAATAGAATAGAATAGAATTTTTATTGATTGGACACAAAAGGAATTTGTCTTGGTGCATATGCTCTCAGTGTACATAAAAGAAAAGATATGTTCATCAAGAATCATAAGGTACAACACTTATTGATAGTCATAGGGAACAAATAAGGAACCAGGAAACAATATCAATATAAATCATAATTTTTTGAAATAAATCAGTTGGATTCTTCACAAGCATCTACAAAAAGAGGAAGTGGTTTTAAGTAAAGTTACTTTTTTTAAAAAATTTGATTTATATGCCGCCCTTCTCCGAAGACTCAGGGCAGCTTACAATGCGTTAAGCAATAGCATTCATACTTTTGTATATTTATACAAAGTCAGCTTATTGCCCCCACAATCTGGGTCCTCATTTTACCTACCTTAGAAAGGATGGAAGGCTGAGTCAACCTTGAGCCTGGTGAGATTTGAACTTGTAGTAATTGCAGGCAGCTGATGTTAATAACAGTGCTTTAGTCTGCTGCGCTACCAGGGCTCTTTATTCAAGGCAACTATAAAAGTATTAAAGCACCAGATAATTTTTTCATTTTAATATAGTGTTCCCCAAACAGAGACTCTACGGAGACAAAAACACAATTGCATCACCGAGCCATGATATAATTACACAAATAATGCCATAAAGCTTGTTTCGGTGCCAGGTTTGTTTGTTTTTATGTGTTTAGTTTTATGACTTTTAATGTTATTTTTATCTTAATTTTTTTTTATTGGGAGTTACTCAGTTTGTGATAAGATGTGTGGCTATATAAATGTTTTAAATAAATAAATGACATGCTCCTCCCCTCCATATTTATACTTCCAGATTTGTGCACATGTGATCAGTGGAATTTTCTTTTCATCATGTTTATTTTATTGATTATATGCCATCAATTGCTGTTTGACTGCTAGCAACCATATAGATAAAGATTTTCTCCATGAGCATCACTTCCTAGCCTGAAGGTCCATTAAGGTCCTTTAGATCTTCTAATGATGCAGCTATTGGCACTGTAATTCAGTCCACCCACCTTGCTGATGGTTGTCTCCTTCTCTTTTCCTTCTACTTTCCCAGAATTAGAACTTTCTCCAGAGAACTTTGACCCAAAGTAGGATAGTCTGGTCATTTGTACCATGAGTGAGTAGATTCATTCAATGGTCGATTTGTTTGTTTTCTTAGCAGTCCACAGAATTCCCAGGGGTCTTCTTCAACACCAAGGTTCAAAAGAATCAATACTCATTCTATTCTGGTTTATTTGTGTAAAATACATTTAATAGGAACAGCTTCCCATTTGCTGTTTTTAAAGGATGAAAAATAATAATATTCTGTGTTCTTAGGGGTTGCACTGTTGTGTCATCAAATGAGCATTGGTGGCGGAAAAGATAAGGCCACTAGAAAGATTTCTGAATTTATAATAGCTGGACAAACTGCCACTCTGGCAGTCTGATCAGCAGATTAATTATCCTTGATCCCAATGTGTTCAGGAATCCTACAGCAAATAGACTTCTGTTCATGAAAATAATCTCTGAGAGAAGCTAATAGAACAGAATGAGAGTTAAATTCAACCTAAAAATCCATGTTCTCTGGATATAACAGCATTTTACACTACGAACATTTACTAGTTTCTATATGAATGGGATAAAATAACAGGAATTATACTTTGGGTAGAACTGAGAATACACAGGTAGTTCTTGATTTACAACAGTTCATTTAGTAACTGTTCAAAGTTACAAAGGCGCTGAAAAAAAGTGACTTACGACCGTTTTTCACACTTATGACTGTTGCAGCATCCCCATGGTCATGTGATCAAAATTCAGATGCTTGACAACTGACTCATATTTATGATGGTTGCAGTGTCCAGAGTCAGGTGACCTTTTATGATCTTCTAATATGTAAAGTCAATGGGGAAGCAAGATTCACTCAACAACCATGTTATTAATAGAATAGATTAGAATTTTTTTTAATTGGCCAAGTGTAATTGGACATACAAGGAATTTGTCTTGGTGCATATGCACTCATATATATAAAATAAAAGATACGTTCATCAAGAATCATAAGGAACAACACAAGGATAGTCATAGGTTACAAATATGCAATCAGGAAACAATATCATTATAACTTAACAACTGCAATGATTCACTTAACAACTGTGGCAAGCAAGGTCGTAAAATGGTGCAAAACTCGCTTAACAAATGCCTCACTTAGCAACATAAATTTTGGGCTCAATTGTGGTTGTAAGTCAAGAACTATCTGTGTATAGGAATGCATGCCTAACAATTCCCAAGAAAGTTTGAAAAAATAAAGCTAATTGTGGAAGCGCATAGCACAGGCCTGCCCTTTCTTCCTGTGGCCCGTTTTCAGAGTGCATTTTTATTTTTATGTGTGGGGCGGATCGTTCAAGTAATTCTGAAAAGGAGTTTCATGGAAGCAAATGGCTTTTGCACTCGGCAACATCTTTGAAATGGCACATTCATCGTCTCATCTGCACAAGGCTAAAAGGGATTAGCCCACATAAACTTGACACTTCCCTGTCAGTCAGCCAAATGATGACCTTGCATTGATATGGGCTTCTGGTCTCCAAAGGGAGCAATTAATGTGATGCACCAGCCTCTCCAAATGTGACAAGACGGCTTGTTCCCATGAGCTGCAAGCAGTGAAACATTCAATTGCTTTTAGTTGCTTTAACAGGAATTAAATTTTCAAAGTCGCTTCCAAACCGAGGTAATTGTGGGGTCTTTGGTGCTCTCTCAGCTTGTAGTTTTCTTGCAGATGTTTCATTACCAAAGTAGGTAACATCATCAGTGCTACAAAGGAGTATGTTTGTTCTTGTTTTATATACTAGTGGTTTGCCTTGTCAGGTTGATGGGATTAGGTTGATTAGGTTGTTTGCTGTTAGTTTGTTTACATTGGTAGTTCCTTGACTGGAACTACCAACCATTGTTTAGTTCTTGATTGTTGGTCTAGTTTTATCTTACTATTAATCTCTGCTCATATGGGTGCTGATTGCTAGTGGGAAGACGTGTTAGTCTTTTTGTTTTCTTTTTGGTTTTTTGAGTGGTATGTAGATATCATTTATCTTTATGTGCCTGTTGTTGGCTGATCTGTCTGAGTGCCAGGCTTCTAGGAATTCTTTGGTATTCTTTTGGACTTGGCGTGATCTAAGATGCTCAGTTTCCCAGTTAAAATGATGGTTGAATCTGTCCATGTGTTGTGAAATTAAGAAGCTTTCATCATATCTTCTGATTGCTAGTTGTTCATGGATGCCAAACCCAAATAAATACAAGATGACCTGGTTTCACAGAATGAAATGACTGATCTACTTCTAAGAAGAAACAAAGCTGCATTGTTACTAAGTAGGGCTTATTAAAACTGGACTGCAAACTGAGAACAATCACCAGATGGTGGCAAAGAGTTAGGGAGTTTTTGTATGTGTGCTGCCATTTAGTGATCATCCAGAGTTTTACATCAATGATTTGTTGTTAAAGACCATGCAGCCACGTTGATTTTCCTATTGGACTTGGTCAAAATTTTATTTATTCTTATTTGGCCCATTATTGATAAATAATAGCTGTTATCCTGGACTTTTGTGAAGCTTATTCTCAAATAAGTAGGCTCAACATTACAGTCTTTACTCTTTTTAATCCTTTACCTAGGGAAAAAAAAAGAGAGAAATCCAGCATTTTTCGGTCTTCCCTTTGTTTGAATTATAACAGATACAAGATGATACCAGATAATTATTTGAGAATATTCTGCCTGTGAGTCCACACTGAGGAAGTCACCTCAAAAGAGGCTGAATGGGCATTTCTTTCCTGCCCTTGGGGAATTTGTAAGAAGAAATCCTCTCCAAGCTGTCATCCCCTCCCATCCTTCAAATCATGTGCCCTACCATTCAGGCAAATTGGCCTGCAGGGATTATGGTGATGGGCAGAGGTGGGGGTAGGTGGTGAAGGTATAAGAGGAGAGCCCTAAAATTCATTCTTGATGTAGTATTTAGGCCCAGGGGAAAAAAAATTCTAAATTCACATTAATGTGAGCTGGTTTTCTGCTTAGAATTGCCATTTGGAATTGGAATTCATTACGAAGCCTACCCCCTCCCAAATCTAGTAACCTTATCAAAAAGATACCATTTCTAATTTAGTACGGGGACAGATTTTCCTGTGGGTTGGATCTAAAGGCCTGTGGGCAACATCAGAATAATGAAATTACTTTTAGTTGGGTATGTAATCAGCTGTCTCTAATTGTTTTCTAGAATTTGGCACGGCAGTTGAGGTGCTGGCCCAGAAAGCAGGAAACTGTGAGTTCTAAACTCATTTTAGACATGAAAGCTGTCTGGGTAACTTTGGGCTACCCAGAGTGCGCTCTCCCTCAGCCCAACCCACTTCACAGGGTTGTTCATTGTGGAGAAAAAGATGAGGAGGAAAAATTATTATGTATGTTTGCTGTCTTGAGTTACTTATAAGTAATAAAGGCAGGACAAAAATCATAGAAATAAAGAAATAGAGGTGTTACCCCAATAGGAAGACTGAGGATTGTTCTTTAGACCAGAGAAAATTGATGTCAACGTTCCTGCTCAGCCAAGAAATGGCCAGTTGCAATGGCCGACCTTAGTGTATTATACAGACCCGTGGCAAGACTTGCCACTAGAGTCACCTGTAATGGCATATGGAAAAGACCTTAAGTGACATCAAAGAAACTGGTCAGATCAGTTTGCAGCTGAATAGTGGGTGGGGCATGTAATGGTATGTGAGAAAGCTCTTGAATAACAGAGTTGAAAGGAACCTCAGAGGTCTTGTAGTCCAACCCCCTGCTCAAGGAGGAGACCCTATACCATGTCAGACAAAAGGCTGTCCAATCTCTTCTTAAAAATTTCCCAGTGATGGAGCATCCACAACTTCTGGAGGCAAGCTGTTTTACTGGTTAATTTTTCTCATTGTCAGGACATTTCTCCTTGGTTCTAAGTTGAATCTCTCATTGATAAGTTTCCATCCTTGCTTCTTGTCTTGCCTTCTTTCAGGTGCTTTGGAAAATAGGTTGACCACCTCTTCTTTGGCAGCCCCTCAAATATTGGAACACTGCTATAATATTACCCCTTGTCCTTTTCACTAGACTAGGCACACCCAATTTCTGCAACCGTTCTTCATGTGTTTTAAACTCTAGCCCCCTAATCACCTTTGCAGCTCATCTCTGCACTTTTTCCAGAGTCCCAACGGCTTATTTATATTGTGGTGACCAAAACTGGAAAGTTGGGGTAAAGAAATACTGCCTAGGGCAGGGGTGTCAAACTCCTGGGATGACGTATTGCAACTTCCCCCCCTTTCCTAAAACGGGGGTGGGCGTGGCCGGTGCGTGACGCATCTGGCCCATGGGCCGCAAATTTGACACCCCTGGCCTAGGGAATAGTCAGAGAAAAAAGCATAGCCAAAACTAGATAATAGACAGAGAAAGAAGTTCAGAGGGGACTTCTCAGAGTATAAATGACACAGCGAGACTTGTACTTTCAGGCTTGCAGGATTCTAAAAATGTAGTTGATAATTAAGTAGAATTAGTTCATCTGATTGTGTTTTTTAATCTGGTTTGCCCTGCAAGGCTCACATATTCTCAATACATCTCAACAGAAGAATCTCGGGGAAAGTGTTCCCTGGTGTTAGGCAAGTGTTAATCAGATGTGAAAGAGGGAATAGCAGGAGCCAATTCCCTCTCAAAGCTCTTCCTCCCTCCAGTTAGTGGTTATTCCCTAAGCCCAGCTGATGAAAGATCCAGTTGTGGTTACACAGGAGCGGCCCTTCTTCCCCAGAGCTTTGCTCAGCCCATTGGATATCAGTGGAGCAGAAGAAAATAGCCTGTCACGTGTGAAGTTGCCACCCAAATGATTTTCTGAATTGATTAGCTCCTCTCTTCTCCCTGCCCCCATCGTGAATCTTGAGATGGACCAACAAGGATCGGTAGATCCTCACACAGAGGAAGGCTACTCGGTGGCTTCTCCCTTTTAGATAAAGAGACAAAGGAGAAAAAGGCCAGGGGGGGGGCGAGTGGGCACAAAACCCAAGAGAGGCACTAAATAACTGCTAGAAAGCAGCACAGATTGTAAGAGAGACCAGACCACCTTGGGGCAGCAGCTGGTTTTGTCTCTCTGGCTTAAAGGAGAGGCTAGGCCAGCATGCTGGGAAATCCTGCAGACAGAAGAGTTAATTAATAAGGGATGGACAAGCAGGCGGAGAAAAGGGAGGCTTAAATCCTCAACTTTTCTGGGGGCCAGGCTTCAGAATAAAAGATATGCTAAGCAGGAGCCTGTTACAGAAGCTAGTTATGGTCAGCAATTATTGTACCCATGTAGGCGGAATGCAGAAGGCCGTTTGGGAATAACGGCGCTAGCAGCTATGCCAGCAATGTATTCCAAGACTGAAGCTGTCAAGGCCAACTTTCAGCATCTTGTCTCTTTAAGGCCATAAAGTAAAGCCAGCCAAATGCTAGAAAGCCCGATGGCACGTATTTTCTTTCAGATCATAGACGTGGCATGATGGTACAGTCTGGGCATTGTTGACCACCTTCACAACATAGACAGTGGTATAAATGTCGTGAAAGCAACTCCTTTGGGGACCACAGATGAAGGAAGCCAAGCCAGGCTCTTTAGATCTTTTCTAAAGGTAAAACAAATCTGCTTGTGGCAGGCTGCAACGACATTGGTCATCCTAGCAACTTTAAAATAGTGGGTATCAACTTCTAGAATTTCCCAGCTAGTAGACAGATTGGGGAATTCTGGGAGTTGAAGCCTACCCATTGTAAAGTTGCTGAGGATGACAACACTGGGCTACAAAGCACCTATAAAAGAAATTGAATTTTAATTAAGACAACCTGATAGGGAGGGGAACACAACAAGAACTATATTATCAGTCACGCTTCATCTCCAAGATCACCACATCCAAATTATTTTATTGTTCCTGAATGGATTAAGATGTGCAAGCCTTAGGTGTTTGAACAGACTGCTTGGTACAGGTTGCCCTCGGCTTAACAACCATTCAAAATTACAATGGTGCTGAAAAAAAGTCATTGATAACCGGTCCTCACTTTATGACTGATGCAGCATTCCTATGGTCATTTTAAAGGATTTGATCATAACTTGGGCACTTGGCAACCAGCATGTGTTTACAATGGTTGTAGCGTTGCCATTTGCAACTTTCCCAATTTGGCTCCTGACAAGCAAAATCGATGAGGAAAACTTGATTTATTTAATGACCGTATGATTTGTTCAACAACTGTGGCAAAAAGATTATAAAATTTGATGCATCTCACTTTTAATGACTACTTTGCATAGCAAAAGAAGTTCCGGACCCAATTGTGATCATAAATTGAGGACTACCTGAACTGTATATGGATTGAAGAAATCCAGATGACTATTAGATAGGAGAAAAAAGATCACTTTTCTGTCTCTCTTTGCTGCCATCTAATGACTATCTGGATTTCTTCAGTCTATATCTAGTATCCCTGATTAATTCGATTAAACAGCAGAAAATGCCTTTTTAAGAGTGTGAATTGTAATCATTCCACGCATATTTTCCACCTATTTGACAAGGGAGGTAGACCTTTGGGACTGGGGCTTAAATAGCCATGAATGGGTCTATCCTTTTCATAGACTCAGCATGAGAGATGTTCATTTGAATCCCCTTTTTATTTTTTATGCAGCAGGCAAGCTCAGTCATGTTTATCTGAGCTTGGTAATTAAGGATAATGAGAATGGTTTGTTGTATTTGTGAGTGGCATTGTTGTGGCTGCTTCTTCTGGTTGTGTAGTATTTTGTATGTGAATGAATGCCTGGGTGAGGAAGCCCGTAAGTAAGTCGTAGAAAGAGTAGAGTGGCCAACAGTTTAAAGGAGGTAAAATCTACATTGCAATGCCAAAAAGAGACTTCACACAGTGTACAAACTATCATACGTTATTAATTTCAAAAGCTAGTAAGATAATACTTAGATTCATCCAACACAGATTAGAACCCTACATGGAAAAAAAAAACCAAATGTTCAAATTGGCTTTAGAAAAGGATAAGGACATTATTGCTGATCCATGCTGGATAGCTGAGAAAGCCCCAAAATATCAAAAAGTCAGAATGTGCTTTATTGATTATAGAAAGGCATTTGATCGTACTGATCCCATCACAATATGAAATGTGGTTAGAAAAATGGGAATCCTAGAACATGAGTGTCAAACGTGGTCGCATCACGTGACGTTATCATGACTTTTTTTGCCTTTGCAGAGATGGGATGGACATGGCCTACATGTGAAGCATCCAACCTGCAGGCCGCCAGTTTGAAACCCCTGTCCTAGAGTATCTCATAGTCTTCATGCAAAACCTATATGCAATAGTATCCATAGTATAGGTAGAACATGGTAAAACAGATTGAGTCCAAGTTGGCAATGTAGTGACTTTGGTCCAGTGGTGAATCCAATTTTTTTTACTACTGATTCTGTGGGCGTGGCTTGGTGGGCATGGTGTAGCTTGATGGGCGTGGCAGGGAAAGGATAATGCAAAATCTCCATTCCCACCCCACTCCAGGGGAAAGATACTGCAAAATCCCCATTCCATCCCCCCTCCTGGAAGAAAGATATTGTAAAATCTCCATTTCCACCCCACTCTGGGGCCAGCCAGAGGTGGTATTTGCCAGTTTTCCGAACTACTCAAAATTTCCACTACCGGTTCTCCAGAACCTGTCAGAACCAGCTGGATTTCACCCCTGCTTTGGTCTTAAGAGAAAACTCCTGAGATTATCATGGTTAGCCTACGAAACAAATACCATAGTTGGATTATAAAATAAATAAGAGTAAATATGGAATTTGGTTTTTCAGTAGGGGGGGGAAGCTCCATTTTTAGATACTGTCATATCTAACTGGACTTTGTACTTTCTTAGTCCTAAGAGACCTATCATAGCTTCTGAGAAATGTAATGTGGACTTATGTATGTTTGCACGTAGTCACTATTTCAGATTTGATTTCAAAACAATTCAGAGCACATGGAGGCACCAAGCTAGAACCTGTCTACTACTTTTCCTAAGATTGCAAAGCTGCTTTTCGTATGTTCTTAGGAAAAGAGATGGCTGCTTTAAAGAACTTCAGACAGGTTCTAGCTTGTGCCTTCACACTGTCCCACAGCATCTTTTAGGAATCAAATTAGAAGTGGTCATATCTTTAGGTATGTGTACATTTTCTGAAGCATTGGTTCCAGCCATTGACATATACATTTGTTTGGCATGACATTTTATGTGGCCCTGACAAAGAGCTTTGCGACTCATAATGAGAAGAATGAAGAATTTAAAGGCTGGATGAGGATGGTGAGAGATTTATGTATCCGATTCTTTATTATTCATGAAAGGAAAGACCACCTGTGAGTGAAGAAAACGAAGAACCCTCCCTACCAATGAAAAAGATACAGCTGTACTGTCTAGGTCAGTGATGGCTAATCTTTTTCTCGTGTGTTGGAAGCGCGTGTGTGCATGTGTGACAGCGTGCACCGGCACCCATAATGCAATGTGCCCCCCTGCGTATGTGCCCCCCGCTCCCCCACACATGCATGTGCAACTCCCCCGCCCACCGTTTTGGGCCTAGCAGGCCTCCCTGCAGACTCCTGGGCCCAAAGATAGGCCGTGGTGGGGATGTGCTGCATCCTCCCCATGCTCCATTTTTGGCCTAGCAGGCCTCCCAGGCCCAAAAATGGGCCATGGGGGGGTGCACTGCACCCCCACACCCTGTTTTGGGCCTGGTGGGCCTCCCTGCAGCCTCCTGGGCACAGAAACATCTCCCGCATGCGCCACCCCCCCGGTGTATTCCAAAAAACAGCTGGCCGGAGGCATGCCGCAAATGCGTGATGGAGCTAACTTGGGTGACTGCTCACGTGCCCGCAGAGGGCTCTGCATGCCAGCTGTGGCACATGTGCCATAGATTCGCCATCACAAGTCTAGGTCAAATTCAGTCCAGATGTTTCAGGCTCAGAAGAAGGTGCAACAGAATGCTTAATGCATGCTGTAAAGGCCATAGTCTTTCTGCATCCTCAGGCAGCATCAAACATCTGCCACAGATGATGATGCCTTTCAATTTATATCTCACATTTAGAATACAACACATAGAAATGGAAAATAGTCTCCTGTTCCGGTTGTACTTATGATGGAATTTTGTTCTTGCCTCAAATCAGCTTGGGCTTTTTCTCTAAGACCTTGTTTCTGAGAGTTTAGACAGGAGGTCTCAAATTTTTTTTTATAAGTAAAATTGGTTCCTCAGCTTGGGATAGCAGGCTTTCTGCCTACCATACTAGATGAAAGAGAGAAGGCATCCAGCTGTATTTTATATCTGGCAGTGAAGTTTGTTCTGTTTCAGAACTGGGCGTGGAGATAACAAACTGCATTAAATTGTGGAATTCTCTGCTCCTAATTTATGTAGACATTTACTTCACAGAGAGCGTAAATTTCATCCCATGCTTTAATTTTAACTCAACAATTTCTACTGTACAGATGTTCTTTCTGTATATAGTAAAGTACACAATTGAGTTTTAAATTGATAGTATTCTGTACTAGTTTTCATACAATATTCCCAGAAGAGTGGGAAATAATCGTATACAAACACATTATTATAACTAGAGGTTTCAAATACCCTTATTCTTGTGTGTGTGCCTTCAAGTACATCCTGCCTCCTGGCAGTTGCTTAGGCAAATTCCCTACAGTTTTCTGGATAATATTTTCAGTTTTCAGACGGGCTTTGCCACAGCCTTCTTTGTAGGACTAAGAGAAAGCGACTGGCCCAAAATCTCTCGGAGAGACTTTGCAATAAAGGTCTCCTGCTACATAGCCTCGTGCTTCTAACTTCTACACCAAACTGGTTCTTTTTTTAAAAAAAACCCTACAAATGAGTATATTTAGTGAGCCTAAGTAGAATCTAAAGAATATTCACTCTGCCACAAATACTCTTTATTGTTTTTACTACTGTCCATTGTTTTAGCCTCTCCCAAGCTTTCCTTGCTGCTTCCCCTAAACCAGCTTGTAATCAGTTATTCTAAGAAATAATATCCACAACTTGGAGAAATTGTCTTTAGAAATAAGTGGATAGTAGGGCATCGCAGGGCATAGAGAACCACAAGAAGGAAAGAAGTCAAAAATAGAGACAGAAGGAGCCAGAGAAAATACCAAAAGTGGATAGAATGACACTGAGAGAAAATTCAATTCTGAAATGGGGGGCGGGGGGGGGGGCGGGCGGGCTGAACACCCTTTCCCACTTTCTATCATACTTTCAAATTTTGAATGAAAGAAAGATGCATATATAATTGGTTGAACAGATACATGGGTGGAAGTACCAAGGGAAAATATGGAAGAAAATTGTAAAGGTGTAAGCAGAACTAACGTTTTATTAACTGTAAACACCAAAAAAGAGTGAATGAAAGGCTTGGAAATTAGTTCCTTCTGATGTTTTATAGGTTCCATCCCGTGTCACCCCATTGTCTCCCTTTAGGCAAAATTTGTTTTTTTTCAGAGGAGGGATAATGACATATTGCTTTTTCATGTAAGAAGTCAGTATCATCTTCAAAGGGTCAGTCTACAAAGCAGAAAGAAGTACATGGGCCATAATTCAGTAGCTATTATTTTTTTAAATTACAAGGGTAATTGTTTAGACACTTCAACTTACATCCTTATGCCTTATTCCATCTGGTAACTATAACAGAAACCATACCTTCATGTATTGAAAGGCTAATACCAAAGAGCATGGATTTTTGTATAAAATTTCTCCCTTCAGATTCAAAACATCTGCTGTCATCAACTCCAAAGGAGGGATGATCTATGTGAGATCAACATCATTGCTTTATAATTATCAGATATCAGAATTTCATTTACTTTCCCCAGTCTGATACTATAGATGAGATGGCACATATCCTGTTTCCCCCAAAATAAGACATCCCCTGATAATAAGCTCAATCGGGCTTTTGAGCGCATGGCAATAAGGCCAAGCGCTTATTTCAGGGTTCAAAAAAATATAAGACAGGGTCTTATTTTTGGGGAAACATGGTAGTTCCCATGATGCCTAACAGTAAGGCTGGGGATTTTAGGTTGGGGGATGCAATCTCTACAGAAAAATGTACAGTGTTTCCCCAAAAATAAACCAGGTCTTATTTTCTCTTGGGCCCTAAAGTAAGCCTCCCGTGTCTGGTCACCCCTCCAGCCCACCGCCACTTGGCTTTCCCGCAACCTGTTCAGTGCATCCGGATCACCTGCCTCCCCCCCCTCTGCTTCCACCTGCTGCTTGCACAGATACTCAACTCACCTGTGCTGCGTGGACTGCAGCCAGACACTGTTGGCCCGCACAAGCTCACCGCCTATGCTGGCCATGCCCAACCCCCTTCACTAGGGCTTGTTTTTGGGGTAGGGCTTATATTAGTCATGTAAAAACAGGTTGTGGCTTATTTTCTGGGTAGGTCGTATTTTCGGGGAAACACGGTATGTATGTATTAAAGTTATATCCCCGTCCTAAATACAAGCAGAAATAGAAAGCAGAAGCCAAACAGGACACACCCAGCCCAACTACTTAAAGCTTCAATCCTATGCAACTATTTATTTATTTAAGTCGAATGATAGTGTAGTGTTTTATGGGAATATTAGAAAGGCAAATGCATTCTTAAATTTTGGCAACACGGATATAGTTTTTCATAAAACCCAAACACAAACTAGCAACATCAATACTAGTATAAATTTTTTGGTTGGGGAACAAGGCCATCATGTTCTGTAGTCCCATCTCTACAAGGAAGTTGATTCCAGGAAGAACCTGTAGATGATTAAACAGATTAGTCACTACTCTTCCCTATGGAACTAGAGTTAAATCCCTTTTCACCATGAATCAGACAAACACAATCAGTCCCAAATCCCACTAAGCTTCTCGCCCTTAATTTATAGTGTTACCACTGCTTACATGAACTATTTTTCACTCTGGAGATCAATTTGTGGAAGATACAGTGGGACACATTTCCTATCTGATATTTGCTACTTAACACAACACCTCAATGACAGAAGCTCTTATGTTTAATATTCTATTTTCCCCAGAGATAATACACTTGCAACTTTAGAACTGCTCGCAGTACAAAGCAGTTATGAAATAGCACTTCCGTGGTTCCTTGCTAATGCATTTGTCTTAAGGTTTAACTTTATCCTTATACCAGAAAACGAGCCATCCGTATAAACAGTTATGTGCACTCTGCTGCAGAGGAAAAATGAGCTATTTGTTTTAATGAAAGATAAAAGAGTCTTGGTCTTTAATTTTGAGTGTAACTCTCTAGAAAGTGTGGGCAATTTTGAACCTTTCCATCTACTTTAAACCCATGTGGGGTAACATAGAGAATGCATAGGTAATGGAGCTGGGGAAGAAGCTAAAATATTGGATGGATGTGAAAGATAGGGAGACTCTGCCAAGGAATCATATCCCTTGTCTGGCAAAGGAAGGGAGATGGGGGAAGTGACTAAAGTCTGAATTCTAAATGCATGAGAAGCAAACTTCCTAAAGAAGATCTCTTATCTAGGAAGTTAAAAGGATGACAAAAACAGAAAGTATCTCCTGAGCTACTTTAGGATGGAACTACAGTACCTTTCTATGGTAATCATAGAGATTACTATTACAGCAGGCTGTGGGGTTCAAGTAAATAAATCCTAGAATTAATTTCAACTTTTGGCTCAGTTGACTTTTATATACAAATTACTGATTTAAAATGTTAAAGAGGCTGGTAAGACCCCCAAGTCCAGCAACCTGTTAAATTCATATCCATTGCTATATCTACTGCTCCAGTAAGCAAGATTAATTCTACTTTCCTGTGACTTGAGTTCTCACATATTTGTAATTTTATGATCATCACAACTTAAAACCATGATGGACAAGCTCCATTATGATCATAAGTTAAGGACTGCATATATACATATATTAAAATGGGAGGAGGAAGGCATGTTGTATATGTTCGCCACCTTGATGTATTTGTAAAAATAATAAAGGCAGACATAAAGAAATAAATAAAATTAAAATTAGTAAGAGAGAAGGGAGATCTTTGAATTTCTTCTTCGCCTTCATCCCGTTTTTATTTATTTATTTTATTTATGTAATTTATATGCTGCCCTTCTCCCGCAGGACTCAGGGCGGCTTACAAGACAAAACAATTACATAAACAGATTAAAATCAATTTTAAATTAAATTAAAATCAATTAAAAATTATTTTAAATTGTTTGAAGTCACCCCTACGGATTCAGCCCATTTGGTGGAAAAGCCACGTCTTCAATTCGCGGTGGAAGGAGAGGAGGTCCGGGGCTATCCTGAGGCCGGTGGGCAGCCCATTCCAGGGGATCGGCGCTCCCACAGAGAACGCTCTCCCCCTGGGGGCCGCCAGCCGACATTGTCTGGCTGACGGCACCCTGAGGAGGCCCGCTCTGTGTGAGCGCACCGGATGGTGGGAGGAAGGCTGAGTGGCGTAGGAGGCTAATGCCTCCTAAAGGCAGCATTTAACATCCAGCTGCCTGCAATTACTGCGAGTTCAATTCTCCCCAGGCTCAAGGTCGACTCAGCCTTCCATCCTTTCTAAGGTGGGTAAATTGAGGACCCAGTTTGTGGGGGTAATAAGCTGACTTTGTATAAATATACAAAAGTATGAAGGCTATTGCTTAACGCATTGTAAGCCGCCCTGAGTCTCCGGAGAAGGGCGGCATATAAATCAAATAAAAAAAAAAAAAGGCTGCAGATACCCCGGGCCTAAGCCATGTTTTCTTCTTTCTTCCTTTCAGGTTCTTTCCTGACCCTATTTTTCTTAGGCAGTAGTTTTTTCCCTATATTGTAACGGACAGTGTGTATATATGCTTTATTTACTATAGCCACAGCTGGCTTAATTCAGAACAGGCAAATACAAATACTCAAGAGAGCAACTGCCATCCAGACTATGGTTGAATGCCAGTCACTGTTTCCTGAAATAGGGACATGATCACTTCAGCCTGTCATTTTGTGTGCATGTGACCAAGAAATCACTTGTCTCAGGCTGGATTGTTCTGGGATAAAACACACACATACACACAAACACATGCCGTGTACATAATCAGTGAGAAACAGTGGCAGAATAATAGCTGCAAATAAATAAAATTGTTTATCCACATCACCAGACCAGCACAAATATATCTTACCATAATAGGAACATCATATGGCAGTGCAATGGTCCAGTTAATTTAGCATCCCTTTGTGGCCAGCTGCCAGGATCACACGATTATTTTTAAAAAGTGCTTGACATACCAGGATGGACAATTACCGAATAATCTGCATGAAAATGGAAGTTACTTTCTAATTCTTACCATCAGTAAATTGTTATTCTGTGCTTTAAAAGAGGGGAAATTTTATTTCCCTTTTATTTCCCTTGAACAAAAAGGATTCTCATCCCATCTAATGTAGCCACAGATGGTCTCAATAGCCATAAAAATGTCTGCTTTTTCCCCCCAAACGTACTAAACTCTTGGCCTTGGCAATATCTTAGGATAATGAATTCCACATGGTAATTATATATTGTGTGATTTTCTTTTTTAAAAAAATTTGCTGCCTTTCAATACCATTGGATTACCCTTTCATTTTACATTTTCAGAAGGGCCGATAGTAGCTTCTTTCCTACTAGAGCATGTCATCATTTATTTTAAATATTATGACCATTTCATATTCACCATCTCATTCCATCTCTCAGAAGGATCTACCCTATTATTATTCTGACATTTGCAAGGCTGAATAGATAATATAACATGCATTCTTCTGACAAGCTAAATCTCTATTAGGTATAATCTCACCTGTTATATATGCCAACATTCACTAGATTCAAAAGCAGAGAAAATAAATTTGGAAGGAGAAAAAAGCACTATTGATATGACTCAAGCAAATTTAGGCATTTATTTTGTTTCAGATAAGGATATGCCCCCAATATTTGAAACCGATGGTATCGGCATCTCACCTCAGTTACCCAGTTTGCTAACACCAGAGTAAACACCTGTTTACTTTTTAATTATCACTGATGCTATAAGGCCGTGATGGCAAACCTATGGCATGCGTGCTAGAGGTGGCACACAGCGCCCTCTCTGATGGCACGTGAGCCATTGCCCCAGTTCAGCTCTGCTGCACATGCGTGTGCACCTCCCTGAGCTGGTTTTCGGGTCTCTGCCATGCATACATGGGGGGGCATGTGCGGGGAGGGCATGCACTCATGCGCATGGGGGGGATTGGGGCGCATGCAGGGGGCTGCGCCACATTGCATTTTGGGGGATTCGGGCACGCACACACATTTGTTTGCTTACGTGCACGCTTTAGGCACTCAGTTTGGAAAAGGTTAGCCATCACTGCTGTAAGGCAATAATTGGAAGAAACAGATGTATGAACAAGTTGCAATGGTGCTCCAAAGAGGTACATTGTACTGAAATAAAAAGTACTTCCTGGAGAAAGGCTTATTTCTTTAAAAATAACTTTACAGATGAAAAACATATTGAAAACTTTTTCATGGAGCTTAGTCAAACAAACTTCATCTTTGCCAGGATATAAAATTATAAAGTTTTCAAATATCTTATTAGAAAAACATTTCAAAGTAAAGCAGGACTACAATCCTGCCAATTAGAATTAAAGAGTCAGACTTACATTTAAGTGGGCAATTTGTAATTGGCCGTTCTCCATGTTGGTTGGGGAATTCTGGGAGTTGAAGTCCACACTTCTTAGTTACTGAGGTTGAGAAACACTGCTCTAGAATGTGAGAACAGATCTTAGACATCCTTTCAAGTACTAGAAAATGCAATTATATTTCACTCCTCCCTCTTTTCAATATGCCCAATTCCTTCCATCTCCCTTTGTGAAATTTATTTCTTAATACTCTGATTTTTATACCCTATAACTCAGTGGTGAAGTCCAAATTTTTTTACTACTGGTTCTGTGGGGGTGGCTTGGTGGGCGTGGTGTGGCTTGATGGGCGTGGTGTGGCTTGATGGGCATGGCACGGGAAGAATATGCAGAATCTCCATTCCCACCCCACTCCAGGGGAAGGATACTGCAAAATCCCCATTCCCTCTCCACTCCTGGGGGAAGGATATTGTAAAATCTCCATTCCCACCTCACTCTGGGGACAGCCAGAGGTGGTATTTGCTGGTTCTCTGAACTACTCAAAATTTCCGCTACCGGTTCTCCAAACTGCTCAAAATTTCTGCTACCAGTTCTCCAGAACCTGTCAGAATCTGCTGGATTTCACCCGTTATAGCTCTTATTTGAAATTGTTGTAATGTGTCTCAATCTTCCTTTAAAGTATGGTTGCCCAGAACAGGACTCAATACTGAGTCAGGACTCAATGGAGTTGGGAGGTAAGCACTTGGAAAGTGCTTGAGACCCAAATATGATGATTAAATTTTAAAGTCAACATTCAGATGAATGTTTTTTTTTTTACTAGTACTTAGTAAAAAGTACTAGTAAAGTACTAGTAAAAAGATGGAAAGTCAATTAGAAAACACTCATGGACAATTGGTTTTATATATGGTAACCACAGCACAGCTACTGTATTACAGATAGTTCTTGACTTACAACAGTTTAGTGGTCCTTGAAGTTACAACAGCACTGAAAATCTTATAATCATTTTTCACAATTGCGACTGTTATAGCATCTCTGTGATCATGTGATCAAAATTCAGCCACTTGGCAACTGGCATGTATTTATGATGGTTGCAGAGTCCTGTGGTCATGTAATTACTTTTTTTTTTTAATTTTGATTTATATGCCGCCCTTCTCCGGAGACTCAGGGCGGCTTACAATGCGTTAAGCAATAGCTTTCATACTTTTGTATATTTTATACAAAGTCAGCTTATTGCCCCCACAAACTGGGTCCTCATTTCACCTACCTTAGAAAGGATGGAAGGCTGAGTCAACCTTGAGCCTTGGAGAGATTCGAACCAGCAGAAATTGCAGGCAGCTGTGTTAATAACAGGGTGCGTAGACCACTGTACTATCAAGGCTCTTTTTGCAACCTTTTGACGAGCAAAGTCAATGGGGAAGCCACATTTACTGAACAACCATGCTACTAACTCAGCTGAAGTGATTTATTTACTAACAGTGGCAAGAAAGGTTCGGGTAAAATACACTTCACAACTCTTTTGCTGAACAAATGAAATTTTAGGCTCAATTGTGGTTGTATGTCGAGAGTTACCTGCATTCAGAAGTACCCTTAATGGAGGAACGGGTTGTAAAGATGGCGGAGCTTGCAGAAATGACTAAAATGACTTTTTTTATTAAAGAAAAAAACAAGTTATTTTTGTAAAAAAATGGAACTTGTTTATGAACTTTTTGCTGAAATTGAATAAAACAAATTAGGGATTTATTCATCAAGGGGGGCGGGGGTTAAGGGAAGAAAGGAACCATGATATTGGTAAAGTGGAAATGGAAATTACCATAATTGTAACTGCTGCAAAGAAGCTTTAGATTTTTTTCCCTTGACCTTTGTTGTCTCTCATTTTTCTTTTGTTCTTATTTTTTTTCTTTCCTTTTCCTTTTTCTGTTTCTATAATCCTTTAATCTTTTAATGAAATATTAAAAAATTTAAATAAAAATTATATACAAAAAACAAAGAGATGGGGAGATAACCAAGGCAGAATATAGTGGATTATATTTTTATTTTGGAAACTAGATTTTTAATGGTACAAGATTTAGCTACAGGGGAGGGGGGAGGCTGCAATCATATCACACTGTTCATTTTTGCACAATGTGCATTTGATCTGATATATTTGCCTCTGTTAAATTTCATTGTTACTTCCAGCCCATTTCTTAAACTTGTAATATCATTTGAATGCAGCTTAAAAACCAACTTTGCCCATTTTTGCAGCCAAACCATACTACAAAGAGAATATGAATACAGGTAGTCCTTGACTTACAACAAGTTTATTTAGTGACCAAAGTTACGCCGACACTGAAAAAATTACTTATGATTTTTCACTTATGACCTTTCCAGCATCACCATGATCATGTGATCAAAATTCAACTGGTTCATATTTATGTCCTAAGGTCATGTGATCAGCTTTTGTGACCTTCTGATAAGCAAAGTCAATGGGGAAGCCAGATTCACTTAACAACCGTGTTACTAATTTATCAATTGCAATGATTTACTTAACAACTGTAGCAACAAAGATCGTAAAATGGGGCAAAACTCGCTTAACAAATGTCTCACTTAACAACAGAAATTGTGGACTCAATTGTGGTCGTAAGTTGAAGACTATCTGTGGTTGACTATTCTAAAATCCTTCTGAGAACGACCGTTACCTAGTCAGGTCTGCTCCACGTTATAGTTATGCATTTTATTTCAGTTTCCTGAAATAACTGAATACCTCTGCACTTGTCTTTTATTTTTTATTTATTTGTTTTTATTTGCCGTCTATTTTTGACCCATCAAGATCATTTTAGCTATTAGATATTCTATCCACTTTTGTCTCATCTACCAAACATGTGACTACTCTTGCCACCTCTGCATCTACATTATTAACATAAATATGGAAGATCTCAACTTTGTGGCATCTCGTGGGATAGCTCCCCAATTTGGTGAAGAATTCTTGAGCACCGTCCTTCACCTATAATTGTTATGCCCGGTTAAGATGTTATTTAATAGTCATATCATCCAGGTCATGTGTAACGGACAGGCTTGCTAATCAGAATGTCATGGGGCATTCTCTCAGGTGCTTTGCATTTTGTCTACAACTTATCCACAGTTGGCTAAGGAAAGGAGAGAAGATTAAGTCTGGCAAAACTTGTGCTTGACAACTTCAGATGTCTGTTAATCACCTCATTGTTCTCCAAGAGCATACTGATTAATTACTTTACTGCTCTGGAATCTTCTAGGAATCAATATAGGATTGATTGGCCTGTAGTCCCAGGGTCATTGTTTCCCCCTGGGTAGGATGTTTGTTGTCCAATAATCATGTTGTACTTTGCCCATTTCCCACAATTTGTCAAAGATAATGGAGACTATTATCAACATAGCAAAATTGAGTGTTTTTTTTAAAAAGTATAATTTGTCAAGTAACCCAATGGAAGAATCTGTACAGTAATATAGTTTTCATCAGGTTGAGCTTGGCTCCTGGTAACTTAAATGGACATATCTATTTAGTTTTCTTCACATAAAGACAAGTACTTTCTTACTGCTTTCTTCTGGATTGTTTGTGTTTTTAATTTTTAATCTGAATTAACCTCATAGATTTACTTCAGAAAACATGTACTCATTTTTCTAGTTCAAAGCCTTCTCAGCAGTGTCAAATATTGACCTTGCTGGATTTAGAGGAATGTTGATTTTTCAAAAGACTTAACACAATTTTACACTGATTATCTGGAGGAGGACTAAGGCACAAATTGAAACCCTGGAGCATTATTTTCAATTTAAAAAAACCACCCCTTAAACATATTTAAAATTCAGATGTACACAACAATAAAAGGAAAAAAAAATTCAAAATTATTTTTTTTAAAAGAATCAAACTTCGCTGCATTGAAGCTACTATAAACAAGTAAATTGCTTTCGAGAAAATAGTTCCTGGAGTAAAGTGATTATTCCAGTAGTAACAAACAAGCTTTAGAGGAAATTCAGATCTCTGAATATAGGTAAAAATGTTATATTTTAACATAGTGATGGAACTTTTAATTTTCACATTTGCAGAGTTGAGCATAAAGCGCTGAAATCCACTTCAATCAACGAATGAATTTCGGCTCTCACTACTTGACGGTTTAATACTTGTATTTCCTATTTAGACTTCTTACGCCCCCAGAGTTCACTTCAATCGGTACAAAATGAAACACTATCCAAGCGCCGCGTTGGGTGATCCCTTCTTGGATTATAATCCACAAGGAAGGGGGGGGGGGAAGAGGATCCCTAAAGTGGAAAAAGAAAAGATAAAAAAAAAATTAATCTACCTTTTATCCACTTTCCCGACCGTAGTTGTATAAAACATAGTTGGCTAAGCAACGCCCATTATTGCAAACGGAGCGAGAGGATGAGCGCAGAATGTAGTTCAAAACAAGGTAAAATGCGAAGACAATTCAAAGGAGGAAAATAAAGACGTTGCAAATGTCAGGGTAATTTTAAAAAAAATAAAAAATAAAAAAAAGCCCGGCGGAAGCAGCGAGGACGACTTCGGACATCGTGCAAATTTTTGCAGTTTCATTTCTAAGCAGTCGAGAATCCTGGAATCAAGTTGCTTTTTTTTTTTTTTTACATCCAGGCAAGAACCAGCGGGCTTCAGCAACGCCGTTCACACGGTTGCTCCGTATCTAAACAGGCACGTTTACTTGAAAAGTGAATCCCAATGAATTTCTGCGCGAACTGGCATCCAGAGACCCTTTTTTCCACCCATATTGCAAAGCCGGGGCCGCCACGTGCTGTCCGGGAGCCGAAGCTCAGCCAGTCCCTTCGTTCCCTTTTGCCGACAAGAGCTCCGCCTTTCCTGCTCCGCAGCCATAGAAATCACGCATCGCGCCGGCCCCGCCCACCGCGAGCTCCGCCATTGGTAGTCCCGAAAAAAAAGGCGGAGCCAGGCTGTTGTTATGATAAAGAGCGGCTCCGCCTCCGCCTCGTGGGCGAAGAGCTTCGCCGAGCCGGCTCCTTGTTTTGTCTCGCGCTCAGCAATCTCTCTCTCTCTTTAAACGGCTCTCGGGGAAACCTCATTTACATCCCAGGCCCCGCCTTTTTCCTCCAGGGCTCGTGCGGCCGCTTAAAAAAAAAAAAAAAAAGTTAGCTGCCAGGCTCCGCCCCTTGCTCTACTCGAAAGACGTCCGGTCCCCTTCTCGACCATCCACCCCCCTCGCCCCCCCCTCTCCCCAGGATTAAGGGGCTTGATCTGAGGCCGAGTTGGTCCTCCTCAAGAGTCGAAGATCCCTGTTCCTCACGACGCCCCGCCCCTCGGATCCCAACCCCGCCCCTTTCCTCCTCCGCTCGCGCCCCTCCCCTCCCCCCCCGCGGAGCCCCATCTGTTTCTCCGGCGTCGAATGCTTATCGGAGCGCGCGCTTGTTTTTTAAACCGTTGCCTGGACCAGGCAACAGTTGCAGCGGCGGCGAGCTGAGGCCAAAGGGACGTGCGGGGCGGGTGGGGGAAGGAATAGAAGAGATGGGTCTTTGCGGCGGCAGCCCTCGCCGAGAGCAGCGCCGCCTTCGCCTGCCCTAGAGACCCCCCCAAGCGAGCGGGGAGGAGGAGCGGAGGGTGAGGAGGCGCCAACGCGGAGGAACCCCATGCCGAGAAGCGGGCGCGGAGTGGGCAGCCGTGGCCGCTGAGGGGGGAAAAGAGGGCAGTTCGGTCGCAGGAAGGGAGGAGGAGAGCATCTCGCGCCGTCGGCCCGGAGCGACATGTGTCCGGAGGAGGACGGAGGCTGCGGCGACGGAGCGGGAGGGGTCTCCACAGCTGCGGCGGCGGCGGCAGCAGCGACTATTACTTCAGCCGCGATCGGAGGAGCGGAGGGCTCGACGACGGCCAGCGCCGCCGAGTCGGCCGCGGAGACGAGCGCCCTGAGCGAGCTCCGCTCCTGGTGGGAAGTGCCGGCCATCGCTCACTTCTGCTCGCTCTTCAGGACCGCTTTCCGCCTGCCGGACTTCGAGATTGAGGTGAGTTCGGCGACCTCCTCAAGGGGGAAGGGAGCGCGGCCAGAACCGGGCGCGTGTTCGGGTAAGGAGCGGCCGGCCCGCAGAGCGACCCCGCCGGCCTCTTGTCCCGAAGGAGAAGCGAGAGGGCAGGACAATACTTTCAGCCCTTCTCGGCGGAAGGCGTGGAGTGGGGGGGGGATGGGAGTGAGTGGGTGGGTGGGGGGCTCTTGAAGCGCCTGCCCGTCTGTCCCCACGCCGCACGGTGGGGGAGGGGAGGGTCAGGATCGCGGACATTTCCACCCCCTCCCCCACAGTGAAGCGTGGGGACAGACGGGTAAGTAGGTAGGTGGGGGTTCTTCTCCTAAAAGTTGTGGTCTTCCTTTTCTTCGAGAGGGGTTTTTTTTTTTGGAACGCCTTTTTTTAAAAAAAAGTGGTGGTGCCGCCGAGGCGGTTCGGAGGTTGTGGCTTCGGTGTGAACAATGACAAGAGGATAGCCGAAAGCCCCACCGAAGGAGGGGGGAGGGGAGGGTGCCTTGCTCCCGAGAAAACGTGCGGAAACACTGACCTGCGAAACGCTATAAAGTGGGCAAGTCGTTTTATGGCAGCCGGATGGAGAAAGGGAAGCCTCATCTCGGAGATACGGAGCCAAACAATAGTAGTTCTTCTGTTTTGTGTTACAGTATCGCTTTTTTTCTTTCTTTCTTTAAAGCTTATTTCTTGGTTGGGAGAGGTTTTGATCCTATCGGTTCTCTCCCCCCCTCCCCCGCCAATGAAGTGTCACAGTTGGCGAGGAGGATCTTTTCTTTATAACCCCAAGGGATCCTTATTTGTTCGGAGCCAAGATGTGTGGGAGCGATGTGGAGACTTCAGCCGCCTTTTGAAAAGCAAAGTAATGCCTCTGTGTGTGTGTATCTTGATTATCTCTTCTTTATCAGTTCACTGAGCAAGCTGTAGAGAGGAGGAGAGTGGCTCTGATTCTAAAGTCTTCCATTTTGCTGTCCTTGCTCTTTTTTAAAGTTTTGCTACCAGGTATTTAAAAGGAGGCTTCCATTTCAAAGACAGAAGTTTCCATCTTATCTCTCTGGGGGCCTGAGATCAGTCCAAGGGTTTGAAAAGAGTTTGCTTTGCTTCCATTATTCCTGCAGGGAAAAGATGGGCAAGAGGGAGGGGAGTTTTGTTTCTCCATGCATGCTAGGGTGGTGCTTATAAGCTCCCTCCAGGTTTTGTGACAATCAAGCTGTAGGCTTTGTGGCAATTGAGCAGGCGGTGTGTTTCTCCTCCTCTTCTCTTCTTTTAAGGTTCTCTGGAGTTTAGACTTCATTTTCATAGGAAAGCAGCACATTGAAATAAATTCATTCAGCTGAAGTTGGGAAATCTGCTTAGCAGCTAATAAGATGGATAAACACAATTATTGTAATAGTGAATTACTGCAAATTTTACATTGGATAAGTTACTCTTACCAATTACTTTTTTCCTTAAAAAAACCCTTTGAAATTTTGTCTGTTTATTCAACATTACTATTCCAGGGTTCAGAAAGGGTGTTTTTCCAGCATTGCTCAGTTGTTTGTCCAGTATACAGTCTTAAAAATATGATACTGTGCACTTAATTTGACTCTAGAAAGTATTTGAGCTTGAAGCAGCGGTTTTATTTTATTTGTTGCACAATTTTAACAATACCAAAAGTAATTAGGTCAAATGGAAGAATATGACCAGGATATGTGTATGCAGACCTCCCAGAGGCCTTGTGTCATTTTCCAAGATCTTAAGTAGCTTAGGCCAATGTGATTAAACCTGAGTTTACCATCTGTTTATAACAGATGCAATAACTTTAACTTTATTCGCATTTTCTTTTCAACTTTTAAAATGTGTATGATAAGATCCTGTTCGGCGCTCTTCATAGCCTAAGACAAACTTAGTGAAATGTAAATATATTTATATAATTGCTATTTTAACAAAGCTATTCATTAGTATGTTCTTATTATATTGTATGTACCCTGTGTATAGCATTTGGAATAAAGATAAGAATTACTTCCCTAAAGGTTGTTTAAAATGGTAGCTTTACTAGAGACTCAGATCTGTGATCTATAGAAAAAATATTCTTAGCTGAATGATAAGGAAAGCAACATCGAAAGTTGAAGCTGAGTTACCTTGTTTCTGCACATAAAGAAGATATTCAGGGGTGTGGTTTTTTTGTAACTTTCCCTTGTTGTGTGTTATCAGGCATAGGCTATTTATAAAAGCTACAATACATTCTGATGTTTAGTTATAGGGGCACACGTATTTAATATGTCCCTGCTGAAATGTGTTTGAGCAGCACATGTATACACTAATAGTAAGCTGTTTTTAAAAATTTAGCGCAGGGAATAAAATATAGTGTTAGAATTCTATTAGCACACTATTTTTTTGTCTAATTTTAAAATCAGTCAAATCTATTTTGTCTTGTAACTATGTAAGTGTGATTGATGTAGTCAGACTCAGCAGTAAGGTATAGTTAATGATTGTGAGTATAATGTCTTGCTGTGTATTTTGAATGTAGATACAAGGATGTATGTTCAGGTTTAATTTTATTGTGGCCTTAAATATTAGTTTTGGCTTGAGTTCATCTTTGGTGAGTTAAGTATTGCTGTGACATGTTTGTAATTTTCAAAGGTAGTCTAAATCTTCTTTCCCAAGATACTGAGTACAGCAGGATGTGAGAATTCCTACAACCCCTTTAACAGGATGTGAATGTAGAGGGAGGAGAGAATCCCTTATGCAGTGCTAAATTTCTGAAAGAGTAAATTATCTTCCAGTGATAGTACTCCTTAGCAAAAAGAGCTCCTCCTTCACCTATTGATGTGGACCCTTAAAAGAAATTTCCCTGCCCAAGCATACGAAGCAGGGGGAAAGATCTTGAATTTACAATGATAAAAGGCAATTGTACTAGCCTTTCCCCTTTGGAGGCTGAAGTGGCATCTGGTTTGTTTCACAAATAAGTCAGTTTGGATTCTAGTTCTTCAACTTCCATACCAAGTGGGAACATTTAAAGTGGTCTAGAGGGATTATGCATTTCGGAGGGAGATGAGGAAGGAAGATTTGTGATGCACCTCTTCTGTTTTTCTTTGATTCCCTTTTAATAAAAACGTATCTACAGATCTATATTTGCTTATATTGAACATAATATTTTTAAAATAAGAGCTCTGTGAAATAGCTGTTATTAATGAAACTACATTGAGACAAAGTAATGAACAGAAGTTTTATGCTGGTTTTCTATATTGAAATATATTGGGGTAATATAAGAGAATGATGATTTGAAAAGAGGGTGCTAGGAGAATTCAGGAGAATTTTCCTTCCTGGAAAATATATAGATGGGACAAGCATACAAATACTTGGAAAGTAGTAGAGTGAAGGACTGAATTACTGTTGGAAGATTGTCAGGCTAAAGCTTCACATCATCACTTGATCAATTAACATCTTTATGTGATCCATCATGATTTATATGTTGAAGGTGCAAAGACTTGCACTTTTTTTTGTTAAGGATCAGTATAGTGAAAAACTACATATGTTTTTACAATATTGTTATTTGCTTCAAGAACTTCAACTGTGTATAATGTTATTTCATTATACAACTCTCTTATTTCATGGTTACAAGTTCTAAAAAAATAAACATTTTTTATTGAACAATTTGAATATATACCTTATCAGGGAAATAAATGTAATATGGGTAATCCTCAACTTATAACCATTCATATAGTGACCATTCAAAGTTACAACAGCACTGAAAAAAGTGACATGACTAGTTTTCACACTTACAACGTTGCAGCATCCCCACGGTCACATGATCAAAATTCAGATGCTTGGGAACTGGTTCATATTTATGATTCATTGCAGTGTTCTGGGGCCAGAGGATCATTTTTTGTGACCTTCTGACAAGCAGAGCCAGGTTCACTTAACAACTGCAATACTTTGCTTAACAATTGTGACAAGAATGGTCGTAAAATGGGACAAAATTCACTTAATTGTCTCACTTCACAACAGAAATTTTGGGCTCAATTGTTGTAAGTTGAGGACTACCTGTATAAGATTTTTTTTTCATTGTGGCATGTATTCAAGAGTTTTAAGCAACTTTGATGGTTTTTTACCTTTTGTAAATTTCAGTATTATCAGAAGAAACATTGATTTAATTATATATTAAGATATATTATTTTCACATAAATTTTGATTAATGATCAGTTGTCCACCTATATTCTTGAGATGGAGGACACATCATTTATGTGCACAATTTCTTCTCAACAAATATCTATGATTCATAGTTTTTCTATATGTGATATGTGTATTGATTTATAAGAGATTTTGATCATGTTGTTCCACAGCTTAAGAATGTTAGGAAGATGCATGGGAAGTTTTACAATAAAAGCAATCAATGTGGACAATTATAACCTAGCCATGCACATTCTTACTTGTTGATAATTTGAGGTGGCTTTAGATTATGGGCATTGCTAGATACTACTAAGAGGTTTCTAGTATTTGTGTAGGCTTAAAGTGCTTCCTGATTTGTTTGTCCAGCCTAGGAGTGTTATCTTCAGAATTGTACCTTTTGAACTCAGGGCTTAGAAATTCAGTACCTGGACATTTCCAGAGTGTTTTGCCCATGTATGTATGCTGTTTTTCTGAATTCCTAATTTGTATTCCGTGGAATTTACCCACACATAATCAGCATGAATTTTATACTAGTTTCCAGAGCACATACTTGATAAATTATGCAGGATAAATTTATACTTGATAAATTAAATTATTGTGGTAATCTCACAATCTTCTTTTGCTATTGTTTTCATTAGGTTTTTTAGTATTGTGAAACAAAAATAGCATGGTCTGCAGTCTAATCTGATCCCATGCATCTTTCTCAGAAAAGTGCCTTATTTCCTGATTCTTATACCTCATATATCTTGGACTAAATAGCAACCTTTAAACTACACCAAAAAAGGGAGCCATAGGAACCCCCCCCCCAAAAAAATTCATATTAATATATCCATAATTTTTTATCAGAAGAAAGCATTTTTTAAAGATGGACAATTTTTAATCCTTAAATTTTAAAGATGGGCAATTGCCTTGTCAAACGATGATCAATTGCAACATTTATTTTGTAGATTTATGATGAGAGAGTTAAACAAATATACTTTTATGTCTTGTTTCTATATATCAGAGTGGAAGCAGAAGGGCAGCAATATGGAGGTGGTTTACCTTCCACCTTTTTTGGCTTTACCAGTCGAGTGTACAATCCTAACATTCCCTGTTTGTCTTCTTTCCAAGCACCAACCATACTTGACCTTGCTTAGCTTCCAAGCTAGACAAGGTTAGCCAGCTGTTGCTGTTTGCTGAGTGAGCCAACCCATCTTTTGATGTTCCACTTTTAAACATCTGACTTGTCCTGCCAAGTATAATATAATGAGCTTGACTCTTCCAGAATTAACCTGAAACTCTACAATCACTGCTTGCTAGAAATGCTGGAAGTTACATCTGGGCATAACTGCAGTGTTCCAGTTTAGGAAAAATAGATAATATAAGAAAAAGGGATAAACAAAAAGCAAGCTAGTTTGTATATATAGCAATAGAAATGCAAAACAGTTAGGTTAAAATGTTGTAACCATCACCTACCCTAATATACTTAAGTGTTGCACTATTTTTTTTCAGAAAATATGAGCTTGAAAAGAATAATGAACAAATAGTGTATTTCACATCAGCTGTTGGTAGCATATGCATATAGTAATTTAGATGTCTTTGAACTCTTTTGCCAATTTTTAAAAACACTTAATTTATTTCTAATTCTAAATCTCAGTATGAAAGGAAAGTATATCTGTCACATTTCTTTGCAGTCGTAAGACACAAAGATTTTAAAAAAAAATCTGGGTCTGACTTTATAAGCTTTACTCCAGTTGGGATGATTACTAGTGGTCTCTATACTGATACGCTTCATTGTTCTTTTTAGAGAAGAAACTTGACATCGATTTTCATCTGTGCTGTCCAGGTTTTTGTCTTTTTCATTCTCAGTCCACAACATTATGCTTTCTAGAATAGAAGATGGTGATCTTTCCAGATGTGTACTTCATCCACCAGCTGGATATCTCAGAATGTGTGAAGCAGATGTCCTTTTTTTCTTTTCCTGGACTACCCTTTAAAGACAGGCTGAAGAAGGGGAATGGATTTACGAAGCTGGTTGGCTTAAATAAAGCAGTGCATCCATCAGACAAGGCTCTGGGTATTGTTATGGGAAGAAAATGTTGAACAGCCAAGCCCCCATGCTGGCTTTAGCAGAGGCAGCTGCCTCACGCGACTCAGGATCCCTTTTTTCAAGACATCGCAGCTGTGGGTCTGGAGGGGAGGAGGTGGTTCAGCTCTGACCAGGTCAAAAGTTCAGTGGGACATGAGAGAGATGCATGTGCAAAAAGAATATTGCACATTAAAAAAATATTAGATATTTCAGAACATTCCCAGAAGAAACCCAGGCATTGAATACTTAAGTATTTCAAGGATGTTTAAGATATACAGGTAGTAACATAATCAAGATGAGAAAATAGGAATGATGTATGGGATTGTCAGAAACAGGGAGGGTTTTTTTTTTTTTTGAAACCCAGTAAATATTTTTTTAAAAAATGGCCATTAGTGATATCATTTCAGTGATTGATTATCTCTATTACTTGTACCTAATTTTAAAGGCTATGCCTTCCTAATTTGCAAAAATTTGTATATGCACCTGAGTTTTTGTTTGCCTCCGGCAACCTTTTTACTTTATTTTTTACTTTATATTGTTCTACTGTCTTATTTAGTTTTTCTTGACTTGTACAGTATTAGAAAACTCTTTATCATCTTAATATGGCAATATCAATAGGAATTGTATGTTCAATATTAGCAAGTTTATAGAAGTATTAGTGTTTTGAAATAGACTCTGTAAAAGCATGAAGTGTTATTCTCAGTTGCTAGTTACCCCTATATAAAGAAAGAAAGTCTAAACTGAAAATCATAAAATGAAAGTGTGTTAGTTGTGTTTCCTGAAGAGTCAAAGTATGCTGGATAGGAATGGTATGATCTGCTTATGATGACAGCAGATACTACATTAATACCATGTATATTTTACTATGATATGCTAATTATTGTGTTTTTTTAAACTACGTAGGCTGCTTCAAGTCATTCTGGAGTAAGTCTACCTTCTAATTCTAATAAATAAATCCAACACCTATAATTTGAAAGTACATATTTCTTGCTGCTAATAGGAAAATAACACACATTTGGTGCTTTTTTTTTGGTATACATTATGATGATTTATGAGTTTAGAACCAGAATGTCCTGCACAACTGATTGATTTCTAATATTATCTGATTGGCTGCTATATTATAAGCACATTTGTGTGTGTTTACCTTCTTTTGCAGAGTGGCTTTTCATCCTACGTTAAATGAATTTCAGTTAGAGATCATTAGTCTATAGCATATTACAAAATAAGTGTATTAACCACTGATACTATCATAATTTGTAAATACTACATGAGATAATACAGAATTAACACTTTGAATTGTTCTAAGGCCTAATTTCTGGACACATAGTTCTTAGTAGGTTTCTTGCTGGTAAATTCCCCCAATGAGTTTTTTTTTTTTTTTTTTTTTTTGTTCCATTGTGTATGTAGGAGATAGGAAATATTGTAAATTTAAGAATGCTTGGATAATGTTCTTCAGACATAAACCCTTGTTAAGTAGATGGAACAATTGTTATTGTATTAGTCTAGACTGGTAGTCTCAGAAATAGCAAAGAACCCGCATTCTCCCCCTCCCCCAATTCTTTTTGTAACCACTAAGCCTTCGTTAAACACCACAGCTGAAACTTTTTACCATAGTTTCCCTTTATTTTGTGGTAAAATATACAGACTAAAGAAACCAGCACAGTTCAGAAATCCAAAACACATGTGCCAAAGACAGTTATAGCCAATACTGGTCCATGTCCATGTGCATCAGCTCGTCTTATTTTGCATCAGTGTCTCATCTTGGTTTTCCATTCAAACCAGAGGTGGTATTCAGCCGATTTGCACCACTTTGCGCAAATGGTTGGCAGAAATTTGGCCAAGGTTGTTGAACTGGTAGCGATGGCTGGCTGGCCATGCCCCCGAACTGGTCCCCCAGTTACAGCTTGCTCACCCTGCCCGCCATGTTCATCACCGCCATGTTCTTTGCACATGCACATCCCATTGCCTTGCAAGTCCAATGGGATGTGCATGTGCAAAGAATATGATGGTGACGGCAACAGCTTTTTCTGCGACCTCTGGTACTTTTCGGCAGCCTGTGACCAGCTGCCTCTTTGAGAGCCGCTTTGTGCCTGCGGCGGCTGGCTGGAGGCCACCAAAAACTCTGGTCAGCTTGCCTTCCGGACTCTGGACCAGCCGCCACAGAAGGTAAGCAGCCCAAACAGAGGCGGTGGTGGTGGAGGAAGCGGGGCTAGGGCCGGGGCCGCTAAAGGAGGGGAAACGGGGGTGACTGGTGAAGGGAAGACAGGGGGGAGATAGGTGGAGATTCAAAAAATTTTCCTACCTTTTCCTGTTGGCGTGACTAGGTGGGGTGTTTGTGTGTCATGTGACTAAGTGGATGTGAGTGACGTCAAGTTGGCCATGCCCACTCAGTCACATGCCCCCCACCTAGACACACCCACCGAACCGGCAGCAAAATTTTTTGAAACCCATCACTGATTCAAACAATATGTGTAGCCTTACCTCACAAAAGAGTTTCCTTGGATTATGTGGAACTACACACTACTAGGCAGTAGTTGGAAGCACAGAAATATGCAACAATTGACAAGAATGCTATCATAGTTAGTGGGCTTTTATTAAATACTCCATAATATATTTTATTTTACTTTGCTAGCTATCCTAGGAAAAGTATTTTGGGCATGCCCAGAAGATCTTACAAATCTTCTGGGCAATCAGCCCACGCCTCAGTTGGCTGTGACTACTGCTTCTTGAAGCTGAACCAGAGAGGTTTTTCATTTGTGAATGGAGCATCTTGTATAGTTTGCAGGAGTATACTGTCTATTGCAGCCTTTCCCAAGCTGTGTACCTCCTTAGGGAGGTGCAGGCAGAGTCCAGGGAGGTGAAGAAACTTTTAGTTATATTATTACAATAAAACCATTTTTCACAAAGTTTCATTGGATTACAGGTAATCCTCAATTTACAACCACAATTGAGCCCAAAATTTGGGTAGCTGAGAGTTTTTAAGTGAATGTTGCCCCATTTTACGACCCTTCTTGCCACAGTTGTTAAGTGAATCATTGCAGTTGTTTAGTAACACGGTTGTTAAGTGAATCTGGCTTCCCCATTGGCTTTGCTTGTCAGAAGGTCGCAAAAGGTGATCACCTGGCCCCAGCCTGCAACTGTCATAAATATGAACCAATTGCTGAGCACCTGAATTTTAATCATGTGACCATGGGGATGCTGCAATGGTTGTAAATGTGAAAAACAGTCACAAGTTACTTTTTTTGATGCTCCTGTAACTTTGGACAGTTACTAAATGAATGGCTGTCAGTTGAGGATTATCTGTATTCCATTTATTTCCATGATAAGGTATATAAAGGACCCCCAAAACAGATTTTTTAATTTACCATTTCATAACAGGAACCTATTGAATTAAAACCATTGAGGTTAAGCAGAAAATGTGGAAGAAAAGGTGATTGTCCCTTATCTTTTTGGTATATGGAACAAGCAGAGAGGGAGAGAATTGGAGTTAGGAAATTTGTACATTCCCACTCCTTAATTTCACTCATTGTTTCATGTTGCTGTGAAGCATTAGGGCCCCTGTACCCTTGATAGAGTGGAATGCTTGGAAAAAATGTTTAATGAAGATTGGAAGGTTTTTCTCCATCTCTAAGACTCCCAAGTCTTAAAAAATCAGGTTCCTTAAAACATTCATAGCACCCCAGATCATTGGTAGGGAATTAGGAATCAAAAATACATACTTTACAATACAGATTCCATACCTGCCTTTACTAAAGTTTTGGCTATCGTGGATGTTGTCAATTTGTTTTAAAGGATATTTAAAGAGTATTGCTTTATTATTTGATATTGTAGCAGTTGTGGCTTCTATAGAAAACATAAGGGCTGCAATTATTTAAAGTGGCAGGTGGGGTGGGGTGGGGCTGGGGAAGACGTGAGATGTGTCTTACCTGCCTTGCAGCTCTGTCCTGTGTCTTGGCGTTGTCTAAAGGCAAACACGTTTTAGGGTTAAAAAAAAACCCTTCTCGCAAGTTTGAGAAGTTTGATTGAACTTGTGAGGTTTTTTTACCCTACAACGTGTTTGCCTGCAGATAATGGCGAGACACGCAACGGAGCTGCAAGGCAGGTAAGACTCGCGTCTCCCCGGCCCCACCCCTCCCCACCTGCCATCCCCAAATTGCATCCAATTTGGGCAGGGGCAGGGAGCCCTGCCGTGCCCGCCAAGGTGAGGGGAGAAGAGATGGCAAGAGGAGCCCTGTCACTGTTCTGCCCCAGCTATGGACCCCAAAGAACGCAGCACACACAAAGTCTGTTCAAACCTTGGTTTACTAAATAAATCAGTCTTTTACAACAACAGCTGTTAATTAACTGCATTAACAGCCGCCAAGAATTCAAAGAATAATAACTGAAAGCTTACTGTGGTTGGCAGAATGCCCAGAAGCAATTTGCAGGAAGCTGATAAGATAAGCAAGACAAGACATGAAGGTATGTTCCCTGCAAATTGCTTCAGTCGGCGTTCCTCCTTAAATAGGCTAAGGGAGTGGCCAATTAGCCCCAAGCCTTACTCTTGAGGAGACCTCCTCCTGAGGAGCCACTCCTGCCTTTTGGCAGCTCTGCGCGCCTGTGCATTGAGAAGAGGCTCCTCCTCTTTGTCCTCTTCACTTAAGGGAGCTTCTGGAGGTTCTGAAGGCCCTGGCTGAATCCCCGCCTCTGGCACCACATCTTCTCCAGACTCCTTATTGTCCGACTCGAGTGCCAGCTGCACAATCACACTCCACACATCTCGCTTCTCCCCCGCCCCATCTGCGGTGGGGAAGGGAAGCAGCCAGGCTGCTGTTATGGTACCATTGGGGTGCGTGGAGCCGTCTTACCTGCCTTGCAGCTCCGTCATGTGTCTCGCTGTTGTCTGCAGGCAAACAAGTTGTAGGGTAAAAAAAAACTTCTCACAAGTTCGAGAATTTTGATTCTCGAACTTGCGAGGGGTGGGAGAAGAGACAGCAAGAGGAGCAAGCCCCGTCTTGCTTCTCCCCCACCCCACATGCCATCCCCCTCGATACAGAGCCGGGTGCTGTGGAAAAGAGAGCCAGGGGGTGCAGGCTTTGGTTGTCTGGGGCTGCTGAGGGTCGCCTGGCGGAGAGGTGGGAGCGGGGTGGGAGTTTGCAGGCGATGGGGTTGGATGGGAGGCGGGTGAGTGTCAAGAATGTCGGGGAGATTCCCACCTTTGGTTGCCCCAGGGAACAGCTGACGAGCGGCTGCTACAGCAGCGCAACACAGCAGCAGCCATGAGGTGGCCATGCTCGCTACATCCTGTACCCCCAAAATAATAAGACCCCCCTGATAAGGCCAAGCCCTTATTTTGGGGTTCAAAAATATAAGACAGGGTCTTATTTTCGGGGAAACACGGTAGTAAAAATAATATGAAAAATCTGTGTTGCTGTATACTTTTCCCAAATCTTTTGACTAGTAATTTTTTGTGTGCTTTTCTTTCCAAACTCTATTTTTTTTATTTTTTATATTTTAAATAAAAAAATATCCCTATTCCTTTTTCCTTTTTGGCTAGTCACACTTATGGGGTTAGGATAAAATTAAATGTGATTTTATTAACAATACTTAAATACAGTTACTACTATTATGCCAGATTCTTTCCCAGTGAAATTTACAATGATCCAAGCTTTTACAGAGGCATGTAGCTCTCAGGTATTAATTTATGCCTGAGTATTTCTTTTCTTTCTAGAGTAGAAGCATTTATTTTAAGACTTGCAAATTTCAGTTTATTTGAATCAGTATATAGTATTAGTGGGTAAATAATGTGTTACTATATCATAGAATGCAATAATTAGGAAAGGTCTTTGTAAATGAAGCTCTGTGAACTTATCTGGGAATAAACACCACTTAGTACAATAGAATTTATTTCTGAATGCAAATTCCTGGAAATATGCTGCTTAAGTACCATATAAGTACCATATAATTAATATGCCAGATTTTTCCAGACAGGATTTAAATTCCCCAAATAATATTTAGGAGAAAATGTGCAATAATCAATCTTTTCCTGACTTGATGCGCCGGCAATCCTACTCATGGGATCTTGTTACGTTGATTGGATGAACTGAGTGCCCATAATTTTCTTGCAACCTTGGCTCCGCCCCCAGTGCCGTCACCCCACCAGTCTTTTTCACTCAGTGGATTGGTGAACACCTGATGCCCTTTCTACTGAGTGTTTTTGATTAATTTACTAAAAATTCCGAGCTATTTTGATATTTTCTTTCAATTTTGGTGCATAGAGAGCTGCGCTAAAAGATTGTGTATGTTTCAGAGGGCCCTTTCGGCAGTGCCTTTCTCTTGCCGATCCGCCATTTCACTAATTAAGAACAGCTGAGAGGCGCAGGCGGCGGTTTCGGCTCAGTTTAAACTGCCGACCCAACCCTTAAATTAGCTCCAACAGACAGCTGAGAGGCGTTTTTCATAGTTTTCGCCCAGGTGAAGGGGACGGCACACAGGGAGCTTGTTTAGCGTGGCTTCTCCTTCAAATAGGTATTTGCCTTGACAAGCCGTTATTTGTGATCGCCGTGAGGGACGCTGGAGGCATTTTTTAGGTAAATTTCCTTAGCTGAGAGGCGCGCCTTTTATCCCCGGTGGGTGCCACAGGTGGTGGAGCTGGTTTTGGTCTGCCATATAACCGCCCTCACCTACACAGCTCTCTCTCCAATTGCGGCTCCAGGGTCCCTGCCCGTCAGAGGCATACACCTGAAGATAGAACGTAGTTTCGTGGCGGTTGAGGCTTCCCGCCATTTTCAAACTGACAAAAATTTTCTGGATGCGGGCGAGCTCTACAGTAACAATAGTTTAACTACCTGCTGCCTTCATTGATCAATTGATTATCTTGTAACTGATATTTGTGTAATTTTTTCCTTTTAAGAGGTTTGTGGCGTTTTGGCAAATTTTTTCTTCTAAATTCCCTCCGGTCGCCATTTTGCTGAAGAAGCTTTCCTTGACAGCTCCCAAGTCCGGCCAGCGTGGCGTGCTGACACTGTTCCTGCAGCCATTTGCCTCAGCCTTCCATAACTGATTGCCAGTTGATTGAAGGGAAGTGATTATTGAATTTTTCTTACGTTTCTATAATTGTCTTAGTTAATTTATATTTTATATTAAAAAAAACACCTCTGTTCCACGGTTATGGCGGATTCCCCTTTGTCCTCTGATATTGAAAGGGAGTTTCCCCTCGTAGGGCCTCTTCTTCTAAACCTGCGGGGAAGAGAAAGGCCAAGACCAGAGGTGTACCTAAGACAACTTCCAAAACTGCCCCAGTTGAGGGGTCTATGAACAAACATGGTCTTAGATGCCATAATGCCTTAGAGAGACAATTTAATAGAGCTAAAGCTACAATGCAGAATGAGGATCCGCCTACTTTACCCACTGTGGTTAATGAGCCTCAGCCAACGGTGACTCCTATCTATACTCCTCAGGAGCCCAACATTGTGACCTGGTCACAGGGTGACATTATTCTTATCCCTCAGGGTCACAATTTGATATGCAGTCAAGGTGATCAGGGTCAGTCTCTACCACCGCAGGTGCAAACTGCAGCTTCCGACACTAATTCTGCTGAACCTGTTTCTCAGCCGCAGGTAATGGGCCCCTCTAACTCTGGTCAGGTGATTGATTTCCAATCTATGCTGTCTTAAGCGTTTGCCAATTTTTTGCAGTCTACATTGCAACATAATACAATATCTCCTATACCTATGACTAACCTGAGGGAAATGCATTCTGGCTTAGCAGCCAAACCCTCAACTTCTATGGCTACTACTGCCCAGCAAGGTGGGGACAGCTCTGAGCATGGTGACGATTATTTCGAGGAATTTGATATGTCTGAGGATGACGAAACACTATCTGATAAGCTTGCTTTTCCAGGACAGTTCAGACCAGCTATCTTTCCGTCCTTGCTACATAAGGTTATATTAAAAAATTCCCCCTCTTTCAATCTTACCATTAATTTGCCTTTATAGTTTATGGGTTTGTCTTCTTTCAAATTTGCATATTCCTGTATCAGCAAAAATTCACCACCTTAGCAAATGTTTGTTGCTTAAGTCTATCAAATATTGATTAAGTCTATCAAATATTGATTTTACAACAGGGGTATAATACATTTTACATGACTTTGGTTTTACTTTACATTGTGAAAAAGCTTGTTTCATTTTTCCGTTAAAAAATCTAAACTTTTCTCTTACTTTATGAGATAAAGTTCTTGAAAAGTTCTGTGATGAGATGGAATACACCTTCATTTAATAAAACTGTGTTTAATATTAGGTAATAAAGTTTTGTTTTTGTTTGTGATGATGTTTTGGTTCAACATTAAACATATTTTCTCAGCTAACAAATGATAAATTACATTTTGGTCCTAGAGATACTCTATATAGCTCCATCTTTAACATTAATGGTTGGTTTATATCAGGGGGTAAAATGCTCCCGGATTGGGGCGGATCGCCTGGTCCAGTAGCGATCTTGGCCGGTGGTTTGGCGATCTGCTAGTGATGGTGGAGCAAAGCTCCGCCCACCCACCCGGGTGTCCTTTACTTCCTGGTTTTAACCAGGAGTGATGCCCCTTGTGCGCTTCTGAACCTGTAAGGAAGGTAAGTAGATTTCACCCCTGGTTTATATATTTAATAATAGATTTCTATCATTTTAAATTTTAAAGTTGTACACAATATATGTTTGAAGAAAATCAGTACTACATATAGTTACAATATTTCTTGCTTCCCATGGGTTTAGACATTCCTGGTATTGTCTTGTTATTGTCATCAAAGATCTGATGCTGGCTTCCCATAATTCAGAAATAGTATATGGGCTAGTCATTATATGGTAAAAGGAGTCCCTGTGGATTTTACTCTGCTAGTCATTGCCAACTTTAGGGGACAGTGCTCATCTCCTTTTCAAGACTATTGAGCCAGAGCTGTCCAAAGACATTTCTGTGATCATGTGTTCAGCATGATGTCACGGAGCACTGTTATCTTCCCACTGAAGTGGTACCTATTTACTCTCATTTGCATGCTTTCAAACTGCTAGGTTGGCAAGAGCTGAGGCGAGGATGGGAACTCACCCCTTCTGGCACTGTGATCTCAAACTTGTGCTGCGGACTTTACAGCTGACAAGCCCAGCATCTTAATCACTGAGCTACTGTGTCACCAGTTATTATATGAAAATTATGATGCAGATAAGACTTGGAAATGGAAGATAAGAAATGTGTCCTTAAACATACATAGAATGCATTCTCTATAAATGTTTAATGCTACATTGAAAATTGTGTGAAGACAGTAATAGCTCCACTTGTAATTTTATTAACTCAGTCAACAAATGATATCCCATTAGATATAATAATGAAAAGATTGCGATAGATTTTCATTGAACTTTAGTATGAAATATCAGTTTGGATAATAAAAGTTAAGTTTCAGTGCTGAAATACATTGAGTTAATGAAACTTCAGCACAGAATCTTCAGTTTAATTTTTGACAATTAAAACCCACATTAAAAATCATGAATTTGCATTGCTTTTGGAAAGACATAGTTTTTAGCAAAGTTGTATGTGAACTAAACAACTGCCTCAAACAAGAGCTCAGAGAAGGTTTAATTCAGTACAAAATAATATATTGGGTTAAGGCAGTCAAGCTTTGTTTGCTGAGCAAGCCTAATTCTTAAGGGTTCTGTTCTCCCTAACATGGCAATTGTATATTGATAGCACTCCACGCTTGGCATCTGTTCAGTGCCTGTTTGGTAGGACATGGGGGAGGGGGAAGACTACTTTCATGATGTCTAAAGATGTTTTCATAAATTTTTTGAGAGGAAATTATTACAGATTACTGTGATAAGAGATACATTTAAACTTAGGTTATAAAGATATAGGTAAAAACACTGTAATATATTGTTTTTATATTTTTCCAGTTGCATAGTATGATTGCATCTATGTTCCCTGTGAGAACAATGCAACTAGCTTTCTTCCTTACAGTAATGAATCCAGCTAAATACACAAGCTCATTCCTCCAGAGTGTATCCTTTTCAATAGACATGTTCCTTTTAAAATGGGTGCCCATTCCCGGGGTCTCTATTGTCTTGGCAACAATGGTACTAGAGGCAGCTGATTTGGTTGTCAGAAAATATGTTAATTTAACAGATCCATTCACTGTAGCAAGTTTCTCTAATGTGGTCAATTTCTTTTGGCTTACTGGAAAGCAGTGTTATCAGAGTATGCTTGAAGAGGTTGCCTCTCTAATTAAAAGCTTTCTGGAAGTTTTTTAAAGCAAGATTGTGGCTGTTAATAGATATTTGTTAATAAAAACAATAGCCCCATAGAAATATTTCATTTTTTTAAAAAATCAAAAATAAAGTTGATTTAGTGAGACTTTGTATAATGCAATTTTTTAAACAGTTATGAATTTCATAGAAAATTAAAGTATCAGTGACCATTAAGCCTATGAGCCCAGTTCACCACTTGGACACTAAATGCATTAATTAAAGTTTCCCCAATACAGGTAGACCTCGACTTACAATTGGTTGTGTAATGACCATTCAAACATATGACAGATCTCCCCAGGGCTACTTACAACCTGGATTCAAAGTTCTGATGTCTCCCCTCCCGCGTCATGTGATTGCATTTTACAGCAAATTTTGTTGTTGATGTTGGAAACCAGTGTTGCTTCAAGACAATGGATTCTCTTAAGTCTGGTGATTCAGTTAACAAGTGCTGTAAAAAGGTCATAAAATGTGATGATGTGACCTGCTTAATGACCAGCATGACTTATGACTATAATTCTGGCCTCATTCTTGTATCAGACAATTCTCAGTCTAGTGATCCATAAATTCAGTATTCTATTAAAACTAATACAAATATCCATGACCAATTTATAATTGCAATCTACATTAGAATTATAAAGATATTCTTATAATCCACACAGTCTTATTCATGATCATAAATCACTCTAACAGATGGAAAATAACATTCTTAATAAATTTATAACTCCACTAAATTACCTACAAGTAGTGATGACTGTAATTGTGATCCTACCCATGCTAGCCTGTGGTTTTTGGGGTTTTTTTTGCTTTTTTTGTTTTTTTGCTCTTTTACTCTTGTTGGTAAAAGGGAGCTTTGCACCACTGTAGCATTTTCTTGTCAATTCTAAGGCTACTTTCTGTAGCTGTTGTCACCATTTTGATCTTTATATTTAATTTTATGACCATTTTTTTTCACTGTGTTCATTTTCAACTATCGGAGTAGTATCATGAGCATCACACAGATTACTACTTCTTCAGTTTTAAAATCAAACTCAATCCATCATCCCTCAATAGTCTATTCAGTACATTGTATAAATAAGGAGAAAGTCTACTGTACAGTTTTACCTTACACCTTTGCTGACCTGAAACCAATTTGTTTCATTATGTTTTGAGTGGACTGTGGTTTCTGGTATAAAATTTGGATGAAGACAACGAGATTTATTCTAAAATAGCGGCATCTTCCTTGTCTGTGACTATTTCGACTCTCAAGAGTGTTGGGGTTTGGGAGATGAAAGTGCCATCCGGTTTAAGTGATTCTTTGGAAATTGTGACAAAGCTGAAATGTATTACCAAGCTGTTATATGACCATCAGTTTATATTGGATTTGGTAATATTTAGCAAGAGAACTATCGTTAAAGCTGTTCTGGAGAGTCTGTTGCTTCGGTTGAAGGTGCCATCAGCAGAAGTGTCGATGGATTTGAGAGTGTGAGATCAGATGCAATCTATGCCGTTTTGGGGGGAGGAAGCAGTGCTCTATGCCGTTTTGGGGGGAGGAAGCAGTGGGGACAGCCAGCTTTGAAGCAGGGAAGACTTCCTCCCATTCTGAGTCTCTGCTGAGGTGGAGATGATGTGATTGAAAGAGGAAATGAGGCAAACGTGGAGGGCTAACAATTGGGCTAAAGACTAATCCATATAGAGTGTCACTACCATCTATTTTGTTTGCTAATGTGCTCCTTAGAGCCTTAAATGGTTTACATGAAAGCTAGAGTTAATAACAAACCGGCAGGTGAGAAACTGCTGTGTCATCATTGCAACGGAAACTTGGTTAAAACATTCTGTCGATAGTGCTGTGAGTTTGGATAGATTTTCAACTTTTCAGCTTATTTTCTTTTGAGATCAGGCATCAGAATTTCATTTTTAATGTGTGCCAGTGTATTCACAGAAAAAAATGACAATAAAGGTTATCTTAAATTCTTATTTCTATTTTCCTGACATTCCACAAGTAGAGCTGTTAACACAACTGAAGGTCTTTCTGTAGTCAGTGAGGCACATTTTTGTCTGTTTTTGCTTTGGCTCTTCCTTTCTTGGTAATTTCCATTGTTGTTCTGACATCTAGTTTGATTTGTTCTTTATTTTGATCTTTGGCAATGTTTTCATATCGATCTTCAACAGTTCCATTGATTTTTTTTCCTCATAGTTCCCTGTTTTCCTATCAGTGAGATTTGGGATTTCATAAATGATTCCTGACATTCCCCTTAAAAGTGGTGAGTTCAAGATCATATTGTGGAAACTGGCTGGCTTTGTTCTTGTGCTTTAGCTTAATTTGGAACTTGCACATGAGCATTTTGTGATCTGTTTCACAGTGAGCCCCTAGACATGTTTTAGCTGATATAACTGAGCTCTTCTATCTCTATTCACCAATAATATACCGTAATCAGTTTGATTTCTGTGTACTCAATTGGTTGTGTCCATATATTTCAAAAATATATAATCATATAGATTGGATGTTTGAAAAATATATTAGTAATGAGGAAAGAGGAAATCACTGGATTGGCACTGGAGAAGTTGTTTTGCTGCTTCATTTAGCATCTGCATGAAGCTGCTAGATATGATTGTTAATTATATTTCCATCTTGACCTCCCAGTGTTGCTGTGCATGTTCTGTCCCAGTGTTTAGAAGTTGTGGAGTTTGGGAAAGGGGAAAAACAGGATTCAGCTTAAATCTAGCAAGACTGAACAGCTCTGAGTTCTAAGGCCTCCAAATTTGTTCTGCGGATTTTCAATCTTTGGTTCTCATTTCCCAAACAAAACCACTGTGTAATTTGGGGATCCTACTGGACTGAGGACTTATGTTAGCTGAACAGGGCACAGCCATGTTCTGCTCGAATTTGCAGTGTTATGAGCCTATTGTGTTTGTTCCTCAACTGGCAGGCCCACAGTCACTCATGTCTTAATTTTGAGTAGACTACTTCAGAATGCAGTGATACTGGCAGTTAAGTATGATTCCCAAGCAGTGGGTGTTATACTTATGCTCCACAAATTGCAACTTTGCTTCCAGATTCAATTCAAGATACTGTTAGTTACCTATAATGACCTTTGTGGCATAAGACTAGGTTATTTGAGGAAGCGCCTCTCCCTGATTGTGTATATCCGTCCCATCAAATCTAGCAAGTGAAATATGCTATGGATCCTCTCCATTAGAAAGTGCCATCTGATAGGATCCAGGAAGAGAGCCTTTTCTTCCTGATGCTTGTCTTTGGAACATCATCTCCCTGGAGATCGGACTAGTCAACCCTGTTGGCTTTTCATAAGGCCTTGAAGACATGACAGTGTCATTGGGCATGGGAGTCACAGTATATGACAGAGCTTGTTAGATTTTTGATTGATGTTGTATTCAGTGTTGGTTTATAGTATTGTCTTAGCTGCTAATTATGTATTTGTTGTGCTGCTTTATGTTAGACGAATGACTGTTGTGTTACTGAACTTTGGTAGTATCATCAAATAGGCCTCAGGGTTGCAAGAAAGAGCCTGGGGGCAAAGGTTAGTTACTCATCCTGATGTGGAGCTTTTAGCATCAAGCAGGTCTATCAAGTCTTTATAGTGGATGGATTGCACAAATGGTCCTTAAGTGTGCAAATATACAAATAAAGCTCTACTTCATACTGAATATTTTTTGTAGAGTGAAAGTGACACACATTTTATATCTCATTTCTATCATGTCTTTAACCTTTGGGATCATATATAACTGGTCTAGGAACAGAATTTTTTAAATACAAAAGCAAATAATAGGAAAAATAGGGGAGGAAAGGGAAGGGAAACTAGTTTATACTAGTAAAATAGTATAAATCATTTCTATAACAACAAATCTATCTAATCAGTAAACCCAAAATCAGAGTTTTTTCCCCCACCGCACAAAGTCCAGAAGCGGTTTCCAAGTAGATCTTTGATCAAAGCAGTCAATTTAGCCATCTCTGCTAACTCCATCAACCTTTGCAGCCATTTATCCATTGTGGAGATCGAAATGTCCTTCCATTTTTATGCATAAAGTAGTCTTGCTGCTGGCAACATATATAACATCAAAGTTCAAATTTTTCCCCCCAAGTCTTTTTCCATTAAACCCAAAAGAAAGGTTTCTAGTTTTATCTTTATATTCTCCATAGTGTAGAAATGGGAGGTGCCATGCTGGGATATTCTATGCTCTAGCTCTATGTCCTGAGTTGAAAACTTCTGAAGATCCGCCTCCCTAGTGACGTCTCTTCAGTTTTTTTTCAACTCAGCCTATGCTCATGGTTGCAACTTTTTCAGCTCCTGAGCTGTGAGTTGAGCTTAGTTATATTTCCCTGGACTTATTTTATTTTATTTTTTCTCTGGATTAATAGTTCCTTTTCTGTTTCTTCTTCTCCCTGCGTGTTTGTGGTGAGTGGATTGCACGCTGGGGAGGACTCTCCGCTTGCGGATTGAACTTGGGGGAGGGTGGCTTGATCAGCTCCCTCTACCCTACCCTGTCCCCTTAGGTGGCTATTGGGGGGCTAGCCGGCTGGCGTTCGCCCCGGTCCCCTTGGAAAGTCAGGAAGCGGTTGGGAGCCTCGTTTACAGCCACCGGAGCCGTGCCTGCTCTTCTTAGCTTTGGTGCGGCGTTCCTTTGATCCCCGCCTATCAGCTGTGAGGCGGAGCGGCTTTTTTTGCTATTTTCACCGCCTTTTCAGACCGCTGCGGCCGCGCCAGCCTTGTGCAGCCTGGGCGCCGGCCGTTTGCCTGTGGAGGTTGGGAGATACCTTCTGAGGTGCAGAAGCGGTCAGTGCCAGCCGCCAGGGCCCGCTACCGGACTGTTTGTGCAGTGCGGGCCCATCGTTAGTGTTATAAGTCGTGGTGGCCTTGTTTCCCGCGCAATCTGTAGCGGCCATCAGTCCGGCCGGCTTTCCTCCCCCGGCATTCCCGGTGGCACAGAGCTGGTGGGCTCTCCGCTGGAGCGGATGGGAGCCTAGGACCATTGACCAGCCTTGGATAGTCTGCGGGCTTGCTTGGCGGCCTGACCTGACTCTGATTGTGGCAATCTGCATCGATTCCAATTTGAACTGTGTCAGTTACGAGCGGCCATTTTGGATCACCAGCGGCCATTTTGTCTTCTGACTCAGGCCAGTATATTTCTTCCTTTCCCTTCAGGCCTTACCTTTGGGACTTTGCCTTCCCTTCAGGGGACCTTTGTTTTATGTTATTGGCCTGGGGAGCTAATTCTCTTGGTCGCCTCAGCCTGACAGAGGCAGGGCATCATCCAGGCCACGAACTGCCAGCATTGCGGCAGCTACTAAGATTAAGGCCAAGGCTAAGGCTCGCTCTGGCCTATCCAAGGCAGAGGAGAAGACGGCAAAAATTAGGCAGAGGGCCTTGGACAGAGAATTTGCAAAGGCCTCAGTCACTATGTTGACTCAAGATCCTCCTGCTGCCCCTATGTCTGGCCAACAGCTTCCTACTCCGTGTGATGAGGTAGCAGGTCAGCAGATTCTACCCACTCCTGCCATGGCACGGCCTTCCAGACCGTGGTCCCCAGAGGTTCCTGCAAATTCTCAGCCGGGGCCTTCAGGAGTGCCAAGTAGAGTGCCTGAGGCCACTTTCACCCCCACTGCGGCGGGGCTCCGCCAAGGGGAGATGGGGGAACAGGATGTCCTGAACTTTATGAAGTCCTGGATTGATCAGGAAATTAAACGGGGCATTGTGGAGGGTATGCAGCTGAAGACCCAGACTTATGCCGAAATGTATGCCTTCCGTCCGGAAGTGGAACCTCAAAGGTGCAGGGCAGCTCCTGCGGAGTACCAGGACCCAGAATCCCCTTCCCCATCAGAATTGAGCTATTACACTGAGGACTATCAAGGGGAGGGAAAGTTATCTGATTTGGACCAGGAACCACTCCCTAGGCCTTCCTTTAAGGGTTTGTTCAATCCGGCCCTCCTGAAGCGGTTACTGGCCAAGGCCAGGGCTACGGCACGTTTACATTTACCAAGATCCTCTCTGTCCTGGTGGCATACCTCAGGTCTATCCCCATCGGAATTCAGTGCTATCTGGATGACCTGCTCCTACAGGTGTCATCACAGCGGCGAGTGGAACAGGACTTGGCTACGACAATAGGTGCGCTGAGGGACCATGGATTCTCTGTGAATCTGGACAAGTGCCAGCTTTTGCCTTCAACGAGGCTAGTCCACCTGTGGGCCCTGATAGATACTCTAACGGGGCAGGTATTCTTGTCCCATGACCAGCAGGAGAGTATAAAGGTACTGATTCAGTTGCTGCGAGAGTGCCGGATGGTGCAAGTGGCCCAGTTGTCCCAATTGTTAGGGAAAATGATATCTTGTCTGAACATAGTTCCCTGGGCCAGGTATCATGCGAGACCACTACAGTGGTTCTTGCTCCCGTTTCAAAGGGCGGGCTCATCCAAAATCAGGGTTCGGGTGCCGCCATGGGTGCTGCGCTCCCTGGCTTGGTGGACTTCAGAGGCCATCCAGAGGGGTTGCTTCTTCAGGGAGCCCTGCAGGGTGGTAGTAACATCGGATGCCAAGTTTGTTGGGCTGGGGAGGCCATTGCGGGTCTCAGGTGGCCCAGGGACGCTGGTCTCAGCTGGAACTTTCCCAGCAGATCAATTGGTTGGAGCTGCGAGCTGCACATTTATCTCTTCAGGTATTTCTTCCACAGGTGAGAGAGCAGCATGTACTCCTTCTCATAGTCAACACGACTACGAAGGCCCATATAAACAGGCAAGGGGGGACTCGTTCACGGTCTCTAATGTTAGAGGTGGAGACCCTTTGTCACTAGGCAGAGACTCATCTTTTGTCCCTGACAGCGGACCACATCGCTGGGATGGACAACATCGAGGCCGACTGGCTGAGTTGGGGCACCATGGACCCATCGGTAGTGGAGGCTCCATCCCAGCCTGTTTGCAGACATAGTCGACCGGTTCAGTCGACCAGTGATGGACCTCTTTGCCTCTCCAATGAACACCCACCTTCCCCGTTTTCTCTCCCTTTTCCCTGCCCTGGGGGCGGAGGGGGTGGATGCTCTGAGAACCCCATGGCCCAGGGGCCTCCTATATGCCTTCCCTCCCCTACCCCTAATCCCAGCAGTAATCCGGAAGGTGTTGTTGGAGGGGGCAGAGATTGTGTTGGTCGCCACTCACTGGCCCAGGAGGCCATGGTTCGCCGACCTGGTCAATCTGTCTGTCGCCAGGCCCTGCCGGATTCCCCCGGACAGAGTCTTCCTCAGCCAGGGACCGGTGCAGCACCCAGACCCTCAGAGGCTGCAGTTAGCTGTTTGGAGGTTGAGTGGGGGCTCTTGAGGCGGGAGAACTTCCCTGCTAGGGTCATCCGGACGATGCAGGCAGCCATGCGCCCTTCCACCACGCGCATTTACGAGGCCATGTGGAACACGTTCGCCGGTTGGTGTGCCTCAAAACAATTGGACCCTACTTCAGCATCGGTGGTGGAGGTGTTGGTGGTTTTATAGGAGGGTTTGGAAATGGGGCTTTCCACTAATACTCTAAGATGACAGGTGGCTGTGCTGGGCTCTGTATTGACATTTGGGGACTGGGGCTCCCTCACTAACCATCCAAAGTTAAAGACCTTTCTGCGTGGAGCGGCTAATTTAAGATCTCCTCCGCTTCATTGTTATCCCACTTGGGACCTGTCTAAGGTTTTACAGGCATTGACCAAGGCACCTTTTAAACCATTGAGGGAGGCTAGTCTTTGTCTCCTCTCGTGTAAGGTTGCTTTCCTTGTGGCTGTCACATCTGCCTGACGGATTTTGGAGTTGGCAGCATTATCGGTGCAGAAAGACCTGTGTATTTTTCACTCCAACAGGGTGGTCCTACGGCTGGACCCTACCTTCCTTCCCAAGGTCAACTCTTTGTTTCACCAAGCACAGGAGTTGGTCCTGCCGGACTTCTGCCCAAGGCCTCAGCACACCTTGGAGCAGACCTGGCATACATTGGATGTTAGGAGGGCCCTCCGTATTTACATATCTCGGACCTCTTCTTTCCGGAAGACGGGGGCGCTCATTGTCTCCTTTCAGCTGTCAACTCTTGGCCACAGGGTGACCTCTTCCACGGTGGGGCGGTGGCTTAGGACATGTATATTGTCTGCATACGAGCTTCAAGCTCTCCCAGTGCCTCGGGATAACGGCTCACTCTACCTGCAGTGCAGCCACAACAGCGGCCTGGGCTACTCAGGCTTCCGTCGAAGACATCTGTAGGGCAGCCACGTGGACTTCTCCCTCTTCCTTCATCCGCCACTACAAACTTGATTCCTATGCTTCGGCGGAGGCGGCGTTTGGGAGAAGAGTGTTGCAGAGGGTCCATGAAGATCTGGGGTCGTCGGCCCAGGACAACTCCCGCCCATAGTGCTGGCCGATCTTTGGTATATCCCAACCTGGCACCTCCTATTTCTACACTATGGAGAAGGGACGTTGGTCTTACTGTGATACGTTCCTTCTCGTAGTGTAAAATGGGAGGTGCCAGCCCCACCCTGTCTGTGTCTGTCTGGGCCGGCTCCCGTTGGTGGGGCGTGTCTCTTTCTGTCTTTCAGACGATTTAACATTCGCTTCGGCTTCATTGGCAAAACTGAAGAGACGTCACCTGGGAGGCGGATCTTCAGAAATTTTCAACTCAGGACATAGAGCTAGAGCATAGAATATCCCAGCCTGGCACCTCCCATTTTACACTACGAGAAGGAACGTATCACGGTAAGACCAACGTCCCTTCACTTTGAGAATCTCCTGCATTAGGATATGAATCCTACTCCAATATTTCATCTCCACCATAAATGATAAAAAGTCCCTTCTTTACATTTGTATTTCTAGCATTCATTTGAAGTATCTTTATACATTCTTGATAACCTATCTGGTGTTAAATACCAACAATATTTGTAGAAATAAATTATAGAAATGTGTTGATTAATTCTAAATCATTCAAGAGAGTTCCCATGCAAGTAAAAAAAAAAACTTTGGCAAATCATTGGAAGAACTTAAGGCTGAGATTTTATACACTTGCTTGTTCATATTTTGCTTTCCAATTAAGACTGTTCTAGCATCATTAATGATGGACTCTGATACCTTTCAAAAGTCAATTCATTGTGAAAAGCTGATGAGGTAGTATGAAAAATGCACTTTTCTTTTCCTGAGTTTATCAGAATGAGTGTCTAGTACATTCTACTCCGCTTTATTGAGAATAACTTTAGCCAGATGTAACTGTTTAAAAACTTTACATTCTAATGAATTTAACTCCAAGGTTTATCACATACTTGTAACTTCTGAATAGGCAGTTAAACTTACATTATTCCATGGTATAACTTACATCAGGAGTCCCTAACTCCCAGGCCGCTGACCACATCAACTTCAGTGTGCCAGAAACTGATCCAAGCAAATGAGCAAAGCCCGATCTGCACATGCACGGGATGCAGGCAGTGTGCTTAGCCCACCCCAGCGCAAAAACCTCTCCACAAAACTGGTCCCTGATTGAGACCTGAAAGGTTGAGGGCCACTGGCCTACGTTTCTGAATGCAAATTGTTTTGGAAGAGAAGATAATTTTGTTTTGTGTGTAAAATAATAGTTGGTTTGAAATTGTAGTAAATTTACCACCAATTGCCTTCTCTGTTCCTTAACCTCCATCGTTTTCCCTGAAAACTGGTTTCAAAAGATACAAGCCTAGCTATAGAAGGCCATGAAATGCTAAAGATGGAAAACATTTGTTATCTCCCCTCCCACCCCCCAGTGTCATCTATCTTTATAATCTAGATAGTCTATAGCAGTGATGGCTAACCTTTTTGCCATTGCGTGCCAGGAGCGGGGGCAGCACGGGGGGGGGGAGGTCGTTTGCGTGCGCCCACACCCATAATTCTATGCGCCCCGGGTATGCGTGCGCGACACCCCCCCTTGCTCCTGGCACGTGATGGCCTGGTGGGCCCGTTTTTCTCTCTCCCCAGGCTCCAGAGCCTTTCTAAGAGTCTGGGGATGGCAAAAATGACCTCCCCCCCCGGAGGCCCTCCGGAGGCCAAAAATGGCCCATTTACCAACTGGTGGGACCTGAAGTTGGCAAACGGGCTGTTTTTGGCCCCGGGGGGGGGAGGCCATTTTTGCCCTCCCCAGGTTCTTAGAAAGGTTCTGAAGCCTGGAGAGAGCAAAATATGGGTATTCCCCACCCCCCCAAGGCCCCCTGGAGGCAGGAAACATCCTGTTTCCCTAATTCTGGTGGGCTCAGAAGGCCCGAAAATCAGCTGACCGGTACGCGCATGCGCGCCAGAGCTGAGCTCACGTGCCCACCGATATGGTGGCACACGTGCCATAGGTTCACGGGTCTATTGTTTATAAAACCTCAACTATTATATTTGAAACTAGCTTGCCTGTTATATTTTCGGTACTGAGGCCATAATTTTTGGAATGAAATTGACAAATTATTTAGAAATATTGTGCATTTTGGCTTGAAAATGGATTGTTTAGGGTATGATGCCTTAAGCTGTTTATATGGCTGGATTGCAGAAGGACTGATAAGTAGTAAGGCAGCAAAAAAGATATATGGAGCTAGTGCTTTGGCAGAATACTTAAGAGACTCTGATGCCAAATTTTGGAGCTCTGCGCTTCCAAATAGCTTTCATTTCCTCCCTGCCCCCAACTTCTCTGTCATGCTGTGTAGAAGTGTCCCATTTCTTGCAGCTGTGTCAAATTGTAATGGGTCATTTGGATCCAAAATCCCTGGTAAAAGGGTAGGGGGAGGAGGGGATGCTGAAACCTTGCTTCGGTGTGACAGCTGCCAGTTGGTACTTTCCCTCTGTTTGGAAGTAAGCCAAGGAAAATAATGATGTGCAAGGTGGTGGGGGTGAGAAGTTGAAGGCTTTCTGGCTTCATTCTGAGAGTTTTAATGGCTTTATGTAACTCGTTCCCTACATGGGTGGTAGTCATGCCCCATATATTTTAATAGGTCTCATTGCCTGTCCTGGACTCAAGAATTAGGTTACGTTGCAGAGAGAAAAATATGAGGCTGCAACTTAAACTCTTATTTGCAATTGTTAAATCTTAGTTTTGTGATTTAAAAAATAGGCAGAATGTATATATTTATATATATCCATATAGAAAAGCTTGTCAATAGTTCATTGTTCATCATGAAACTGAGAAGTGTTAACTTGGTCAACTTTTAGATTTTTTAAAGAATTGACAACATTATCTCAGAAGATACAGAAATACACAGAGAACTTGTGTGAGAAAAAGTTGTGAGGGATGTGATTTTAATGTCCACAGCAAAGGCAATACCTAACCACCATGACTGATTTTAAAAAGCTGAGCAATATTGGAAGTGTTTCATACATACGTAGATGAGGAAATCTGAGGCTAGGCAAATAATTTTTCATTATTGCTTGAAAACTGTACGATCATGTTGTCAAAAGTCAATGTCAATTCAGTGGAGGTGTTCTCTTTCTATGGTTTAAAGTTCATCATGCTTTAAAAGATTATGTTTCCAGTTCCAAATAGTAAAATATTTTCTGTGGGGTCCTTGGTGCTGTCTGTGTGGTTTTCTTGCAGATATTTCATTGCCAAATAGGTAACATCAGTGCTAGTAAGGTTTGATCTCATTTTACATACTAACATCTTGTCAGTATTAGTGGGAATGATCTTGATGGTTCCTTGATTGGGCTGTGGTCCTGAAAGTGGTGATTCCATAGGTGTTCCCTTTGATTTGTTGATATATTTGTCCATCAAACTGAAAGTATGTGGTTAGGCAAAGGTTGCTAAAAAGACTGTTGAATTTACCTGAAGGTTCATTCTATGTGTGCTGCGGGAGAGTCCAAGAATGGGTTAATTCTGTCTTGTTGGCCAGAGACTGAGTTGCAATTTCTTTGGCCATGCCCCTTCCACCCAGCTGAGCTCCAGTTTTTCAATGAAAACTTGGATCTGGAGAGGACATAGCCAACAATGAAATTGATCACACCTGGACACTGGACATAAGGAACCACAGTGGGATTGGACTCTTCCGCAGCGCACATAGAACAAACGTTCAGGTAAGTTCAACCTTCTTTCTCCTGTGCGCTGCTTGTAGAGTCCAAGAATGGGATATACCCAAGCTAAATATCCATAGGGCGGGGGGTCAATTGGTCCAGGGTCCCATCTACAGGAAGAACTCTCACCAACACTCTTCTCTTGAATGCCGCCTCAGCCGAGGCAAACATGTCCAATTTGTAATTCCTGATAAATGGTGAAGGACTATTCTGCCCCAGCTACAGACCCCAAAGAACACAGCACACACAAAGTCCGTTCAAACCTTGGTTTACTAAATAAATCAGTCTTTTACAACAACGGCTGTTAATTAACTGCATTAACAGCCGCCAAGAATTCAAAGAATAGTAACTGAAAGCTTACTGTGGTTGCAAAATGCCCAGAAGCAATTTGCAGGAAGCTGATAAGATAAGACAAGACACGAAGGTATGTGAATGAAGTTGTTCCATGCAAATTGCTTCAGTTGGCGTTCCTCCTTAAATAGGCTAAGGGAGTGTCCAATTAGCCCCAAGCCTTACTCTCGAGGAGACCTCCTCCTGAGGAGCCACTCCTGCCTTTTGGCAGCTCTGCGCGCCTGTGCATTGAGAAGAGGCTCCTCCTCTTTGTCCTCTTCACTTAAGGGAGCTTCTGGAGGTTCTGAAGGCCCTGGCTGAATCCCCGCCTCTGGCACCACATCTTCTCCAGCCTCCTCATTGTCCAACTCGAGTGCCAGCTGCACAGGCTGCTGGCGCAGCACCACACCAGCCGCCTTACTGTCTGAATCAGCTACTAGCTGCACAGGCCATGTACGGGCCACAACAGGGACAAGCCCAAGTTGCTGCCCTGCAAATCTTCAGAATGGAGGCTTCCAAAGCCCAAGCAGCCATGGTAGCTGCGCTTCTGGTCGAATGGGCCGTGATATGCCTGGTGTAGGCCTGGTCTGATGTTCGTAGGCCAGCGCAATGCATGCCTTCAGCCAGCATCCAATGGTAGATGGGGTCACCTTCTTTCCCATGGACCTGGGTTGAAATGAAACAAACAATGATTCTGTCCTGAAGGAGGCAGTTCTGCTGATCTACTTGCGAAGAGCTCTGCATACATCCAAGGTATGCCATCGTCGTTCTCGAGGATGCCTGGGATTTGGACAAAAATCCGGTAGGATGACTTCCTGGGCTCTGTGAAACCAAGTGTTAATTTTGGGCACGAATGTTGGATCTAATTGTAGAATGACTCTTATTTTGGTGAAAGATGCACAAATCTTGTCTCACCGAAAGGGCCGCCAGCTCAGAAATTCGCAGAGCAGATGTGATCGCTATAAGAAAGGCAATCTTAAAGGTCAGTAGTCTGAGGCTGGTGGAACCTAACGGCTCAAACGGAGGGGACGTGAGTGCCTGTAAGACCAATGATAGGTCCCAAGTTGGATATCTATGGACAGTTAGGGGCTTTAGATTGGACACCCCTTTCAGAAAACTGCGAACCCTCGGGTGTTGGGAGAGGGGATTTGTTCCATCACAGGTCAGAATTGTGGCTAAGGCAGCCACCTGTCGGCATAGGGTGTTTGTGGACAAGCCTTTATCGAATCCCTCCTGAAGGAAGTCTAACACATTGGGAACTGACGCCAATGTGGGAACTTTGTCCTGGCGCACCAGTGACAAAAGAATGTCCAGGTGGCTTCGTATATCCTCTTTTTTTCCATGGCGATGCTACACAATTCATCTATGGGATTCTATCATTCTTCAGATATAGGGACTGAGGGAGTACTGTGCCTTTAAATCTTTCTTGTGGCCACTCCCCTCTGCTCTGTTATCACCTCAGTTATTTCTCTCAGTCTTCGTGTAGGGACATGAGTTTAGTTTTCTCCTCATTCTGAGGTGATTTTCTCCTTTTTCTAGCTAGTGCCTTAGCGTTTTGTAGATAGTGTATATAGTGTTTTTGTATATAGTATAAATTTTTTTTTTTCCTTCGAGTAGGCAAGGGAGCGTTTTATACAAAAAAAAAAAAAATCCAAACGGCGTGCGGCTGCCGTGGAGGCGGCTGGCCATCGGCTGCGGGCGTGGACGTCACTGGGTAAGCCATCCGGACTGTCCATTGCCCCCTTTAACAACGGGCGGCCTTTCCTGGCGTTGGAGAGGCCGCACAGCCTTAGAGCCGTAAATTCCAGGCCGCCGGCGAGCGAAGTGGAGTTGCTGGTCCGCTGGCTATTCCCTCGCCGCCTCATTCGCTCCCTGTTTAGTGGCGGTTGCAGTGTACCTGCTCGGGGACCCGAGTTCAAACTCTGCCTTTCCCATAATTTCCTCGCGGCGCTCTAGGGATCTTCCATTCTCCTGCGCCCTCTCTGCCACCTCATTTCAGGCCATTTGCATCAAAAGAGAGCCGTTTGCAATTTCGCGCCATTTTTCGGCCGCCATTTTCTGGCTCCTTCAGTGAGGCAGCGCTTTCAGGGGACGGTCACTCCCTAGCGCTTATCCAACTGGGCCACCTGTGAAGCTGCCTACTTGTGAGTAGGAAGGATCACCGCTGTCTTCTGGATTGTGAGTATTGCCATTATTCAGGGACTTTGGGCCTTAAAACTGCGATTGGGAACTGGCAGCCATTTTGAGGAAATTTTTTTTTTTTTCTTCTCCACTGTGGGCCTGGTTTCCTGACAAAGGGTTCCCTTTTCTTTCCTCTAGTACTCTGCTGCCACCTGGTCTCCAATAACACTATGGCTGACCAGGAGTTTTCCTCAGACCCTGAGCAGGCTCCAATTATTCCAAGGCCCAAGAAAGCCTCCAAGAAGAGGTCTACGGCCCATTCTGCTGGCAATACATCTCATTCAGCCCAGCCTTCGGTTGCCTCATCTACCAGAGGCAGGGAGGAACAAAGGAGGCACAAACCCCTTGAGAGACAGTTTACCAAAGCTCAAAAGCAGGCTCAAGTCAGGGGTGAAGTGATTGTGGATATCCCTTCTGTTCAGCAACCTGGGGACGATCATGACTCTGATTTTCCTCCTCATGTTGTTCCTGCTGCAGATCCGGTTCAAGGGGGGGACAGGCCTGCTGACCCTCGAGAAACCGTTTCTCCTGGTAGACCTGGGTCTTCGGCTACCTTTACGCCCACAGCAGCTGGCTTACGTCCGCAGGAAGGGATGGGTTGGCCTCCTCATCTTGACTTTCAGTCTCTCTTTACAGATGCCTTAGTCAAAGCTATCTCCTCCGGCCTACAACAAGGGATACCGCCTTGGCAGATACCTTTGCCCCAGACGGTGGTTCAGCCTCCCTTGCCAAAACCCTTGGAGGTTTCTCCTAGTGAGGAGGCAGAATCAGGTGACGGGGATCAGCCAGACCCCGAGTTTTCGGATGATGATGAGGTAATCCCTGATAGGCCAGCCTTTACCAACCTGTTTAGACCGGCTGTATTCAAGACCTTACTTAGGAAGGCAAAGGCGGCAACAAATATGGGCAGGATAGTTAATCCAAATGATCCAGGTCCATCGGCCGTCCAGCCACATGGCGACCTGTTCGCTGTTCCGGCTCCTGACCAAGATTTCATTCCATGCCCTGAACTGTTCCAGGATGTCATTAAGAGACAATGGGAGACCCCAGGGGTTCCATCTGGCCCAAGTGGCCATGACAAAAAACTTTATTGTGCTGACCCAGTCTTGGAAAATTTGCTTGGCTTACCTTCTGTAGACCCCCCAGTGGTTTCCCTCTCGTCCTCTGCAGTGTTGTCCTCGGACGCCGTGGAAATCTTAAAATCTGACGAACGTAAAGCGGAGGTCTCCTTCAGGAAGACACATCAAGCAGCTGCCTGGGCTGTGAAGGCCGCGACATCTGCATCATTCTTTAATAGGGCTACGTTAATTTGGCTTCGCCAGTTGCAAGATCGATTACCCCCAGGGGACACCAGGATTAATCAGGACTTTAGTAAACTGGTGGCCGCAACAGAGTACTCTGCTGACACCTCCCTAGATGCAGCTAGATTTGCGGCCAGAGCAATGGCATCTTCTGTCTCATCACGCAGGCTCCTTTGGCTCAAACCCTGGAAGGCGGACACTAAATCAAAGTGGAAGCTTGCTTCCGCCCCTTACCAAGGCTCCTCTCTTTTTGGGGCAGCTCTGGACCCTATTTTGGTAGAGGGGAAAGATAAGCGGAAGGTCTTGCCGGTCACATACAATAGGCAAGAACGTAGATATGTCCCTTATGCCCAGCGACAGCCCTTTCGGACTGAGCCGGGCCCCAGGGGGCCCTACTACTACAACAGACCCTTTTCTCAGGGATACGACCGTTTCCCTAGCAGACAGGGTAACAGTGACAGAGGGCGTTTCCAGCCATCTTCCAGACGTCCCTACAGGGGTTCGTCCTCCCGCTCAGCTAGAAGGGGCAAATGACTCTCTTCCCCCTGTTCCCATAGGGGGGCGGCTTCTTCATTTCCTATCCCAGTGGGAGGCCACCACGTCCGATCCCTGGGTCCATCGCACGGTGGGCCTAGGCCTGTCATTGGAATTTCAAACTCTTCCCAAAAATTTTTTCATTCAATCCCCAGTACCCACCAACAAGGTCAGGAGGAACAACCTCGGGGTGGAAATTCAGCATCTATTAACCATAGGGGCTATAGAGCCGGTACCACTTTCTCATCAAGGGAAAGGGGTATATTCAATTTTGTTTCTGGTCCCCAAGTCCTCGGGGGACTGGAGAGCTATCTTGAATCTCAAGTACCTCAACAAATTTATCAGGTACAAGAGATTCAAGATGCAATCTCTCAAAACCATCCTGAATTGTGTTCGGAAGGAGGATGTTATGACATCAATCGATCTTCAGGAGGCTTACCTCCATGTTCCGATCCACCCCCGACACCGCAAGTTTCTTCGTTTCGCTTTTGCCGGACGGCATTACCAGTACCGGGCAATGCCGTTCGGTCTCTCGTCGGCCCCGAGGGTCTTCACCAAACTGTTGGCGGCCGTGGCGGCCTCCATTCGTTTGATCCCTATCCGCATTTTGTGTTACCTAGACGACATTTTGATTTTGTCCAGTTCCCACACCCAAGCGCAGCAGGACATGTTGACAGTGTGCCGGATCATGGAGCTCCACGGCTTTTCTATCAACTGTCGGAAGAGCCATCTTCTTCCTGCCACGTCCATCATCCACCTTGGAGCTCGAATCGACTCAGTGAACCTGAAGGTCTTCCTTTCGGAGGAGCGTCAACAGAACATCAAAGACCTGGTTCTTCATGTCTTGGACTTGAGGCGAGTGTCTCTCATGACCTTGTCTCGGTTGCTTGGCAAATTTATCTCCTGTTTAGGAATTGTTCCGTGGGCACGGCGTCACTCAAGACCACTCCAGTGGTTCCTCCTGCCATTTCAGAGACTGGGCCAGGGGTCATCCAGAACCACTGTATCGCTTCCACTGCAGGTACGTGTATCCCTCCGGTGGTGGGTGTCGGGGACCCTGGCACTGGGTTGCCAATTTCACGAGCCATCCAGGATAGTCCTCACCACAGATGCAAGTCTTTCTGGTTGGGGGGGTCACCTAGAGTCACAGGTGATTCAGGGTCTTTGGACTCAGTTGGACTCTCGGGACAATATCAATGTACTGGAACTGAGAGCGGTGCGACTGGCCCTAGCCCACTTTCTACAGCGGGTGCACCACCGGCATGTCTTGGTCCTCATGGACAACATGTCGGCAAAAGCCCACATAAATCGGGAAGGGGGCACCCTATCTCAGGCTCTCATGCGGGAGTTGGAGACTTTGTTGGACTGGGCAGAACTTCACCTATTGTCCCTGAGGGCGGAACATATCTCCGGGTCCGCAAATGTAACAGCGGACTGGCTCAGCAGAAAACAGCTAGATCCTTTAGAGTGGAAATTGGATCCGGACCTGTTTCGGGAGCTGACTCGCCGATTCGGACTTCCGCTGGTGGACATGTTCGCCCATCGGGACAACGCACAGCTTCCCAGGTTCGTGACTCGTTTTCCTTGTCCGGGAGCCGAGAACGTCAATGCCCTTCGGTGCCCGTGGCCCCAGGGGCTCCTTTATGCCTTTCCCCCCATCCCTCTGATTCCGGGGGTGATCCGCAAATTGCTTTGGGAACGCGCAGAGATCCTTCTGGTGGCTCCACACTGGCCCCGACGCGCCTGGTTCGCGGACCTCGTGAACCTTTCCGTTCAACCCCCATGGCGTATTCCTCAGGACACGGTTTCGCTCAGCCAAGGGACTGTACTCCATCCAAATCCCCAGTGGCTACAATTAGCCGTGTGGCGCTTGAGCGGGTCCGCCTGAGGAAGGACAATATATCAGGGGAAGCCATCCTAATAATCCAGGCGGCTAGGCGTCCATCAACCACTAGGATTTACGATGCCTCTTGGAAAGCATTCTGTCAGTGGTGTGCCGCTCATCACGTTGACCCTACTTCTGCAACAGTACCAGAGGTTATAGACTTCCTTCAAGCAGGGTTTGCTAAAGGGCTAGCCCCCTCCACTCTTAGGCGTCAGGTAGCTGCATTAGCGACAGTCCTGGGATCGGGTGACGCTAGGTCCCTGACCCTCGATCCACGCATTAGGGGTTTTTTACGGGGGGCTACTAATCTCCGTCCCCCTCCCATTCATAGATATCCATCGTGGGACTTGCCCCTAGTCTTGAAGGCCCTCACGACTGCCCCCTTTGAGCCTCTGGCTTCTGTCAGCCTTAGATTTTTGTCCCTGAACGTGGCATTTCTTCTTGCCATTACATCGGCACGAAGGGTGTCTGAACTTGCTGCCCTTTCCATCCGCAGTGACCTTTGTATATTTAAGCCCAACGTAGTTGTTCTTAGGCTTGACCCTTCCTTTGTGCCCAAAGTCAATTCCGTTTTCCATAGACAACAAGAGATTGTTTTACCTGATTTTTGCCCCTTACCTTGTCATCCCCTGGAGATCCAGTGGCACACACTAGATGTCAGAAGGGCCCTGCGTCGCTACATCGCCAGAACTTCATGTTTTCGCAAAACCGAAGCGCTTTTCATTTCATTCCACCCGGCATCCATGGGACAGAAGGTCTCTTCTCAGACTGTAGCTAGATGGATTAAGGCTTGCATCGCCTCTGCTTATAGCTCACAGGGCAGATCTTCTCCGGGAAGGATCTTGGCTCACTCAACCCGCAGCGCTGCCACGTCGGCCACCTGGTCAACTCAGGCATCCATTCTGGACGTTTGTCGCGCTGCTACGTGGACGTCATTTTCCCCATTCGTCCGCCATTACAGGATCGACTCTCTGGCTTCAGCTGAAGCTTCCTTTGGCCGACGGGTTCTGCAGTCTGTCCACTCCCCTGGGGTCCACGAGCCCAGCCAGCCTCCCTCCCAGTAGTTGGGTGCTTGGGCATATCCCATAGATGAATTGCGTAGCATCGCCATGGAAAAGGAACGTTGGCTTACCTGAACGTTCATTTTCTTGGCGATGCGCAGCAATTCATCCCACCTCTCAGGCTGTCTGGGATGGGGAAGTGGTCTCTGGTGTCTTCCTCTCTTTTCAGGTTAGGTATCACGTGGAATCCCTTCGAGAAATAACTGAGGTGATAACAGAGCAGAGGGGAGTGGCCACAAGAAAGATTTAAAGGCACAGTACTCCCTCAGTCCCTATATCTGAAGAATGATAGAATCCCATAGATGAATTGCTGCGCATCGCCAAGAAAATGAACGTTCAGGTAAGCCAACGTTCCGTTTATGGGCATCGAGAAGCCTGAATAGTAGAAATTACTCTCCCAGAGAAATGGCTGCTTTTCAGGATCTCCATTTCAAATGCCAGATGGCCAACTGGAGCCCCTGAGGCCCCAGGTGTTCATGGCCCCCTGGCTGAGGGAAATCCTGTCTGGGAGTATCCTTCATGGGCGAGAGATGGATAGATTCATCAGGTCCGCAACCAAGGACACCTGGGCCAATGGGGTATCACTAGAAGAACCTCGGCCTCCTCTTCTAAGGTCATGACCCTCAGAATGAGAGGGGTCGGAGGGAAAGCATATAACAGGCTGTGAGGCCATGGGCAATGGAGGGCATTGGTGCCCTTGGCCCCTTCTATCTGGAACCTTGAAAAGAACCTCGGTAGTTGAGAGTTCATTGGGCTGACAAATAAGTCCACACTTGGATGTCCGAATTTCTCTGATAGTTGGAGAAACAGATCTGGGTGGAAGCGCCATTCGGACTGGTCGATGGTTGTCCTGCTCAATCAGTTCGCTTGTGTGTTGGATTCTCTGGAGATGTGCTCTGCTTGTAGGGAAAGCAGGTGCCTCTCCGCCCACAGGCCTAAGTCCCCTGCCTCGCGCATCAGGGCCTTGGAACATGTGCCTCCCTGTTGGTTCACATATGCTTTGGCTGTTACATTGTCTGTCAACAATAACACATAACCTGGCAACGTCACCTGAAAATGGCGTAGTGCCAGATGCGCCGCTCTCAGTTCCAAACAGTTGATGTCATTTGGAAGTTGTTCTGGGGGCCACCGACCCTGGGTCACTCAGGATTGTAGATGAGCACCCCAGCCGAACAGGCTGGCATCCAAAGTCACAATCATATGGGTGGGCTCCTTGAATAGACAGCCTTTCTCCATGGCTGCTGACGTCCACCAGTCCAAGGATCGGAGCACTCTGCGAGGAACCCGGATTCGTGTGTTGGAATTGCTGAGCCCTGATCTTTGACTTGGTAACAGTAGCCATTGTAGGGCCTGGGCATGCAACCACGCCCAAGGAACAATTGCCAGGTATGATATCATATTTCCCAGTAACTGGGAAAGAAGAATCAATGGAACTAGATGTATCGATTTGACATGATCCACCGTGACCTCTATACTGGATATGTGCTCCTGAGAGAGGAAGACTTGACAGGCCTCGGTATTGATCACAGCTCCTAAGTGGTTCAAGCTGGTAGAGGTTATCATTTGACTCTTCTCCAGGTTCACGGTAAACCAGTGATCCTGGAGGATTTGGACTGTGATCTGAAGGTCCTGTCCCGCCTGAAGCAGAGACAACGACTGGATTAAAATGTCATCCAGGTAACATTGCAGTCAGATGGGTCTTGTCCGAAGGTGAGCCGCTACCACATCCAACAGCTTGGTAAAGGTTCTGGGGGTCGAAGGGGAGAGCCTTGTATTGAAGGTGGAGTCCTGAATAGGAGAACCTGAGGAACCTTCTGTGGGACTGTCTGATGGGTACATGGAGGTAAGCCTCCTTGAGATCTATTGATGTTAAAAGATCTCCCTGTCTGATGCAACCCAGGATCGAATGCAGGGATTGCATTTTGAAGCATTTGTACTTTATGTGTACATTGAGCTTCTTTAAATCTAAGATGGCTCTGTGTCCCCCTGAACTCTTTGGGACCAGAAAGTGGATTGAATAAAAGCTGAGACCCCATTGCCCCACTGGTACTGGCTCGATGGCCTGTATGTCCAGCAGGTGCCAGATCTCGGCCTCCATCAGAGACCTCTTGGTGGCCTCCCTGGGAACAGGGCATCGGATGAACCTCCTTGGGGGTTTGGAGCAGAACTACAGAGTGAGCCCGAGCCTCACTGTTTGTAATGCCCAAGCATTGGTAGTAATTTCCTGCCATTGGCTGGCGAGCATCCTTAAACGGCCGCCAATGGGGATGTTGGATTGAAAGTTACACTATCCAATTATAAGGTTGGTTGCTGGCTCCCCGATAGGGTTGCCTGGTCTGTGGTTGTCTGGCCTTATCTCGAAAGCATAATCTATCCTGCAAGCAATCCATACTCTGGGGGTATGGTCTCTGGTAGGCCGGTGTGTTAAACCCAGCCTCAGGACCCCGAAAGAACTGCCTACAATAGAAAGGGGTGGTCCTTATCTCCGCTCTCCTGTAAATATGAGGAAGAGCTTTCCTCTTACCATTGCCCTCTACTAGGATAGGATCTAGCACCTCCCCAAAGAGAGTGCCTCCTTTGAATGGAGTGGGCGCTAGTCTCCATTTAGATTTCGTATCGGTTTGCCAATGGCGAAGCCATAAGAGGCGTCTGGAGGTGACATTAGATGCCAGCGCCCTGGAGGCAAATTTTGCCGCATTGAGGGTCGCATCTGCCAAATACTTGGCTGCTGCCATCAATTTACTAATATCTTGATGCAACCTGGTGTCCTCCGGGGATGTTCGGGCCTGTATTTGACGCAGTCAGATTAGCGATGTTCAAGTGAAGAAGGAAGCAGCTGTGGCTGATCGATTCACCCAAGCGGCCGCCTGATGCGTCTTGCCTGGTGCGTCCTGTCCTTAGTCTTTAGACCTTCCGCCGTGTCAGAGGGAAGGATGGCTGCTGTTGCCAGATTGGCCAGTGGAGCATCCAGAGTTGGTAACTTCAAGAGCTCCTCTAGATCCTGTTCTACAGTATACATCCTCCTGTCCATTCCACTGGGGGCTGAAATGGATCCAGGCTGATTCCATTGTCTTTGGATGACATTAACAAAGAGCTTAAGAGAAGGTATCACCTCCTGCGCTGTGACTGGTTCTGTAAAGAGAAGGGCACTGGGATCCTGAGGGTCTGTGGAGGCATCTGTCATTCCAACAGCTATCCCCATGTTGGCCATTGTTTTGGCTTTAAATAATAAGGTCTTAAACAGATTAGGACGAAATAGCCCAGTGAAGACGGGCATGTCTGGGGTGATACCTTTATCTTCAGAGTGGTATAGTCCCCCATCTCATCATCACCCACAAACGAAATATTGCTGTGATGGGAAGGGAGCGGGGAATTGGGTTCTTGAATATGGCCCATGTCGGGTTGCACTTGAGGGTGCAGCGCCGCTATACGTGAAGAACCCAATGATAAATGGCCCAAGAAACCCCTTTGTTGAAGGGCTACATCTATGCCCTGTGAAATGGTTTGGGCAATAATTTTGTGAAGCTCTTGAGATAAACCAGGACCCAAATTCTCCTCCAGGCGGAACCCTGCCGTGGTAGGAGTAAAAGTGACTGATGGGGCAGAAGATCTGGTAACGGAGGTATGCTCTAACCCTACAAGGTCAGGCAGGAGAGAGAGGAACAAAATCCTCCTCATAAGAAGTTGCCTCCAGGCCTTGAGGCCCAGTGTTAACATTAGGAGACCAGTTTAACGGTTCCTCCTGTAAGGTCTGAGAGGGTAATTCCTTTTCCAAGGAAATGCTAGCCTCAGCCCTACTCGCTGCTTCACCTGTTTCTGGGCCTTTGAAAATTGTTTTTCTATTGTAAGTTGTTGCAATCATAAGTCAGGTTGCACCCTATTTTACAATAATTTTTATGGTGATCATTAAGCGAATCATCACAGTGTTAAGCAAGTCACATGATTGTTAAGTGAATCTGGCTTTCCCAATAGGAAATTTTTGCTGGAAATTGGCATCAAGGTTGCAAAGCATGATCATGACTGCAGGACACTCCAACCAGTCATAACTGTGAGCCAGTTGCAAAGTGCGCAAATTGTGAACACGTGACCATGGGGGTGGTATGATAGTCATAAGTGCAAGTACAGGTCATAAATCCAAGGCTGTGTAATTTTGACCTATCATTAAATGAATGGTCATAAGCCAAGGATTACATGTATTGTTTTCTCCTGGTTGTTAATGTTATCTGAATGCTGGCTGCTAGAGGGGATGTATTCTAGTCTTTTTGTTTCCTTCCAAGGTCTTTTATTGTCTCTTTTGAATGGTGTGTAAATGTGATTTATCTCTAGAGATAATCTTTTTTTATGATCAGTTTCTTAGTGACCATTTGACGATATGATAGACTTACCCAGGACTACGTCTGATCTGGTTTTGAAGTTCCCATGGAACTATGGCCATTTGCAATATCCTATGGCCATGTGACACTGATTTATGACATTTTTTTGCCAGAAATTGCAGTTTACTTCTGATTTCCAGTAGAAAATGCCCATTATGGTTTAAACACCATGTGCTAGCTTAACAACCACAGCCTTTTCTTAAGACCACTGCATTTACTTAATGACCATCACAAAAAAACATTGAACACAATCACATAGTGACCTGCTTAACAATTGTCATGAGCTACAAGTTTGGGCTCAATTATGGTCATAAGTCAAGGACTACCAATATGTGACTTTTGATGGCTGAATACCAAGCTTCTGGGAAATCTGTAGCATTTTGGGGTTTCGCTTAGTCAATTGGTTGGACTAATTGTAACTATTGTTTATATGTTGTCAGATTAAGGAGTTTTTGCCATGTCTTCTGACTGCTAAAGTTATTCTTCTACAGACTACTAGTATTGGGACAGAAGCTTAATTGCATTACTTGGCAGTTGAGGATTGAGATATATAAATGGGTATCATTAGCATACCAATGATACTTTATTTCATGCCAAAGGATAAACTTACCTTTATGTAGTTAATTTAATTATGTAGTTAATTTAAGCTTTATGTAGATGTCAAATAGGAGCAGGAAAAAGAATGAGCCTTGAGGCACTTTCATAAAGCAAGAGCCTCAGGCCTAGATACCCCACCCCCATAAACATAGGAACTGGCTCTGGAAAAAGGAGGTAAATCACTCCCCAACTCCCAGATATTCAGCATCCAATGCCTAGCTGGCTAATTTGCCAGAGTCCTTTGAGCCACTTCTACCTCAGGATTTAGCAGCTTCTACAAACAGGTCAGGTTCTCCTCTCTGTAGATATCATAGCATCCACCCACCTCAATTGGGCTAAGTTACCCAGTTACCCATCTCAATCCCAGGCTCCAGATTGAGAAGGATTGCCACCCCCTTCTGCCTGTCACCCAGAGGGAAATCAAATGTTCTCCACTTCGGTTGCCTCCAGTTGCATCGGTTTGTGGGGAAAACATCTCCTGTAGTCCTGCCAATGCATATTCCTCATCCTCCCAGTTCCAAAGTTTTCTCTTGTTGAAGGTATAACCAGCATACAATATACTGCCAGTAGATACTTCAAAGAGCTGATGGTCCTCTTTAATCATATGTGCACTCAATAGTTCACCTAACAATGTGCTTCCATAATATTTAAACTAGTGCTTCTATTTCATTTTCTAGCAGCAAGCTTTAAAAGCACTTTGTTTTAGTAATATGTTTAATCTAGCTGGAGTTTTTTTCCCCTGTACTTTTCCTTGTGAGCTGCCATAATCAGTTTAAAAATAAAGTATTTTGAAAAGGCATAATTTGTTCTTAGTAAATTGGCCAAATTAATATAGGCAATAAAGGGTGAAATGTGTTAAGTAAATATCTATGACTGATCAGATGGATTTTTAAACCAAATTAAATTTATTATTTATTCTTCTTCCACAGATATAAATGTTGGGGATTTGTCTCTATCTAATATGTTTGGACAAATACTGAACAACAATAAAGAGGCCAGTGTTGTTGGTGTCAGCCTTTCTTGCTGACAGGTTGCCCATCCTTGTTCTCACAGCATTTTTTTTCTTTTATCTGAAACTATCTTGTATTGTAAACTGTGACATATATTTGTTTTTATTTCAGTGTTTACTAGTTAAGGTTGTAAATAACTTAATAACATGTGAATAATTCGTTCAAATTATGAGGAAGACCATCGAAGAAATGTGTATCAAAATGAGCAATACATTAGTTTGAAAAGAATACTAGTTCTAGATATCAATTAAGCTTTAATCTTTTATATAGCTAATATATGAACAAGTACTTTGAATTAATGTAGCGGAAATAAACTACTTCTGGAGTAGGATCACTTCTCCTATATCTAAAACTAAAATAGGAAATGGCTGTCAACGGCATCTCTTTCTAAATAGAGAATTAGAAGTTTGGAAAAAGAGGTTTGTGGTGTAAATGATGACAATAAAGTAAAAATTCCTTCATACCTATGCATCCAGAATGACGACAAGGGCATGTATATGTTTTGTTCACTGGAGAATATCATTAACAAGTAGCAAGATCAGCATATAGATGAAAGATGGCCTGTTGAATATTTACTCCATACTCTGTCAATTCTCAGCAGTTGGCTGGAGACTATAGGATGATCCTGTGGAGCTCCAACAAAAGGATGAAGCAAACTCCCACCCCGTGAGTTCTTCTCCCTAACAATACATGAAGCAACTTGATAAATGATTGCAGTGTCAAGGAATGGTGGAGATGGAGATGTCTAACAAACATAAGAGGGAACTTGCCTTATTTGAATATTATGGCCAGTTGAGGGGCTGGGTGAATGCAAGATGCAAACACTGGCCTTTCATCTCTATCTAGAATAAAAAGAGTGATGGTATAAAAACAAAATGGCAAAAATACACTATTTAGTTGGTTCTGGCCCCTTCTCTGGAATGAATTTAAGATTTTATTTCCTAGAATTAATAGAAGGGATTCAGGAATATTTATCAGGTATATACTACTGTCAGTACGTATGAGAAATTTATAGATTTGGGGGATATTACCTGAAACAATAAGAACACATTTCTTGTAAGGAGTTTCAGTGTAGCCAGTAAAAATAGACTATAAATGGAGTCTGCTTTGTACTTACCAATGGACTGCCTATTACTAAAATTGATGGACAGCATTGTGCTTCGAGTCAATGAAACATTGAAGCCATCCAATGTTTTCAGGAACAGTTGAAAACTGTTGAAAACAGGTTGCATATTAAAATGTGCAGCTTCAGTAATTCCATAAAGCATTGCATAGCTTCAGTGTTTCATCAGCTTGAAGAAGGACTAAGTTGTCTATCATTTTTAATAGCAGGAAGCCCATTCATACCTAGGAATTTTTCTTAAGTCAGATGTTTTTAACCTGGGGACTGCTGTATAGGAGCAAAGATAAAATCAACCAATACAATTAAGTTAACCAAGATATGGGCTTAACCACTCATTTGTAAACACCATACATAAAGAGAGTAGGATCAAGTCAAGTCTAATCTCCAGGGGAATTATGTTCAATGAGATGACATTTCCTAATAGACGGGACCTGGAGCATGCTTCTCTTGCTTAATATTACAGGATGATACATTGAGGAAGAGGCAGGCCCACAAGAAACCAAGCCCCATAGCCTGAAAGGCTTTATAAGTTACTATGAGTACCTTGAATTGAACCCAGAAGCATATTGACAATCAGTGCAGTTCACAAAACATAGGTGTCACATGTGCCAAGCAACAGGCATCCATAAGTATCCATGCCATTGCCACTTGATATTGCACCATCTTAAGCGTCTGAATGCTCTGTAAGAGCAGTCCTATGTAGTGTGTGTTGCAGGAGTTCTATTGGAGAGTGACCAGGGCATGAGTGACTGTGACTGTGAGCAAGGCCTTTCGGTCTTGGGATAGACACAGTTGTTGTACGCTGTGCAAAGGCCTTCCTAACCACAGTTGCCACTTGCTGTCTGGAGTAATGCAGCTCCATACAGAATAAAAGATGGAAGGCCTTCAGAACTAGGGTGCTCAATACCCAAAGCTAGTAGATCTTGCTATAGCTGAGCTGAAGCTTTTTGTTTACCATCCAGACAATGAGACAGGACCTCTAGGATCCTGGGAGTGAAAATATAAAGATGGGTATCATTATCATTAACATTATTGATGTAAATGGAACCACTGATTGGTTCAAAATTGGGAAAGGAGTCCGGCAAGGCTATATACTGTTGCTATGCCTATTTAACTTATATGCAGAGCACATCATGAGAAAGGTGGGGCTAGATGAATCAAAAATTGGAGTTAAGATTGCCGGGAGAAATACCAACAACCTCAGATATGCAGATGATACCACTCTAATGGCAGAAAGCGAAAAGGAACTAAAGAGCCTCTTGAAGAAGGAGAGTGCAAAAGTTGGTTTGAAACTCAGCATTAAGAAAACTAAGATACCGGACCTCTCAATTCCTGGCAAATAGATGGGGAAGAAATGGAGGTAGTGACAGATTTTACTTTCCTGGGCTCCCAAGATTACCGCAGATGGGGACTGTAGCCAAGAAATTAAAAGTCGCTTGCTCCTGGGGAGGAAAGCTATGACAAATCCAGACAGCATACTAAAAAGCAGAGACATCACCCTGCCAACAAAAGTGTGTATAGTCAAGGCTATGGCATTCCCAGTTGCAATGTATGGCTGTGAAAGTTGGACCATAAGAAAGGCTGAGCACCAAAGAATTGAGGCCTTTGAACTATGGTGCTGGAGAAGACTCCTGCGAGTTCCTTGGACTGCAAGGCAATCAAACTGGTCAGTCCTAGAGAAGATCAACCCTGATTGCTCTTTAGAAGGCCAGATCCTGAAAATAAAACTCAAATACTTTGGCCACCTAATGAGAAGGAAGGACTCACTGGAGAAGAGCCTAATGCTGTGAAAGATTGAGGGGGATGACAGAGAACGAGGTGGCTGGATGGAGTCACTGAAGCAGTCAGCGTGAACTTAAATGGACTCCAGAGGGTGGTAGAGGATAGGAAGGCCTGGCGGAACATTGTCCATGGGGTTGCGATGGGTCGGACATGACTTCTCAACTAACAACAACTATTTGTTAAGAGCATACTGATGAGATCCCACCTAGCTGCTTCATGTAGATTGTAAACAGGAGAAGAGAGAGCACCCAGCCCTGCAGCACCATATAAAGCAGGAGCCACTGATTAAAAAATAACCCAGAGGAAGGAGGAAAGTAGCACAAAACAGTGCCATCAACCCCAGGCCTTTAGAGCTGGTTAGGAAGAGTACCAAGATAGATGGTATTGAAAGAGGTCAAGAGGAGCAAGGTTGGACACATCACTTCCATCCCCCTTTTGTCATAGGTCACCTAGAGGTATAATTAATGCTGCCTTGGTCCCATACTAGGGTCTGAATCCTGACTGAAAGGGGTCAAGATAAGCTGCATCTTCCAAAGTTCTTGGAGCTGTTACACAGCTATTGTCTTCCTTTTCTCTCATGGAATTCAGAGTTTTCGTGTTGCTGAGAAGGGTTAAAACAGGCCCAACCTCTCCTCAATTGGAGATTTTGTTCCATGAAAAAGGACCAAAAACCAAACAAGGTATAAAAGGGGTCAAGCCTGGAAGACAACAGAGAAGGGGGGAGGAGGAAGAAACACTAATTCAATTGCCAGTCCTAGGACAATGGAACAAAACTCTTAAGTTTTAGAACTGCAAGACTAACCAGAGTCTGCAAAAGAAGTGACCCAAAACAAGCCCATTGCCTGCAGCAGTCTAGGCTCACAGCTCCACAAACCAGCTTCAGAAAGAGACAGGGGCTGTGAGTGCTTGGGTGGGGGGAGCCCTTTTCGCAAGTCTGTAGAGAAGTGAAAAGGGTTTTCAAATGCAAATGGACTGAGATTGGCTACAAATGCTGAAAATCAGGGGAAAATAAGACTTGTGTCCATGGGTGGTATAGAAATTTGATAAATAGCCAAGCTAGCAAAACATAGTATAATACATATAGTGATACAAACACAGAAGTAGAGATTTGTAGAGAAAATAGAAATAATTATAAATTTGTAGTAATAGATTAATAGTAATCTTAATAGTAATAAAAAGACTTTAGATTAAGCTGAGAGCCAATTTGGTATAATAGTTAAGGCGTCAGACTAGAAACTAGGAGACTGTGAATTCTAGTCCCTTACGCACAAAGCTAGCTGGGTCACCTTGGGCTACTCACTTTCTCTAAGTCTAAACCATAGAAAGGAGGCAGTGGCAAACCACTTATGAAAAACCAGCAAAGAAAATTGCAGACATGTCCAGGCTATCTCTGAGATTCAGACATGATTGATTTGAACAGAAAGAGGGTGGGGTGGGGGGAGAGATCAAGCTAGGTAGCAAAATAGAAACAAGCATAAAATTAACAAGTTTAGAAGTAAGGAATAGTTTAATTTTGTATATTACAACAGCTTTTGTGGGAAACAAGTTAATGAATGTGAGGTGGGTGGCTATAAAATTTAATAAATATTCTTCAGCCTTTGCATCTATAATTTGTATCAGATTTTTAAACAACTCCAACAATTGCAAGAGTAATTCAATTACCAATTTTACATCCAGAAGCCTACTTGAAAAGCCAAGTCCTAATAGCCTGCCAAAGCAGTAACAATGAAGGGGTTTTCTTTATTTTGGGGGAACATGCTGTTTGAGAAGAGGGGGCTGATGCAGAGAAGGCTAACCTGTTAAAGTCCATGGCACTGACATCCCATAGGGCTCAGGATCCATAGCAATCCCTCCCACCCAATTAGATCTTATTAGACAGGCAGATTCTAGCCAAAGAAACCAGTTTTGTAGATATACAGTGACATTGGCATGAGCAAGTGGCATTAAAGCCTATTCAAGAATGGGCAGAAATGAAGAGACTAAAATACAACTAAAATATTCCTTTTGGAAGTACCAGCCAGCTCCATAAAATATAGTGACTTCACAGTTAATTTTATAATCTAGATAATTTCTTGCCTGTTAAATCTTTTTATAAATCAGTTGGGTTGTCTCTGGCCACTGCTTACTGAAAGCAGAGAAGTTTAAATACAACTTGGTAGAAACTAGTTGGTATTCCTGACATGGAATTCCTAAGGTTGATGGTGCTTTATCACTTTATTTTCCTCCTTTTAAGCTTTATATAAATGGTTTGTATTTTTAAGGAAAGCTTAAGCACTGCAGTAAATGTTTATTTTTATACCATTGTCGTTATATTCTTGCCATCAGTACATAATAGTTGAAAATTTCCTTGTTATCTTCAATGGCTTCATAGCCAGTGGAGGGTTTCAATTTTTTTTTACTACCGGTTCTGTGGGTATGGCTTGGTGTGTGTGGCAGGGGAAAAGATACTGTAAAATCTGAGGCAGAGAATAGATGGGGGCGGGGCCAGTCGAATTTTTACTACCGGTTCTCCAGAACTGGTCAGAACCTGCTGAAATCCACCTCTGCTTCATACCGATCCTACACAGTTTAATATTTTAGCTAAGTGGTGTGATTGAGGCCTGAAAAAAGGATCAACAGTTCATAAGCCCTGAGAGGCCAGGAACAAAATAGTACATATGCAATGAAAAATTGTTTCTTGCTCTTCCTGTCTGTTCACTACACAGGAGGAAGTCTGGCCACCTAGGGATATAGGGAAGAACAAGAAATGCTTGTCTCCCATTTCACTATAATTTCTCATGCTGCTTTTCCCTTCTCTTCCCTCCCCCCCCCCACCCCAAATCATTGGAACCAGTCAGGGAAAGCTATAAATTTCCTGCTTTTCAATAATCACCCTGAAAAACAAACCTTATAAACCTTGGAATGGTGAAACCTGCTTGAAATTCCATGAAAAATGTTATCTGTGGTCTAATAACATAGTTTGGTTTTATTGTCTCTGGAAAATTTTATAGCCCAGAATGCAAAGAATTCCAGTTCTTTAGTTCACAGTGTAGAGAATCTATTAGTTAAAAACATTACTTCTATGAAATTGCTTTATTACTAGGATTAAAGAAATGATGGTGCTGAAGTAGCTGAATCTAGTGTTTTTACAATATTTTGTCAAAACCTTTGGTTTGATTTATTGTTAAGTGAGCCAGCATAAAATACTCCCATTAGACTTTAAAATCCCTAGACTAGGGGTCCCCAATTTTGAAAGAAAGGAATAAAGAAAGTATAAGAAATCATAAATTCATTTTTTCTTTTTTAATAAAAAGTCCATAAGGGTTTCCAGTCTGCAGTAAATGTAGTAATTGTCCTTTCTCTAATCAAACAATTTTGCCTTCTCTGCTAATACTGTAATCTTTATCAGACATTCATCCATTGTGGTATTTCAAAATCTCATTTTTGTACATAATTTTGCAGCAGTTATATATAAAAACCAATCTTCCATAACTCTTTTTGTCTATTTTAAAGTACATTTCTTTAACCTCTCAAAATTGTTTATTTTAAATTCTAAAGATTTAAATCAGGGATGGGCTGCTGGGGGTTTGCATGTGTATGTGCAACATTGTGCCTGTGAAGGAAGTGTAGCAGAGAAGGTGGGAAGTAGAGAGCTGAGGGCAGAAGCATAACCATCTCAACAGTGATGGGGAAAGAGAGATATGATGAGAATCCAAGGCCAGATTGCATTTAGCAACACTGCTCCTGCTCTTTGAAAGCAATTCTGTCTGGCCTTTGACTTCTATTCTCAGTGCCTGGCAACCAGATGCTCCGTGACCCTGGATGTTGACTGTTGTTACTGAATGCCAGGTAGATATAAAATCAAGTTGGTATATAATCAAGTTGTCTTCATCCATGATCTGGATAATCTGTATCCTTGAAGGTTCTCCTCAATTGCAAACCAATTACTTTCTTAACAATCTTTCCCAAAAAGAGAAGGGCCTCTTGTAGAAGGGGCACACTACCACATCTTTCAAGGCAGGAGCTATCAAGAGAAATTGACATTAAAGCCTCAGCTCAAATGTGGGGTAGACTCTCATTGGCTAAATGTGCTTAAGCAGAAGCTGGAAATTATTTCACAAAGTTGTGCTTGGATAAGTTATATTAACTTATGTACCTACCAGGACTAAAAGTTGAAGCAAACTTTTATGGCACTGCACCTGAGGGAACATATGTGTCTGTCATATGTATCTGTCATTTGGGGATGGTTGCATAGGAGTTCCTTTTATATGGCAGCAAATTTTAGTGTTTCATGCTTCAATGTGCCTTACCTTCCCCTGCCTCCCAGCAGGAAATCAGAACCAATCAGCTTGCAGGGTGTGCACCTCCACACAGTGCACAGTTGGGATTCAGGAGTTGTTTGTGTCAGCCCATCTTGTAGACCTCTGCAACCTCTGCTTACACATCAACCCTTTCACAATGTAGGTATGCAGAAACAGCTACAGGCAGTTGCGGGTAACTCTAAATCAGCCTTAAGTGACTGTGGGTATTTGGACCACCCACATCTGGGAATATTCCTTTTTTGACCTTGATTGGGGTAGTACTTTTCCCTTTAAGATGCACAATTTGGGAGTTCTCCTGGACTTGAGCTCCTGCTTGAAGAGCAGGTGGCAGCTGAAGCTTTATACAACTTCATCGGGTATGCCAGTTTCACCTTTCCTAAATACCGGGACCCTTCCAATAGTCAACCGTGTCCTAGTTACCTCAGTTTCTATACAGTTCCAAACAGTTTCTTACAAGCATGTTTTTCCTAGCTATGATTAGCAGAATATGAGTCCTATGAGAATTCTACTTTTTCTGTCAGCTGCTGTGAGAGCATGGTGTTGGTCACTAAGCAACAGGATTGTGGCTTGTTTGGTTTTATTTTACTAGCATCCTGTGTAGCATGATGGCTCATTGAAGCAAAGCAGTACTATAGGAGCATCAGGAAAACAGGAAATAGTAAATCTCACTTGGAATTCAGAAACCAGCATTAGAAACATAGTTTCTAATTGATCATAAAATATACTTGCATCATTTTTATCAAAAGCTTAGCTGGCCCATCTTCCAGATAGAAGTTCTGATACTGAATTTTTTAAAAAATTTAATTGCTGTTTTTGCTGATGACTTAATAGATCTTATATGTTTGCTAGGATATCTTTGATATCTGTGGATTTCATGGAAAGTCTGCAAAACATTCTTTAAGTCATTATTATTTCTTAGAATAAAATAAAACTGCTCTTTAATATACACTGCTCTTTAATATAAGATAAAGATAACTTTGTTCATACTTTTTATTTTCTTGAATATCAGTTTAGTGTACCTGGAACTTATTAATTTGAATATATTTAGATATTAAGATTTAGTGTTTGGTTTTCAGCTAGTAGCTTTATCTCCAGCAGTTTGTTTGTGCCAAATCTGTATGAATGATGCACAATACTATTAGAAACTAGAACAGCTTGGCATAATGAGTGAAATAATTATGCAGTTCTTTGTACAAGGCTTCATAACAATTTGTCAACTATGTACAACAGCATGTGTATAAAAGCCATTATTTTGTAAGGATGAAAAAGACAGTTGTATTCCAGCCCTAGGTTTTGTTCTTGGTGATTGAATTGTGATATAAAAATCTACTGTAAATTTTTAATATTTTTGTTCAGAGCATTTCCTTTATAGATGAACTAAATGAACAAAAGTTGCAAATGTTGGGCTATATGGAAAATAGCTGCAGAATATTATGTAATAATTGATTTTTTTTTTCTTTTTCGATCCTGCAATCCCTTTTTATCAGGGTGGAGTCAGCATGATTGAATGGAGCTGGAGTTCGCAGCAGATATTTTCTCTTAGCGCCCTGATAAACATCTGTCGCTGCCTAGGATTGAACTCTCAACGTTCCGAGTGGGAAACATGCATCTTTACCTCTAGGCACCGTGCCCAAAATATCACTTGAATAAAGGAACAAAAATCAATGATAATACCTTAAAGTTCACAATAGCTGATAGTGGGTTTTACGCAATACTATGCTGCTAAATCCACATTGTTGCCACTAAGCTGCAGCAATTGGTGCACTAGATATTGAGACTAACCTCTGCGATCCATTTGTTTACTAAATTCCAGACAATTCGATTGACTCTCATGAGCTGATCCAAGCTGACTCCAACACGCCACTGGTTTTATACTTAAGTCTGAAATAACTTGTGGTTCTATATAGGTAGTCCTCGACTTACGATCACAATTGAGCCCAGAATTTATGTTGCTAAGTGAGAAATTTGTTAAGTGAGTTTTGCCCCAATTTAGAACCTCTTTCACTACATTTGTTAAGTGAATTACTGCAGTTGATAAATTAGTAGGATTGTTAAGTGAATCTGGCTTCCTTATTGACTTTGCTTGCCAGAGGGTTGCAAAAGGGATCACATAATCCCAGGACACAGCAACTGTTGTAAATACGAACCAGTTGTCAAGCATCCAAATAAATCACGTAACCATGGGGAGACAACAATGATCATAAGTCACTTTTTCAGCGCCGTTGTAACTTCAAATGGTCACTGAATGAACTGTTGTAAATTGAAGATTACCTGTAACTGGAAGTGCTAGTTAGATATGTGAGGGCTTGTTAGATAAAAAATATGAACTCTGAAATTTCAGTAGTTCAATACTCAAATGGTTGTGATCTTTCCTTTAGTTTATTACATAATGCAAACAATCTTCAGTGACTATATACATCTGTCTTATTAAAACAAATGGTTAAATAATAGATTCTGGATTATTTGTGCACACTAGAATATATTCATACCAACTCAGGTTATAACTACATTTTATTCCTTATAATGGATAATCTCACCGAATTATTCAAATTTGAAAATACTTTTATCTGGTTTGAATATGTGAGGAGAGTTAATATAGTATATAGTAACAGGACTTTTGGAAAACAAATTATAGGAATTTTTGAATGTGTTTGGGTTCAGATTAGAAAGTTGTTTTTTGTGCTCATAAGATGGAAGCCACAGCCAATCCAGCAGCACAATGAAAACATTGCCACTTTGTTTTCTTCATTTGCTATGCTAGGAAGTGTAATTTTCCAAAATATTATAGGTTTGATCCTGTTTACATGTTGCCAGTAGGCTTAAAAGCTTAAGAGAATTTCTACTAGATACCCAGGAGGCATCTAAGTATAGAAATTGGAAAGATTCTGGGATCATCTGTTTTGTATTTATCTCTGCAATGGATATGCCATACAGTTTAAAGTTGCATTTATTAATCAGAATATCATGGGATACTTCATTAAATATTCTCTTATATTATAGGAATGCTATGGATGTAAAAATTATAGAATTTACCTGATATTTTCTGCTGGCTAGAGTCTGATCAATTCAAGGATAGTTAATTTCCTTTGTGCTTTCCTCCATTCTCTGACTAAAAACTTGTTAGCGTAATAGGTCAGGGAGTTTCTTACAAAGTGCACTTTTGATAGAGATTGTCCCTCAAGAGGTGTGAGGATAATTAAAATCTCCCATCAGTATTACTTCATGCTTCTTTGAAAGAGCTGTAGTTTATTTTTTGGGAACCTATAACTCACATGTTCTTAGTTGAGAAAGATAATATAAAAAATATGAAGGAAAAAGTAGAACTTCTCACATCTTGTCTGTATGCTAAAAGAAGTGTGTCCTTGGGCACATTAATGATCATGGTGCAGTAGCTTTTCTAGGTGAGGCAGTTTGGCCAATAAAGAATTCTATTTTAGCTGTTTCATGCTAAGTTTTAAAAAAAACTTCAATACAATTGTACTACTCTTCGAAAGAGACTAGCTAAGTCATTTCATTCTGCTTATCATTCATGATAACAAGCAATATTCTGTTATTAAAAAAAAGTCTTGCATATCCTTGAGTAGGGGAAAATTCTTGGTTTCTGCTTTCAGTTTATAACCTTCTCTTTGTCTCAAAGCAATTACCTCACACCTCAGCTAAGCCCCATTGTAACATTATGCCCTTGATCTAATGCAATCTAAATAGCCTCGCATGAGTAGTTTAAAAAAGGCTAGGGGAAGGAATCAAAGCTGTGAAGTCTGGAAATAGCTTTGTCATTAAAAGTAAATCCAACAAGAAACAGTTTTCTTCCTTCTTCAACTTCTATTTGGTTTCTAATAATATATGTATATTGTAATATGTAATAAACATATATATGTGTGTGTATGTTGCCTTTTAGAACAATTTGGGTGTTTTTTCTGTGAGATAATGGTAGAATGCCTGAATTCTTTAGCATAACTTGTTCTTCATGGAAAAGATGCCAAGAAACAGTTTTATTGAAATGACAATAGATTTAAATCTCTGTATCACTTTCTATTCTTGGTGTTGAGATAGTATGTATTGTTCTAGTGGGAAAGCAGAGGAATTTTCTGTTCAGGAAGCCATAAAACACTTTTATTGAAAGCAGGTAATACAGTATTGAGATCTTTTGGTATGAACTTCCTATAGATGAAAGTACAGGGGAATAAAGCTAAAGTTATGGTTAAATTTATCTGAAAACCAGATAAATTTAGAAGGGAAATCTATTGCAAATTGAGTTTCCTGTGGATTGTTTGTTCCTATTTTAAGAGATAACTTGGGATTCTAAATACAAATACCAACTTCTGTTTCACTCCCCAACAACTGAGGAAGTTGGGATATTGCAGTTATGTCATTGGATTGTCAGTATGGAACATTTCAACTTTGTTTATTGCAAAGCTCTTGCAAATAATTGCTATTCAGTTTAACAGTATTTGTTAAAACAACTTGTAAGTTTGGAAGAATAACCAAGCCCCTGCCATATTGTTAAAGGGCTCACATGGAAACTTTCTCATTGTACTTATAGTGGTTTCACCTAAACATCTGAATGCTACAAATTAGTAATAGTTAAAATGCAAAGACAATGACAAAGAAAAGTTAATTATTCTACAATAACTGACAGCCATAATTAAGCTAAAGAAAATCTAGGGATTTGTTCTTTCCATAGACTTACATAGCTATATGACCAGGAGCTTACATGGGGGGTAGCATTTTTAATCAGCAAAAAGACATTGCAGGCTGGAAGTGTCCTTTTTTTTTCACCAGTAAAACAGAGGACATCCAATAAGGCAGTCCCTGGAAGATGGTGAAAGCAGGAATCATCACGCTGCTATTCCAAAGCAGGAAGTAGGACCAGGATATAAAGATCCAGACCACTACACTGTATTGCTGTTTCACTATACTAGTTTTTTCCACATCAGTGCCTTCAGATTTCAACTTCTTTAATACTCAGCATGACATGTACAAATTGTTGCCATTCTGTATCATTCTGGGACTTTTTAAGAAATATTTAAATGTCAATCTAATTCTAATTCATCATGTATAGTCAATTTGAATAGGCATTCACTTTAATTTTCTTGTTCACTGAAGTACTTCCTGTAAATTCTCAACTCTAAAATAGGGATATGGATTGCGCTTGAACCACAGTTAGGTAATCAGTGTAGCCATAATTTAATAAGCAATAAAACTGTAAATAGCTTTTCTACCCTACAACTTTGTATACACCTTTTTATAGCTGAGTAATTATTGGGTTTATCCCAAATAAATGACAAAGTTATTACTCTGTTATGGATTTTAAATTTATCACATGGTTAATAATTGTTTTTGCTGCTCTCACTGTATTTTCTATCTTCATCTTAGCTATGTTGCATGCCATTCTTTTCTTTGGACAGGTGGATCAACAGTACATATTTTCCCAATAGCCATTGGAAATCTTCAAATGAATTGTCATGAAGAAAAGGGGGGAAGGAGAGACATTAAACAGGCTTTTCCTTAATGACCTAAGGAAAGAAAGAATGTGGCTTTTTTCTCCTGGCTACTGCTCTGTGAATAGTATATAGAGGAGTGGAAGAGAAATTACATATGTCCACTTTGGGCTTCAAAGTGGTCCATTCTACCACTTCAGTACTTTTACATCCTATGCTAATTTGCTGCCTCCTGTACTTTTCTGCTATTACCTCAAAGCATTTTGGCAAGGTTTAAATTTTTGAGCTCACAGCTTAGTGTTCAAGGAGAAGAGGGGGAAAACAAAAGATTAATGTGGCTGTGGTAGGTATTTCAAGGCTGAACTCTGAAGTAAAGAAAATCTCTTCATTCATTCACAGATTCATTCAAATCTAGGCTCTTTCTCCTTGTATTTTTATCATTTGTTTAAACACGGAAATTTTAATGTTACCCATGTTTGCCTAGAATGACACCATCTTTTTGTTATTACAATAATTTTTTTTCTGATTTTCTATCCTTATAATACAATAAATCTGGCTCTTTGACAATGCAGTGTATAGGATTCACATCCATATAAGTTCCTCAGAAGTGCTCCTTAATGTAACTTATCCAAGCACAACAAACCCTCTGTGAAATAATTTCCAGCTTCTGCTTGAGCACATTTAGCCAATGAGAGTCTACCCCACTTCTTTGGGGGTCATCTCTCCCTTACTCTTACTCAGATATGATTTTCTGCAAAAAATCCAAAGACATCCTTTCCCTGAGATTTTTTTTTCTTTTTCTATTTTAAAATACATTTTTATTATTACAATACTGAAATACAAGGAAGAAAAGACTATATTAGAGAGTGGCAATAGAATAAACCATTGGTTTCATATCCCCCCCCCACCATATTCCCAATGCCTACATTTGCCCTGGTGTGTAATGCTTGCTTAAATTTGGTTAGGCTTCTGTTGTGGATGTATACTGTTAATTTTACTATTGCAGTATATTCTCCAATTTTGATCTTCCAATCTGGTATTATTGGCAAGGCTCTTTTCCAATGTTGTGCTAAATTTGCTTTTGCAGTGGTCAGCATATTCTGCATATTCATAGATTGTGATATTTTTATATTTTCTAAGATGATAATAACATTTGTGTATCAGATCAAATTTTCTGAATATTTGATAGGTTTTTCCAATATTTATCTGATTTCTAAGTGCCAAGCTTTCAGAAAAAGGAGGGAGCCTGTCACATACTTCTAGTCTACTAATCTCCCACTGGGAAAGTAACCCAGACTGTCTTCTTTTCCTATCATGTATGGTTTCAAGGTGACAAGAAGACACACTTGTATAATGTGTTTCATGGATCTGCCCCTGGACCTGTCTCCAGAGTTTGGGGGATGAGTTTGAATTGGCAGCGTGCTAGCCTGACGGAGCAGCCTCAGCTGTATTGATCTGAGGAACAGGCTGAGGCTGAGCTAGGTGAACCACAGCTGCACTGGAAGCATCTGCCACCCATTAGCAATGGGGGGGGAGATGGAGTCCACATCTCCTCCTGATCCAAGGACACGTAGGGCAGAGAGGAGACAGGCACACTGCCGGTTAACTAAGGAAATGCTACTCATGAGGAGGCAACCTTGACTCATGAAGGACTGTACCATGTTGCCTACTTAATCCTACCCTGAGGACTTGAGCTTTGCTGGAGCAACATGTCCAATTCGGTGCCTTGCGTGCTGACCTGTTTGAATTGTGGACTGCTTTCCTGACTTTATATGCACTTGTTTGACTCAATTACCCAGTGACTCTTGCCATGCTGAGCTTGGAATCCAGACCTGTGCAATAAAGTAGAGGTGCTTTCTGAGGACCTGTTTGGAAGGTTTGAATAAACACCTGTAGAACGCTTGCTGGGGGGGTGGGGGGGAGCAGGCAGCACAATGTGCAGCATAAATGGGATACTATATTTGCAGAGTTTGCTTTATTTTTCCAAAGGCCTATGTTGTGTCTTTTGTGAGAAAGAGTCCAGTGACAACATAGACATGCAGTGACTTACTACCTCACTGCTGTTCACGAATCATGTAAATTTGTTTCAGTGCCTTCCTTCCATTTAGAGTAGGCAGTGTCCATTTGAATGGGCTTCCTCTGCTCCTAGCCATCCTTCCTAAAAATGAAGAGGGCTTTCAAATTTTGTTTCTTGAAAACATTTTTGAAGATTTCTGTTCCCATTGAGACTGAATTACTCATGTATTAAAGAAACAAACAAACCACAAGAATGCATGGGAACTTAAGTCATAAGTTTTATATTAATAGCTGTGTTCACAGTATCTTTCTTTTTTCCCCTGAATCCATCGGGAAGTTGAGAAAGCAGAATATTTCTGCCCATTATTTTATCTGACAAAGTGCATGAATAAACTGGAGTACCTGGATAAGTGATTACCCGACGATTAAGAGGCAGTCTAGTTGCACTAGAACAGGGGTGTCAAACTGGTGGCCCATGGGCCGGATGTGTCACGCCCAGGCTACACCCACCCCAGCTCCACAAATGGGAAAGACGTCATGTGACGGCAATGTGTCATGGCGAGTTTGACACCTGTACACTAGAATAAGAGTGCCATCCTGATATGTAATTGTTAAGTGGTGGACTAGGAGCAGGGCAAGCTGGGTTTTACTCTTTCCTTAAGCAATGACACCAGCTGGACCAATCACTTCCTCTCAGCACTAATCTGCCCCCCCCCCCCAACCATGTGGGACAAATGCTAAAAAGAACAACCAGTTGGACTAGAGTAGAAGTAGAAAAGCAATTGTGCCTTTATAGCCAGCTACTAAAAAGAGATAATATGTACTTATTTGTAATATGAAGCTCCATAAATAGTGAAAGAAATTGAAGGAGTGCAAATTAATGATTCCTTGAGATGTATGTTCATATATAGACTGGTTGGGTATTTCTCTGCAGCTTTAATATTTGTCTTTAGGTGACATGCATTGCTTGTGAAACACCACTGAATATATGAAACTGTTTATAAGGATGGCTATCAATCCTAAAAGAAAAGTGTCTGTGTACCATCAAAAATGCAGCCTGTATAAATTATACAAATTTAATTGTTTTTAATTTGTTTTTATAATTACTTCTGGTTCTTCTTCATAGTCTCTGTGCATCACACATGGACGATGTGCCTCTGCAGAGCCCACACTGGAACTTTTTAGAGCTGTGAAGAACTGTCACCTCTAGCACACATTTGTTCCCACCTGTCCCCTCAGTTTCATTTCAGCTAATTTCCATAAATTTCCTTTATTTAGCAGAAGAATACTCACTTCAGTTTTTCATTTTGATGAATTTTGTCTAGTATAGGAGGGTTACATTTATTTTTTCCTCATGTGGTAGCAAGTGGCGCTAATGAATGGACACTTTGTTTTATTTACTTTAGGGAGGCAGAAATAAGACATTGCAGAATATTATAGGGCTGATTTGATGGACCTAGATTTATAAAACAAGTGCAAACTCATGATGGAGTTTGGCAATAAATAAATATATAAACAAATGATTATTTCTTGCTTTGGGTCAATAAGCTATCGGTGGCATAGCACTCATTTGAAACAGCTTCAATGCCAGCAGTGCATTCTCTTCTAAGGCCTATCTCCTAAGTGCCATCAGCTTTCAAAAGGTTGAATGATAAATCCAAACAATGTCCTCTCATTAAGAAGTAAAAGGTACAGATGGATCTTATTTTCCATGGTTTCATATATTTGTGCTTGATAAATATGGACCACAATTAGTTATCCTTAGTAAATAGATTGGTGTGTCCACTGCTTTCCATGCATGATTCTGATCCATCCGTCATTTTGTATATATGCAGAAATACGCAGCTGGAGTTGTCCATCCCCATTTTACAGTAATCACCGAATTACCTTGGAGTCACCCTGTGTGAATTGGGCGGCCATATAAATCTATTTAATAAAATAAATAAAATAAGCAAAAGCAAGGTGATCTATAACATTCTAATATTCCTTGATATTTCTTCCTCTGCAGTGAAAATGAGCAAACACACACTGAGAGCCCTACTGGGGGAAGTTTTGTCCCTGAGAGAGAAGGCAGAGTGTCTGGATTGTGCAGTATCTATTCTATGTCATTGTGTGAATCCACGTCCACTTCGTAAAGAAAAGTAACATTAATACCTTAGTTTGAAATGGATGGAAAGGACCCTCAGACTTTTGAATGGAAAACCAAGCCCAAAGTCATTAAGTAATCCCTGAAAAACACTGTTGCTATACAAGTGATTTGTAATGGAAGGTGTTGGTTTATAAGTCATCAAAGTCTGGTTTCAAGTATTCAAAAATTATTACAGCCTCTACAGTATCACATGACCAGGAGACAAATACCATTGGGCATGAGGAGGCACATATATCACTGAATCTTAATAGTTGATGAATCCAAAGAGTATAAAGTATAGCATTCCCCTTGGGAGATCTTAAAAGGGGCCTTTTCTGTTGGAAGACCATTCACTCTAAGATTAGGTTAGCTCAAGCCCTACTGTTTTTTGGAAATCCCTAAAGAGACGAATGCATTCCCAGACATGGGATCATTAGCTGGAACTTGTGAAGTTGTTAAAGTCCAGAAATATTGTTTTTTTTTTTTACTTCAGATGTTTTTTTTAACCATTATTATGTTTTTAATAGTTGCTAACTACCCAAAGCTGTCATGGTGATGGGTGGCCAACAAACAAATAAATAGCAAGTCTTCAATGCTCATGAATAAGTGTGTTCTGGAAGCAAATGCACATCATTTCCTCATTAGAAATGAGAAACATTTTGAATTTCAAGACAACCAAGGAAGCTTCACTTTTTGACATTCAGCAATACTACAGGAGATTGAATGATCAAGCCTATATAGATTGCACATGCCCTGAAAAGAAAGAACAAAGGCCAGCTAAAGTGGAGTTAAGAAAATGTATCTTTCTTTATTCTGAATTCTTTATTTTGGCTAAAAGAAGATGGGAAGCACAAAATCTGAGGCGGCCAAGGCAGCACACCATTCTCAATTCTGCTTTTTATTTTTATTTTTTTTGTGATGTTTTTTTCAAGCATTTTTGAGGCTTCATACTTAACCCTTCAGTTCAGGTTGTTCAGTTATCCATAGTTGTACAGAATACTGGATTATAATCCCCATGAATAATTAAGTCCATGTTATCTGGAAAAGATAGGTCTTCCATGGAAAGGAAAGGACCTCTAGACTATGCTTGGCATATTCTCTCTCAATAAGATGTTGGGGGAAATTAAAATCTTGCATCACTACTACTTATTGCTTCCTTGAACATTCTTCTGGAAAGTATCAATCATGTCTTTATGGTTAGGTTGGCATCAACAGCAGTATTGTTTTTATTTGTTCCTCCAATTTTTAACCAATATCATCAAGGTCATTCACTTGATTGTCTGAGCAGATGGAGATATTTAGTAATATATAAAACTATAAAATCACACACAGAGGACTGTTCTTTGCAATGAATTTGTCACCCAAAGAATTAGCAGGAAAGTACAATTTTTTGTACACTTAATAAACATGAAAGTTGTTGTGTTGCTAATCTGAGCTTTTGAGCTATTTGTTTGCTCAAAGAACTATCTCTTACAGTAGATTTTCCAGCGTTTCACTGTCTTGTAGTCCTATTTGTATTTAGCAACTTTTGTTACTTTTTATCATCCAGTTCTCTCCCATTTTCTGATAATTCCTCGCTCATCTAAAAAAGAATACTAAATCTGTATTTTCCTATTCAGCATGAAGTTCTCTCACTCAGTCTCTGATAAGCCATACTTATTAGCAAATGTTTGCTCTTCTGGCAGATACATATTGCCTACTGACTTTTGATGCTGCTTCCCTTGTTACAATCGTTTTGGCTTCTCAGGCCAATGAGATATACACTGTTAAAAGTTGTTCAATCTTTTTTTCATACTTAACATAGAAACTGATGCTTAGCATCAGAATCAAATTTATTTCCTAAAATTGTTTCAGAATTTTATTTCTATTGTGTTTGCTACTTTCTACTCAACTCCATCTAAAATTATTGAAATACGTTTATTTATCTGCACATTTGAAATGCATAAAATTTGAGTTTTTAATATAGGCAGACTGCTCACTCTTATAATTCCATATGTCTTTTCTCTATTTTCTGGATCATTAGGAAATACCTCCATTCTTACCTCAGTTTCCAAGAGAGGGAACTCCTTATATTCGGATCTATCCAGATTCCAATATTTTTTAGCAGCCTTTCTTGTAGCTGTCAGTTGCGAAAGATCAAATCCACACCTCCAATTAAAATGATTTGCTAAAATAATAATAATAATAATAATTTTATTTCTATACCGCCCTTCTCCCGAAGGACTCAGGGCGGTGTACAGCCTATTTAAAAACACAGACAAACAACAATTTAAAATTTAAAATAATTAAATAAATTGGCTCAGATTTAAAAAGCCTATGCACAGGAATCTTCCCAACTAACAGCACCTGCTTGGACTTAAGTAAGAGTCAACAGAATTCAAGGGGGTGTTGGACCTAGTCCACTTGTGGCTACATAGGGATTCTAAGCTGATCTCTCTTTTAACTCCACTCTTGGACCTGCAACTCCTTCATCAAGTGTTTTCTTACTTGCCATAACTTAGTCACAATCATATCAGATTAAAAGTGAATTTTTACATTAGCAGGAAAGTCCTCTAATCTCACATGACTAAAACTTTGTTCATACCACCTTTGTGATTATTTATTTCTTAGATTTATATGGCTGTCCAATCAAACAATCATGACTCTGCACAGCATATAGTCAAAAGTAAACAATGTAATTAAAAGCAGTTACAAAAGTTATTGGGCAATTGAGAACTCATATTCATATTATAGCCCTCCAGGCAGGAACTCCTCTCAATTTGGCTGCAATGGTTGAGGGTCAAATGCCTGATGCACAAAGATCATGAAGAAGAAAAAAAAAACCAGGTTGCATAACTGTAAGTGTAGTTTTTGAGTGGTCATCTGGCATTTACATAATTCACACGACTTCCCCTCTGCAGATACTTCTGCTAAGGAGCCTTTTTTCCTAAGAGCAGCTATGATGATCTTGAAAAACTGAGGGGACGGATGGAAACAATATCCAGGAGCATGTGTGCTAGAGAGTGAGCTTCTGCTAAAAAGGCCTGCACAGCTCTAGAAGATTCTGATGTGCACAGGTGCACCAACCATCTGTATGAATGCACAGATGACCACTTGAAGAACTACGGTTGCAGGTAAGCATTCTGACTTTTTGATCATGCTGAGAACATGATGACTTTTAAAAGCACTGAAAGCTGTCATCTGGCATTGGGTGAGAAACTCTTCTGGCTTCTGAGATTTTAAATATTATCCACATATCACATGTATGTCCTAAAGCAGGGGTGTCAAATTTGTGGACCGCAAGCTGGATGTGTCACGTGCTGGTCATGCCCACTCCCAGTTTAGCAAGGGGGGGTGGAAGTCATGATACGTCACATGATAATGTGACGCTGCGAGTTTGATACCCCCTGTCCTAAAGTCTAGAACTTTCTATTTTAAAAATCAGATTTACAGAAAACAATATACCATATATATGCCATATTTTTCAGTGGGACATCTATAATCAAACATCTGTCATTAAATATTCTTTATAAATAACTGCAAACATATGCTAGAATCCATAAACTAAGAAAAGAATGGGAGTAAATCTGGTCACAGAATAATACAGATAGTTTTAGAGTTTTTTCCTCAGTGTTTTTCAAGAGTACATATTACATTTCCTTAGTGCAGCGGTCCCAAACCTTTTTGGCACCAGGCACTGGTTTCATGGAAGACAATTCTTTCATGGACCAGTGATGGTGGTGGTGGTTTTGGTTTTGCTTGCTCATCCACCCCCCACTCACCTCCAGCTATGCGGCCTGGTTTCTAACAGGCGGTGGCCTAGGAGTTGGAGATCCTTGCCTTAGAGGGATGGGAAGAGGAAGGTCATTTTGGAAAGGATATGTATGACTTGTTTTTTGTTCATGCATATGCTTATAAAGCATCCTTAAACAAAGTTTAACCTGGGAAATTGGAAAGGCAAAATGAAAACAATGAAAAAACACAACGCAAGAGAAATTTTATTGATTTGAAGATAAATAGGGTGAAAACTTTAAAGACATGTTTAGTAGTAGTAATAATTTATTATGTTTATTTACTTTTTATCACACTTTTATTATTTTTTTTTATAAATAAGCCAAATAACCGAAGCTATGGCTTCGAATGAAGCCCCCGACAGGGAGAGCTCAGAATGGGGCCGCGGAGCTCGCAGACCTTGCTTCCGAAGGCGCCGGAAGTTCAACCGGACGTAAGGTCTCCAGGTTTCTAACCGAGTGTCTCAACCAGTGGTGGGTTGCTACTGGTTTGTCCCAGATTGGGCGAACCGGTAGCAGCGGTGGCAGGAGGCTCCGCCCACTTGCCTGGATGCTTCTGCGCATGTGCCCGCACGAGCAAACCGGTAGCAAACTAAATTGAAACCCACTACTGGCCTCAATGTCTATAAAACTGGCTATTTTAAAATAAAGCACTAATATCAACAATAATAAATTTACACACCTTTCATGTTAATCTCTTTCAAGTAAAGCAATATTGTGCAAGACACAGAAAAACAATTAAAAAAGCAAAATAGGGCAAGAGATAAGAGAAAAAAACACATTAACCAAATCTATTTAGAGCATTCACTATACTTTCCATTCCATTCTATCCTTGTTCAGTTATCCTTGTAAATAATTTTTTATTTCTCTATGTCCATCTTCCTATATTCATATATAGTTTTCTGTTCTTCATAGTTCATGCCGCTCTTTTTTCAGAATTTCATCAACACTATCCACCCAAAACCTTCTTGGTCTATTTTTAATTCTCAAGCTATTGCATTTGTTCTGCAAATTGATGCTTTTTCATTTCTTTGAACATCTTGACATCCTTCTTTGACATTAATTACTCATTTTTATATTCTGTCCATATTAATTGATTACCAATTCGTTTTTTATTTTTTCCTTTTTTTTTTATCATTTCCACTACCAAATGTTTTTCCTATCATACCAGGGGTGAAATGCTCCTGGTTTGGACCGGATCGCCCGATCCGGTAGCGATGGCGGCGGGTGGTTCGGAGAACCGGTAGCAAAAATCCCTGTGTTCCCCCCCCCCCAATGCCCAGCTGAGCCGCACGATCATCAGAGGCTTTTTTTTTTACTTTTAAAAGCATTTTTTCTACAACCTCTTCCGATGAAAAAATGCTTTTAAAAGTAAAAAAAAAAGCATCTGATGATCGCGTGGATCAGCTGGGATCGTCAGAGGCTTTTCAAAGCATTTTTTTCTGCAACCTCTTGGCCGAAGAGATGGTAAAAAAAATGCTTTGAAAAGTCTCTGACGATCCCAGCTGAGTTCCCTGATCGGCAGAGAGGCATTTCAAAGCATTAGAAAAAATGCTTTGAAAAGTATATAAAAAAAAAAGTTGGCCACGCCCACCCAGTCACATTATAACCCCCCTCACCAAGCCACGCCCACAGAACCGGTAGTAACAAATTTTACATTTGACCCCTGTATCATACCAACTCTCATTTCTATGTAACCAAGTACGCAGAATCATATTCTCTTCTTAAAAGTTTTTCCAACCACTTCCTCATCCTTTTTGTAAATAATCTACCAAAGTAGATTCACCCACTCTGATTATTCTGCATTTTATGCATACATAACTTGCTTTTGCTTACTCAATTTTTGTTGGTATAAATGCAAAGATGGTCTTCGATATATTTATTTTTAGATATATCTTTTCCGTCATATGATCAAATCATTCAGGTTCTCCAGCTACAATACAGCATAATCTATTTGCAAAATTATGTTATTGCATGTTGTTAACCAACCCATAAGGCTACAAGCATTCTTTATACAGTTATCCATAAGTGTACAAGGGTATCTTATTCTCTGCTCAATGCTGAACTTTCAGTAAACATTCTATTTATTTTCATGCATTTTTTCTTCATGTTATACCACTCTTGTCACATTTGTTCCATCAGTTAAACAGTGCCACCGTTTCGGATCTCAGAAGCATACTTTCTCTATGCATGCCCCCCACCCCCGGAACGAGGTTTCCCCTGTAATTTGAAAGCCCTAGCTTACTGGCATTTCAAAGAGCCCTGAAGATGTGGCTCTTTTCACAGGCTTTTGGTGAAATAGTGGACACCCCTTTTCTTCCTTTTCCTTGTACCCATCTGGGTTTATTTTGTCTGCCATCTTTATTCCTTTGTTTCTTGTATTGGTACTTTTTTTGAAATGTTTTTAACAATGTGTAAACTGTCTAGAGTTGCTAGGAGTTAAACAGTATATAAATTTAATATATTATTACATTATTCAGACCACCTTCAATTCCATATTCATATCCATTTCCATTAACTATGCTGGGAGATTAATCTGTTTTTTAATACATGGATATCAAACTCTCAAATGTATCTGTGGGCCACATTATATAAAATATACTGATTGATGGACCAAATTTATTCACATACAATAATGCAACAAATGTTAATATGTACTTATGAATAATTAATTAACTCAATAACATAATTAATAAATTAAAATGACATTGTTAACAGTTAATGAAAGCAAAGATATGTTGCTTAATGTACAATAGTAATAACTTCTGCACTGTGATGTTTGAGACCTCTTTTCTAATACTGCATATAATAATCAGATTTTCTTTCTTTGCAATCTGTTTGTTTTCATTCTTGTTTCAATTACTTTTTTTCTTCCATTTCCATTTTTCCCCCAGGTTCTTCTCTTGATGTTGATACTGAGAGTAGAAAAATGTTGTGCAAAGTATAAAAATAATTATGATTTTTATGCTAATTATTGTAGTAGCATGTAATTGCCCAATCCTTTTTCACCAGCCAACAAGGAATTTAGAAATTTATTTAATCATTCTTTTTCTCATTAGGAACTTGAAGCAGCTCTTTACAATGATGATGTGGAGTTCATCAGTGACCTGATTGCTAGTCTTCTTCAGGGCTGCTACCAGCGCAGTGATATTACGTGAGTAGTCTCATTCTACAGATTCCTAAAATTAAGAAATATCCTCCCACCTCCCCCACCCCCACCCCAGTTGTATGCTTCTGGAAAAAATAGATAAGCCTTTTGCAGGCTTCACTTCTAAAGAAAAGTATAAAGAGAATTCTAGCCTTTTCCCCCTAGAGTATGAAGACCAACAAATAAATATATTTTGCTGTTGCTGATCTTCCATTTGCAGTCTGTGAAAAGACAGATGTTGCATAAGTTTGGCTCAGTTGTGCCATGGAATCTATTGTAACAATAATGCCTGATATAACAGTTATTGAAAAGAAGAAAGCCCAGTTCATTGATTTTGCCATCTCAGGTGATGCTAGGATTGAGGAATAACAATTGGGGAAAAATATTGAAATATTGGGACTTACAAATTGAAGTTGAATCCGTATGGAAAAGAAATCTGTTATTATACCAATTGTGGTTGGAACCCTTGGAGCAATACTTAGACTGGAAATCCTGAATTTATTGGACCTAATTTAAACAGATGAGTGAATTAATATTTCTAAAAATTTTGAAAAAATGATTACTATGTGTATGATAAGTAGCACAAAGTCTACTGTAAGTCTCTTCAGATACCTGCTGTTGTTATATGGCTTTTCCCTGTTTAATGCTATGCAAATAGAAAAGCTTTATGCTTATACTTAGGTCTAAATCTGAAAGGAAATTGTTAATTCACTTCAAAGTAACAGGTATGTGTGATTTCTCTTGCTTATACATTCTGTACCATAGTAGTACAGCTCCATAGAGACTTCTTGGCTGCTGTTTAACTGAAGATAAATAAGAGAGAGGGAAGATGAAAGAGACCTTTTTCATCCTTTTAGTAAATGGCAGTGTTCACTGAAAATCTAAGCAGTTTTCAGATATTTATGGACAGATAGTTGACTTTTCTAAACTACTCTATCTGGATTTTTACTAGTTAAAGAATCAGCCTCATATGTGATGCTGATTCTGCTTTTTGTTTTGCTGACAATTGAGTTCCAGCATTAGTATTTGATGGTTACAGAATAGTTTAGATGAAGAGCATTGTAGAACAAAAAGGAATACTGTGTTTCCCCGAAAATAAAACCCTGTCTTATTTTTCTGAACCCTGAAATAAGCACTTGGCCTTATTGCCATGCACTCAAAAGCCTGATTGGGCTTATTATCAGGGGATGTCTTATTTTGGGGGAAACAGGGTAGTGAAAATATTTATGAATCCAACATTCCATTTGCCAAGATTTCCTCTATCTAGTGAGTGAGCTATAAGTGAGTGAATGAGTGTATACATTGGAAATAGACAATGAAATACAGGTAGTGCTCAACCTACAATGACAACTGAGCCCAAAATTTCTGTTGCTAAGCAAGGCAGTTGTTAAATGGATTTTGCCACAGTTGTTAAGTGAATCACTGCAGTTGTTAAGTGAATCTGGCTTCCCCCATTGATTTTGCCTGTTGGAAGCCAGCTGGGAAAGTTACAAATAGTGAGCACATGACCCCAGGACACTGCAATTGTCATAAATACACGCTGGTTGCCAAGAGGCTGAATTTTGATCATGTGACCATAGGGATGCTGCAAAGGTTGTGTAAAAAAATAGTCATAAGTCACTATTTACAGTATCATCGTAACTTTGAACAGTCATTAAACAAATGGTTGTAAGTCAAAGACTATCTGTTTACTGTATCTACAGTGTAAATGATTCTCTTATCGGAATCTAAGGGAGCAATCTTATCTTGTTTAATTCATGGCTTCTCTAAAGGAAAATGTTTGATTAATACTGAGGCACAGAGTGGCATCTCAGAATCCTTTAAAAGTTAAAAATTACAGTAAAGGTGTTTTTTATGAAGACACCCTGAAGTGCATGTGAACACATGTTCCATCAATTAAACACATGTTCTTCCTTAGTTGTACCTACAATGGCATGTTAGGGAAATCATTCTATATTCATCTTTATAAATAATTTCTGTGTGAAATTCCTTTTGGCATTTGGCAATCCTATCCCCCCCAACCAAAGATAAGAAAATAACTCCATTGTTGCTCTTTGAGGTCAGACCTGTGGCAGTAACTCAGATTAGGTTGACCTTAATCAGAAGCAAGCTGTTTTTTTGACAATGCTTGATGGATTGCTGTAGGGAAGAGAGTATTAACCATTCCTTAGATTTTTCTCCTTTTCCTGATTCAGTTGTCGCTTCTTCTGACCTACTAATGATATTTGACTTGGGTCACTTAAACTCCTTGTACTTTTAATTCCTAAAAAATATTGCCAAGCACATCAGAATAAAGCATTTTTGACCATTGTTATTACTTGAAAAACACTCTTCCTTTAGAGAGAGACATGTTATATCTATTGTCTTCTAATTTCAAGATATATTCTTTGAATTAAGATTTTTTTTCTATTCCAATAGAAACTTCTAAAATATTTATATGAACGCAATGTGTTTAAATGTTTGTTTTTAATAAAAAATAAAAGTAACTCACAATTATTCACCTATTTTTCTTAGTTCTTCTTACCTCAGTTGATTAAACTTGCTGTTATAAAATGTGGGGAAAATTAAAAGATTATAAAAAGGTTAACAAAAGGATCCTTTTTCTCAGGAATTATTCAAATGGGGGTGGGAATTCCATTTTTTAAAAAGCACTATTAAGGATATTTGATTAATATAAAAACTCATTTCTTGCAATTGATTATTGCAATATAGTGTAATTTTTTTCCTTTCTGCATTTTTGTTCATGCGGTTTTATAATATAATTTAAATTTAATGAATTAATTGGATTTTAAAACACATTTAACTAAAATAAAAGTGTCCATTGATTGTTGCTCCAGGTGCAACTAAGAACAATACATAAATAGTTTGCAATTTGATCAACTCATGGGGTGGAGCATTAATGCTATCCTAACACATGGAAGCAATGTTTTAATTAATTGGTTACATAAGGATTCCAAGTTAAAAATGGTCGTGTAATTAGATTTCTTTTTACATCAATCACATTGATGCCCCTTAACTAGTATAGTAGCTTTGGAAAGAGTGTATGTCATTTATCATTGAGGGTTTTGAAATTTGAGGAAATCACCTGGAGTGTCTTAATTGGTTTGCTGATGTCAGCAGTTTCAGAGGATGATAAATCACTGAATTTTATATGTAGAAAAATGTAAGTGTTTACAGAAGCGTGACTCTTTCATTTTTGTGAAAATGAAGTTTAGTAATAGAAGTGCAGTGCTGCCTGTAAAATATAGATTATTTTACTTAAATGAAAGTGTAAATTTAATTTTTCAATTCTATAGCACCTTCTCTCTTATTATCTAGTTTTATTCTAATGAAAAAATAACAGTTGAGGAAGAAAGCTGAAAATGTAAACTGATGAATTTCTCCTGCTAGAAGTACCACATACCAAATATACTTCGTAATTCTTTAGCTGCTTTGATTGATCCTGTTATATGAATTTAAAGTTAATCATGTTTGTGTAAACATTGTTTCTGTTATTTGTTTGTATTTAGAAATTCAGCATGTTCAAGCCACTGCTATAGGATTTAAAAGATGAGAAAGGGAAACATTTTGACTGATCACTATTGAATAAACATTAGAACAATAATATAATAGTTTAGAATATGAGTGTGGTCCAGATTAATTCATTTTATGTAATGATGTTTCTGAGAATTGCAGAAATGATTAAAAGTTCTATTTGATTTAGTTTTATTTGAAAAATTATGGAGATGTCCTACTAAATAATGACACCTATGTCATAGTCCATATAATGTAATAAAAACTAAACAAGTCATATTAATATCACAGCTTACTTCTAGGAGCTAAACTAAAGAAAATAGCACATCTCTTTATTTAAGTCTATCACCAGTCTGTTCAACAATTTAAAAAAGGAAAAGCCCACAATTTCATCTCAGATCTTGGTTTTAATAGAAAAAGTGAGTTCAGATGAGAGAAATCTTAGAAACTAGAGAGAGGTATAGATTTAATGTACAGAAAAGCACAAGTAGGTATTATAAATTGTTCTAAAATACTTTTTAAAACTTAGTATGTTCCCCCAAAGGCATATATTTCCAGGAAAAAGTGTGTGTGTGTGTGTGTGTGTGTGTGTGTGTGAGAGAGAGAGAGAGAGAGAGAGAGAGATGGAGGGAGGGAGGGGGAGGCTATTTTTTTCTTTGTGATGAAGTATTTTTTTAAAGAATTTATTCACTAATACTATTTTATAGACTATGTAATCCAGTCATTTATCATTCATAACTTCAGTAGTTTATATGAGCTTTAGATCCTTCTGCTTCCTTAAAGATAAACAAATTTTATCATGCTTTAGATAAATTATTCTTCAAAAAATGTGAAACATGCTTCAATTTTGCGCAAGGAACTGGAATAACCTGGAAATATTTTCCTTGCCTTCTTCATGCAATCATCTGTGAAATGATGGATAGGTCAAATTCTGTATAGTAATTGTATGGCCATTTGTTATCTTTATTAGAACCCAGACATTTCATGGCTATCTTGAAGATATAATCAATTATCGCTGGGAATTGGAAGAAGGAAAACCTAACCCCTTGCGAGAATGTACTTTTCAGGAACTCCCCTTACGAACCCGTGTGGAGATACTACATCGTCTTTGTGATTACCGACTTGATGCTGATGATGTTTTTGACCTGCTTAAGGTATGTTGGATGATGACAGATGCTGGATGAGGAACATTGAAAATGTAATATACATTTCCCACCATTAAGCATCACATCACATACAGTATAATAATGTTCCATGTTCCTTTGTGCCAATAACTTTATTTAAAATGTTAGATTATTTTGAGTGTCTATTATTTTCCAAGTTGGACAATGTAGAGAAGCTGACTGTAAAAAGTTTTAAGTGTTTTCTGGGGATTTAAATTTTAAATTATGCTTTAAAGTACTATAGTAATAGTTTAGTTTAGTTTATTACTTTCTGGTCTGTATTTAGCCAGCTCAGTGGTTTGTGTTGGTGTCCCAAGTATTGTTTTAGTTAAAGGATTTATGTATCTCAATAACACTCAAGGATCCTTGATAACATTTTTTGGGGTTATCAGATAGGATCCATTGCAACAGTTTTGCATCCCCCATTGTATATAATTAGTAATGACCATACCTGACAGTGGGAATCTCTGTTTCTGTCTCCTTATAGTCTCTAATTGTATTTTTTGTGTATGTTTTGGGTCATTTTTTCAATCTGAACTCCCAGGGTGAGGGAGGTGAAACATATTTATAATCTGGTTTGAATTGAGGAGATTGAATTGCTATTGTCCTTGATAGCTAGTTACCCATTGAGATATGCCAATGACCTGAAGAACTCTCTTTAGTATAACACAGCCATTGTTGCTAATGCTTATAAAGCTTGAAGTGAGCCTTTTAAAAAGATCTACTGTAAATGGTTTTTAGAGTTGTAATAACAAATAGACGCAAGGTAACAGTTGTAGCCTTCGACTGTGCAATTAATTAATGACATTTGCATAAAGAGACATAGCTTTTGAAGATACTTAATAACTTTCTTCGGAAAAAATGTTTTTGTGAGTTAATACCATGTCTAATGCCCTAACATTGTTGAGGCTGGTTCCAGAATGGCATATGTATTGAGATATCTGCTTATAAACTCACCATGGCCTCAGAATGTAATTTAGAAGATCATGAATGAGTGCTGTATTCATACATTCTCTCTAACTTGAGCTTAAAACATCTTTTTCTAATTCGCTGTAATGTTGCAATAGGCAAACTGTTATTTGAATCCTCTATTGGGAGATCAGATGAAATGACAAGGCGCATGGCTTGATTAAAGTAGAAAGTATAGTACCAAACCCTGTGCATGAAAATAGTGAGGGTGACGGGAATGAAGAAGCAAACATGTGAGCATGGCATTTGTTCGCTATCCAAATACCAATTTAGAGGATTATAGCACTTGAGGTATCTAGAGTAGTATGAACTACATGGGCATGTTTGTGGGGGCTAGAAAACTATAATGCTTGTCCTGCATGTTTCTACATTCTACAGATGACAGTGAGTTTATTAGCTAGATATCACATCCACAGTGCTAGTTTAGCAACACTTAAAATTTTGCCTCTAAAAATAATCTACATGAAAAATGGAATTGAACGTTTTCAATGTCCTTGTACATTTTCAGTAGGAATCCAGTTTTGAGAATAGTATCTCTTTTTTTAAAAAAGTACAAGTGTAACCACTTCTGCCTGACTGTTTCCTTATGCATAATGCCTCAGTGGAAATAATCCCTAAAACAGACTTCTGCAGGCAACCATTATATCGAGAGAGACCCTTTCAAAGCTTTTGGAGGGATAAGTTAAGCAGGTGTGGCTTCTCTTGTTACTCCAAACTGTGGTAGGAAAAGATGCACCTGCTTGCAGTGTGAAGCCTGGTATTGCCTTTGTGGAACTTTAGAATTCTGCCACTTGAAGAGAGAGCACCCACCTGCTGCTTCACTATTAAAGGTATAAGAGGCCACTTTTTGTTAGGCATTAGCAAGTTTAAATTAGTTTCTTTCTCATGAATAGTTTAAAGCACATAACTCTCATTGTCATTTGAACAGTTGATCATTTTTGGGAGCAAGCAGAGATCTGAATCTTTATAACTACTATTCCAAAGGCCAGTGGTGAGGAGTAACATGAATGCAAGAAACTTCTAAGCTCTTAAATTTATGCGTATGTGTTTTCAAACACAGGGCTTGGATGCAGACAGCCTCCGAGTGGAACCTTTGGGTGAGGATAGTAATGGTGCCCTCTACTGGTATTTTTACGGCACACGAATGTACAAAGAGGAACCTGTGAAACCAAATGGAGACCTAATAACTGACAGGTACAGATTTGTTCTTGCCTGCAGGGAAACGGGGATTGGAATACCAGGAAAAAAAAAACATTTAAAAAGAAACTATTTTTGCAAAGGCAACAAATGTTTATGAAATTCCTTATCTTTAGAGTAGTACAGTTTTCAAAATTCTTCACCATTTTGTCTTGTTTATTTGCAACAATTTACGAATTAGACCACTCTTAGTTCCATTTCGGTTCCAGATTGGGAACTAAAACTTGAAAAGTTACCATTCCAAGGCTGCTTACTCTTGAATGAGGGAAGATTGAATGAAACCATGGTAGAGCTAGAATCCACATTTCCTAATTTAAGCTCAACTGTAGCCACTAAAGTACTCTGGTTCCTTTAGACTCTGGGTGTCAAACTGGTGGCCCATGGGCCAAATGAGTCACGTGCAGACCACGCCCACCCCAGTTCTGCGAATGGGGAAAACATTGCAAAATGTCATGTGACGGCAACGTGATGCAGCGAATTTGACACCCATGTTTTAGAGTAACTAATTTCAAACACAGTCTATTGTAGCACCAAAAAAAGTTGCTATTTGAGTGGGAGAGCACCTGTACTCTCTCACTTAAGCAATTTTTTAAAAGGTAACATAATGTTGGGTTGTGCTCAAATTAACTTTTCACCAAATCTGGCTATATACTTTCTCCTCTTTAGAGTTATCGTCTCTTAGCTTGGTTCACAGCTGCTACTTCAATCCTTTTCATTGTCAATGATCACTTTTTACCTTTTTGCTTTACTAGGCCCATTATTATGTATTTAGCTACTTTGTGTATCATTTCAATATATTCCAGGGAATGCGGGATACACAAAAATATTCCAGACATTACTGGAAAGGTAGTAAAAAAACGGGGGCGACCTCCAAAACGAAAAAAAATGGTGGAGAACATCTTAAGGTAAATGAATATTATAACTGGAATATTAATTTGCACACCTCAGTAATAAAAACAATGCTTGCTTCATCAAAGTACATTTATATTGTATACAAAGCAGAACAAAATAAATTATACTTTTCAGCTCTTATAATTAAATATATGTGGCAAAGTTGGACGGTATAGGTAGAAAGTTAGTGGTAGTATAATAAAGGAATGGAATAAAGTATTCCATTTTTTAATGTAAATAAGAGTAATATATTCCCTTTCTTCCTCCCTAATCCCCCCTTTCTCTCTTAGGCAGCTATGGCAAGTAAGAATACTTTTCCATCCCATAAATTCCATAGGGATCTGCCATATGTCCTCAGATTCTCCTATGCTGCCTCCTTGCGACAAGGGGCTATTTCTGGGAGGAATGAGTAAATAATACTCAGAGTATATTTCAAGAATATGTAATTCCAGCAGGGTCATCCAAAACTGATGACACTGTTCCTATAGTCAAATATGCAGGTGAACTACAAGTTCTAATAAAGAAAGTCAAGGAACAGAATGAAAAAGTAGAACTAAAATAGAAAGAAAAGCAAACTTGACAAAAGATTCAGCAGTCGGAATTAACAATAAAGATACTGGAGTGGTGGATTGCTTTTTCCTTCTAAGATCATCTATTGACAGCAAAGGAAACAGCACTCAAGAAAATAGGCCACAGACTATTTGGTAGATTAGTCATGAAGGTCTTGGAAAAGGTATTCAGATTTGGGGTTATGTTTACACCTACAAAAATCAGAATTGTGCATGCAGTGGTTTTCTCTGAGACATTCCATGGAAGTGAACACTGAAATTACAAAATAGGAAGTGGACACCAGCAAGGTACTTTCTACCATTGCTGGTGGACCTGCTCTCAAGCAAAAAAATATTGGAAGATGATTGGCAATTGGCTTTCAGAAATAATAGGTGAAACCTTTGAATTAGATCCTAAAATATTTCTCCTGGGAATTCTCAAGACGGAAATGGCAAAAAAGAAGAAATACTTGGCAGTGCATATAACAACAGCAGCAAGAATCGCCTTCGCTCAACAATGGAAAGAAAAAAAAATACCAACTAAGGAACAAGTAATCGGCAAAATAATGGATTGTGCCGAGATGAACAAACTAACGCTAGAAATTAATGATAGAGAAGATTCTGACTATTATAGCGTGTGGGACAAGTGGTACGGGTGGTTAGAGAAGAGGAAGATGAAATAAAAAATGAAAGAGACCAGAGTGAGTACAAGAAATAGTTAAATGAAATAGAAAGAGAAGATGTACTGTAGATGGTAGAATATATAATGAGGCAAGGAAAGGTTACATGGGTAAGCAAAAGATATGACTTATGTATTTATTAATTTACCCTTAAAGACCTATTATATATATACACATTAAGAATGATACAAGAATACATTTTTATACCATGTAACCGTTTAGCAAAGATTATCTATATGTACAAACATTTATATTTTTATTTATTTCTTTTTTCTACACTATGTAACCGGATGGACAAAAATTGTATTGTTATAATTTCTTAATAATAAAACATTTAAAACCAAAAAAAAAAAAAAGAAAGAAAAGAAATTACAAAATAGGAAGTGTACTGATGCTTTTGAACTTTGGTGTTGAGAAGACTACTGAAAATACAGTGATTATCCAGGAAACAAATACAGGGATTATTGAACATATCGATCCAAATTTCTCACTCTGGGCTGAAAATCACTAGGCTCAAATTATCATAACTGGGACACATTATGCAGAAACATAGTCTCTGGAGAAGTCAATAATCAGGAAAGGGAAAAGGTGACCAGCAGCAATCTGGATGGACTCATAATCAATCAATCTTTTATAAGAGTTGACCAGCTGAGTATCAGTAGTTTGGACCTTTTCTCAATTTCAATTAGCCCAGAAACCAGTGGCAAGCATGTTAATGGAACTTAGCCATAGCATTACATTTTATGGTATTGTCCTACCATGCTTGTCTCATGTTTTGTTTCTGAGCTTGAATTTACTTGAAAGAAAAGCACCCCTACACTTTCAAAAAAAATTCTAATCCATTATAACTACTGTTTTTTAAAGACTATGAAAGACTCATAATGAATATTGAGTTCCATAGGATTAGAATCTAAGTGTTTTGTCTTCTACAGCTAAAATATAACTACAAGCTGCTGTGGACTTTTAGTATCAGTGTAATTTATTCCAGTCCTGGGTATAGTCCTTAGTTGAAGATTGCTCTTTATAATTTTTGCATTATTTTTTCCTTTTTTTGCAGAGACAAAGAAGAAGCCAATGCACTTGTTCATGAATCACAGTCCAGAAATTGTGAGTAGAATGTGTGGATTATAGTTGAGTTCCAATTACCGTATTTTTCAGACTATAAGACGCTCCAGACTATAAGACGCACCTAGCTTTTGAGGAGGAAAACAAGAAAAAAAAATTTGCAGCAAATTTTGCCTCCTTGCAGCAAACAGCCTGGTCAGCTTCAGCACAGCCTGATTTAGCACGAGCAGCTGATTGGCGGTTGGATCTGCCTCCCGGAATACCGCCTGTCAGCTGTTCTAGGCTGCGGGGATCACCACCGCCCATTGCCACTGCCACCTATCGCTGTCTCCACACACCCCATTTTCAGCCTCTGCGTGTCCCATTTTTGGCCCATTTCAGGTGGCAGGGATAGGCAGTGGTGGCGATCCCTGCTGCCTGGAATGGGCCGAAAATGGGATGCGCGGAGGCGGTGATCCCCGCAGCCTGGAAGAGCTGATAGACGGTATTCTGGGAGGCAGATCCAACTGCCAATCAGCTGCTTGTGCTAAATCAGGCTGTGCTAAAGCTGACCAGGCTATTTGCTGTTTGCTGCAAGGAGGCAAATTGCTGGGAGGCAGGGGCCGAAGGGTGGGGGCCGGTGGGTGGGCAGGACTTTGGCAACATTCACTGTATAAGACATACAGACATTTCCACCCACTTTTGGGGCAGGGGGGAAGTGCATCTTATTCACCATTTAATACAGTGTAAATAAAAATGCAGCTTGGAAGAGAGGCCTTCTTTGTTTTCTTCATTTCATTCTGTACAGTTAGAAAATAAGTTCAAAAGTATTTCTTCCATGTTTAGAAATAAAGTTCTTGCCATTTTAAAAAAATGGGAATTGACAGCAAAAAGATGCTTGCTCTACTAGTAAAAATATTCATTTGTTTAATGTTACAATACGGGTAGTCCTTGACTTATGACCACAATTAAGCCCAAAATTTATGTTGCTAAGTGAGACATTTGTTACGTGAGTTTTGCCCCATTTTATGACCTTTCTTGCCACAATTATTAACTGAATCACTGCAGTTGTTAACCACACGTTTATTAAGTGAATCTGTTTTCCGCATTGACTTTGCTTGTCACAAAGTCTTAAAAGATGATCACATGATTCCAGGACACTTCAAAGGTCATAAATATGAATCAGTTGCCGAGTGTCTGAATTTTGATTACATGATCATGGGGATGCTGCAAAGGTTATAAGTGTGAATAATAATTTTTTTCAGTGATGTTGTAACTTTGAACGATCACTAAATGAACTGTTGTAAGTCGAGGACTACCTGTACTCTCTTTCAAGAGGCAAAATATATATGAGCATGTTATTTTTGCTTTTTATGTCATTGAGAAAGAAGAATCCTTATCCCTTTCAGCTGAATTCATCCTTTGCTAGTGGAGCTTCTGACTCTTGGAGGCAATAATCTAACTCCCTTAAATATCTCAATCAGTTGAGATCCCCAGATTGTTTTCATTATGTCCATGTTAAAGTTTTGTATAATTAGTCCTATGAAAATTAATTCATGTATGCTCACCCTTGGTGTGGAACAATCAAATCAGAATTCATGAGAAATTCTATGGATGTTATTCAGGTCCTTGCTTACCAATCACTCCAGTGACTGTTCAAAATTATCCCAGCACTGAAAAACAAGACCTATGACCAGCCCCCAAGGCTGTAGTCATTGCAACCTCTCGACAGTCATATGATCACCTTTTGTGGCCTTTGCAGTTGTCCTCTGGTAAGCAAAGTCAACAGAAGTTGCAGTCATGTGGCATTTCACTTAACAATCCATGGTGATTCACTTAATGACCACAACCAGAACTGATGTCATAAATCAGTGCGACTACATGATGTCACACTAATGATTGTTCCCTTTAGTGACGGTTGCCAGTCTCAATCGTGATTGGTGAGGACCATCTGTACACAAAAGTATAAAATGAATTTGCAAAATGCAACATAGAGAAATTTGAATTATAATTATATAAATAATATGATTATGGTCAGATTAATAGAAAATTATCCCATTATGAAAGTTTCTCAAGGATTGGGCCATGGAACATGGTGGTTAATATGCCAGACAGAAGAGGAGTGGAGGCAGGTTACAGAAAGCTTCCGAGAGAGAACATCTTTAAGAGAAAGGCAGCTTTATAAACTCCTGAGTGAAGATTTCCTACCAGAGATTTGCAATATGATTACACAAAAGGTAAGAAATAATTTTTTAAATATGTGTTTGTGAAGCAGCTGGGAACCAGATTAGACAACAAATATAAAGTTTTGCTAAATTATTCAAATGATATTAATTTTCCCAATTTGCAGTATGTGGTATTTTTTGCACAACTAGTTAAATGAAGGAAAATGTCCAGTGTATACATAATATTGGAATGGCAGCACAATTAATAAAATTTATCTATAAACTTTTACTCTGCTATAATTAAATAACTTTCAGTTTACACACTATATAACAAAGAAAAAATAACATATACATGGACAGCTTAAAACCAATTTCAGCCACAACAGTAATAGTCTAAATTAAAATACTCAATCAAAAACCATACAATATAATAACAAAGGTAAGAATAACGAATAAGGAATAAGGAAAAATAAATAAATATAAATCTAAGGAAAAAAAGCTTTTGAAATACAGTGATTCCCTGAAAATAAGACAGGGTCTTATTTTCTTTTGAACTCCGAAATAAGGGCTTGGCCTTATCGGGGTGGGTGGGTGGGTGTGTTACTATTTTGGGGGTGGAGGAGGCAGTGAGCATGGGACTAGATGTTTTGTTGTCGCTGCCGTCTCCCCTCCCTCTTCTTTGCGCCGACCGAGTGGCTAGCCGCTGCTGCCCTGACTTGTCCCGCCGCTGCCTCCTGCAGCAGGACTCTGAAAGGCTTCTTGTGCCATTGCACCATTGCACGCACAAACTGCAGCACTGCCATGAGCTTCATCATACTGGCATAGCTGGTGTCCTGCCGCTTGCGGCTGCGCCGGTTTGTCAAACCTTGCGGCAGTGTTGCTGTTCGTGCGTGCAAGGGCACAAGCCTTGTAGAATCCTACTCCACGAGGTGGCAGCAGCACAATGAGTCTCACAAAGACTCATTTCTGACAGGTGGGGTGGGGGAAAAGCGAGACACGTGGAGTGAGACGTTGCTCCCCTTGCCGTCTATTCTCGCCCACTCTCGCCGGGCAGGCAGAGCTCCTACCCCTTGCTTAGCCACCTACCCCCTTTAGGGATGCAATTTGGGGGTGGCAAGTGGGGTGGACGAGGCGGGACGCACGTCTTACCTTTCCAGCTCTGATGCGTTCCTCGCCGTTGTGTCCAGGGAAACGTTGTAAAAGAAAACCTCCTCGCAAGTTCGAGAAGTTTGAAATCGCAAGAAGGTTTTCTTTTACAACATTTCAGACCCATTCCTTTAATATCAATTATTGGACAGAAGGAGCATGCTTTTTTGTTGTTGTCAGATACATATCTGCAAAATGTACATTTCTTGTTTTGACACATTCTTTCTTAGAGAAGTAATAAATACAGTAGATGGGCAAAGAGACCTGTCTTACAGCATGTGACTAGACTGCAGGGTATATTGGTGCATGTTAGTTATGGAAGATATTCGCCAATCCTAGCAGCATTTTAAATCAGTGGTATTTTGGACTTTTCTCTTTATCTGTTTTCAGAAATCTTAGACCTGTCATTTCTGATAGACAAGGATTGAATTTTGAAGTTATTTCTATACTCTAGAATTCTGTAATAAACTATAGCAGGGACTTTTCTGATCTAGTCCTAACTTTACTGCTTTTTAGGAGAAACGTCTGCAGCAGACAGAATTTACTCCCAGGTGGCTATCTGATAGTCAAAACATCAAGCCAATGCATCCAGAGGTAAGAAATCTCTTTAGAATGGGAATGCCCAGTACAGTGGGTTTTATTTGTGTATGCTATGTATAGACCACCCCAAAAGACAAAACAGTAAATTTAAAGAAAAATAAATAGAATGAAATAATATATAGCACTCTTTTTAAAAAAAATTAAGAGCAATTCAAGCAGAATAACAACAGCAGATGAAAGGAATTAAAAGCATATAACTACATTTTTTTTTATCTATAGCATCATTTAAAAGACCAGAGAAAACGATTAAAAACTGTGTTTAAAATTTGTTACTACCAAGATCTCTGCAGAATATTTTCTATAAATACAGTGAAAGGCCCACTCAAAAGGCCTTTCAGGATATCCATCCCATTTGGCAAGGAAATCATACATAAGAATGCTTCAGGTATGAGTGGATGCATAAAGGAAAAATATATTAAGAGCCAAAATCTAAAGAGCTCTACCATTCAAAACCAGCAATTTGCTGGTGACCTACTACAGTTAATAATACCTGTACCCAGATCATACATTTGTTACCACATTCTGAATATAGTACTTGAAGTTTCTGCCCTATTTTCAAAGACCCTGCTGTCTTTAACTCATTTTCAAATTATGGATCACTGAAATCTGCTAATCTTTCTTGAGATAAAAGTGTGTAGAGATTCTAAGTCATCCAGGTCATGGTTGTCCCAAAGGTACTTTTTTTTAGGAGGCAACTGGACTTTCTTGTGTTTTCTTTTGAAAATGTTTTGCTTCTCATCCAAGAAGCTTCTTCAGCTCTGACAGGATAGTGTCAGAGCTTCCTTCTCCACAATCCTTCCATTCCCCACTATCCTGTCAGAACTAAAGAAGGTTCTTGGATGAGAAGCGAAACACCTTCAAAAGAAAAAACAAGAAAGTCCAGTTGCCTCCTGAAAAAAAGCACCTTTGGGACTTTCTTGAGGTAATAATTGAAACTGTTATACCAACTCCAATTGCCTTTAGTTACAGAAAGGATCAGTGGGATATTGGGTTAGGATCTTCGGATGCATGGGCAAAAGTGGCTTTGAGGTACTTTAGAACTCATCTTGGCATATTAATATCTAACCTTCCTCACAGTTTTATTTTAAGGATAAAATTCAGAGAACTATATACCTCACCATCATTTCTTTGGACAGCAACAAAATAGGAATAAAATAACTAAATAGATGCATGACTTTCTTCAGATGACCCCAGTCGTGTTTAGTAGAATGGAGAAGCAGAGAAGGCGAGAAGAAGAGGAAGAACGTCAGATCCTTTTGGCAGTTCAGAAAAAGGAACAAGAACAAATGCTGAAGGAGGAGAGGAAACGAGAAATGGAGGAAAAAGTCAAGGCTGTTGAAGGCATGTGGATCAGCTTACTGAAATAAAACGTGCATTCCTTTTTTTTTTTTTAAAGGAGAGCTTGAAAACATCTGTCATGGGTAGGGAAAAATAGACTTTCAACCACTTATGCTGAAATTGTGAGGTGGGACGGTGAAAGACTTAAACAGACTCAACTTCTTTACTTTCTTATGTTACTGGCCTCATTATCCTATTTTATTACTCACTGCTGTATTCAAGATATTTTTATGGGATCTTTTTCAGTATAACAAGTGGTAAGATCAAAATATGATTTGTTGCCCCCCACCCCCAGAGACAAGAATTTTAACATTTTTTTTAACCATTCAGATAAATCATCCAGTTTTAATCATTTTTCCTACATTTATTTTTTATTGTTCTTTTAACATATCTCTTTACTCCATATTGAGACGTTTAAAATAGCCTACCTAGCATATATAGTATTTGTACACTTTTTTTCTATAGGAAGAAAAGAAAGAAAGTTACTGTTAATTCTAAATTTGCCTTCCTGCAGTTGAGCAGCCCCTTGGATTTTGGGGCAAGAAAGCTTCTTTAGGAATGTAATGACTTTCTTCTCCATGTGCAGAACGAGCCAAGAGAAGGAAACTTCGAGAAGAGAGGGCATGGCTGCTGGCCCAGGGAAAGGAGCTTCCCCTTGAGCTTTCCCATTTAGATCCCAGTTCACCAGCTAGGGAGGAGAAAACTAAGGACTTGTAAGTATATTAAATACAAATACAAATATATAATCTCCATAAATACAAATCTATAAAGCAATTATTACTTCTTATGTGAGAGACAGGAAAGAATGTCTTAAGCTTTTGAGTTACATTAAACAACTAAGTTCCATGATATTTTACACACCCGGTTTACTTATTTGTATTTTACTAATCATACTTTTATTTGATTATGGGTTTTTCATTTTTCATGGTTTATAATCTTACCCAAATATTTAAGTCAAAGAAGAACAGACAGGAAGGAAAGTTGTAGAAAATGAATGGAATTATTTGCATTGAAAAGGCAATTGCAATTTGTTGGAGTTGAATATTTAATGCTTAATTTTTTATCAAATTCCAGAGTTGACAGAAAGATGAGGTTCTTTGTATTTATTTTTGCATTTCATCTTCACAGCTTTGAATTGGATGATGAATTCACTGCCATGTACAAAGGTCAGCTCCAAATCCAGGTTTAAGCTTTTGAAAATCTGTTTATTCATAAAATATGGACTTCCTGTTTGTATGAATAACACCGTATTCCATTTTATTTCTTGACAGTGTTAGATGTTGTAAAAGCTCACAAGGACTCTTGGCCATTCCTAGAGCCAGTTGATGAATCATATGCTCCAAATTACTACCAGATCATTAAGGTAAACAATACATTTTCTTATAAATGGATAGCATAGAATCTGCCATAATAATAATCTGATAAAATATGAGGATGTATATTTCCTTATGTGATATTTTCAGGTTCCTATGGATATTTCCAGTATAGAGAAAAAGCTAAATGGAGGCCAGTACTACACCAAGGAGGAATTTGTGGGTGATATGAAAACTATGTTCAGGAACTGCCTTAAATACAATGGTGAAAATAGTGGTAAGAATATAGAAATACAAATTATCTCACTTAGATGCCTATAAATTGGAAAACACCCCATATATTGTCATAGATAGGAGAGGAGAAAGCTGATAAGTTTTAATTCACAATAAACATATTAAAAAATAAAATATGCATGTTGTACATATAATATAAAAATAAACTACTTTCAAAAGTTTTTTCTCTTTAGCTGATAGCTATGGTGTGGATAGAGTGACAGAAAATAAAGTAGAAATAGGAAACCATAAACTTATTACAAAAGGGATTGAGAACTGTGATGGTAATAAATATTTATACCCTGACCATTTATTCCTATTTGCTTTTCACCAAGCATTAGTCTTTATTTTTCCTCCCAACAAATAGAGAATAATTTAGATTCTGTATGTAGTATCTAATTAGAAAAGAAATGTCAACACCAAGAAACTTGTACCCATGTGTCTATTCATTTGCTTTTTTAAATACAGATTATACTAAAATGGCTTATAATTTAGAGAGGTGCTTTCATCGGGCAATGATGAAGCACTTTCCTGGAGAAGATGGAGACACAGATGATGAGTTCTGGATCAGAGAGGATGTAAAGCGTGAGAAAAGATGCCGTCGGACCATACGTTCCAGTACAGGAAATGTTTGGACTCGATCCAAAGATTCTGAAGGATCGGGCAGAAAACAACCACATGTACAAAATGGAGGAAAACTTCCACCTCATAAAGCAAAACATCGTGTTCCCATTTCTTCCTCATTATCTGTCTCTTCTTCAGCAGAAGATTCAAGTAGCCAGTCAGTTCAATTGTCTGGAAAGATGGCATCTTCTAATGGCCGAGGCTTTCTTCATTCACATCACTATGGTGGAATGCCCAGTTGTGTATCCCATTCTGGGCACATAGTAAGTATCTGTCTAGCAAGAGAAGAAAATACCCCTTTGCAGAGAGGAAATAATATTTGGCACCCAATCTTAACTTTAGTTTTTCCATTCACTTGCTGTATTGTCCTTTTTTTACCTCAGTCTTCTAGTATTTCCATTGCTTATTTCAGGGTTGTCAAACTTGCAGCTTGTGGGCCAGATGCGTCACGTGCTGACCACACCCACTGTTCTGACCGAGACTTCCCAAGAGCATGAAGCAGACTCCTTGTCCCGACAAAAACCCCTTTTTATTAAGTTACTGTGAATTCTTCTCATTTACAATCAGCAAAATCTTTCAAGGGAGAATTTACAGTCACAGATCTTATCTGGCTTGGAGAGCTGCCAGGCTGATATCTTCAAAACTTGGCAAGGAGTCTCAGAGAGTCATGAACTAATTAAGGGAACTAATTGTCTCCTTCAAACTCCACTCCCCTTTCTCTCCTCTTTTATTCCCTCTGGGAGGGGCCATTCATCGTCCACCTGTTGCCTTACTCCCAAGTCGATCCTTATTCTTTAGCTGTTCCCTTCATCTGGCAACTCTGCGCATGCGCACACTGGGAAAGGCTCCAGCTGTTCATCTGCCTCACTGATGTCTGACTCTGAAGGCAGCTGATAACTGGCATACGGCCCTGGCCCCCTCTCTGCCTCCGATGCAGAGCCCTTATCAGAGCCTTCCCCAGATTCCAGGACTGGCCCATGTTCCTCCCCAACCTCCTCACTGTCCTAATCTGCTGCCAGCTCCATTGGCTGCTAGCGGGTCACAACACCCACACCCAGATTAGCGAAGGGGGGAAAAGTTGTGATATGTCACATGATGCCGCTGTGGTGATGCAAGTTTGACACCCCCTGGCTGATTCCTTTCTTCATGGTGTACCTATTCCTGAAAAATATGAGGACCAGAAGATTGTTTTTAGTCTTAACACTTAGTTCAGTTACAAATAAATGAATAAGTATCAGATTTTGAGCAAAAATAGTATCTTATACAATCATTTCATGGATTTCTTTATACCCACTTTCAAAGAAATATATTTCAAGCCTGTAGTGATGGACTATGTTGCTTCAAATAATTCAATAAAGAGCAGAACTACCTTCTATGTATTTCACTCTCGGTTATAGTCTAGATCACTGATATGTTCTACATCAGGAAGAGAAATATCCAATTTAATCTTTAATATAATGATCAGTTATTGTGATCTAGGCTTCCTGAGTCATTAAAACACACAAATAGTCCCAAAAACCTCTTTTATTGCAACAGCTGTGAATTACGTTCATTCACAGCTGAGTCCCAATTAGTTGCAAAAAGTCTTTCGGGAGAAGTCCTTCAGGATAATCACCAACCTTTATCTCCCTTGACACACTGCCAAAGACCTACTAGACAAAGCCATACAGAGTGCAGAATCAAACAGAGATGCTGACTGGGAACAGAATTAACAACATTGCTTTCCTGCAAAAGTCCCACATGCCTTTGCTCTTCCCTTATACCTTATGGAAGGGGCCAATCATCTCCAGGCCTTACTCCCGAGTCATCTCTTTTGTTTTAATTGTTCTTGCCTTCTGGCAGCTCTGCGCAAGCACGTACTAGGAACAGGCTCCTCCTGTTCCTCTGCCTCTGCTGTCCGACTCTGGAGGCTCTAGAGTCCGTGCATCACTCCCAGGTGGCCCTGGCCCCATCTCTGCCTCCGATGCAGAGGCCCCTTCTGAGGCTTCCCCAGACTCCAGGACTGGCCCATATTCCTCCCCAGCCTCCTCACTGTCCGACTCCGCTGCCAGCTCCACAGGCTGCTGTCGGACCACAACAGTTATACTCTCAAATACGGTGGTGAATTATTCCTCTTCAGCATGAGCATTGTAACTGAGTCTTTTTTTTAAAAAAAGAGCACATACAATTGGATCCCCATCACCCCATGTTCTATCTAAAAATGAGACAATCTTTATTGCTTTGGAAGAATGGAAGAAAAAGATTGTAGGTACAGCAGCTGAAGCATCAGAATTTTCTTTTTAAAAGATGGAATGCATCTATTTTCCCATATCTGTTTCATTTATTTGCTGCTTCTGTTTTATCTCCTGTCAAGGAGAAGCCTATCAAGTCTCATAGACAATTTTATTTTCCTGTCCAGAGACCACCTATTCCAGGAACATTTGATTCTCTGCGGGGATCTGATCCTGCAAAACCATATGGATCACCACGAGTACCAGAACCACATCCTGGTGAGCCAGGTCAGCAGCACCAGCACTTTGTCATGCAGGTAAGAAACATATGAGCCAAGCTTCTGTCTGAACATGTAAGTCTCTGATAATTAATTATCTATTTTATCTTTACAAGTGAGAAATGACTACTTCCCTAATTATGGTTTTATAATAATTGCGTATTTCTTTATTTTTACAAGATTTTGGGATGAGTGTGTGAAGGCAAGTCAGACAATCGACATTAAGGACATCCAAAGTTTGGGTTTCTTTTAGTATAAGATTTCAATACATTAGCTTTTGCTTGATTTGTTAATAAAGATAGAATTTTGAGGCTGGACAGAACCTTTTATTGTTTGTTCATTCATATTGTACTGGCTTTTTAAATTATTGAATATTGACTTGATCTTAATACTGATTTTAAAATTAATACAATAAATGTTGTATGCAATACTGACCTAATTTTATTCAATTTTATACTGCTTGTAGATCTCTTATCTTTTTTCTAAAGTTGTATGTTTTTTAATGTACCAAAATAAATGAATAAACGGCAGGAGGAAGAAGGATAGAAAGATTTTGCAAGGTGTATAGGATGGATGGAGGATGTTTTTCCAGTATGAGGAATTTGTTTCTTTAAGGGAATCTTTTAGTTTAGTTTTAGTTTTTATTATATTTGTATACCGCCCTTCTCCCGAAGGACTCAGGGTGGCAAACAGCCATGATAAAACAACATACAAGACAAAATTTAAAAAACATATTAAAACAATTCAATCTTCGGCCAAAATTAAAACTTCCAATTAAAACCATTTTAAATCACTTTTAAAACCCAATTTAAAATCCTTTATCCCGTCAGACCGGCTTGCTGAAATAATAGGGTCTTCAGAGCACGAGTGAAGGCGTGGAGGTCGGTTATCCTTCGTATGTCCGGGGGCAATTCATTCCAAAGGGCAGGAGCCCCCACAGAGAAGGCTCTCCCCCTGGGGGTCGCCAGTCGACATTGTTTGGCCAATGGCACCCTGAGTAGGCCCTCTCTGTGGTAGCGTGTCAGTCGGTGGGAGGAAAACGGTGGCAGAATGCGGTCCTGTAAGTAACCAGTTCCTAAGCCATGGAGTGCTTTAAAGGTGGTAACCAACACCTTGAAGCGTACCCGGAAGACCACCGGGAGCCAGTGCAGCTCGCACAAGAGGGGTGTTACATGGGAGCGATGAATTGCCCCCATTATCACTCGCGCGGCTGCATTCTGGACCAGTTGGAGCCTCAGGGTGCTCCTCAAGGGGAGCCCTATGTAGAGAGCATTACAATAGTCCAGATGGGAAATGACGAGGGCGTGAGTGACTGTGCATAAGGAGTCCCGATCCAGAAAGGGACGCAACTGGGAAATCAGGCGAACCTGATAAAAAGCCCCCCTGGCCACGGCCGTCATATGATCGTCTAAAACAGCCGTGAATCCAGGAGGACGCCCAAGTTGCAAGCCCTCTCTGAGGGGGGTAAGATCTCATACCCAATAGCCAACGATGGTGTTAGCTGGCTATATCGGGACGTCGGAAACCACAGCCACTCAGTCTTGGAGGGGTTGAGTCTGAGCCTGTTCCTCCCGATCCAGATCCGCCCGGCCTCCAGGCAACGGGACATCACGTCAAGGGCATCATTGGGGTGGCCTGGGGTTGAAATGTACAACTGCGTGTCATCGGCATACAGTTGACACTTCACCCCAAAGCCACGGATGATCTCGCCCAGCGGCTTCACATAAATCTTCTGAGGGACTTACATAGAAGTGGGCAAGTTTAATGGTCGACCATCCCATTCATTTTCAGATACATACACACAGTGCATGCATACATACATATGCCTAGATTCCTCCAAGTTATCATAGATTTGGAAGTCTTGGGGATGATATTTCCAAACTATACTGGTTGGATGGGTAGAAATGACGAGTCCAACCTGAACACTAATTGTAATGCTGCATCATCTGCTCTGTAATTAGAAATAGAAAAATATTGCTGTGAGAAGTGGATGGCATTAGCGTTTCTGAGATGGATGAAAGGGCTCTGCAATTTGTATTCTATCCATTGATTGGGGTTTCCTTATCCTCTGAGATTCTGGAAACGTTGTTTATAATTTTAAAGATTTCAAATTCTTATTTTTTTTTTAACCTTCTGGGGGAATCCTGGTTTTAATAATTTACGTTAAAATGCAAAGGTTGATTTTACCGATGGACATACTAACTGGATTACAAGTATACATTGAAGATCACAAGATAACTTGATTTCAAGCCAATTAAAATTTAATACTGATGCTTAATCAGGCTTGGAAATGTATTAATGGCCAATGTATGATACTAAATTTTCAGTTTTCCTGACCCCAGGAAAAGCTGAAGGTCTCTATGCTATTTTCAAAGACAGACCTATGTAAAGAACATTGTCATTCTTTTTGGTAACAACTGCTGCTTGAGTATGTATGGGTACATTAGCTACTCTAAAGCTCAGTTTTAGAGGCGGTATATAACAATTCCTTGCATAATACCGAGTATAACAGATGTACCATCTACCCTGTATTTTTTTTGAAATGTCTATGTTTTAAATTCATTGTGTAATATGTCCATGGTAAGAATGATATTTACTTCCAGCCTCCAGTTGGTCTGAAAGATCATAGAGGACCTCGGCTTCCAGCTCCAGAGAAGCAAGGATGTGCTGCACCAATGCATGTTTCCACAGTAGGACCACATTCTACATCTTTGCAACTTGGTCGAATGAGTGGCCCTCCCTCAGATGCCAATATGTATTCTTCTGGGCAATTCCAGCCTGGATTTATTTCTTCAAGACACAATGGACCTCCTATGAGACAAGGAGAGACCTCAGAGCTTCCCCCTGGCCATATATACAGATCCTATAAATATCCTGCTGTATGGAATGGAAACCATGATGCAACAAATCAGATAGCCCTGGGAATAGACAAGAAATCTCATGTGGGCCGTTGCTCTCCTATATTACCCCATGCTTTGAGCCACATAATTGATCCTCGGACTGTGAGACAACCTTTGCCCCCAAATCAATGGTCTGAGCAGTCTAATTTCCTACCTCATGGAGTTCCACCCTCAGGATATATCCGTCATCCAGGAAAAGCCTCCAATCAAAGGATACAGCAGCAGCTTCCTGCCTCATTATTTGGATCTATCTCTCAGATTCAGAGAGGAGCCCAGGGTGGGGATTCCATGATGGACAGTCCAGAGATGATTGCCATGCAGCAGCTGTCCTCCCGGGTATGCCCACCCGGCATGCCTTATCACTCACATCAGCCTCCTTCCTCACATTTATCTGGACCATTCCCACAATTAACTCATGCAGCAACTGCTAATATTCAGCTTCCAAAACCAGTATTAAGGAATGGGAATTCTGAAGATGGCAGCCAGACAATTAATTCAGAGAACAATCAAGGTAATTATATATTCTTGCTTCATTGAGGCTAAATGGTGACTACTGCATGCTGTTTTGGAGGTACTTGCTCTGTTATATAATGTAGTGGACCTATTTAGAAACTGCTATTGTCCTTTGGATTTTCTTTGGAATTTGTCAGCTTTGATGCTTTGCCATGCATAAATACTGATTGAATATTAATATGCTACTAACTCCCCCATTGGAATGAAGCAAATTGAGCTGAGCAGCATAGTCCATGGAAACTATGGTTTTAACACACTTGGAGAGCTATATTTTGGGTAAAACTTGTATAAGACCTTTCCTTTTTTTCTGCTGTTCTATAATTGTGAAGGAAATTTGGGAGATTTATTATATATTATATTCTTTATATGCTTGTTCTATTTACAACTTTCTACAACTGGTGATAGTTTTTTTTTTATTGAAAAGTTTTACAAAAAAGAGAAAATTTTCCCCCTCCCCCGTTCCCCCCACCCTTTATCCCCCGTTCCCCCCACCCTCCCCCCGACTTCCCAGAGCAAAATACAAGGTATTTCATTTAATCAAACATAAACTAGATTAATCTACTTATCCTCAAAGTACTACCTCCCCCACTGAAACCTTAACTCCACTATCGATAACCAAATACTTCTAATACTAACAGTCATTCATAAGCTATGTGATATTTTCTTGTCTGATACGTATTTTGAATATAATCAATCCATCTTCTCCATTCCGATACGTATCTTTCTTGCGTGTGGTCCTTCAAGTACGCTGAGATGTTCGCCATTTCTGTTAGGTTTGTTACTTTCAATGTCCATTCTTCAATACAAAGAGTCTTTCTTCCAATATTGAGAACTGGTGATAGTTTGACATTCAGCAGCATGCAAATGTGGTATTAACTGAAGAATTGGAATTATGTTTTTGGTTTTGATATCCACTAAGGCAGTTTCACATTAAATTTCCCTGCCCCTCTTTATTGTGGTGTAGCACTGCATGTACGCCTATGCGTGCACATTAATAATAAACTGGAAAAGTTTGTAAATTCATTTCCTAAACAAATTGTGAATTGTATTAATTCCTAAATTAATATTGTGCCTCAGATACTGAGAAATAAACCCCGTATATATGCTAGAGGTGTCAATTCATATAATGAAAGAAGTTTGAATTAAATTTTTTCCTCTAAACTTTGTCTGTTTTTTTTTGTGCATTAGAGCTTCCAGCAGAAGTGAATCAGAAAATGGAGTGTCTTCCAGAAGAGACATACCCCAAGCTGCTACCTCATTCTAAAGTCCCATTGCAAATGGACTGTTCCCGGCAAAATTTAACACAGGAAGTGGAGGGAAATAATTCTGATGCTAAGAACAGCTCAAAAGCAACACAAAACAAGGGCACGTGGCCAGCAGAGAATAACTATACAAGTTCTGTATCTCAGAGTTGTCTGGGTGATATTGTAACAGTTATGGAGAGAGGACCATTGCCTGGAAATGATGCTATAGGTGAAGGGTTATCTGGTGGTACTGAAGAGAAAGGTGTACCTGCTAATATAATAGAAAAGCCTGGTTGCACTGGAGGTGGAAATCTGCTAGAAGCAACTGTGGCTTGCATGGGACAGAGCACAAGTACCCCTGCTAGTGTGGATGGAAATCCAATAGGGGGCACTTCTAGCCAATTTGCTCCTCTTTATATGCCCAATATGGAATATCCAAATTCAGCCACACAATATCACATCAATTCTGGATTTCAGGGTTTTAGTGCTATAATGGGAGCAAAACCCCTTTCAATATCACATTCACGTTTTTCTGCTCGGGGCTTTCATGGTAGCAACAGTTCACATGGCACTTACCCTCGCTATCGTTCTCACCAGGGAGTGCCATACCCTTACCATCCTCAGCCGCCTCCTTATCATCATTATCAGCAGCCTCCTTACTATACTTGTCCACAAGGCTATTCAGACTGGCAGAGGCCTTTCCCTCACCCATCAAGCCCCACTGGGCATTCACCTACCCAGTCCCCTGTGGCCAGACCACCTTTCTCAGACAGAGGGACAGTGGGCAGTGGCATGCAGAACTGTGAAGTGCTTAGCGCCACTTTGGCTTCCCCAAATCAAATAGACATAGCAGGCACCAAAGAGGATTCAGCCAACGGACAAGAACTGTCCCTTGAATCTGAGAAAGCAGAGGAGCCCCAAGAAAGGCCTGAGAGTCCCAAAGAATTCCTTGATTTGGACAACCATAACGCCACAACCAAGAGGCAAAGATCAGTTGCGGCAGGAGAGTATTTGTATGGCACCTCCTTGCCATCTGTGAGTTCTTCTGCATTTGGATTTGGCCCTTTCCCACCCCATGGCATCATGCTGCAGACAGCGTCACCATATGCATCACGACATCCAGCTGCCCATTTCCAGGCCAGAGGTTATGGGTCAACAGTGAATGCTCACTTGTCACATCATCAAGCTACCAGTCAATCCAATGGTCTTGCTCATGAAAGACCTCTGTACCGTTGCCAAGATGAGAATGTGGGACACTTTCAGGCCTTAATGATGGAACAAGCAGGACGTGGAACTAACCTGGGAGGGCAACGTACAGATATGTACAGAACACCAGGGTATGTATGGAATTGTGTTGTTACTAAATGTAATCTTATATAAACTGTCATTATTTAAAATTTCAGTTATTTATAATAAATTATTAAAATGCTACCAGTAAGTTAAAACAGTATTTTAAAAAACATAATTTAAAAAGTGAGAGAAACGAAACAAGAATGAAGCCAAAAATATTCATACAGGGAACGCCTTGTTAAGAGATAGGTCTTTAAAAGGAACTAAACAATTATAATTATAGGCATCATCACCAGCCAGGAGGTCACAAGTTGTGGTCACATAATGTGTCACCTAACGACCATGACAAAAAAGGTTGTAAAATTGAAAGTGGTTACATGATGCCTCACTTAATGACCATACCGCTTAACAACAAATTTTCTGGTCCCTATTGTGGTCAAGAGGTCACTTAAACAATCCTCATTTATTCTTCAAGTGTGTTCATATTTTGCTTCAGAAATATATAGTCTGTCTTACGAAGATGGGTGTTAGACAACATTTTGATGTTGTCTAGCTCCAGAACTCCAATGGCCTTCTTGGGTTTTGTGTGGGATGTTAAATAACATTGGAGACAAAATGGAACCTTGTGGCAGCTTGCAGCATAGCTGCCAGGATACAAAATCATACTGATAAAACACTATTTATTGAGACTGTCCTCAGAAGTTGCAGTGGAACCACTAAATACAGTGTCCTCCAGTGAATGCAGTGAACTTGTAAAGAAAGTTCAAGAGAATATCAACACATGAATTAAAAACCTATGAGCAATCAAACAGGTTAATCTGTCTCTCTTCTTCAGGAAATCTTAGCACATGACCACGCCTTAATTATTTTTGGATTAAAGATAGTTATGAAAAGGTATGTGGTTACTATAGTTTTTTCTCTGTTTTCTGTGATTTCAGAATGCACATACATCAACCACAAACTCCATTCCCAAAGGTGCCTACATCAACTTCAACTCTGGAAGAGCTGCAACCACGAAAACCACCAGCATTGCCTCTAGATCAAGTAAGTACAAGTAAACAATAGCATTTAAAAGATAGCGTATCCTTATGAAAGATTTGAGATTTCTAGTTGTCTAAGTGGGAAGTAAAGGTCAACTTGCATGCATTTTGCTAAGGTTATTAATCTAGTAAATAAGATGCTTTCTAGATGATATGTGATTGATTGATTGATTGATTGATTGTATCATCAAGTTGGTGTTGATTCTAATGGCAGCTATCATATGCAGTGATGCTTAAAAGTTTGTGAGCTCTTTTTGAATTTTCAGTATTTTTGCTAAATATGACCGAAAACATGAGAACCCAGTTAAATGAATTAAAAACGTTGTACTTGTTCATTTATTTATTGAGGTAAATGATCCAAAACCAAAGGTATACATTTGTATGTGATTCCAGTCCATCTCAGTTCACTGATGCCTAAGATATCCCTATATAGTTGATTCACATGATCTTTCTCTGTGTTGAGCATTTCTATGTTTGTGCTTCTTATGTTCCATTTCCCACTTTGCAGCTCTTTGCAGATTTTTTTCCCCTTGCATGGCAACATCATCAACTAGACATCTTAAAAGTTTTAATCTAGCCTCCATTAGTACTATGAAAGACCCTTGGTCCTTCCTCGGTAGCATGTTGCCATCCAAATTGAGGAGCCCATAATTTTGTGTCATTAATCATATTTCCTATCCATGTGTTTTCTTGGTAAAGTACAGGAGTGATTTTCTATTTTGTAAAATTATGCTTTTACTTTTATCACTAAAGTAATCTTCCATGCCCTTCTGTATCATTGCAACTCAACATAGGCATCTGCTTGTTTAACTGGGCAGTTGAAGTGCCTTTCATACCTTATGTGACCCTGCTGGGATTATCTACTCTTGGCATACAATGCCAATGTTCTTCGTTTATCCGTCCTCAACATCCTACTGAGAAACAGTAATTCTTTGAGTTGATATTGCATTTACGATTATTCACAGTGCCTCTTGATAATCCACATAGCAAATTTGTAAGGCAGCCTATCATGAGAATCCTTATATTATTTCCAGGGCTAATGATTTTGCTGCTGTGTGATTTGTCAAAATCACACAACAAAAATTTGGGTTAAATTAGTGTAAAATAATTTAATGCCATGTTAGATTTATCTGAAATTGTTGGTCTGAAAGCCAACTGGATTGTACATTAACAATATAATTTTATACCTGAGGTCAGTAGAGCTATTTTTTTGGATATCTGCCTTAAATATCTGAGTACATTTACTGAACCTCTTTTGTTGGAAATATGCAAATAGGTAGCCAGGTTAGCAGCTTCTCCTCCAGTGAAATGGGATGCCACTAAACTCAAACCCTAACACTGCTGTTTGCATCCCCTATAAAGGACGTCTGTAATGCTATCCTCCTCACATGCTTCTGAAGCTACTGTTTTACAAGCCAAAACCGGACAAGTCAAACACACTCACATATTTGTGATATTACGTAGTATCTTTTTAATTGTTTTTTATTTTCATGTTTTTAATCTTTCTGAAACTTGTATTAATTGCTTTCATTTATCTTTTCTAGACCTAATCTACAGAAGAATACCCAGAAGAAAGAGCCACATATGAATAGATATGGACAAAGGGAGCATCCTTTCTATTCTTACCTTCTTTCCTAGCATGATTTGGCTTCCATGGTACTGTGCAACACAGTGCCCAATTGACAGTGGAATTGTCCCGAATCTGAGCCAGCAGTATGCCTGTCATAAACAATCCCACAGCGAATCAAGAGAGAGGGTCTCAAATTAGGGCTTTGTTTCTGATCAGAGGGTTTATTTCATTCAGGGTTTAAGGAAAGTTTGAAGGACTTAAAACTTTCATTAACTGCTAAAACTCAGGTATATTTTTCAGGGTGAAAGACTGGAGATAGAGGATAATACTTGTATTAATATGTGTGCTTGGGATGGAAACCAGTTTACAGTTTTTTTAAATCTTTTAACCTATTGCCTTTAAAAAAACAAAAGAAAAACATCTGTTTGTGAATGTATTGTACATGATTAGGATTGAGGTTGTAGACTCAACATGTGCAAGCATAGCACTGGGATGATCAAAAGATGTTTACAATCATGTCATACTTTTTTTGTTTTTGTTTTGTTTGTAGAAAATGGCAAAATTCTTCCTCTACAATGTGATAGTGCTGCCTATTGGTAGTTTGGATTTGAGGAATACTTACTAATGGATCACATTTATTCAGGAGAAAGCACAGTGTTAGATCTCCTGCCCATGGATTGTGTGCAGTACTGCTGTAGGAAGAAAGGAACTGGAATTTTCAGAATATTGGGATTTTTATGTGAGATGTAGCATTTGTTTCATCATTTCCGAGATTCACCCATATGTCAGTCAATATTGAAACCATTGTCTCTAAAATCCTAAGATAGGAAGAAATCTTGCAACAGCATCTTTAGTAAAGCCCAGTGGTAATAATATTAGACAGGAAATGATGCACACTAAACTATTTAAGTGTGATTGGCCCCATGCTCTGATTAGTGCAACTCAGAAATAGATCTCCATTTAAATTTCAGCATTCTAAGAGGATCCAGATACGCTGTTGGGGACAGACAGCATTTGATTCTATATATGGTTATTGAAGCATGTATGCTAGAAGAGATGAAAATGAAACTATGAAATCACCTATACATTCACACAGTTCATTTAATAATTTCAGGTATCATAGGACAGCTTACACATTAGCTCAGTCTTTCACAAATAAGTTTCTGAATCAACCAATGAATTGGATTTTGGTGGCCAACAAATCTAAGTACATAAATAATAGCAAACCTACTTGCAAATGGCTTATAGAAAATCTGCCAAATACATCATGCTATAAGCAAAAATAATGAAAGTAGCATTGAAGATTTATATGATAATACTTGAATTTGTTACAATGATATTTATATTTCAGTGTGAATGCTTGGATTAGTCTAATATGGTGCTTTGTTCTAACTTAATGAATCTGAAAAAGATAAACAATTCTCCCAGAGATTGTTAAAATGTTCTATTGACATATAATTTTTCCATTGTTAATTAGATTTTATATAAAGATCCACGGGGTAAGACAGTGCTTGTCCTCATCCCTTAGCTTCTACTCCTTCACTGTTTGTGACTAAATAGAAAAGTTCCAATATTTATTTGAGTTTCTCTGCTGCATTCTACCTGGAGTGACTTCATACCAAACATGAAAAGCAATGCAGAAATGAGAAAAATGTTCTGTGTCCCATCCCTGTTGCAGTCCCAAAACCAAATTAAAGACAAGCAGATTCACAGTCATAACCATTTCAGACGACCTGATGCAGTTAAGAACAGCTAGCATCTTGTCTGCTAAGCAACTAATACAACTGTTAGGGGCAGTAATTTTCCTAGGAACATGTTAAAAGAAAAGAAAAATATATTTTCTTACATATACCTTATTCATCCCATGTAACTTTGGCATGCAAATTATTTTTAATTATTTTACCAATTTCTAAGAAACTAAAAAGAATAACCTAATTTTATAAACTGGTAGGCGAAGAACATATAAAATTGATGTAAGATTTCAAAGAGCCCATCTTTAGTTAGCAGTCTAAAGCATTCTGTTGTTCCATTTCATCTCTTCTAGTACGTTAGTTTGGAAACACATTTCAAAGGCATTGTATTCTGCTCTTTGAAACACATTGGTTGGTTATGGGGCATGCTTAGAAAGGGAAGACCCAACTGCTCAAAACAAGGAAGCAGGGTTTTGGTTGTGAAAAGTCTGCAATCAGCTTATCTGGATGAACTTAAAACCATCCCTCCATAAACATTTAGGGTAACAGTGTAATCTGTCATATCTATTAAGCATGTGATTTTTAGTTACTTCTAGGGAGCCAATGAATTAGGGTTTTGGCTTTATTTCATTAAAAAAGGTTTGCTTTTCAAATAATAAATTATCTTGTACAGTCAAGATCAACGAATAACACAGCTAGAGCTTGTCTGATCATGGGTTCAGGCCTTATGCTTGCTGTGATGAAAGAGCCGTCTAATGCAATAATTTTCTCACTCCAACCTATCTGTGTCTGCTTACCAGTTAGATGGGGTGCAGAATATTTCACCTGTGCAAGATCTTTGCTTTTCATGTGGAAATATTTTTTTAAATCCTGTTTGCTTTTCTCTAAACCTTTGGGAATAGAGTATGGTAGAAAATAAGATTGTGGGATCATTTAGAATAATGCTTTTCAAAATGAAAAGTCTTGGTGGTTAAAGTTAACTCATGTAATCACTACTTGAAATGTGTTTTGCCTCTGTTCCCCAAAATAACTACTTACATATTAGCAATTTGAGGGTTTTTCCTCCTTACTCATGGTTAGAATTTTAAAATAAACCTTTGGTATTATTTACCAGCAGTAGTATTTTGTTAGTTATATATGTTTTACTCCAACTGGTATCTCCTATTCAATAGTGATTATTGTCTTAACGGCAAGTTAAAAGTTTTCTTTTATCAAGAGGTGGCTGTTAATTTAATGAGCTTCTGAATTCTAAACCTTGATGGAAGAGAATAATGATAAGATAGTTTACTTTTCTTTGATTCCAAATCAGGATTTTTTGGCTTTCAAAGAAAAAGAATTATTATGTTATATAAATGCATAGACATATTACTCCTTTGTTAGTATATCATTCTGAACCTACTTAAGATTTATTACCATTTTACTAAAAGGTTTTCAACAGTGTAAGTCAATATTACAATATGTTCTATGTAATTAGTCCCACTGCATTTTTCTTCAAACAAAATTTAAGTAAAGAGCCTTAAGAAAAGAGTTCTTAAACACCAGAGAATGTAATTAGTTTTTTGCTTGAATTCAAATTCTATCTAGCACAGGTGGAAGGAAATAGGAAGAAGGCTCAACTTCTGGGTTCTCTTGAGTTTTCACCAAATTATGCCCTGTAGTGGCCTTTATAAGAGTTAAGGAAGCTGGACTTTCTTTCCTCACAATGAAGTATGAGCATTGTATAAAGCATCTTTTAATGCTCACCTTTACTATTATGTTCTGTTTTTAAAGAAAATATAAACTATTTCCCCTGATTCAGAGGTAACTTCCTATATGTTTAAATTTGCAGTGGTGAAATTATGAGGCAGTGATAGAAGGTGACAGTTTATAATGTCAGACTAGGCAAGCACTCTGGGGAACAAGTAGGAATAGATATGTAGAAGCACATCAAAATGGGATGTTTAAATTCTACCTAGAAAAATGGAAGATACGAGATTCCAATAAGGAGTCTTTAGTAACAGGTCTGCATGAATACATATGCCAGTGACAAGGATAATTTAATGAGTGCAAGTAAGAGAAAGGTGAGAACATTCATCTTGATACTCCCTGTGAGCTTCAAGGGTGCTTGAAAGCAGTGATGGGTTTGAAAGCCTAGCACATTTGAATACATAATTTCCTCACCGTACTGTGAATCTGAAAGAAAAGCCGTAGGTTAGCCTGCTCTTCACACTGAATTTCAAAGACATAGGTGTCTTTGAAACCAGATGATAATCTTTTGAGTCAGAGTTCTTATTAAGAAAGGTTTTGTCAAAATTTGCTTTGTCATACTTTTAAAGAGAATTTAGATGCTGATAAGCTGTAAAAAGGTAAAACAAATATGTGTCTTGAGCACGGATTGCCAGGTGTAATTGGCGGGTCCTACAGCGCAGAATTCATTCAGTCCTGGATATCAAGAGAATAGCCGTTACCTCTAAGGCAGCCTTTTCTAACTGATGTTCTCCAGATTTATGGACCTACTATTCCAAGAATTTCCCAATTGACATGACCAAAAGTACCAATTTGGAGGAAGGCTGATCTCCATGATCAATGATGTCATCAAAATAAGACAAAATCATTAAGTCCTTTATATAAACCTTTACATTTAGCCATCATCTTAGCTGAGCATAAAATGTAAATTTTTCAATTAGCTGCAACTTCATTTAAATAATATCAGGTTCGAAATGTGACAATTATTCATTCTCCCAAGAAGTATAAATTGCAAGTTAGATGTAATAATTTACTATATGACCTGCTTATACTGGTATTTTGCTTTTTCATAATAGTTTGATGCTAGAACCTAGAAGAATTACTTAGCAACAAAGCACAACAATAATGCTGCTTTCTCCTGTTTTACTTAGGTAGCTGAAAAATTTAAATGGGAAGCATTTTGTAAGATTCTTAAGGTTGCAAATTAGATTTGGCAGTTGTTAGTTGAACCTCATTGGAAATATTAACACTGAAATAGAAATATTTTTTTCTCCAAACTTTCTACATTTTTAAAGTATCCAGTTGTTTCATTGTTAATTGCCCTGTTTATTTTTTATCTGCACAGCTGAATTTTTCCATCCTAAATAAAAGGAAAAAAGGTTTTCTAATTGGGAGGAAAAAAGAAATGGAGGCCAGTTGTGGGAAAATATTTGTGGTATAAATATGTCAATATTCTGATTTTGAGCTGGCAATGTTTTACCAATCATAACCATTCCTAAAATTTTGTGTCTTGAGTCAAGCATTGTATGGGTAGAAAGGAGCTATTTTATTGTAATTAAGATTGTAAAGAATGTAATTTGTCTGTTAAAGTCAGAGAAAGGGAATGTTTCTTTTTATGAATGCTAGCATATAGATAATGTTTTTGGTCTTGGAAGCCTTGCACATCAAATCCCAGTCTCCATGAAGCATCAATACAATTTTTAGTCTACAGAACTATGAGTCATTATTGTAAGAGATCTCTCACCATCAAGCTGTCAAAATATCTAACAAACTCTGGCAAGAGACTGACATAGTCTGGGCTATGCACAACAATGAACTTTCCACCCCACCACAGAGTGAACTTGTGCTGCAGAAGCTACCATCAGCCCATTGTTTAGAGACAACACCATGGATGACAGCAACAATCCCCATATCTTCCTCTGTATTTATCACCTGGAGCTCAGGTACCTCATTGCTCCTGAAAAGCCCTGGTCAATTCCCTTGTCCATGGACTATAGTATCAGGGATCCTTTCTTTCCTCTTTGGAAACGGCAAAGAGCTAGGTTTGAACTTTCCTGGTCAATACTGGAAAAGGGAATACTATTTATTTTTATATTGTTTATATTTTCTCTTGTCCTACTGATTCCCTGGCAGTGACAGTTACCTCAATAGCTAGTTTAATAATGTGTGTTTGGATAATTTTTAAAGGTTCGTTTTTTTTAAAAAAAAAGAGTTTTGATCTTTAGAGATCTGTAGATTTTATTTCCATAAGAATGTGTTATTTTGTATAAAATATGTTCTTAAAATAGTATTTGGTCTGTGTGTATCTGAGAGAGTGTGTGGGGAATGGGGATGAGAATCTCTAGGAACATTAAACAATAGCTTTATGTAAATCAGAGCAATAGTTTGTCTCACCTTTATCTCTAGAGACTGGCACCGTCTCTAGATTTTCAGGCAGTAGCCTTTCCTAAAATAGTTACTTTAGACAATTTTGCCTGGAGAGGCTGATAATTAAATCTGGGAGTTTTTTTTTAATACAAAACCATGCGACTTAACCACTGACCTACCAGATCTGTATTATTATTAAATTTTATTTGGCCAATAGTGATAAAATCCTGCTACATGATACTTATTAATTTCTGTTGTACAAAATGTAGAAGGTATAGTGTTAATAATTTTAGAGTAAATTGGAAATTTCTTAATATTGTCAAATCACTTATTCAATGCAGGATTTGCAAGAGAGCAACTAGTGGTGTGATCAAGGCATTCTTTTCTTATCATCAGACATAGATTTGTATGTAACTGTTTTTGATTTTAGGGAATAGTTTTGCCCTTTCCAGGAGATAAAATGGTGCAAATTACTGAGGCCAGAATAGCAAAACTGACCCAACTATATACACCTATACCGTCTTTGTTTCAGTTAGTATTTTGGTTATCCTTCAAAATATATTCTTTTAGCAATTATGTTGAGTTGTTTATAAAATACCATATGAAAAATCTTTAATTTCAGCAGATTTGTGTGACAAATAGATAATTATAATACCAGTTTGCAAAAAAACCCCCCAAAGTGCTCTGAAAGGTTCCTGCAGAATACAGAAAAAGAGGGGGACATTTTGAGGGAAAAATGACCACAACAGGAATTCTGGATCACATCTGAGAAACTAATATTAAACATGAGGTGTTGTGTTTTTTTTTTAACTCTGGAGAAACAGCACCCAGCATCAATTCAGGAAGACTTAATGAGGAAGTAACGGGAGTGATGATTGTTTAAAAAGCCAGAGCCGTAGCATGTTTCTCTTCTGCGTAAAGTAACCAAAGAGATCTGTAATATTCATCTGCCTTGGCAAAGTTGCCTATGGCAGTGATTCCTTTCCTGTTGGGTGGAGCAGTCTCTGCCCCCCTTTTTTCAGCAGCCCAGCCAGTAAATCACATGCTGTTTCCTTTTTCCCTCTCCATTGTAAAGCCTACGCATTTAGGGACTGTAAAAAGTTTGCAATCTTTTTTTGCCAGTGCAAGAATTCTGTGCCTGCCTGGCATAGTAATAGGAGTGGTCCATAACTCTTCATTAGCATAGAGCAGGCTGCATGGTGTGCGAGCAATCACCGGTTCCCCCCCAAAGGGTCTTTTTCTTCAAAAGAAGTCTTGCCAATGAATGTATTTCCCATGCACTGATATTAATACAAGCTGCTGTTAAAAAGTGTCTTCTCTGTGGCTGTAAGGACTACTTTTACAAAACGCTTAGATTCACTCTGGATCTGTTGTTGCCGAAGATCACTGACTGAAGTGGAACCCTGACTATAACTGGCCTGCTCTGCTATCTATGCAATCAGTACAAAAAGCTTCAAAAAGATTTTACTGCAAATTTCCTTTGCACCCACACAGCAGCTGGCGACAATGAGGAAGTTCTGCATTGGCTTTTTCAGCCAGGTATGTTATGTGGAAATGTTCGCTATAGCAATTATCTTCATTCCATCAAATGCTTCCTATTATTAGTTAAGATCAAAACACTTGCTAAACTGAGTTCTTGTCCAATTATTAATATCAGGCCTATGATTAATAGGACATGACAGGAAACTATTAGCTTTAAAACAGGATTAGACAACCATTTTGTGCTTATAACTGTTTTGTATTTCAGGACCATATTTTTTTAGGGAGTGGGGAGAGTTACTACAAGTGTATTCATGTTACATTGGTGTCACAAATTTTAGCTTGTTTTTTTCCTGGGGTCTTGCGAAGATGTTGCTTGCTTTTTTACACTTTTTTCAAACTTACGACTTGCACTGCTGTTCTTACATGTTACCTGCATAACTGCAGGTACTTGTCCAGACAATCTCTGAGAATCAATCTCTGGAAGGGGAAAAAAAGGACAATTTTAAATAACATGCACGTATGCATAAATACATGACTAACATTATGAAAGGAATATTTGAGAACCATCCTCTAGGTTCCAAGTCTTTTGGATTAGCAACTAGTTTTAACAGAAAAACTTTTGGCCTTTACCAGAAAACCGATTAAAATCCACCCTACGTTATTTTAGACAGCTAGACTATTCTTCAAATGTCAGATAAGGGTCACATTTATGCTGACATGTTCAGTTTGTTGTTAATCTTAAAATTCTAACTTTTTGTAAATGATTCTCATGAATTAATTTCAAAAGGGTTTTGTTTTCTCACCCTCATTTTCATTTTTTAAAAAAATATTTACAATACATACATTAAATTCAGAAGGAAAAACCTTACATACATCTGTTAATAGCTAAACGAAGTCTGTTTAATTGGGCATGCTTTCAGTTCCCCAATAAATAAAACTAGACTATTTGTGTGCTGTTTATTTTATAGAGATTACTAGTTACATTTTGTCAAAATATCCATTTGCTTCTTTTGTTTCCAAAGTCATTTTTGAAGGCAAAGCTTTTTCCAGTTTCTACCGCATATTATTTTAATGTCAGTAAATTGATAAACAACATTTTGTAACGTTATGGATATAGCAAAATGTAATATAAAATTAAGTTGACATGGATTTTTTTTAAATGATTTTTGTGTTTACTAGAAGGAAAATAATTTCAAATACCAATATCCAAAGCAAGCAACATACCAGAATCCATTTTACCTCATTTAAACATTACTGATTAAACTCATACTATTCCTTTACACAATGGCCTTTGAGCAACAAAATCTATTCAAGAAAGACAACATTATTTGAGAAATTTCTAAAAGGATAACATCAACTGAAATATATTTGAAAGTGGTAAGGTTGTATATCAGTTTCAAAAGGGTTTTAGTAATTAACCTACTTTGGCCTTGAATCTTTGTGAGCTGAGGAGGATATAGTTAAAACATGCCCTTTGATAATCTTATACTTCAACATCTCATTTCAATGCTTTTTAAAATTAAAAATATTTTAAATAAATTTACAAAATTAAAACTATGGTAACTAAAATCCCAAAACACTTCTAAAATGAAATATTTCAATTGTGTAACAAGGTGTAGTAAACAAAAAGAATGTGTTTAGCCTCTTGGAAGACTGGATTGATTTTGAGAACAGATCCTGCTAGATAGGGGAAGGGCAGGCTGGCTGATGTAATGACTGCTATCTTCTCTACCTTTAAACACAGCTGTGTTTCTTAAATGTTGCTAAAATTGTAATGCATTGCTATTCTTAATGCTGATAGAGAGCCAGGTTTGGAAGCACTGACTTTCTAAGTTCACCAGGAGTTGAAGGGGGTTGCTTGTACTACATATTACAAGTTTCTTTTTCACCTTTTTCATATTTCTAAGGCCGCTCAACCCCTTGGCTTTGGATATATGCAAAATAAAAACAAGGATATAAAACATCAAACAGCAGAAAAGGAAAGTCATTCCTGTGGAGCAAACATCCACTAAAAAAAACTAACCTCCCACTCTAGATCAGAGCCTGGAGCAAAAGCTTGGTCTTTAAGGTATACCTAAATAACTAGAGACTATGACAGCATCAGGTGACATTGCTAAATTCTGTCCAATCTTATTGAATAAGTAGAAACAGGAGAGAGAAATAGTTAAACTATACAGCATATGTCTCATAGGTGACAACCAGCACCTTGATTTGTATCTGGAAGCCTACTGGTCACTAGTACAGCTTGCAGTGGGAGGTCGCATTGTGGACTAGCTATTTCTGAGTTGTCTTCAAGGTTAGGCCCATTGCATTTGCCCATATGCAGGATGTGGCTTGAGTCACCATGTAAAGAAACTTCTGGTCCAGAAACTGGCTTAATGAATCTTATGTAAAAGTCTTACTGATCATAGATGTTTCTTGGCTGTATTTGCCCATTAAGAGTCATGGAAGACCCCTAATTGTTCACTGATCTGTAATTGATTTGGGGATATGAAATCTCATTGCATAATACCACATTAATGGAATATAATGTTATCAGTCAATATAACCTTGCTTGAGAAATTAGAGCTTGACTAAATGAACTGAAATGTACAGCATTTGTTTAAAATTGTCCTCATCCAATGGAAAAGGCTTGAGCTGGAGTTTGTTCCTTTTTTTCCTGGACCTAAAATAAGATGAACAGCGAGAAAGAAAAAAGGGTTTCCTGTGTATATTCAGATAATATTACTGGGAATTTGTGGACAGTCCCTTAAAAGAGGCATGAGTGGTGGTTTTTTTTAAGGATTCCAGATGTGAGTCAGATGCTTAAAAATGAGAGAGGAGGAAGGGAGGAACCCAACTGCTTGAAAATAAGGAAGGTAAGTTTCCCAACTTTTCTGACTTTACATTTCATTCATAAAGTATTTCAGTATTTATCATTCCAAAAGCAATCTACAAATTCATGGCATTCTTTGTGCAAATGAATTTGGGGACGAATGGTCTAACAAATGGGACAAACTAGTGAGAATGCTAATTAGTATAAGTGGAGAGGGAGAATCCATTTCTTCAGTGAAATTAGATGTGAATTAGGAGGAGGTAGTTTATAGCCATTTATTTCTAACATTGCTACAGGAATAATTATTTCCAAAACCTCTTGTAGTTTCTAAACATTTGTGTCTGATGTATATTATATGTATAATTAAAACTGCATTTGTGCTCTATAAAGCACTGTATGGATACATTTGCGCTAACAATTGTAATTATTCCGCCAACCAAATGCTGAAACTGTTTTATTTTGAAGTTTTCTATAGATGAGGAAATGCATGTGAATCAGTGACCAGTAGCTAATAATAACAGCTTCCGGAAAGTTAGGATGCATTTATATCTGATTAATGCAGTGGCTACTTAATGTATGATTTTTGACATTTGAATAAGGTGTTTTTTTTTTTTTTACAGTAGAGGAAAAACGTTGTGGATTTGAGAAATCAGGTCAATTTCACAGGAATGGCTTATATTTCTATTTTTTAAAGTTTATATTGCAGGTGGACATTTGATCTTTTTTAACTGAGTATATTTTAGTACTTTTTGTAAGTTTGGCATTACCATTTTTTAATAACACTCAAAACATGTAAAGATAGTTTGTTTTGCCACAACTAATGTATATGAGGGCTCGCTATGTATTTTTTTTGCACAGTTGCATGGAGATAGATTGCTCTAGAAGTTTAAAACATCAATAATACGCATCATGCAGACTTACTTTTTCAGTGCTAGTATTGCAATTCCAAAGCTTATATAAAATGTTTACATAAGAATTATGACTAATCGTAAAACTATTGGTGACATTTTTTCTGTTATATGATTCATCGTTTGTATATGTTGTACTATTTTTGCAAAATAAAAAAAAGTTTGTAGGGCTGCTGGAAAAAAATTATATAATGACTGAACATCATAGTAAAGTTTATAAATATACCCAGGGTGAGTTTGTTTGTTTTAGCTGTACCATATCCAGTTGAAAGCAGAAAAATACCATCATTTTCTCTTGATGCTATTTCCTGGCTGAAACAAAAAGACATATTTAACGTTACATTTAGCACACTGGTTGGTTTCAGAGAATACAACACAGATTGCATAGATTTTTGCACCCATTTATGGTAGGTTGTTTGGTTCTAGCTTAATGTGTTTTATAGAACTCTATCTTTATGGCTTAGAAATCATATTTTATGACTGAATGTTTGTAAATCCGGCTGTTTCTGACTTATCTAATAAACCACAATTTCTACCTTTGAATTAATAAAAAAGAAAGGAAAAAGCACAGAAACATTGCCTACCCAAAATTATTTTAAATTAATAACTAGTTTTTAAACAAATATTTAAACCTTGATTATACAAGAGTTGGTCTTTCAATCGACAATGGTGAATAGACCATAATCATAATTTACAAATATGACCACTGTCACCAATTCAGTTCAGATGTCAACCATGCTTAAACTATAATTGGCTAAATAGTACACTGGACTATAAATGTGGTGTAATAAATGCAAAGTCTGGAGGTACAAAACATATTAGCCAAAAATTTAGCATGGGGTTAGAGTGGGGTGTGGTCCGGTTTATTAATTCCAGTGATTTTGGAATTATGTAGAAGGATAGATCTAGAGAATTTTAAATAATTTTGCCTTTTTTTAAAAAAATCACAAACCACAAATATTTTAGCTCTTCTAGCTCTTATTTTCACATTAGCTACCATGGTAGGTAAAAGCCACACTTGAGTAATATTTGCAAGCCGCCTCCTCTTTTTCCAGATGGATGTTTGTTTACTTCTCCTTCCCTCACTTCACAAAGAGATTCTACAGTGGCCTGAGGTTCCCTGAAATGTCTTTTTCAACATTTGCAGGGTGTGGGCTGAATTCTGTGGATCTGATTGTTCTTTTTTGTTCATGGTCTGGAGCCAGATGTTACTGAATTGTAACTCCTTGAAATTTTTGGTGTTCGCATCCCTCTTGCAGAGCGGAAGCTCACTTGACGTTACCTTGAGTAAACTAACTGAAGATCACACATCTCATTTTATTCTAATGTTACTGAGCGCTTATTTTTCAGCTCCATAGACCTCAGATGCATTCATATGTAAGCGTGAGGGAAGGTTGTTTGGAGACAGGGAAAGTATCTAGTATAAACTGGCTTATTAGGGAAAAGAACGGAAGAAAAGAACCACATTTATTCAGCAAACTTTCCTGAAAATCCCCGGGACTTGATTGAGCTATGAACACCCAATTCTTATTTTTGAACTGTGTGATTTGTTACCCAATAAAGAAAAAGGAATTGTTTTCTGTCTCCAGTTAAATAAAGACAGCAAAGACAGTGTTCCTTAATGTCAAAGAATTTCCTGGGTCTGTTGTAGCAGCAGTTGCCATCACCCAAGGAAAATGACAAGCAAGAAGATCAGGTCAGTCGTGCCTTTGTGTGCTTGGTTTTCAAAGGTCTGTTCATGTGATGTTTGTCATTATTGAGAGAAATAAGGATGTTGAAGATAAGAGCAAAATTTAACTGAAGGAGGTCAAAGGGTTCACAATCTACTGTAAATTTCTTAAGGGTGGAAATTAATAATAACTGCAATGATTGGAACTGCTTTGGCCAACATTCTCCCATTCTATAATAGGGACTCCTCAAGGTGCCGTCAGCCAGGCAATGTCGGCTGGCGACCCCCAGGGGGAGGGCCTTCTCTGTGGCAGCTCCTGCCCTCTGGAACGATTTGCCCCCGGAGATACGAAGGATATCGGATCTCCGGGTTTTTCGCCGTGCCCTAAAAACCTTTCTTTTCCATCAAGCAGGGCTGGCATGAAACACCACCCCCCTTTTAGCCTTTTTAGCCTTTTAAATTGTCAATTGGGTTTTAGTTTGAATGTTTTAAATTTTGGGCCACAGTTATATAATTCTTTTAAAAAATTTAAATTTTGTATTGGTATGTGTTATAGTTCCGGCTGTGCACCGCCCTGAATCCACTAGGAGAAGGGCGGAATATAAATTGAATAAAATAAAATAAATAAATAAAATAAATATTTCATAATATTTATGTTGCATTTATGCAACATATACCATCATCAAAATCTGCTAAGTATACCTCCAAGAATACCACAGAAGAGGAATGGGATTTGAAAGCATTCTCATGCTTTTTAACAAATGTTGGTAACTATTTCTATTTCTTTCTTCCCAGCCTTCCAGCAAAATTAATCAATGGAGGTATAGCTGGCCTTGTGGGGGTAACTTGTGTATTCCCCATTGATTTGGCCAAAACCCGTCTCCAGAATCAGCAAGGACGAGCGGTCTACACAGGCATGTGCGTGAGTGACGGTACAGAATATTACACTTTGAGCTGAAAGGAATCAAAATGAGATCTATTGATTTCCTAACACTATTGAGTATGCCTCAGAAATCCATTTTCTTTACCCATAATGTTTTTGATATATCTTATAAAGTAGCAACACTCAAAATTTCTAACCTGTATGTTGCAGACCCAGCAATTGTGACAAGCACAAGGTTGGGAAAGATGCTAGAGTTGATGGGGAAAATTACATTTCCCACAGTTGCTAGCCAGCCTAATTACCTGAGTGTCAATGATATAATGTTACCATCATTCAAAATCAATAATGAAAAAGAATCTTGTTGCATATTTACTAAAAGCTGAATGTAATTGAGCTTTTCAACTGTCTTGGTGCCATAGCTAAGAAGGTCTTGCTACCCTAAGGAGAATATCCTATCACCCATCTCCTCCCGCTTATGACAGCATGACTGTAACTTTGTTGCTTATATCCTTACAATTTATATTGATATTGATTGTTTCCTGATTGTTTATTTGTACCCTATGACTATCATTAAGTGTTGTACCTTATGATTCTTGACGAATGTATCTTGTCTTTTTATGTACAGTGAGAGCATATGCATCAAAGACAAATTCCTTGTGTGTCCAATCACACTTGGCCAATAAACAATTCTATTCTATTCTAAACATGATGGAAGAACAGTGAACAAGAAATAATTAGGCACATGAACATCAACTTTGAAATAGTTTTTGTAATTGTTTCTCCCTCTCATATTCTAGGCAAGATTGTTTGGTGAAGACAATACGCTCAGAAGGGTTGTTTGGCATTTATAGAGGTAATCCCTATAGAAATGGAAGGGCTTTACTTTGCTCTGAAATTTTAATAATTAGTTTTTTTACAATAGCTAAATTTAAAGTGAAACACGTGATTTGAAAATGTCTCTCTCTCTCTGTGTGTGTATATATATATGTATGTGATGGTTGAAAATTGGAAATGAAATAATAACATTGCACGGAGGAATTTAAAAATAACATATATAGAATGTTTTTTCTTAATTCCTGTCAATTCCAGCTCATGTGGTGAACTTTTGGAAACTTTAGTTCAAAAGCATCTGGAAGATACCAGATTGCCAATTCCGGTGTAGTAATTAAAGGTAGTTTCAAGAAAAAAGTACTATAAAAGTACATGCTGCATTCTATTAATGTTTATTCAAAGGCAAATGCTATACAGTTCAAGAGTTAGTCTCCCAAACAGTATTTCATTGGAAGTTTCGGGCTTGTTCTGGTACCAGGATCTTTGGCCACCATCCATCACTTGTGAGATTATATTCTGGAAACTAGCTTTATGCCATTCATAGTCTTCCTTTTTTAAATCTCTTGGTTCCTTTCATAAAAACTTGACAGCCTTACTTCTTAGAGCACGTGGACCGTCATCTGATATAATCCTTTTTAGACTTCAGTGTTTCAGAGTATCTTTGGGGCAGCAAAGAAAGGAATAATTGTAAGTGTAAAACACAAATGATGAGAAGCTTCCCCATGTTCTCTAAAGCCAACCTGTGCAAACATTTTCAGAAGTATAGAAAGCTTGCTTTGATAAGGAAAGGGTGTAGTCCTAAGAACACATAGAGGACCTGGCTGGATAAGGCCAGCAGGCCATCTTGTATCTTGCAGTGCCAAGCCAACTGCATTCAGAAAGCTCACAGCCATTAAATAGGAATGCTCTAGCTCTCACCCCTGCCAACTTCTCTTTGCTACTCAACACAGCCAATCCATACAAAAGCATGTGTTGAGTTGAACCTATCTACATCCTTCATGACTGAATTTGAAATGTGAAAAAAATCTAGACATGCTGTAAGACTTTAACAGTTATTATATAATTGGTACTTAAATTTTTTTTTTCTGAAGCCCTAAGAGGATAATACTTAGTTGAGTTTGGGTGATCTAAAACACTAAGGGTTAGTACTTGGATGAGAGACTATCAGGAAATCCTAGGGCTGTAGGCTACACTGGGAGCTCAAACAAGGCAACGCTGGTATTTTTTTATCGTTGGGAAGAAAACTACATGAAAAACACAAGGAGTTGTGTCAGACTCAGAGACTTAATGTTTCTGAATAAATGATATTTAGTATTGCATTTGCTTTATTATTATTTTGGTGGAATGTTTATTTAAGATTATACAGAGAATATAGGAAGACGGATATATGTATATATCCAGTAATAATTGAAGCTTGTTTTATTTAAATATTATTGCTTTTGTGGATTCTTGTCTGCAAGTGAAAGCGATCAGCATTTCCTGTTGGGAGTAGGGATGAGCCAGTAAAGTCACCATCAAGGCTCCTTAAGGCCTCTTCTGTTCTCTCCAAGGGGCTGCTGTAAACCTCACTCTTGTCACTCCTGAAAAGGCGATCAAGTTGGCAGCCAATGATTTCTTCCGCCAGTTGCTCTCCGTGGATGGGTATGGGGAAAAAAGCATTTGTTCTCTGTTTGTAATCTTGCTCCAGTCTGAGCATTGTTTCCATCTGCCCTTTTGAACTGGTCCTGTACCTTTGTGCTATTCTTAACAGAAAAGAATTGTCATTGGCCAGCGAAATGCTGGCTGGCTGTGGAGCTGGGACATGCCAAGTGGTGGTCACAACTCCGATGGAAATGTTGAAAATTCAGCTTCAGGATGCTGGACGGCTAGGTGAGCGCCTCAATACTAGAAACTGTAAAGATTACAAAAACCAATTTGGCTTCATTTTTGTAGCAAAATTGCTTTCTGCATACATAAATGTTCACATTTGCTAGGACAGTTCTTATATTCTTATCTGCCAGCCACAAAAATACCAACAAAAAGTGTCACCTTCCCAGCTGGCCAATAAATAAGAGAATGGAAAAAACGGCAGCCAGTCAATATCTTGGTCCCATTTCACGTTTCTAATATATGTTGCTTGCATTTGCCCTTTGAATTCCAGAGAGATCAAACATAAATTGTTACTATGGAGGGAGTTTGTAAGCCTTGCATTTATCCCTCTGTTATGCTTAAGACTAGGAAAATTAAAAGATCTCATCACGATGCCACTGTAGCCGAACCTCTGTGGGCAGTGGCTGAAGTCTGACCCGAACCCAAAGCTAGGAGGTGGAGCAAAGCACTTTCCTACTAGTGATAAAATAACTCATTCACCAAACTCTATAGAGCTTCATCACTACAAATGGCAAACACTGCCTTTTGCCATTTTTAATGCACAGAAGCTGCCTCAGAACAATATCTGTTCCTGCAATTGTACAGTTTGTTGTGACTCCAACTCCCGAGCCTGTCCTCATGGAGGAAGAGGACTCAGAAGGTGAAGGGGAGGAACTGACAAGGCCTCCCTCTCCAGGACCCTCCTCTGGCAATGCCTCAGGTTCCATCCGAAGGCCAGGAGGAACAGCCTGGGATGGGCCAGGAGGAAGGCATTTCGGAGCACCCATTGATAGAGAGTGATAATGATGAATCCTGGCTTGATCCCAGGCAGCATAGGAGGGAGAAGCATGCACAGCAAAGGAAGAGGCATGGGAGGGCCAGGGATTGAGCTGAGTCACTGAGCCATGCCCCACAAGGGATAAAAGAGGACGTGATTGCTCGGCAGGCTTTGTGACGGACAAAAGTTTAAACTCTTATTAAAGAGTCACATCGTGAATCCTGACTTCGGCTCAGATATATTTTGGACTAAACTCTTGTGGATAATTTGTCACTCTGGAAACAGACTGCAGATAAGGCCTCTCCTGCTTTTTGGGAGTACTAATTGAACTGGGCAGGCTGCCAGAACTGTCATCTGCCAGGATTTCTGGTCTGTTTATACAATAAATTATTGGTAGGCGTGTTTGATATTGCATTTGTCTGTGTGAGGATGGGGGACAGAACACAGTTACAGAGTCACTTTTGGGGAGACCAAAGGGTTATACGATAATAACCAAATGCCAATGATGACGGCTTATCTTGGTGTGGAAGATGGGACTTACAGTCAAACACACCTAGAGGGCAGCAGTTTGGGGTAGGCTGTTTCCCAGTGCTCATTTCCTTCTGTTGGGTTATTTAAGTTAAATCCCAGAGGAAGGTGCTGCTGTTTTTAGTACATGCACGTATAAGTGATACATATGATAAAAACAGACTCTACATCAACCTTTCTCATCTTGGCTAGGGATTCTGGGAACGGAAGTCCAACACATCTGGAGGGCACCAGGTTGAGACAGACTGTTTTTTGTGGAGCACAACTTCTCATTTCACATCTGCAGGTGAAATCTAACTGCTCCTAAATGACATAATGTCAGACATGGTGTCTGTCTTAGCTACTGTTAGAAAAACATCTGTCTTTAAATTTTCAGGGGTGGACAGGCAGCAAATTAATATAGTTTGAGGCAGATAGAGCAGTGGATTGAGTAATGCATAATGAAGCTTCTATGCAAATAGGAATATGCAACTGCCTGAAGGAATGGGAGCAGCTGGTTGAACTTATTTGACTTTGGGGGCTAAGCAGAGTCATGTGCTTAGTATATGAACAAACAACCACTAAGAAATTTTTAAACTATAGATTAGACTGAGAGATTTTTAAAAATTGAGAAACAATGTCTATGTTATTGCTGGGGCAACGCATGGGCCCTCACCAAGAATTGCATTTAACTCAACCAAGACTTATTTTCCTTATTTTTACCCATGTTGAAGATCTGCTTGTGTAAGACCCACAACTTTTAATAATATCACCTTCAGGGTTCAAGATTTGATATATGTATAATTTTTGGTGAGAATTTTTTATGAAAACTTTTGCAAACGTGGTGTAGAAACAATATGAAACCATCTTCTGTTTCAAAGAACTCAACAGAAGATGAAAGAGAGTTGCCTATTGGTAGGATAAAAGACAGGTCTTTCTGTCTTTCAGCTGTTCATCAGCAGAAAGCCCTGGGGCTGGAGGAAAGAACTACTGCCTCTTCTCACCCACCACAAGGACAGCCTTACACCACTGGAACTATGGCGGCCTCCAAACGCCCTTCTGCCACTAGAATTGCAAGTGAACTGCTGCGCACCCAGGGGATAGCAGGCCTGTATAAAGGGCTTGGGGCCACCCTACTCAGGTGAAAAGAGTGTGTGAATCTCCTTTTTTGATAAGTTCTATGGTAGTAACATCTATTGGTCTAAGAAGAGAACTCGATTGGCTTCAACATATTTTACACTCGTAAAAACGTCTCCGTTGACTTCAGAATTGGAGTCCATTTCCCTACAACTGGCTTTTTATTTTGAATAAAATAGATCAATACTAAATATAACTTTTTGAAGAAATCCAATGCAAATCAAATTTTATTTTAGTAATTTATAAGAAAACATATCAAAAGCTTTCTCATCATCAATATATATTATGTAAAGCAAATATAAACATTGGACATTTTATATTATGGGAAATATGTGGGTCGTACATAAATCCATCTTGAAATGGATGTATAATAGCTGGAGAAACAAGGTGTAGCTTAAGTGCCAAAGGGGCTGTTAAAATCTATATTAGCCAATGAAATAAGTCTCCACTGAGAATATCATAAAATCTTTACCTGTCTGAGGAAGAACTGTAACTTGAGTCACTGAAATGAGGGGAAGCATATGATTTGAAAATGCTGCATTACATGCTTCCAAGAAAGTAGGCAATAAAAACCCAATATACTTGTTATATCAGTGGCAAGTGATGCGACACCCAGAAAAATACGGCATCCTTCACTTAATCCTCCAGGGAAAGATTGAAGGCAAACGAGGTCTAGGCAGAAGAACATCATGGCTTCAAAACCTAAGGGACTGGTTTGGACAAAACTCAGCAGCACTTTTTCATACGGCTGTTGACAAAAATAGGATTGCCAACATGATCGCCAACGTCCGATGACGGATATGGCACAAGAAGAAGAAGAATTAGTGGCTTGGAAATTACATTTCATAAATATAAAGTTAGTCATAATTTCTTGAGTTACTAATGAAGCAAAATTAGCAACTTGCTTCAGTGAGAAATATGAAAATCTCTCCCAAGGCTTACCTAAAATATTCTACTTCTCTCAATAGGGATGTCCCTTTTTCCATCATTTATTTTCCACTCTTTGCCAACCTTAACAAGTTAGGACAAAAGACCTCTGAAGAAAAAGCATCTTTCTTTCATTCATTTCTGTCTGGCTGTGTGGCAGGATCTCTGGCTGCAGTTGCAGTAACACCATTGGATGGTGAGTATTAGATGATGCTACTGCAAAAATAAAAAAAAAAGGTTTATTTTCATCCTATCACAATTTACTACCCTGTTTCCCCCAAAATAAGACATCCCCTGATAATAAGCCCAATCGGGCTTTTGAGCGCATGGCAATAAGGCCAAGTGCTTATTTCAAGGTTCAAAAAAAATATAAGACAGGGTCTTATTTTCGGGAAAACATGGTACCAGCTAGTATATCTAAAACTAAAAGAGTTTGGGGCAGTTTGGGAAAGAAAGCACCACATAGTTACTACTGTAGTAAAACTCAAATCAGAGATGAGCATTTTTGCAGGTTTATTTAATTGGGCAGCTGCTTGTCCAGAAAGAAATAAGCAAATAATAAAATCTGAGTCTTGAAGATATTGCTCTGCAGTATCTGTAAATCTGTAAAGATGTGTAAGTCTTAGATCAAATTTCTTTACATAGATTAAACAAACTATCTTGTTACAGTTCTAAAAACTCGCATCCAAACTCTGCAGAAGGGACTGGGAGAAGATACCTACAATGGAATCATTGACTGTGCCAGGTAAACAGAATTAAGTAGGATTCCTGTTCTGTGAACCATTACCTAAGCATTAAACACTTGATCTCTGAAAAATATTCCCCATACGCCAAGCCTTTAAACCCCAACTTGTCTGAACTGGTGGATACATTTGGAATTTAACAAATAAGCTGTGGATGTTCTGTTGGTTCACAAAATGGCTGCAGGTGGGTGTGAGCAATCACTCAATATCATTTGATGAAACGTTAACTGATAAAGATGTTTTTTTTTCTAACCGTAGAATTCACACAAAATGTTCTTGAGGCTGCCCTTGAGTTTACATTTACTTTGGGGTGGAGATGGGAGGTGGAGAGCATGTTTCCAAAGATAGTTCTGTGCTACCCTTAAAACTCTTAATGCCATTCTTGAAACAACAGATGTTGCATCTTCCATGTCCCAAATTGCCAACTGTTGCCTGCAAAAAGCAAAATTGTGATGGAAATTCACAAAAATTAGACTCTGCCTTTCTGCAAAAAGCTGCGGCACATTTAGAATGCATAGGAGCAAAAGCAATGATATCCCTTCAATGTGGTTATTGCCCTTTTCAGACTTCTGTGGGAGCCTTTAAAACGACAGGGCTGATTTAATGAGTCAACTCATTTTAAAAGATGTGTCTTTTTTCAGATTCACTTGGAAGTCTGAAAAAGAGATATAGTTGCTTTAAAGAGAAGTGCTGCACATGTGATGCTGTGGGTTCCAGAATACCTCTTCTAAATAATTTTTGAAATATGAAAAGCCCTAATGTTTGATGCACTTCTGCTGTTGAGAGCAACAGCTGCTACTCAGGATATCTTTACTGAAATTATCTTTCTGTGAATTACCTGCAGGAAGATCTGGATTCATGAGGGTCCTTCCGCTTTTATGAAAGGAGCAGGATGTCGTGCACTGGTGATAGCTCCCCTCTTTGGCATAGCCCAAGGAGTCTATTTCATTGGCATTGGAGAATGGATCATGAGCTTTTTCCAATAGCTTATCTTGCAGTTGAAGACGACTCTGGGTTAAATTTGCACAAATTCCAAACAATCACTTGAAAATCAACAGAACCATCTTGGGAGCATTTTTGTGGATCATAAACCACCATCCAGGAAAGATGGCCTAGAAGGAATACCAATCCCAGTGTTCACCATTGCTTCTTTTTTTATTATTCAGCAGATGACTTTCAGCAAATTAGAATATAGAAGTTGTGCTTCTAAATACACACATTCTGGGTAAATCTTCATTGGATTAATTACATCTGACAGAGCATTCTTCGATTGAAAGCGTATTTGAAAGCTATAGCATCTGTAAAAACAACTGAAATAGCAAATGCAATACAAGTAGTATTCAACTTAAGACGGTAATGGGGCCTGCCCATTACAGTTGCAGATGTTGGCAGCTCTTAAGTGAGATGGCCTTGCTTAATAACTTCCACTATCTGCTTGCCTGGATGAGGCCATTAAATGAAATGCATGAGTTAAGCAAAGCACGGGGTACCTCAGGGGTGGGGGGAGACCCGGGACAGGCCCAGGCCCACCTGCCCTAGACTTCCCAAGTCTCCCCTACCCCGAGACATCCCATGCTCTGCTTCTTGGGGTCCTTGCAGGCCTTTGTCTGCTTCTTACCCAGCCCCTCACCCAAAGGGGCATAAGACGGCTACTGGCACGCAGGGGCTGTGAGGCCTTCTTTTCACTCAGCCACCCAAGGAACTTGCAGGACTCTGCCTGTTCCTCAGCCAGCTTCAGGGCCCAGCAGCACCCAAGTTATCTGTTGGTTTTTTGTTTTTTTTTTGCAAAGGCTCCCAGCTGGAATGATGCACGGATCAGTTTTCCCTACAGAGGCTGTCTCACGGCAACCTTGTGCTACAGTATTCTGCAAGCAGGCACGATTGTTGCGAGTTTATAGGCCGGGGGTTCCATTTAAAGGAGGCTCCACAAACACTCTCCAAAATTAGAGCCTCTGTAAAAAAAATTTTAAAAATGGAGCCCGCTACAGGCTTCTGACAATAGTACCTGCTTTTAGAATAGCACAAAGTTGCCTTTATGGTATTTTTCTCCAAGGATGCAGCTAGGCCACATCATTGCAACCCATAATCAGTTCCTGTCCAATTGTGAATGGTCTACCACCACCACCGTGACCAAAAGGAGCTTTAGGCTAGACTGGAAGTTAGAAAAACATCCTGTAAGAAAGCAACGCAAACCATTTCAATACTGTTGCTGAGAAAAACTATGTGCTTATATTCAATGGAGCCATATTTGACTCGAACAAGTGTTTATATATATATATTTATGCCTTTCTATCATTGCGTGCATAGGCTTTATACCTCTTATTTGTGCCTGGTCCAAAATGTATAGAAGTTTTAGTTGCACAGATTTACCATTCACTAATATTGGGGACAAATTCTTCCTGCAGCACTGCCAGTTTTTTAAAGGATATTAAAAATAAACTGATCCAGAATATTAGTGCCATTTTTTTGTCCATGATTTTTTTTTTTTAATGTTTATTTCAAGTTTTCAAACTTGTGTTATCCAAGAATTGGGACCAAAGTTAAACTTGTTCCTCCAGCAGCCTTTAATAGAGGAATGACAACTGATTGGGGAAAACAAAGCTAAGTCAAATCAGTCTCTGTAAAGAATTGGCTAGGAAAGGAGACTAATATTCACTTTCTAGTTATACACATAACAGATTTTAAAAATAATGGTTTGAATTCCCTGACAAGAGATAAAGATCAAAATATAAGCCCAGTGATAAGGCTGAATACCTGAAAAATTAAAACCTGTTTCTCCATAAGAAAGACATACTTTAAAGGAAACCTAAGGTTCTTGTCACTAAAATGTCTGTCGCTAGATCTGTTAGTCTTAAAAAGGTAAGATTCCCCCTCAAAAATATTTCAGTTTTAGAGTAACATTCATTTTATCAGATTTACAAGTTAAATTAAAAAACTTTAATATGTAAGAGGTCATGATGCTTTACAAAATTCAGTATATTTTATAGACAAAAGATTAAATCCATAACAATTAATTGAATAACTTGAAAACTATTATTCTATATCCATAAGGTTTGGGAGGTAATTTTTGATATTTTTCAGTAAATTCAATACTATCAAACTTCTCTTCAACTTCAAAAGATTTCAAAAAGGCACACCAATGTTTTTTTGTCTTACTACATTCATGGTTAATTTTATTTTCTCATTTTCACTTAATAACTTGAAAACACTGTACCAATATCTCAAAATAAGTCAGCTTATTTTCATCTGACTGGTTATCTATGAGTGATTGCATATCTTTCATCTTCTCTTTTTGGGAAGCATTCATTTTCCTAGTCCTCAAGGGGGTAATGATCTTATTCCTACTTTCAGTTCAATTTTGCTTCAGTGGACGTAGCTTGAAAACCGGTGGTAGTTATCTGAACAGCAACAGCTTCAATCTGTCCAAAAATTACAGCAAATTTTGAGAAATATCCCCAGTCTATTGACAGATGAACCTGCCCAATTCACTGAGATAATCCTGCTGTGGCTTTATTTAAGACTGATAAATTTAAACCCATTCCTATAGCTTACATTATGACCTGGTTTGCACAAGACATTTAACCTGGTCTTGTCTTCTTAGTGATTCTGGCAGAACACTCTCATCCTAATTTGAGTTAAGAGGATTACATTGTACTTAGAAAACAGGTGAGAGATGGATATAAACTATCTAGTACTTCAGCATTTTGTAAAATATGATTATTCTTCAAAATTTCCAGAAAGCATCTAATTAGTCAATATTGATATTCAGAAAGACACTTTTTCCTAACATCAATGCGAAGTTTTTGATTCCACGAGGAACTAACTCCATATCAGGTTCCCTGAAACAGCTGCCACGCATTTATTTTCATAAACTGCATGTGATTGTAATGTCCGTCCCTTGTTATAACAACAAAAAAATCAAACACAGGACTGCATGCTTTTCATTTTAATAAACTCCAGCACAATGAGAGTGCGTACACACACACACACACACACACACATATATATATAGTTTCAATCACATATACAGAACAAAATTCTGGGACTAAAACCAAGTTAACTGGTTGACTTGCTTTTTTTCCCCGGCCTGGGAAGCACCAGATTGGGGATGTTGTGGGGTTTGCAGTCATCAGCACGTGAAACGTAAGCTTTGGAAAGGAATAAAATAGATAAGCAGCACAGACTGGTGGTATGCTTTGAGGGGAAAGAACAATACTGGAGACTGACGACAGAGCTCCAAATTATTTCTCTCATTGGTCTGGTTCAAAAGAGTGCAAATGCCTTCATTTTTGGATGCTGCACCATTACTCTCTGGAAAAAGTTCTTCCTGCCTTTCTCTCAGACTAAGCACAGCAAGTATGCAAAAGTTAATAATTTAACTGAAAAAAACGTATTCAGGTAACACAATAGAGCATGTCGTACATTTTAGGGGAAGGGACATTGTTTTATTGGAAATGCTCCAGCATTTCCCCTCAGCACAACGGTGGAAGAGAATTCCACCAGCATTCCAAGGAATTTAGTCCATGAACTTCCTGTTACTGTTGGCACCAAAAAGTGCTGTCCGGATCTCTGGCATCATCTGTTGGGGAAAAAAAAAGAAAAGTTCTGAGTATTCCTTGACGATCCAGCAAATTTCTAGAACACGCTTAACAGTCATTCAGTCAAAAGTATGCTAAAAGGCATGCACCTTAGAAAAAGATGGCAATAAGATCTTCTACTTCTAAATACTGAAGAATGCTTATGGTAGAAACCATAGCCGAGCCGAGCCTCGCATCTCACAGTCTTTCCAGAAATTGCTATATCGTGGGCAAAGAGCTTACATAAGAGAAAAGGTTGAAATCCAAGACAGAGGCGGGTTTCTAAATCAAGTAGCCCCCAGATAGCTTTTCTTGGTGTCAGGGCTGTTGTTTGATGGTAGTAGTGGACTTGTAGACCCCAGCACTCAAGTTGCCATGATGTCCCATAGCAAAACCATGACTGACCCAAGAATTGAATGAGTTGACTGCATAGAGTTAAATGGAAAACATTTCATCCATACAAGAGAAAAATTTCTAGGGCTACCTGCTGAGCAATGAGATCCAGGCGACTTTCCAGTGTATTAGATACCTTAATTCTATTGTCACTGTTATAAATTTCAACACCTCCGGCTCTAGAAGAGAAAAATACATGCTAATGAACATGCTGGCACATGAAATCACTCCCACTATTCTGTCATTCATTACAATGGTTAGAAGTCTGATGAGAGGGAGGGAGAGAGAGGAATAAGGCAGTTTATGAAGCTCCCTATCTCACAGTAGTGAATCTGGGGGGTACACCGAGAATTAAAATCAAAATAAGAGAAACAGTGGTATATAAGTAAGACCACTAATCCAAAATAGGATGACTAGGGTCTATCTATCCATAAAGACCACAAAAGACAAATCTACCTATAGGGTTGGTTTAACCTCCTGACCTAAATGAAAGACCAAGGCCCAATATACGCTATCAAGTACAGGACAGAGCAAATTCCCACCAAACTACATTTCGTATAAGAAAATCCCAGAGCCTTGGTAGTACAGGGGTTTAAGGCACCCTGTTATTAAGCTGGTTATTAAGACCAGCTGCCTGCAATTACTGCAGGGTTCGAATCTCGCCAAGGCTCAAGGTTGACTCAGCCTTCCATCCTTTCTAAGGTAGGTGAAATGAGGACCCAGTTGTGGGGGCAATAAGCTGACTTTGTATAAATATACAAAAGGATGAAGGCTATTGCTGAGCACATTGTAAGCCGCCCTGAGTCTTCGGAGAAGGGCGGCATATAAATCAAATTAAAAAATAATAATAATAATAAAAAAAAGTTCATTTACCTTACGCAAGCCCTATTTAAAACAATGACCATCACTATATTAAACAGTTTCAGCAAGTTATTTTTTTGTTTCTAGCTGTGTTTGTTTCTTACATGTCTTCTGGAAGAAAATTGTCCTGATCAACATGAACATCGACATCTTTTTTGGTGGCAGTTTTGTACATTGGAATACTTTTCTGGACTGCATTCTGAAACGGGATTCATACATTTATACAAAAAATTATTTGATTCTATTCCAGTTCCTAAAAGTATACAAACGATTTAATTTATCTAAAGCTCTGCTACCGAGGTGGCGCAGTGGTTAGAATGCAGTACTGCAGCTACTTCAGCTGACTGCTAGTTCAGCAGATCAGCGGATCAAATCTCACCGGCTCAAGGTTGACTCAGCCTTCCATCCTCCGAGGTGGGTAAAATGAGAACCCAGAATGTTGGGGGCAATATGCTATTTAGTATACTGTCTTTGGTGTAAGCCGCCCAGAGTCCTCGGAGAGTGTACAGCATAGAAATATGACTAATAAATAATAAATAAATAAATACTGTCAATTCAACACATACCCCACATGCTCCCAGCTCCAACAGTTAGAAACTGCTAACTTTATTTATTCCTGCCAACAGGCAGAAGAGCTAGCTTGATGTCTCTTGGTATGGAAGTTCCAAAGTTTGACAGCAACTATTCATTGATCTCTCAAAAGGATTTGGATCAGAGGTGAAATGCTCCTGGTTCGGACCGGATCGCCCGATCCGGTAGCGATGGTGGTGGGTGGTTCGGAGAACCGGTAGCAAAAATCCCTGCCCCCCCCGCCCAGCTGAGCCGCGTGATCATCAGAGGCTTTTTTTTTAACTTTTAAAAGCATTTTTTCTACAACCTCTTCGGCCAAAAAATGCTTTTAAAAGTAAAAAAAAAAAGCCTCTGATGATCACGCGGCTCAGCTGGGATCGTCAGGCTTTTAAAAGAAAAAAAAACTTATTTTCTTTTAAATGCCTCTGACGATCCAAGCTGAGTTGCCTGATCGGCAGAGGCTAACAGCTCAGCTTGGATCGTCAGAGGCATTTAAAAGAAAAAAAACCCTTTTTTTCTTTTAAATGCCTCTGACGATCCAAGCTGAGTTGTCTGATCGGCAGAGGCTTTTTTTTTTTTTTACTTTTAAAAGCATTTTTGGCTTTTAAAAAAAGCCAAAGCCTCTGCCGATCAGGCAACTCAGCTGAGATCGTCAGAGCCTTTTGAAAGCATTTTTTTTATAACCTCTTCGCCGAAGAGGTTGTAGAAAAAATGCTTTTAAAAGTAAGAAAAAAAAATTGGCCACGTCCACCCAGTCACATTACCCCCCCCAAGCCACGCCCACAGAACCGGTAGTAACAAATTTTAGATTTCACCACTGATTGGGATGTAAGAATAATAAATACTTGTAGGTCAGCAAAAGAACATCTACTTTGTATCATTCCTTGCAGGCTTAGAATCAGTTGTCAATATTTCCAGTAAAACAACACAGGCATATAATGAAGAAGAAACATTTTTGAATGCCATTGCCAGGGAGAGAGAGAACTGATCTAACGGAGTAAGATTATCCAATTCAGTTTTTAACACATGCTGTTTGCATTGCAGATAAAACACATTGTTGATGAGGTCCCAATGGGAGCTAATGTAGCACACACTACATCTACAGAGACCAAGAGAACCAGAACTGTGTACCTATTGGTGTGTTTTCATTTAGCAGAATAAGCAACAATTGGAGGATGGATACAATACAATATAAAGTGAGAGTAAACCCCATTCCTTGCTAGCACTGATGATGTTACCTAGTTGCTGGCCTGCCCGGCAACAAGGGCGGAACTAATAATGATTGACAGACTCAGTCCTTCATGCTGATTGGACTAGCACTACCCACACTGGCTGCTGTCTCCACTTTCAATGGAGAATAAGCAAGCTCAGTGAGCATCAAGGACTTCACATGGGAACAATACAACCTGTGTTGCTGCTTTGATCAAGCCCTGGGCATCACTACAGGACTATCACCATTTATTTATTTTAACAAAAATTAGAAATAATAGGATATGGGATTCTGTGGTTTTTGTAATATAGCTATAAGGATTATTTTTTTTTTTTGGTCAAATTCTATTTCATTTCCGTTTTGTCTAATATACATAAAATCCTTACCTTTACTAAGGGAAGATCCTGTTTCTTGCAACGGATAGTCATTCTAGGCTCAAGTAATTGATACAATCCCTTTATAAAAGACAACAGAATTTATGTCTTCATTGGAAAGCTCAATGTAGTTTAAAATATAAACACAGTAAGCTACAAATTTTAGCTTAGCATTTTACAAATACGAACTATTAAAAAATACTGTAGTAAAGGCAGATATAGCTAACATCCAGTATAACATCCAGTATAAGTTTCATCTAGTGATATTGACGTATGTGCTGTGGTGACATAGTGGTTAGAATGCAGTACTGCAGGCTGCTTCTGCCGACTGCTGGCCGACTGCAGTTTGGCAGTTCTGAGTCTCAGTGGCTCGTGGTAGATTCAGCCATCCATCCTTCTGAGGTTGGTAAAATGAGGACCCAAATTGTTGAAGGCAATATGCTAACTCTGTAAACCACTTAGAGAGGTGCTATAAAGCACTGTGAAGTGGTATATAAGTCTAACTGCTATATATCTAGGATCCCATTACCTGTAGTACTAAGCCATCCAGCAGGGTTTGGTACCTGCCTGTATCCTTCACTACTTTAGCCAGTCTCTGCTTGGCTTCGCTCAGCAAGTCCTATATTATGGGGAGGAAAAAAAAAATCAAGTGAGAAAACTCTTATTCTCCCTCCAGCCTTAAGTGAGAAATTTAATTGCAATTGATACCTATGAATGCAACATCTCTCAGGGACCATGATACCAATAGAACTGAGGATGGAAGAAGCATGAACCTCATCACCATAGGTCAACTGTTACTTATTCGAGCATAAGAGCCGAGGTGGCTCAGCAGTTAGAGTGCAGTACTGCAGGCTACTTCAGCTGACTGCTAGCTGCAGTTCAGCAGATCGAATCTCATCGGCTCAAGGTTGACTCAGCCTTCCATCCTTCCGAGGTGGGTAAAATGAGGACCCAGATTGTTGGGGGTAATATGCTGACTCTGTAAACTGCTTAGAGAGGGCTATGAAGTGGTATATAAGTCTAAGTGCTATTGCTATTCACATGACTGTATATTGGACAGATCAGTTTTACAACCTTCTCTGGTCACATGACTATGATTCTCTGTGGTGCAGTCCTCACCTAATGATCACAAAAGGGACTACCGGAACTGTCGTTGCTAAGCAGTGTGACCACATGAAGTTTCGCATAATAATTAGCTTAACGCATTGTAAGCCACCCTGAGTCTCCGGAGAAGGGCGGCATATAAATCAAATTTTAAAAAAAATTGCTTTGCTGAGCAGCAGCAATTCTGGTTCCAATTAGGATTATTAAGTGAGGACTATTAGTATATTTGTGATGTCTCTTGAATTTACTGTATGTTATCCAGCAGACCGAATTTACTTATCCTTTATGCCTCTATTTCACAAACAAAATTCAATGGATGCCATTATTTAAGTACCAGATGTTGTATTTTTGCACATAGCTACTTCTTTAAGTAGTGGGTTTGTAATGCAAGGTTAGGGTTAGGGTTAGCTTAAAAAGTGAATGCCTCTAGTAGAGCATAATTTGGGATTATTTTGTGGTCTTAACCTTTTTTCCTTCAACTTGTACATCTTAATATGTCCCCATACAATTAATTGGGTTGCACTCAAGAGTGCTGGTAATTACAATTACAAAGCTATGTCTTCATTGAGTAATTAGAGGCGTTAAGCAATATTTTCTATAGGCAAAGAATTGTTTTGAGGGTAAAGCAATCAGGCATATAAAATTCTAACCTGAAGAAGTACAATTTAGGTAACAAGCATATAACCTCTGTAAGAACTAGAACATATCCTATACAAAGAGTTAATATTCCCAAACCTTAATTTTCCCTTTGTGCAATGTCTAGTACTTATTCAATGGAAACGTTTGTCAGTATCTGGCTAATAATAGGCTGAAAAAGATACTATTAACTATTGCCCTTCTTCAGTGGTGAAATCCACTACCGGTGGATTACTACCGGTTCTGTGGGCGTGGCTCGGTGGGTGTGGTGTGGCTTGGTGGGCCTAGCAGGGGAAGGATACTGCAAAATCCCCATTCCCTCCCCACTCCAGGGGAAGGATACTGCAAAATCTCCATTTCCACCCCACTCCTGGGGGAAGGATATTGCAAAATCTCCATTCCCACCCCACTCCTGGTGGAAGGATATTGCAAAATCTCAATTCCCACCCCTCTCTGGGGCCAGCCAGAGGTGGTATTTGCCGGTTCTCCAAACTACTCAAAATTTCTACTATTGGTTCTCCGAACTGCTCAAAATTTCCACTACCAGTTCTCCAGAACCTGCTGGATTTCACCCCTGCCCTTCTTCAACAAACGAAATAAATGATGCAGAAATAATTTCACTATTCTATATTTCTGGCACATCTGCCCTCCGCAATAAGACATATATTACAAATATTTTCTTGAAAGATATATTAGAAGAACAAATGAAGGTAAAAATTGCAGTGTATTTTTCAGGCAAACAATGAAAAAAAATTCTTATAAAGAAATGGCCAGACTTACTGAAATCAGATCGTCTCTTGCTTTGAGAACCTTCAGTCTTGCCTGATTCATCAGGTTGGACATCTGACTGTAAGACAGATGGAAAAAATGAAACAGAGTACAAGAGGGGTCAAAGAGTGAAGCACCAGACACTAATTATGCATTCTCACAAGCACGTGACAGACTAACTCCCAAAATGCTCAAGTAGCAAAGCCTGTGTTTAGTAGGCCTCTTGTGAGTTCTATGTGATGACCAGAAGTAGCCTTTCCTAAACCTTGCTGCCAGCCTTCCTTCTTTAGTCTATTTTTAAAAGCTCTCAATTCCCACTCAATCCCCGAAATGATGGTTCTACATTCTGGTTTTAATTAGCAGTGCGTACTGATGATGAAGAAACCTTGCAAACCTAAATTGTATCTTGAAATATTACTGTTTCTGCAGTGAAAAAAATCTCATAATTTTTTAATGTGGGAAAGACTCAAGTCTGTAAACTATTAACTTCAGCCCTAAAGTGTAAACAACAACATTCTGTTTATACACGTGATATCCAAATTGTCTCTTGAAAGCATTTACCTCAGTTATTTTCTACATCATTGGCTACAACAAAGCTGTCAAAATCCCAGCCTGTGCCGGATATGTCACGCACTGGCCATGCCCACACCCAGTTTAGCGAAGGGGGGAAAAGTCCTGATATATCACATGACGCTACTGTGACAATGTGAGTTTGACACCCCTAGGCTACATAGTTACCGATTTTAAAATATGTCTTAAGCAAAAAAAAAAAAAAAAAATCATATAAACCAGTAAACATTGGAAATGGGCAGCAATAAACAAATCTTTGCATGCTTTCACTAATCAGTTTAAACTCATGGCTAGTTCTTTTATTTTTTTCCTAGTCTAAAATCAGCTTTGACATCTTCCATTTCATACATTTTCTTTTGCTGTTCTATTTGTTTTTCTTTCTTTTCATAGTACTCCATGATCTTCAACCTTTGTGTCTGAACAAGTCGACCTTTCTCAATGTTGAATTCTTCTTCAGCCTACAAGGAAAGCAGACAGGTTCAAGCAAACCCCACAGATTTAGTCATATAATACATGTAATAACTGCAGCGAGGATAGTATCTGCGCAAAGATGGAAAGCAGAGAAAATCCCTACAGAGGGAGAAGTAATTAAGAAAATATTGGATTGTGCAGAAATGAATAGATTGACTTTGACAATTAAAGAAAGAGAGGAATCGGAATATTATAAGATATGGGGGCAATTTTATCATTGGTTAGAGAAGAGATAATATATAGGGTAATGTTGTAATGAAATGAGTGAAGAGAAGATAGATAAATGTATTAATAGAAAAGTAAGAAATGTGGGGGAAATGCTATAATAAATGTAATGAAAATATTAAGATATGATAAACATTGGAGGAATAAGAAGATGACACAAAAAATGTACTCAGATGATGCACCAAATGAGTGATTATGTATTGTATGTTTGTCTATAAAATAAAAAACTTTTAAAAAATATTTAGTCATATGAAGAGCATTGACGAGAATTCTGAAAGAATGGAATAGTAATTAATATTCATTAACAATATACAGTGTGCTAGCAATCAAAATCAGTTCCAACAAACTAAACCCCAATAGAATAATTTTACATATTATTATCATATATCCTAAGATAGATATAGAAGTCCATACCACCAAGTTTGTTTAGCTAATATAAAGTCACATTTTAATGCTTTTTAAAAAATGCTGGCTTCAAATTGTTATCATTAGTGATATAGAACAAGTTCTGTCTTCCAAAAAGACAAAGTAATCAATTAAACTGCAATTTCATGCATATTAGTTTGGAATAAATACTTGGTGAGGTTAATCTGTGTTAATAGATTAACAGAACAGATTAACAGAACAGAATAGATTAGGACAGAACAGAATGACAATTTTTAAAACAAAAATCCTTCATTTATGTGAAGTATAATATAATTGCTTTAAGTATATATTAGCTACTGGTAAATAAAATGATTTTTTTTTTAAAAAAAATCATAACTTGGCAGGGCACAATTGAATTTTAGGTATTTGAAGAAGCCAGGCAGGCCCTCTATGGAATTTTATACACAGGAAACATTGAAATGCTTTTCATTTACCTTAGCATCTATTTCTTCTGCCTTTTCATTGGCTTCTTGCTCAATGAAAGCCATCATGTGTTTAATCTGTAACAAAAATAATATTTTCCATGGAAACTAGCAGATATATTCTGTTGCTGAACATTACAGAATTGCCCAGTTCACAAGTGGTGTATTTTTTAAAAAAATAATAAGAAAAGACTTTCCAACACCAATTTGTTATTAACTGGATACCCTTGTAGTTACAGGTATTTATTGTTCACAGAAGCTTAAGAACTGAAACTGCATTCCAACCCATATTGCTTTACAGTTTTAGAGATAGGATTACTATTTCAGCTGGCAGATAATTTAATACTCTATAGGAAAAGGACAGGGGAAACCAAATTCATCCTGTAATGTAACCTTTCAACAACAGATTCATCAGTTTCCAGAGATGAGAAGCAGGGGTGGGTTTCAAAACCCATTGCTACCAGTTTGCTCGTAGGTGCTCTTGGGCGCTCATGCGCGACGCTTCTGCGCATGCACAAAAGCATCCAGGTGGGTGGGCGGAGCCTCCCGCCGCTATTGATTTGCCTGATCCGGGGCGAACCGGTAGCAACCCACCACTGATGAGAAGTTCTTAAGCAGGAAATACTTGCTGTAGTTACCAGCCTGCTTCCACTTGCAAGCAACAGGGCCCTAAAGATGAATGTGACTCACAATTAAAGAGAGCCATTTTGGTCTAGTGTTTAAAGCCTCAAGCTGGAAAGCAGGAGACAATGAGTTCAAGTCCCATCTTAGCCATGAAAGCCAGCTGGGTGACCTTGGACCAGTAACTCTCTCAGCAGGACTCACCTCACAAGGAGGTTGTGGGGACAATAGGAGGAGGAAGTTGTTGAGTTATATGTAAAAATAATTAAGATGGGAAACAAAAATTACATACTGTGGCCTGGTACATGATCCTAGGTGACATTTACTATACACATAAAGATGGCGTAGGTTGGTACATCATAGGCAGACATTTATGTTTTTGGAACAGAATATCTACCCTGTTCTAAATATTACAAGCAAATAATGATTACATTGCCTACTCAGGTATACTTAAATTCCCATTGATTTCAGTGCCAAGTTGGTATCCCTGTCCTGGATGATTTGTGGGTCACATGGGTACAAAATATTTCCATGCATCACATTTTGCTTTCAAAGAACTAAATTATTTGATGGACAAATAGCCTGATCCATTTAGAACAGTGTTTCTCAACCTTGGAAGCTTGAAGATGGGTGGACTTCAACTCCCAGAATCCCCCAGCCAGTACTGCTGGCTGGGGGATTCTGGGAGTTGAAGTCCACCCATCTTCAAGCTACCAAGGTTGAGAAACACTGATTTAGAATCTTCCATGTGCAGGTTAAAAAACCTCTCAGTGAGAGTAGAGAGACATCAACAATTCTAAGGAAGAAGACATTCATGCAAACCAAATATGGCCAGTTTATGGAGTGCAAGAGAACATTGCTTTACCAGTATCAGCTGGCTCACTGCAACTGTCAGTGAAATATTCCAACTCAAACCCAGCTCAGGCTGGTTTTACTCTAAAGGGCATTATTTACAGTCAACAAGATAAGCTTTAAAGGACAACCAAATCACACATACAGTATTGTATCATGTAAAATTCCACCACATTGCAGGGGAGTTACAAATTAAAAAAAAATAGTCTGCCATTATGAACTTAAAAATGATATTTTTCCAGATGTCCTCGACATTCTTCATTAAGCAAAAGCCATTATTTTTTTTCAGTATGTTTTAATAATTAGCAGTTAACTTATGGCCTGAATTTTCAAGTTCATTCATATGAAGGGACAATTGCACCTAAAGACATATTCATATGTTAAACAATATTTTCCTTCCTACAGTACCCTCTTTTGTACTGTTTTCTATATGCCATTAAGTGAATCATATGCAGTTGCAGTATTTAATTATCAATAGATGCATTAGTAATGATAAATACTGGTATCAAACAATGCTTCAGTGGGACTAATTAAAAACACAATGCCAGAATTTCACAAGATTGTTCTTCCCTCAACCGTTCAGTGGAGGCAGAACTTCCTGTTTTCTCATGAATGTGAACATTAATCATTAGCTTTTTCAGTTCTTCCTTTCCATGATATGAGGATCTTTCATTGCTCTCTTGCAGTTTAGGTCTCTCCTGGTAAATTATTAGGACAAGATTTATTCCAGTCACTTCTAGTTTTATGTATTAATCAAATATTCTACACAGAAGTAATATAAATTATGCTCTATATAAAGTCACTGTTATTAAAACATCTTACAGGTGAGCATCAAACCCATATATAACATTACAGGAATATTTATCAAATTTCTATACCATCCATCATATTTGCATGCCTCTGGATGGTTTACAAATGTATAGTTGATGCTGAAATTTCTTAATCTCAAGTGGGTTATTGATGGTCCAAAATTGCCCCAAAACCCATGCCAATGAGGTGGAAGTGTCTATCACATTTATGTATAAACAACTGTACTGGTTACCAGTTGCTTCAGTTCAAGGTGTCTATTTAGATGTACAAAACATTGCAGAGTTTAGCTCCAAGTTAACTGCAAGATCAACTAACCCTTTACAGTTCTCCCTGTGCTATCAAGACAACACATCTTTTGCAGATTCCACAACAAACGTATCTAATATTAATCAATCCTCATTTGATTTCCTTATGGGGGTTCTTTATTGTGAAATAAATTGCTACTGGAATTCAAGCGTGTCCCTTCTAATTAAAGTGTAATCCCTAACAGAAGCAATCTTTACCTTATCTATTTCTTATCTATTTCCAGATTTATATATAATCTAAGCCACTCAGGAATATCTCTATTTCCATCTCCCCTCATCTCAAAATTTCATTCTAACCTTCAAAAAGATTTTCATAGCATCCCCATATTGACAATTCTGAATATAACACCAGATAATTTTTTTAAAAAGTAATCAGGATTGAATTCAAATAGTTGTTGACATTCTATCTATTCTCCCAGCCTTGCCCAAGACATTCTTGGGAGGTCTTCTTCTAAAACAATCCTTCATTCTCCAAGGACATAAATTCAAGGTCAGATGTTGGACAGTATGAACCCATTAGCAACAAACTTCTATACTCACAATCATGACAATAAAATGCAGTCACTTTTCATGTGTGTCAAAAACTTACCAGAATTAACAAGGTTATTTGAATTGAACTAGAGAAGCCATTGCTCAACTATATTAATTTGCAGAATTAACCAGCATGATATTGCACGACAGGCCCAGAAAAGTCTAGTGTCGCCCCATTTTCTTCTCAATCAACAGGTACCAGTTTCAAGAAAATAAATGTTGTGACAATGCCGTAAAAAAAAACAACAACATTTTACTTAAGAATCCCAACATGTGAAAAAGGAACTCTCTCAATTTTGTGCACATTTGGGAATAAACTCTAAAATCACTTCTGAATCACATGTACTCCTGTGCAAATATAACCAAAATGACATGGCACACATTAAATGCTGCACCTTTTTTATGCAGAAGCCAATCCCAATGGATGAAACCCAAAAGAGACTTAAGAACTAACTTTGCTCATTTCCAAATGGAATCAAATACAATATATCTTGTCCTTTTGCAAAGCTTGCAACGGGGAAAAGGTCCCACAAAGTGGTTTTTTTTTTCTTTCTTTTCTTTTCAAAAAGCAACTGAACTTTCTGGGTTTTTTTTTTTTTCCTTTGAAAACATTTCGCTTCTCATCCAAGAAGCTCCTTAGTCCTGACTGAATAGTGGGGGAATAGGTGGGTTTATAATATTCTTTGCAGTCCTCTGCTCCGTTATCACTGTGAAGGTCGATCCTTAGCTTGCAAGGAACACCCAAGGTGGTCCAATTGCCTTTGGAAAAGCACCTTCGGGACAACCATGACCTGGGTGACCCAGAATCTCTACGGACATTTGCAGAGGAAGATTTTCTCTTCAAATCACAGACAGATCTGGATACAGCCGGGCTCCCAAACGATGCCCTTTCCCGGTGGGGGATCCCTGTGCAGTAAACTGCGCTTGACTAACGGGCACCCTCGGCTGACTCTCCGCTCCTCCTTGCCTGCGATCCAGGCTGGAGGACCTCTCCAGCGTCCCGTCAGCCGAGCCCAACCGGCTCGAAGCGGGTCGCCTTCCGGATGGGCTGATTTACAAGCCCATTCACGGTGGTTACGACCACCGCCCGCCTTGAGAAAGGCGCTAAAGGCTCCTCCACCCCCTCCCGGGACCGACCCCACACTCCGCCGTACCTGCTTCTGAACATCGGCATCGCTCAGCGCCATGTTGAACGCGGGCTAGAGAACGAGGAAAGGAACAGAAGGAGAAGCGTCCGTTCGAACCGGGACTCCCGCAGGCTGAAAGGGATCGAAGGGCCCAATCAGATCCGGTTTAAGTCACTCTCAGGGGTTGCCGCAGCTGACATACTACGTCATCACGGCCCCGCCCCTCATTTGCTCGCGTTCCACCAATGGGAAGGACTCGGTGACATCATCAACGCGGAAGGGGCCGTCTTTCACTCAAGGGACTTCGGGATTTGTAAGAGCGCGCTTTAGGATAGGATAGGATAGAATTTTTTTACTGGCCAAGTGTGATTGGACGCACAAGGAATTTGGCTTCGGTGGCATATGCTCTCGGTGTACACAAGGAGAATAAAATACATTCATCAAGAATAAAAAGATGCAGCGCTTAGTGATAGTCAAGGTTACTAATAAGCTATCACATCGTACTAGGAAACAAATAAAAACAATATAAATTGAAAGATACAAGCGACATGGTTATAGTAATAAGTGGGAAGAGATATAGAATAGAATAGAATAGAATAGAATAGAATAGAATAGAATAGAATAGAATAGAATAGAATAGAATAGAATAGAATTCTTTATTGGCAAAGTGTGATTGAACGCACAAGGAATTTGGCTTCGGTGGCGTATGCTCTCGGTGTACACAAGGAGAATAAAATACATTCATCAAGAATAAAAAGATGCAGCGCTTAGTGATAGTCAAGGTTACTAATAAGCTATCACATCGTACTAGGAAACAAATAAAAACAATATAAATTGAAAGATACAAGCGACATGGTTATAGTAATAAGTGGGAAGAGATATAGAATAGAATAGAATAGAATAGAATAGAATAGAATAGAATAGAATTCTTTATTGGCAAAGTGTGATTGGACGCACAAGGAATTTGGCTTCGGTGGCGTATGCTCTCGGTGTACACAAGGAGAATAAAATACATTCATCAAGAATAAAAAGATGCAGCGCTTAGTGATAGTCAAGGTTACTAATAAGCTATCACATCGTACTAGGAAACAAAAACAGTAAAAATTGAAAGATACAAGCGACATGGTTATAGTAATAAGTGGGAAGAGATAGATACTATAATAGAATTAGAATAGAATAGAACAGAACAGAATAGAATTCTTTATTGGCCAAGTGTGACTGGACACACAAGGAATTTGTCTTTGGTGTATATGCTCCCAGTGTACATAAGGAGAATAAAATACATTCATCAAGAATAAAAAGATACAGCACTTAGTGATAGTCAAGGTTACTAATAAGCTCTCAAGACCAGGGGGCCTAGAGATGGAGCTCTTGCTTCACAATCAGGAAGTTGTAAGTTCGATCCTAGGTAGAGGCAGATGTAGGGTCTCCTGCTTGGGCAGGGGGTTGGACTCCATGACCTGCAAGTGGTCCCTTCCAACTCTGTTAATCTGTTAATCAAATCGCACTAGGAAACAGAAACAATATAAATTGAAAGATAGAAGCAACATGGTTATAATAATAAGCGGGAAGAGATATACACTGCTCAAAAAAATAAAGGGAACACAAGCAGAAGACATCCGAGATCTGAATGAATGAAATAGCCTTATTAAATACTTTGTTCATTACATACAGTAGTTTTGTGTTCCCTTTAGTTGTTTGAGCAGTGTATAAACTACTGTATGTAAAAGAACGAAGTATTTAATAAGGCTATTTCATTCATTCAGATCTCGGATGTCTTCTGCTTGTGTTCTCTTTATTTTTTTGAGCAGTATATATACAAGTAAGGAAGAGAAGAATAGTATTACAGTCTTAGTAAATTATTTGACAATGTTCTGGGAATTAGTTGTTAAGCAGAGTGAGGACATTCGGGGAAAAAAATGTCCTTATGTCTAGTTGTTTTGGTGTGCAGTGCTCTATAGCGTCTTTTTGAGGGTAGAAGTTGAAACAATTTATGTCCAGGATGTGAGGGGTCTGTAGATATTTTCACAGCCCTTTTTTTGACTCGTGCAGTATACAGGTCCTTTCCGGCTCATGTCGGATAACCCATCTACATTAAGGAAAGCGATGGAAGGCTGTCCAAAAGTTCCTCGCTCCCCTCCTTTATTGATTTTTTTAAAGATTGAATCTGGATACAGTTAACGCAAGTTGATTGGCAAAACTGTTGTTCATTACCAAATTTCCAAGATCTCCCCAAGTTACATAATTAAGGGGGGGGGGGAAATAAATAGGGAAATTGTAAAGGCTGTGTTGATTCTATTCTATTCTATTCTATTATGTAATAATTCTATTCTATTCTATTCTATTCTATTCTATTCTGTTCTGTTCTATTCTATTCAGGAATTGATTCTTCTAAAAACTTTTCAAAATCTAAAATCTATTAAAATTAGCCCCTTGTGAGATATGTAGATTTGTTAGTACCAGTAGGAGGAAAGTAGAAGAAAACCATCTGTTGCTTTTTAATGTCTGAATAATAGAAAGGCAGTTGCAGGTCACGCAACAGGAATACTATGAAAGTTTGAACCTTTATCCGGAGTCAGTCATGGCCCAGATGGGTTGAAATACACTGAATCGCTCCAAGCCCTGGTTGTCTTTTGTCAATAAGCAGACAAAGCTTCAATGCTCAGTTCCTGTGAATGGGGAGGTGGAGCACTTAAGCTGCACATTTACTGGTAGATTGCTGTCATGAGTGGCTTTCCGGTATTGGCTGGCGCCAGAGGTGGGTTTCAGCAAGTTCTGACCAATTGTGGAGAAACTGGTAGCGGAAATTTTGAGTAGTTCGGAGAACCGGTAGTAAAAATTCTCACTGGCCCTGTCCCCATTTATTCTCTGCCTCCCAAATCCCAGCTGATCAGGAGGAAATGGGGATTTTGCAGTAACCTTCCCTCGGATTGGGGAGGGAATGGAGATTTTACAGTATCCTTCCCCTGCCATGCCCATGCCAAGCCACGCCCACCAAACCATGCCACGCCCACCAAGCCACACCCACAGAACTGGTAGTAAAAAAAATTGAAACCACCAATGGCTGGCGCACCACTTACAACGCATTTTGAACCAGGAGGCTCCTGGGCTGGATTGCTAGTATGCTTAGAGTGGGGCAATCTTTGGGGATGGCCAGAAAACTGCAGATTCCCCAAACTGTGGAGCGTTGAAGAGACAATGACATCTAGGAGACCGTAGGCCAGAAATTAACCTGGGGACTCAGAGGTCTTGTTTCTGTAGCTTTGAGTAGCCTTTCTATTCCAAATACTTGAAAAACTTACCAGTGTTTCTCAAATTTGCCTCTTTAAGATATATAGATTTCAACCATGGTGGTTGGAGAATTCTGGGATTTGAAGCCCAAACATCTTAATGTTGTCAAGTTTAAGGAACACTAGTTTACAACAAGTGTGCCTGTAACTAGGAGTATCATGGGGTGTGTGTGTGTGTGTGTGTGTGTGTGTATTAATTGCATATCTTCTCTTTTAGCTTCTATACTGCGTTTGCACCTTATTGTCCACGACGCAAAATGTATAAGTAGGAATAGGTTACAAAAACTGTGAAATAAACAAACAAATCGTCCAAGTATGAAGCTGGCCCGCTGAGACTATTGAAAGGAAGAAAAAAAAATCGTATAACTCTACATTTTCTATCTCTATGTCCGAGCGTTTAAACCACGTCGTTCTCAAAAATCCTCTCGCTAAGCCTCGCGGCGTGAATCTGCTTAGTCACCTCCTCCGCTACACCACGGGTGACGTCACACGCCCTCGCGCGCGCCCGCCGCCTTCAAAAAAAAAAACCCTTCTTCTGCCCTCGCCCGGCATGGCGGCCACGGCAGCTGCTTTTCTGGAGGAGTGACGGCGGGGGTGGGGGTGGGGGGAAGAGGAGGAGAAAGGAGGATGTTGCTGCGCGCGCAGCACCGACAGGCGGCAAGGGTCACTTTCGAGGGAGCGTCGCGCGCCCTCCCTCGCTTTGACCTCTGCCTCTTTTTTTTTTTTTTTTTTTTTTTTTTTAAATCGGTCTTATCCTCGCGAGACTCAGGTAAGAAGCCGAACGGCCAGGAAAGCCTCATCCTCCCAGTTCACTTCCCAGAAGGGGAGTGGAAAGAAAAGCTGCCTCAGGGTTCGTTCGCGCGTGGTTCCTCTTTGGTCGCGTGCCGTCCCGAGGGTGCTGGGCGGTTAGTTGCGCGCTCAGGGGGTGACTGACCCGGGAGGCGTGGGTGGGTGGGGAGGCCGAAGCCCTGATTCGTGGGTGCGTTGGAGAGGGCTACTCCCTTATCATCTTTCTCCCTTTCTCTCCCCCCCACCTTTTCGCGGTTTCCCCCTCCCCACTTTTACTCAGGTCGCCCCACGAGGGTCGCTGAGACCCCCCTCCCCTCCCTTCCCAGTCACCAAACGCTTCCCTTCATCTCTTGTGCGCCCCGGCGTCCTCAGAGTTAACTGTGGGGCATGGGTTTAGTAGTCACGGTTCTGTGCTGAGGGGTGGGAGCATCGTTTGGGCTCAGCAGGTGGAACTTGGCCTGGCCTGGTGCCTTCAGTGAGTCTCGGTGGGAAGGGCGGGGCTCATTCCTCTTGTCAAACCCCCCTCCCCCCCAAGGTTTCTGGGAGCTGCAGCCATTTGGGAGACTGTGGACCCCCCCCCCATATCTTTCCTCACTTAAAGGGAAGGAATGTAATGGAAAAGGGGGTACACGGTCTATGATTTGGTTACGTGGATAAGGTGGTCCACTTTGTGGGCTGATATAGGATAGCTCTTGTTTCTGTTTTGCCTGCCACAAGGATTAAAAATATTGTGGACTAAATAAGTTTTTGCCTGGCAGAGGCAGAATCAGTTGGTGGGATAGCCTTGTGATTATGCTGGGAGTACATACAATACATACCTTTGCAGAGGTAACTGTTAACTATTAATCAAGGCCTCCAGGTAGACCAGATCAAGAAACCACAAGAAAGAAAGGAAGGAAGGAAGAGAAGGAAGGAAGAAGAAAGAAAGAAAGAGAAGAAAGAAAGAAAGAAAGAAAGAAAGAAAGAAAGAAAAAGAAAGAAGAAAGAATTTTATTAGCCATAATAACAGAAATTTGCATGTCTGATTTTGCTGGTTTCCTCATCCCTCGTCCTCCTTTTTGCCTAAATAACAATTCTTTCATGTTTCCGTAAAAGTAACCTTTCTTACTCTCCATAATAACACTAACCCATTTGGTTAGAAGAAAGCACAAGATAGACAAAATAATTGGCCATAATCAGTTGGGATACAGAACAATCTTGCAGGCAAAAAAAATAAAATAAAATTGCATGGGCAGAAAAGGAACAAAAAAACCAAGAGGACTGCTGTTTGTGACTTGATAACTGAATATGGGTATAAAGTTTTGAATGGAATAGAGGCTGAGCTCTCCTGTTCTGCCTAAATAAAAATAATGATGTCTCTAGAACAGTAAGGCCACCTATCCCGAGAAGAAGCGAGTTAAAAAATCTAGAGGTGTTGTGGGAAGTAACTTCATATATTTGCTTTCATATAAATGGATTTTTTTTTTGTGATTGGCCATTTTCCCTATTGTAGTCATTTTGTAACATCCCAAAATTTGTTACTATTGTAACAAATTTTACAATCATTGTGAAACATGCAACAGATTTCTTATCTCAAAGTGTTTGATATATTTAAATTGATCCTTTAGACATTAAAAAGGGTTTTTTGTCTACCTCACTTTCCTTCATAATGTTAATTAGCTTTATATAGTCATATAGTAATAGGAAAATTATATACACTATTAAACTGAGAACTAGCAGATAGGTATTTTTTTTAACTTACAATAATTGAGTGAATTATTTGGGTATGGGAACTCTCTTCAGCATCTGGAGTTGTCAATCTGATTATCCATGATTTTTGGTTGAAACTCAAATAACTGACTGCTAAGTCATTATATGGTATATTGTTTATACCATATAAACAATATGGTATATTGCTTTACAATCACATATAGCGACAAAAATTCCAGTCCCAATTGGTGTCATTAACTGAGGACTACTTCTGTGTCATGAAATAGTTAACTATGTGTCTGTGTGTGCACATAAGTTTATGCATGCCTTCAAGTCAGTGTTGACGCCTGGCAACTGACTGGACTATTTAATGCAGTTTTCTTAACAAGAGTTCACAAACATATTGCCATTGACAGCTTTCTAGGGCTGAAAGAGAGTGGCTGGTAAGAGGTCACCCAGATGACTTCATGTTAAGCTGAGGCTAGAGCCCACAGTCTATATGTGGAGGATAGATACACAATTCCAGGAAAAAGATAACAACTGCTTTAAGGGCTAGAAGAGAAAGCAGTTTTACTAGATTAAAGCTGCAAACATATTACTAACTTATTTCCTACAGAAAAATAGACAGCTGATCAATTTATTTGCATATTTTATAGTACAAATTATGGTAGGAATATCTGCATCTAACGACTGCTTCTGTAAAATAAGTGACAGAATGACAAACATGGCCAGATTGGATTTATCTTTACAAAATTCCAAAATAACTTGAATAATAGCTGATAGTATTATTGAAATATATTATGCTGTTCATTTATTTAATTAGAAATTTGAAATATAGTTCACATAATGTCTGTTTTTTAAATGTATTTCGGCAGGCAATTCTTGGGCTAGTTGCAATTTATTAGTTGTACAGAGTGTCTAAACCAGCATTTCCAGGCAGCTAATTGCTGTAAAGGTCTTTCTCAAGCCCTGACTAGAGAGCTGACTTTCCTGCTTTCCTATTTAGTTCCTCCAGTTGTTGATCAACTATTCAGCAGGCTGTGGGGAACATTCAGATACAATGGAACTGGCAGTTGTGCCCTCTGTGCCCCTATCAGGGGGAAAAAAGGAATGGGTCAGAGGCAAACACCCAAAACCTAAAGAGAAGAGAATGCACATGTGAACAGACAATCCCAAAGTGATCAATAGGTCACTATAACTCACCCTGTTCCTTATAGGTCATGTAACTCATTTGTGGCAAAACAAGGTGGATTGTGCATATCTGCAAATTGTCATCAGTTGCTGTTAGGGAAACTCTTTAACACCAATACTTGTAACCACAATATAAGGTTGCTTATAAGCAAGGTTGAGGATAAAAGGAACATGGAAATATGGCAAAATTAAGCACAGTAGGAATTGTTTGTACAGTATTGAAAGGCAAGTGGGGAAAGACCTTTAATCATCTACAAGGACCCTAATATAATTATTACAATTTCTGTAATGAAGTATTTTAGAGGCTGGTATAGGTGTAAGTCACCAAATTAGGAAATCCACTAGTATTCTTTGCCAAGGACCATTTCAGATCTCAAGTTGCTTATTAATTTTCAAGAAGGCTATTTGAACTGAATGCACATTTTTCCCAGTCCTTCTATATTTCATGTTATTGCAGTTACAAAAACCCACAGTAAGAAAGTGTGAATATTAGAAATAGTAAACATAAAAAAGTGACTTTCATACTATTTGTATGTTTTTCCTGTTTATCAATTTCTAAACAGAAATCTGTGATGGAATTTCTTATGTTATTCAGGCAAAGAGCTTAGTAAAGCTGTGTCAATCTGTAGAGGATTTTATAGTAGAATAGAGTTCAAAGGAGCTGTTTATATTATCACATTCCATACAGGAATCCAAATTAAACTATCCATGACTAGTAGATGTCCAGCCCCTGATTGAACATATTTAATGAAGGGTTGTTCCAGCTCTCTGGGCAGTTGTTTCATCCTAAACAGTTCATCCTAAACTCTTATTTTTTTCATTTATTATCCTCCTCTAAACTATTCCAGGTAGTTTAGACTTATTAGAATAAAGTCTGACCAGTGCGGAATAAAATACATCTTTTAATATAACCTAACATTGCATTTGCTTTTTCTAAACCATTGTCACACCTATGAGTCATGTTCAGTTTGCAGTCTATTACTGCTATTCCAAGATCTTTTTTCACAAGTCCTGTCAGCAAGCCAGGTGATCCTAAAATACATCTAATGATAAATTTGACAACTTGCTATAAAGTTTATATAACTTCTTATTTCCTTAGATGTTGATATGTGAACCTGCAGTACAATAATAAATGTGTGTTGACATAATTGTGCTTGTGTGGTTGCAAATTTCAAAAATTAAATGTGTATGTGTATTTTTCCTTATTTAGATTATAAACGAAGAAAACATTACGTGGGCCATAATCCTACGGAATTTTGGAAGCCAACTCAATGGCATCCTCTACTGCTGTACCTGTAGGTTTTCATTATGAAACAAAATATGTTGTCCTCAATTATTTGGGTCTCTTGTCACAGGAAAAGCCTCAGGAACAGCCTTCTCTGTCCACTCAAGGTAAGATATTCAATTCAGCTGCAGTTAAATATGTAATAAATGGAATTTTAAAATATTTTTAAAATGTAAATTGTGAACACTGTTTTATTGAATGATAAGATAATACACCAAAGTCTGGTGCCAAGAAAAAAAGGTATTGATATTTTTCACTTAAGTAGCGTTGTCTATATTTGAAAGGGTCTTAATTTTACTTTTAATAAGTAATTCCATTGGGACTGGTCATCAAAATAATTTTAATACTAATTCTAAATGTTAAGCATATGAGTAATGTGTAACTTATTAAATCATCTATGGTAGTAATCGTAATAGTTAGCTTTATCTCTAGAGAAAAAATACCCTTAATACATATTTTGTACATGGGAACCATCAAACAATTCTGGAACATTAACAGTTCGTTTCCAGTTTTGTGAGTATTGTGCAGATGAATGTTATTTTAGTACTGCCCTACAATAAGAAGAGTAAATTTTATAATACCCTTGGAACAGGGCAGGTTGTTCTATATAATATTTTACCTGTATGGTGCCCAATCTTTACAGAATCATGGCAGTAGATACATAGCAAAACACAATAACATTTTGTTGTAAAGAACAGAACACCTCGGGTTCATAACCAAAAACAATAATTAATGCACAAAGAATAAGTAAATGAATGAATAAGCATCCAAATGTTGATGCCCATTCCTTGAAGGTCCTGCAGAAAAGTTTGATCTTAACAACTTCCAGAAGCCAACCACTGAGGAGCCAATCTGTGTTCTAGAGAAAACATTTCTAGAGCATTGGTGCCATGGTGGAAAAAGGGTACTTTATGGTCTCAGTCTTTTCACCGACCTCCTAAAATGGAAGTACTGTTGCAGAAATTTGTAGTTACATAAGAATCAGTGCTTCTTCTTCATAGCAAAAAAATAAAAAAAAAATAAAATAAAATTAAAGCTTTTTGTGAAATGAGACACTGCCATATATGCACCAGTCTGTGGCAGTCAGAAACTTTTCTAGAGGTGAGAAGCATGTTTTCTTCTGCAAACATGAATAAAAAGGAAAAAATAACAGAATAGTAGAATATTCTAGTTAAGAGAGTATACTATTTAAATAGTAAATGCAAGTAAAACACTTCTAAGAGTTAATATGTGCATTATTCTAAGAATGTCCCTGCGCTCAGTCACTCAAGTCCTCTTCATCTCTCAGTTGGACTATTGCAGCACACTCTACATGGAGCTGCCCTTGAAGAGTATATGGAAGCTTCAGCTGGTATAGAACACAGCTGTGCAGGCAGTTCTTGGTGCCCCTAGGATGGCCCATGTTACACCATTGTGAGCTGCACTGATTGCCAGTTTGCTTCCGGGTCTAATTCAAGGTATTGGAAGCCCTTAATGGCAACACCCTACCCTTTGTGGCATGAGTCCAAGTTATCTGAGAAACAAGGTCATCCTGATGGGATTAGTCTGCCTCACCCAAATTGGCAGAAAAGGCATACTGCAGGGCCCCATCGATCAAGGAACTTTGGCTGACGGAGTCCAGTAGAAGAGCCTTTTCTGCTGTGGCACCTGCCCTCTAGAACATCCTGCCCCCCACCTCCCGAGATGAGATCTATACCCTTCCTTCTGGCCTTCCGGAAAGGCTTCAAGATTTGGTTCGGCTAGCTGACCTGGAGCCCCAATTAACAAGTGGTATCTTGGAGTTAGTTAATGGATTTAGCCAGACCCCACCTCTTCCCCATGCACACATTGCTCCCTTCCTTTCTATCTTAATTAAATGAATTTCAAATGTATGGTTCTTATTTATTGTTTTAATTTTTTATATGGTATTTTAATTGTAGGACTGTAAGCTGCCTAGAGTTGCCTTGGTGAGATGGATGGCTTAAAAATTTAAAAATAAATAATCTTCCAGGAAATTAAATATCTCAGATTTGCGTATATTTATAGGTATTGATCCCCAAAGACGTCACTTTAATTAGTCTTAATTTTCTTCCAGTTCCCATTATATGTATTTACAGCACTATCCCACTAATGTAAATGTAAAAGGATTCAATAATAGGTGTAGTATTCCTTATGATTAGTTTTCTTCAGTTATGCTTTGCTGTTTAAAAAGTTTGCTTAAATTTTTCCATGTATTAAGTACACAGTCTTGACTTTCTAAGTTTATGATAAAATAAAGTACATTTGCTTTAGTGCAAATATATGTACTAGTGATTGATCTTTGCTGCTCATCCATGCACAGATCCATCTACGTTCTCACAAGCTGTAGAAAAAGAGATCTTGGAGAAAGTTAAAGCCGAAATTGAGGAAGAATTGAAACATCTTGATGAAGAAATTTTGGAAGGTCTGTACATATTGGTATACTTTTCTTCCTGTATTATTAATGCTATGAGGGGGTATTATTTTTCCTTCTTCCCAGAGGAAGGACTCTTAAAACAAACATCACTACCATGATTTGACCACTCACTTAACTTGTTAATCACAGCTTTTGAAATATTTGATATAAAGGTATAATCCAACAAGATTTAAATTAACTGTTTTGACAATTTTCATTGGAGGTTGAGCAGGCATGAATAAAAATAGAATTCCTACGTATTATTACTCTGTTTATTTTAGTATTATATGATGGGTTACCTTTTATTTTTCTGTACCTTTATTGTATTCTTCCTGAGTTGTATTCTTAATAATGTACACTTTAATGAATTCCTCTTTTTATAATATATTGTTTTTACTCGTGATATAAATCCTTGCTAAATGAATTCTGCTGTTTATTTTCAGCTTTCACTACAACTGGCTTTGACTGCCACACGTCTCCAGTATTTAGTCCTGCAAACCCTGAGACTTCAATTGAAGACTGCTTAGCTCATCTTGGAGAGAAAGTATTCCAAGAATTGAAAGAACCCATTGAAAAGGCATTAGAGATCCTACTTAGCAAGTGAGTTCTCATTTGCTTTGCTCAGCAGGAAGGTACTTGCTCTTAAAATTCTCACAATTTTGATAATGCTGATGTGACTGAATTTTGCTACAGCTTTTTGTTACCTTAATTGACTTGCTCTCAAAAGTATGTGCTTGCTGATTATTGCAGGAAATGAACTAGCACTTTTTCTATTATTTAAACCTGGAATTTTGATCCAACACAAAGAAAGCACATTTTTCATACCCAGTGGCCAACAAAATGAAATGGCCAACAAAATGAAAGGTTATTTATTAACATATGGCATATCATACATGGACTAGCAATATATATTAACGTTTCAACTATAAGTACAACCTAGTAAAATATAAATATTTAAAAGATCTATGTTCAAATATCAATGTCTAGAAGAGGGTTGTCAAACTCAAGGCCTGCGGGCTGGATCTGGCCAGTGGGGTGCCTAAATCTGGCCTGCGAGGCCGGCCTGGAAATATGAAAGAACCAGCTTGCAGTGCCTCTGGCGGTTAAAACGGGCTGCGTGCAGCCCCCTGCGCCTTGTTTTCACCCTCCATGGCCTTCTGCAGCACTCTGCCAGCTGAAAATGGCCCAAAAAATGAGCCAAAAACAGCCCTGAAAATGGGCCAATAAAGGCCCAAAAATGGCCTGAAAAACAGCCTGAAAATGGCCCGGAAAATAAGCCAAAAAGGGCCCTGAAAATGGACTGAAAAACGGCCCGAAAAACTACCTGAAAAATGGTCCGAAAAACAGCTTAAAATGGCCTGAAAAATGAGCCAAAAACGGGCCCGGCAGAGGTGCATGGAGGCCACATTATATTAAAAAAATAACAGGTTATTATTCATATTAGGTGAATCTTTCATCCCAAATATTCAATACTGGATGCTATATTGTAGGGCTAATACTGATATCTTTGTATTTTACAAACTACAAATGTTGCCAAACACATAGCGGGTGTACGTTTTCTATTAAAATTGCTTCTCTATTTTCATAGGGGAAGCACTCCTGACATTTAATAAGGTATCAAGTAGAAAAGTGGAACTTGCTGTAATGTAGGTCATCAATATGTGTTAACGTTAGGTAGGAAATTGATACCTTTGCTAAAACTACATTATTAGTTACTTATGCTTGCATAGATCAGATATAAACAATGATAATGCAGTATGGTCATTGAAGTATTCTGTTAAACTTTACATATATAAGAATCTGTCATATATACAGTACATACTTGTTGGTTTCCTTTTCCTGCCCTGATGTCTTTATCTAACTTTATTAAAGAAGTTATAACAAGTTGGCAAATTGGTCTCAGAAAGCAAAGCATGATCAGATATAGTACACTGGTTGTACTTTGATTGGGTTGTTGAAAAAATCGATATGTAAATTGAGATATTATAAAATCCAAGCATTCATGTTGTTAATACTATGAATGTTAATATGATAAGATAAAGAGTATCACAATAACTTGCTATATGTGATAGCTCCTCTGTGTTATATAATACTATAGATTACAAATTCAATTCCATTTTATTTTGGCCTGTGAGATAGATACAGCAGTGAATGGAATTTCAAACTGCAATAAGTTGTAAAAGAAAGAATTTTAAAAGGCATTGGAGTTTTATTCTATCTAGAAAAACTATTGTCTTTCTTAAACAAGCTTTGCAGTCTATAAAGCGTCTATAGAACCAAATATGGCAGTGGAAGATTTACAGTTGAGATTTCTCTGATTATCCTGAAAAACATGATATGTAAAATTTGAGAAATGATATTGCATTTAAGAACGGATCATCAACACAATTTTCCATTTTATAGTGATTTCTTCTCCGTCATACAAATGATTTTGGGGTAATTCTCTATTAGCATTGTTCATTTAAAATCAGGTACATAAATAAATCATAATAGAATTATTGGCTGATATTGTCACTGGAGTGAAGAAACACTAATTTGTATTCTGCTCAATACCAAATGGCTCTGTGTGATTTACAATATAGTAACAAGTCAAGTAAGTTACTTGACAGATTTCAGATGGGTATATATACTTTCTGTCAGCTTGTTGACAACAGCAAAAGCCTGTCTCTAGTATTTGATATATAGTAGCTATTGTATAATATATGCAGTTATGCAGTTATAATATACTGCATTTATGCAGTATAAGTGGCAATTTATTTCTCACTAAATTCTCAGTAAGATGTGCTAAGGTATACTAAATATTGTAATTAGGTTAACATTGTCTTCATAAATTGTTTTTAGGAATTTTTTTTTTAAAGTAAAGATAGTCCTCAGGTTATGCCATAACCGTTCAAAGTTATGCTGCTGCTGTGTAAGGGGGAGTTTTGATCAGTATTCAAAGATGCAGCTGTCACGCATTTCTTTGGTCTTGTGATTGCAATTCTAGCACTTGGCAAACAATTCGCAATTGTAGTGGTTGCAGCATTCTCTGATGATGTGAGTGCCCTTTGCAAAGTTCTCTGCCACCTTCCCACAAACAAAGTCAATTGAGAAGCTGGCAGGAGGTCACGGGTTGCTTCTGCTCTTGCTCCTGCTATTTTTAATCCTGAGGAGCCCCAGGTGGCATGGAGAATTCATACTTGGTTGGGTCTACCTGCCTACAGAACCAGCCCTCTGTAGTGCCCATCCACAGTACCTGCCCATAGCTCTCACCCAATTCTATAGATTATCATGAAGTGGTCATTCTGTGAGAACATTGAAAACAATGTGATAGGATAGTTAATATCGTAGAAGTAATAAATTTAAGTTGCTTGCAGAATTATATCTATGTAACAAAAATGTAAGTGATTGGAAGAGTTCAAAGTGGTTTGCTTCTATTATTAAACTGTATTAATATCTATGATTTATCATACAAATCAGAAAATTTTGACTTCTAAATAAGCCAGCTTCTAAATACACAATGTGAACCTGATTTTTAATTAACTAGAGAGTATAGTGATTAAATAATGTATTTTAACTGTAGCTAATTCAATCTAGGTTACATAAGATACATATATTAAAAACAGAATTTGAATCTTCCAATTTTTTTCCTGACTGAACTATTTAACTTTTCTTAGGAAGTCATTACACCCTGAATTCTGTATAAGAATGATGGGTTGCAAATTAAAATATTTAAGTTTCTGACAATGTCTGTTTATGTGGAGGGCAGTTGACACCTGCTCAAGACATGAAGCGTGGCAAAATTTGGTTAACACGGTGTTATACTTTTGCTGTTTGCTTTTCAAAGTCTGTATCATTTTTATCATCAGTTGTGTGGTTTAAACTGTTAATAGATTGGACCAACTTCTTGAAAGCAAATAACTTCTTTGGCCTTTTTGATTGGGTTAATGTGGTTAGTAGTGTACAGATATCATGAAAAATGCTATATTTTGCCTTTCTTTAGTTTCATTATCTTCCCTTTTGGTTTCTCTCATTCAGATCAGTGAATTATCAGGAATATAAAGAGAGGACGCAGGAAGCAGCAAGTCATGCCAGTGGATGGAGCAAGGTAATGAATGACCAGCTCACTTTTTAAAACTTCTTTTCAGTGGATATTGAGTCAGTGCCAGTTGAGTTACCTGAAAATACCCAATTTCTTAATTCTTAGTTAGATTCAGGATGGATGGATGGATGGACAGACAGATTTATTTAACATGGCTAGTTAGTGATGTCTGCAGCATTCATTCCTTTTCAGGGACATCTTTGAGACAACTCCGATTCACTAATAATTAGTTGGGAAAAATAATTGTTGTTGAGTAAGTACATTACATATTTAATATGTTTTGTTTACAGTGCATATTAATGCATGTATATGAAGCTTGAAGACATTGGAGTAGGTGATATGAAGGATAAACGGAAATCAGTAATGCAAACTAAAAATTATGATCCAGAAAAGGTCCTATTTGATTCCAGTAGCGGGGGTTTTTTTTAAGGCAAGGCTTTCAGTCTATTGCCTTATCAACAAAGAAATATTAGCATTGCTTTCTGACCCAAAAATTGTAAGTTGGCTGTAGCTTTCATCTACACCTCATTGCATTAACTGCAGAAAACAAATGAAATAACTTTTGGGCAATATTGTTTCATTTTCTTCATGAAATGACTGGGGAAGTCATCTAGAGGTTTAGGTTAAAGTGTCAGTAATATTTTGATTAGATGTAGTCCTATCTTCTTTCCATTTAGTAATCTTAAAAATGGGGGCTACTTTTAACCCAATAATCCTGCAAAACTTAAAACAAATGCTTGGAGGAAATTCTGAAATAATGTAAAAAAAAAAAAAGCTTAATTTTGATAAGCAATGAATGAAGAAACTTATTATGAGATAAATTAGCCTTCTGGACAATAACATAATTGACCAGTATTCTATTGAGTGTTATTCTAATATTCTTTCAGATTTGAACATGTTAAGGTTTTAACTTTTGCTCCTCTTATAAATAATATATGTATATTTTGATGGGCTTTTCTTCATATAAGTATACTGGGTATGCTTGCATGAATACTGTATGTCCACACACAAATGCATAACATGCATAAAATGCTTTAAATGTAGAAAATCTTATGCCACAATGTTACAGTTCCTGGTCCTTACTTTTTCTAGGTTTTAGTGCCCCTGGTGATTCTTCAGAGATTCTTGGTAGAGCTGTCCAAACGGGGCCAAGAACCACTTGGTGCACTTGTGAATTTTGGAGTGACCTATCTTGAAGATTATGTTGCAGATTACATCATCCAGCAAGGAGGATGGGTAAGACAGATAATATTTGACTATATATTTCTTCTGAAATGACAGCTTCAGATATGTTTATTTTAGTGTGACAATGGCTTTAACATAAAGCATATAGCTTTCCTTTTGAAAATAGCAGAGAATGATAAAAGATTTTGTTAAAACTGGATTTAAAATTCTCACTGGTCTCTGCATGAGACAAAGCTTATTCCTAAATAAATATTTTTTTTCTTGTGGAGTTTAAAATAATCTAATCTTCAGATTTTGAAAGAAGTATCAAACAGCAAAAAACATTTCCATTTTATCCATTTATACTAAACTTTAGTGAATATGATAAATTCTATCATTTTTTTTTCATTTTTTATTTTCTGATGATTGATGTTTTCTGGAGTTTCCTCTCCCTTTTTACATTTGATATGTATACTATTCTGAGTGGAAAACTCCTTGGTTTAATTGTATTTTCTTTTAAGCATCATAAGATTTTCTTTCCTCAATTTTATTAATCATTAAATATTAGGAAATTACCCTTCTAAAATATGGATAATTATTGTTCTACAAGAAATCAGTTTCATTTAAAATGTTATTTAAAGTAATGTTGAGTGTATAATGAAGCCTCCTTGAAACATAACAGTTCATTTCCTCCTTTTTTTCTTCTATTTTTGCAAAAGTTGTGAAGTGGAGCTTAGAGCACCCAGATTATTCCTTACTGGGAGACAGAACAACATTAGATTTAAACAGAATTAATCTGGGATTAGTGAAATTATCTCCAAGTAGTTTTAAAACCCCTCTATATTTGATAATATAGATTATGCTATTATATAAGTTATGTTCTATTTGATTTGTTATACATTTTTTTCTCATTCTCTCCCCTTCCTCCATTTTTTCCCTGCCTTGGTATAACACATGATTTAGATTTCATTTTATGAACTACCCTTGAAGCAGTGGTGAAATTCAAATTTTTTTTACTACCGGTTCTGTGGGCATGGCTTGGTGGGTGTGGCAGGGGAAGGATACTGCAAAATCCCCATTCCCTCTCCACTCTGGGGCCAGCCAGAGGTGGTATTTGCTGGTTCTCCGCACTACTCAAAATTTCTGCTACCAGTTCTCCAGGACCTGTCAGAACCTGCTGGATTTCATCCCTGCCTTGAAGTATGAAGCAGGATTCATATATCCAGCTACAATCTTAAATTTTAAATTGAATGAAAGTTAGCTTCCAGCTTGCCTTTGGCAGGCAAATAAAACTTTGGGCTTGCTTGTATGTTCATGCCATAGTTAAGAGTAGAATTATTAGGCAGCCAATATACTATTTTAGCAATCTTTTTTTTTTTTTATTGCAAAAGTTTTACAATTACATTTTCACCCCCTTTTTTTCCCCCTCCCCCTCAACCCACCCCAAACTTCCCAACCTCCCTAACCCACCCTAACCCTCCCCTCCCCCCGGACTTCCTCACAGTATACTCATGTCAAATAAAAGGAAAAACCCTCCTTTGTATATAAAACTTGAACCCCTCCCTCCCCCTTACAAATTTTCATCTTCATTACATTAACCTATTTCTATCTTAATATAACATTTTCAAATAAATTTTCATCCTGATTACCTTAAAAATATTTCTATCTTAATATAACATTTTCTAATAAATTTTCATCCTCAACCTTAAAAAATTTCTATCTTAATATAACATTTTCAAATAAAAGCTATTTGATACTTCCTAGTTTGATATTTGTTCTGAACATAATCTATCCACTTCTTCTATTCCCATTCATAAGTCTCTTAAGAACAATCTTTTAAATATGCTGAAATCTTTGCCATCTCTGCAAAACTGGCCATCTTCAAAGTCCATTCCTCAATCGTAGGCAGCGCTTCATTTTTCCAATATTTACCTATCAACAATCTTGCTGCTGTTATCATATACAATATCAATTTTGTTTCACCCGATGTAAAACCCTATACCCAATAAAAACAGTTGTGGAGAAAATTGAATTTTTTTCTTCAAAACATTCTGCATGACCCACCAAATTTTTATCCAAAAAGCCTTAACTTTCTTACAGGTCCACCAAACATGATAATATGTAGCGTCTAGACAATCACATCTCCAACATTTAGGCTGCACATTAGGGTACATACACGACAATTTTTTGGGGTCTAGATGCCATCTGTAAAACATTTTATAAAAATTTTCCCTCAGATTCTGCGACTGTGTAAATTTAACATTCTGAACCCAAATTTTTTCCCATGTTTCCAACATGACTGGTTCCTCAAAATTTTGTGCCCACTTAATCATGCAGTCTTTAACTAGTTCAGTTTCTGAATCCCTTTCTAACAAGACATTATAAAGTCTTTTAATATGCATTGGGCCTTTCTCTTTTATGTGTCTAACTAATTCTTCCTCATACATCATAATACCAGTTTTTTGGTCCTCTTTCCATCTCAATTGCAATTGATTATATTGTAACCAAGTTAGATTAATCCCTTCAGCCAACAATATCTGTAATGTCTTCAGCTGCCATCTGCCTGCATCTGTAAAAAGAACCTCTTTGTATAAAAACCCCCCGAGTGACATTATATTTGTATTCCACAAAGTATGACCAAGATCCAGCCATAGCGGTATTTTATAATCCCAATTGTTTCGGTGCTTCTTCCAAACTCTCAACAAAGAATCTCTAAGTATATGGCTTTTGAATACTTTATCCACTTTACTGTCATAAAATAAGTAAGCGTGCCATCCAAATTCCAAATCAAAACTTTCTGCGTTTAGTATTCCAGTCTTTTTTCCTCCAAACCAGTCACTTACTAAAGTCAAAGCTGCTGCATCATAATATAACTGTAGGTTTGGAAGTTTAAGACCTCCCCTTTCTGGAACGCCTTGCATGATTTTCATTTTTACTCTTGGTTTTTTCTCATTCCAGACAAACTTGTTCACACCAGTTTGCCATACTTTTAGTTGTTTATCATTTTTGAGCACCGGAATCATTTGAAACAAAAAAAGAAATCTTGGCAAAATGTTCATCTTAACTGCTGCTATTCTTCCAAGTAAAGACAGCTGCAGTTTTTTCCAAGTCTCCATATCTTTTTGCACCTCTCGCCACAACACCTCATAGTTATTTTGAAACAATTTCATATTTGATTCTGCAACCTGAACTCCTAGATATTTTACCTTTGGTACAATCTCAAAACCTGCCCTCCTTTCAAGCTCAAGTTTACGATCTTGTGTCATATTTTTAACTACCATCTTAGTTTTTTTCTGGTTCAATCTAAAACCTGAAACTTTACCATAGTCTTGTATAATGTCCTTCATCTGGATTATTGATTCCATTGGCTGTGTTAGGGTAACGACCAGATCGTCTGCAAATGCCTTTATTCTGTAATCCTCTTGCCTTATCATTATACCTTTCAAAGTATTAGAGTCCCTTATTGTGTTTAACAAGACTTCTAGTGTTAAAATAAACAACAATGGGGACAGCGGACATCCCTGTCTTGTTCCTTTTTCAATTTTAAACTCTGTTGTCAAACTTCCATTAATAATAATCTGTGCCTTTTGTTCTTGATAGATTGCTGAGACCGCCTGAATAAATTGGTCCCCAAAGTCCATCCTTTTTAAAGTCTTTAATAGAAAATTCCAGTCCACTTTATCAAAGGCCTTCTCTGCATCCAGAAAAACCAGCACTGCAGGAATCTGTTTATTCTTCTCAAGATATTCCAATAAATCTATTACTTGCCTTACATTATCATTCATGTGCCTACCCTCAATAAATCCCGCTTGGTCATCATGAATCACCTTTTGAATTACTGGCATCAATCTGTTGGCTAATACTTTTGCGTAAATTTTGTAATCCGTATTCAAGAGAGATATTGTTCTGTAGTTCTCTGGTTTTTTGGGACCTGCTTGTTCTTTTGGTATCAAAGAAATATAAGCTGTAGTCCATGATGGGGGTACTTTTCCCCCTTGTTGTATATTACAAAATAAGTCTCTAAGTTGTTCCACCATTTCTGCCTGCAGAGTTTTATAATACACTGCAGTCAGACCATCCGTTCCAGGAGCTTTAGCTGTTTTTAATTGTTTTATTGCTGCTATTATCTCCTCCTCTGTTATAGGATAATTCATTCTTTCCTTTTGTTGCTCAGTGATTTTTGTAACTCTTTTGTTGTCTAAATATTTTTCTATAAGTCCATTCTGCACCTCCTCTCTGGCATATAGTTTAGTGTAATATTCAAGAAAAGCTTCTTTTATTAATTTCTGTTGGAAAACTTCTTTCCCTCCAATATCAATACTATCAATAGTCCGTATGCTCTGTTTCTTCCTTAATGTGTAAGCCAACCACCTGCCCGGTTTATTGGCGTTGCAGAATTTATTATGCTTCGCGTATTGTAAATTTGTTGCAACTTGTTCCGCTATAAGCATTTGGAATTGGTCTTTCAAAAGTTTTATGACACCAAGTATTCTTTCATCTGTTGGGTTTTTAATAAGTAACTGTTCTTTGTTCTTTATTTCTGCTTCCAATTCAAGTCTTTTCTTTTGTCGAGTCAACCTATGTTTAGAGTTCATATATATAAGCACCCCTCTCATATAAGCTTTGCTTGCGTCCCACACAATTTCCATTGGGGTGCCTTTATTCAAATTCATTTCAAAAAACTCTTTCAAATACTTTTTAAGTTCTATTATATTTTTTTCATATCTGAACAAGTTTTCATTTAATCTCCAAGAGCGTCTCTCAGTCTTGCGTGTCTCAATTTCTATCCACACTGGGCTATGATCAGTCAAAGTTCTTGGCAGAATCTTTGTTCTTTTTGTCCTGACAAGTAAATCATCAGACAACAAGATGAAGTCAATCCTGGAAAAAGATCTATGTCTGTCAGAGAAGAAAGTATAATCCAGTTCTTTTGGGTTATGTATTCTCCAAATATCTTTTAATTCCAGGTCTTCTTTCATATCAAAAAAAGTCTGTGGTAATCTAATCCTTGACTTCGCCAAAGTCTTTTTGTCTAATTTAGAGTCAATTACTCCATTCCAATCTCCCATAATTAAAATAGATCTGTAATCCCATTGAAGTATTTTCGTATGCAGCATTTTATAAAAATAGTCCTGTTGTTGGTTAGGAGCATAAATTCCTATCAAAAGAATTTGATTATTAGCAGAAAGTAATTCAATTGCTACAAACCTGCCATCTTGATCAGCTTCTATAAGTTTGGCTGTTAATTTTTTATTTACGTAAATAACCACACCATTCTTTTTTTGGTTAGTTGAAGATATAAAATGTGTTCCTAATTTGGAATTTTTCAAATAGTTTTGATCTTGAGCTGTAATATGCGTTTCTTGTAAGCAAATTATATCATTATTATGTTGTTTTAAATATGCAAATACTTTCTTCCTTTTTTGTGTTACATTCAACCCATTCACATTCCAAGATAAACATTTAATCATCATTATTCTCTTTCTGGAGCAAAGAGCAGAACATTCGGATTTCATCCGAAATCTTCTGTCCTGCATTCCCCACAGCCCCAGCCTTTTCATCTTGTCTTTCCTGCTGTAACTTTTTTTAAGTTGCTTGGCTTTTGCTCGGGTTATACGCTGGTCCTTGACTTCAGCCACCCAAGCCGGCTCCAAGATTGGAGAAGGTTCCAGCAAAGGCTCATCCAGAAAACCTCCTTCAGCGCCCTTCAACTCCTCTGATTCCTGCTTAGATTGTTGTTGCGATTCTTGAGGTTGCTTCTTATCACTCTCTTTAATCTCCAAAACTGTAGATGTACGTGGGGATGGTGTTCTTTCTTTAAAGATATGAGTATAAAATTGCTCCGCCTTCTCCACAGTATTCAAACGGTGTTTCTCTCCCTTATATCTCAGAATTATGCCAGTTGGAGCGTCCCAACGAAATGGGATTTGATTATTCTGCAGTTCTTTAACAAGAAAGCCAAAATCTTTTCTGGATTTCAACATCTTAGGTGGAAGCTCCTTATAGACTGTAATCTTGGATCCGCTCACTTGCACAGAAGTGAGAAAAGATTTTTGCAGGATATCATTTCTTATTGCTCTGTCTGTAAAATATATGACCACATCTCTAGGCAATTGTCTTTGTCTGGCCACCCAAGAGTTGACTCTGTAAATTTTGTCTATTTTACAAAAGACCATATCAGGATTAATTTTTAAGATCACAGCTAGGGCTTCAGCACAGATCTGTCTCAAATCTTGTCTCTCCTCTTCTCTAATTCCTCGAAGCCGTATAGCAAATTCCATTGCCCGGAATTGCATCATAACGATCTCGTTCTCAACTCTCTGCATCTTGTCATCAACATCAAAAAATTTATGATCATTATTTTTCATCTTAGCATTAACTTCTAATTTAAATTCATCCACTTTTGACTCAACTTTCATAATAAATCCTGCCAGGCCAGACGCCACATCTGTTATTTTTTTGGTCACCTTCTTTTGGTTCTGCTGCATTTCCTGCATAATTTCCTGTTGAGACTTTTGAATTTTATCATCTATTTTATTTATTTTATCATCTATTTCCTGTTGAGCTTTTTGAAATTTGTCATCCAGGATATTTGAAATAAATTCTTTTAAATCTCCCATATCAAAATCTTTTTTCTGGGCTTGTGACTGCGTGTCCTGTTTGCGTGTGGGGGATCCCCCCCTGTTTTGCCTTCCTGCTTCTTTGAAGCCATCCTGCCACGTAGGCTAGCTTTTCTAAAAAGGGAGGTTCCGCTTCTTCTGCCACCTCCACAAAGCCTTCTAAAAAGGTCCCCCAGATTTAATCAAGGCAAAGCTATAATACAGCAAAGTCAAGTAAAAGGGAGAGATTTTCCTCTTGTTTCTGTTACAGCCGGAGCAACTTTATAGCAACTTTTTAACTTTGTAACAAAGCAAGATGACTTCACCAATCCACACCCGCTGATACATTTACTCTAATGCTGAGCGCCATATTTTTTCCAGTCACTTTCACTTATTCAGAAACTTTCACTTCAGTATAAAAGATTAGCAAAGAGCTAATACTTGCAGTTCAAGATTTCAGGGTTCAGGTAGATTTCAAGTGTTTATTTGGGTTATTTCCTCGCTCTTTAAAAGTTTCCTGCAGCCGGCTTGTTCTGCGGAAGCAGAGACGTCCCACACCGCCCGGAGTCTCAGCAGGTTGAAAGGGAGCCGCGCCTGTTTCCTCCCCAGAAACAATTCCCTGGGGGGGTTGCAGGGGCTCAACCTGTACCCTGCTGCCTCTTCTTCATAAATCCTAAGGATTTTGAAGATTTCAAGCCGCTTCGCAATCGAGAAGCGGCTCTACGAGTGGCGGTGCTGGCGGTGCTTAAAAAGGCACCGTCGCCGCCGAAGACGAGGAAACCGGAAGTCCCTATTTTAGCAATCTTAATGTCTACTTGTTTTTCCCTCAAATGGTTGGAGAGATGCAGCTTCTAATATAAATGCAGGGCACACACTATTTCCAACAGAAGCAAATCATGCTGTAGTTTGCAGTATGTCTATTTTAGGTTCGCCATTGGAGCATCCCAAAGGACCAGACCAGGGACAAATCATACCAGTGAAAATCTGGGTGGTCACTAAAATTTAGCATTGAACTAATTTACTACATGCAGTTTAAATCTGCAATTAGATATACTCAATTGCTACTGGATTAGAAGGGAGTAATTCATCCGTGAATTTCATCCGTCTATTTCATCCGTGTGGGTCACTTGTAAGACATTTTAGCTATTCAGACAGTTCTTGATTTACAGATCATTTAACAACCACATCACTTAGTGAAGGGAGTTCTGCCTCTAATTGTGATTGTATGGACTTCCTGTATGTGGTTAAATGATTAAGATGTGTGAATGTGTAATTGTTCAGTCATATCTCCATTCAATAATTCATTTTGATGGGTTTACAGGTCGCTTTCATTCCTCAATATATTTGATATATATTTATCCATATTTGTGCTATACTACATAGCTGTTCATGAAAATTTAGGGAATTTTACTTCTAAGAAGTTAGGAATGTTTACTGTGGAACACTGTTTGTAATGACTTTGGTTTTAATTATTTTAATTATTAAATCTCAGTGCTCACTCAAATACAAGGGTTGCTTAATGTCTTTATGAACTGGCTATTTATACTGGGATGGATACCTAGCAAGTTAGACAGACTTTCCAGAAGAGCTGTGATCTCAAAAGTCTCATCTTGTAGTTAAAGATAATCCTTTTCCAAAGGTGCTGGGTTGGTCTGCATCTGTACCAGCATGGATGGATGTAAGATAAAGAGCCAAAGCATAAACAAGACACACAGATGTTACTATCACTTGGACTTAGAGCATCTGGACAACTTTGTCAAGTTTAGTTAAGTGAAAAAGACTAAGCTGTTATCGGCTCCAAACACACTTTTTTCATTCTCATAAAACGTTGGATGCCCGAAAGAAATAAACTGCTTCACAGAATTTTTGAAATTATTAAAGCCTTTTGCATGTAACTACTTTTGCTAAAACTCTTCTGTAAATTAGGACTTTAAAATAATAGTACTGCTTAGAAACGCTGAAAGTAATGTTGGAATAGAAAAAGGGAGCAAATCTTGCTTCAATTCAAGGACTCAGGTGGAATCAATCCTTCTGAATTGACTATCATTATTAAATCCTTTGGACTTTCTGGATTATTTGTGAGGCTTAGTGGTGGTGCTGATGTAGCACTTCTATTCCTTACTAAATGGGAATTTTAGTAGTTAGCGTGAGAAGAGAGGTTGGTTTGGAGATTGTGCCAAATGTGGATTGCTATGAGGCTTTTCTTTTTCTCACTATCTTTTGACATTTACTTAGATCTTCACTTTGGGCCAGGCCACTGATGCAGTGGAACTTTTGATCCCTCATATAGGGGCTGTCGAGGTCTGAATGAGAAGAAACTAGGGGAAGCTGAATCCAAGCAAGACTAAGTTGCTGTTTATGCAAAAACCCAATTGTGGTGGAATGTTGTCTGGGGTTGCGGGGGAGGGCTCTTTCTCAGAGGACAAAGAGACATTGGAGCTGGGGAATGTCTGGTAGGCAGGAAGTGGCCAAGGATGGACCATTCCTAGCAATTTCCAGAACGCAGTAGTTCACTTATTGGTGGGTGAGAACTGCTTCTCACAACACCAGTGTTACAGATTCTGCATTGGTTACAGTAAGCTTTCAGGTACAGTTCAAAGTGCCATTTTTGACCTATGATGGCCTAGATGGCTTGGACCAAGTACTTTAAGGACCATCTTGAAACGCAATATAATTGTTCAGTTTAAATGTCACATATGGGGAAGTTGAAGGTTTTTTTCTCAGCAAAAGATGGAAGAGGTCAGAAGCTAATTCTTTTCAGCAGTGTTCCCTATTGTGTACTGATATTTTGAAGGGTACTCAAAAATGCTGTTTAGAAGACCTTTTAATAGTTATATTTTATTGGAGCTGCCTATGATAGTAGGATTTTGGTATTTTAAGATACCAAAATTAAATGGTTTTAGACTGTGTACCCCAAGAGTCTATTGGAAGTGTGGCGATATAAAAAATAAATAAGACTATTTCTACAAGTACTTTCCACATGCTTAACTAATTTTAATTGACAAGGGAGGAATAGTAGGTCAATCAGAACTGACCCCAGCTCACAGAAGAAAGACTCATTTTGTTTTCTTTGTAATTGGTTTCTTTATACTAAAATGCTTTGCTTTTAATTTTTTGAACTGAAATAATAGTTGCATAAAGATTGAGAAACAGTCAGCAATAAGGATAAACCAGTATTAAGGTTTTAAAACTATCTCTACATATTGAAGGACAGCGGAGATGTAGTTGCAATTCAGTCATGTCTATGTAAGCAGTAGGTATTGACCTAAATTAATGTGTCCACTAATCTACTCTGTTGCCAAACATTATATAGATTTTAAAAAGCAGAGAAGGGGAGTGATTTCTGTTGACTCATTCATCTTGTTTGTTTTTCTTAAGGTAGCATGCAAGTATTTTCAGAGATGAAATTTAATAAGATAAGAGACTAGCCCTTTAGCATTTTTATAGACAAAGGTTATTTTGCAAGCAGTACTTAGAAAGGGAAAGGTTTAGTATTTCTCCTTGGGTAAATTAAAAATGTCCACTCTAATTTGGCAGCAGCTTAGCTTCACAGATGCCCCAAAGCAGTATTAAGGCACAAGCTGATGTATGTACACTCCCTTTCCCTTATTCCATTCACTCACTCACTCTCCTCTGTGGGCAGCATCTGTTTCATGAGAAGCTTCTCTTGGAAAACTGCAGAATAGGAACAGTAAGCTTGGGTAAGGTTTTTCTACTGAGGTGATATATGCTTTAAATATCACCTTTTTCCTTATTTTCAGTGCTGCATAGACTTTTGGAAAAGGACATGAGAATTAGCACAGGAGTGAAAATGACTAAATATTGTTACTTGAATGTTATTTTTCTAATGTCAGGTATCTACTTGTGGGTTGTACTGCTTTTCAGTTCTTTGCATCATTAAAATCTTTGGAACGTTTAAATATATTTGAATTTAAAAGACAAAATGGAATTAGCAGTGCATAATTCAGTATTTTTTGTTTTTGGATGAAAGTTCATGGAATGATCTAAAGATTCCTTCACTGGTACATGATTGTATGGTTGATTGTTAAATATGATGTGTTATTTTAGTTTGTTTTGGTTCTAAAATTGGCAGTGTTTAAAATTCTGGTGAGTAAATTATAAGGAGAACATTTATTTTCTACTTAAACCATAATTGTTTGATTCCTACTTCTATCTGTTTTACTTTCCAGGGTCTAAAAATACTATGGGTTTTTTGAGACTTAATATTAAGATTTTGACTCTAAATGACGCAGCAGAAATTATTAGAGGTAATGCTAAACCAAGATAGCAATATACTTTGAAGATATTTAGATATGATAGTGTGCACTTACTAGTAGAATAATAATAATATGCACTCAGGTTTAATTTGGCTATGGAAATGAGATTCTTATTTCAGGAAAATTGGTATATTGTTATGAAACAATTGGTATGAAACCTGACTTTCATTTGGCACGTGAAATATTTTATACTACATGTTTCTAACAGCTACTCACGTTTTTCAGGGATTGATTTATTTGTTTAGTTCTTTCTTTCACACAGTGATTTAAAATGGAAGATAGTGGATTTTAATCAGCTTGATGTATCATATTTGATAGAAAGAAGCCTATATTATAGCTTATTCTTGTGCAAACTTATATGAAAACATCTTGTTTTTTGGTACAATAACTTGCAAATATTAAATAAATTTAGATATTCCTCATGTTTTGATTACAGGACTTCTGAAATTGCTTAGAAAATTCTAATAAGGCAACCTGAGATTGGATGGACATATTGCTTTTTAAAAATACAATATTTATGCTTTTGTTAATTGCCCTTACATTCATTTTTTTAAAGAAATGTTGACTAACAATACTAAAAACATAAAACATTGAGGTAAAAATGTAATATAGGATATAAAATAAATAACATAAAACAACAATATGATTATGTAAAGGTATGGATATGACCCACATCTGATCCTACTGGCTCTTGCTGATAGTCGGTTCCTGATGTTAAGTTACAGTTGAACGCTGGAGTTTTTTGGTTCAATAGATAGCGACATTACCATGGGCATCTTTGGATGCAGTATCTTCTTCTACTGGCATCTTAGAGACAATAAAAAGCCTGTAGTTTGGTTCATTAAGGTTTCTGTAGCCTGTGATGCAGCTTTAATTGAAATGGAAGAACTGCACACCTTTCTTCTGTGAGCTCAAAAATATAATTTGCATTAAATTACTCAGCTTTACGTTTCATGTACATCTGTTGTACACATATTTCAGTGTTCTAAACTTTAGGCATACTTGTGTAGAAAAGGCTCTAGATTCCCTAGCAAACTTTAACTTTGTATAGGACCTCTTTTTGTGGGATATTGTACCTATAAAGAATAGGTGATTCTGTTCCCGTCCTTATTTTCCTCGATTTCTTGCCATGAAACCTGCAAATTTGCATGTAAGAATTGCAGTTATGTCTGTTTTATCACCATGCCTCTTTACAGTCTTTTTTTTTTTTTTTTGACATTGAGAGAGGATTTTGCAGTAAATGTACAGTAGTCTGTTAGGATCCCATCAACAAATGGAGTATAGACATTAGATTCTGATTTGTTGTTGTTAGTCGCAAAGTCGTGTCCGACCCATCACGACCCCGTGGACAACGTTCCTCCAGGCCTTCCTGTCCTCTACCATCTCCCGGAGTCCATTTAAACTCACGCTGACTGTTTCAGTGACTCCATCCAACCACCTCATTCTCTGCCGTCCCGTTCTTCTTTTGCCCTCAGTCTTTCCTAGCATTAGGCTCTTCTCCAGTGAGTCCTTCCTTCTCATTAGGCGGCCAAAGTATTTGAGTATTTGAGATTCTGATTAAAGGTGGCGAAGGTTGTTGAGAGTGTGGTCGCGCGACAGTTTCCGCAATTCCTGGAGGAAACATCCTATCTGGATCCGTTCCAGTCTGGTTTCAGGCCTGGGCACAGCACGGAAACGGCATTGGTCGCGTTGGTCGATGATCTCTGGAGGGCTCGGGACAGGGGTTGTTCCTCTGTTCTGGGCCTGTTAGACCTCTCAGCGGCTTTTGATACCATCGACCATGGTATCATGCTGCACCGGTTGGAAGAGTTGGGGATGGGGGGCACCGTGTTACGGTGGTTCTCCTCCTTTCTCTCCGACCGGTCGCAGTTCGTGTTGGCAGGGGGGCAGAGGTCGACCTCGAGGCCTCTTATATATGGAGTGCCTCAGGGGTCGGTCCTCTCGCCCCTCCTGTTCAACATTTATGTGAAGCCGCTGGGCGAGATCATCCGTGGCTTTGGGGTGAGATACCATCAGTACGCTGATGACACTCAGCTGTACATTTCCACCCCAGGCCACCCCAACGATGCCCTTGAAGTGATGTCCCAGTGCCTGGAGGCTGTACGGATCTGGATGGGGAGGAACAGACTCAAGCTCAACCCTTCCAAGACTGAGTGGCTGTGGTTCCCGGCATCCCGATATAGTCAGTTGACTCCATCACTGACTATTGGGGGCGAGTCTTTGGCCCCCACAGAGAGGGCTCGCAATCTGGGCGTCCTCCTGGATACGCAGCTGTCTTTGGAGGAACATCTGACGGCTGTAACCAGGGGGACCTTTTATCAGGTTCGCCTGATCCGCCAGTTGCGGCCCTTTCTTGATCGGGATTCCTTGTGCACAGTCACTCACGCCCTCGTGACCTCTCGCCTTGACTACTGTAACGCTCTCTACATGGGGCTCCCCTTGAAGAGCACCCGGAGGCTCCAACTGGTCCAGAACGCAGCAGCGCGGGTAGTGACGGGAGCAGCATGGCGCTCCCATGTAACACCGCTCCTGCGCGAGCTGCACTGGCTCCCGGTGGTCTTCCGGGTGCGCTTCAAGGTGTTGGTTCTCACCTTTAAAGCGCTCCATGGCATAGGGCCTAGCTATCTTCGAGACCGCCTGCTGCCACCGACGACCTCCCATCGACCCGTGCGCTCCCACAGAGAGGGCCTCCTTGGGGTGCCATCAGCCAAACAATGTAGGCTGGTGACCCCCAGGGGGAGGGCCTTCTCTGTGGGGGCACCTACCCTCTGGAATCAGCTGCCCCCAGAGATAAGGAGAATCCAGGACCTCAGTGCCTTCCGCCGTGCCCTTAAAACCTTCTTTTTCCAACAAGCCGGGCTGGCCTAACTCTTTTTAAATGTTTTTAATTGTTTTTTTGTTTTTGTTTATTGTTTTAATTAATGGGGCCAAATTTATACATATTTTTAACTGTATTTTAATATTTGTATTTGATGTTTTTATTTGCCTGTTCACTGCCCTGAGTCCTCAGGGAGAAGGGCGGTATACAAGTTCAAAAATAAAATAAAAATAAAATAAAAATAAATATATATAAATTGTCAAGTGTTTTACCAAATACATTGCAATTTTTTGCAATAAATCTCATAGAAATAAATATGTCTATATTTTTACTAATATAGTAAAAAGCTATTTTCCCCAAGAATCTGGCTCCTGAAATGTGTAACAATTAAATGAATTACCTGTACTATTCTCCGAGGGATAATGAATTGCGTTGTTTCCAAAACATAAATAGTAGTACTGAAAAATTAACCTGTTTTTAAGCTTCTTTGTAGTGGTACTCTATTTTAGTAGATATGTGGAATTTAAAAAATAGCTAGATTTACATATATTCACAAATTAAGCAGAGTGGTAGAATATCGCCTCCAGGAAAAGTTTCTGATGTATTATCCATATCCCTCCTGAGTTTTCTTCTGATCTCTTAAGTTTTCCTTAGTAAAAGTAATATCTGATGGGAAAACCTATCCATGCCATGCCCTAAAGTAGAGAGAATTATGGGAACTTTTCCCTACAAGGTGCTATCACAATTATAAATGCTATTGCGCACTTCATTCGTTTTATGTTTTTCTGTGCCGAAGCAAGGCGGGGGGCGCGGCAGTAGAACAAGCCAGCCTAGAAACATGTAGAGCTCAGAGGAAAAGGAACCGTTCATGAGTGAATAACGTGTACTTTTCTCTGTTAGGCCATTCAGCCCATATGACAACTTGATCACTGAAAAGGAATGATGGGGGATTTGCAAATAAATGCTTGCTAGATGGCTGCCGGCCAGTCCTGTCTGAATGTGCTACATTCTATTAGCACAGATGGATGGATGTGAAAAGTGGCCATCAGTGGAAGTTCTAAGAGCTTTCCCTGAATAATGGATGAATGTTTCTGTCCTAATGACAAACAGGACTGCATAGTCTGTGCATTTAGCTTATTTTTCTATGTTGGCATAATAATTATTTAAGTTCTCTTGATTCAAATAAAGTAAATTAAACTTTTTAAAACTGTGATGAAATTTTATAATAGGTTTCTAGAATTGGGAAAAAAATTAACAGGAAACATTATTACTTTTTTTTGTTTGATCATGAGATTATTGTTAATTTTGGAAGGTATTAGAATGTAGAGCTGGGCAAAGATGTGAATTTATGGAGGATAAAATTTAAGCATGCACATTTTATATATTGGGAATAACTTGTACAAATTGAGATTTTTTTTCAGGATTGCATATGAACAGTGGAGGGCAGCATTGTAAGCTTAGGAAAAAATAAATTTGCTTTAAAGTCTACCACAGGATTTCTAACCAATCCAGCTATGTTCCTAGTTCTTTGAAGCTGTGTGCTGAGATTCAAATACTTAACCTGCTTTTGTCTTTTCAGCTAAAGCATTTGAGTATTATTATTGCATTCCTCTAAATCCTGTTACCCAATAAACTCTTCAAATGTGTTGATCGGTAAATAGAATTAAAACATGGTTGGATTTGGAAATCTGGTACTGACCCAAATAGAACAAATAAGTTATTCTTATGTTTAAATGCCATATCATGGAGTTTGTGTAAATGCACTACAGAGTAAAAAATAGTTCCAAAGTTTTATCACTTTCTCTATGAATATAAATTGCCTATTCAGTAGTAGCATAGTTTTCTTCTAATTTGTTTATTAAAATTCAGAACTTGGTTCTAATACCAGTAAGTGCTACTGCATACAGTTAGTCTTTGCTTAACAGCCATTTGTCCAGTGATTATTCAGAGTTCTGATGGCGCTGAATGAATGATAGTTGTGGCCAGTGCTTGAAGTAGTTGCAGTACTCCTGTTGGTCACATGATAAAAAAAACAGCCCTCATTTACAAGTGCAGCACTTCAACTCTCCCCACCTGCTGTCTCCCCCTATCTCCACTCTATACTCTACCAGTCACCCACTCCCGCCATTCCTAGCTGACATCTTCCCACTGCTGGCCTGGGATCCAGGTGCTGTGCAAGGGTGGAGCTAGCAGAAGAGGCAGGGTAGTGATGAGGCACTGACTTGCTGCCATCTTTACCCAGGGAACCTCTGCCTGCACCACCATCCTGCCTTCTCCACTAGCTCCATTCCACTGCTTCCTCCTTGGCTGGGCTCAGTGAGTTCCCTTTGGCAGACAAGGCTCCGTTGTGCTTGCTACCTACATCCTTTGGCTGCAGTTTGGCCAGTGCCTGGATCCTGGGCCAGCAGTGGAAGGAAGGAGACAGTGAAGGTCAGAGGGTGGGGTGGCCAAAAGGGAAGAGATGAGGGAAGATGGGAGCGGGGAGAGTTGAAGCAGAGGCAACTGCAAGACTGCCAGGCCTCATCTGCACGAGGCTGGAGAAGCTTGAGATCTTCATCTAAATATGGTTCAGTTTTCACCGAATGACCACAATCAGGACTTCTGGGACTGCCAAGTGAGCACTACCAGTATTTCAGATTCCTCTAGCTGTTAAATAATGTATATAGCTTAAAAGTATATGTTCTGAGCTCTGATGGTTTTGATGACTGCTATTTTCCCCTCCACCCAGGGAACTGTTTTTAGTTTGGATTCTGAAGAGGAAGAGTTCCATGGAATCATTGCTGAAGACAGCAATGACATCTACATCCTAACTAGTGACAACTCAGGCCAGGTGAGCCCACCTGAGTCACCCACAGTAACAACATCTTGGCAGTCGGAGAGCTTACCTGTTTCTTTGTCGGCCAGCCAGAGCTGGCATACAGAGAGCTTGCCAGTTTCGTTGGGGCCCGAGTCGTGGCAGCAAGTAGCTATGGATCCTGAAGAAGTCAAAAGCTTGGACAGCAATGGAGGTGGTGAAGAAAGGAGTGAAAACAACTCTTCAAATTCAGATATTGTACATGTTGAAAAGGAAGAGATACAAGAGAGTGTTGAGGAGGCAGCAGTGTCAGAAGTGGGCATGCACGCAAGTGCTAAAAAATTGAGCTTGCCAGAAGTCCCAGCTGCATTGCCGAAAACGGAGTCAGAGGCTGAAAGCTTGTTGATCAAAAGACTAAGCCCTTCTGCACCTTTGCCCACTGAGGGTCACAAAGAAGGGAGAGTAGTGGAATATCCTGATCCTGATCCTTTGATGTTGAGTAAAACTGCCAAACAACTAACTCCTTCAAGTGAAAAGGCTTCCCCCAAGCCTGAGAAAATACAGCTACCAGAAGAAGAAGCAAAACTACCGAGAGAGAGCTATTCTGAAGAGAAGTCGTCTGATGGAGAGGAGAAACCCATTCTTTTGCCAGAAGGCAAATCACTTCTGCTCTACGGTGGGGCAGCTGCAATAGCTATCCTGGCTGTCGCAGTAGGTGTAGTGCTGGCACTGAGGAAGAAGTAGTCAACTGTTCTCTTCAGAAATACTGCCTGAATTGGTTGCATTGACTTAAGGTTTGCTATGCCTCCTGTTAATGAGAAATCCGTGTAATGTGACAGGAAGGTGGGGCATGAGTTTACTGCTATTTCTAGGACAATCATGTTTTTAGTGGCCTGGGACTGGATCTTCCTCCTTAATTATAGGGGTAATATTGGAACTCCCTTGCACATTTAAGTATCTCAATATATCTGAAAAAATTGGGGTGGGGGGTGGGGGGTTGCTTATACACTGGAAATCGGATCAGGAAATCCCAGGGCAATGGAAAAGTCAATTGTTAACCCTGGAGAATTCCTTTATGTAGCTGCTATTGCAGCTTCTTTGTTCACCTCCACCTCTTGAATGAGAGGTTCTCTAATCATGTAGCATGAGGCTACTTCATACCCTTTTGTCTCAGCTTCCTCAGGTACTGCATTGCTCCCAAATTTTATGATTAAACCCCTAAAGCTATGAAATGAAAGCCTTCCATGTAAGGATGAAAGTATAATGCATTTTGGAGAAAGGTAATGTTTTTTTTTTATCATTGTACATTAAGCATTTTTGTGATCTGCTATTGTTGTGTCTCTGTCCCTATCCCCTCATTCATCCAGCTTTATCGTGTCAGTTTAGTTATCAAAGATACACTCCTTTCATGTAAGTACCTATCACCATTTTGATGAATGCAAAAGAAGAAAATATTTCCATGTAGTAACCAAAAAGGACAAGGTCAAGAATTGAATACTATATAGGTAGTCCTCGACCTGACAACCATTTGTTTAGTGACTGTTCAAAGTTACAATGGTACTGGAAAAAGTGACTTATGACCATTTTTTCACACTTAACGACCACTGCAGCATCCCCAGGGTCATATGATCAAAATTTGGGTGCTTGGCAGCTAGCATGTCTTATGATGGCTGCAGTGTCCTGGGGTCATGTGATCACTTTTGGCAAGCAAAGTCAATGGGGAAGCAAGATTCACTTAGCAACAATTTACTAACCTAACAACTGCAATGATTCACTTAACAACTGTGGCAAGAAAGGTCATAAAACGGGGCAAAACTCACTTAACTGTTTTGCTTAGCAACATAAATTTTGGGCCCAATTATGGTCATACGTCGAGTACTACTTCTACAGATTTAATTCAAAATTGTTTCAAAATGTATGAAGTATAAATAGAAAACTTGTCTGCAACTCTTTAAAGCAATTGTGCTTTAAAGCAATATGGAGGATTTCCCTCTAGATTTGCTGTTTCTCAGAAAAAGATAGTTGCTTTAGAAAGTTCAAAACAAGTGCTGTGATGCACTTCTGCAAGTTCCAAAACACTTTTTCTATCTAAACTTGAAGCAGTATGGCCCTACGAAATTCCAGTATTTAATAGATTAAAATCTGATTACTTATAGATTAAAATCTGATTTGTTAATTCAGTTGCAAGATTGGAACACAAGTTTACTTTTATCATTGTAATGAATTCAAAATCTTCAAGGAAATGACTCAGCAGTTAACTGAAATAGCATTTGTCTCAAAGGTGCTTTTTCCAAAAAGCAACTGGACTTTTTTTTCCCCCCCTTGAAAACGTTTCGCTTCTCATCCAAGCTTCTTCAGTTCTTGGATGAGAAGCAAAACATTTTCAAGGAAAAAAACCAAGGAAGTCCAGCTGCCTTTTGGAAAAGCGCCTTTGGGGCAACCATGACCTGGATGATTGAGAATGTCCATAGACACGAAATGGCATTTGTTTCTAATTTCCAGTTTCCTGGCCAATGGAGGAAAAATGATTTGAAACCATGTCTTGTAAAGCTCATGTAACTTTTCAGATAACTTCTTTTCTATGTGTAGACGATTCCTTTTTATTCCATCAGCTATAATTGGGCCCAGGAAAAAAAAATAAAATTGATCATTTATGTCAAATTGTTATTTTGTGTGTGTTGGAAAGCTCTGATGGTGACATTGTCATCAGTAACATAGTATCACAGGTTTTTACTTGAACAGTAACATGGCAGCAGCCTCTTTTTACATATTTTGGATATGAGCTACAATTTCCTCTTTCCCTTCCCATTAAACCTATTATTAAAAAAATCAAATTTGATGATAGAGTTGGGAGTGTTTTACCCTGTTTCCCCAAAAATAAGACATCCCCTGATAATAAGCCCAATCAGGCTTTTTGAGTGCATAGCAATAAGGCCAAGTGCTTATGTCAGGGTTCAAAAAAATATAAGACGGTCTTATTTTCGGGGAAACACGGTAGTTACATCCCATCTCTAGTCAGTATGCATGTCTGAGAGGCTACACCTATAAACATTTGTGTTCACATACTATAGGACGCTTGGTGTAATATATAAGTATTTACAAGGAAGTCTTGATTAAATATACATGCACTTTTTCATAGTACTCATCATGCATTTTTCAGAATGAAGTGCCTCAGTGTGTTCCAGTGGGGTTAACTGTTTTCTGCCCCAGAATCAAAAATCTAGCTGTAACCACAAGTTACATTTTTTTAATGTGTAGGGGTGGGAGTGGGGTGGGGAGGAAACTGATATTGGACATATTAAATAATTATGTTTTGATAGAAGCATTGTTGCTAAAAGATTGCTATAGATTTCGACTGCAGCTTATCCTCTTATCTACAGTAAATGACGGAGGAAATACAGGTAGCCCTCGACTTACAATAGTTCATTTAGTGACTGTTCAAAGCAGCACTGAAAAAAAGTGATGCATGACCGTTTTTCATAACTGTTGCAGTATCCCCGTGGTCACATGATCAAAATTCAGACACTTGGAGACTGACTGATATTTATGACGGTTGTAGTGTCCTGAGATCATGTGATGACCTTTTGTGACCTGACAAAGCAAAGTCAATGCGGAAGTCAGATTCACTTAACAACCAGGTTACTTAACAACTGCAAAGATTCACTTAAGAACTGTGGTAAGAAAGATTGTTAAATAGGGCAAAACTCACTTAAGAAATGTCTCAGTTTTGAACTCAATTGTGGTCGTAAGTTGAGGACTACCTGTAATCAGTGTAAGGTTAAATATCAATCCATTTTGTCCAATTTCAGCCGTGTCTATTTGAACAGAAGATAACAGACTGAACACCTGAGATACCTTCTCTTTCATTTCCAGGATGATTACTTAGTTATAGCTATGCTCATTCAAATGATCCAATATCTCAACCAATAAATAGTGAGATCATTTACTTTTCATAGCCAGTAAAATGCTAGAGTGCTAAGGATTAGAATTAGGGGGAATGATGAATTAACCCTTTCAAATACGGATATATTGCAACTTGATTATAGATTACCTAATTTCTGAATTTAAGGGGCAAATTTTCCAGTTTTGACTATTGGTGCTTCATAATGGATTAGACCTTGGTTAAGATGTGAAAACTTGTATTTGGTTTTTTGGAACGGCAGTCATTAATTCTGTAGAAAACATTACCATATCTTTCCCAGTGCTAGTGAAATGAAGACAAAGTAAAGGTACACCAGTAGGATTTCAATAATATGTGTTATATACCTGTCACTTCAAAATACTTCATAGTTCTGCAATAGAAGTTCTACAATGTTGTTGGACTAAATGCTGCAAACTACACTTACTTTCTCCTTCCTGCTGCTTCCAGTGGGGAAAAAGGCTTGAGATGTAGTAAAAGCAGTTTTGCTGCCTATCGAAATACTCGTTTCCTTTATGTGATATACTTTTGGTTCCTGAACTACCTGCCGTGGATGACCTGCAAGAGTTCTTGAAAGCAAAATAAGTGTCATGCTTGCTTAATGTTTTGCACAATAAGCTGGAGCTGAGCAATTATTTTAACAAATAGATGCTTCAGAACCCGCTTGTGCATATCTGAAGCATTTCTACATTGTGGCTTTTAATCTGGTTAGAAAGCTGCCTGTCTGATCTTGTTTGTACACTGATCCAGGAAAAGAGATTTGCCTGTATTTATGGCTTGAAAACCTTTCCAAGAATTCATAGAGCCCTAAAATAACCCATGCTAGTGAAAAAATTAAGCCATTTGATGATTTCTTCTTGAACTACAGTACTATTATTACTTTGTGCTAACAGTTTCATGAGGATGCACAACTCTTCTTCTTAGCATTGGACGTGTTGAGGCAGAGTGGTATTTCCTTAAGCTGTATGATCATAATTATTTCCCTGGAGCTATTTTAAGAAACACGGTGAGGAGGGCAGACATAATCACCATCTTACTGTTACAGGCTTCTACTGTATGAATTGAAAAATACTGCTTCCAGTGTTAAAAACAAGTGTTCCTACTGTTTATAAAAGATTATGTGTATTTTTGCTTGACCAATAATCTCAAGTAAGAGTATGCCCTTATTTGTATTTTATTAAAGTTAAATTTTGAAGAAAAAGAGTGTGGGTTTTTATTAGCTGGCGCAAAATATACTATTTTAAAAATGTATTAGCTGTAAAAAAAGAACGGCTTTGGCCTTCCACAAGTTGGTTTTTCCTCAGATATAATCCATACTTGGGTCAGAAAGCCTGCACAGTTGAAAAATCAAAGCACAAAAAAGAGAGCCATATCTATTTAAATATTTAGAGTTATATTCATTCAAATGACCCAAATATCTCAACCAATAAATAGTGAGATTCCATTGTTCTTGCCAGTACAAGCTAGAATTTTTCAGTTTACTTTTCAAACATCTACCAATCTAAATCACAGTGTCAAAAACAAGTATATAAATCTTTCAAGTCAATTGATAAAATGTAATGTTTTTGTAAACAATTTCCAACTTCATTTCTAACTTTAATACAGAGACCATCAAATATTTAAAAATTGTACTATGGCTATCACTTATCTCCCCCCCCCCCCCAATTAAAATCTATAGTCCAGCAATGGCCAAACCCAAAGCAGAAAGAATTACAAATATTATAATTGACCTTTACTGTATTGGTGTCATTTGAAAATAGGCAATTTCCTTTCCTAATATGTCCACAAAACCCATAGTAAAGATAATCAGCCTCAGTTGAGAACACCAATTGTTTCTGGCTTGTGCATTAATGCTGTCTATTAAATATGAAAAATACACATTTTAATTTTTTAAGACTTTATATTATGGCAATTTTTAAATGGCAGATAAATGGAACAGAATAGCATGCATTTTTTAAAAAAATTCGCAACTATAAATCAAGCATATTCCATCAACTATTCACTTAAATAGCAAGTGGCAGAACAGACTGTCTAATGGTATTGTAAGGTGGTCATTAGCTTCTATTCTTCAAGGAGAGATGCCATCAACACCTGAGAATATTAATTTTATTCCTGAGAATAATAAACCACTTTGCTTTTTTCTTCAAGGGACATAAAAAATGGTCCAAGATTTCAAGTAGAAAAGGAAGGTTGCCAATTCATATTTCAGTCAACTATGTAGAATAATGAAGTTACTATTGATAAAAAGTTCAAAAATGTCTTAAAATACCAAAATGACACGATTTTTCTTAATCTTTAAAAACTTTTTAAAAAAACAAATGACTTCGTGCATGCAGATGTGCATCCCTTTTGTTCAGTTCTAGAAGAGAGAGAGAGAGAGAGAGAGAGAGAATTAGATGCATCCACTACAACTGTTAGTTACATTAAGAAAATGATTCTTCAGATATTTTCTAAACTAGCTAACCAAGAATGTATCAAGACAAGCTGAAAATCAGCACAAGATTGCACATTCTGTCCCCTGTAAGATCCAATATATTGTATAGTGCTTAGATATCACACAATAGACATAGACAACTTGCATTTTACCCTCGGACATAGTGCAAGCCTAGTTTACTTAATGTATAATTCATTGAGTTGAATTAACTGAATAAACCATGTTTAATTTGTGACCTTTGTCCATCACTCCCTGATCTAATTAAGAGTGTATTGAAGAGGTTTTGCATAAAATGTTAATTCTCAACAAATTCAGGACATGTTTTAGGTCATTTAAGGATACCACTTACAGCTACAGAATTGGCCGTTTAAATATACAATACAGTATTGAATCTGCTTTTAACAGGAATTGGAACCACTTCTTGGCCTCCAAAGAGCTCTCACGGAGTCAGCGTAATACAGGTAGTCCTTGATTTACATTTGTTTAGTGATCATTCAAAGTTATAACAGCACTGAAAAAAGTAACCTATGGCCATTGCAACATCCCCATGGTCACATGATCAAAATGGCAAGCGGCATATATTTATGATGGTTGTGTCCTGGGGTCATGTGATCACTTTTTGTGACCTTTTGACAAGCCAAGTCAATGGGGAAGCCAGGTTCACTTAGCAACAATTTACTAACCTAACTACTGCAATGATTCACTTAAGAACTATGCAAAGACACAAAATTCACTTAACCACTGTCTTGCTTAACAATGGAAATTTCGGGCTCCATTGTGATCATAAATCTAGTACTACATGTAGAAGTGGATCAAGCCAAAACTCCTAGGCTGCCACTGTTTCCAGGTTTTCCCAACACCTTGGAGCTAAGAAACCGTTTTCCTGCTTTTTGGCTTTCTGGGTAGGAGGGCTGAGCAGGAACTAAACCCCAAGGGGAAATTTCCCACACCACCTTTTCAGCATTAGGTTATAAGACTTTAAATTAACCCTCCTTGAAAGAGGTCTAAGAATCACCCTTATAAATGTATTTAAATCAGCATTTCTCAAACTTGGCAGCTTTTAAGACGTGGCTTTATATTCTCAGAATTCCTCAATCAGCCAACCATCTCCTCTGATTTGGAGATGAATATAACTAGAATGTAATGCTGTGATTTGATCTATAATCACCTCAGGTCCCAAATTGTTCACATAATCGTGGAGGTTCTGGTTGATATAATTCACTGTTGTGCTGAACACCTGCTGCAACAACGCAGGGACTACGTTGACTACTTTTTTGGCCAAAATCATTGCGGCCATTAACATGGCTTTTTCCTGTTCCATATCCGGAGGCATCCTTGCCACAACGTTCCTCACTGCTTCAGACAGATGCTGGGTGATAGAATAGAATTCTTTATTAGCCAAGTGTGATTGGACATATAAGGAATTTGTCTTTGTACATATGCTCTCAGTGTACATAAAAGAAAAGATACATTCGTCAAGAATCATAAGGTACAACACTTAATGATAGTCATGGGGAACAAATAAGCATCAAATCATATTAGGAAACAGTCAATATAAATCAAGGATACCAGCAACCAGGTTACAGTCATACAGTCATAAGTGGGAGGAGATGGGTGATAGGAACTGTGAGAAGATTAATAGTAATGCAGACTTAATAACTAGTTTGACAGTGTTGAGGGAATTATTCGTTTAGCAGAGTGATGGTGTTCGGGGAAAAACTGTTCTTGTGTCTATTTGTGATCACCTACAGAAGCAGAAGAACAAATCTCTAAAATGCTGCTCTTCCATCCTCTTGAATCTAATCCAGTCAGATGCTAGATTTTTCTTCTGACTGTGATAAAGACTACAACTAAAAAACTTTACAAATAAAATGTAAATTAATGGTCACTGTTAACTATGAGAGAAGCCTTATAGTGTCAATTATGTACAAAGTGTAACAACATTCAGTTACTAATTACAGTTAATTGTACCATTCCAACATGTATGAATGGAGGGATGTATCCTCATGCCTTCACTGGAGTTTTGTGTCTTCTATTCCTTTTTTATCAGCTAAGGAGATACTTCAAAGATCATCCAAATTCAACTTTTTAGCTTTATTCTGCAACACAACTGCCCTCCCAATTCATTCTTCAATTAAGTTGCAGAACACTGAGCTACTTCCAATCACCTAATGCCATTTACTAGGTACACAAGTGGTATTTGAAAAAAGAAGTTATGACTGACAAAAAGAAAACAACCCTTAAAAAAACCTCACAAATACAGGGTTCATTTTCTCATTAAAGTCCTCCAGTGCTATCTTATTAAACTCTAAGTTTCTTCTCTTTCTCACCTGACTGGACACATTTTCCATCATGAATTGTTGTGCCAGATTGTTCACAAATGAGTCCTCAATCTCATCAGCCAGTTGATCACCAATTACAGCCAACCGCGCTCCTATTTTCCGGAAAGTTTCCTCATTGGCCACTGAATTTAATTCCATGAATGAAAAAGACAAAGAACAAATTGGCTTTCAAGCATGCAAGAAACATTGTGCAACCTATAGATCATAGCTAATGTTAGAACACTGGATTTAGGACAAGATTGGACACTGCATATGATTTCTATGTCAGAATGCACGTAGATGTTTTAAAGCCCATCCCAGCTTTAAACCAGGCATTTGGCTGGAAGTGCACTGATGCTTTGCATTAGCTAAAGACCCTCCAACATTAACAAGTGAATTAAATTGCAGTGATGGACAACCTAATGAGAATGATTAATTAGATAGCTTTTAAATTAATTTTATTTTGGAAGGAGGCAAAGGAATTCTAATGCCATCCCTTGCAAAAAAAAAAAAAAAAAAATAGTGTCCTCTAGTTGTGGAGGACTCTTAATTCCCACCCACAAGGAAAAGAAGCATTTAGTTTAGAGGTCTTCAAACTTGGCAGCTTTAAGACTTGTGGACTTCAACTCCCAGCTATGCTGGCTGGAGAATTCTGGGAGTTGAAGTCCACAAATCTTAAAGCTGCCAAGTTTGAAGACCTCTGATTTAGTTCATCTCATTTGGAAGTCACATACTTTGGAAGGAACAAATTAGGTGGGAGTTCAAGACATCTGCAGAAATATTCAGGTAGTCCTCGACTTATGATCACAATTGGGGACCAGAATTTCTCTTGGTTACTGAGTTGTGCCTGATTTTATGACCTTTTTTGTCACCATTGTTATGCAAATCACTACAGTTGTTTTAAGTAAATCATATGATCATTCAATGAATCAGGCTTCCACTCACTGACTTTGCTTCTCAGAAGCCAGCTGGGAAGGTCCCAAATGGTAAATGCATGACCAATGTTGCAACCATTGTAAATACACGCTGGTTGCCAACGACTTAAGTTTTTAACTCAAGTTAAAAACAGATGGAGATGCTGCAATGTTTGTCAGTATGAGGACTAATTGTAAATTAAATTTTTCAGTGCCATTGTAACTTCAAACGGTCACTAAACGAATGGCTGCATGCTGAGGACTACCTGTATTAAGGTGTAGAAGGCCACTGTACTATTGAACCAGTGTTCCAGCTCAACGGTCAATAAATTAATGTCAATGCAAAAAAAAAAAAAATCTGTGAGCAAGGATGGATGTGTACAGGGCTCCTTCTCCTAGAAACCTGCTTCTTTCTGCTCTTAACAATTGACAACCTAGTATCTACAGGTAGAAGTTAGTCCACTTACCTTCAAAACACTGGCTGCTCTATAGAAATATGGTTAAAAATATGCCACCCGCTACCCACTTTAAGAGTTCAACATTTGGGTGTAGTTTGAAATTTCATGAGGTTTTGATAATTTTGGCAGAATTTCATCATTGGAAAGAGGACACATGTTGAGCCTAACAAAGTTGTTACCCAGGTGTTAATAATAGTTCCTTTGTTATTCAAACTGAAAAGTAGGAGAAAAAGAATTTTGCTCACCCAATGTTCTGTCTTCTACTCGTCCAAAATTATTGCCATCTGTCTGAAGCTCCCCATCATCATATACACTGTAAGGTACTAACAACTGTTTTTTCAAACTACAAAGCTTGGAAGCAAAAGTAACACCCGAGGAGTTTTCCAGGAAGGAGTAGAGAACAATACCGGCAACTTCTATATTATCATAATGGCCACTCTGTTTGGAGAGACACAAAACATTCATTTCTTATTATTAATAACGAATAGGAATCTACCTGTAATAATTTTGAATTGGAACATTAACAGCTCCTTCCCCCCCCCCCCCCCCCCCGCCCCACTATCTCATCAGCTAATATTTAGTTCTTATTTAGAGAATGTGCAGGCCCTACATGACAGGATGAGGAGTAGGAATGTACCCGTGATAATTTTGAATTTGAAAATTAATAGCTCCTTTCCCCCCAAAATCACATCAGCTAATATTTAATTCTTCATTTCATAGCTACTGAATGGACTCAGTCTTTGCTAAACTGGCTGCTAGTGGGAAGGGATGTTGCCCGTTAGTACCACTAACACCTTGGACATTGAGAAGAAAACAAATTGTACAACTTTTAAAAAGAAAATTCCTCCTGAATAAACAATAAGCATTGAATCAAAAGACAAACCCATGTGATATTTGTTAGTAATTTTGAATCCAACCTGATTCATTGTAGCTACTGAAACAAGGCAACTGGATTATCTTTGATTTTCAGAAGCCGTATATCCTCTATCTGGAAAAGAGAAATTACAAACAAAAAGTGTTGTTGTGAAAATGCTGACAAGAGGGCATGTTTCCACAAATTTTAGAAGAAAAGGGGATAAAACCTGTCTGGTAATGGTAGTAAGTCAAACTTCTCCAAATCTACCTTCAGGTCCTATAATTGGTTCTATATAAGAACATGCTACAGTGTTTACTAGAAAGGTGAGGATTTACATAAAGCATATATAGGATGTAGATTAAAAATAAGTGGAGGTTCAATTATACTATTGTGGCTGCCATCTTGACTGTTCTGGGCAAAGTAGAAAGTGCCTTAAAAGAACTCAACTTTTCTTTCAATCCCTCAAATGAGGGTAAGAAGTGAAGATTAAGTGAATAGAATAGAATTCTTGATTGGCCAAGTGTGATTGGACACACAAGGAATTTGTCTTTGGTGCATATGCTCTCAGTGTACATAAAAAGACAAGATACATTCATCAAGAATCACAAGGCACAACATCCAGTGACAGTCATACGGTACAATAAGCAATCAAATCATACTAGGAAACAATATCAATATAAATCGCAAGGATACAAGCAACAAAGTTACAGTCATGCAGTCACAAGTGGGAGGAGATGGGTGACAGGAACGATGAGAAGACCAATAGCAATAGCAATGCAGACTTAGTGAATAGTTTGACAGTGTTGAGGGAATTATTTGTTTAGCAAGAGTGATGGCGTTCAGGGAAAAACTGTTCTTGTGTCTAGTTGTTCTGGTGTGCAGTGCTCTATTAGCATCGTTTTGAGGGTAGGAGTTGAAGCAATTTATGTCCAGGATGTGAGGGGTCTGTAAATATTTCCACAGCCCTCTTTTTGACTCGTGCAGTATACAGGTCCTCAGTGGAAGGCAGGTTGGTAGCCATTGTTTTTTCTGCAGTTCTAATTATCCTCTGTGTCTGTGTTGTTGGGTTGCAGAACCAAACCAGACAGTTATAGAGGTGCAGATGACAGACCTTTCCCATATTTATCCACCTTGCCCTCTAGGATCTCTTCCAAGTGTTCCATTTAAAAATGATCTATAAATATCTTCGAGAAGATAATTTTAAATAGTGCCATCTACCTGCAGAATGCTACTCTGGAAAAGCCTGTCTGGCTTTCAATGTACCTCTTAAATTTCTTTGATCCAGAGGGACAAAGACCTCTCCAAAAAGTTGTCTTTCCTCGCTCTCAAGATTATGAGCCATAAAAGGAGCGATTGCAACGACTTTCCTCTCTTCTCATCCAGAATGGGCTGCTTAGAACTTTATATATTGCTATGGAAATTTCCCTGGGTTCCTTTCTCTGAGCGACATCAAGGAAAGAAGATGCAAAAGGCAGTTGCTTGGGAAAATGGCTCACTTTTTTATTTGGATCAGAAACAGTACACGGCTTGTTTCTGGGACAACTGACCACAGACTGGCACACCAATAAGGTTTTTATATCGTTTTGAGCCCTCGGTGTAAGACATGAGATCACAAGAGCGTGATATGAGTTTTATGGCCACAAAGAAATAGGAAACCCAGGTCTGATACTTTTATGGTCAGAGGAACTTAGAAAATATTTTGTCTGTTATCTCCTTCATCAGGAAAGATCTTCCCAGCCAGGCAGAGGTGCTAAATTCCCGAGCTTTTTAAATGTTGATTAGATTTCAGCTATTTTATTGCCTTTAAGGAAACACTATTTTATGAGTAGAGTTGGGCTTCTTCGACTCCAAATCAGAAGGCAGTTAAAAGGAGTTGGGCAGATTAAAGGCTTTTTAATGTCTATCAATATAATGTAAAGATTGTTTCCTTCCTCCTCTCCCCAATTCACTTTTCACTGTGTGTCACCTAAAAGCAGTACTGATCAAACACTTTCACTCAAGTTTCAAGGGCCACATTAAAAAAATCCTTTAAAACAACAGCTGAGCAAATACAATCATTTCCCCAGTAACAAAACTCTGCATGCACCCCGGGCGGCTGCTCGTCTGGTTTCCGGCACATGCGCATGCGCTCCCGTTTTGGCACTCGGTGCCAAAAAGGTTTGCCAACACTGGTATAGGGTTTCCTACCTGAGCAGGGAGGTGGATGATAAGACCTCCAAGGTCCTTTCCAACTCTGTTATTCTGTTAAATTTTGTTTCTTCCCATATTACTCTCTTCACCAAAGGTATCCTGCAAGCACCATTCAAATATCTAAAGTACAGGCAGTAACATGGAGATAATCTGAAAGTTGATCTGTTCTTCTACCAATCATATCTCCGCAAGAACAGAAGACAATCTTATGGAGGACACATCTAACTGTCTGTCTGTCTGTCTGTCTATCTATCTATCTATCTATCCATCATCTATCTATCTATCATTATCTATCTATCTATCCATCATCTATCCATCATCTATCTATCTATCTATCTATCTATCTATCTATCAAATTTTTGACATTTTATAGCTGCCCAACTCACCAAACAGACTCAACTTTCTTGGCATACAAGAAGGCTAAAAGTAAATAAAATATATAAAACCACTTATCAGTATTAATAAATATATTAATAATAATCAATAATCACAATTAATAAGCATCCATGTTGTCTCATCAGTTAAAATGCTGGGCTTGTCGGCTGGAAAACCAGCAGCCCAGGTTCAAGACCCAAGCGCCACATGACAGGGTGAACTCCTGCCAAACCAGTAGTTCGAAAGCATACAAATGCAAATAGATAAATAGGTACCACTTTGGTGAGAAGGTAACAGTGCTCCATCACATGCTGGTCCCATGTCTGTGGAAATTTGGACAGCACTGGCTCAATAGCCTTGAAACAGAGATGAGCACTGCCCCTAGTCGGCAACAACAAGCAAAGTAAAATCCTCAGGGACTCCTTTACCTCTTACCTTTTATCAATATTAATTATAAAAACATTTAAAAAAAACCCTAAAGAAGTAAAATAAATAAGAAAGAAATTTCTAGGCCAGACAGCAGGAGACCCTGAGTTCTGGTCCCGCCTTAGACATGAAGCCAGCTGGGTGACTTTGGGCCAGGTACTCTCGCTCAGAAGAGTGAAAGGTACAGCAAAGCACATCTGAAAACATTGCCAAGAAAACGGCAGGATCTTGCCCAGGAGTCAAAACTGATTTTTCTCCTTCTGTTCTGGCCACTTTTTACAGAGGCATGATTGAGAGTGTTTTAACAAACTGCATCGCTGTTTGGTTGGGGGCAGCAGTGCCTTAGCTACAAGATCCATAGAGAGACTGGTAAGGACAGCCGAGAAGATTATAGGAAGCTCACTTCCTGTTATTCAGGATACAATTTATAAGTGCTATGTGCTTAGAGCTTGACGTATTCTTATAGACCCCACACACCCATTTCATGGTCTGTTTCTGTTGCTCCCCTCTGGGAGGAAGTTTTGAAGTATCTATAGCAGGACTACTAGATACTGGAATAGAATTCTTTAGAATGGAATGGAATAGAATGGAAGATAGGATAGGATAGAACAGGATAGAACAGAATAGAACAGAATAGAATAGAATTCTTTATTGGCCAAGTGTGATTGGACACACAAGGAATTTGTCTTTGGTGTATATGCTCTCAGTGTACATAAGGAGAATAAAATACATTCAAGAATAAAGAGATACAACACTTAGTAATAGTCAAGGTTACTAATAAGCTATCAAATTGTACTAGGAAACAAATAAAAACAATATAATTGAAAGATACAAGCAACTTGGTTATAATAATAAGTGGGATCAGATAGTATCAGATAGATACTAGTAAGGAAGAGAAAAATAATAGTAATAGTCTTAGTAAATTATTTGACAGTGTTGTGGGAATTTTTTGAAATTATTTGACAGTGTTTTTTATTTTTAATTTTTTTTTAGTGTTTTACTTTTCTGAAATTATTTGACAGCAAACTATTTGACAGTGTTGTAGCTTTGCCATCCGCCTTGTAAACTCGCAGGATTCTTTGTATATGTAAACATCCGAACTAGACTGTAATGTTTGTGTCATATATGTGTGTGTATGTGGATATATGCATAATGGTTACCTTTTGAGAACTGAATGCAATGAAATTTCATTTTAATGTATGTTGATTAGTATACATTTGAAGTGACAATAAAGATTCTATTCTACTCTACTTTGAAGGGGGAAAAATGGCCCTCAGAGTAACATCCATCAATAACTTCATATTATTCCATGAAGTTACTTCTTACTGACAAAACCAAATTGTTCAGTAACCCTAACAGGCTCATCCCTAAGGGTAAGAAATTGGAGGTAATTAAACCAAGAAGGAATGTAAGGTAATTGAAGTCAGTAAATGCACCTAACTCTGAGGATACTGAGAACCAAAGGAGAGGAGTATTCCAATCATCACGATATGGCTTAGAAACACTTCCTCTGACAAGTCAGGGGTTTACAACTACTTTATTCAGTGGATTGCTTTGCATATCTGGCAAGCATCAGAAAATGAAGTCAGCATTTCAGAACTTCAAATTACTTGTTAAATTCCACAAATACTAATTTTGAGTATAAGCATTGTGAAATATCTGTAGGAGAATGCCAATCAAATGCTAGAAAAAACCTCAATAAATATAACAGAAATAACAACTATAAATCCAGCCCAGTGATTATTATAGGATATGCCTGTGTTTGCCAGAGTGTTTCCATGCATGCATGAGACAGGCACAAATACTTTACATAAAAAAATGTTAAGAAACTAACTGAAAAAGCTGGGATACACCCAAGGTATTTCATTTACAGACTTACAAATTCTCTAAGTGAAATTACTGGAGGAAACCATCATATGCAGTCAATAGTCTAAACTGTCTGAAATTCAAATAAAGCTGAAAATATACAATTTTTAAGTGAAGAAACAAAAGCACAAATAATTGTTTAACATAAGTAACTTGAAGGAGAAGCATTAGTCAATATTCTGTGGATAGATTTTTTTGAGTGAGTAAGAACATCTCTGGAGATTGCAATTTTCTTTATGTGACTAATCTTTTCTTATGGAAAATGTGGAACTTTAAAAGTTTTGAACTCTCAGCATTTAGCATGTAGTTTTCTAAACAAAGTTGTATTTCAAAGCTTCATTTTGATCCCATTTTCTGCTATGTATCTCATGTTCACAGTTTATCACAGAACAGATAAATTGCTAACAAAGGAAACTAAACCAATACAAATACAGGAAATGGATGATGCATAGAATAGTTATAAAAAGCAAAATTGTACTCACCAAAGCTAGTTATTATGTCAGACAAATCCATAATATGGTTTAGCATAAAATGCAGCCTCTTTCAAAGAAACCACAATTTACAAACCACAGTGAATGGGTATCCATATTAAGCTAAGCCAAACAGAAACAAGCCATGTTTTGCATTAGATTGATTCAACAGTTATTCCTTCTCTCCAAAGAATTATATTTCTAAGTAAGAATTTATGGGAAGTTCTCAGCTCTCTCTCTAAATTAGAAGTTTTTTTTAAGTAAAACAATCACAAATTAGCACAACATTGAAATACATTTATTGTGTATTACTAATAAGGCCACACTTATTAGGAAAAAAGTGCTAGAACTATCCAAATTCATATTTTCTTTTTTGAAGTAGGATTAATCAACATAAAGGCACAATTTTAAACTAAAGGAGTAATGTGTACATTGAAACCAACATGTGAGAAATAGGGTTGCTTTGTGTTCATTTCATTTCATTTCATCTTTTCATTTCATTTTATATTTCATTTTATTATTTTTGCATTTGTCCTGCTTGGTTGCAGGACCCATGTGTTCTTCTACTGCACTTACCACTAGTTCTATGGCTATCAATGCATGATGCAAAGGATTTTTTTTAATCAGCGGACAAGTCCCGGAGCCAGATGCTGATTAGGACTAAGAGTAGGTCCAGGGTCACCCAACTGATTTGTATGTCAAAGGAGAACTAGTATCTGGTTCCCACTACTCCTAAACCAATACTTTAACCACATCACACTGGCTCTCATATAAATGAAAAGTAGGGTGATGGTTCGAGTCTAATCATTTGGATGAAGATGCATAGAAACTGCTTGAAAGGGCTGTAAAACTTTAAGAAGGAGCTATTGCTATTGCTTCATTAATTCTCTAAGTAGGATTGAGGGAAACAGACTGGCAGTTCTAAGTACTTTCACACCTGGAACTTATTTCAAAAAATGAAAAAAAATCATAGTAAATTCAGTCAACAATATGGATATTTAGGACCAACCAAACCTACATAAAATGAGTCAGGTCTCCAAGATGTTGACTCTTTTTTCCCACAAGTAAAAAAGTACTTTTTTTCCTAAGTAAACTTAAATACAAATCAGAGCATTTATTTGCTCTGCTGCCTACATGGCATTATTACTGTATTACATTAAGATTGTGATTCATTCATTCCCTTTTTCTAGGAATTGTACACAAGTCACAACCTGAATGACACATTACTAAAAAACTGTAAGTTTCTTGTTGGGTTACACACTTTCACAAACAATATAATAAAGTGGTTAGAGGAACGAAACTAGGAGAAGTGAGAGATCTGAGTTCATTCCCCTTGTCATGAGATTTATTGGGGTGACTTGCCACCCACTTCCAAAGATAAAGCAGACAGAGAAAAAAGGATCACTATCTACTATCTTCTTAAAATCCTTGGAAAAAGACTAGAATAAAAATGCAATAGGGTCATTTAAATTTGTAATCAATCCTCAAGAAAGAAACCCTAGGAGCTTATAAGAAATCAGCATTTCATCGAAAAGAAAACCAGTAATACTATAACAGGTAGAACAAGGTGTCTCTCAAGCAGAAGCTACAGCATGAAGTGGATTTGAATCTCCCTCAATTATCAATTCCCAGACATCAACTGTATTCATAGTCTGGGTCACTTTTTTAAAAAACTTCACAGAACTTCACAAGGTTGTAAAAATAATGTATGGTACATGAAGAATGCTGAAAAATCTAAAAGTGCAATGTAGTACATCACATGGTGTTGGCCTGAAAAATCTATCTTAGCTACTATAGCAAAACAGTTCTTGCTAGTGGTCACCGGCAAATTCAAGCAAAAATCCTGAAAGACCTCTTGTGCCCATCATCTATCATTCTACTGTACTTCATGAACAAAGAATTGAGAAGTAAATAAGAAACTTACTTCATGAATATTTACATGCTGCAGAAGTAACTTCTGACTTCCTGCCAGATTGACCATAACTGCTCTTTAGCAGCAAATTGTGGGAGTAATTTATCTGGGCTGTGGAAGGCTAGGGACAGACCAGTCTAGCTGATCTCCAGGTGCCAAAGGAAAGGCCAGTTTATCCGGCTTCCAGAGGCCTGGTCCAGATCTGGTCTACTGAGCCTCCAGGTGGCAGTGTGGCAGAACTGAAGTGACCACAAATTTGCCACATTTCAATCCCATAGGAGCCACGGGTCTCAAAATATTGACGCATTCTGTAATTTAGCCCATTGGAAGTACCTTAGTTCAAAAACAGTGCGTTATGGAACAGCAATTTGTATCACCCAATTACAAGTCATAGACATGAGACTTAGAAATATATAGATTGCTTGTTATCTCTCTTGATCCTTTTCCTGCTTTTAATTATGAGAACTTGCTGATTTTTTTGTTTTTGTTTTACAATGCTATTATTACTAATGCTTCAATTATTAACTGTTGGTTGGCTTAAATGGGTTAAAAAAATAAAGCAGTAAGTCAAGCAAAACATATTAAAACTTTAATATTTATTTTATACTCAATACTTAAATTACCCCCATAATCTGTTGTCATCTAATTTTGTCGTTTTTTTGCAGGCATTATTTTCTAAGCAATTCTAAATATTGCAAATTGTATAGGACAGATATTAAGCTAGGCCACATAAGTGAAACAACAGTGCAAAATCTGTCACCATACCAGTTATCGTAATCAGAAACTCCAAGGCATGACTCAGATAGCAAAGACTAGATTTATTAAGGAAATAAACTGTCAGAATTAGATAAGATTCAGTTTCTAAGTACCAGGAAAACTATTCCTGGAAGTAAAATTGAAAGTGGCTAAGAGAGCTAAATGGTCTTAGTAGAAGTATCTTACAAAGAATTATTTTCAAAACTCTATGCAAAGTTTATTATTTTAGTTCATTAAATCTTCTTAAGCAAGACTGGGGAATTTTGGCTCAGAAAATTTTACTGAATTAAACTTGCCACAGCCACAGGAAATCACTGTGATAGATAAAAGCTGTAGCTAAGCCATAAGTGCTGTCTTAAATCATTGTTTCTTTGGGGTTTTGATGCCTATCTATTCCAAAATAGCAAAGGGTTAATAAGTCAATAAAGTAATACAATTATAAAACCAAACAGAATTAAGGCACAAGTTACATTAAAAATAATTATAAATTTTATTAAAGGTTTATTCAGAAATAAAGTTACAGGACACTATATTTTATTATTGTGTTGCTTAATGACAAATTCTGATCCCAGTTGCCGTTGTTTCATGAAGAATACCTGTACTGGTTTTTACCCATCTTTTTCACATGTAATTCAAGGCAACAAACACATACTAATACTCCTGCCTCTGTGAGGTGGTTTGGACTGAAAAAGAGGGACTGATCCAGTGATTCAATTGACTTTCATGCCTAATGGAGGACTGGAACTCAGTCATCCAGCTTCTAGGACAGCATCTTAATCACTACAACAAAAAATAAGTTATACTATTTTTATTCAAAGGGAAAAAACCCCACAATTTTCAATTATTTTAAGCAAAAAGCACTTCTAAAACTACAATTAAACACTGAGGTAAGTTCAACCATTGAAATCTTTTATTTTGCAAAAGATATATATTACCAATATTTTTTATTTTAGCTAGTTAGATGCCAAGAGGGTTTTGGTAGAGTGGTGGGTTGCTCCTGGTTTGCCCCAGTTCGGGCAAACCGGTAATGGTGGTGGTGGGAGGCTCCGCCCACCCGCCCAGATATCATCAAAAATGCTTGGTGCATGCGCAGAAGCGCTGCACATGCACTACCAATAGCGAACTGGTAGTGCCGGGATTTGAAACCCACTACTGATTTGGTATACACATTTTGACTGCTTTGTTGAAGTACAGCAATGCCAAATCTCCCAGTTGCAATTGTTAAATGATTGCTTGGGTCATTAAGTAGATGGAATGAGACAGATGCCTGCTGAAGGAGGGCAATCAGCTCCCCTCTGTGTGTGGAAGGGAACTTTTGTGGGAGATTAAATGGAGATCCTGAAGGCCTGAGTTTGGTGATCCTGAAGGCCTAACAAAAGCTTCTCCCTCCCCCTGTTTATGGAGGGGAGGGGAAAGGAAATTCTTCAGAAGGCAGGAGAAGCTTGCAACATTCCCTGCTGGGTTCTCCATTGACTTTCTGGGGAAGACAGGAGAAAAAGATTGCAAAGGAAAATTACATGATCATTGGGGGACACTGACAACCAGTAATAAGTTAACCAAGCACCCAAATCCCAGTCATGTGATTGCGCAGAGCAAGGGGAGTTAGTGCAACACTTTACAATGGCCAGAATGCTTTAGAGACCCTTTCTGAGCTTCACAGCTTCAAACAGTCTTCAAAAGTTGTAAGTCAAAATCATAACTCAAAGACTATCTGTAGTGGTTAAAGGCATCAGGCTAGAAACCAGGAGACTGAGTTCTAGTCCTGCTTAGGCATAAAGTCAGATGAGTGACCTCAAGCCAGTCACTTCCTCTCAGCTCTAAGAAGGAGGCAATGGCAAACCACTTCTGAAAATCCTTGCCAAAAAAAACCCCAAGATGCACGTGTTCATACACACAGACACAAAATGTTGCCAGTTGCTACTCTTCAAAAAACAGTAATGCCAAAAGCAAAATAAGTGACAAATCACCATTCAAAATACAGAATGACTGTTTTAAAATAAAATTCTACCAAACAAAATGCCCATATCAGCCATTTACAATTTGCTTGATATGACCATACTTAGCATCCAAATTAATTCCAAAAACATTAATAAAACACATTAATATTATGTATGCCAACTCACAGCAACCAAATATATTGTTTTGAGATGAAAATAAACAGGTAAAAAAATATTTTTACAATTATTCATCTAAAATTTTACAGGGACAGGATTTTAAGTCATACAGGCCCATCACCCACATATATTTTAAAACTCCCCACTGAAACATACTAAGGTGTTGCCTCACTGAATACCTTTGCTACAGCTATAAGCAAAGAAAGGATCGGAAGGAAGGCCCATGAGGCTGAGCAAAGCACTTTAATTCCCTGTTCCTCCCATCAAATCTAGCTTGATTCTCAATGGGAGAAGCAAATATCAAGAATAGTTAGACAAAGCAAGATTTGGAGTCAAGCAAGGTTGAATTAGAAAATAGACTGAGTACTTGTTTTTCAGATTAATTTATATCCAAGGTAGGTTTACAATCACATCTCTACGAGAATGTACAGAACATTATTTTTGAAACACAATTATGGTCTGAACAGTTTTTAGCTCATCTAATCTTGTCTGAATTATCATTACATGCGTAAACCCATTTCCATCTACACTTTGATTACAGAAATGAAAGATACCCTACTTATTAAGGCTGCGCAGTGAGGATCCAGCCTCACAGAAAGTAGACACAGCTACTTTAATGAGTTTTGGGAAATGTGAAATTTGTGCTTTTGTACATTCCAAAGTCTCTTCTGCAAATCAATTCCGGAGCATAGCAAAACCCAGTCGATTATAATTTTAAAAATTATATTAAAAAAAAGCGTATCTGGGCTATCCATGATCCAATCATGCTTTATGAAATATAATACACCTTTCTGTCAGCCTGGGGTGCCCCAAGATCAGCAGAAGGGCAGTGGACTTCATGAGTCCCACAGCGCTTGCCCTAAAACTGCAAACAGGCCAGGGCAATTCTTCTGAGATGATGCACTTGCAAGGCCAGAGAAACTAAGTTTAAAAAAAAAAACAAAAACACAGCCCTCTGAAAGGTCTGAGTTAAACTCACCGCCATCCTTTGCAAGACAAACCATCAGTAGCTGGAAACACACCTCATCCCAAACTATGGTTTACGAAGCACATCACATCCTAGAGATGTTTACCTAGTTCAGGGTAATGCAGAGGTCTTCAAACTTGGCAGCTTTAAGACTTGTGGATTTCAACTCCCAGAATTCTCCAGCCAACATAGCTGCCAAGTTTGAAGACCTCTGGTGTAATGGAACATCTGCAAGAAAACAAGCAAGCTCTTTTATTAGGAATTGTGCCAGAAACATACAATAGAGAATTGAGATATTTGATTTGACTGTATTGACAGCAGCTAGAATTGTGTTTGCTAAAAACTGGAAAAATGAGAAAATACCAATGCAAGATGAAGTTATTAAGAAAATCATGGAATGTGCTGAAATGAGTAAATTGACATTTGAAATTAAAGAACAAGATAAACGATATTATAAGATATGGGATTTATTTTACCAATGGCTAGATAATAAAACATGGAAATGAAATATAAAATGAATGTTATAATATGTGAAAATAATTTTTGGGGAATGATAATGCCATTGTTAAATACATGACAAATGAGGATAATGATATAAAGATATATATCAGGTTGATAATATGAGAAATTAGATAATTATTAAAATATGAATATGGGGAAGAAGCACAAGGGATTTGTAACCCACCAACACGCTGTTTGAAATTGTAATGGATAATGGATGTTTTATGTTTTTTTTCTTTAAAAATAAAAAGTTTTTCAAAAAAAAAAAAAGAAAACAAGCAAGCTCAGAGAACATCAAGGACTACCACCACCACCCCAGCTAATTTTAACCCTGGACTACAAATATTCTATGCCAAGGTCTTAACAGATACGCTTAAGTTGGCTCAATTTATTATTTACTGTTTATAAAAAAAAAATTACATGTATATGAAATCTTATTCTGTTCACCACCCTGAGTCCTTTAGGAGAAGGGCGGTATAGAAATCCAATAAAATAATAAAAATAAAAATAATAATAATAATAAATATTCTCATTTATTGGTGACATCACACACATCCCCCACCCTGTACCGCTGGCACGGGAGCCTGGGAGGAAATCAGAAGGTCAATAGCGGTGGATTGAAGGAGGCATCCCAGTTGCCAGGCTGGCCTCAGTCCTCAGGACCCTCACGCCCAGCCAGACGCTGCCCCCTCCCCATTCTCCCCTGCCACCGGCTCTGAGGGGCGGAACACCGGGCATGGCGAACAAACGGCACCCGTCTCTCAAGAACGGTCACTTCTTGACTTATGGGGTCCTGGGATCCCCCCTTCCCGCCCCCCCCGGCTGCTAAAAGGCGGGAACTCTTTGTCAAGCTTTGCTCAAGCACGGCCGGAGCATCCCATTTTCTCCTGGCCCGGGAGGGGCGAGGGTGAGGCGCACGCCTTTTGCTTCGGCGAGGGGCGCATCCCCGCCCCCCCCGCTCCCACCCACCCCCCGTGGCCCGCGGGATCCTTTTTCCCTTCAGCGCCCCATCCCTGCTTGCGGGGGGGGGAATGGAGGGGGGGCTCGGTTGGCTCGCCGCACGTTATCGTCCGTTGTCCCCCCCCCCGCGAAAAGCCCGCCGGTAACCTCCCCCCCCCCCGCCACTCTGGCGCGCGCAAGGAAAAAGGCGCCTCGAGCTGTTTGCACACGCGCACTCATCGGCTTCCCTCGCGCTTCGCTGGCGGGGAAGGCAGAAAGGCGCGCAAAGCGAGCGCGAGAGACAGAGAAAGCGGCTTCCGAAAGCGCTTACCGAACCCGCAGGTAGGTTGGTCGGTGTGCAGCGGTGCCGCGCCAGCCACCTCCTCCTCCTCCTCCTTCTCCTCCTTTCTCCGCCCCAAGCTGTGGATTTGCCGCTGCGGGGCTTGACTTCACTTCCTCCGAGTCTGCTGAGCTGAGCAAAGCCGCCTTTTAAAACGACAGGACTCCGCTCCTCCCTTTCCTTTCGGTGGGTGCGCTCCGGTGGGTGGGGCTGAGAGTCGGGGTTGGGATTCAGTGGCTCTTAGGGGTGGAGGGTGATGCAACCATCTAAAAATATCCCCCTCCCGCCTCTTATCCTATCGAGGCGGCCGTTACAAACATTTTACTGGGTTGAATTTGTTTACCCTGCCGGCCCAAAGGATGCCTTGCAAAAATCCAGGTGTTGCACAAAATAAAACACGGGGAGAAAGAGGTGGAGGTGCAGAGAGAGGCTCCAAACAAAGAAACCACCAGATCAGGTCTGGATACCACTCCCAGGGAGAAGAATTGGCATGCAATGGGTTATTAAGGTACAAAGCAGCAGTCCACACCTATCAGCAGCAGATAAAAGGAAAGGCAGAGATGCCGTTGCAAAGGTGTGACAGGACGCTGCTGGCCAAGACTAAAAGGACAAGCTGTTCTGGTCTGCATTAGAAGATCCTCAATCTGTGCAGGCAGCTATGGGTTCTTCCCCAATCTCAGCATAACCCTCAACATGTGTAGCAGGGCAAGGGATATGTGTTGTGATGCTTCAGCAATTATAAATTACAAAGCTTAAGTCAGAATAGAGCTGAAAGGGATCCCGGAGGTCTTCTAGTCCTGCCCCCTGCTCAAGCAGGAGACCCTATACCAGAGGCCTTCAAACTTGGCAGCTTTAAGACTTGTGGACTTCAACTCCTAGAATTCTCCAGCCAGCTATGTATACTCAATAACCAAGAGAAATTCTGGTCCCCAATTGTGATCATAAATCGAGGATTACCTGAATATTTCTGCAGATGTCTTGAATTCCCACCTAATTTGTTCCTTCCAAAATATGTGACTTCCAAATGAGATGAACTAAATCAGAGGTCTTCAAACTTGGCACCTTTAAGACTTGTGGACTTCAACTCCCAGAATTCTCCAGCCAGCATAACTGGGAGTTGAAATCCACAAGTCTTAAAGCTGCCAATTTTGGGGATCCCTGCCCTATACCATTCCAGACAGGTGGCTGTCCGGTCTCTTCTTAAAAATCTCCAGTGATGAAGCACATACAACTTCTGAAGGAAAGCCATTCCACTGCTTAACTGTTCTCACTATTAGGAAGTTTCTCCTTCATTCTAGGTTGCTTTTCTCATTGATTAGTTTCCATCCATTGTTTCTTGCCTTGCCTTCTGGTGCTTTGGAAAATAAGTTGACCCCTTCTTCTTTGTGGCAGCCCCTCAAATATTGGGGCGGGGGAAATGCTTCTGCAGGTTAAGAGAGATTCTATGTATGTTCTTGGTGTTTTGTACCCAAGCTTCAACAGTTTAGCTTTGAGCAACTGTATTCCTGAAGGTTGAAACCACATTTGCAGATTGAATGTCTCTGGGCTGTCTAGGCGAGAAAATAAATCTAGCAAACAAATGGAGGCTGCACCCTTCCCTCCACCTCATTTAGCTATGACCACTGGTCAAATCCATTTCATCTCCTTGCCTAATCCCATCAGGCCCAAATTGACCCTTCCTGCTCCAGACAAAGCCCCCCTGCAATTCCATTAAACTGATGAATAGAAGGCTCTTCGCCAGCTCACAGTACAGCCCAAAGGTAGCCTTACAAAGGAATTGCATTATAGAGCAGTGTTTATCAGCCTCAATGCTTTTAAGATGGGTGGACTCCAGCTTCCAGAATTCTGGGAGTTGAAGTCCAAATATCTTCCACTCGCCAAGGTTGAAAAACACTCCTCTTGAAGAAAAAATCGCAACCATCCATTCTGTATCAGCTGACAATTTCAACCTTTTAGCTCCTTCACAGTGGACTTCCCCAACTTTTCTGTTCTCTTGAAAGGACCATTTTGCCTAACTCCAGCTGTGTTGACTTGTCTGACTTCCCCAAATTGGCCAACAAATCAGATTACTATAATTTTCCACTTTCTAGCCTACAAAAAAAAAACCCTTTGCTTTTCCATTGTTCAGGATCCCTCTTTCTTGTAAAGCAGCAGAGTGGATAAAAATCAATGATTTTTTTTAAAAAAATCAAAAAATCAGATTTTTTTTTATTTAAAATTTGGGGGTAAAAATCTATCGTAAGATAGTTTTCTATTTAAGATACATAAATAATTTAGTTTATTCAGCATGAAATGGAGCTTAGTTATGTAGCAGGAGGCTGTATATTCTGCAACACTGGGACTATCGGTGAGTCAACAATGGGTCAAAGGAGTAGCAGAGATGACAGTTGCTCTTTAAAAATTATGATTTAAATCGAGTTGATTTAAATCAAGCCTTTTTACTAGTGATTTAAATCATGATTTAAATTGTGATTTAAATCAACTCCATTTAAATCAAATCCACCCTATAAAGCAGACAACCAATTATAAACATGAATAGTTGTAAACTTACTGCAATAAACCTGATTCTTCTCAATGTTGTGTTCTTGCTTCAGATTGAATCCTCAACACTCCGTTCCTCTGAATATTTATTTGCTGTAAAAAACCCTGAAAATATATGAGGGTATCTGTTAATAAATTCCCCACTGACATATGCTACTAAGCCCCAGACACCCTTATTTAGCCACAGGTGAAGGTGACTTACAGGTGTATCTCAATGAGGTGTTTGAAAGTGGAAAAGAATGAAGTATAAACAGAAATTTGGGAGGAAAGGATCATGATTTTCTTTATATTGACATCTAATGATTGTCTGAGCCTGTTTGTAGTGGTTAAGGCCTCAGGCTAGAAACTGGGAGACCCTGACTTCTGGCCCCACCTTGGGCATGAGGCTGGCTGGGTCACTTGGGCTAGACCATTCTCTCTTAGCCTACAAAACAGGAAATGACAAACCACTTCTGAACTCTTGCCAAGAAAACCACAGAGACTAAGAAAACTGCGCACAAACACACAAAAACACGATCATCCTTATTTTAAATCTGTTAGCCTTACATGTCCCAAATCAGCCATAATATTGGTTCATATATGATACTAAGCCACAATGATTGGGTTCAAGCGCAATACTTCCAGATCCAATGAAGTAGATAGGATGTCCTGTGTTTCCCCTGGGCTTCTGGGGCAGCAAGAGGTGTTTTTTGAAGGAGGCTGCATTGCCATTATATTTGAAAGAGGTGACAATGCTACCTCTTTCGAAGTGGCCATATCTGTATCCAGCCATGATGTATGTTTGCCACATCATCTCCAAGCTTCCCTTTTCTAGAGAAGATTTTTTTGAGAAGACGGTGATAATGAATTACAGAAAATCCTAAATATAGAAGATTACCTAGACCCCTTTTAGTCAGAATTTGTTCTGCCCCAGCTACGGATCCCAAAGAATGAAGCACACACAAACTCCGAACAAAACTCAGTTTACTTCAAAACAGTCTTTTGCAAATGCCGGCTGTTAATAAAACGTTCTTAACAACCTGCCAGAAATTCCACAGATAAGATAGAGTCTTACTAGAGTTGGCAGAAAGCCCAGAAGCCAGGTTTGCAGAGAAAATTCAAACTCAATGATCAGCGAACGAACGGACGGACACACGTTTTTTCCTGCAGCTTTTTACAAGCTGTGTGCAAACTTAAATAGGCTAAGGAAGTGGCCAATTAGCCCCAAGCCTTACTCTCGAGGAGACCTCCTCCTGAGTAACCACTCCTGCCTTTTGGCAGCTCTGTGTGCTCCTGCATTGAGAAGAGGCTCCCCCACTTCATCCTCTTCACTTAAAGGAGCCTCTGGAGGTTCTGAAGGCTCTGGCTGAATCCCTGCCTCTGGCACCACATCTTCTTCAGCCTCCTCGCTGTCCGACTCGAGTGCTGGCTGCACAGGCTGCTGGTGCGATACCACACCAGCCTCCTCGTCGGGATTAGCAACAATTCACGCAGGCCGCTGGTGGGCCACAAGAGAATTCAGGCCTGAAAATGGCATAGAAACGGCCATTGAGCCCTGTTAGTTTAACTCAGTGAGAACTTGGATGGAGGAAACATGCTCCTCCTCATCCTATTGAGCCCATCACCAACAGTATCATTCTAGACTACTTGCAAAGGTTGAAAGTCTGACATATCATTTTGCCTGAATACCAGGTCCATGGTGGCAGGGAGCACTTGAGCCCATAATTGTCCCAAGATGGAGGGCTGCAGAGGGCTTGGTCCTTTCGCCCATGTTGTTCAATATCTGTAAGAAATCATTGGGAGAATCATCGGTCAGTTTGAGGCATCATTGATATGCTGATGATACACAATTAGTATATATCAAGAGAAAGGAAAGGGATAGAAGCCTTTCCTGGATTGGTATCCAGAAGTTGTAAGAGAGTAGATGAGAAACAAGTTCAAGCTGAAGTCCTAGGAGACAAAGGTGCTGTATGACAGTAACCGACTTGCTCTTTTAGAAACATTGACCCCAACAGTTTGATTGGGGGGTTTCTGATCCACAGGTAAAATTTCTGGCCTATGTACCTGGAATAAACCCAGGAACTGCATATTGAATCTATTTAAGGTAGAATGAGTGGGAGCAGTTAGGTCTAGTGCCATGATGGTGAACCTAGGGCATGTGTGCCATAGGTGGCATGCAGAGCCCTCGGCAGACATGCGAGTCGTCGCCCCAGCTCAGCTCCACCGCACATGTGTGCGTGCCTCCTGCCGGCCAACTTGTTTTTGGGTCTCTGTTGCACATGCGCAGGGGCAGGGCATATGCAGGAGATGAAGCGCATGTGGGGGGGTGGGGCACATGTACAGGGGTCGTACGTGCATGCACAGGGGTGTGCACCAAGGGGGGGATCATGGGTGCATGCATGGGGTTACACATGCATGTGCGGGGTGGTGCACACATGTGCAGGGTGGCGCGCCTGCAGGGAGGTCGCGTGTGCATGCAGGTGGTTGGGGGAAGCGTGGGGGAGTCATGTACACGTGTGGGGGGCAGGGCACACACAAAGGGGTTATGTGTGCATGCACGGGGTGCAGGGGGGGTTGCACGTGCATTGAATTATGGGTGCGTGCGTGCGCTTTCAGCATGCAACAACAAAAAGGTTAGCCATCACTGGTCTAGTTGTTAAGGCACCAAGCTAAAAAGCAGGAAATTATGAGTTCAAATCTCACCTTAGTCGTGAAAGCCAGCTGGATGAAGTTGAGTCAGACGCTGTCTCTCAGCCCACCTTGTTGTGCTGGGGAAACTAGAGGATTGCATTGGATAGGTTTGCCATCTTTAGTAATTTGTAAAAATAATAACGGCCAGATAAAAATAAATAAGTAAACAAGTAAGTAAATAAAAACCAAATAAATAAATACGAGTAGTCCTCAACTCACAACTGGCTGCTTAATAACCAAAGTTACAGTGGAAGCCCAAGAACCTATTTACAACCCCAATTTTGAAGCTGCAGTGTTGCCCCTCCCCACTGTCATTTACCACATTTATGGCCATTTGAAATTGCCCACAGTCATGTGATTGCAGTTTACGATGGTTTTTCTGGAAACTGGCATTTACTTCTGATCTCCGGCAAAAAACAAAACAAAACCCAGCCCATAGCAAGCAATGGGTTTGCTTAATGGTTGCTGCAAAAAAAGGAGATAAAATTGGATCAGGCCACATGTGACCTGTTTTACAACTGTCACAAATTATGACCATAATTTTCAGGCTCAATTATGGCTGTAAGTCTGGGACTAACTATACTCTTTATAGATGGAACAGTGGCTTTGAATTCAGGAGGTTTTAATCAGTGCAAATAAAGAGCAAAGGGCCAACATGTTTATAAATAGCATACAATTTGAGTGGATCAGATTTAATGGATCATGGACACCTTTGTGAACTTTTTGCTGAAAGTTAATTAAAAAAATGAACTGTCTATTTCTGAGTTTCCAGCTTTATGACTTTGGGTAAATCACTTTCTCTCAAACAGCTTATCTTATAGGGTTGTTGTAGGGAAAATAGGAGGAGGAAGGGCTCTGAAATACATTAACCACCTTGCATTGTATAAGAAAAAAAATTGGAATAAAAATCTAAAAATGGGAGGAAGGTTGAATATGAGAAGATGGCAACTATATAAGGGGGAAGAAAAACTGATTAACTTTTTATTTTTTTCTCTTTATTTCTAGCACTTTTTTTGCGTTTCTACTATTATACATTTGTTTTTATTTATTTCTTCATTATGTAAAATCTTTAAAACAAAATTATAAAAAAAAAAACATGCAGTGAATAATGATCCACCAAAGCTTACCCCCCACACACCGAAATGTTATTCTCAAAGATGCCATAAATTGTTTTTTTGTTGTTGATTTTTTTGCAGCTGTATTGTAGCGTTGTTTTCTGGGGAAGATGGAATTTCCCCTTTACCCCAGGTATCTTTGACACCAATTTATCCTTCGCAAGGGACCTGATGGTGAAAAGATTATGCAAAAGAGAATACCAGGTGGTACTTTCCTTGTTGAGTCACCCCAGCTTTTTGTGGCTGTGGGGTGGCTACGTTGCAACTGATTGTTGTGTTGGGAATTTCCCAGGCTGCCCCAGTCAGAAAATTGAAGTTAGGGGACTGGGAATTTTTATCAGTGTTGTTCTCAAACCAGAGATGGAAAACAAGCCATATGAATTCTTCAGTGAGTAAAGGGTGGGACAGAAAAGTAAACACTAAAAAAAAAGAAAAAGAAAGAAGACGAAATAGATTCATCTTTGGGAAAGGAAATTTTTATTATATTTTTTTTATAAAAATAAGGGGCATGCATAAGTGCACCAACGTGCCTACCGTCCCTGTCCTAATGTCCCCATTTATTCGTATCCATTTCATGTATTCATAATCATGTTTATACTTATATCTGTTATCTTATACATTCTTGACAAAATAAATAAATGGAAAGAGAAAGAGAAGGAAATCTTCCCAAGCTACCACCAGAGAAATCCTGGAGAATGCGAAAACACCATTTCCCTTATTTTATGGCCGTGAAGATTTTTAAATCTTTTGACCTGATTTGGCTGTTTCTGATCAAATGTTCCCAACTGAAACTCTTTTCAAAACAGTAAGAGTTGGAAGGTACCTTGGAAGTCATCTAGTCCAGGAGTCACCAACCTTTCGGACCTCAGGGACCACTAAATTCATAATTTTAAATCCTGCGGACCACTAATATGATCTGCCTAATGACTGGCTGGGTGGGCATGGCTAGGTGGTCATGTGATAGGGTGGGCATGGCCAACTCCTTGCCTGCCCACCCAGGCTCCTTAGGGCCCCAACAGGAAGCTGTTGTTGGAGTTAAGCAGCCACCATGAGAAAGAATTGGCAAAACAGCTGGCTCATTTTCAAATTGGATCTGACTCAGAAGGAGGTTCAGCAGAAGCACCTCACTGAGGACTACGAGCATAGGCTTTCCAAGTAGACCTGCGGGAGTGCAAGGTCAGGTATTGGCGCCTGAAGGCTCAGCTAACTGAGATGGTCAGCTAGTTCCAGGCCATGATGCAGTCCCCCTTGAACAAGGTCCTCCAGCTATTCACCACCAGCGGCACTTCCCTCCAGTCTTTGCCCAAAGCCCCACACCAGGAGGCCAAAGCAGACCCCAAATTGGAATTTCTGCCCCCCCTCTGAGCCAAACAACAAAGACCCAGAAGGGGGATACTCTCTGCAGCAACACAAACGTTCATTGCACGTATCCGGCCCAGGGGGCGTAGTTTGAGGACCCCTGATTTAGTGCAAAATTAAAAATGCAAATAATTTTTCTGTGGACCACCAAAATTTTCTTGCGGACCACCAGTGGTCCACGGACCAGCAGTTGGTGACCGCTGATCTAGTCCAACCCCTTGCTCACACAAGAGACCTGTACTAGGGATTCGAACCGCCAAACTCCTGACCTTTCTGATCGACAAGCTCAGTGTCTTAGCCACAAATAAAAATAAAATCTCCGGACATGCAGTTTTATTTTTTTCCTATTATGTATAGGAAATTAAATCCTTTTTAAAGACAACTTTTTAAAAGGTGTGTTGCAATCAAAGCGCAGATTGCAACATGAGACTTCACAAGAGCTATTTTAGTGTAACTTGACCTTTGCTGCAGTTTTGCTATGTTAGCAAAATGCTTTCCCAAGTTTTGTTCCTGGTTGGCGTAAAAAATACATACGTTATCTTTTAATTTTATGAGAGAGGGAAGGGTGATTGAGGGTCAGCATACTATATCTCCTTTCTGTGCCCTCCAGGTGTAAACAGTATTAATTAACTGAGCAAACTGTTTACAATTGGAGTAGCACAGATACTGTTCTTGATGGCAATACCCCGCCCCCTGACTCATTCAACAAGAAAAGAGGCTTAAATATTTGCTGTATGTCCATACACAGAAACTTTCCTGGCAGTACAGTACATCTTCCTCTTTCTAGCAACTGAAAGTGAAATCAAAACCTATTTCCTATTTCCCGGATCTTTGGTGAATTATAACACCAAGCAAGCATAAAAGTAACATAGCAGTGATAGTACAATAAGAAATAGCCAAAATATTAAAATAAATAAAATTTAAAGGGGGGGAAAAGAAAATAGTGTAAAAAAAAAGACAGATCTACATAGCATCAGCATACATTTGATTAAAAACTTTAAGATGATATTAAACCTATAGATAGAAAAAAAATTGCTCCATTGTCTCAGTTTTAGAATCTAAAAAAGATTTAAACGTTGAAAAAAGAATAGCTCTCCGGAATCAGCTCTTTAACATCATGAGTGCAAATTGCTACTTATGTAAAAAAAATTATATATTTTAGCTGTCAGAACTGAAAAATTTATGAAATCTACTCCAGTTATGAAAAGATGAATAACATTTTCATCACACCCTCCATTTTAGATTCACAAACAATTTTATGGAGAGATAGTGAAGTTCTCAAGGTAAGGTCCGCAAATGAGTGGAAATTTTGTGTTTAAGTTTGAGTTTAAGTTTATTAGATTTCTATATCGCCCTTCTCCCGGAGGACTCAGGGCGGTGTACAGCCATATTAAAACACATAGATTTACAAAATTTAAAACCAATTAAAATTGAATATATAAAATATTTGGCCCACAAATTAAAACACACATACAGCCATTATAACATTCGTATTAGGCCAGCCCGGCTTGCTGGAACAGAAAGGTCTTCAAGGTGCAGCGAAAGGTACGCAGGTCAGGACTAAGACGGACTTCTAGGGCAGCTCATTCCAGAGGGCTGGTGCCCCCACAGAGAAGGCTCTCCCCCTGGGTGTCGCCAGTCAGCACTGTTTGGCCGACGGTACCCTGAGGAGCCCCTCTCTGTGGGAGCATATTGGCCGGTGGGAGGCTGTTGGTGCCAGAAGGCGGTCTCGTAAATACCCCGGTCCTAAGCCATGGAGCGCTTTAAAGGTGGTGACCAAAACCTTGAATCACACCCAGAAGACCACCGGGAGCCAGTGCAGCTTGCGCAGGAGAGGTGTTATATGGGTGTGCCGAGTCGCCCCCATAACCACCTGCGCGACAGCATTCTGGACCAGTTGGAGCCTCTGAGTGCTCTTCAAGGGGAGCCCCATGTAGAGAGTGTTGCAGCAGTCTAGACAGGCCGTGACGAGGGCATGAGTGACCGTGCACAGGGCATCCCGGTCCAGAAAGGGACGCAACTGGTGCATCAGGCAAACCTGATAAAAAGCTCCCCTGGCCACAGCCGTCATATGATCTTCCAAAGACAGCCGTGCAACCAGGAGAACACCCAAGTTGCGCGCCCTCTCTGAGGGGGCCAGAATCTCGCCCCCAATAGTCAGCAATGGAACCAGCTGACTATACCGGGATGCCGGGAACCACAGCCACTCAGTCTTGGAAGGGTTGAGTCTGAGTTCGTTCCTCCCCATCCAGATCCACACGGCCTCCAGGCATTGGGACATCATGTTAAGGGCATCATTGGGGTGGTCCGGGGTGGAGATATACAGCTGAGTATCATCAGCGTACTGATAGAAACTCACCCTGAAACCACAGATGATCTCGCCCAGCAGCTTCACATAAATGTTGAACAGAAGGGGCGAGAGGACTGACCCCTGCGGCACCCCACATACAAGACATCTCGAGGTCAACCTCTGTCCCCCCTGCCAACACAAACTGCGTACGGTCGGAGAGGAAGGAGGAGAACCACCGCAACACGGTGCCCCCCACTCCCAACCTCTCCAATCGTCACAGCATGATACCATGGTCGATGGTATCAAAAGCCACTAAGAGATCTAATAGGACCAGGACAGAGGAACAACCCCTGTCCCGACCCCTCCAGAGATCATCAACCAATGCCGTTTCCGTGCTGTGCCCCGGCCTGAAGCCCAACTGGAACGGATCTAGATAATCCGGGTTCAAGTCTTTCTAAATATCTGTCAGGGATGTCAAACTCGATTTCATTAATAGCCGTATCAGAGTTGTGTTTGACCTCGGGAGGGCTGTGGGTGTGTGGCCAGCTCAATGTCACTTGTGTAGGGGGGGCGTGGTGGCCCAAGTGCACTCCCAGTGAAAATGGGCTCCCGAGTTCCGTTTTCACCTGCAAAAGCCTCCAACCCTCTGCCAGGGAAAACAGAGCTCGGGAGGGCCACCCATTTTTGCTGGCAGAGGCATATGGGCTGGTTCTTCGGTGTTTTCAGGGCAGCCCCATGGGTCAGATCTAAGTACCCTGTGGGCCGGATCCAGCCCACAGGGCTTCAGTTTGACACCCCTGACCTATGTGGTCTTTCACATACTACATACATTAGCTGTCGCCATCCTTTTTGGCTCAGGACTGGCGGAGGCAGCAGTGGGGAGAGGGGATGGTTTTGCTTGTGTGCGCCACTTTCACAAATGCACCTTCATGTGCACATGCACTTACCACTTCCATGGCCCAGTTCTGAAAGGGCTATGGCCCAGCACTGGGCTGCAGACTGGAGGTTGAGCACCCCTGCTATACTCGTTAACAGGTTGATCATTCTCTTATTTCAGGTGGAGCTATCCAGGAGTCATCCAGGTCATGGTTGTCCCAAAGATGCTTTTTTCAAGAGGCAACTGAACTTTCTTGTTTTTCTTTGAAGATGTTTCACATCTCATCCAAGAAGCTTCTTCAGCTCTGACTGGATGGTGGGGAATGGAAGGATTTATATTCCTTGCAGACAGCTGGTCATTTGCATTCTTTTAGTTGTTGAGGCCACTTAGAGGTTTATATTATTCTCAGGGTCACCAGAGTAGTGCAAATAGGTGTGGAGCCTTCTTGGAACTGCTGAAAGGACTGTGTTGTAGACTAGAGATAGATGATGTTGTATCCATCCCCCTCTGTTTGGGGGGGGGGCTGTTCAATTTTGACATAGATGGCCTATTTGACCTCTCTTTCAAAACAGACTGCCATCTATGTCAAAATTGAACAGCCCCCCGTCATCCTAAACTCTACTGAAGATGTTGCCTAGCCTGTTAACGAAATGTTTGGAAACCAACCCACAAGCTCGGAGAATGAACCTTCGCCCTCATTCTCTGGGTGGTTTACAATGTCAGCATATTGCTCCTGACTATCTGGGTTCTCATTTTACTGATCTTGGAAGGATGGAAGACCGAGTCAACCTTGAGCTGGTCAAGATCTAATTCCAGACCGTGGACAGACTTTACCTGCAATATTGCATTTAACCACTGCCCCATAAGAAATTGTGACTTTTTTGCCAGATGTAATGGCCAAACAGTGATACACGATACTCATAATAAACATGTTGCTATTTGGTAAAGGATTGGTATGGGAATAATAAAAGTCATCCTTCAGGATTTTTAGCCAAATTAAGTAGAGGTAACTCCCCAATTGGTTATGACACTATCTGATAGCTTTAACAATATTATCTGCCTAATTTGCCTATCAACTTCCATTAAATATCCCAAATGTAGGCATTACAGGTAGACCTTGACTTACAACAGTTCATTTAGTGACTGTTACAGTGGCACTGAAAAAAAGTGACTTATGACCGTTTTTCATACTTACAACCGTTGCAGCATCCTCATGGTTACATGATCAAAATTTGGGTGCTGGGCAACGAACTCATATTTATGACTGTTGCAGTGTCCTAGGGTCATATGATTACCTTTTGCAATCTTCTTATAAGAAAGTCAACGGGGGAGCCATATTCTCTTAACAACTGTGTTACTAACTTAATAACTGCAGTGATTCATTTAACAACTGTGGCAAGAAAGGTCGTAAAATGGGGCAAAATTCACTTAAGAAATGTTTCACTTAGTAACATAAATTTTGGGCTCAATTGTGGTCATAAGTCAAGGGCTACCTGTGTTAGGAAATACTCTATTCTTTTATGGTGCATAAAAAATTTGTTTCCTCTTAATAATAGGCTGTTCCTGGGGGTTTTGTTTTCTTTTTATTGCAAACACTCCCAAACTCACAGCATTTTCATTTTCCTTACAGAAGAGGATGGAAAATGAATACAATAGTTCCCTCTGAAGAGAAGCCAAAGGTAAACATACTGTCGAATACATTGTCTTAAATCCATACAAAGAGAGTGACAATTTTTTTGCTGTTTGCACCAGGAGATCATGCAACTCTAAACATCACTGCAGGTACTCTAAAAAGCTCCTGAATGGTATGTACTATAAAAAGGTTAAAAAGCCAGAGGGCACAACATGTATGCTTGCTACTTATCTTAAAGAAGGCAAGATGCCACGTTTAAAACAAACAAAACTCCCTGATAATTCAGTCAAATGATAAGCTCGGTGAGTGCAAAATATTACAGGAAATGCTACGAGTGTCAAACTGATTAAGGTTCCGGGGGCAAGTGGTGTCCCAGCCATGGAAATCTTGAATAACAGAAAGGTCTTGAATCTCCAGAACAAGGTTAGAGCCAAGGTTGAAGAGATGAAGCTATTCCATCCTCACTTATGATAGAGTCAATTCTTCTCTTGTGATACCCACAGCCAAAGAGGAAGAAGTATAATTAGCAAGAGTGATTCTTTTCTTGTTACGATAAAAAAAAAAAAAAAAAAAGGGGGGGGGGGGAGTTTCCAAAAAGTAAAGCCTGGTTTACTGAATGCAGGAGGTTCTAATTCTTATAAATTCTTAAATTCTTGTACATTCTTATAAGAATGACAGTCATAATTCTTATAAGTCACCAGTGTTTCTCAAGCCAGCTGGTGAATTCTGGGAGTTGAAATCTGCACCTCTTAAACTTGCCAAGGTTGAGAAACACTGAACCATCCAGCGTCTCTTTCATCTGAATAGGTGCCAAGATATAGCAGCTAAAGGCAAGAAAAATGAGGAAATGATTTCCATTCTCACTCGTATCCTATCAAGACCTGAAAGTTGTATTTTCTTTTTTTCTTCCTAGGTATCAGGAACCTGGCCCATGAATAGTCTTTTAAAAATCTCTTCCTACTTTAACTCCAGAGAATATGCACTCTATTTGCTCTACAATCTTACTTAGTGTGAAATCTCTGGGTGCTACGTATTTCTGCCTTTCCAATCTCCCATTATGTTCAGCATATGGCATGTGTAGTAATTATCATCAGCTTTTCAAAAGTGTGATTTGAGCTCTTCTAAAGACATTCCCTTCTTCCAGCAACGTTCTGCCTCTTCAAATTGTTTTTTGAGAGTTTATAATATTTCTACTTTTTCTGTAGGCTTTCCTACCGAGGAATACCATTTCTTAAATATGGTTATCAGTGCTCAAAAACCATTTCATCAAAATTCAACCCATTGAAAAGATGCATTCACCCCGTGTATTACTTCCAAAATAGCTTAATTTCCTCATTTCGCAGCTGTGTCATAAAGAGAATTTAAACATTAATAATTTTGCCTTGCAGGGATAATTATCTTTTTGTTTCATGGTTTTATTGTTGCACTAATGGTTGGTGGAAATCAAAAAAGCAATTATCAATTCATACAGGAATAAAGATGCTTCAGGTAGCGTGGTCATTTGGAAGAGCTGGAATGGAAATGAAACACTGAAGGAATGGACTTACTAAGTCAGTGATGGCTAACCCTTTTGCCATCGCGTGCCAGGAGCAGGGAGAGCGTGGGGGGGGAGGGTGTCGCACGCGTGCCCATACCCATAATTCTATGCATCCCGCCCCATGCATGCACGCACGATCCCCCCCCCACCCCCTGCTCCTGGCACGCGATGGCCTGGTGGGCCCATTTTTCTCTCTCCCCAGGCTCCAGAGCTTTTCTAGAAGTCTGGGAAGGGTGAAAACAGCCTTCCCCAACCCCCCCAGAAGCCCTCCAGAGGCTGAAAACAGCCTGTTTGCTAACTTCCGGTGGGACCGGAAGGCCTGTTTTTTGTCTCCCCAGGCTCCAGAACCTTTCTAGGAGTCTGGGGAGGGCGAAAACGGCCTTCCCCACACCTCCAGAGTCCCTCTGGAGGCCGAAAAGGCCCGTTTGCCAACTTCCAGTCCCACTGGAGCTGAGCTCGCGTGCCCACCAATATGGCTACGCGTGCCACCTGTGGCATGCGTGCCATAGGTTCGCCATCATGGTACTAAGTACTCATAATATTAAAGAAGTACCTGTTTCTGTGAAAGGCTCTAAATGCAACTTTTTTGTCCTTAGATGTTCTCTTTGTTTGGCTTTGATATCCATTCTTAGATATCAAGGCAACATGAATGTTGGAAGTGGACATTTGTGATTGAGATGTTGAAAGACATTCTTCCGCATTCCTTTAGAGGACTTTGATTTGGTTGAAATGTAATAAAAGAGACATGCTACCGTGGCTCCTTATCTGAATTTGCCTGAACTAGAAGGATCTGTTTGTAGAGCAGTCATAATCACCAAAATGCAATATAAGGGCAGCTTTCTCTGTGTATGTCTGTCATCACACAAACATGTTTCAAATCTGACTTTTCCTCCTCCATGGGGATTTGTACAGAGATCCACACAAGAAAGGATCATAACTATTAGCCTGCATTGCACAGGATGAATTCTTCAATTCACAATATTACTTCAAGGTCCTAAAAAGCTAGAAGAGTTTTGTTTGTGGAATGGAATGAATTTCTTTCATTAAGGTCAAATTTTGGTTAGAAAATAATGAAGTTGAAAAACAGGTTTGTCTGGAATCTTCCTACTGATGACATTAAAACCAATTTCCAAAAATAATAATATGATGTATCAAATCTCCCTTTGTAGATGGGAAAAGATGCACGTTAAGTTCTTTTAACAGTGGCCGTGTTCATTATCAATTTATCCCAACAGCTAAGGAAAGGAATTTAACATTAAACAGGATTTTATTTTCTTTTTTAACATGTGTAAACAATTTGTATTTGTTTCCAATTTATTAGGTGAGACAGAACTTCAGAGGTAGGATTTTGCCTGTCATCTGTTGCTGTAACTGGGTAGTGGGGTGGGATACTCAGAAATTTAATGTGTTCCTCTTTGAGCTGTGGTAGGTAGCCAGGTACAAAGGAGGATAGGACTACTGTGCCTTTTTAAATGAAGTCACATGATCAACTGCAGTGGAGATTCCCTCTTTTACAAAGCTATTAAAGAAACAATGTCTGTCCTCCTTCCAATCACATGGAGTAGATCAGAGATGCCCAAGCTTGGTAATTTTAAGACTTATGGACATTAGCTCCCAGAATTGGCTGGTTGGGGAATTCTGGGAATTGAAGTCCAATTCTGGGAATTGAAGTTGCCAAGCTTGGGCACCCTGGAGTAGATATTTAAGGTGGCCAGAGTTGCTTGTGAGCCTAAAATAGCAATTACCATATATACTTAGAAAACAATACCTGTGCAGTCTCCTGGAAAAAAATCATTTCTTTCTAGGCACTGCCTAAAACACAGTTGCTAAAATGCTGCTTTTGAACATATACAATCTAACATCAAAGTATTTAATGGAAAGAAACTCTCTATTGATTAAAGGTAAAAGGCAGCAGCCATATTCTTCTAAAAAAAGTAGAAATTAAGGCTTCTTTCAAGACAAAAAGAGGTACAGTCCCTTTCAGAGGTAGGTGCTGCCAACACCAGAAAGGAAATCCTTGTTTCGATTAGCCAACATCTGGCTAAAAATTTCTGGGAAGCTTTTATAGCTATAGCAGCAGGAATTATCTTCTCATACTGTTGCAATGCCAGAGAAGCAAAATTTGCTGGAAGCTTCCCTTCTTGACATAAGTACAGCATTGGAACTCCATTCTCTGTTCAGTCTAGTAAATTAAGATGCCGTAAAGGACTTAATCCAGAGACTGGGGTTTTCTCCCCCTAACACAGTGCATTGGTAATGGAAAATTCTGCAAGCTGCAGGCCAGCACCTTTGAGAAACATGGTGAAGGATATGTGCTTATGGAATCTCAGAGCTAGTGTTAAACATGAGTCTATTTCACGTCCCTTTTGCTTTTACACTGGGGGAGAATCACCTATTCCCTTCCTGAACAAACCAGAAACGGGGGACAGAACCACTGAAATTGGTGCTAATCCTTCCCTTGATGGTGGACTTCTATGAGGCCCACTGTCATTGGTTGATTACATAAACAGAAGTGCCAATGCCATTCTAGTTACAAACCTCTTGCAATAGTAAATAACATTGTCTATTTACCAATATGCAGGGAAAAGAAGGAGCTCTTTTGAAGTTTAGGAAATAAATCCAATGATCACTGCTCTTTGCTTCTAAACTTTTCCTTGAGGGTGCAAGAAAATACTGTGTGGGAATTCCTCCCACATATTTCCCAGATCCTCTCCCTAAACATGAAGAAGCCCAAATCAGAATCAATAGTCTGGAATTTAAAAGCATCTTTCTTTCAGATCAAATGTACTGTGTAACAGTAATATCATTAATAATGACTCTAATAAATAGATACAGGGAAGAGGGGAAAGCATTAAACACACAAAGGTGGACAGGTTGGGCTGGCACACAGATTTACCACACACTCATCTGTTCACTTCTTAAAAAGGTACAAAACCAATTTTTCTTTCAAGTATTAAAAAATAAGTTAATGGACATTAAAGGATCTAAAGTGACTAAAGGGCCAGGATAGGTCTTCTGCTTCATTTCTGACGTGCAAAAAAAAAAGAAAAAAGAAAAAAGGGGGGAAAGGAAAAAAATATTCCCCAAAACACAAAGAGTCCAAAACCTACTGAACAGCCCACTCTTGGAAAGTTTGAAAGCTGGAGAACTATCCCTAGGAGATCCCTCAAAACGCTTCAGAATGAAACCATCTTTGATAATAAGCACTTTCCAGTGTCTAAATGGTCATCGAGTTCACAATAGAGCACTCCAAGGTCATCAGAAAACAGGAAACAGCTTCGTTCAGTCCGGAGCACTTTGTGGCCAAAAGGAAAAAGTTTGCATGTTGGATCTGCTTGGAACGATGGCAACTCCTGGAGATTGCAGAGAAGGGGGTGGGGAAGTCTGCCTCTGTCCCTCTTTGTAGAAATCACAAGAAACCACGTTTCAAGTTCTTAGTGTTCCAAGTTTCCCGTCAACATTCAGATATGGATGTTCCTCCATACGTAGACCACAGTGGCAGCTTCGGATTTCTTTGGTGAGAAGAGCATATACACAGTGTGCTTTGTGAGTGGTTTGCTCTTCCAAAGGCTGCTACAAGGTGACCTTTCAGAAGATTTAATTAGACACCCCTTTCCTTTGTTATTTAAATGAACAAATCCATTAATACCACAGGTTGGGTAAATATGAAATGAACAGGTTATGGCCCACCTAAATTGGTTAAAGTTCTTTTTTAAAAAAAAATCACACAAAATATTTTCGTTTTTTAGTCTCTCTCGGAGATCACACGCACACAAAAAGACATTGACCTCTTGGACAGGTCCTCAAGGAAGGCACGCAATCTCAGATCACGACTTCGTTCTTGGCTCTGTAGCCTCACCCAGGACTCTGATTCCTTACAAGCAACCCTCTTAGAAAGAAGCTCCTGGCTCAAGCACTCAGCTGCTGCAAGATTCCTGAAGCAATTCCTGCTCCAAGTTGTCTCCTCTAACCAGGCAGCTCCATCTAACTTGGCATATGCCAAGTGGACAATGCAGTTCAGCAACCAGTCATGGTGATACACTCAGGACCAGTTCAAGTTGAAGCCTTTGGACAGCATAACTGCTTCTAAATCCTTGTCTTCCTCCTTCTCTCGAAGGCGCTGTTCTTCAAGTAGAGCCACAAGAGAATCTCTCTGCTCCACCACCTCTAGCATTTCATTCAAGATCTTCTTCTCCTCCGAGAGTTCTTCATCTGTCTTTAGCTGATCTGGATAGAGGGAAAACAGTAAACCTGTCAAGTCAAGATGTCCTAAGGATATGGGACATCTTGTTTCTACTGAGAACAAGAAACCCCCTGCCATCCTAAACCTCACTGAAGATGTTACTTAGCATCGAAACATTTGGAAACCAACCCACAAGCTCAGAGAACGAATCTTCACCCTCATTCTCTGGGTGGTTTACAATGTCAGCATATTGCTCCTGACTATCTGGGTTCTCATTTTACTGATCTTGGAAGGATGGAAGACCGAGTCAACCTTGAGCTGGTCAAGATCTAATTCCAGACCGTGGACAGACTTTACCTGCAATATTGCATTTAACCACTGCCCCATAAGAAATTGTGACTTTTTTGCCAGATGTAATGGCCAAACAGTGATACACGATACTCATAATAAGCATGTTGCTATTTGGTAAAGGATTGGTATGGGAATAATAAAAGTCATCCTTCAGGGTTTTTAGCCAAATTAAGTAGAGGTAACTCCCCAATTGGTTATGACACTATCTGATAGCTTTAACAATATTATCTGCCTAATTTGCCTGTCAACTTCAAGAAGAAGTTGAAGAAGAAAGAGAACAAGAAACCCCCTACCAGGCTTACCTTCCACTGCCATCCTCTCTCGAAGCTCTTGCTGTAGCCGGCTCTGCCTGTCCTCTAGTTCTAACTCGCGTGCACTGAAAAGAAAGGTAGAGAATAGTTAATTATGGCTCATTTCATCAGGAACCTTAGTTATGACTTGAGAATGCTCAGGAAATGACATATTCCAATATTTTCTCTCTTTTTAAAGGATTCTTGAAAGCAAGCAAGCTTTCAAGAGTAGTGACAACCTTCAGTTTTAACATCTGTGCTATTTTTGTGGCATGACGTTATTTCCAGGATCAAAGGAACTTCACAAGTGCATGAACTCAATAATCTTTAATTAAATAAAATGTTCAATTCACTTCCACAGATTACAAAGGAGGACTGAGTGAAGCTATTCTCTGATCTAAGGTGAGCAGGTAAACACCTAGATGGGATATTTCAACATCAGCACTTTTGTACTTTTCCTGATGTACATTGATAGAAGAACAAAAAAGGATACTAAGATGGTGCACCCATTGAAAATTCTAGGTGGAGAATTCTAGTTTTATGTAGCTATATGTGAACCATAGTCTAGAAAGAAAAAATAAGATCAGCAAAAAAAAAAGGGGGGGGGGGAATCTATGACAGAATCTGCCAGATGTGCTTAATATACCTGTATTAACAAGAAGGGCATTCCAAATCATGATTTCTCTACAACCCAAACGGTCCATACTGTCATATCAATCAGTTCTAGGGTTATTCCAGTTAACGATCAGCAGTTTTGAACAATCGGAATTTTGAATGGGTGTACTGCAGGAATCACAGTCTAGAACTGTGGAAGCTGTCTATCATGGACTCAGCAATTCATCTAACACAGTACTGTCTATTCTGACTTTTTCATTCACCTTTCATTCATCACCTTCATCTTTTCATGTGTCATCCATTCAAGTCTTTTCATTCATCTTTAAAGCCGTTTTCTACTTACCACGATTATCAGAAAGCAGCACGTCAATAACTGCAACCATATTGGTGCTACAACATATTTGTTACTTTTCTACGCTGGGGTGCAAAATACAGAATGCTTACTCACAATATCATCAGCTCTGATTCATAGCGCACCAGGGCGTTCTTTTCCTGCACCAGCTTGAACCACTCTTGCATCAGTTTAGGGTCATCCTTCTTCCCCATGCCTGCCAAGAGAAAGGTTGGAGTCAGCTCTTGGACACACGCTCTGCTATTTTCACAAGCTCAACAGTCAGGCAGGGACAAAAATGGAGGGGGGGGGGGCAAAATGTGCAAAGAAAGCTGAGCGAGATGCTGCCAGAGCGCTCCCATCAGGTTTGTTTGTTAGTTTGCCTCTAACACACATAAAGTTAAAACAAAAACACCCCCAAACTCTCCCTTGGATCTGTGCATTCATCTAGATTGGAGGTCTTCAAACTTGGTAGCTTTAAGACTTGTGGACAACCCCCAGAAATCTCCAGACTATTCTGGGAGTTGAAGTCCACAAGTCTTAAAGCTGCCAAGTTTGAAGACCTCTGATCTAGATTCTTCCCTAGATGGTAGGTCTCCCACCCCAGAATAAATAGTCAAAATGGTAATGCTCTGTTCGATACTGTGTTGTATTTCTTACGGTAATTTGTATAATTTCAGACCTTTAAGCATCCTAGCTTTGAATAACGGATATGAGGTGATCTGGATATTCAAAAGCATGTGAATCTCTCATCCATTCTCATAACTCAGAAGACAACTTGACACATAGCTACAGAGTGATTAACAGACAGATCACTGTACAAACTCAGCACACTTCCTTGTGTCACAGCTAATTTAAAATCTCTTTGTTGACATGGCCTGTACATTATATTAATGACTAAAAGCAATCATTTCCTGATTTCTATCACAATAATTTCTAGATGTATTTTCTAGTAGTAGATCCAACAACAATCTCTGAGAGTAGATTAAATGGCACATTATGTTTGTGCAAATTAGTTGCATCCACAACCAATGTATAATACACAATGGCAGTTCATTACAGACAATACCAATTCAAATACAAACAATGTGATTCTAAGGTGATTCTGATTGTGAAGGACTTGCCTCTGTTGGCTAAGTTGACCTAGAAACATTTAGAAAATTGGCAAATGGAGAGACCATCAACAAAAGTTTCCCAAACTCTCATATATCCAAAAGATAAATCTTTTCTCTTAATGTGAATCTATTCCAACGTTCCTGAACTGACACAAACCACTTGTTTTGGAACTGCCATTTCTAAAATTCACAGACAGTAAAATTAAAATATCATCAATAAACTATATCAAAAGGTGTTTTGTATATTTAAAAATGCAGGGCCTTCAACAGTGTACGGTTAGATTTAAAAGGCCAAAAAGAAATAGCAGAAGTGAAATAATCAACCAACAAGGTAGATCGTAACCGAAGAGTGTTTCCCCAGAATTTCATCAGTACAGTGTAAAATTGCTGAAGTCATAATCAATTTGGATTCTTTGTGCAGTTTTATAATTCCATCTGAATGGAACAGTTTTTCACTGTTGGATTATATTATTAGATCACATTAGCAGCAGCTGGTTTATATAACAAAACGTATTTCTAGCATCTGTTGAGAAAACACAATAGTCCCTGAAACGAGACACTGTTTCAGGAATCTCACTGTTGCTTGAACCTCATCGTTGAACTGAAGAGGTATGGTCCACTGGTTCTTGGTAGTATTCTTACTTCCAGTGGCCTGGCGTCCTGTGCTTTTTCCTTCTCCAAACCACTAAAACATCTATGAAATTAGGAGAACAAACTATATGAACCCTTCTTGTAACTGTTGTAACTGCCAATACCTGTCCATTGCTCAGTCCACGCATGCTTTTCTGAGCATCTCTGCACAAGTGCCCTTATAGCCATGATGAAAGGAGAGAGAGAAAGAAAAGCTTATACATGCAAATGGCCAGAATGGTGGAGCCATGAAAAGCGTTGGAAATCCTCCCCACTCTTTCCACTGAGAGGATACATCAAAGAAAAATTCCTAAACAAAATAGCCAAATATGTGTTATTACTGACCTAGAGAAACTTTTTTATTTGACTTATTTTATAAAAGCCAATGAGCAGAAGGAGGAGGTGGAGGTGGGGAAGAAGCATGTATAGTGGATGAAAGCCCACCATGAAAAGCAGAAACAGTGTTTAGCATAAGTACACACAACAGTCACATTCCACCCCTTTGCCCCATGCCTTGGGAAATGGAAACTCTACAATGGATATTGGGTCCACATGAGATAAAGTTGAGAAAATGCTTAGCAAGATATGGACGTCAGGAAATCAAACTAGATCACACAAGTCAGGAGGTTGACCATTCAAATTTGAGGGAAATCAAGGAAATCAGTTGCAAAAAACCAAACCAAACCAAACCAAACTACAGTATTTCTTTTCCCCGTTAATTTTATAAGGATTTTGTTTCTCCTCTATTTTCCAAGAACCTCTTTGGGATATCTAGCATGTCAAACAGGAATTTTGTTGTGTTGGACTATTACCACCCCAAAGAAAGAGCTTCAGTAGCCTGGAGTATTATAGTTACCCTCACAGTTCACATCTAAAAAAGGAATATTGTAATTTTACAATATTATCAGGGACATTTTGAAATACTTTTGATAGTGAAGGTATCACTGAGTAAGAAGGAAAGAAAGGAGAAGTTTGTGAAGTACTTAAACTGTCACATGTTGACTGGTGTCCCTATATAAATTCAAACTGCAGTTTGGAACGTGGATGGAGGGAATGCAAGAATTTACGTTACCTTCATGGGCACAGCAAGGACAGAAGGAGAGAGGTCTACGGCGTGGTGTCCCGGCATTGGGCTCAACTTCAATAGGACCAAAAATGGGAGAGGAAGAAGGGACGGGAAGAGGATATCGGAAGTGGAAAGAAAAAGGAGGAGAAACAGGGTGAAAATAAACAGACAAGCAAAAGGACAAACAAAAAAAAAAAAAGCACAAGAGTGAGAAAGAAAGGAAGCAACCAACCAGAAGAAAATAGGAAAGAAAAATAATAATACAAAAAATGGAGACGCAGAAACAACTGTCTACAAATGAAACATCCCTTGTCAACACTGAGGGAAGAGAACAGACTGGGGCATTGGAAACGAAAACAGCAAGAGCCACAAACATTACCAGGATGAAGAAAAATTGCCAAGATTTGACAGGTTTTGTGCATGTAGATTTTTCACACAATATTACACTTTATGGATATAAAGAGAAGGTAATACTAAGAGGTTGGGGAGCAATATTTCTAAGAAAGCAGGATTACAAAATATGTTTGAAAGGCCACTTTTACAGTTGGCTTCACGTTGGGATGAGGTTCCCCCCATAAAATTGGGTCAATGATAGAAAATGTTTAATGTTTAGAAAACAAAGGCAGATAAAGAAGGACCAACTACCCAACATTTTCTAAAGCAGATTGACCAGGATTATGTATCCCTTATGTTAAATATTTTGGGGTTAGAGCCAAAAACTTCTCCTTCTGCCCAAAATATCTATAATCACAGAAAAGAATCTTTGGCTACAACTTGTTAACGAATAATATGCTTAGACTGGGCCTGCCTTAGCTTCATCCAATACGTTTTGTTCTTAGTACATATACACTTGAACCTTTCTAACTTCCATATTATTATAAATTGAACAATGTTTATTACTAAGCACAGATATTTCCCCCTTTTGAATTTCACGTGAAACATAAGTAAGGCCCCAAATAGAACTCCATCAGCTATTGCTTTAGACTTTAGGGCTTCAAATAGAAAGAGAATGCAGAAAACTATGGAATATACTCCATTGAGCTATTATGTATCTGTAAAGGAAAAATTTGCATGGAACCAGGACCAGTAAACAAACATTCCTTCTGAGAGAGACACAGAATTCCTCCCTCTGAAGAGACAGGAGGAGGCATATTTCTCACTGTTCGATTTTCTGAATCAACGTTAGACCTCAGCTGTTGTTTAGACAAATCCAATCATTTCTTATCTAGCTGTTGACTAGAAAGGTCCACCCAACATCATGAAGAATTCAAGATACACTCTAAATCAGGAATGTCAAACTCATGTCATCACGGTGTCATCACATGACGTATTGGGACTTTCCCCCCCTTCGCTAAACTGGGTGTGGCCAGCATGTGAAGCATCTGGCCTGCAGGCCGCGAGTTTGATAGCCTTGCTCTAAACGTTTCCAAAGTGGATTATCTAGTATCAGTGGTGTTTACTAGGCATGGAAGGCCCAGAACAATAATACATGCTGAAGAGGAAAAATTCTGTGGGAGGGCCCAGAGGGAGCAACTACATGAGTTTATATGTAAAGAGACAAAGTCTTATACAAAGATTTATGACGTAAGGATTACAGCAGATGAACTGTAGTGAAACTACTGTGAAATGAGGAAGAACCATCACATTCCTTAGAAAGCATTCAGTAGAAGCCAGAGTTACATGTACTCAAAATGGAAGAGTAAGAGAGTCATGTTTTCCATTTTGAAGAACTACACAATTTGGGAAGGGAAGTTCTTTTAGAAGGGACCATCACAGAACTAGAACAGAAACACACAGGATGGATCAAAATTAAAGAAACACCAGTCTGCAAACAGGGTGGGGATAAACCAATTTTCATAGACAGAAGAAACATTTATATTGAGTATGGAAAAGTTTAATCAGAAGAAAGGAGGGTACAGTACGGTAGCTACATAAATATTTTACAAAGTATATATTTTCTAAAATCATATTTGAAGAAATTCCACTGCTGGTATCTATATCTATATCTATATCTATATCTATATCTATATCTATCTATCTATCTATCTATCTATCTATCTATCTATCTATCTATCTATCTATCTATCATAATAAAATAACTAGCTCAAATATTCCCAAAGTGGTTTTTTGTTGTTGTTTGAAAAAATCAGACTTGGAGACGCATGTCGACAAGAACAATCTATGTATTATTTAAATAACAAAATAAATCTGGAAGAATAAGTTTTAATTTTAAATTCTTTCTCAAGATCCCAGATTGGGTATCTATTTCAAGCTATTGGAATTTTACAGCTCTAACTGACTAGGTTTGCATCAACAAAGCAGCATGGGAATGTTCTCTTGAACTTTCACAGCCTCTAGATTGACAGGTAGCAACCATAACAAAGAAAGTGTTTACACAATAACAGTCACTGAAGCAACCGTGACTATTTCTGAAGTAGCAACAGTCACCTGTGCATGAGGACATCATATTTAGACTACCGAAAAGTGTTTCCTATCTAACATAATCCTTTAAAAGTATATATAAAATGCATCATCTAGGTTGCTAACTGGTACACAGGTTATACAACACATATCAAAGATCTACATGGTCTATCAAGTGTTAAATTTAATTAAAATTATAAAATCTTGTAGCCTGACTATCCCTTGGATGATTTGTCAAATAATTAAATTTTGCAGAAAAAACCTTGTTGAAGTCACCAGAGTCCCAGACCTCTCCTTCTCCAATCCAACAGCGAAGACTCCCCCAACCTCAAAAAGATCCTTTCTATCAAATGCTACACAATAAAGTAAACTTCCCTATTCTCACATCTTCCATATATGTCAGGCTGCAACTCCATCATCTCCCACAAACATGGTCCAATTTTTTAGTAGAAGACATCTGGAATAGTGCAGGGCAGGGAATGTTGAAGCCAAGCATTAAATAGGTGAATTACATAACATTCATCTCCACTGTTTTGTTGATCAACCAATGCAGAGCTACACCTTGTACAGGCTTGCAAAACTCAACACTCAATACAGAACTGAAAAATTAGTTCTCTCATGTTTGTTTGTTTGTTTGTTTAAATGAGATTTGACCACCACTTGAAACCCATTGGACTCTAATGAATTGAAAGAGCTTACAAAACGAAACACAGCACAAAATACAAAATATACTTGTAATTAAAACAGTAAACTTCAAAATCTAATTCTCCAAACTGGAGACTAACATTAAAATTCACTTGGTGCAGCACTGCTGGTTAAAATTAATCCCCAACAGTTCTGGAAGGCCATGATGGAGGACTCTCTTGTTTCATGGGTGCTGTTAAAAGAATGGCAACCGCTGAGTGTTCCCCACTGTGTCTCCTAGTAGCTGGGGACCATTAGCAAGTGTTTCCTAATCTTTTGAACAGGCAAGCAAATAACGGCAATCTCTACAATACCCAGGCCTTGGGCCAGTACAGGTCTTCGCAGCCAGCATCTTCTACTGCATCCAAAAACCTACCACTGATCAGGGCAGCTCCTGCAGCAGCGGTCTAATGAAATTCACTTCCAAACATCTTGATTTGTAACAAGGCAAAAGGTAAGTGGTCAAATTAAGCTAAAAGATACCTCTTTAAATAGAGTAAGGAATAAAAAATTAGAAGAAAGTAAGCAAAGATAAAGTTCAAAGTACAAGACAGAAAGAAAAAGAAAAATAGGAAAGAAAAAAAAGATATAAAAAGGTAGATTTACAGCAGGTATAAGTACAATTATAAATTTACTTATAAATCTTTCTCCAAAGTTGCATTATGTCTCCTTTCTATGATCTATCCTATCTAATTATCAAAACCATGAATTGTAAATTTCATTTTTTTTGTTTTATGCAAAAAGTCTGTAACAGGTTTTGAATTGGCAATAAATATTTTTTCTCTAATCAAGCAAATTAACTTGGCAATCTCAGCAAGTTCTATCGTCTTCTAATGCTGACAGCCAAAATAGGTTTTTGGACACAGTTTAGATTTGTATCTGTTTCATATTCTCAATATGGCACGTCTAACATTTTTTAACATTCACATTAATTTTGACTTTATCATATCACAAATATCTATGCCACCCTAATCTCAGGTCATGTCCTTCTAACATTAAGAGCTTTTTATTTCCCAGCAGCATTCAGTCTTTTATCCAAACCAAACAACAAGCTGCAAAATATAATTTCAAGTCGGGTAAAACTAATTTTCCTTTTTCCTTTGGATCTTGTAACACCTTATGTTTAAATTGTGATTTTTTCCCCCCCACTTGCCACATAAAGTTAGATATATCTCTTTGCCACTGCTTAAGTGGTGAATCAATTGTCAATACAGGTATTATCCAAAAAAGAAACATCACTAAAACATCGGACTTCCAGGGAAGAAATGGTGAACTGAAGATGAATTCACTAAAAGTGAAGCTGATGATCTTGGCAGAATGAAGATGATTCGGCGAGTAGACAGGCTCTTTATAATACCTCTCTGGATAAGGAGAGGACATGAGATCACCCACAAGTGTTCCAGATAGCACTTTTCATGAGGAGATTGCAAGACAGCAGTCTCTGGGCAAGTTCAGATGAGGGAATAGCTCTCGTGATCCAACTACTGTTGCATCTTTAAGGACCCTTGATTCACATATTTCCTTTTCTAATTAATTTCAGAAATTCGACTTCAGTCAAACTCAGTGTTGAGTTAGAGCAAGGTCCTCTAGTGAGATTTACCACAAGTAAACTAAAACTGGTGATAAATTATCTTAGAGCTTTCACATGCCCTCCCTTAACATTTAAACAACTTTCCCCGACACAGCACTTTGCAAATATATTGGGGCACAGCTCCCAGAATTCCTCACTTCTGACCGAGTTGTACAGATGAAGTCACATTCTGAGGGTTTCTTTTGGAGGGAAACACTAATCCCTCAGATTTTCACAATAGTAACTGAAGACTCCCTTCATTAGATATTAATAAAAGCTGCTAAGTTTATTGTAGATATTTTAATTGGATATTTTAATTGGAAATTCCTATTCCAGTTCCAATTCGATTTGTGAGCATTCTGGCAGCCCCGTGACAAAGTAATTGCATCAACATCAGTCACACAACATGAACTACAACTAGAAAGCCACAACTTTCCTTTTCTGCACTTAACACAGCATTGCATTTAAAGCAATGTTTCTCAAGCTTGGCAAATTTAAGAGGTGTGGGCTTCAACTCCCAGAATATCCCAGCCAGCAATCCATATGTCTTAAAGTTGCCAAGTCAGAGAAATACTGATATAAAGGGATACTGCCATTTAATTAAAGGAATATCCATTTTTCCTTTGGGTGTTTAGATTTTGAAATCTCAAAAATAGCTGAGAAGCAAATATTGATGTCATGGTTTAAGAGAAATAACTGGAAATTGTGTCATTCTATTAGCATAATTTCAATGAAAGAAACACCATATAAATAATTCCAAAATTATTTAGCGAGGCAGAAAGTAATAAGTAGTAGTGCTGCATACAGTCCATTTTCCAAATGGAATAGGCAGATAGGACACAGGTTATGGAAAGCAAATTTGACTGGTTTTTTTTGTTTGTTTGAGCAATGTAAAACTGTTATATGAAAAATGACAGTGTTCCTTTAAATTATTTCAAGGACTATTTTTTAAAGCCATCAGTTAGCAAAAGTGAAACGAAGACTGTTTTCCAGGAGGAATTAGGAAGAGGAAGCAGAAATAGTAGTAGAGTGGGAAGAACATCAGCCAGGAAGGAGAGCCTGCTAGGTATAACTTAGCATGAACCCTTTTACAGCTCCATCTATAGACACAAAGCTTTCTAGAAAGACACTGAAAACTTGGTTCTTCCCTCAGAGCACGATGCTGAATCAGTGATCATTATGTGTTAAGATAAATGAGATGAATTCTTACTTTGGCACCGAAGGTATTAATACTGTGTTTTTTTTAAAAACTATTGCTGGATTTTTATTATTTGCATCTCTGGCTGCTTTTAATGTTGTTAGCCACCCAGAATTGTTTAGCAAGCAGGCAGCCATATAAATTGAACACGACATGATTCTGTCCTGTATTTTACAAAACAAAATATATTGGACTAGCACTGCGTCCCTATAAATTGTAGTGTTTGTGAATGTAGTAGCACATATGTGAAGCTTCAAGCAATCTATGAGTGAAATATGTATGAGGGTTTTTTTGCAACCATCGAATCCTGAAATACATTAAAAAAAATTATACTGTAAATGAAGTATAAATGAACACACTTTTTTCTTGAAGCAAGGCTTCAAGGGTGGATGGAAAAAGGTTAACAGCCTTGGAAAAAGGATTGTCAAGATTTTTAAAGAAAGAATATGTGAAACTGGAGTTTGATATGTCTTTGTCATTCACATAGTGGAATTCACAGTAGCTGAATGCAAAAACAAAAATATGAATTGCATTCCAAAAGTCATCAGCTCGAGTAATAGTAATCTAGAACTATATTTCTCAACTTTACAAGTGTGGACTCAGCTCCCAAAATCCACCAGTGAAATCCACACATCGTAAAGTTGCTAAGGTTGAGAAATACTTCCATCTGGCACTTCCTAAGTGTAAAATGTGCAGTATAGCAAACGATAATGGCCCCTTTTCAATTCAGTGACTGCATACATATGGAAAGAGATTTAGAGATTTGAGTCTCCTAAATAGGCTGTCATGCTATCAAGCTGCTAGAAGAATAGAATTTCTAATTAATTTGTTACTGAATAAACTTGTCTAAATTAAATTAATCAATATTCCCAATGCTTAGGCCTATGCAAATATCCAGGAATGGATCTTGCAGTTCTGGATGAAAACAGAAAACCACAATTCCTAGAAGTAATAATCCAAATACTCACTATAGGGATAAAACACATGATTAATCCTAGGACAAAAAGAAAAGATGTTTTCATTATGAGCAAAGGACCAATTTCTTGACAGGTCATTTTGAGCAGTGAGATTCTTCTTCAGGGAGGGACAGCTTGAGTTGATGTGAAAGCCAAGTCTGATTTCACTTTGAAAAAAGTTGAACCAGGGCCATCTGAAAAACTCTTTTAATATTCAAAGCAGTCTGTGCCTTGTCACATATTCTCTGCAGTTTTGAGGTCTCTTCTGTATATTGTTACTATATCTAATGCAAGAGTGAGCAACCTGTGGCCATCAGTTAATGCTGAACTACATCTTACATTATTGCCATTATTCTTGGCAATGATGGCCAAGGTTCTGAAGGAGGAAATGAAAGCATAGCAACTGCTGGCTGAGGAATCCTGGAAGTTGAAATCCAAATACCTTAAAGTGGTTTAAGTTTGAGAAACATCACTCTAGAGCAGGGGTCTGCAACCTTAAACACTCAAAGAGCCATTTGGATCCGTTTCCCACAGAAAAGAAAACACCAGGAGCCACAAAACCCTTCCTGTGCCTGACTGTTTCTTGAGTGGCCACAAAACTAGCATATAGAGTTGAATTAAACATTCTGTTTTCTTCTGAAACTTTTCTTTTGTTGGATTTATCCATGGTTGGCCTACTGGGGGTTGAAAAGCTCAATAAATCGTGTGCTGGCGGATGTCGCATGTTGGCGGTTGTGATACCTATTTTGAATGACAGGGAGCCGCAGCAGAGGGGTGAAAGAGCCACATGTGGCTCCAGAGCCGCAGGTTGCTGACCCCTGCTCTAGAGGATCACAAGGAGCTTTCTCTTAATCTATTTCCATCCCTCCTTTTTTTACAGCATCAAGCTTGATTGTTTGCTCATTTATTTATTTATTTATTAGATTTAAAGGCTGCTTGACTCCAAAACAACATTTGGTGGCTTGTATTTTGAAAGAATAGAAAACAATAAAAAAGAAAGAAAGAAACCATGTACTATATGTCCAGACAAGACAAATTCCACATGTTCCAAAAGGTAGGTACACGTGGCGAGTATAATTTGCTTTCTCGGTCTGGTGCTTGCCAGCCAAACTGAGTTCTGAAACAAAAACCTGCTAATGAAAGGACTGCTCTAGAGAATGAAGTCTTTCCTTTGAGCTGGAAAAGGGGTTGTGCCCTCCCAATCCATTGGGTGGTTCCATCTCATGGCTTGTGAGCTGGGGTGGCGAGAAGTCAGTGCAGGGGAACTGGAGCAGGAGAGGGTGTCAGCAAGGTTAGTGTCAGAAGAGAGGGTCTGCCATACATACCACCCAGATGCAAGTCGATGAGGTCACTGTAATAAGACTCTCCCCAATAGTCTACAACAAGGAATTGGTGAAGAGAGAGAGTTATTGGTTCAAGTCCCCCCTCCCCCGCCTGCCCTCCCCACTCCCTGCCCAGATTTCAAAGCATTCTATTAGAGAAATTGCAAACATGAGAATGTACAGAGAAAGAGAGAGAGAGAGAGAGAGAGAGAAAAGAGAGACAGAAACAACAATAAATCATGCATCTTTATAATCATCATATGCACATACATATATATGATAGATACTAAAAAGACAAGGAAAGGAAGTAACATTCCCTTTAAAAAAATAGGCAGGCAAGACAGGCAGGGATGGACTTCCAAGCAAAGAAAGGGAACAGGCTACGTTTTGTAAAGTTTATTTCAGCATGTGCACTTTCCTGTTTCTTATATGCCATCGGAGGGGCATTAAGGAAGGTTCTGCAAACATTTTCCAGTGGGAAGAAATTCAATGTATGTAATATGTATTCTCCATTCAACCAAGTAGGAAGGGACAACTGTGTCCATAGGAGAGAGATCAAGAATGTCAAAATGGCAGGCATAGCAGCATGGTCGAAATTCCATCCTTGTGTACATGTGTTGATACTATACTTATGTACAAAGGGGAAGGGCTTTGATCGTGCTGCTGTGGTACGACCTCGACTTGTTGATAAAGTCTGCTCCCATGAATGCCGCTGGATTGGACGCTGTTGAATATTGCAAGGATGACTTTAAAGGAGAATATTTGTAGCTCAGGTTTGAAATGAGGGTTCTTGGTATTCTCTGAGTTTGCTTGTTCCATCTTCAGTCTAGGTAATAGACTGGTAATATCATATCAGACTGATGGTATTACCTAGTTTGGATATTGAAATATCTGCAAGAAAGCAACCAAGCTCAGAGAGCACCAAGATCCCCTCAAGGATGACTTTCTTCCTTCATCCTTCAGTTGCTCAGCCATGTTACCTGCTTTTATCTAGGAGGCTAAAGAAATGCGAAGTTTTCCTCTTCCAACTATTTTTTTACATTTTACTTGTTCTTCAGAGGAACATTCACCAATAGGACTCAATAGAATCCAGGAGTTTGCTTATGAGATCCTAAGAAACTCTCAGTTGTCAAACAACTATGTAACAACTTTCCTCAACAAACAATCATTTTGTATAAATAAAATAATAATTAACGTAGTCCATCTGATGTATCCTTCTTCACAGAACTAAAAAGTGCGGGCCAATACTGTTGGAACTGAGCAATAGTGTAATAAAAACAACACAAAATCTCAAAACTCAGTGGCATTAAGGAGTTGCCATGTCTCTTCTGCAGAAAAGGAATATTCCTCCCCAAATTTATGTTCTACAGAGAGATCCAAAGGAAAATTCTTCCAGTAGAACTTCCTTTAGATCCAAAATGTGATTTAAAAAAAAATTTCCAAAGTAATTATGTGAATATTTTTAATTATTAAAAGCATCCCCCTTTATGGGTTATAAAAAGAAGAAAAAGACATAGAATATTAATTACTTGAAATTCAATTTCTAGTAAGAAATTACCAATAACACACCCAATGTACCAAACCTTCCTTTGTGGCTTTCTTAGGCAGCACACAGAGAGAAGTTGGCGTCAACTGCCAATGTTTGTAAGCACTATTAAAAAGCATTAAAACACTTACTACTTGATTATTGTTCATTTGCCATTGGGAAGAAGTAGAAATTTGATTTTTTTTCCCCCTCCAGTGCCAAGATATCTCAGGTTACCTCTATACTGTATGAAGTATACTTCTCTTGACAGAATACACAAATTTTGCCTAATGCAGAGAACTCCACAATCCATAGAAAACAATATATAGAGTGCAAATTTGTGCTTTAGGCAGAAGAGAGGTTTTCTGTGTAGTCCAACACCTTAGCCATCAATCCATTTTGGCTATTTATCAAATGTATACTAAACAGAAATATAACTAGAGGGTTATATCTAAGGTCAGTGATGGCTAACCTTTTTTCCATTGCATGCCAAAAACAGGGAAAGTGTGGGGAGGTCATGCACGTGTGTGCCCACATCCATAATTCAATTCCTCCCCATGCCCCGCCCCCCCCTGTGCATACGTACTCGACCCTTCCCCCCTGCGCTCCCCCTGCTTTTGGCACACTATGGCAAAAAGGTTATTGGTAGGCCCAGTAGGCCCGTTTTTCACCCTCCCCAGACTCCAGAGGCTTTCTTGGAGCCTGGGGAGGGTGAAAACAGCCTTCCCCACCCCCGGGAGGCCCTCCAGAGGCCAGAAACAGCCCATTTCCTGACTTCCGGTGGGCACAGAAGGCCCAAAAACCAGCTGGCTGGCACACGCATGTGTCTGGAACTGAGCTAGGGCAACGCTCGTGTGCCCACAGATATGGCTCTGTGTGCCACCTGTGGCACCCGTGCCATAGGTTCACCATCACAAGTCTAGGTATACCTACAGAGTGAAACAACCCACTTTACAAGGATTTTAACATACATCATCAGCCAACAAAGGATGGGAAGTTTTTCTTCCCATCATGCAGTGTCAGAAGAGCATCATCTCTTGCCACACTGACAACTAGTCATTAAAGGAGAGACAATGCAGCTCTTCAGTAATTGATTTCAAAAATTTTATACCACTGCATTCTGTGCAGTATACAACAACAAAACAGTATCAAGAATAAACTATAATGAAGTACAATAAAAGTCCAAGGTGACCCATCAGTATAATATAGGCACTAAAGGCTACATAAAATGAATGGCATGTTAGTGTCTTCTTAAATGCCAGAAGCGATTGGACTAGGCGTAGAGTTGAGGGTAGAGTTTTGAAAGATGTGGGGGATACCACAGAGAAGTCCTGCCCCTTAACTTCACACCACAATTGTATTTTTTTTGGCAAGACCTATCTAATTCTTTTGAAACCAGGGAGATTCACTTGGGATTACCGCTAAATGCATCAAACTGACAAACTACATTAAAAAAACAACAACACATGGGAAGATATAGGTGGGAAATACTTGAGGATAAGTCACTATTGAGATTGAAGTGACATGTGCATCTAGAAATAGTATGTCCCAATTGATATCAGAAGAGTCTGAACAAAGTCTACATTTTTCTTTCTTTTTCAATAATAGTATCAAACTATTTTAAATTCTTAACCCTGAGTTGAAAAGACAATTAACAGTAATGATGGGCCAGCTGAAAAGTGAAGCCTTGGGGAAAGCTGGATATTTTCCTCAGCCACTACTTTCCTTATCTCCCATCACGTTTTGTATATATATATAGTGGAACTATGAAGATCTTCTGCCTACCAGCTCACCATCACGGCCTGTAATATGTGGGAGGTAATGATCTCTCATTTTACAAGATTGCTCAGTCTCTTGTGGCCCTATTTACCAGGATGTCATAGACAGCCCAACCAAAAAGAAAAGAACCTGCATTGGCTGCTATCTGAGAGAAATCTACATGTGAAAGGACACAGATGGATTAAAGCATCACACCCTGTTGTTGAACCAGGAAAGTGGACTAACAAAGGCATGAATTAGCTATAGACTATCTTCAAATGTATCTTCATCAATGCCTTAGAAAAGCATGGGTGATAACCTCTCTAAAACTGATAAAGGGATTCCAATACAATGTAAGAGGTCTAGGAGGGAAGGTTCTCAGGAGGGGAATTTCTCAGTCATCCTTGACAAGGTTGTCCCAAAGGTGCTTTTTTTTAAAGGTAATTGGACTTCCTGGTTATTTCACTTCTCATCCAACAAGTTTCTTCAGTTCTAACTAAGTGGTGGGAAGTCCTTTAAAAAAGTACCTTTGGGACAAAACAATGCAAGAGAAAAACCTTCTCCTAAAACTACTCCTGCTATTAACTAGAGATGTTCACCTCCTATGGTGGTCAAGCTTTGGGTCTATCTTTCTCTACTCCACTCCCAAGGCCGTGGAACTCTCTTTCCAGTATAATGCAGAGGTTGCTACACGTGTAATTGTGTGTAAAAAAAGCTTTAGACCCACATCTTTCCTGCCCACAACATCCTCATTTATAATTTCCCTCCATCTCAAAGTCCAGGGAAACCTACTGCATGACACAATGTCATCACACTTTGATAACATCTGCTACAGATGGCGTGATGACTAATATTGTTCAAGAAGCTTTCGTTTTCTTAATCTGGGGCCTTCCAGATCTGTTCAATTTGCAACTCTCAGATAGCTTGACATTAAAATCTAGAATGTTCATATGACTTAATCCCAAAACTTCTGAGGAACTACCAGTTGAGGGAAGGTTACAACTGATATTTTAAAAGGGGAAACATCAGATTTCAAGTAGAAGTCCTGTGTTTGTTGTGAACTTTTACTTTTTCCTATCTCCATCTATGGTATGTTGACTCTAGGAAATGCTCACTAAAACAAATCACCAAGGGTGCAAACTCATTCTATGAACAGAAGATGCAGAACATCATTTCATGCATTATATGAATGTATGTTCCATGTATCTTGGTGAGAAGACTGGGTTGGTGAAAAATCAATAAACAGTATGTGGCATTGGTTGGGGCTGTTCTGTGATGGTCCCTTGCAAGGCCACTGATTTCAACTCACAACATCAAGAATTAAAACCATGACAGATTTTCATTGTCTCCCTTTCACTTGCTGAAAACAGCTGAGCTTTTCTTACTAAGGCAAATTTTAGTTCCGAAACGAAGCACAAGTGCATCACAACTTTCTGGAAAACATTAAGAATTGTCCAAAGGCTGAAAAACAGAGGTTTGGGGTCGAAATCCCTTTCCACAGTGTTATCTTGCCATGAACACAACTTTGCAGATAAGGGAACTGGTGAATTTTCATTCATATATTAAAAGGACTGATGACTCAAAACTATTTGCAGCTTAGAAAGCAACCTGTTTTCCAGAGACAGCATAAAAGTCATATATATTTTTGCAGGAAAATTTGACATTTTTTTCTAAAAAGGACAGACACAATACTGAATGTGGAAAGTACCTGCTTCACCCCGGAGGGCTTTTTCCACTGCAACTCCTCTCTCCTCCAGCTGCCTTTGCTTCTCTTCAACCTGCTCTAATTGTCTTTGGATGATCTATGGAAGGAGAACAATGATCCAAAATGACTGTGCACTCTGCATATATGAGATTTTCCCCTTCTAGTATTGCAAAGAAAGGTGTGCCCATTAGCAGTCCCATTTCTACACACCCTACCAGTTGATTCTGTAGGACCAATGCTCAAGTGCATATCTATGGCTAGTAACTGTTAGGAATATCTCTCCCTCCCTAGCTTTTACCACAGTGACACTTGGAGATGCAGCCACAGAACAATATTCACAGCTGGAAAGAAAACCTTTGCTATATATGATGATGCAGTAATTTATTCTTTCCCTTCTTGAACCTCAGATTTTGTTGGACCGTTACAGTAGCACCCCCAATATACTATACTGCCCAACATTAAAGCAAGCAGACAGAGATAAAACTTCAAGTTGTACTTGAATGACTACTATCTTCTTTAAGGATTTCATAAATCTGAGGTATATTTTCTTTAAGGACTTCATAAATCTGAGGTATATTTTCTTTAAGGACTTCATAAATCTGAAGTATATTTTCTGATGCACAATGCAGAGAGATATAGGCCCAAGGTGTTTTCTTTCTTACGCATTCATGCAAAGCATTTTCCAAAAAAGGGATAGCTGTACCTGGGCCCTGTGTAACCTCTTCAGTTCTTCTTGTTTGGCTTGACGACGAGCGGCTTTCTGTACTCGCCTGGTCAGTTTGGCGTTGAGTTCCTCCTCCGTGTAGGCTTTCTGCAGTAACAAGAAATAGCAACATAGTCTAATCCCTTGCTGAAATTTATTCCTAGATTCTGGGATTGAAGCATTCTACTTTCTAGAGCACTGTGCCACTTGCTGTGCTTTCTGTTCAGCAAGCAAGTTGTCCTCTCAGGTGGATGTGAGCTAATGGCGCAGCAGGTGAACTTTGGTGGAGTTCTAAGAGGGGAAGGAAGAGGCTTGAACCAGATGCAAAGCAGTGATTTTGATAGAGAGCTTCAAGTTATGACTGTCTTCTTAATGCTCCTTATGGCCTGTCACATACAGGAGAGTTGCTCTTGATTTCATTCATGTTCTTACTACATATAAAATCCTATGTATTATTCCTTATGGATCTATTGAGCAAACATGTAAAGAACTGGGCTAAATATATCTGAGCAAAGGATGGTGCGTGGCCAAGAGCCTTTTTAATGCTGTGGCTAAGACTTTACAGGTAGTCCTCAACATGCAACCATAACTGAGCCCCAAATTTATGTTGCTAAGTGAGAAATTTGTTCAGTAAATTTTGCCCCATTTCTTGCCACATTTGTTAAGTGAATCACTGCAGTTGTTAAATTAGTAACATGGTTGCTAAGTGAATCTGGTTTCCCCATTGCTTATCAGAAGGTTGCAACAGATGATCCCATGACCCTGGGACACTGCAAGTCATAAATGTGAGTCAGTTGTCAAGCTTCCAAACATAAATCACGTGACCATGGGCATGCTGCAATGGTCATAAGTGTGTGAAAAATGGTCATAAGTCACTTTTTTCAGTGCCGTTCTAACTTCGAATGGTCACTAAGCAAACTTGTAAATTGAGGACTACCTGTAGTCTGCAATTCAATTCACATTTCAAAAACCCTTTGAATGACCCAAGTTGCACTCTCAACATAATGAGAAGAGATGTATTATGCATTTTGTGATCCACTTGGAAATAGCACCACAGGAAAAGGGCTGAATTCTCCATCATAAAACAAATCAACTTCCAACATATCTTCAACCAAAGTACTTGGGAGAAGGTAGGCTAGAAAATGGGGTCCTTGGTGCTCTCTGAGCTTGGTTGTTTTCTAGCAGATGTTTCATTACCCAATCTAAGTAAAATCAGGGAGCACCAAGGACCCCTCATTTCAACCCTAAACTGCAAATATTCTCCTTTATTATAAACGTTTTGCCTATCAGGTCAATATTTGAGGAGAAAATTCATGTCAATAAAGATATAATGGAATCATATTAACAATAGCCTTAAAAGATACACCAGCAGTAGCTGCATTTACACCTTAGCTATATATATATATTTATATAAATTGTCCTATAATGCTATGATTCATCTTTTTTAAAAAATACGAACTCCAGCATCTAAAATATGACATCTAAGTGATTAATGCACATATTTATTTTCAAGATAGCTATGTGACTTGTATGACTCCTTTTAGAGTTTAAAAATTCCTATGTGTCTAATAAAAAGATTCCCATGGCAATTGTAATATATGCTTTATGACCATCTACTGTATCTCCTTTTATATTAAGAGAGCAGATCCTCATTTATATAAGCAGCTAAAGGCTGTTTTCCTGTTTCCCATATTTTCACCTCATTAAAAATAAATAAATCAATTGAGTGCTAGATCATTGTAGCTGAATCCCTCAACAGATAAGATGAAGGAAGAGAAGGAATACCATTAAAGTCACCACTAGAGTTCATTAGAACTGAAAAGATGTCATACAACAAGAAATCTCTTCCTTGTCCCTTTAAATTAGTCTTCTCCAATTAGGAACAGAAAAGACCAAAATTTGGGAAGCTCCAATTACAGATTAAAGCTGCTTTAAGCCGCCTTCTACTACATCAGTCTGATAATCAGTTCCATAGTAAAATTAATAATTTGGAGAGAATGTATAGCTCATGTAATTGGCATAAGATAAACAAATTGATGAACTGCTTATTTCATTTTTTTCCCTTCACGACTCAAACCTACAACCATAATTGCTTCTTATGTACCCATAGGCCACGATCTATGCCTCTCAAAAATCTTTCTTAACCACACAAGGCCACATGGATACTCATCAATCAAGACTCAACATGGTACAGTGACTGGGCTACAAGATTAAGATCGCTCATGAAGATCCAAAGACAGATCCCTGGTTGACTCTGAATCCATCCTTTCCTCTCCGTTTAACCTACCTTTGAAGAGTTGTTGTAAGAATAAAATGGAGGTAGAATCTGTAATATGTGGTAATATTTAGATCAATCCCTCTTTTAGGTACAGAGCAAATATCCAACCCACCAAGATAAGCACTTTGTAGAGTGCCTCCAAAAACTGTGATTAAAATCAACAGTTTTCCCAGCTGGGTCTTCAATACACTTCAAATGGACTTGATGTTTTGGGACTTGAAGATGATCTGTTGTGTTGATGTTGTTAATTGCTGCGTACATGCACAATCTCAGGTTGTATTAGTATAAATGGAGGCAGGAAAAAGCAGAGGAGATATAGGCTAAGAAGCTGGTAGGTTAATAACAGGAATGCATGCAACAATGGCCAGTCAATGAGAATGGAGACACTACCTTTGATGCAAATGATCTCTTGAATGCCAAGGCGTGTGGTATGTAAATCGACTTTAAAAATGGGGAGGGAGGGGAAAGAGTAGCAAAGGCAAAAATAAAAGAAATACACAAAATGGAGCAAGATCAGTTCAACATAATAACACTCAATACAGAAAGACAACAATAAACAAAAAAGCTGCTTGAAATATTACATGAAACTACAGAATACAAATACTTCAGAATTTGGAAATACGCAATGGAAGCATATACAGTAGCTTTACAAAAAATAAAGTAAAATAAAATAAAATAATCTTTGGGGTCCCAAAGTTATTAGTTGCATTTGCATTTTCAAAATTTGCAAATTTTATGCAAATATGCAAAAGGCAATCACTTCCTAAATCCCAGTGTTAGATTTTAAGGTCTTGGGATATTGAATTTTGGATCTAACACTTTATTTGGGTAAGTAAGTATGCCAAAACACTGACAGGACTGCACAAAACACAGAATTATTTCTTATTCTGAATGCCTGCCCTTCAATACTTTTGGCAACACATTCACTTTTTCTGAAACTAAGCACAAAAACATGAACAGGGAAGTGAGAAAGGTTGGGTGAGTTTTAAATCAAATTTCTGCATTTAGGAAAAGGCAACATATTTTTGAGCAATCTGCAACTACATGATTTAAATGTTTCATGACAGCAGCATATACATATATGACGATAACTGATTCAGGAATACAAGCTACAAGAAATTATATATTTATTTAGCAGATGCTTTCAACATTATACATCAGATCCCCGTCTTCCCCAATGCTAGGAAGTAATGTCATTTTAGTCACTACAAAACAGGCAGCTGAGCCTTGGTCTAGAAGCTATGCACGAGTAACTTTTACAGCTTGGAAAATCACCCTGACTGCTTTGTTTCCCTGGCGTGACAATGTTCTCTAGAAATTTGAGAGTTGGAATAAAAATTTAGACTGATTTTATAACCAGGTTCATATTTGTCTTTGTATAATATTGTCTTTGTCATTCTCTATATCTCTTATGTAGTATTCTTAAGAATTGGATTTTAATATTTGTACTGTTCTGCACCTGGTCATAACTAGTATGTTTCCTTTCTAAGGAATATTGTTGTTGTGATTTTACACTGTGAAGGATACCTGTACCAGTTTCTCTGTTTATTTTGTTTCTTCATCACTTGGAAAACAAGTGGGGGGGTCTTCCACTAAGACAAAGATGGGCAATTATAGCCCCTTTATCTGTGGCTGGCTCAGGAATTCTGGGAGTTGAAATCCACAGGCTGTAAAGAGGCTATAGTTGTTGCCCACCCCTGTACTAAGATATAAACACACTCAGTCTGCCTTAGACCAAGGCTCTGTATAAGGTTTATGTAACCTTCTGGCTCTCGCTGTTTTAATCTTCAGTGACCAGAGTAAGGGATTACGTGATTTTTCAAGTTTCCTTCCAAATCACACACCCTATGATTCAAGTACAGTCCTGTAAAACTACATTATCAGCTCATCTGGTCCACATTGTTAAAGTTAAAATATCCCATCCCACTTTGCCACTGTTATGAAAAATATCCCACAAGGAGAGGGGTACAGCAAAAGCTCTTTGACAATTATGTTTAAAGTAGGAGTTAAACCATCTGTTGCTATTGTCAGTCTGATCCTTTAACTACTCTAAGAAATGCTTGTAAATGTACTCTTATTAAAACACTTAGAGTAGATTAGCTAATCTATGGAACATTTATTGCTAGCAAAAAAAGATTTCCTAGCTCCCACTTTCAATTTAAATCTTAATACTGTAATTCCTAGCACCATTGCTCTTTAGGGATTATGACATCTGGAATATCTCTATGTTATGCAAACTAGGCAGGAAAAACACAATATTAACTTTGACTGGGGGTTTTTTAAGGGGGAAATTGTTCTCTCTGTTACATTTAGGCCCAACCTGCCTTAAGTAGCAAGATTTAGATTTCAAGATGATTGATTACAATGGAACTCATAGGAAACTACAATCTTTATCCCTTTTCAGTATCGCAAGTATATCTTTTTTAAAAAATTCCCATATGTAATGTAGAACCTGCAATGGAAAGCTAAAAGGCAAACATAAAAGTAATAAATTTTTAAAAAATCAAATAAAAAGAGCAATTCAAAAAGAATTGTTACAGAGAAGTTAATCCAGGAGAAAAATGTAGGCACTGAACATAAAAGAGGTTGAACTTTGAACCAGCGATTTTATCTTCACTATCCTCCACCCCACCAGAATTGCCTTTAGCTATCCTGGGTAAAAGCAAGTCTGTTACCAAGCTCAGTCACAAGTAGGTTTGAGTAGCAAAAAGAACGATTTGCAAATAGCTCAGTTTGCAAATAAACCCAATTGCTATTTCAATCAAGAAGTTTGCAGGATAATAATCTTGTACAATTACCAAACAGGTTAGTTACTTCTTTCTCAATTCAAAGTTGATTATTAGTGACTATAGCAACATTTCCACTAAGTTTTACTAAGCAACAGTATAGATATAATTTGCCATTGCCAAACTTTGCTAAAAAATTGAGTGTATATATGATTATTTGGGGGGAAAAAACCCTGGCCAATTCCTATGCTTATTACATAATTTAGAAAAAGAATTCTTTTTATACATTGCTTTTTTGGCAATGTAATTAAACATCTTTTCCCCTTCTATTAAAATAACTTTTGGAGTAGCTAGCTACCTAAGCTTACCTAGAATTCAGGACTGTAAAAAAATCTGAGATTACATATAGTCCTTGCTTTATAACCATTTGTTTAGTGACTGTTTGAAGTTACAACAGCACTGAAAAGAGTAACTTACAACCGGTTCTGGTAGTTACAAACACTACAGCATCTCCACGGTTACATGATCAGGATTTGGCCAATTGGCAACTGGCACATTTATGACGGTTGAAGTATCTTGGGGTCATGTGATCACAATTTCTGACTTTCCAAGCTGGCTTCCAAAAAGTGAAATCAGTGAGGGGAGTCATGTTCACTTAATGATCACATGATTCATTTAACAACTTTCGTGATTTGCTTAACAATTGTGCCAAAAAGCATTGTAAAACTGGCTCTGACTCACTTAACTGCCTTGTTTAGTAATAGTCATCGTAGTTGCAATTATAGTTGTAATCTGAGGACTACTTAGTTTCAAAACAAACCTTTTAGATATAATTTATGAAGTTTGGTCTAATTAATTTTTCTCATTCTTATTGGATCCAGAGATCCAAAATCACAGGGAAATATTAAAATGACCCACAAAAGCTTCACGGTCTTTGTGAAGCTTTTGTGACATATCTTGGCTTCAAATGATCACAGCAGTATCAACTTACCTCTCGTTTAGATCTCTGTGAGGAACGTTCTAAGACATCTTCATTAGAAAGATCAGAATCCTCGGAGAAGCTTAAATGTTGGCGCAGTTGCAAATCTGAGACAATAAAGAAATGTGTCAAACGGCAAAGCTCAAGGAGCATATTCATTCCCCCCAATCAGGCCCTAAACCAGGGGTTCTCAAACTATGGCCCGTGGGCCGGATACAGCCCGCCAAAGCCATTAATCTGGCCCACGTGGGATCACGAGGCTGCCCTGCCCACATCGCCCCACCTACCCAGCGGCCCCCACCCGCTGGTGGGCAAGGAGGCCAAAAATGGGACATGCAGAGGCCTCAGGAGGCCAAAACTAGGGCCGTTTTTGGGTGGCAGAGTGGTTCTGGAGGCTGAGGCCAAAAACAGGCCCGTTTTTGACCTCCCCGGCCTCCAGAGAGAGAGAGGGAGGGAGAGAAAGACACATACCCACACACCAAGGCAGCCACATCCCTTCACTAATCTGCTTTCGACCCCCGGGAACATAACAAATTAAAGTTTAATTTGTGTGTAGTTTAATGGACTGCTAAACTGGCCACGCCCACCCAGTCACATGACCACCTAGCCATTCCCACCCAGCCAGTCTGCCCCCTACAACAATCTGAGGGACCATGAATTGGCCCCCTATTTAAAAAGTTTGAGGACCCCTGCCCTAAACTGACCCATTCTCCAGGTGTTGGGTTAGAATGGGTGGTGGAACCCTTCTGTGATGTTATATATATATATTTTAAATGACCGTTGTTTTTTCTGGACTAGAGTTGTGTGTCTTACAGACTGGGAGAAATGCAATAAATAAGTACATGCATAGATACGAGAAGACAAAATTACCAGACAAGAATTAAGCAGACAATGTTCAACTTTCCATCAGATCACTGGTGACACTGGGTGAATCACTGTCCTTCAGTCTAATCTAGCTAAGGTGAGATACAGAACTCTCCAATATCTGGCAGAAATCTAAAGATACCTGATAACTTTTAAAAAGAACTGTATGTTGTTATTCTGACATCTCATACTTTTTCTTCCTTTTCAGCTATCACTAAATACATGAAGGGTTACAGCAAACTAACATGCTGGAGCAAATCTGATGGATGTGCACAATGCCTAGAAGAGTTTCTGGCCAGGGTGAAATCATTATAATATATAGGCACTTATATTATACCTGCTGCTCTAACCAATGGAGATGCCTTATGTTTCCCAGAATCCACTGTGGCCCCACTGGAAGGTGTGCTAGGGCAAGATTTGTCATCTGCCTTTTTCTTCTTGTCTTTCTTGTAACCGGAGAAAACCGACTTCCAAAGGGATTTGGGCTTTGTGGATTCCTCAGCGGCGCTGCTGGATTTGTCAGATTGCTTGTTTTCATTCTTTGACTTCTTCTCTTTTTTGTTCTTCCGGGGAGAGAAGAGAGAAGTCCTTTTTTTATTCTTCCCGCTGGAGCCTTCTGATGATGTGATAGACCCATCGTGACCACTAATGTCCGTTAATGGGGGAAAGAACCTCTCGCTACTAGCTTCATGCTTCAGAGTAGGGCCTTCACTGGTTTTGCCAGTCGGATGCCTTGAGGTGTCTAAAGTAAATTCTTTGGTCTTTGAGGGTGCTGTAGATGCTTTGCGTGATTTTGCAGTTACAGCACTGCTGGTCATCTCCAGATCTTTCATCCTGCTGAGCTGCTTAGCCATAGCATCCCGTAAGGCCTGGCTTTTGATAGACTTCTCCCTGGCCCTCATCCTTTCCTCAGCTAACTCCTTAGCTTCAGCAGAGACCTGGGGAAGGCCTCTCTTTCCTCCTTCAGTGGATGATGACCTATCACTTTCCTTAACCACATGCAGTTGAAGAGGCTTCTGAGGCCTTGGCTTGCTAGGTGGAGTGTAGTATTTGTCATTAAGGCTGGTATCCTCTGTTCTGTCATCGTAAGTGTCCTCTACGTCATCAGCAAATGGTATTTCATCCACACTCTCAACAAATGACTTCCTCACCTCCTCTCTGGGTGGTTGAGAGGAACTTCTGGTGGGTCGGATCCTTTCATTGGCTGGTGCCATCTCAGGTGTCTGTATGGACTCTGCTTCATTCTGCCAAATCGCCTGGTGCCTTTTTCTTCGCAACGTTGCTGGTTCTTCGTTTTGAGGTGGTGGTGGAGGAGGGCTAGACGGAGGGGTGAGCATGGTGGAATCCGACGTGTTGAAACTTTGGCTGGCCAGTGTCCTCATGTTGGATGAACTACCCTGAAGTCCCAGTCCAGAACTGCTGGAGAGATCTCTTTTCACATCCTTTGAGTTTTTCAACTCTTTCTCTGATTGGGAGGTTGGTGTCAGCAAAGAAAATTGTTCCTTATCCAACTTTGGCATGATTACCTTTGATGGTTTGACAGGATGGATTCCCTTTTCTTCTGATCCCACATCAGAATTATATAGTTTAAGAGGAACAGATTCTAGGGGTGAGTAGGTAAAGTTTGGGTCTGATCCCCTGCTTCTGTTGACAGGAGTGAGGCCTAAACTCCTACGGATTTCAGCACTCTTCATCCAGAATTCCTCCACAAGATTATTCCTTTTCAAAATCTCTTCTGTTGTGGTGGGACTTTCCAGTTTTTCCATCTGCCCATCTTTACTTTTTAGAGCAAGTTTGGCCAAAGGAGTAGAAGTAAAAGCTGGGATTGGCTGAAAACACACCGGTGGCTCTGCTGGAGGTGTAATGGAGGCTTCAGTGGTGGGTAAAGGCTGTGAACAAATAGGCAGGGGGGCAAGAGGTGGAGAAATTGATTCTACGGGTACTCTTGACGGTGATTTTACAGGTGATATTGGTGTGATGGCTTCAGGCAGTGCAACTGGCTGTGACCGTATTGGTGAAATTGATGCTGGTGGACTTTGGGCTTTTTGATCATCAAGGATCTTGTCTTCTTCTTTTTCCGGGAGGAAAGGCTCAGAGAAAAAATGGATATCCGAAGACTTTTCTCTGTATGATATCGGTATAAGAGATTCCTACAAACGTGATAAAATCAGAGCATAGTTAGTGACCTAAAATATCTTTCACTAAGTTCTAAAACAAGGGTCTCCAAACATGGCAACTTTAGGACTTGTGGACTTCAACTCCCATAATTCCTGGCTTGGTGAGGAATTCTGGGAGTTGAAGTCCATAAATCCTAAAATTGTCATGTTTGGAGACCTCTGTTCTAGAATAATGGCTTCCTATTCCTACTTTCTGATAATATTTCCTCATCAATATATCTACAGAACAGTGCCTACAATTTTGTTTCAGAACCACAGGATATTACTACTAGATTATGGGGAGATAATCCAAGGTGCACTAAAGCTACTTCTTGCTACACTTGAAGTCAACACTATTCAAAATTGCCCCAATTAGTGTACATTACATGGAAGATAAATAGCAGTTGGCCAAACTATTTTCCAGCTATTCCTACCGTTAATGGCCATCTTACTGATGGACTCCCAACAAATTTTCAATCAACATAATAGCATATGTGGTTACAATATCAAAAGTATTGTTCCAGAGAATTCTACACCTGTTCAGACAATCAAAATACAGAAACGAGAATGCAAGTTTGTAAGAATAGAACTAGTATTGAAAACAACTGAGGCACATTATTTACATTTGGCAGATACTATTACTATTTCTGGTGTAATTTGAACTTGAATTTGAAATTATGGCCACTCAGCTGGAAGCAATATCAGCCACTGTCTACCTATTGTCTTATTGCCTTATGCTCTTTTTCCTTAGCTGGGTAAAATTATAAAAATGCTCCAAGCTGAGACTTCCGGCATTGGCTCCGAAGAAGCAGACATTGCAATGTTCTCCTTAAATCTTAAAATGTCCCATCCCTGGGAGGCAGATTATATCTCTACAATGAGAAATATCAGCTTCCCATTCAGCCCAGAAAATTAAAGAACTCTTTTAACAAATCTTGATTTGACTGAACCACAGTATTAATTGTGTGAAAGAAAGTCACTGTAGTTATCACCATTTCTTCTTCACCTATAATACAGTTTGTTTTAGACTAACCACGTGAATTTAATAATTGTATCTTAATTGTATATAAATAAGATTATTATGACCTGTACAATTAAACATCATGGTTTAGGTTTATGGATGAAGACAATTTCTTACCTCTTTTTCTTCTTCCTTATGATTACAAATTGGAGAAATAGAACCAGTCCTTTCACATGGTGACTGGACTGGAAGACAAGGATTACAGGTACCTGAAGAACCAAAAAACAGAGCTATGACCATTTTAAAACCAAATAAAGTACACGGAGTTAAGTGCCTCCTTTCATGCTCCTTTCTAGATAATCAATTTGCTACGTGATCCAAATTTGACTATCTCTCCCTTCAATACTCCTTGGCATTATACTTGGCGCAATTTCTTCTTGTGCATATTATTATGATTATTATGCACATTACTCAGAAGGAAGTCCCTCTACGTTTCAGATCTTATTGCCAAGGAAGAAGGCTTTACATGCTGAACTGTTTGCAAAAATGGTAGTAATAGCAGTGTGAATTTCTATGGAGAGTCTCAGTCAGCCAGGTCATGGTTGTCCCAAAGGTGCTTTTTCAAAAGGCAACTGGACTTTGTTTTTCCTTGACAATGTTTCGCTTCTCATCCAAAAAGCAAAGCTCATCCAAAAGCTCCTTTGGGACAACAGTGCGAATTGCTATTTAGTTTGAAAACAATATGTTTAATCATGAAGGATCCGATATTAGTTTGTTGGGTCCACTATCTTGTGTCCCACATTGGCCAACTAGATGCCCTTCTGAAGGACAATGGCAGAATGACCCAGTTCTATATTTTACTTTACTCCTATTCATGAGGCCTGAATACTCAAACAGAACCAGCTGCCAAGAGTCAAAGGCTCAGTATTTGATTACTACATGCAGTTCATAAGCATCAAGATACAAGATAAGGTTGTCTTGATCATTCTTGAGCTTCCACAGTTCCCTCAAAATCTGATCATGCCAACAGGCCTGTGGAACGCTGAACTCAAAAGGTGGCTTCCTTATTATTGACATCCTTCCATTCCCTTTTCCAGTTTTTTTTTTAAAAATTTGATTTATATGCCGCCCTTCTCCGGAGACTCAGGGCGGCTTACAATGCGTTAAGCAATAGCCTTCATACTTTTGTATATTTTATACAAAGTCAGCTTATTTCCCCCACAATCTGGGTCCTCATTTTACCTACCTTAGAAAGGATGGAAGGCTGAGTCAACCTTGAGCCTGGTGAGATTTGAACTTGCAGTAATTGCAGTTTTAGTTCTCCCTTTATAATTTTAAATTCCTTTAAATCATTATTATCTAATGGTTTTAACTAATTTTTGGCTTATTTATTTACTGTTTTTACTGGATTATTGTATGCCACCCAGTCACTTTCTGTGGGATGGGCAGCCATATAAACTTTAGATAGATAGATAGATAGATAGATAGATAGATAGATAGATAGATAGATAGATAGATAGACAGACAGACAGACAGACGACTGACTGCTCCTGATTTTACTACGACTGTCAGGCTAAAAATGCAAGAGGCAATATTATGAGGCAGAAATAGTTTGAAATGACATCCTCCATGATGACACCTTTATGGTAATTGCAAGAATTTCCTGAGTGGCAAGTGTGCACTGGCAAGGGATAACAGATTTATTTGAAAACACTGTTAATGGAAATCGTTCTTTGATTTGTTCTAAATAAAAAAACAGGAAAAATTGCATAATTTGGCCTACAGGTTCTTAGCCAATCCAGTGTGCTAAAATGCTTAGTACCTTCCGTCATAATGAAAGGGGTGACTGTTTCTGTTTCCCTGAGCTCAGAGACTTTCAGTTCTTCTCCTTCTTTTTCTTTTTCTTCTTCTTTTTCTTCTTGATGTATGCGACACTCTGCCTCTGCATCAGAAGGGATGTCATCTAAACCCCCATCAATATATTAGGAATTGGAAAACAAAAAAGAATTAAGATTCAAATTTTATACATGTTTATAGTAACTTCATAACAAGGGAAGGGAATGGTGAAACTATGTAGGCTTCTGCTCCCTCCCTCCCTCCCTTTCCTTTTTTCTTTCTTTCTTTCTCTCTGTCTCTCTTTCTGTCTCTTTTATTTTCCTTCCTTCCTTCCTTCCTTCCTTCCTTCCTTCCTTCCTTCCTTCCTTCCTTTCCTTCCTTCCTCCTTCCCGCCCTCCCTCTCCCTCCCTTTTCGTACTTGCTGCTCAGAGTAAATTATGTGTATTCTAAATTACCTAGTTTTGTTAGTTCTAAGTCACAATTTTAGAGTAAAAAATAGGTTTTCTCTCTGTGTTTCTGAAGCCCTTTACTACATTTTTATTTAATGTGGCTATTCCACATGTGATTTAAAAATGACATGTATACTTATCTTGAAATCCTTCTTTACCACTCCAAGTCTCACACCATTAAACCACTACTTAAATTACTGTATCAACTAAGCTCTTTTGTTTGGGGTTGTCAAATTTGCACGCAATTGTTTTGCAGCATGACTTTGCATTTCTGCAGTATTAACTGCCAGCTCTCACAGGTAAACAGGACAGGAAACAAGACTAGATGAGCTCAGTCTACCTTATAGTAAAAGGTAAAGGTTCCCCTCGCACATATGTGCTAATCGTTCCCAATTCTAGGGGGCGGTGCTCATCTCCGTTTCAAAGCCAAAGAGCCAGCGCTGTCCGAAGACTTCTCCGTGGTCATGTGGCTGGCATGACTAAACGCCAAGGGTGCACAGAGCACTGTTACCTTCCCACCAAAGTAGTCCCTATTTTTCTACTTGCATTTTTTACATACTTTCGAACTGCTAGGTTGACAGAAGCTGGGACAAATAACGGGAACTCACTCAGTTAAGTGGCGCTAGGGATTTAAACCGCCAAACTGCCGACCTTTCTGATCAACAAGCTCAGCGTCTTAGCCAATGAGCCACTGCATCCCCATGTGGCGGGGTAAAAGTATAGTAAAAGGTAAAGGTCCCCACTTTATAGTAAGGGCGTATTAATAGAATCTGGCAAGTCTGAAGCTACAAATTTTCCATCGCTACTTTTAACCATCTAATCAATGAGGGCAGTCTTTCCTAAATTTCTTTCTCTGACCGTTAAGCCACTGGGGGCTCCTCCCTCTCTTATCCGATTGTTTTCTAGGGCAGTAGTCACCAACTGATGGTCCATGAGAAAATTTTGGTAGTTCACAGAAAAATTATTTGCATTTCACTAAATCAGGGGACCTCAAACAATGGCCCCTGGGCCGGATACATTCAATTAACATTTGTGTTGCTGCAGAGAGTCCCCCTTTGTGGACTTTTTGTGCGGGGCGGAGGGGGGCAGAAATTCCAACCTCCTGGTGTGGGGCTTTGGGCGAAGACTGGAGGGAAGTGCTGCTGGTGGCGAAGAGCCGGAAGGCCTTGTTCCAGTGGGACTGCATCATGGCCTGGAACTGGCTGACCATCTCAGCCCATTGAGCCTCCAGTCACCGGTACCTGGCCTTGCACTACTGCAAGTGTTCCCTCTGCTTGGAAAACCTATGCTCATAGTCCTCAGTGAGGTGCTTCTGCTGAGCCTCCTTCTCAGTCAGGTCCAATTTGAACTGAGCTGTTTTGCCAACTCTTTCTCGTGGTGACTGCTTAGCTCCAACAACTGCTTCCTGTTGGGGCTCTAAGGAGCCCGGGCAGGCAAGAAGTGAGTGGGAGGGGAGGGGCGAGTAGAGGCTGTTGAGGCGCCCCTCCCCTCAATATCGAGTTGGCTACGCCCACCCAGTCACATAACCTAGCCACACCCACCCAGCTGGTCATTAGGCAGATCATATTAGTGGTCCATGGAATTTAAAATTATGAATCTAGTGGTCCCTGAGGTCCGAAAGGTTGGTGACCCCTGTTCTAGGGAGCATCTCTTCCCCCTCACCCCCAAGGTCATCCACACGCTCCATTACATCAACCAACAACATACTGTGTGAAGATGCCCTCAGACTCCTACCATCATCCAACTCTGCCCCGGTGTCACCATCTTCAATTGCTTCTGCAGGCTCGGTACCCACTTCATCTTCATCATCATTCTCTTCACACAGGGCTACAATAAATTGTTGTACCAATTTTAAAAAGAGACAATGGGGTGGAAGAGAAAATAGATTTCTGTTTGGAGGATCACTTAAGACACACTCCTGTAATCCAAATACAGCAAACATGTGATGTTTGTTCGGCTAGGACTGTACCACTTTGGATTAAAATTGATATGTGTGACGGAACAAAACTATCCTGGAATATTTTTTTTTTCTTTCATTTGAACGCTGAAGAACATCGATGTATGTGACATTGCTGCATCTGAGCCGAGACAATCAGATATGAGCTACAGCACATAATTTTTTAATCATAAAAGCTCAGTTCATATATGTTGGATAAAAACAAAAACTTCAGGTCATTAGTCAAATACATCTTTTTAAAACAAGTAGAATATATTTGGTCAATATATGAAATGAATGGTGCCCTGAAATGTGAGGCTGACCTTTTAGAATATACATATTTAAATATTTGTAATATTATACAATTGGACCATGTAGCCCTATTGAAGTGTAAACATAATTGGAAATATATTTATGGCGTATACTATTAGCTGTAGCTATTTTAAGCAACCATCCAAACTAAGAGTACAGTGATACCTTGGTACTCCTCGTTAATTGGTTCCATGAGGCACAATGAGCACCAAAATTGATGAGTTCCAAACAAAATTTTCCCATAAGGAATACTGTAGTACGTCACAAGGTAGCTGACAACAAAAGTTCTAGCTTGTGTGTTGAGTACCAAACAAACAATGAGCACTGGGATAAAATTTTTATGGCAAAATGCTTTGGGTACCAAATTCAATGAGTTTCAAAGTAGCTGAGTACCAAGGTACCACTGTATGTGGAGGTCAAATACAGCATTTTAAAATCAAACATAACTGGTGCTATACATTTAATTGGTGTAATATTTTGGAACATCCTTCAAAATAGGAAAGACTAGTCTCTCCTAAGCAGTCATGCATATTCCCATGAATCAAAATAAAATTTCAGTGGTATGTTAATGGAGGCACACATTAGCATATATTGGTGCACATCTATTCTTGGGGAAATGTGTTCTATTCATAGTTATTTTGCAAATACATCTTTGCACATATTAAGCAGTTAAATATAAAGTGCAGGGTAGGGAAAAGCTCTCGCATAGAACCTTAAGAGCGATGCACTACTATATCCCAAACTACTGGAAGCCATGTTTTGCCCAGATTGGTCAGCAGTCAAAACTGGCTAAGAATAAGGCAATATGCAAACTCTGCTGACAGAAGCAAAAAAAAAAAAAGTTTTAGAAATGCACTAGCTCCATCCATGCAAAATCTAAGTTGCCAAGTTTCAAGCAATCTCTGTTCTATCTAAAATTATAACCAATTCTTTTAGAAGGACTCAGTTTTAAAAATAAGACCAAAGGATAGCAGCCTGTAAAATTTAGCTATTTTATATGGAGTAGAAAAGACACTCACATGACCATGTCCCATCCTATAGTAATGTCACTTTACAAAGAATCTATCTAGATGGCGGAATTCCAGGTACACAAACATATCTCAATTCTGACTTTAATACACTTCACGTTGACTTCAACAATGACTTCTCATGGAAGTTTTTGTCAATTTAAGGTCTATCTAGACCAGCATTCTTCCAGCTCAGTGATCCTCAATGACTTCTCCTTCAAACTACACCTCTTTTCAGAACTGTAGACACATTTTGTCTACTATTTTTACTTTAAAAAAAAAAGTTTCGAAACTGGTTAAAGTAATGAAGATAATAGCTACAGAATAAAGCAAGTGAGAAGATTTTTTCCCCCCACATTAGGAAGATGTTCTGTAAAAATTGTAATATTACAATAAGATTATGTTATGTGGGACAGATCACACATCTTCCCATTATGAATTTTAAAGATGGAACCATTTCAGATCACCTGAAACAGCATTGAACTTAAATGTAATTTTAGAAAACAATTGCAACCAAGGGCCTTGCTTAAAATCAAGACTATGAGAGTTGAGTAAAGGAAATAATTTATCTTGGGGTACAATCTTCTACTGGCACCAATGGAAATCTTGGGGGTTTTTTTTAAACAAACTGTAAAATGGGTATTTATTCATCAGGATAAATACCTATATAAGAGGGTCTGGCTTGTTTTCACCTTTCAGTTAGTGTTAGATTTAAATAGGTCCTACTGGTCTATGGCATATCTAGAAAATCTATTTCTCTTCTCAACTACATCTGCATTTCCAGTATTGTCTGCAAGAAGGGAAGCTGAAGGAATTAAGATGGTGATCTAATTCATGCAAGAATGGCTCATCTCTTTGAGACATGCAACCCCTCTTTCCCTGCCTCCCCAACTCTGCCATGCAGTAGCAATAAAGACATTGATAGTTCCTGGGTTAAAAAAAAAGGCCAGCAAATGGGGCACTGGAAACATGGAGCAGTGGTATTGCCAGTGGTGGCGGGCAGGGTTACTTGTGAGCTATAAACAGAACATCACCAAAACTACCTCCTGGGACTGCATCCAGCCATGCCTGTACTGCCTCGTGGCGGATGGAGGGAAGGTCAGATGCTGAATTAAAATAAAATAAAATTATAATAAATTTCCACAGCACACTCAACATGTATTTCAAAATGGAAACATCACAAAAGAAGAAAAAAAAGTCTAGAAGCAGAAAAACAAAACAAAAACACACCATGGGAAAGCAAACTCAGATGGACTCTAAGTGGGATTGTAAGAAGGAAGATTGAAACATGAATTCCTTGATCCTGGTATCTGCTGCCATGGCTTTCGCTACCTACCTGAGGCAGGTCTGTTGAAAAATTATTACAAGCTGAGATTAACATTTGCTTGAGCTCTGACGTTTCTCGTAGAAATCAAGATCCTCTAGTAAAATCAAAAATACTTAAAGACAGAAATGCTCTGGATCAATTCACTCCCTTTAAGTGGATGAATTTTTCTTCTGATGATTACTCTGCCATAGAGTACGCAACTCTTAGAAGTCCTCAAATTCTCATCTCCCATGTTCTCCTGACAAATATATCCAGCTTTGATAAAGACTGTTCTATCTACAACACGGGAGTCAAACTTAGATATTTTTAATTGTAAATGGATTTTAGTTGGGAGGTTTTAAATTTTGGGCCAAAATTTGTTTCATTCTTTTAAAATTTTAAATTTTGTATTGGGATGTTTTTTATTCTTGGCTGTGCACCGCCCTGAGTCCAGCAGGAGATGGGCGGTATAAAAATTAAATAAAATAAATAATTAAATAAAATAAACTCAATTTCATTGAGGGCTGCATCAGGGTTGTGTTTGACCTTGGTGGGGGGGAGGCATGGCCAGCTCAATGTCACTTGTGTCAGGGGGGGCATCTGTGGTGGCCTGGGCAGGGCTGGGAGAATCCATTGTCTCCAGCTCTGTTTTCAGCTGCGACGGCCTCCTGCAGCCCTCCACCAGTGAAAACAGAACTCCCTTTTCACTGGCAGAGGCACCAGAAAGAGCCTTGATGGTACAGTGGTTTAATGCACCCTGTTATTAACACAGCTGCCTGCAATTTCTGCTGGTTCGAATCTCTCCAAGGCTCAAGGTTGACTCAGCCTTCCATCCTTTCTAAGGTAGGTGAAATGAGGACCCAGTTTGTGGGGGCAATAAGCTGACTTTGTATAAAATATACAAAAAGAATGACGGCTATTGCTTAACGCATTGTAAGCCGCCCTGAGTCTCCGGAGAAGGGCGGCATATAAATCAAATTTAAAAAAAAAAAAAAAGAAGAAGCCAGTCCTTTGCTGTTTCTGGGGCAGCCCCGCAGGCCAGTTCTAAGCACCCCGTGGGCCGGATTCGGCTTTGAGTTTGACACCTCTGATCTACAACAAACAATGTAAAAAGGGTAATAATTCAGAGCCCATTGCTTAATATGAGTTACGAAACTGCATGTTTAGACTTCTCTTGTACAGTATATCTCTTAGTTATGAGACAAAATCAAGTTCTTTTATATTACTTTGCCTGGAACCCTTAAAAGATTGGTTCAATGTTTTCTGTACCTAGCTGGCATTAGTGTTACCTGAGACTGACTGCCCTGGTTGAGAATTCAAAAGAGTTCATTTCAACAAAAAGAAAAAGGACCATACCAGCATATAGCAAATTAGGAAAATCAAGGAAAGGAATCGGAGGAAAGTTCCCATGAAGCCAAATAAATGGTGAAACCCCAAACCCTACACTAGATCATCAAGAGAAAATCTAAGGAAATGAGGCAATTATGAAATATCCATAGAATATAACATAAGGGAAGTATAATGAACATATAAATCTTTCCAAAGTGCAAGAATTACTGAAACCCAAAATACGCCTTCTTTTTTTTCTTCGGAAAAAGTATAAGAGCAACATATAAGATCTCTTGTGCTCGGGCTGTTCGTTTTCAATTTCAGAGGTTTGTCAAATTTGAAAAATGCTTATATTTTAAGAAGTTCAGATTGTTGTTTCCTTGATCTCAAAGATGACTGAGTTACTGTTAGGAAAAAAGTGTTTGAGGTTTCCATTAATAGAACAGTAGAGGTATTGATTATATGTTTGGATGAAAATAGGCTGAGATACAGGGTTTGGTGAAAGACTAACTATCTGAGTGATACTTTCAAATAACATACAGATCCTGAGCTGGAATAATTATGTAATCAGTACTTGGGAAAAACCATTTACATTCCTCAAAAGAAAAGATTACTATTTCACCCAAATCATTTACCTTTAAAATGGGAAGGTTCTCTTACATTCAGTGAAAAGTGCAGTAAAGGGCAGATGATGAGTTCTTTCTTTCTAATTTTCCTTATTTGGAAGGACTGCTTTAAACTGATTTTTAAACTCATTTTTGGTAGGTTGCAGCATAGGTATTTGGAGTAACATTTCACAGTATATAACAAGTGCAGAACTCCAAGACTAAACAAACTAGGAATCTTTCTCTTGTAAAGTTCATAATACCTCCTCTGCTAATAATTATTCTTTGTCAGTCTCTCTTGGTCTGTCTGTCTGTCTCTCTCTTTGTCTCTCTCTCTCTCTCTCTCTCTCTCACACACACACACACACACACATATATACTCATCCCTTTCATTTCAAGAAAGTATAAGAAAAGAAACTTTCTAAAAGATTTGGAAAAAGCTAGTCAATACATAATTGGACCAAAGGAGTTGCAATTTCAGTGGCTTTGGGAGGGAGAGAGCCCTTGCAAAATATTAATATTTAAAAATTAGGAATACAATAGGTATTATAGGAATAGGAATGAAGAATGGGTGACCTCCAGATGCTGCTCAACTACAAGTTTTAGCAGCCCAGCCACGATAACCAACACGGAAGGATAAGGACACCTTGCCCAATCCTAGAAAACAGGAATCTGAGGGAGGCTATTCTTTATTAAACCAGCCTAATGAACTGTATAGGCTCGATTTCTCTCTTCCATTAGGTTAGACCAGGAGTGTCAAACTCGATTTCATTGAGACCTGCATCAAGGTTGTGGTTGACCTCACGGGGCTGGGGTGGGCATGGCCAGCTTGACGTCACTCATGTCGGGAGCGCCTGTGGTGGGTGAAATGCTCTACCAGCAAAAACGAGCTTCCGGACTTAGTTTTTGGCTGTGACAGCCTCCTGCACCCCTCTGCCAGTGAAAATGGAACTCTGAAGGCCATGGCCCTCAATGGCAGAGGCACTGTGGGCTGGTGCTTTGCTGTTTCCAGGGCAGCCCCACGGGCTAGATGTAAGCACCCCAGGGGTCACATTTGGCCCACGGGCCTTGAGTTTGACACCCCTGGGTTAGATTAAACTAGTTAATTCTGCCTGTCTTAGGAAATCATGGGTACTTAAAGCTTAAAAGAGATACCTCCTACTATAATCTTCATAGTACATACCCGCAGATCCCTCTTCCATTACAAATAAATGTTCATACCACAGACACAAGACGTGTTCCATTCTATTACAAACATTTGACAAACAGGAAAGCTCTAGAAGTAACATGAGGATGGTCTCAGAATTGGTCTTTCTGCATTTAATGGAAATCAAACACCCTTATGACATAGGGGGTCAATGCAATGGACATGGTTACCTCTTGAGGTGGAGGACTTAGAAGTGGGAGCCACTTTTTCCTCCTCCTCCTTCTGACGGATGTGTGTCCAATGCACATCAGCCAAGATTTCCAGGGGGTCAATTGGATTAACTATCTGCTGCAGCCTCAGGTTTCCAGCTAGCAGAGAAAAGGCCAATGGTGGATCACGTAGAAGGCATAGATAAAGAAAAACAGGGAGGAAAAGAAGTACAGGAAAGACAGGGAAAGAAAAAAAAAGTTATTTGAAGTAGATTGAAAGAGAAAATAGATAAAGATCAGCATTGGGCATGCCGGTGTGTCCTTCCACATTGCAGTTTATATATTCAATTCACTGCAAAATACAATAATCCTTCAGCGGTGCATACAATATTTGAAGATTCACCATGGTTAAGACTATTAGAAAAGCATCTAATGCCAACATGTATATTTTGTCACTCTTCCTTAACTGCTAATAAAGATACCATGTTCACCAGTATGGTTTATAACAGACTGTTTTTCTCTTCTCTTTTACTAAGCAGCATTCCAAATGATAACTGCCCAATATGTGCAACTTAAATCACAGAATAGCCAAAAAGAAACTAAAAATAGAGGCAGAATGTTAAATACATTTTGTTCTTTTTCTTTAATTCGCACCCAATCCTATTTTGCTTCCAAGAAGAATGATGTAACCATATAAAATCATCCTGTGGAATTTCGAAGAACATCATGCACTCAAGCTCTCTTGTTGAATTATGGCAACTCATGCCTCCAACTGTCCTTTTCCATCACAAATCCTTGGGTAAGTATTGTTAGTGTTAGAACACACTGCTGGGGAGTTAACAAGATGAGTTTAATTTGTGAGATTAAAAAATGTCTGGGGATTCATACATAGAACCTTAGCAAGGCTCTCAAAGAGCAGGCCTCATCAACGATCAGAAACTAAAGCTTGTTATTCTGACAGTATCCAACAAAACTCACTATTTCCAATTTTCTTTAAGCCCATAAAGATGATTTGTTTCCCCTGAAGCTTTTGACCTAGTGGTAAACTTTAACACAGGGGATTATTATGTTGAATTTCTGAAAATCTGTAGTTTAGTATAAAGAAAAGGGGTTTGCTGATTGAATGCTGGTCATCTGATTACTGATGAATTCTGATGGTCCAGCTGGCACTTCTTTTAAAAATTGTTTTCTCTGAAAGCAAGAATAAAATGTGGATCTGTCTTGTTCTATAAAAGATAGAAACCTTTGTTCAAATGTCCCAATAAACAAAATATAGAGCAGTCTGTGATTTGTTATCCACAATTGCTGGAAGGGTTTGTGTGTGAGCAAAACAGCACACACTCCTATTCTGCTTGGTCTCCAGAAAGATATAATTCTTCAAAATTTTATTTATGACAATATATAGCCATAGTGACTGCTATTGTATCCTGTTCTCTATTTATATACAACCGTTTTTGCAGCTGAATTTCAGACACGAGAAGCAAACAGCTTTTATCGAATTATCAAAATATGTCACAATAACATGTGATATAATATTAAGCCAAAATGGAGGGAACTTCCAATTTTTCAAACCAAGTCTTCAAAAATTGGAACAAAATACTTTTTTTCTGGTTAATAAAAAAGAGAGATAGTGTGGATTCTTTTTGATGAAGTTATCACTGTAACAAAAATGTCAAGCTATGACATAAATAAAAAATCTGGCACAGTGAAAAACACAAGATCACAATGCTGCTTGTCTTTGAATGCTTAGAGTTTGACTCATTCCCAGATAAGCAGCACAAAAAAGACAGTATATGAGTGTGCAGCAACGGACACATATTTGGCCATGGAATTTAATGAATTGAATCTAGAAATGCCTGAGCTTTAATCTAGCTTTTACTGTATTTACATTTATGAAAGAGGCAGGAAAAAAAAGCAAATGTTATATTTGCTCCTGATAATATAATGGTTAAAATGTTCAATAAAAATTAAACAGAACCAGTCCCCATTTGATCATGGTAATTAGGGATTGAATTGAGTAGTCTCTATTTCTTATCTCACAGTTATTGTGATGAAAAACTAAGGTAAACCACAAGGTAAAACCACATGGTAAATTACCATGCTAATGTCCTAAAGCAGTTTTTCTATCCTTAGCAATTTTAAAATACGGGGACTTCAACTCCCAGAATTCTGAAGCTAGCATGGGTGGCTGGGGAATTAGCTGGGGAATTCTGGGAGTTGAAGTTTACATAACATAAAGTTGCTAAGATGAGAAACACTTGATCTAGAGGAAAAGACAGATATAGGTGTGCTTTTATTTCGAATGTAATTTTGTTGAATACAGCAGTTTCTAAATATGCTGTACCACATGAGACCTGCTCTTTGTAATAAAGGAGCTCCCTCTTTTTCCTCAAGGAATGCAGTGACGGTGCTAGGGTACCTTTAAAAGTACCCATGTCCTCTTCGTTTGATAGACGTTGAAGCCAGAGGCCTTGCTGAAGTTCTCGCTCCCAAGGGTAATACTCTCCCTCTACAGCAGGGGGAGGAAGACACCAACAAATAGCATTGACATTGAAATAAAGGACAGAGAGTGAGAAGGAACACAGGTGAAAGCTGAGGAAACCCACAGAGGCCTTAAATTGCTTCACTTTTCTAGATAGTCTTACGCATGTTCAATCTCACATAGGAATCTGAACATGCTAAATATGTACAGATACATGTGTAATGGATACACATCTATCCCACAGCACACAGAAGCTACAAAATTGGAAAATCCGTATATATCCCACTAATTGTGTGTGAATTTACAAGCAATTTTCCTGCACCTACGGTATCTAACTAATTTTAATTTATTCAGGATCTCTTAACCAAAGACTCTTATTGGCTAAAATCCCCTTCTTGTGTTCCATTACTAAAGGAGTTGATCCATGCAGAACGTGAGAGAGTGATCAAATGCTCTGACAGATCATATTTTATTTTAAATATATGATCTGACCATATTTTTATTTTTATCTGTATCTTAAAAGATTTGTATCTTAAAATAAGACTTATTTTAAAACAGGAACCAACTGTTTAAAAAAAGATCAGTTCCAAAAGTAACCAAATTGGTGGTTTTCTCAGTTATGATTATAAAAATCAGAGATGCTGGGCGCCTACTCACCTTGCAACCTACATATTCTACATGTTTATGATTTTCTACTCGCTGCTACAATAAATAGTGACTTGCAGCTTTTTGATTACAGTTGACTCACAGCTTTTTAAGGTTTTTTTTTAGACAATTGCGAACCTAGCCTGTTGTGTTCATTGAATGTATACCAATTGCAGGCTCAGACTCACAATCCCATCCTCATGCCCAGGAATGAGAACGTCTGTTTCTCATGTACAGCATCAGATTCCCTCATTTAATATTCCACCTCATTTCTCTGCTAGGTATTGTTAATGTTTAGTTTTTAAAAAAACAAAGGGAATAAGTTCACGAAGCTGGAGAAAGGATAACGTTAGTATCCTTCCTCACAGTTCTTTGCTACTTGCAGGTGGTCCTTGACTGAAGAGCACAATCGGGGCAAGAATTTCCATTCTTAAGCAAGGTTGTTAATGAGTTGCGCTTGATTTTACAACCTTCTTTGCCACATTTGTTAAGCGAATCACTGCAGTTGTTGTATGAATCACGTGGTCATTAAATGAATCTATCCTGTTTCCCTGAAAATAAGACATCCCCTGATAATAAGCCCAATCGGGCTTTTGAGCACATGCGCTAAAATAAGCCTCCCCCCGAAAACAAGCCCTCCCTGAAAATATTTAAGCGCAGAGCTGGAAATCAGGTAAGACAGCAAGAAGAGCCCCATCTTGCTCCATGTGCCCCAAAATAATAAGACCTCCCTGGAAATAAGGCCAAGTGCTTATTTCAGGGTTCAAAAAAATATAAGACAGGGTCTTATTTTTGGGGAAATACGGTAGTTTCCCCACTGACTGCTTTTTGGCTCGCAAATGGTGACCGCATGATCTCAGGATGCTGCAACTGTTTCCAAACTGTTTATAGTGTATAGTAACAGCTTCACAAATTTCAGATAGAGGTTTTTCTCAGCCTTCCCTGCAAGTGATAGAAGCGGAACACTGAACTTCGTAGATAATTAATAGGCTTTACAACAATGATATAACTGTTTTCTGAAACATCTGCCTTTGGAGGTCGGTTTCCTGGCTCCTAATATTGTGATTCTGTCTTCACCTTGAGTGCAACGTATTCATTCGTAGCTTTTTCCTTTGGTAAACCCAAATAGGACAGTTGAGTATTGCGTTTAAGATATTAAAATTAAATTAAGGCAATGAAAGATGGATTAGACAAAATACAATGAGAAAAAAATAGCCTCAATTTGGATTCTACCAGATTACTTCCTCAAAGGATTTCTTTCTCACTTCCCAGAATTTTTTTTATATATCAGACTCAGTCAGATTTACTGCTATGTATTAATATGTACGTTTTCCAGAGAAAAAGAGGAATACATAGACACACATCAGGGGTGGGCTCCTGGGGGTTTGATAGGGTCTAGCCACAGATCGCCGGGGTTCAGAGAACCCCCAAATGCCACTCCTGGCTGGCCATGCCCACCTTGCCCTGCCCCTCCCGCCCCTCCTAGGAGTCTCCACGCGGCCCGTTCATCATTCCAGGTAAGTGCAGGGGAGGGCAAAAAACGGGCCTACTGGAGGTTCCAGAAGTCCAGAAACGGGCCTGTTTCCGGCCTCCGGACCCTGGGGGAAGCAGTTTTTGCCCTCCCAGAGGCTCGAGGAAAGCCTCCAGAGTCTGGGGAGGGTGAAAAAGCCCCCCCCCCCATGATGCAGGCAGCCGAGTAGGCCACGGGGCAGCAAACCCATTGCTAAAGGATCTGAAGCCCACACTGACACACATATATCACACATCAGCACACAAATTTATACCTAGATGGGGAAAAAAACTATTACTAACCTTCGCTAGAGACTTCTTCTTCTTCTTCCTCCTCCTCTTCTTCTTCCTCCTCTTCCTCCAGCTCCTCCTCTTCTTCCACCTCTTCCTGTTCTTCATGATCATGATTTTTCTCAATCTTCAGCTCCTCCTCACTCTTCCCTTTCAACATGGCATGTATTCGCACAGCCTCTTTCCACGGCACGCCACCCAGATCGGAGGTAGGTTGCTTGGGCTGGTCTGCTGCCTCGGCCTCCTCTTCCTCTTCCTCCTCCTCCTCCTCCATCTCTGATTCTGAACTACTGTTGGGAAAACAGGCAAGAGCCATCTTGAAAATCTTTCAGCCAATAATACTTTTCAATAAATAAAGCTAAAGGAAACTATCATCTACCTGTTCAGAATACTGATATTGTGTAGGTCAGGGGGTCTCCAAACTTGGCAACTTTAAGCCTGGAGGACTTCAACTCTCAGAATTCCCCAGCTTGGTTTAAAGTTGCCAGGGTTGGAGACCCCCGGTTTAGGTAGTCCTTGACTTGCAACCATTCAAAGTTGCAATGGCACTGAAAAAAGTGACTTATGGTCTTCATATTTATGACCATCACAGCATCCCCACAATCACGTGATCAATATTTGGGCGCTTGACAACTGGCATGTATTTACAACAGTTGTAGTGTTCTGAGGTCATATGAACAATCACGTGATTCAGCTGCAGTGATTTGCTTATCAATTGTAGAAAACATAATATTGGGCATAACTCACTGAACAACTACCTTGCTTAGCAATGGAAGTTCTGATTCCAACTGCGGTCATAAATTAGGACTACCTGTACATCCGGCCAGCAATAGCTTTTTGACATGTCAGATACAGATTTCATATATTTATGTATTGTATTCATTCATTTCAACTAAAGATTCCTGGGGTAAAATAGAAAGATCACTCAAACATGCAGTTAGTGCTAAATTATGGTTTTCCTATGGTTTTGAATTTTCAAAAGGTTAGCAGCTATATCTGAGATCATGTATCCCAGCGGTCTATTGAAATTTTCTATTCCAATTCACACACACACCCTTATTTTAATGGAGTAGGAGAGTTTCTATCTTCATAAACAACCTGAAATTTAAGTTCTTGGTTATTCTATGGCATAAAGGCAAAACTGAATCTAGAACTTTATTTAGAGAAGCGGATTTACTGAGAATAGGGGTATAACAACCACCATACCCCTATCTGAAGAGCATGTACTTCAATACCCTTCAACAGCAGCCAGCATGGCCAATGGGGAGAGACTATGAGAGCAATTGTCAAAACATCAGAAGGAATATTACTTATTCCTGACTTTAAGTCCTTCAGATGTTCTATGATCGTTTCATTTGCTACCTTCACAGAAAAAAGTTGTACCTACCATTATTTTACCAATGGAAATCTTTGTAATCTGTTGTATGAATGGTAAGAGAGCTTGATAATTGCATTTTTAACTTTTCTCTCTCCATAGTTAATAGTCTGAGTCACTTAAATGTCTGTATCTCATTTATTCAACTCATGCTTTAGTAATGCATTTTAAATAATGGTCCCCATTTGGAGAGAAAAAAAAACCAATCACCAAACTTAGAGTATCATTCATTCTATCCTCTATTTCTATCTTCCCCAAATAGTATGTGTGCAAATAGATTTTTTTAAAAAAATAATAAGGTTGCTAAGTAAAATTATGGGCAAACTTAACAAATGTAAATCATCTGGGAATTTTATCTAGAGTATGAAAGAAATCTGCATATTTTTTCGACTTCTAAGAATGCATTTTCCTCCCTCCCAGCCTCTGCAATACAAACACATTATTTTATTTTAGTATATTGCTTTGTCAGATAAGAAACCATCATGAAAGAATGTTAGCTTTATTTCCTTCGAAAGACAAAAGAGTTTGCTGTTACTTGAAAATGGGGTATATAGAGTATAGAGTAAGAACTCTATCTGGAATCTATGAGTTAAATGGAGTTCTTCAATTGCTTCTCTACATTATTAATACTTGCCTCTAGAGCAGAGGTCTGCTACCTTCAACACTCAAAAGAACCATTTAGACCCATTTCCCAAAAGAAAACACCGGGAGCCACAAAACCCTTCCTGTGCCTGACTATTTCTTGAGCAGCCACAAAACTAGTATATGTAGTTGAATTAAATGTTCTGTTTTCTTCTGAAACTTTTTTCTTTTCTTGGATTTATCCATGGTTGGCCTACCGGGGGTTGAAAAGGGGGTCAATAAATCGTGTGCCGGTGGGTATCACACATTGGCAGTTGTAACACATATTTTGAGTGACAGGGAGCCGCAGCAGAGGGATGAAAGAGCCACATGCGGCTCCAGAGCCGCGGGTTGCTGATCCCTGCTCTAGAGGTTTTCACAAAATGATTGGACAGTCATTTGTCCAGAATGGGTATAAAGACTCCTGCCTTAGGCAGGGGCTTGGATTAGAAGACCTCCAAGGTTCCTTCCAGCCTTATGCTTCTATGATTTAAGATGGTTGAGTGAATCGCCAAGTGATAAATAGATTTCTGATGACAACATGTACTAGAAACAAGGGTGTTCACTGCCATGTTTGGTTTTTGTAGTTTTTTTAGAGCAGGGGTGTCCACGGAGCATGGCTGGCTGGAGAATTCTGGAAGTTGAAGTCCATAAGTCTTAAAGGTGGCAAAGTTGGACACCCCTGTTTTAAAGTAAAGTGTTAATATCTGAGGGCATTTTTTTGTTTGCAGAAGAAGGCTTACAAACCTTTTCTATAAAAAAAAAGTTATAATTTGGCAGTTGCCATTTTTGAATTTAGAGCTGAACCCAAGATATAGCATTTTGGTTGACCTCTTATTTGGACAGTTTTTTGATTCAGACCCAAATCTTAAATCTGAAGAAGCATGCAAATCTTGCTTGGTCTTACTAAGTTTTATAGGATAAAGAGTTAAAAAAACAGCAGTAAACGCTATTCAGGACAAAATGTGTCCTGTGCTAAAAATGGTTGACTAGACTGTGCTAAAAATGGTTGACCAACTAGAAGACAAAAGCTTTATAAGATTTGTAGAGAAACCATAGGATAATAGTAACCTTATAATGGAACTCCAAACCCATCTTTCTTTTCAGTCTCTGGTATCACAATATATTAAGAGATTTTTGCTAGTTAATTTGAAGAAGTATATTTTAGCATAGGCTATAAAAATCTAACTACAGAAGCTGTTAAAGATGCCGAAATCAAATAACCTGCTGGGTACATCCTCTTCTGTTCCTTTGTCTAGCACACTGCTGAGGTTGTGCTCTGCCAATGTCTCCTCTGGCACTTCTTCCAAGTCTTCTTCCCGTTGTACCGAGAGCCGATAGTTCTCCAATTCAATCCGTTCTGGTGTGCCACGCAATCTCTTAGCAAGACTGGGTTCCTCTACGCCATTTATGTTGGGAGCTGGAAAAGAATTAAGAAACAAACAACCAAAAGATATTATGAGCCCTGATCCCAATCATGCATCTGGAACAATTGCCTTTGTAACAGTCCCACCAGGATGCTAAACTGTTGACTTCCAACCGGGATCTAACTACAGGAGACTCATAGTAGTCTTTCAAAGCAAGTTGCAAGAGAGGAATATGTTTTGGAGAAAACAACAATTTGTTATGATACTTTTTTTTATAATGTAAAAAAAAACAAAGAAAGGTTGTCTTTTTCTCCTCTTGGACCAAATAGCATGCTGCATTACTCCTTCAATATTGTCTTTTCAACCTGGTGTCCTTCAGATATCTTAAAGACGCCTCTCATATCAGCTGGGGACTGTAAGAACAAAGTTGAAACACATCTAGTGTAGTTTAAGTAGAACACTGTGGTCCATGAATTGCTACATCTGAGGAAATTTTGGTGCTGGGGTGGCACACACTAGCCATTCTGAGGGAGGAACAACAGCAGCAGTGGCTTAGGATGGTCTCTTGGGAGTGGAGTAACGCCAGAAGATTGTATCAGTTTTAGTGCTATCAGATCCAGCTGCAAATATTTAGATGATCATAAGGAGCAGATTGGACATTCCAACCGTCACCGCTCACCCACCCACATGACTGAACTTTGGGTACTCAGCAAGTGGGCCAAATTTACAGCCATTTATGTGTCCTATGGTCATGTGACCAGATTCTCCAGCTGCTCAGTGTCTCTTACATGAAATGAACTACCAGAGTAGAGTAAGGCAGGATGGTTATATGAATAGTCAAGTGACCAAACATACAATTTCAGTTACAGATAAGCAATTGGAAGAATAGTGAGCTTATTTGAGGACATCAATTAAGAGGTTCTAAAAACGAATAAAGGACAGCCCTGTAGAAAAAAGCATCCATTATAACAGTTAACATCAAGCCAATGACATTTCACAGAGGTGGACAAGGCTATTCCTGTGGGTGACGCTTCCGAAGACGCAGTTGAACGGGTGAAAAGACTCCGAGCATCTTCTGGAAGAGCTAAACCATTAACGCAAAAAGTAAGCTAGTTCAACTCAATGATCAAGTGCGAATAGTGTCATGCTTAGACAGAGAGGTCATTGCATGGATTAAAATGACAAGGAAGAACATAGAAGATTTACTCGTAAGTCTTATTCCTAGCTGAAAACAGCCCCAAAATATGTCAAAGACAAAGACAGAGTAAGATGTGTACCCAGATTATGAAAAAAAAAATCATCAGGCCACTAAAACCTGTGACATTTGAGAAATAGAGAAAATTTAAAGAAAGGATTCTCTTATCACAGACAATAATCTTGTGTTTATCCAAAGTTATGTAGAGCTGACAGTGTTTACTTGTACTGCAGGCGGAGACACAGTTTTCATAGTGAAAAGACATAAAGACGCAGAAGATCCTTGGCTCAAATGTTTTGGATGATAACTGAGCAAGGACCATGGAAAGACTCCAAGAAGGGGCCCACTTAGTAATAGGAGGAAACAAGCTATGGAAGCTAAATCTAAATTGTTTAACTACAAAGAAGACAAAAATTGATGAAATACTAGTAGTATTTATATAGTAGAAAGAAAAACTGAAATTGCCTCACGAATAAATCCTAAAGGCTTAATAGGGTCTCCATTTAACACTTAACAGAAGACAAAAAGGCATCTCTGCTGGCAAAGAACTAGGACTAATCTGTTTCTATCAAGTAGAAAGGCAATATCTATTCCATTTTGCATTATAATAGCACAAAGTATTAGGTTTCCTTCAGGTTTTAAAGATACTTTAAAGCAGAGTTCCACAACCTTTCTAGCTTTGCAGAACGGTGGGGAGGGGGGAGGGAATGGTTCTGTGTGAGCGACGGGCAAGCACACACAGGCACAACTCCATTTGTGCGAGAGGCCAGCACAGACATACACACACCACTTAAGCAAATGGAGTGTGTGTGCAAGTAGGGATGTGCATGTGCACGCTTGCCTGCCGCTTCCACAGCCAGGATCCGAACGGCTCGCAGCCCAGTAGTGGGCCACGGCCTGGGGGTTGGGGACTCCTGCTTTAAAGAATGCAAGATTTGGAGAACATCCACTAGACAATTAGGCAAGGACTCACAACCTGTAGTAGCACTTTAACGTTTTCAATCTTTCTTAAAATCAGCAGGAATTCCGCCTCAGGCTGATATGGAAGGACCTGAAAGAGAAATTGGCTTGGACTTTTTTTTTTTTTTTTTTTTTTTGACATCTTGTATTTGAAGCTGGTAGGAGAATTACAAGGTCTAGAGCAGGGGTGTCAAACTCAAGGCCCAGAGGCCAGATATGGTCCGTGGGATGCTTAGATCTGGCCCAAGGGGCCGCCCTGGAAACAGCGAAAGACAGGCCCACAGTGCCTCTGCCAGCGAAAATGGAGTCCGAGCTCCATTTTCACTGGCAGAGGGTTGCAGGAGGCTGTCACAGCCGAAAACGGAGCTCAGGAGCCTGTTATCGCTGGCAGAGAGCTAGGGCCACCAAAAGTGCCTCTGACATGAGTGACATCGAACTGGCTATGCCCACCCCAACCTTCCAAGGTCGAACACAACCCTGATGCGGCCCTCAATGAAATTGAGTTTGATATCCCTGGTCTAGAGCCTTATAACTCTTACCCCTCACCCAAAGTAGACAGTACTCTTAGGGGCCTTTTCCCAAAAAGAGGTACGGAAAGGAAAAGGCCCCTTGCCTGAATGTTTGTGGTATAAAGTTCTAGTCCTAAACTCAAAATTTGATCCCTTTGTCTTTTCAAGGGTGAAAAAACAACTTTGGCTGTTTGTGAGTCAGGGGATTCACAACTGGAGTAAGTTCAGAAAAAGAGCTTCAAAGCCGATCTTGAAGGGCTGGGGCTGGAAGCTATTGAAGAACTGTGAGCTACAAATGATAGTGCATTTTTTAAAGAAAGAGGAAAGAGATATGCACAACATGCAAAGAATGCTCCTCATAGAGTCACCAAAATGGCCAAGACAAAGAGGAACCGAAACAGTTTTGTCAGATTACTCTTCCATTGAGAGTTGAAGGATGTTGGAAATGTAAACAAGCCCAGGGTACTTTCTTCCATGCTTGGTGGCTTTGCCCAGAAATAAAGAAATATTGGAAAAAAAATAAAAACATGGATAGTAGAAATAATAGACCAAGAAATTGAACTAGAACCAGAAGTTTTCTTATTAGGCATGATTAAAAGGAATATTAGAAAAGACATAAAATACTTAACACTACATATAATTATGGTGGCTAGATTGGCACTAGCACAATTGTGGAAAACAGATTGTTTGCCAACGGATCAGGAAGTAATTCAAAAAATTTATACATGTGCAGAAATGGACAAATTAACTCTAGAATTAAATGACAAGGAAAACTCAAAATATTTTATAGTATGGAATAGATAGTACAAGTGGATAAATCAAAGGAAAAAAGGGTAAAGACAAAAGTTAAGGGATATTAATGTAACAAAGATGCACCATCAGATAGATAGAATAGGTAATAAATCACTGTTTGTATATATATGTGTATATATAATCACATGTATTTAGTTTGTTTGTGTTGTTGTATTGATTATGTAATTTAATGATTGAGAAAATTTGTATATTTTCTTCTTTTTTAATATTTTTAAATTTAATAAAGTTTGTTTTTAAAACCAAAAAAAGAGAGAGAGAGAGTTGAAGGAAGAGAGCTGTCACATTTCAGACTAATGGTAAAAAGTTTCAGAATGAACATCTGCATGAATGCAAACCCATTAGTGTGACATAGAGAGACCATGAAAAATAATAACGGGTTTTCAAATATCAGCCCTTGCTCAAACTGCTACTGAATAGTGTTAGATACTGAGTGGGAAGGGAAGGGGAAGGTATTAGATTACTATGTTTTTACTAGACAACTGCACTGGCCAGAATTAGAATAGCATTTTGCTTGGTTTTTTTAATCCCCAGCTGTTAATATGTCCAAAGATACTACAAACCAAACCAGATCAAAAAAAACCAGACATCCAACTTACAGAATATTCTTTCTCTGTGTATTTGTACCATGTGTCTATTTATCTATTGCTCATCAATTCAAAATATGCTATCAGGCAATCGGTTCCTAATAATCTGTATCATTAATAAATGCAATTATCCTTCTTATGATAAATATAAGATACTAGATATTAAATCTTACTAACATTCCTATTCAGCATGAAGTGTCAATGATTTCACTGTCTTATGCAGTGTTTTATTTTTTAAATTATAACCACAAATTCCAGCTATATTATCTTCCTTTTATCATTATCTCTAACCAGTGTCAAATGTAATTGCTTGAATCTGGGTCACTGACAAATAAAATGATCAGGCACTTAAGAGATGAAGTATATTGGAATTTCTACCGATTATTAGCTAGAATAATTAAAGACCTATGAGATGTCAATAACACATTGTAATTTTGAGCACCTTTCAGCAAAATAAATGCTTGTGTATATAACTGAAGTTAAATAGTGTAGTTGGCAGAGGCTTCCATAAAACATTTCTAAATTCCATACATATCAACAAAACCTTATTTGAAACCTCCCGTAGCCAAAGCCCAACTAAGGGGAAAAAATGGCCATCTGCAAGTAAAGAAATGTTAGTGTGCATGAATCACATATTAGTGTCACATGTTTGGAAGAGGAACTGAGGAACAACATGAATATTTTGCATAGTTTGTTCTTATCTTGCTCCTTCTGCACATCAGGCAAGAAATTGCAGTCTATTATTTCAAATTCTGCATTCCCTTGATAAACCTGGTGGAAGACTGGAAACAGTGACTACAAGTTTCCAAGGAAGTTCAATGCTGTTACATTACTCACTTTCAAAATTACCTAATTGCCTAATTAATTCTCAGGTTTTCAATGTGCCCACGGATCTCTCCTATTTCTGCTTTCCAATTCCACCACAGCATGCGTTTTGTGAGTAAGTAAGTATAGTAAAGGTAAAGGTAAAGTTTCCTCCGCACATATGTGCTAGTTGTTTCTGCCTCTAGGAGCAGTGCTCATCTCCGCTTCTAAGCCAAAGAGCCAGCGTTGTCCAAAGACGTCTCCATGGTCATGTGACCGGCATGACTAAATGCCAAAGGCGCACGGAGCGCTGTTACCTTCCCACCAAAGGTGGTCCCTATGTTTCTACTTGCATTTTTTACATAGTTTCGAACTGCTAGGTTGGCAGAAGCTGGGACAAGTAACGGGAGCTCACCCCATTACGCGGCACTAGGGATTTGAACCGCTGAACTGCTGACCTTCTGATTGACAAGCTCAGCGTCTTAGCCACTAAGCCACCACGTCCCTACCTATAGTAGCGAATGTAAAAATAAAGAATAGATGTTACTTGGTTTAGCATTAGTAGCTATAGTATGAACATGCCTTGTGTGGAGGGGACGAAGCATTTGAGAATCTTGGAGCTGTATTGAATTACAAACTGAGTATGAGATCACACTGTGAAGCAACTGCAAAAAATGGACATGCCATTTTAGGCTGTATCAACAGAAGGAAGTTTCTAATTCACAGGAAGTCATGAATCCACTTCATTTTAGTCTTGATGGGACCCCATCTTGAGTACTCTGTTTAGTACAGAGTACAGATCAACCTAAGGAATCAATGAATCAAGAGTGGGTTCAGAGAAGAGCAATAGAATTCTAAACTAAGACCTATGAAAAGATTGAAGGAATTAACGGTGCTAGTCTTGAGAAGAAGAAAAATGAAGAGAGGTATGACAGCCTTCTCCAAATACTATACCTAAAAGAAGGTAAAGCCTATTTTCTATCACAGCAAAAATTTACAGGAAGATGGATTCCAGTTAAATGTTAGAAGAAACTTCCTGATGTAAGAGTAGTTCAACAATTGTAATGACATGTGGGGCTGACCTTGGAAGACAGGGGAAAGAGCCAGGGGCGGGTTTCAAAACCCATTGCTACCGGTTTGCTCATGGGGGCGCATGCGCGCATGCGCAGAATCATCCAGGCGGGTTGGCGGAGCCTCATGCCGCCGCCGCAACCGGTTCGCCCGATCCGGGGCGAACCAGTAGCAACCCAACACTGGAAAGAGCTACAGCCAGAAGAAAGGTCAAATAAGAGACAGCTTAGGTCAGAAGGAGTGTGGGCATAAGGGACCCTCCATAGTTTCATGGGCGGTATAGGTGATGGAGAAGGAAAGTATAGAAATTCTGTTAATTTAACTTGACAATGAAATACTAATAGTTCATCTAGGAATGTTTTTGGATTAGCTCACAAGGTTGACAATAATGGAACTGATTGGTGTATCTCCTTCCCTGAAAGTATTTAAACAGAGGTTAAACATCCATATGTTTGGGAAGTTTCAATTTGAATTCTTGAGGTAAACTAGGAGATCATTCCAAAGTTATGAGTCCAGGAATTCTAGATTAAGACCCTAAACCTGGGCAGATAAAATGCCCAGGTTTAGGGGAATTTTATCCCCTAAACCTATACTCAAGTGCCTCCAAATATATATTGTCAGGGGTATTGCCACTGGATATCATCCTGTTCATTTCACAATAATTTTCAAATCTGGAAATAAAAAACATGAAGATACAGATGAGTTCTTCGTCCATTATCAGCCTCTGGAAGGTATGAAATAATACTGAGGATGGAAAATGGCTTCCTAGAGTCTCTAGAAGTGAAGAGTCTATTCTGCCATATAACAGAGATCTTGGGTCACATTGAAGATTCACAAATACTTAAGTTGGGGGAAAGAGGAAGAAGGGGAAGTCTGGACTAGGTTGATTTGGACAATGATGGGGATTTCAGTGTTGTTTGGCCTCTATACGCTTGTAGAACAATAAGGATTTTCCCCTCTAATTTATCCGAGAGACTGATTCATTCACTTTAGAAGAGCACTTTACATTCGAACACCAATAATCCATGTGGGATTGTACTATGTATAGAGTAGGCTAGCTGAGGTGTTTATCATATTAAACTACTCTCCAATTGGAACATATCCTGGGAAGGCGGGCGGGCTGGAAAGGCACTCATGGCCAAAAAAAGGGCCATGCCAAGATGCAATCGGTAATGGGAGGGAAGATTGTGCTGGCAATTCTCTGAAAGGTACCAGCTACTGAAGAGTGACTCAGTTCTTTAGTCATAGGGATTTTGCCTTAGAGCAGGCCTGTCAAACTGGCGCCCCGTGGGCCGGATGCGTCACGCGCAGGCCACGTCAACCCTGGCTCCACAAAGGCAAAAAATGTCACGATACGTCACGTGATGCAATCGAGTTTGACACCCATGTCTTAAGAGTATGAGTAGAAAGTAACCTTTTTTAGTTCAACTGCTGGCTGGCTGGGGAATTCTGGGAGTTGAAGTCCTCAGGTCCTAAAGTTGCCAAGGTTAGACATCACTAATGTAATCATTAATGAAACTTAAGGAAACTTCCTTAACTTCAAATAACTCCATGACTATTCTTGATTAAGTATTTAAAATAGTTTGCCATTTCCTTCTTCTATTTCAACCTCCCAGTCTAGCCTAAAGCCTCAGTACTTCCTAGGATAGGGGTCGGCAATCTTAAACACTCAAAGAGCCACAAAGATCCTAACTGGAAGCCCCCACATTCAATTCTGGAGCCAGCCAGAAGTCCAGTCTCCCCCCCCCATAGAATCTCCTCCTAGCGTGGCATCCTTTTTCCTCTACGTGTCCTAACCAAAAGCCCTATCAATTGTGGAGCCGACTGGCGACAGGGAGCTGCAGCAGAGGGATGAAAGAGCCACATGTGGCTCCAGAGCCGCAGGTTGCTGACCCCTGTCCTAGGAGGTGTCCTGCCTACCTACTAACCAAGTATAGCCAGGCTTAGCCTTTTCAAAATCAGCCAGATTTGGATAAGTACAAATACTGTAATGTATGTAATTTTTCTGAGAGTTTCCTATTAAAGGACTTGCCGTGTTGATGTGAACGCAGCAGAGCAATAGAGCTATAATCATTTTATACAGAAATTCATTTCATTTTCTGATTTCTTTTCAATACAAAACTATAAACTTCCTCCACTCAAAGTTAATTTTTCTTGTAACTTAACAGAAAAAAATACTTCGGGTGGCTTATTTTTTTTCACAGTAAAATGCCAATAGTATTGGAGGTGTTCAGGTGTCTTTCAGTTTCTTCTAGAGTTTTTGGCAATGTTAAGATATCTTGAATAATTGAGCCACATAATGTCTTAGGGCAGGGTGGTCAAAGTTGATTTCATTGAGGGCCACATCAGGGTTTTGTCCTTGGGGGCCTGGGATAGCCATGGAGAGGGTGGACATGGCCAATTTGATGTTACTCATGTCTGGGGGGGGGGGGCGCCTGTGGCGGCCTAAGTGCTCTCCTAGCAAAAATAGGCTCCCGAGCTCCGTTTTCGGCCGTGATGGCCTCCTGAAGCCCTCAGCCAGTAAAAACATAGCTGGGGGGGGGGGGCTCTGTTTTCACTGGCAGAGGCACTGCGGGCTAGTCCTTCACTGTTTCCAGGGCAGCCCTACGGGCCAGATCAAAGCACCCCATGGGCTGGATCCAGTCCCCAGGCCTTGAGTTTGACACCCTTGCCTTAGGGTTTGTTTCAACAAGCTCCAGGAAGCCCTGGAACCTGTCATATTCCAGAAACACATTTATAATTTTTATGTCATTTGTTATTCAAGTATGTTTCATTTTGAAACAGGTTATTGGATTTGGTGTTAAGTTTGTGTATGCGTGTGTCTGTGTTTGTGGGTCTTTGATTCCATTCAACTGCCTGGAAGAGTCCTGGTAATCTTTTCAGAAGTGGTTTGCCATTGCTTTCTTCTTCCTAGGGTTGAGAGAGAAGAACTAGCTCAAAATCACCCAGCTGGTTTTGGGCCTAAGACAGGACTAAGGTCATCTGATTGCTAACCTAGTCCCTATAAGCAATACATTAAATTGGCTCTAATCTATGTTGATACACTGGATTTTAGTAAACTAATATTTTGATATACTTTGGTTTTCTTTTTGCTGCAACATTGAATCAACCTCACTGATTATTATTTAGGGGCCTATTTAAAAATGTTGATGATTTCCTTTAAAGCATAAATCATCATCATATCAACCAAATTTCTCTGCCATCTGAGAAGGGCCTACAGGTAATTTGTAAAGCAGATACTTTATACAGATAACAGTTTAAATTCCCAGCGTCTCAAGTAAGGCTGAAGATCTGTTCCTTATACATGTTATATATTTAGACCAGTGTTTCTCAATCTTGGGACTTTATGATGTTTGGACCACAACTCAGGCATGCTGGCTGGGGAATTCTGGGAGCTGAAGTCCTTGCATCTTAAAGATTCAGAGCTTGAGAAACACTGGTCTCTGCCATCTAGAAAGAATCTGTATTATTTCACAGAGGGCTTTGATGCAATACATCTTAAAATCCCCAAGGCGCAAAAAACCTGGTTTAGGTTGTTCTTTCATAGTCCTTGCAATATGGCTCCCACAACTTGATTTTTCAAAACACTCAGAGAGGAAAGGATACAAAAGAAGAGTTTTAAAAATTCTATTTATTTGATAAGAACAAGACCGCAAAAGCTTGCAGTGGTACAGTAAAAGAATTAGAAGATCTCATAAGTCTAAAAATACTGATGTGTTGTTATGAAAGCAGTATTATTTTGAAATGAGCTACCATGTTCACACTGCATCAGTTTAGGTACAATTGAAGTAGTAGGCACCATATCTCAGAAGAGGTAGAGGGGAAAGAGATACTAAAAGAAAAAAAAATTGCAGATCTCAAAAATTTCCATTTTTGTTTTAAATCTATTAAACGTTATCTTATTTTAGCATCTCACATTAAACTGTAGCAATTTTCTACAGCAGTCTGTAGATAATTGAAGATTATCTCCAAAGATTAAATGAAAAGCATGTGTTGTGGGGAAGTCACTCAGTTCTTACAGTCATATTCTTGGCTTTTAAATTCTGCTAAAGACTTGCATTTAGCTCTGTTGATGACTTTGTCTACCAACCAGAAGTAACTGGCCCTGTTCATGGAGCTACCCTTGAAAAGCATCCGGAAGTTTCAGTTGGTACAAAATGCAGCCACACAAGCTAACTTGGGCATTCAAAGAAGAGTGCATTCGGTGCCGGCCGGTTTCTAGGTCCAATTGAAGGTGTTGGTTATGATCTTTAAAGCCCTAATGACATGGGACCAGACTACCTATGGAACCATCTTCGCCCCATCATATCAGCACATCCGTCCAGTCAGATAGGGAAGTTATGGAACAGGCCCCATCAGTTAAGGAATTCCAAATAGTGGGCCCCAGGAAGAGAGTGCTATCTGTTGTTGCCCCTGTCCTTTGGAACAGGGGTCTCCAACCTTGGCAACTTCAATTCTTCAATTCTGGGAGTTGAAGTCCAAAAGGCTTAAAGTTGCCAAGGTTGGAGACCACTGCTTTGGAATATTCTCCCCCCGCCCCTCTCCAGCCTGGACCCCCAATCTCCAGCCTTTTGAAAATACTTAAAGACCTGGCCTTGCTATCTAGCTTGGAACTCCCAGAGGAAGACACAACCATGAGGCTGGTTAAGTGCCCCAAAGCCCTTGTAACTGCTACTCTTCAACACCCTAAACAAGGGTTGTTATAAATTGAGTTATAGACATCTACTCCTTCCTTCCCCAGATTAGATTTCGTGAAGAACTTGCCTGATTGGTTTTTCAAAGGGACTAATATTGCTTTTTCTCTTGACGTAGAATTTATAATCTTCAGGATTAAACAGCCCACGCATTCTTTATATGGAAGAAAAAAAAATACAACAGATGAACAAACTTAGAAGCCTGTCTGCACATTTGGTTTAAAAAGAAAGGGACCAGAACTCTTTTAATAAAACTGCACTACGAATAGAGTACAAATCATGCCAGATGCCAGGAATGTTTTCTTCAAAGTAGAATTACTTATATAGAATGTTCTTCCAACTGTTAAGTGTAGCGGAGAAAGAAAAGTTCCTGGTGCATTTTGTAGCATTTGCTATCACGCTACCATTTATCCTAACTGTGTTTTTATAGGTACTGTTGAAATTTACCTTCACCCCATGTGTGTTATGACTCAGCCCTACTGGAAACCAAAGAGGACTTAGGAGAAGACCTCTCATATGTGTCTATTGCTCTCACTTTAAACAATGAGAAACATTTCTCAGAAGAGCGCTTTTATTTAATTGTCTGGAACTCAAGAGGCATAACTAGATGTTTGGGAGCTTTGACATTTTCTTACTGCATCATGAGTGACCCAAAATATTTACATAACAATGTCTTCCAGAGTTCAGACATTTCATTCCTCTTTCTTGTCATAATTCTGCCCCATTTTCTTAGTGGCAGAAAGTGCTGCCACTTATGAGGAAAATATCATCAGTATTCTACAACAAAGTGGGAAACATTTTCAGCGATTTAGCATAATGGGCATTATACTGGAGGTTAATTTGTATATTATATATTTTTTTTATTCAGTAGTCAACCAACAGAATCTGTGGGTATTTAACTTATGTACAGTATTCTTAATATAAAAACACCACCTTAACCCACTGGGGTAAATGGCATGGGTTTCACCATTTTTGTTATCTTTTGCTTGATTTCTTGATTATTTGGTTTACTGGAGGGTCTTTGGTGCTCTCTGAGCTTGGTTGCTTTCTTGCAAACATTTTATTACCCAAACTAGGTAACATCATCAGTACTAATGTCTGATGATTTTACCTAGTCTGGGTAATGAAACATCTGCAACAAAACAACGAAGCTCAGAGAGCATCAAGGACCCTTCATTTCAATCCTCAGCTACAAATATTCTCCTTTATTGATATTTTGTTTATTGTTCCACAATTTAGCTTACCTATTATGAATCGGAGATAAAAGATGGGCTGAGTTATTTATTTAATCATTCATTCCATTTATGTAAGTGCCCAGCTTGTAACTGTGACTGAGCAATGAACATAGAATTAAAAACCAATAAAAAGGGAAAAAATAATAATTAGCAGAAGTAAGATGAAAGACATGAAGTCAGTCCCAGTTCATGCACAGCTGTCTGCTTTATGTACAAACAGATGTATATGCTTCATTACTTTACGGTACCCTATTGCTCTGGGATTCTAAGCATATTGTAGAACAGCTGAGGGGAACGATGGCCCTTTTATGACTTGTGGACTTCAATTCCCAGAATTCCTGAGACAACCACAAGTCATAAAGGGGCCATCGTTCCCCACCCCTGCACAGAATCACGAACTGAAAATGCAAGGATTGGAATTGTGCCAAGCAAACCTTAATTCTTTCAAATTTTCTATAAAGAATATTTATTTTAATGCTAGGGTGATCCTAATTTCAATGTTGTGGGTCAGCTGCAGAACCTCCTAAAGCGTTTTCATTTCCAACCACTCCAAGCTGGAGTCACACAAGATGAACAACAGAATGGAAAATAAACACTCAGAAAACTGAATATTGCTTGGAATTTATTTCCTTTTTTTTAAATGCACAAAAACATAATTCGGTTTCACAGTAGGAAGAAAATCCAAAGTTACAGAATGTAAACATGCGCATGCACCGTCACCCACACAATAAGTGCAAAAAAACCAAAAGCTAAAAGTAAGGTGCAACATCTCCAGCTGTAAATATCAAGCTTTTTGGAGTACATTCCCCTTTCCTCCCTGAGCCCCAGTCTAAATCTCAAGTCTGCTGACGGTCGGTCAAGTTTGCATTTCAAAAAACAAGTGGTTTAAATAAAAGCACCTTGGACTCAAAAAGAGATAAACTATTGTTCTTTTCCAAGATTCAAAGTATTTTAACATCAATGCACAAGCAGTATTGCATATTGTTTATGAAAATGCCCGGAATAACCCATGTCTTTCAAGAAATGCATTTACATACAAATAAAGCAAGTCATTGTAAGGTTGAAAAAGAGATGAAAGGGAGAGAGAGAGAGAGGGAAAAAAAACTCATTTCCCCAGCAAAAAAAAATGTTCTCCACTGCATATTATGCTGGGGTTCCAGTACCCTATGGCTTTCTGCTTTGTGGCACTTCTAAAATGTTTCTTACATTGTAAAAAATGCAGAAGATTCCATTTTTATCCCTGTTCTTTTGCTATAGTTTCTTTGGCATTCCATATTCTGACCTTTCATTATTATCTCATCTATATGATAGGAAAGCAGATTTTGTTCTGTTTTAAAAACTTAGTAAGAACATTGATATGATGGGAACCCAGAACAAGACAATTCCAAGTCAAGTTCTGAAAGACTCTGGAAGTTTCAAAAGAGAGGGACCCTACACCTATAGTACCCCAATATACAGTGTAATAATTATCCCTAAACAAGGCTGTTTATTAATGTTAGTCTAATGGCAGTTTTATACATTGCAGCAGCTATGTCTAAGCCAGTGTTTCTTAACCTCTGCAACTTTAAGAGGGGTGGACTTCAACTCCCAGAATCCCTCTGCCTAGTTCGCGATGGGTAGGGGAATTCTGGGAGCTGAAGTCCACCCCTCTTAAAGTTGCAGAGATGAAGAAACACTGGTCTAAACCATTTAGAAATAAATCCATAATATCTTATTCCACAGAAAAACTTTAATGTAGCTAAGCAATATATTTCATAGAATGACTGCTCTCACATGAAGATACTTTTGTATGACAGAGTCATCAATGTTAAAGGTGTGTAGCCTTCGTAAAATAGGCAGTGTTCTAGGGTACTATTTATACAATGGCAGTTTTCTCCACACTGAGTCCTCTGTAAATATGAGGACTTCCAAGTTGTCCAGACAAACACGTCTATTGCTGATAATTCTGGCCACTGAGGCTACACATCGGGAGGGAGAACAGTTTAGGGAAGGCTAACTTAGGGTCTTATTGAGAACAGATGCAAATAAGATGCAAACTAGCAGACCCTGAATGGCTGTTTTGATATACCAAATGATCCAAAATCTCTTGGGTGTGATTGACCTATTTCCGTCTTTGACATGTCACTTAATATAACATGATTGTTTGAGTGCCGCTATTTTATCCAGTTACCTAGGAAAATAATAAAAAACACCTTGCCTCAGTCTGGTGTGTTCGGAGTCCACAGTGTAAATTTTGATGACTTATAAGATTTCCAAAGTAATTTGCTACATAAAGGAAATATTTTTGGAAATATTTAATTTAGCAGTTTGACAGATGCTGCACAGAAGAAGTGGAGATAGTAAAAATCTACTGTTTCACGACACAGCTGAAATTCTCTTATACTGTAGTGCCTTGGCCAGGTACAATAAGAAATATATATATAGATATTTTAAAGGGTTTCTCACACCTGTGCAAAAGAGCTTTGCATATTCCAAATATTTTACTAATTTAATGGTCAATTGGGTGAAATATGTGCTATACTAATGTAAAACTGGTGTCACTAATACAAAAATTGAGGTCAGACAAATAATGTTTCAAGTTGAGTTTTTGGGCATGGTTAACTTCAAGTCAGCAATGCAGGTCCTAGAGAGGTCTATTTGTAACGTCCTATTTGTACCGTACGACAATGCAGTATTATACTGTATGTTGCTTTATCTTCTACATAAAAGTTGGCAATTGATTTAAGTAACAAACATAGTCATTTAATCCTTGGTGAAAAGCTTAAATTAACCAAACCCAAGTTTAGTATATTGAATTATCTGCACACAAAAATCATGTACAGATGTAAAAAAGCAAAATAATAATAATTTTTTTTAAAAAAAATCAAGACCTCTTGCCTTTAAGAAAGGAATGCAATTTGTAAAGATCATTTATTATATGTGTGCATATAGTGCATGGAGCATGTGTCAATTCCTTATTATAATCATGTTGCTATAAAAATACTATTATCAAATTCTAACAGTGAGGTAAATTAATGATAATTATTGATTGGTGATCTCAGAGCGATACCTAAAGGATTTCCTTGGTATATGGAAATAATGAATTTATCAGATCTGAACACCCTAATTTTACAAAAAAAAAACCCAAAACCCATCCTGCTTGGACTGCCTTTATTCTTAGATGCTATCTTAATAATTCTTGCCTCCTCGGTTAGGACTTGAATTATTAATTTTCACCAGTCTTAGACTGTGAATTTAATAATTTATTAAACTTGTATGCTGCTTAATTATCAACAACTCTTAACTGCCCCTCAGCAGAAACCTTCAATTCTATGTGTATACTGGATTAATCAATTTGTTTATAGAAACGTAAGTTTGGTTTGTGAATTTAGGAACCATCTCTGATAATTTTGGTGAATTATGCAGAGTTTTGTTCTACAACAGAGAGCTAAAACTAGAATGCTCTAGCATTCTACTATCCCTTTTCTATCCTTCAGCAAATCCCTAACAACCATTAGGAATCCAATCAGAGCTCATTCAAGAATATCAAAAAGCAGAGACCTCCACCCCACCCCAATATGCAGTCTGTATGCAGCTTTATAAAATCTCTGCTTAGAACACTGCCTTCATTATGTGATTAAATATATATCCAGATCATAATCTATGAATGTAAAGATTAATTTCCTAGTAACGCAAATATCTTGGCAGTGTGTTGGGTAGCCTTCTCCACTAGTGCCCTCCAGACTACTGAATTATACCTCCCACCATCACGAGCCAAAATAACTAATAACTGAAGTACTTGGAAACAAAAGAGATGGTAGTTTAATTAATCTTGGGGACACAGGTCTGAGAAAGATCATAATTATTTGAACAGTATCTTAACTTCTTGATCCAAAGGGAATCAATTACTTAACTTCCGTCTCACAAGCAAGAATATTTGTTTCAAAAAATAATGTAAATGTTTTTGTGGTGGTGTTGTTTTTAATCATGGGAGATATCCTGGATTGTGCAGGTAACAATTCAGGTTTTTCATGAAAAGAAAATTGCCATAGTTTCATTACATCTATGAGACTGTTCCATACCTCTGAAATATGGTTCCCTCAATCTGATGTTTTCCAGATGTGCTGGATCATCACTGGCCATATTGACTGGCAGTTCTACAACAAGGATCTCCAAACTTGGCAACTTTAAGACTTGTGGGCTTCAATTGCTGGTTGGGGAATTCTGGGAATTGAAGTCCACAGATCTTAAACGTTGCCAAGTTTGGAAACCCCTGTTCAAAAAGCTAGAAGACACCAGGGTGGGAACTCTGAACTAGACTCTTGGGACAATCAACATATTTTAGAACATTTTACAAACAATGAATAACATTTGTGTATTTAAAAATACAAATTTAAAAAATTAATACTCACTGTAAAACAATCAAAAAATACAAAAGACAGGCAACTGTTACAGGAGATAACCACTGAAAAAGAATGACTCTCATAGCTTTAATTGGCAACAGCAATAACTGTATCATATAGGCAAAAGTAAAGCGGTTATTTGGCACAAGAGTTCCAGGGGGAAAAAAGTACAAAGAAAGGTTTAATACAAGGACTGCAATAAGTATGTCGGAGTTCAAGTTTAGAAAGCACCAGTTGTGACTTTCATCACTCTTGGACCAGCAGAGAGGACTGCAACCTTTGACAGTCAATTTCCAAAAAATGTCTCCAGATAGCAGGAACATCAAAAGCAATTCACGGAAAACAATTTCAGGGGCCTTTGCAAATCAGAAGCAGCCATGAAGAGGAAGTGTGGCCTGCTTTAATAGCTGTACTAAATGTATTTCTTTAAGTTTGGTGAATGATGTCTTTGATCTAGAATTATATTCTAATGACAATCACACAATCCGTAAAGTGGAAGGGATACATGTGCCAGGAAAACTAATAACAACTTACAGGAAGTACCTATTTTATCTATTAAACCACACACCTGAATACAGTAAAATTCTCTTCTTAGCTAATAGACAAGGGAGAATAGAGATTTAAAATTCCATAGTAACCAAGCAAACATTGAAACATGCAAACAACAGAAAAGCAGCATTCCACTCTCATGCCCTGGCCCACTCTGAACCAAGAGCTTGGAATGGACAACTGACCACAAACATAGATTGGTATGAGGTACAGAGTTTGTCCAGCATTTGTAATATATTAGTAATCCCCTTGCCACTTTTTCTTGACAAATCAGGAATAATTTGAACACTTCAAAATGCCAATTTGCTTTAATTTCAGTTTCTCTCATTGGCAGTTACAAGAATCCACTCTCTTTATTTCTTGGTAGCAATTTAGAATTTGCACAAGACTTTGTAAAAGTTTTTGGAAACAAGCTAGGTCTGAAAAATCCTAAGACGTCCAGTCTGACCTAGATAATATTCAACATTTCCTCAGCTCTGAGTCCACGCTGGTATGTGATGATTTGAAATAACTTTAACTATCACCAAAAGTCATAAAGCAATTTATACCACAAAACACAGGATTGATTCATGCTTTAATTATTGCTATAATCAATTTAGTAGGATGCTTATAATATTACTTCTATAATTCAAACATGTAAAAACACACATATTAGCAAAATAGCTATTTGACCCCTGAAGTCACACTATAAATATATAAAGTACTATCTAGTTGCTTAGTGTAGCATATATATTGGTTTCCTATACTTGTCACTCACTACTGAAATGCCACTCTACCTAGCAGTCAGTCATGAAATATGAGATGCCAATTACTTCTCCTGGCCAGCAGGGGACAGGAATTAACAGGTTAAGTAGCTTCTGAAGAATCCACACCAGCCATTAACTCAAATTAAACTGAGAGAAATAAGTCAGAAGCTCCCTAGCGTTATTAGAAATCTGGTTCATAGGCAATTTGCTCCACTTTCAAATTACCTAAATTGTCCTATCAAATAACAAATTTAAATTAAACCTGCCCTTTCAATATTTGCCTGGACTACTAGGTTTAAACTCCTTTTAAGGGATTCACTCAGTGACAGCAACTAAGCAATTACATTAATGGAAAACTCCGAGGCTCAAGTCATGCAATTACAGTTTTTTTCATGCATTAAAAAAAAAAGTCTTAATGTTTTTTAAAGATTCATTTGAAGGCCAAACCATCATGGCTTCATTCCCAAATATTGGCCATAAACTAAATAGGCCCACAGTTTTCCAGACCCAGAACTAAAATCCATTCTGATTTTCCTTCAGGTTTCCTTCCAGTTTGGTTACCAATGGTCCAAAAGAACAGCCTAGCCACATGAATGTTTTTGGCACAAAACGCTTCCTTGAAGGAAGCATCCATTTCAAGGTCAAGCAGAATCCTCTCAATAGCACTTTGACTTGAAAGCCCATTCCTGAACCACCATAAAGCCCCCATATTTAGGCAGAGGAGATCGAAGCTTGTCAACCTCAGAAATCACTAGAGTTAAAGGCTATGGGGGAGGGGCCCCTCTTAGCTGTCCAGAGAAATCAAGGAGGATTATCGGTGAGGTTTTGATGTTTTGCTATTCAGATACCAAATTAGTGAGAATCAGGGGATACAGGGATACAGCAGTCAAGAGTTTGGGTAAACACAGAAATGTAATTAATGAAGCCATATTCCAAGCCTTTTCAAGCAACGCTAACATCATAAATAATTCATCAGTTACCCATTTCACAGATCAATTCTTTTGAAAAACTGGACCCACCATAAGGAAATGCTGAACTGGTTGTCTGTGTTTACCTGAACCAGATTCAAAACAAGATTTTTAAAGGTCATTTTTGAAGAGATTTGTCTCTAAAACTACAAGATACGTTGCTCCTTTCCCTCCCCTCCCCCATGTACATATTGGTCCCCAAGCGTCTCCCCAAACAATTCAGGGGTTACAATGCTGTGGTTAATATCCTAGTGCCGATAAAAATTCTCCCAGTATCTGCACAAGGATCTCCGACTGGACATAGAGAAAGGGGACTCCAAATGCTACCAGCTGGCACATGAAAAAGGAGTCCAAAGGATTTTGGGCTATGTGGTACCCAATGGAGGAAACCGTGCCCTGCAGCAGCTGGCTTGCCTCCCTAACTCTGTCAAAGACGCAGAGCGAGTACCGCACCATCTTGCCAAACAAGGAAGCAGAGCTACCTGGGGTCTTCTCTGACGAAGCTGAGATGGAATTGGCATGCCCTGCACCATCAGCCGCCATGTTGTCCTGTACAGTCCCTTTGTTCTCCTGGAGGGGGGAGGGAAGGTAAGGAAATAGACAATGTTAAGTGTAGGTAAAGGAAGACGCAAATGCAAATGAACAAAGGGTGACACTGTTTTGCTTAAAAAGCCGAACATGTTTGCAGTGGGGAGCTGCTGAGATCTTACTTAATCATGATTTGATTCATTATACTACTTTTGATTCTTTCAAAACAAAGACAGCTTTTCAGAACTGGTAATTGATTTTCAGCACATCCTCCTCTGCTGGCTATGTGGGGGTTTTTTTCATTGAAATAAAATGTACTGTTGAAATACATCTGAAGACTGGTTAAAGACTGTTCATCAAACCCCACAGCTCCTTCAGCTTTCTCCAGTTCATGGGTCTCCTTCTGATATTCCTTCTGATATTCCTTTCTTTCTACACTCTCTTGTCTTTGCACCTACTTCCCTCACTCCTATCCACGTTCAATGGATTGCTGGGAAACAGGCTGCTTCTGCCAGAGGACAAAACTGACCATAAGCTGCTGTTTGATCCAAGGATACCAGAATGACATTCAAAATGGTGGTGGTGGGACCAGGAGCTTGACAACAACCTATTATTTAGAAGCTGCATCAGCCTACAAATGCATACAAGTCCATTTCGTCAGTTTCTTAACCCCCATCTGTCAGCAAATTTATTTATTTATTTAGCGTATGGCTGGTCACACACAGTATTATGGCTGGTCACACACAGTATTATGGCTGGTCACACACAGTATATAAAGACAATTGGCGACAGATTGTGAATCAGATGGTGACTGGCTAACAAAGTCTACTGGCAAAATGTCAGGGGTGAAACCAGTCGTGAGCTGGAAGTTGGCCACCCTAATGTAATTCATGCTTCCCGTCATCATCAATGCTCCATGGCTAACAGGTAAACATGATCGCTTATTTTCTTATTTATTTAAAGAATGTGCATGGCTGCCTATCTTACATAGGGATCCTAGGCAGTTTACAGCAACCAATAAAAAGAAGATTAAAATATAAACGATTTTCATCAGGTGTCAGACCAATCATACTATTGAGCCCCTGACTCAACCACATCCGAAGCCAATCTTGGTGGAAACAGCCAAGTTTTCATTACCTTCCAGAAGGCTATAAGGATAGGGGGCCCTTAAATCTTAGGTGGCTATACGTACCTACCTATCTACCTACCTATAAACATACATACCAGTGGTAGATTGCTACTGGTTCGCACTGGATCGGGCAAACCTGTAGCAGCAGCAGCGGGAGGCTCCGCCCACCCGCTTCTGCGCAGAAGCGCTGTGAGCGCGCACGAGCAAACTGGTAGCGACAGATTTGGAACCCGCCCCTGATACATACATACATTATATATAAACAAACAAACTAAAACATGGATTTATAGATGCAGATTTGGCCATTTGATGTTATGTAAAGTTTTAAATGCAAAGAAAGAATATAAAGTCAACCACAGAGATAAAATGAAAATGTTACTGTTTTAATTTATTCCTTCATCTAGTTGATCTGATATTCTGGATTGGGGTATAGACCTCGATGTCTTCCACATATTTTGGTTTACAGTTTCCATAAATCCTTTCCGTGGCCCATTCTGCCTCACTTTTATGAAAGAGATAGTCCAAAACATTTGGAGGACATACTCATTAACAGCCAGCCTTGCAGATTCTGAATCAAAAACTATTCTTTTGTGAAATACTTGAACATACGGGGGAATAATACAAAGAAGAGTATTTTTATGATTCTATATGATATTTTCAATTTTGACTACGGAGAAGTATAATTTTACATCTACTGACACATTCTTGCGTGGTCTCTACAATTTTGCAAGGTTTACAATTAATCCTCCCCTTACAAGCGACTCAAAGACATTTTTTAATACCAAGAAGCAATTCTTATTAAAAATAAATAAATAAAACTACATCTTACCTTTCCTGATAATGGACCCACTGCTGGTCTCTTCCTCTGGGCATAACCTGAAAGCCTGTAACAGTAGTGAGGTTTGCAGTAGAATTTTCCTACGAACAGATCAAGGAGAACAATAAGATAATAGGCGAACACCACAGTTGTTTAACACTTGCAGTGCAGGAATTTCTTTGTATCATGTCTACTTTGTCACGTCAACTATGTAATTACGTCCTCAAAGTCTGAATTTAAGTTAACTTATTCCAACTTCAAAAATAATCAATTTTCCTACGTTTCCCTGACATCTATTAACCAACACCCAGTTAGCCACCCGAGCATCCCAGGGAAACTTGTATGTTATCCCAAACAAAGCACTACTGTTAAGGAACAAAGGCTGTATCACATGAAAATCTGGCAGAAAAACTGCTAGAAAAATGAATGCAAAAACAGAAGGGCTCGGCATTAACTCCAAACAGGCTACTTGCTTACAAGCAACTCTGGGAAACTTTGAGGGATGAAGAATGGGGAAAACTGTCGGAATGTATCATGCCAAGGCAGGTGGTTTCCATCTATACATTTTAACTCTTAAATATTCCAACAGCCAACAGGTCTGCTACTGAAGTCAGCGGTACAAGAACATCTGATGACCCATTAAACCTTCCGAAGAGTCTCTGAGGACATTTCCTTATGGAAAGTTACAGCTGTATAACCACAAAAATCTTAAAAGTTGAGAAACTGGCCATTCCTCTCCTCAGGGAATATCTTTGTTAGTAACTTATGGGATCTCACAAGAGAAGTCTAATTAATACGTGGCTGCCAAGATCTACAGTCTCAGCACTGAAATGGTATTATTGTAAACTGTAAATATAAAATATAACCAGCCTTGCTAATTATTAAGTTTTCCACAACAAAAACATCAATTAGGAGTTGAATCATATGTATTTTATCCCTTCTCTATGGAAGAATTTGTCCCATTGAAAATCTACAGCTGAGATTTAAAAGTATCTGTTCTTTTGTCTTTAAAGCTAAAAGCCTCCTTTCTGTAAGAGATAGGAGTAACTGTTGTGCATTGCAAATGCAACTGAGTAGTCTCACTTGGTGCTTTTGTAAAAGGTTAGTATATCTAGTTCTATACTAAACCTTTAGTATCTGGCTTTAATATAAACCTAGATATTAATATGTGTAAGGCTTGTATTCTGTCAAGAGCTCAAGGTGATATACATAACACTTCCTCCTCCTCCAATTTTTCCCAGAACAACAACCCTTTCCTTCCTCTAACGACAGATTTATTTCTGCAGACGTGCAGCCCCAGAAGACAAAGGCAAATTCAACTTCAGAGAAAATTTCACTTACCGTCCACCAAATCGTAGGCATAGGAGGACAAGCGCAGAGTGGTGGCACAGTATTCACATTTAAAGCAGCTGCGGTGGAAGAATTTGCCTTCGGCGCTGAGCCTCTCCATCACATAAACCCGCTTGTGGCAGAAGTAACAGACATCACTGCCTCCAACATTGGGGGGGAATTCTTTTTTTAAGGAACCCTAAAGCAAGAGAAGCAAAGAAAGCGTGGTAAGTTGACTTTTACTCCCATTGATTGAAGGCATTCATTTCTCTTGGGTTGTCTTGAAATTTTCTACAAGCGGATGCTCCAGAGAATGCCCAAAACAGAGTAACTTCCAAATAAATCAAGGATCCTGAGACGGTGAGAAAAGGTTGGCAAATGATACAAGTAACCCAGAACCTGTAGCACTTAACTACCCAAATTATACAAGCCCCGTGGCACTTGATGGATTAAGGGATATATAAATAATTCATAGGAGTCTTGTTGACCTTCACCTCCCATCTCTAAAGGAGGAAATAATTATTTACTTTGTAGGGGTATTGTGCAAGAGATACTTGTGATATAGAAATTGCAATGGTAATAAGCCTCCTCATCTACCCAGGCAACAGTTTCAACCCGTCTATATGATATCGAGTGGCGTCCGCATATATAATCCTAAAGACACAATCTATCTCTCAACTAATCTTTTATTCATAGGAGTTTTTACAAGAGTCAGGAACAGAAACAGGTATGCCTGACTATCTGTCCCAAAGGTGCTTTTCAAAAGTCTCTCTTGGTGTCCCCCCACCCCCAGAACTTAAGACTTTCTTGGGGGTTTTCCGTGAAGACGTTTTGCTTCTCATCTAAGACGCTTCTTCAGATCAGATAGAATGGTGGTGAATGAAAAGATGTATATTTGTGAAGTCATCTGGCACTCTGAAGGCTGGTCTTTAGCTCTCTGAGAGTCATTGAGGACACCTAGGGGTTTACCTCAGGGGTGAAATTCAAAATTTTTCCCTACTAGTTCTGTGGGTGTGGCAGGGGAAGGATATTGCAAAATCTTCATTCCCACCCCACTCTGGGGCCAGCCAGAGGTGGTATTTGCTGTTTCTCCGAACTACTCAAAATTTCCGCTCCCAGTTCTCCAGAATTGTTAGAACCTGCTGGATTTCACCCCTGTACCCTCAGGGCCACCTGAATCAGAGTGCAAATGGGTGTGGAACCTTCTTCGGACTGCTAAAAGGACTGTGTTGTAGACAAGAGATGGGTGATGTCTTATGCTTCCCCCTCTGTTGAGAGATGGCTATTCAATTTTAACACAGATGGCTTCTTTGTTCTTTCTCTCTGTCCAAAATGTGGACTTTGCTGTCTTCAAAAGGGGGGGGGGGGGGAAACCAAGGGAGCCCAGTTGCCTTTTAAAAAGCAGTTTTGGGATAACCATGACCTGGATGACTGAGAATCTCCATAGATGTCCGATTACCTCAGATAAAGCACCAAGGAGAAAAAAGGCTTTATAATGAGATGAAGAAACAGAACCTAATTTCAAATCTCACACTCACAAACACATATTGCTTTCGGCAAGTCATTCTCTTACCAGTTCCTTTTTGTCTAGTAGGGTTTTAGGCTGGTCTTTCCTTTGAAGCTGATTGGCTATCTGCTCAGCCAATGAGCTCACGCCTCCTGTATACATCTTTATATACTTCTACCAGGTGAAAATAATTGGGGAGAGGGAAGGTAATGGATGGAAAGAGAAACAATATAAATTGCCTTGAAACCAACAAAAGGGGGAAAAAAAGGATTAAAAAAAGAGTGCAAAAAACGAATCAAACCATGCCAGGGCAGTGGACCACGCAAGTGGGGGTGATACCAGCAATACAGGTGGCAGCAGCAACCAGTGTGTAAGCAGCACAAAATGTAACCACTCACAGTCCATAACCAATTCCATGTGATTCTCAGAAGAGACTAACTCATTTGTCAGAAGACACCTCAACAAATGGGAAGAAGTTCAAAGATCAAAGTGTTTTTTCTCCAGTGGGACCAGTCTAATCAGGGCAATCGCTATTTTTGTGTGTTAAATTTATGTTTTACCGAACATAAACATTGGTAAGACATAAATTTAACACTTCAAAGACCAAAGTTCCATCACCCTATTTCTTCAATGTGCTGTATTTATCTCTGTGTTGAAAACCAGGCATAGCCCCCTGAAAGGTCTAGATTTTAGCAGCAATTTGGCCCTGCACAAGGACCAAATTGCACAATTAACTGTACAAGCTGATGCACAAAGCACAAGGATAGGAGTACACCATATTTGCTCAAAGTGAGACAATCTAAATTTAAGAAAACCACCCATGGAACATTGGACACTTAAAAACTTGCTTCCATTACCACAACTTTGCTAAATCTAACCTAACCTTCCCTGTCTGTAAGATGCATATGTTAGAAAAGAGTCCTGTTGCTATTTCAGACATATACAGTACCCAGAAGAATGTTATTCACAGCAATATCCAACTATTTGGATATTATGAGTTACTTATGACATCCACAAACATAAGCTTGGGAATTGTATGTTCTGACTAAAGGATATTTTGGAAGGGGGAAAAAAAAAAGACGACAGCAGGAAAGAGACAATTAATGTGAAAATTGCTGATTTTAGCTTATAGCCCAAGAAGAAGAGCGTTTCTACAGGGTTCTAAAAGCAAACAATAAATCAAACTGCACTATAGAAAAAAGCAGACAGGATTATCAACCGGGAACTATATTGGAAGAGGAAAAGCTTTTGTTTGACAAGTCACACAAAATACATTCTGCCAACAACACCTCTATGGGAAACGAAAAACAGATTGATGTTGGATGGCACCTCTTCAAGAAAAACAAGTTTGAAAAGAGATTCAAAAACAAAGTAGAACCATCCAGCAGTTCAGTCGTTTCAAAAACAAAGGATGTTCCAATTATTATACATTAATTTCCTTTGCACAGAAGGACACAGGCTAAGGCCTGCAAGTGTTCCCTTTTTGCCTTCTTAAGTGACTGAAGGTAGCAGAAAAGGTATGATAGCTTTGCCCTTCTCCAACTTGGTGTTGGGTGGATATGCAGAAGTACATTTCCATATTGCCCAACTACCATGATTGTAAAAGCTGCTGTGACTATAATGTCAATCTAGACCAGGGGTCTCCAAATTTGGCAACTTTAAGCTGGCTGAAGAATTCTGGGAGTTGAAGTCCACAAGTCTTAAAATTGCCAAGTTTGGAGACCCCCTGATCTAGACACACATAGAAGATTAAAAGGCCTGCCATCTGTTTTGCTCCCACCACAACTCCTGATATCCATTAGTTCAGGGGGGTCAAACTCGATTTCATTGAGGGCCACATCAAGGTTGTGTTTGACCTTTGTGTGTGTGTGGGAGTGGCCAACTCGACATCACTTGCGTCAGGGGCGCCTGTGGTGGCCCAAGCGCTCTGCCAGGGAAAATGGAGCTTGGGAGGGCAGCCCTCCCAAGCTCCATTTTCCCTGGCAGAAGCACCACAGGCCGATCCTTCGCTGTTTCCAGGGCGGTCCCATGGGCCAGATTTAAGCACCCTGCAGGCCGGATCCAGCCTGTGAGTCTTGAGTTTGACACCTCTGCATTAGTCAGAGCTAGTCTGTTTCAATGGTTAAGGTGCTGGAGTAGAAACTGCGGGGCCGTGAATTCTAGTCCTCCCTTAGACATGAAAGCCAACTGGGCAACTTTGGGATGGTCCCTCTCTCTCAGCCCAATCCATCATACAGGGTTATTGTTGAGGAAATAGGAGACAGAAACATTAGGTACACTGCCTAGAATTGTACAAGTAAAGAAGGGATATAAATCTAATAATTATTTATTTTATTTATTAAATTTGTTTGCTGCCTATCTTACCATGATAAATAAACTAGGTGGACTGAGGTTTCTACAAATATTTTTCAGTTTCTTTGGATTTATTTTGTCTCCTTTTAAGAACCGTTAAAGCTCATGAAATTCAATGTTGGCAGCAATTAGTATGAAGAAATTGTTTAATGATCTATCGTCAACTCTACTGCCAATCACCTGTGACATAATTTTAGCATTATGTCAAAGAAAAATCCCCATAATCTGCAAAATTATGTAAGCCTGTCCTATATTCACAGAAAATAGGACCCAGTTTGTGGGGGCAATAAACTGACTTTGTAAAAATATACAAAAGTATGAAGGCTATTGCTTAACGCATTGTAAGCCGTCCTGAGTCTCTGGAGAAGGGCGGGATATAAATCAAATATATATATATGTATGTATGTATGTATGTATGTATGTATGTATGTATATATGTATGTATTACAGTATGGTGTTCTTCAACTAAAATTCACAAGTTAGTCTCAACCTTGCATGGAAAGTTCTTCAATGTCCATTTTGAGTTGGCATATCAAAATTGTATCCAATATTCAGAGAAGGGGACTACACAGATTTACATAAAACTATTACAATCCTGGCTGATTACCTAATAATCTGTAATTCTGAATGTGTCTTTTATTGTGGCTGAAAAGTTTTACGTAAGAACACCCTACCCCTCCTTTTTTTTTCCTGGAGAAATCACAGAGTTTGGACTTCATCAATGTATACTGTAAATCAGAGGTCTTCAAACATGGCAGCTTTAAGACTTGTGGACTTCAACTCCCAGAATTCTCCAGCCAGTCTTAAAGCTGCCAAGTTTGAAGACCTCTGCTATAGATAAAGTTCGGATTCTTGCCTTCTTTAGCGTAAATCTCCTGCCACTTTTGGAGTATATTCATTATGTTATTGCCTATTCATCTAATTTGAAATTCTTCACAATTTGCTTTGCTTTTCACCATACCCCATATTTCAGGAACATCTCCAAGTCTGGCTAATCTACGGATCATCATCTCACCTTGCAATCAGCATCCACAAAGTAATAATTGTTTGGAAGATAATGTTGCTATTTCCTGTTTCTGTATGAATGAAGCAAGCAAGTCTTCTAAAATTGCATGTTATCTTGAAGTCTGGCAAATTAAGGTCCTTTGAAAACCCTGTTTATTTCCATACATTATGACCTTCTGTCTTATTCATATACTGACAGTATAATTGGCCAATTATATTGGATAACTGCCAGAAACCAGTTTCTCTCTGCTTGTCAGCAAGTTTTAACTCACAGAGAGTAGATTGTGACTTGTGAATGCTTCTTCCTTTTCATTTGGAAGGGCCGGAGAAACTGTGTGACCTATGGGTCACCAAAAGTTTTTTAGTAATTGGTTTAAGTAGGTTCTGCCTCAATCAGAGGAAATGACTACAGAGGCCTCTTAGTCTTGATTTCCTACCCCAAATCTGGTTGGAAGAATTTCCTTTTTTTTTTTTTTTTTTTTTTTTTTTTTTTTTTGCTGGGAATGGGAGATTTATATTCCCAGTCTTCCAACCAGAAAGTGTTTCTGGAGATCTGTAAATTTAGCCATCACGTTGGATATACCCACTCAAAATTATATCTCCTTCTGCTACCCAGATAAAAGCAAACCAACACACAAGAAAACAAGATTAGAAGTGGATTCTATAGTTTCAATAATAAATGTATGTTTGCAATAGTGGTGAATATCTGTAGCCTGGGTGAAGGGTGAGGGTGAAGGTTCATTCTCTGAGTTTATGGCAGTGGTGAAATCCAAATATTTTTACTACCGGTTCTGTGGGCGTGGTGTGGTGTGGTGTGGCTTGGTGGATGTGGCTTGGTGGCATGGCAGGGGAAGGATACTACAAAATCTTCATTCCCTCCCCACTCCAGGGGAAGGATACTGCCAGAGGTGGTATTTGCCAGTTCTCCAAACTACTCAAAATTTCTGCTACCGGTTCTCCGGACTGCTCAAAATTTCCGCTACCAGTTCTCCAGAACCTGTCTGAACCTGCTGGATTTCACCCCTGGTTTATGGGTTTCATTACCAGGCTAGGTAACAGAGTTTAGGGGATGACAGTGTCAGTGTTCCTTTTACAACGGCTTTAGGTGTGGGTGTGTCAATTGAGGGTCTGTGATGGGTCTTGTGATGGGCCAGGTGTAAGTCATCACTGAGTCTTGTGAGGGGTCTTGTGATGAGTAGGTTATATCAAGTCAGGGTCATTGGGAGGTGAACTGCTGGGGGGGGGGGCTGTGAGGGTTGGTTGAGGGTCGGTGCTGCCTGTTTATCTGCAAAAATAGGCAACATTTTCTGATAATAAATGAAATGTTTCCTAGTTTAGGAACATTCACGAGCTTTAGTTTCAACAAAGCGAGTGACAAACATTTCATTTCTTCACCTATTTCTTCACCTATTTTATTGGCCTCCGTTTTTTTACTTTCCAAAATACAGTACATTTTGTTGTTAAGTTGCCGTGCAACTTCAATCGTCACAATTACAACTACTGCAAAAGTGAGAACAAAAGGAGGACACGATCCTGAGATAAGAGTGGAGAAAGGTGAGAAAGAAATATACTTGCTGATCAAACCATAGTTTGGTAATTTTGAGCTCCAGGGGTGCCTCAAGCAGTCCAATACATTGCAAATAACAATATTAGAAGGAAGAGGCTCTTGAAGACCTCTGTGATGTGTGGCCTTGTGTTTTGTGAATGACTTTGGAGGCATACTCTAAAATAGAGCCAGTGATGTTAAGACAGGCAAGATGCACATCGGTACCGATTTTTATAAGCCTTGGAATACCCTGGGTATAAAGCAGCTTAAGCTTTCCCGTTTGCAAGCAAAACAGAATTAAGCTCAGCTTCACCAAAGCAAAGACCTTGGAGATGCCTGAGGCCTATTCAACAGCAGGAGATGGAGCAGGCTCAGGTATGCAGCCAGGTGTAGCGAGAAGCCCCACACCATGCTACCTGTCTGAGGGAATCAGATGAGGGAGAAGCGGGGCGGCTGGAAGAGCGGAGGCTACAGGAGAGCTCCCACTGCTCGACAACCGATCGACGAGCTCGCTCAGTCTCTGGCTACAAAATAAAGGCGAGAAAGTCAGGCGATGACATGTTTAAAAGCCACGAGAAAATGAAATCCACCCAAGCTTCAATATATCAGATGCTTTCAGCAGGGAAACAATAGAGACTCAGTCCTAGTGTCGCCATGAGGGCTTTCCTATCATGTTTTCTTCAAATTCTATAAATGAAGATTTAATTTAATTAATTAAATTTATATGCCGCCCCTCTCCGAAGACTCAGGGCGTATAGATCTATCCAAATTGATGAGGACTGGGGATTTGGAAAATTTTAAAACTACACTGTAGTCAACAATCTGCTCTGAAGAAAATCTGGGAAATCTTCCTGAAATATTTCCTTTGTGTCGTAGAATATCCTTTGGTAATAATAAACAGAAATATTCTGGATATGAAACACAACTATAAATAAAAGATTGGGGTTTTTGAAGAGACTTTTTTAAAAAAAAACTATGGTAAGAGTTTACAGCTTTATGGCAAAGCTGTTGACTGTAATGTGTCAAAATGGTTTTTATACCATCAGGATTAATTTGGGGTTTGACTCCCGTAAGCCAAAACTGATAGCTGAATGGACAGAATTCGACACTGCAGCAGTTTACACAAGACTATAAAGTATATTCTAGTTTTCCTGAATCTGGCACCCTCTGCATTGTGTTTAGACAGCAAATGCCAGAGTTCCCAGACACTGGAATTTTAGGATCTGCAGTCTCAACGCATTCAGAGGGTGTGTTGAGAATTGCTTCAGAATACGTTCTAATTTCAAGGGATAATATATGACTGAATTCCTGGCACTGAGAATCAGATTAATGAAGCAGAGCAAATGCAGGAATTTGGTTTGTTCTTTTTTTTCTAAGACCCATTTTTAAATTGGATTTAAACCCTGTTATGGGTTAAGTTACTTTCTGATTTCTTAACTACTTCTTAAGGAGGCCATTTTACAAAAATATGGTCGCCCAAATCTAATAAATACTTGCAGACATTATTCTGCTCCAGACTGGCCAAGCAATGCTCTGCTAACACTGGTTGAATCAGTTTCAGTCTCTGAAAAATGCAATCCCAATTCTTTGGAAGTACAAAACATGCTTTTAATCAAAAATCCTTTTTAATTTAGTCATTTCCTTCCCACAGAAGCCATATTCCATTCATTAGTGCCAGAAGCATCTACTGAAATACTGATTCTGCAAGGGGGAACAATTTTTAGAAAAAGGGGGCTCACAATTATTATTATTATTTTGCTACAATGTGAGTATACAGTGATCAGCCATTAATACGTGGCGCCTGATGCCTGCCACATTAGAGCTGCAGCAACTTTTCATTCCCTTTCCGTGGAATAGCAAGCAATCAAACCAGACCAGACAAGCAGGAAATCCATCACCTGGTGCCTGGTTGTTGGCCTCTGCTCCAGAAGAGCAGCCAGCTGGCTTGCCCTCTCTTCAATGGTGAGGGTATGCTCGGCCATATGGTCATCTGAAAAGAAATGATGAGTCCTCTGCAGAACAACAACGAAGGAAGAAAATGACCAGAGGAAATAATACGCACAGGGAAGAAAAAAAGAGAGAGCTGGAAGCACAGAAGCCAAGCTGACAAGTGTCCGTGCCAGACAGCTCAACGATATGACGTTTGAGGGAGCTGAAAAACTCTTCTAGAATAGAAGCTATTTCCCTCCTTGGGTGGGACCAAAGCTTGTCATAAGCTTTTTAGAGTGGCCCAATCTAATCATATCTGCTGTTGAAGACCTACTGGTTTCCAGTAGATTGAAAGTATAGGCTGCATTCTGAACTGGGCATCTCGTAGCAGCGTGAAATAAAACATGCTTCCACGTCTAGCCAAACACCACAATCATTCTAAGTGACACAGAATAAGAGATTAAGGCAGGGGGAAAGGTAGGGCACTTTTGAAATACTGACGAGAGAAGAACTGTACTCCTGTGTGCTCTGAAGAATCTTTTGGGGACTGAATCCATATAGCACTGTGAGAGTTAGAGAGCAAGAACAGAAAGACTGATGCAGTATAAGGGCTATGCAAAAGAGAAAGAAAGTACTCTATTTCTTTTCTTACTCCAACTTTGCTCCCCATTTTTTAATGTGTGCCAGTGTGTTAAAAAAAAAAGACAATAAAGGTTATCTTATCCATATTTCAGCTGCTATCTAATAAATCTGATAGCACTGAAGGGGAATCATACCAAATGCACCCTTAATGCCAGAAAAAGCTCCTTTTTTGCTTCACACCACAGCATTTCCTACCCCAAAGCTGGTTCCATATCTGCAGTGAGCAACGTGCCAAACTGAAAAAGCGTACTGCATACTCTTAAAGGTGGGTCAGAACCCTTTCAAGCAAGTACTTTGGTGTAAACCCCATACACTCAAGAGAATGATTAATTTTGGAAAGATCTTCAGCAGCGCTGCGCTGAGGTTATTAGCATCATCAGCCCACAGATAAACATACAACTATCCTCCTCTGCCAGCTGACGATGTGCCTTCTACAACTCATGCTTGCTTTGGTCATGCCAGTTTACCCATTGATGCCTGGGACTCTGTTCTCCAGGTGGATCTGTCTGAGGATCTCTTGTGGCCTGCAGTCAAAAGAGTTACCTTAACAACACCCCCTCCCCAGACACACAAAAGACAGCAGAGTTTAATTAGGATCACCCTAGAAGAGAAAAATATTACCAGTCCAGGAAATATTTTGATTTCGGCACAGGTCATGCCGGGATAGGGAGAACATACTTATCCAACTTTATGTGGCATGGTTAAAAATAACACTCTAGACAAACTGTGTTAATAACTGGTGACGTAACACTGCATACACAGTAATAAAAGGGGTGCAGGAAAAAGAGACAGTTTCCAAGAAATGACCAAGTTAGTGCATTAAAATCTACCTTGTTTTAGAAATAACGTGGGGAGTTAGACGTAAATAATTTGGCTGATTAAAACCAGATAAATTTATTATGCCGAAGTTTTTAAAAACACATTTATTGTTTTGAAAAGATCCAACTCTCCTTAACAAGACAAGTAAACAGGCCTCTGGACCAGCCTCGCTCTTATTTCCATCTATGGAGGCCATAAACTATCCTTCCTTAAGAAATCTAGATTAAATCTGTATTATAATTCACCTATGTATAGTTTAGTCATCATGGAGAAAATCTATCTATGTGGTTGCTAAGAGTCGACAACAATTTTGATAGGACATAATTGTTTTATCAAACTGAAATTCCAAAGAACACCAGAAACTACCAACTCTTCACAAAGAAACTACTATAGCTATAATCTTTCTATCAAGTCTATATTTACATATTGCTTAAATGGCGTTGTTTTCTGAAGTGCTAATATAGAAAGATGTTATCTTCTGGCCTAGCAAACCCAGATCTGCCATGCTCAAATCATAACCATTTTACACATATTTTTAAAGAGCTTTGTTTTTTGGTTCACCATCTGTGACCAAAGTAACACTGACTTTTGAAGCAAATATTTCCCTAAAGGCTTGGGAATGGACAGCTGCTTCTTGCTCTTTTGTCTGGATGAAAGCAGCACTGGAGCTTCACACCCCAAGCTCTAACACCTGGAGGTGTGCATACATAGCGTAGTCCCCATTTAGCAACTGATATCATTCAGTTATGAGAGTGATGAAAAAATAAATTTAATCCTCGCATTTATGGCCTTTTATGGCCTTCGCTGGTCTGTGAAGCAAAGGGAAGCTAAAGGAAGTTTGTAAGCAGTCACTTAGCGACTGATTCCAATTATGGTCGCTAAACAAGGACCACTATACTGTCATACAAAACAAAAGAGGCATAGTTTGCAAGGATACTGCAAAATTGCTTCATCAGCCTGGCTTCCTCCCTCCCTCTAAGAATGCCTTTGGATACAATTCAAAGACCCTCAAAAGGACCAGCAAATTACCCTTTACAAAATGACCGGAGAATATAAATGGAAGGATATTCTATTCAGTGTGAAAGGGATTATATTTTAACTAAATAAATTTTAAGTGTTTTCCTGAAATCGACTTTTGAAATCTCAGCCTATCTGTCTCTTGAATGCTAGATGTGATCCTAACAGCACAGCTTTACAAGATGTAATGACAAGTTAACTATGGGAGTTTTTTCCGCCCCCCCCCCCCACCCTTAGTTGAATCAAGCACACATTTTGATTTATGTCTGTTTTTTCCAACCACGAGGACAGTGGTTAGAAAATCAATTTTATTTTTTACAAATGAGGATACCAAAATTGGTATGCTTGTTAAGCTACAGCTGATTTACTCTTAATTTGTCATGCTGTTGCATAACTATTTATACTTAGAGAAACACATTATTTTTCCAAGTCTAGTGCCAATGCAGATGACCACTATTATTTCAAGTTTAGTGACATGTTTTGATTTCTCCTTCATATTAAGAAAAATCTAGACATTTAGAGCTCATTCTGAGCTAACCTGTTTGGTATTTCTTACTCTTTTTTTTACTAAATAAAGGAGAAGGGAGGAATTTACACCAACTGCCAAGCTTTTCTTCCTGGGAAAAATCTTTCAATTCCCATCTCAGAGTCATGTGCCAACCAATCAAATTGTCAGGTCTTATAGTCTCATGACCAAACAATGCCATGAAGTCACGATGCCAGCTTTCGATAAAAACCTTGAGATCGTTGCTTGTTGGGAGCTTCTGCATGGAACCCACCACTGGGAACTATGGAAACTAGCTACCCTTGGGGTATTATTAAGAAGCTCCTGGCGACTCCTCTGTTTGCTTGAGCTAATAATAATGCTTCAGCTACCTTTGTTTACATGCCTGCTTATTGTTTCTAGATCTAAAAGAACCGATTGCCTGGGCACCTGATTGCTGCCCCGACATTTGGCAAAACACCAAGGAACATTTGCCTGGAAAGAATAACCAGAAAAACCGAAGTAGATAATGTGCAAAATGTAGACATTTTAAAGGATTGAGTTGTTTACTAGTGCTTTATAAGTGGGAGAAGATAAAATAAAGCACTAAAGGAAGTAAGGTAAAAATGTTAGTGGGCTAGAATCAGCTAAACTAGAAACTCTTTTCTTAAGTGTCAAACACGATTGAGTTTTCCAATCTCACAAGTAAAGAAGAAAATGTCTCTGTGCTCCATTGAAGAGCAGGATTTCTCTAAGAACCTTTATTAATAAAACGCTTCCCAAGAACTGAATAATATAGAGTAGGGGTTTCCAACCTTGGCAACTTTAAGACTTGTGGACTTCAATTCCCAGAATTCCTCAGTCAGTTTTGCTCCAAGGTTGGAGACCCCTGATATAGAGGTCACTTCACAGCACAAAAACTTCATCTACATGTTTTTGCATCTCACTTTCTCTCTTTAAAAAATAAAATAAAATGAGCAAGATTGGAAAGAATTTGCATTTCACCAGTGGCGATGATGACAGGGAAAGAAAAAATATCTTGAAATCACAGATACCCCAAAGATGCTTTTTCAAGAGGCAACTGGAATTTCTGGTTTTTCTTTGAAGATGTTTTGCTTCTCATTCAAGAAGCTTCTTGGATGAGAAGGGAAACATCTTCAAAGAAAAACCAGAAAGTCCAGTTGCCTCTTGAAAAAAAGCCCCTTGGGGACAACCATGACCTGGATAACTGAGAATCTCCATAGACATCACAGGTATCCAACTGTACCAAGAGTCAGATAAGAACAAGTAGATTTTGATATTATCAAAACAACAATGTATTAGTGTAGCCACTATGTGAGGCTACATCAATTTGTTTCATAAATAAATTTATATAGTGCTTTAATGTGCACAAATATCTCATTTTCTTTCTTCATATTGAATATATATATATGTATATGTATATATAGATATAGATATACACACACACATATGTATATGTATATATGTATATATAGATATATATGCATACACATAAAATAAGAATAAAGTTTAAAAAAGAGAAAAATACCTACAAATTTTCTATCAAAAAGAACACTTCAAAAGGAAAAATGCCTCTAATGTTTGAAGGCAAATAAACAAAACATTATTTTGTTTAATCATAGTAAACAAAACAAAAAAACCAAACAACAGGTAATCATTAAGATCTTAAACTATAAAAAGAACCAAACTATTTTGAATTTAAATTGCTAGTATTTATTGCCACTCCTCTTATAACAATAAGATAGCTGCGCAATCCCAACATTAGCCTTTATTTAAGCTCAGAATTTTATTGGGTTCAGCAACTTATGTATTTTACACCTAATTATCTAACGTAATGGACCAGGTAGATTCCGTTTAATCATAAGATACTAAACTGAAATCCAATGTGTACCCTTAAGTTTTCTCTTGGGAGGAAAGGGAGAATCTGATCAAGAGATCTGCAGGCTCTTAAGGAGAAACTCAACCCAAGAAGGGCATGTAGTCCAGCTGAAGAAGCAAGGAGGAAGAGAAAAAGGAAAGACAGAGCATGCAGAATGAAATCACCTGCTGACTGGGGTACGATGGAGAGGAAGTACAAATGGAAGAAGAAGAGAGCGTGATCACTTTTTTGGGACAGGTCCGACAACGCTCCTTTTTCCTCATCTTTGTTTTAAAATGATAGAACAAGAAAAACAATATCATCGGCTTCATTTTAAGACCCCGCATACAAAACTCAACATCTTAATTTTTTTTTTTCTGCAGAGAAAATCAGCCTAGGAGCAAAACCTTTTCGTTCAAATACAGAACTGCTTAATCTCAAATTGTGGAGCCAAGGAATACATTTTAAGCGCCTTCCCCTGCATTTTGCCTGAGTTGTGGCTGAAAAAATGCATCATCTGGAGCAGTGCTCCTTAAATTTTTGGGGTCCTCTGAAATTTGGATTGTGGCCTTTAGTCAATGCGATGTTGCTGGGGATAATGAGTGTGGCAGGTGAATATATGGGGGAGGAATCAAAGAGAACAAGTGATTTGAAAGAAATGGACCTTGTTTTCTTTCTTAGTTTAGGAGCCAGAGGTCTTCAAACTTGGTAGCTTTAAGACTTGTGGACTTCAATTCTGGGAGTTGAAGTTCACAAGTCTTAAAGCTGCCAGGTTTGAAGACCTCTGAGCTAGAATCTCTGTAGAGCAAACTCTTAAAGGGCAGGGTTTTCACTTCACCTGAAAACTTTCACAAATGTTCATAACAGGTTGCTTCATGTGTCTGAAATGCTCAAAAATGTTCAAATATAAAATTCTGTGTCCAGTTTCAAAAGCACTAAAATACAGTCAAACAAAACGAATTGCCTGCTCTACTCAATGCAATGTTGAGCAATCTGCATAAAACAACTCAAGCTATTGTTGTTGTCGAGAAATATACTGCTGTTTCCTATTTTTATATTATTTTCCCAATTCAATAATATTAATTGCAAAGCATACCAGAATATACAGGTCATACAACATATCATCAACTTTACTGCTTGCCTAATGATGACTCATATCATGAGAGACCACATGATGATTGATGACTGACATAAGGTTCCACCTGGATTTCTTTCTAGTTCCCCTAAGCTAATACTACACTACACTGTAATAGGACCTGACATTTCTACAGCTACACTGGCCTATCTTCCAAACTTCCTGATACTATGGTGACTATGTGTTTAGAGATGGAGTCACGATGTTCCATAGGAATGTAACTTTGCAAACCACACTCCTGGGTGCCCATCTTTTTCATCTTTCGAAAACATGCAAACAAGATGTCAGTGTGTCAGTCCATACAATATGATTGTTCTCCAGCAGTTGACAGAATGCCATGACATTCAACCTCTGAACCCTTGGGCACAATACAAAGTCTTCATGATCAGTAATATTAATCATCTTATTCTTCATAAATATCACTACAATTTGTGCAACTTAATTCACAGTTGCAGTTTATTATTGCAGTTTTGTATTTTCCTTCTTTTTGGTCCTGGGCTTCACTCTATCATGTCCCAATAAATTCATCTAAAGTATGGACCATTCCATCAAACTTCTAAAAATGTAGAATACACTATTTTCCACTTGAGATGTAGCACTCAGTTCTTGGTTCCCAAAAATACAACAATGAAGGATGTTCCCTGGGTCAACGCATTAAAGGTAAAAAGGAGATTGTGCATTACAGAATTCGCTGTTGATGTTCTTCTATAATGATAACCTTTTTCCATTTCAGTGTAAAAAGATCTGATGTTGTTGCTGACATAATTCTTCTCCATCAAGTAATAAACACATTTGGCTATCTTGACACAATGACCTACCATCAGAATTCCAATCCACAATTTTAAGTTTCAAAACTTTATTTCCCCTTCCCCTCCCCACTCCCCCACACACGCACACACACTTGTGCTATTAGTATGCAAATGAAGAGTAAAGCTGTTAAGTTCAAGATGAAACTGTCTTCAACCATAGAGCAGTCATGTTTATTTCTTCAGTACTATTGCTAGAATTTTTCCCTAACATGGTAGAAGAGTAGATTTAATCTTTTTAATAATGTCCATTTTTATAAAAAATAAGAGAGACTATACTTCTGACTGTGTATACTCATGTTAATAAAAATGTGAGGATGATTAGAATTGGTAGAAAGATGTTGAATCTACTTAATTAAATTTGTTCAAGGTAAAGTATCAAGTGAATAAGAGATATAAGATTCTTTTGGTCACATCTTTTTGTGAAATACAATCAAAACACAAAGAACTAATGTCTCAGACACTCTTAGATCTGACCAAAACATATGTGGGATGAATTGTTTCTTGTCTGTAAGTTGAAAGAACATCAAAGAGCTGTTCCACTTAAATTTGATGCTGTTTCTCTTGGAGAAGATACCATGTTTCTACATGCTTCAAGCTACTGAGCAAAGAGATGGTTGACTTGTTCAATGAGCTTCAGCAAAAGTTCACACCATAATTTATAAGACTCTTAAACAGTAATTTGGAAAATGTTGTACCTTTCACCTTCAAAGCTATATATGCTTTGTCTTCAAGAAGAAACCATGATATTGACCAGAATGAAGTTCATTCAAAAAAAAAAATGCCCTAACTAAAATTTTTGTCTGTAATTACAATATTCTCCTTGTGTTGGTAGTAATAAAAATGGAAATTTCCATTAAAGATTTCCTCTTTGGGAGGAAAAAGGGGTTTAGGGTGCATATAGAGGAGAGAGAAGACAAACAGTTCTGTTCATGAACAACTACCATCTATACAATCAGAAGAAAAAAAATATAAGGAACAAAGTCATGAGATCTTGCAACCATTGTTAGAAAGGCATATCTCCTTTAACTGATTTTGGATAGCTTGTGGGATATTTGTTATATTCTTATAGTGTCTTTTCCATTAGCTGGCCACCAAAAGTTCTTCAAATGCTGAAATCTCTTATGATAATTCATCTTGTTCCAGTAAATCATCCTTGATGTGCTTTTCATTGATCAAGATAGCATCACACTTTAGCAGCACTGTCTTTGCATACGACAATTGTGAAGATTAAGATCTCAAAGCAATTTCACTTTGGTAGCCAGAATCACACCAATGTTATAATTATATTTCAGACTACTGCTTTCTCAGGGACTCATCTGAATCTAGGTTAAGAAATTAAACGATCTGCTACAAAAAAAGTGAAAAACCTTTAAGTCTGAGAGTTGTGTGGATTGGCCCTGAGTCCTGTACATAAATTCCTCAGAAGAAAGAAATTAAACTATATAACATAGCAAGGTTCTACTCTATCAACTTGGTATTTTAAGCTACACACCAAAAAGAGAGCCATGTTGCAAAACAATTTTGAAAATATTCCTTTCTTGCAGATTAATTCCATGTTTCTTGGCTCTGCATTTAGCACATGATCTGAGCTGCAAATGAAGCATATCCATCCGGCACGGTTACGTTCTGTCTGCTATTTTCCACTTCATTTTACTTTCAGAATGTTGTGCACAATTTTGGCTAGAAGAAAGTAGGAAGTATGTATGTTTTGACTGAGTGGCTGATACACAAATTAAAATATGTTGGTAAATAATTACAGGAGCATTTCATAATCTGATGCCCTGCTGATGGTAACAGGTTGAAAGAGGCTTTCCATAGGTTGATAATAATGATGGACAATAGCTGCTATAAATAAGTAAGCCAACAAGAGATATTCACCAGCAAAAGACTAAATAGACTCATCTTCATTTTCATTTGTGTTTTAAGCAGATGTAAACTGAGAAAATATTAGAAGCTCTAGTACTGCTATACGTTTCCTTTAAAAGAGTCTATATACCTATTTTATGTGAATGGTTAGAAACATTATTAGTATATTATTAATCCTCACATTAGTTTGCGGGTTTTTGCTCATGTTCTGATGAGATTGTTTCCTAACCATAAACTGATTTCCTTGAAGAATCTATACATTGAATACTTAAAACAATACTAGAATAGGAATTAGAAGACACGTGTTTAATTTCTAAACGATTTCTCCCAATTAAATTAAATATCTTTTTTACATTTACACTATAATAAAATCTCTTTGAAAATTCTTCAAGCTGAAAAAGACCAGCGTCTACTGTTAAGTATAGCAAAAATCCATAATGCCAAATGAAATAAACTTTTCTTATCATCTGTAACAGAAACAGAAAGATGCATCTTTGGGCAACTGCCAGTTCCTCTATATTAGTGCAAGAAGAATGTACAATTGGTATATTTCAAAATCTGTGAAGTATTTCTGTCAGGGCTAATTCTCATATTGTTTACCAGTACTGCAGATTAGATCTCCCTCAAGAAAGTTCCTCATTGATATTAGAATGCAATAATATCAACTGCTCCTAAGATTGAATTGTAAATATCTTCAAATCATGATTATATAAACTGATGGGATAGCCATGCTTCCATATAAATGAAATTACATTTATTAGATGCTTTCAGAGTAGTGATTTCATGACTGCTCAAGGTTTTGTTAATAAGATATGTTAGAAAGGATCTTTGCTATCTTTTCTGTGCTATCAATTTTACTGATGACTCGAAACTAGGAACCATATATAAGGCATAACTTTTTAGTAGGTTCAGAGATCTTGAACAGAAAGCAGGGCCTGCGTAAAGGAGCAGGAGTAGTAGTGTGGGATGGAAAAGCAGTAGCCAATGGGGTTGGCAGTGTGACAGTCATTCATTGGGGTTCGTTTTACCTGTTTCCACTGAGGTATTGGGGCATGGCGGCCCTGCTCTCGCTGTCGATAGGCAGGATGGCTGAGAGCACGGTCTTGATAAGGCTGGGCAGAATGTTGCATGCAGGTCATAACATGCCCAGGATGGTGGGCATTTCCACAAAAGGCAATAAACGGAACTCACAAAGAAACCCACAAAGGGACGGGGGTAGATATTAAACAGGGTGATTCGAAGACAGACATCAAGGAGGGGGGGAAAATGGAGTAAGAAAAAATTAGTTGGCAAACAAAAAAGTAGAGAAATATTTAAAAAGGGAAGGGCGGGGGGAATGGGGAAGGAAGACAGAAACGTAGCCACGAGGAGGCCATCTGTCTCCTATTATTTGAACAAGTTACTTGAATAGGTTTAGATTGGAAGTGAAAAAAAAAATTCCTAAAATAATCATAGCACAGATGTTTTAATCCGTTCTTCATGCCAACAGTATCTTTACCAGGGTATCGTTTGAAATTCTGGCATTCCGTTTGCAGCACATTGCAAATTGGATACAATGCTCACTGGGAAAAAGATATGTCTCCTGCAGTTCTCAGTCAAGTTAAATAAATCCTATAGGATCCCTGGGTGAAGCCAGTTATTTGAACCACATTCTCAAGCAGAGAAGCTGGTTATGTATTAATGATTCATTGCAACAGCTACTGAAAAATTGTCTTCTGTATGTTGAACAGATGGCAATTCATCCAAGATTATTTTACAAAGAAGTTCCCTGAAGGCTACATTTCATTCCAGGATGAGCACAGAGCCGGGGGCTGACGGGGCTCTCAAGCAGTAGCTTTCATGACCTGGGAACCTGATCAGGCCTCCAACCCCAAATTGTTTCTAGACACTGAGCAAAGAAATGGCAACTTGCCATCATGTCTCTGTATTCCAGCACTGCTCTTGGACAGATTGGCATAAAACTCCAGCAGGATTAAAAAAGGGCTTCTTGATTCCTAGAATGCAAGAGCAGCTTTTATAACTTGTTTGGCTACAGAGGGAGACTTACATGACCTCCACTCAAGTTCAAATGCCCCTCCAAGGCAAGAAGATCCGTCCTTTATCAAAGCATTAACTAAAGCCCCAAATGCATCCAATACGAGGTCCCTTCTCACCTGTCTCCGAAGGCCTGTGGACTGTACGGGGGCGTTCTCCTCAAATTTGGCTAGCAGCTGTGTTGCCATAGACTTCACTTTATTCTGGTTCCCGATAGCGGCATCAATTCTTCTCTCGGTCAGGGCACTTACAAGGGTGGGCCTGTCTTCACGACAGCTTCTGGAAGTGTCTTCCTACAGATCAGTGTCAAGAACGGATTAAGAGATTCCTTTCGGGTACACTTGAAAATCCCTCTACCCAATTCCAGTTCTGAGCATCATTATGAGTTCTGAAGAATGTTCTCATTCTTGCCAGTTTCGCAACTTGGGTGTCCTCCTGGACTCACAACTGTTTCTAGAAGGGCATTTGACGGCTGTGGCCAGGAGGACATTTTATCAGGTTCGCCTGATTCGCCAGTTGTGTCCCTTTCTGGATCGGGATTCGTTAAATATGGTCACTCATGCCCTCGTCACTTCCCGCCTGGACTACTGCAATGCTCTCTACATGGGGCTCCCCTTGAGGAGCACCCAGAGGCTCCAGCTGGTCCAGAATGCGGCCGAGCAGGTGGTTATGGGAGCGACGTGGTGCTCTCATGTGACCCCCCTCCTGCGCGAGCTGCACTGGCTCCCGGTGGTCTTCCAGGTGCGCTTCAAGGCTTTGGTTACCACTTTTAGAGTGCTCCATGGCCTAGGACCGGGGTATTTACGAGACCGCCTTCTGCCACCAGTAGCCTCTCACCGACCAGTACGCTCCCATAGAGAGGGGCTTCTTAGGGTGCCATCAGTCAAACAGTGTCGACTGGTGGCCCCCAGGGGAAGAGCCTTCTCTGTGGGAGCACCTGCCATCTGGAATGAGCTCCCCCTGGATCCGGAGGATTACAGACCTGCGCGCTTTCCGCCGTGCCCTCAAAACATTCCTATTCCAGCAGGCCGGCCTGGCCTAACCTCTTTTTTAAACTGTTTTTAAATTTTTTAAATTTTAAATTTGTCTTATAAATTTGGGGTGTTTTACAATTTGTTTTCTGGGCCAAATTATTTAATTGTATTTTAATGGTTTTTTAACATTTGTATTATATGTATTTTATCTTTTGGCTGTTCACCGCCCTGAGTCCTTCGGGAGTAGAGCGGTATACAAATTTAATGAATAATAATAATAATAATAATAATAATAATAATAATAATAATAATAATAATAATAATAATAGTAATAATGACGCATCCGGCCCATGGGCCGAGAGTTTGACACCCCTGATCTATGGCCATTTACAAAAACATATTAAAAATGCAAATTCCCTACGTTCAACTAAGGAATGCAAAGAAAACCAAATCCTATTGGTTCAGAATTACAAATGTTAATGTATAATCTTCCATTAGGATACACCACATATTTTAAAATTCCCTTCCAAAGATTCTGAGACCAAAGTAAAGTTAGGAATATGTTCCATGTAAGTCTACCCAATGGTTTAATAAAGACTAGAGGGGGAGGAAAGCAGTCTCTGGAGAATCACATAAATGACTAATCCTTTGACCAAATTAAACCCGTGAAAGTAGACAGGGAGAGTATGTCAAGGCAAAGGCAGAATGCTTCATCCTAATATCCAACTATATAGACAGGGTTCGATTTATTTTTACTTCGTTTTATTGATTTTATAAAGAAATATTCTAATTGTTATTGTAAACTGCCCAGAGACACTTAGGTAAGATGGAACAGTGTAGAAATGTGATACATAACATTAAATAAATATTCAATCATGTCCATGATCACTGTTGGAAGTGAACGCCCAGAAACACATTTTTCTCCTCATCTAATATGTGTAGAAATTAAAGCTGATGATTAAGCATCTTGTAAACTATATGGCACCCATTCAATGTCTTCTTAAGGATTAGAAACCCAAGTGACTGTGTGCAGGAAAGTTTAGTAACAAGGGCTTCAGGCTTCTTGCTGTTATAAATCCCAAAACTATGTTGAGGAATGCAAGATTCTTTTGAGCTCCGGTCAGATCTTAACCTCTTAAAGTTAAGTTCTTACTCTTTTATTTATAGTGGTATGTACTTCCCTTACTCAAGTGACTCTAGGTGGTTTACAAGAGTAAATTCAAGATATCCATAAAATCCAAATATTAAATATCTTTTTAAAAAAATTTGGTGTTGTGGCGTCCAAACTCAAAATATTTTCAACTGCTTCCTAATGTATAAAGTGATGGATGCCAGCCTAAAGCAAGAGAATAAAGTGTCCCACAATAAATAGCCCACCATGGAGAATGACATTTTTGGGGGGTGTTCTTTGATCTCTCTAGGGAGCAGGTACCCATACCATCTTCTCACAGCCAAGGTACAGTGAGCAAATTTAACCTGAAGAAGATAGATAGGGAACAAGCCCACTGAACAGGATTCTAAAAAGTGTAAAGCATAAATATTATCCAGATTATAGTGTGCCAGTATAGGGGATAATTCTGAAAAATTATCCCCCATTCCAGCATCAAGATAAGAAAATACGTATTAAGCTAAAAAGAGCACCATTTTTTAATCACTGGAATGTATAGGTTGCTGCGGGTCCCAGTTTTGACTGCTGGTATTTACCTAGTGATTAAATTGCATGAAAATAGTTATTTAAGTGCCAGAGCTGTGCCCAAAACAAAAGAAATGTGATTTGTTTTCAACCAGAAATAGTTATATTGGCATTCAGAATGGGGGTGTCAAACTCAATTTCATTGAGGGCCACATCGGGGTTGTGTTTGTCCTCGGTGGGGCCAGGGTGGGCGTGGCCAACTCGAAGTGACTCGTGTCAGGGGCGCCTGTGGTGGCCCAAGCACTCTGCCAGAGAAAACGGGCTTCTGAGCTCCGTTTTCGGCTGCGACGGCTTCCTGAAACCCTCTGCCAGTGAAAACGGAGGATGGGAGGGTGGCAGCGCGGGCGGTCCTTCACTGTTTCCAGGTTGGCCCCGCAGGCCAGATCTAAGCCCCCAGTGGGCCGGATCTGGCTCCTGGGCCTCGAATTTGACACCTGTGTTCTAGGTTGACTTGTGGTTTGACAGAATCAAACCTGGGATATTTTAGCTCTTTATTTCAATTTATTGGCTATTTTGATTGTTGCGTTCAATTTAGTTTGGCTTTTGCATTTATTTCATTTGAAGTAAGTAGAAATTACTGATTTAAAAATGTTTTGCTAAGTTACAGTTCAATGTACTGTGCAAATATATGATCCCTGACTCCTCTAATTCCAAATTAGCTAAGATTCTAAAATGAACAGGAATTTAAAAAATGAAAACAGTATTACTTACGTCTTCTGACTGGCTGGTTTTCCTCCTCTTTCCTGAACCATCCAGATCTTTCTCCTTTTTATCCTAAGCAGAAAGAGAGAATTCTGAATCCCCATAGCCTCTATATCATATTTTATATGTTGATAATGTTATTATTCCTGTTTTTCCCATCTGAGAACAATCTGGGGTCCTTTTTCTGAAGTGAGCCGGTGTGTTTGTAACTTTTTAGATCAGCCTATTCAATGATCCACTACAACCTAACAGGACTAAGTGCTGTTATGTAGCACGTAGCTTCCAGCTGCCTGCAATTAGTGCAAGTTCAAATCTCACCAGGCTCAAGGTTGACTCAGCCTTCCATCCCTCTGAGGTAGGTAAATTGAGGACCCGGATTGTGGGAGCAATAAGCTGACTTTGTAGAAACACAGTTTATGGGGGGCCAAAAGCCCTAATAAGCAGATATATACAAAAGAATGAAGGCTATTACTATAAGTGTATTGTAAGCGGCCCTGAGTCTTCGGAGGAGGGCGGCATATAAATTGAACTAATCAATCAATCAATCAATCAATCAATCATCAATCAATCAATCAATCTCAATTGGAAAAACTGGGACAATGTGTCCTCATTTGATCACAGGTAGTCCTCAATTTACGACTGTAACTGAGCCTGGAATTATGGTCATATGTCACTGCAGTCATAAGTCGAGGCATCAGATGACCGAACTCTACTTTTTGGCTTTTTTTTTCTTTTTTTTTTTTTTGTAGTATTCATTAAGCAAACACCATGGTTATAAAGCAAATGCTGTGATTGTTAAGTGAATCAATTTTCTGCAACAGGCAGTTTTTGCCAGAAAACAGAAATAAATACTGGAAGCTGGCAAAATATATTGGGAACAGTGCAGGGGTGAAATGCTCCCGGTTCGGACCGGATCACCCGATCCAGTAGCGATGGCGGCAGGTGGTTCGGAGAACCGGTAGCAAAAATCCCTGTCCCCCTCCCATGCCCAGCTGAGCCGCACAATCATCAGAGGCTTTTTTTTTTTTACTTTTAAAAGCATTTTTTCTACAACCTCTTCTGATGAAAAAATGGCTTTTAAAAGTAAAAAAAAAAAGCCTCTGATGATTGTGCGGCTCAGCTGGGATTGTCAGATGCTTTTCAAAGCATTTTTTCTGCAACCTCTTGGCCGAAGAGGTGGTTAAAAAAAATGCTTTGAAAAGTCTCTGACGATCCCAGCTGAGTTGCCTGATCGGCAGAGGCTTTTCAAAGCATTAGAAAAAATGCTTTGAAAAGTTAAAAAAAAAAAAAGTTGGCCACGCCCACCCATCACATTACCCCCACCACCACCAAGCCACGCCCACAGAACTGGTAGTAACAAATTTTACATTTCACCCCTGGAACAGTGGTCATGTAACCATGGGATGCTGCAAACAGTTGTATAACTTCAGCTGGTTGCCAAGTGCCCAAAATGTAATCATATGAGGTGTGTGTGTGTATGTGTGTGTGTGTGTGTGTAAGAGGGAGAGAGAGAGAGAGAAAACAGTTGGGGGGGTCAATTGTAACTACAGGTAATAGTTACAACAGTTCATTTAGTGAACAGTTATTCATTCAAAGTTACAATGGCACCGAAAAGAGGGATTTATGACCCTTCTTAACAGTTACAACCTTTGTAGCATCCCCGATCATGTGATCAAAATTCAGATGCTTGGCAATTGGTTTATACTTATGACTGTTGCAGTGTCCCAGAGTCAAACGATCTCCTTTTGCAACCTTCTGATAAGCAAATTCTTTGGGGAAGCCAGATTCACTTAACAACCAGTTTATTAACGTATCAACCAGTGATTCACTTAACAACTATGGCAAGAAAGGCAGTGGTGGGTTTCAAAAAATTTTCCTACCGGTTCTGTGGGTGTGGCTTGGTGGGCGTGGCATGTCTTGGTGGGCGTGGCAGGGGAAGGATACTATAAAATCTCCATTCCCACCCCACTCCAGGGGAAGGATAGTGCAAAATTCCCATTCCCTCCCAATCAGCTGGGACTCGGGAGGCAGACAATAGATGGGGGCGGGGCCAGTCAGAGGTGGTATTTACTGGTTCTCTGAACTACTCAAAATTTCCGCTACCGGTTCTCCAGAACTGGTCAGAACCTGCTGAAACCCACCTCTGAAGAAAGGTAATAAAATGGGGCAGGACCAACAAATGTCTCACTTAGCAACAGAAATGTTGGGCTCAATTGTGGTCATAAGTCAAGGACTACTTGCCGTCATCCAGGCAACAACCTTTCCGAGTTGATGCCATACACATCTTGGGAACTGCACTGGCTCTGAATAATATCCATGCCTATGGCATCAGATTATTACATATAATAGTATGTAGGAGTATCAAAAGACAGTTGTCTTTTGATACTCTTACATATTATATGTGTAATAATATTATACATATCTATAAGTATCAATTATAGATCTGTTTTTAATAGATCCAGGTTGTCTGTAGTTCAGAGACCACAGATGTTTCCATTCGAATACAGACCAAACTTCTACTTCAGTTCAAACAAGGAACTGACTCTTTCCCATACAAACTTTTAACACACATTTGCAAGGCTAATTTTTCTTGCTTTTCAGATATTACTGATTATCTATATGAAGCATACCTTTTACACCCATTCCACCTACTCTACGCTAGCAAAGTAACCGAGTAAATAATGACAAACTTCCAGAGCAAAATAGATAAAATGAATTTTTACAGAAGTGCAGACTCTAAAAAAAAAAAAGCCAATGAATGACATCATAGTCATCTTTCTAGGAGATAAACAGCTCCAGTCACTCCAAGTTTCTCTTCCAAGCTACCCAATATGACACTCAAAAATCATGCACCCAGCTTCATATCAAAACACAGCCCTAGGAATTCAGTACAACTTGATTCTCTAACTTCCATTCAGTTGACTTTGGATGCACTGGACATTTTAGTTTGGACTTCACCCTCAAACTTCAAGCAAAATCTATTATTTCTGAAAGAATCCAAAACTGAGAAAATTAGGACCAATTGGTTCATTTGCGTAATTACACAATGCAAATGATATATCACCCATCTCTTCCCACTTATGACTATGACTGTAACTTTTTTGCTTGTATTCTTATGATTTATATTGATTGTTTTCTGGCATGATTTGATTGCTTATTTATACCCTATGACTATCATTAAGTATTATACCTTATGATTCTTGACGAATGCATCTTTTCTTTTTATGTACACTGAGAGCGTATGCACCAAGACAAATTCCTTGTGTGTTGAATCACACTTGGCTAATAAAGAATTCTAATTCTAATATAAATTTGGATTTAACTGATATTCCTTCAAGTGGGCTATTAAATCACAATCTTACTGAGATTTACCTTTATTTCAAAAACATTATTTACCTTTGGTGTCCGTTTCCGTGAAATAGTCTGTCCCAATTTGCTTAGGAAGGAAATTGGTGATTTGGTGTTAGTAATTAAAGCAGCTTTTTCTTCTGCATTCAGTTCCAGATTATCTGTAAAAAGAAACAAAAAATTAATGGAGGAATAACAAAATAAAAAATCTCCCAAAGTTCAGACTTTGATGTTGGCTCTTTGCGACACAAGTATAGCTATTTCCGCTGTCTACACTCAGTTGCAAACCACAAAAGCTAATCCTCCATTTAATGTTTTTTCTATCCTAGGAATTGATTTTCATTGCAATCATTTAAGATCCATAACAAGACAATGTTTGCCACCCTCAAGTAGAGATAAGAGCACAAATAATGCCTAACAAGGAAGGTATTACTTTTTAAAACATATATATATATATATATATTCTTTATCTCCAAAGATAAAATACAAGGTCTTATTTTTCTGGGAACAATTTATTTTCATATCCTTACTGCAAAATTACTTTAGCTTTGGCAACACAATTACATTTTTAGATATTATTGCTATTAACCAGTGGTGGGTTGCCCCCGGTTCGGACCGGTTCGCAAGAACCGGTAGTAAAACTGGTGGGAGGCCCCGCCCACTACCTCGGATGTCATCATCGGCGATCTGCGCATGCACATAAGCTTCTTCTACTACCGGTTCACGATCCCATTGCAAACCGGTAGTAAAGGTAAGTAGAACCTACCCCTGCTACTAACCATTTGGTTAGATCATATAAGGTACATATTTTTCACTACAACCTCTTATTCACAGACTTGCTCTAACAGATAGTCTTCAACTTTCTTCCTGTAGAAGTTTCTACTTCTTTTAAGGTCACATTTTTGCCTTTAATATTAAATTGTGACAGAACCAGTTTGAATGTTTTTTGCATAATTCATCAGCAATGTAAAAATATTACAAAGGTAAAGAGATAGTCTTGATGGAAAAACAGTATGATAGTAGCAGACAGGTCAATCTTCTATCTCATCATCTCAGAAATAATTCAATCCAGAATGCTTCACAAAATAATGTCCCTATAAGAACAGTTAGGATTACCGTTTACTATATTGTATCTATTATCATGAGAAAAATTTAGACACAGTAAACATTCTCTTTCAGCATCAAAGAAAATAAATTGTTCTAGACTAGAACAAGAGCTGTCAGTTCTATATTGCAACTTTCAAAGGTTGTAGTAGATGCATAATATGCATCTTACCATTGGAAGGAAGAGAGTCCTTGAACATCTCATAAAATTGGGTGAGATACATGACCATGGACAACTTGTCTGGTTCACTAACTGATGCCATATCTCTGCCAGTCATGATGGGAGATATTCCAAGCTCTTTCTCAGCAATGTCAAATGCTAGCTGATTGTTCTTCTCAATGTTGTATTCATCTAAAGAATCAAAATCTCTGGAAGAGAAAAATACATTTTCTAAATTATAACAAAAACTCTTATCTACTGTAGCTTAGGAAAATATAAATACCCCCTCAATTGCCTGACTGAATTTCTTCAAATAGCTATTCACAAGCAAATGCTATTGCTTACATCAAGTCTGGACGAAATCGATGAATAATAGCACACAATGCTAGGCCACTTTTCCATGACATTGTAAGATCTGTTATGTTCACACCAGCATATCCATCTGTCTGTCTCTGACACCAGCCCAGAAGTTTGCTAGAACGGGCCACAGACTCTGAAATAAACATTGAGAGACAGTATTATAGTGTTTGATGTGACTATGAAAGTAGTATTCTCGATCATTCTGGTGGACAAAGGCCAGTTGTAATATTTGGGCAGAGAACTAAGAAATACAAAGTAGCAGTGGTGCATTATACATATGGATTAAGCTAGAATTTGGAGAAGAATTTGACAGTTGTCTTGCTCAGTGGCTAAAACGCTGAGCTTGTCGATTGAAAGGTCGGCAGTTCAGCAAATCCCTAGTGCCACGTAACAGGGTGAGCTCCCGTTACTTGTCCCAGTTCTGCCAGCCTAGCAGTTCGAAAGCACGTAAAAACTGCAAGTAGAAAAATAGGAACCACCTTTGGTGGGAAGGGAACAGCGTTCCGTGCGCCTTTGGCTTTTAGTCATACCAGCCACATGACCACGGAGACCATGGAGACATCTTTGGACAGCGCTGGCTCTTCGGCTTTGAAACGGAGATGAGCACCGCTCCCTAGAGTCGGGAACGACTAGCACATATGTGCGAGGGAAACATTTACCTTTTTTCTTTTTTTAACTATTTCCCGTTCCCAACTCAAAATGGGCCAAGAACTGTAACATCAGTGTTAACAATCATGTTTAGGAGGGACAGCTTGGGAATTGAAAATGGAACTCAAGTCAACCTGAAGCCCCAGATTTATAGATGTCCACCCCCATTATAAATCAATTTTATTCTGACGGGTGCTCTTCATATATACTGAACCAGAGATTAAAGAATTTCATGCCAATATTGTATAACTAAAGGACATATAGGCCTAAAGGGCATGTTGGCCAAAAATTTTGAAGGCTGTAATACAACAATTAAGAGGGCACCGCATTAGGAAAGATTGTTCATAAACACAGAGTTACATCAGTCAGAAAATACCAATTTCCTGGTCCTGATAGCACAACAAAACCCTCTGGTCTCTCTACTTTTAATGCACACAGAGCTCTAAGGAAAATGTTTTTATTCTCATTCCTGTCCATAAGAATGTAAGTGTACATAAGTGAATACTAAGTGTATTTATAAGAGCCTGGGGGTCAAAGAGATCACTAATGGCTACAACACAGCTTAAGTAAATATCCAACCAATATTCTCTTAATGCACTATTTGAAAATGGCAGCTGGCATGGAATCCAATTTCAAATTTCCAGGAAGGAAAGAAAAAAAAAAGACAGTAACAAGGAATACATGGAATGACTTACCATTCCGTGATAACTTCGGTGTCCTAGAATTCACCAAATTTTCTATCTCCAGTTGAATATCCTTCAAGTCTCCTGTATCATACAAATGACGTACCTGCAGCAGCCCAAAAAGAGTGCATGTATCACATCAAATGTCAAGATACCAACAAAGCAATTGTCCATTGGCCAAAGAGTGGGCAAACTGTATTAAGTATCTGCAGAAAACTCACTTCTAATATAGCCCAGGAATATTAATAGCCAATGACTCTTGTTTGTTGAATGCATTTGAACATTGCATATTAATGTCAAAACCATCCCAAATTGTTTCCACATTTTGCCTTTACACTCTAGGATTGACTGAGATCTCACATCTAAATATTTAACAAGCCCAATGATGTTCCTCCTCTAAGTTTAGATTATGGTAGCCAATGACTATCACTTGTTTATACATTTCATGGAATAAAGGTTAACCAAAAAAAAAAAAAACCCTGCCCAAATAATTCTGAAATTATTTCCTTTCCAATACACTTTTTGTCTTAATTATTTGGACATGTTTATAAACAATACTAGCCGATAACCCGGCGTTGCCCAGGTATTTAAGAATCAATCCCCCTTACCAGAGGGAGCCCCCTAGTGGAGTACTGTGAAGCCGTTACCATCGCACAGTTCCACTGTGCTGTACAGTAGAAGCCATTTTAAGGCACAACAGGCTGTATCTTAACAGAACGTGAATCCAAAATGCATGCTATCACTGTCAAAAGTACTGTGATTTGACACTATAGATATCATTCATTCCTTTTCATTTCAGTGGCCCAAGCATTCCAGAGTTATGGTGGAACACACAGACACACACACACACTGAAGAGTATTGGGGGTATCTTACCCCCACATTATTTTTTTCTAGAGAGTAAGTCATCTGTGTATCAAGTTTGGTTGAAATTGCTCAAGGCGTTCCAGAGTTATGCTGGAACACACACACACACACACACACACACACACCGCCATTTATATATATATAGATATAGATATATAGATCCTTCCATGGACAAAAATGAACATAACATTTTATTGTTGGCTGTTCACCACCCTGAGTCCTTCGGGAGTAGGGCGGTATATAAATCAAATAAATAAATAAATAAAATAAAATAAAATAAAAACTACTCAAAGCCAAAAGTGACCCCAAGACTTCTTTTGTGGCAAGTTTTGATTTATTCTGTTCTGTTGCTGCAGCTGACATGTTATATTGTAGTACTTCAGTGCTGTATTTATATTATTTCAATGCTATTTCTTCAACTGGCTACATAATGCTTATTTGTACCCTATGACTATCATTAAGTGTTGTACTGTATGATTCTTGATGAATGTATCTTTTCTTTTATGTACACTGAGAGCATATGCACCAAGACAAATTCCTTGTGTGTCAAATCACACTTGACCAATAAAATTCTATTCTATTCTATTCTATTCTATTCTATTCTATTCTCTATTCTCTATTCTCTATTCTCTATTCTATTCTATTCTATTCTATTCTATTCTATTCTATTCTATTCTATTCTATTCTATTCTATTCTATTCTATTCTGTGTCCATCATAAATCCTGGAACACCACAGGATAGAGCCAATTACCTGGCTTGGCCTTAGGAAATTGATATTGATGTTGGGGTATCGAGTGACAGGATCAATGCTGTATTGGCTGAAGTTCTTGCTGACATTTTCTGGTGTAGTTTGAGGCAACAACCTATAGATGCTCTCTCTAGGAAAAATAGGACAAGGGTGCCAGTTTCAGTGATATAAAAGACATTGATAGACATGACTTTACTACTTAGAGCAAAATGACTATATTCTACTGGGTGGATGGCATGTACTATGGTGTCTCAACTGCAGACAGTCCATGACTTACAACCATTAATTTAGTGATCAATTGAAGTTAAAAACGGCACTGAAAAAAAGTGACTTAGGACCGTTTTTCACACTTATGACCGTTACAGCATCCCCAGGATCATATGATCCAAATTCGGATGCTTGGCAACTGGTCCATATTTATGATGGTTCCAGTGTCCCAGGGTCATGTGATCACCTTTTGCGACTTTCTGACAAGCAAAATCAATGGGGAAATCCAGATTCACTCAACAGCAGTGTTACTAACTTAACAACTGGAGTGGTTCATTTAACAATGGTGGAAAGAACATTCATAAAATGGAGCAAAACACACTTAATAACTGTCTTGCTTAGCAACAGAAATTTGAAGCTCAATTGCGGTCTTAAATCAAGGACTACCTGTATTTCTGTCACATGGTTATACTTTTCTGCATCTAGAATAATTGCCTGATCCATACCCAAACAGCTTGACGCTAGCATTTATACTTTCAAATGAATGAAACAGGGCTTTCCAAGTCTTCCATATTGCAAGAAACTGCTGCTTGGTTGAATAAGCAGAGGAAGAAAGGCAGGTATAATAGAGAAGTCATTTTGATTATGGTCTTAATTTCCAATTCTCTTGAGCTATGCTTCACTGACCGCCAGCGAAGTACATACCAATGGGAAAAAAAATTGCCTTGCAAAGATAAGCAAAGTGGCACCTTGACAAACTGCACATTTCATGCAGTTTTCAAATCAGGACAGTGCTTGGTCTGTTGAGAGGAACCAAATGCAATGAGAAAACTCAGAAAGATGAGTGAGGCTAAGCTGGGATATTTAAGGGAGTTAAACAAGAGAAAAAGATTAGTGAGCACTGTGTTGTTAATTCTTCCATGAGATGAAAATTAAGGGAGCAGGAAATAATTAATACTTGGCAAGGGGACATCGATTTAATTTGTTCCAGGTTTTTGTACTGCCATCATTTCCCCCCTTTTTACACATTTTACCATCTCCCCCAACGTACAAAAAGTGAAGCTAATAATGCTATTGTTTAATGAAAGAAAAATGCATATTGGAAAAGAATAGTTTTTAATTACACTGCTGTTTATTAGATAGATAGATAAGTATACTCTATAATAGCTCATTTTCAAATGCTCAGTTCCCGTAATTCTAAAAGGCTGGTGTATTCAATGCCATTTTGACAATGCCGCTTAAATGTAGGTTTCACTTATTTCAATGCATCCTAACCCATATGAACTGCATCCTTGATTATAATGTCATATAATTTTCTTGATCCAATCTGCCTAGATAAATCTTCCGTGTCCTTTTTACATATCGCCCCGAGTTAAATAATTCACTAATACTGCCATTTTTAAAAAGGCACTTTTAAAAATCACCAAACACAGGGAGACTTACATTTGTGTTGGCATACACACCACACACAAAACTAAGCTAAAGGGGTTGAATAATTTGTGGTTCATATGTAGTAGTAACCCAAACATTGTTTTGCAAGTTGTGTGAAACAACTATGACGTTTGTTTTGGGCTTAGTGTATTATGGGAACATAACAATCATGTTTTTTAACCTGAATTTTGGGCTTAAGAATGTTGCCAATTAGAAGCATAATGAGGCAACTTTCTCTATGTCCCCCTAATTATGTTCCAATACTTCAGTTTAAGCCATCTTTTATCCCATGCACAAAGAGAAAAGTGTTTTACTCCTTGCTATGCTATTGTAGCTAAACACAGAAAATGACAAATATGTCTGGATAACACATTGACTAGCACAGGGACAAATAGGAGGGCATAGAATTGACATATAAGAAGATGCTAATAAATTGACATATAAGAAGATGCTAATAAACACTGCACATTAATGATCCTGAAGTTCCATACTCTTAGACATACAGTAGATACATTTTAATAGTAGATGAATTTCCTGCTTACGACAGCATACACATGGACGTACAAACATGCATACAGAGAAACGGGCATTTCATTACCTTTCTGCAAGGACCTCCAAAGGACCTGTTCCTAAGGACCAGCTTCGTACCATCCAGGCAGAGTCCATGGCTGCAAGAAAGCCTCTGGCTATTCCAGTTCCCATTGGCCAAAATGGCTGGAAGCAACCATAAGAAGGGATAAGAGAAGGGAAAATATATTCCATGGGAAACCATGGCTGAGACACTTCCTTTGTATGTACACTGCAAAACTACCATATTTTTCGGAGTATAAGACGCACCTTAAGTTTTGGGGAGGAAAATAAGAAAAAAGCTGATTGGCAGGTGCATCGGCCTCCCAGAATACCCCCAATCAGCTGTTCCCAGAGGTGAATTTTAGCAACAGGTTCCTTGGTTGTGAACTCTGTGCCTTGCTTTTTTTTTTTTTTTTTTTTTTCTGTCTCTGAAATTTCTGAAACTCTGTTTCAGAAAAAAAAAATTCCTGCTTCTGAAAGCCTCCGAAACAGAGCTTCAGAAAAAAAGCCTCTGAAGCTCTGTTTGGGGGCTTTTTTTCTGAAGCTTCATTTCTGATGCTTTTTTCAGCCTCTGAAACCTCCCTTTGAGAAGCTGGGTGGGGCTACATTCGGAGTATAAGACGCACCCAGATTTTCATCATCTTTTTGGGGGAGGGAAAAGGTGTCTTATACTCTGAAAAATACAGTACTTTAAAACCCCAATGGAGCATCTGTAGGACAAGATCTGATGGGACAGCTAGAGATCATTAAAAGTCCTAAAATAATTTCTTGAAGTCCAATATAATATTGTGAACAACCTCGTTTAATGCCAAATTAGAGACTCTATATAATCATGTTTTTCATACACCAATGGAATATTAAGTAGAGGACTACTTCTAATGGGGCCTTGTGTGCTAATGGGCCTTGTGTTTAAAATGTCAGAAATTCATGTCACTTCTTTATGTCACTCCTTTTTACGTTGAAATCAGAGTTACAACCAAACTCATTTATTCTGAAAACAATAATAATTCTAACCTCAACTGAAATGTTCATATTGCATGTCTGTTCATCTTCAGAGATATCTGTGACTCCGAAAATATAAATATGCCCTCAATATATCACAACGAAATCACCTTAGATATATGTACATGTGCTACTCATTTAATGTTTGAGGACAAAGTGAAATTTCATTATGTAGAATAAGTTACCATTATTCACTAAAACATATAATATACAAGTAGTTCTCAACTAATATACAAGTAGTTCTCAACTTATGACCATTCATTAATGATGGTTTAAAGTTACAATGGCCTTGTAAACATTGCTTCACAACCTGTACTTGCACTGAAAACTATTGTAACCCCCCACCCCCACCCCCAGTGGCACAAAGAACAGCTTAGTGTATTCGCTGGGGGAGCTGGATTTTAACAACCATTATGATTCGTTTAACAATCATAACAATTGTCATAAAATTGGGTCTGATCATGTCGTGACATGACTTATGACCACACCAACTTACAACTGAAATTCAATCCCAATTGTGGTCGTAAGTCCAAGACTACCTGTATTTCTTGTGCAGAAAGATTTTAGAGAAGCAGAATGACTAAGCTAGGCACACAGAAGAATAATTAAAATGATCTTTCTATTCATAAGTGAGTAGCTAGGCTCCTCAAATCTATCTCTACATTCACTTTCATTTTTTCCCCTCAAAAATATTATTTTCATTATTTTCTACATTTTTTAAATCCTAGATTGGAAAACTTGAATAAAACTCAAGTTTGCTTTCATTTTAAGTCCTTTGGCAAACAATCTACACATTTCTCCTCATGAAAAAAAAAAACCCTATATGATAGGACTTTGAAATGGTGTCTGTTTACCATTTTAGTCTACAGCACGGGTGTCAAACTGGCAGGCTGTGGGCCAGATGCGTCACACGCAGACCACGCCCACCCCAGCTCCGCAATGGGGAAAAACATTGCGAAACATCACGTGATGGCAACGTGACGCGACGAGTTTAACACCCATGGCCTATAAATATTAAAAGAAAATTTAAAAAGGAAATATCCTGTTTTCCCCAAAATAAGACATCCGCTGATAATAAGCCCAATCGGGCTTTTGAGCACATGGCAATAAGGCCAAGCGCTTATTTCAGGTTTCAAAAAAATATAAGACAGGATCTTATTTTCAGGGAAACATGGTAGAACAAGAAGAAAGAAATGGTTCAAGGAAGACATGGAGAGAACAAACCTCTAACAAACTGTCCCCGACCAATGCCACAAGCAACGGGTGGCCATTCAATTCTCGAACCATGGCTGCATTCTCTGAGGCATACATGCACGTGAAGTCAAACATTGCGACATCGGGCTGTCCATAGTGGTTGATGGCAAAGTTCAGCGATGGCAGCTGCTGATTAGTTGAGAAGTCAGCAGCTTCCCTGGCGTAACTGAGCAGAGCCTCTTGGTCCACATTCTCTCGTGAGAGTAACAGTTCTGTGTCTGCATAATCCTGCCAGGCAAAATAAAAACAATGTCAGGGTTCCAAGTAATACACCCATAGCGAACAAAACTCTGAGGCAGGTAAATTCCTCAAAGAATAGTTTTATTGGATATATCAAATTGGCACAGTTCTGGTGAAACCCGACTCTGAAGGTTCCCACAGTTTTCATCTAATTAAAAGTAAAAGTTTATCCCCTTCCCCAAATAGTCAGTCACATGGTCCAATCAAGGTGCTGTCTGGTTGCCTGGTGACATCACTCCTTCCTCTGACCAGGTGTGAGAATGACCTTGGTTCCCAAGAGAAAGTATTTTGTTTTGGCTACAAACCCCACTACTATCACTATTCGCCCCTCCCTATACCACAGCTCCAGCGTGGCAACATCGAAGCTCCAAAATGGCTTCGGTCAGGTCAGCTTCAGAGTTGACAAACAAACCATGAGCTATGTACTGAAGATACAGTATACAGGAGCTACATACTGAACGATGGATAGTCCTCGACTTATAACCATTCACTTAGTGACTGTTCAAAGTTACAACGGCACTAAAAAAAAGTGACTTATGACCAGTTTTCACACACTTATGACTGTTGCAGCATCCAGATAGTCACATGATCAAAATTAGGATGCTTGGCAACTGGCATGTATTTATGACAATTGCAACTGTCCTAAGGTCATGTGATCACTATTTGTAACCTTCCCAGCTGGCTACCAACAAGCCAGTTTCTCTTAACAACTGCATGATTAAATTAATAATAATAAATAAATAATGATTCGTTTAACAACGACAGTGATTCGCTTAACAACTGGGGCAAAAAGGTGTTGTAAAATAGGACACAACTCATTTAACAACTGTTGCTTAGCAATGGAAAGTTTGGGCTCAATTGTGATCGTAAGTCGAGGACTACCTACTACTGGTGCCAAGTCTGCCCAAATCAATAACCCATGTAGTTAGAAGATGGCCCAATGTTCCTTAGAACAGAGAGTACAAAGGAAATCATGCAAAATCTGACTGGATGGATCGATCATTTGTAGCACAATATATTGACATTTGAGATGGATTTGGTATATCTCTGCAATGGGATTGCCTTCAGCATTCAGATCTTTTACTGAACTGTCAGTTTGATTTACTCAGCATTTCCTATTCATACAAAAGTATAAAATGCATCAATTGCTGGGGAACATGAGTGGAAGTAGTTGCATTTCCCTTTATCTTGCTTCTCAAGCATTCCCTGTTGTGATTAATTTGTGACCCACAACATATCTCTATGTCTCTCCACAGAAAGAAAAATGGATGCAATTCATTGTTTGAAGCTTATGCAGAAGAAAGCCCTCCTTACTTGGAACAAGCTGGCAACCAACGTTAAGATTGTATTAAAATTCTATGGTTCTGGATAAATTAAAAGGAAATAGTTACTCAGGACAACTGATTTCACAATGGCTATCTTAAAACAAAATGATGTTATCCAAATATTCCTCCCTGCTGCAAGGTAAATTTCCTTCAGTAAAACAGAAAGGTGGATCACTGTCCATTACAATCTGTTCTGAAAGATTATAGGGCAATGAAAACTAATATTATGATCCCCTAACCTGCTTTAAACAGATCAATGGCCTCCTCACCCAGGTAGAACCAAGGTTTCAATGAGCCCACTTACGTGTAATATGACTCCTTTGTCCAGCAAGCTCTGTTTTTTGGCAGTCATGACAAAATAGTGGGTATCATCTTTGTAGTAGACAATGTTCTCTAGATCAATGCCTAAAATGGAATCAAGAAAGGTCAAGAGTCAAGAAACAGGACCGTAAATACCTGAGCCCAAATCAGCAAAATGAATTAAACACTGCCACCAATAGTAGAAATGCATATCAATTTAGCATGTTTGTCCACTCAGGTTCAAAAGATCACTTAGAACATAACTCACAAGGTCAGATTTCTCTTTAAAATTCCTTCCACTCCAATATTGGATGAGTCATTATTATGACACTGATTATTAGTTCTTGGCTGTCGTTCAAAAGAAGAGCTTCTCAAAGCATACATTAGAAAGCACCTTCTTTTAAATGTTTAAAGCAGAATCATCTTCTTCTAGGCATGTCCAATTGTTTGGAAGTTGACCCCGGAAAACGGCTTTCCATGCTTGGAAAACTGTTCTAGTTTGCGAAGATCTGGTTGCCATGAATACACAAAGAAAACATACTGTAGAAGCCGCAGTATATACACCCTTCTTTTAGTTCATCCTCTCTGCGTGCAAACTGTTAAAACTCACAGCATTCATAGGCTAGGACACAGAGGTGAAATGTAAAATTTGTTACTACCGGTTCTGTGGGCGTGGGTTGATGGGGGGTAATGTGACTGAGTAGGCGTAGCCAATTTTTTTTTTTAACTTTTAAAACCATTTTTTCTACAACCTCTTCAGCTAAAGAGGTTGTAAAAAAATGCTCTTAAAAGCCTCTGATGATCCCAGCTGAGTTGCCTGATCGTCAGAGGCTTTTTTTTCTTTTAAAAGCCTCTGACGATCCCAGCTGAGCCGCAAGATCATCAGAGGAGGTTTTTTTTTAACTTTTAAAAGCATTTTTTCGGCCCAAGAGGTTGTAGAAAAAATGCTTTTAAAAATTAAAAAAAGAGCCTCTGATGATCGCGTGGTTCAGCTGGGCATGGGGGGAGGGGACAGGGATTTTTGCTACCGGTTCTCCGAACCACCCACCGCCATCGCTACCAGATCAGGCGATACAGTCTGTACTGGGAGCATTTCACCCCTGCTAGGATAGGTATGTCAAACTGGTGGCCCGCAAGCCAGATGCATCACGTGCAGGCCACGCTCACCCCAGCTCCGCAAATGGGAAAAATGTCATGAAACATCACATGACAGCAATGTGACGTGGCGAGTTTGACACCCGTGGGCTAAGAGCATCTCTGGAACAAAGACAGAATGAGATAACGTTACTTATTTTCAGCTTTCAATCACTTCTACAAACCAGTTGCTTCTCGAAGATCCTGGAAAAACTTCTGGTTGAAAATGAAAGCCACACCACTGATCTCTTCAACCTTAGCCTCAGCTGTGGTATTCCGGTTGATAAAGTTTGCCGTGATGGCAATTGCCAGCTTCCCACGAAACTCTTTTCGCCGAAACCCTACAGAACAAATACACCATGACAAAACAGGCCTCAATTTTCAAATCAATTCCCTGAGAAAAAATTTTTCATGAATATACAGGATAACTCTAGTTCTACATTTATAGTAACCAATCATGTATTTAATTTTCTCCCCTCCAAATGAAGCTGTACTAACATGTACATGTACAAAGTAATGCGCAAAGAACTATGGAATTTTTGTTTTGTTTTTTGGAAGCAGATAAACAAATGAAACATTGCAGAAAAAATACAATTCCACACTTAGTTAAGTCATCGCTTTCTCTGGCCTTTCTCAACTCTGCCTGATAACAATTCTGGAAGATCTTAGCTGAAAATTCTTTTCCCAGCTCCATTATCTAGGACATAAAACTGGAAAAGAACTTAATAAGGAATCTCTTGTATGCAAATAACTTGCTTGAACACACAGTCTACATATCTAATATAATTTATTCTCATTAAAATGTCTCCCTGGATAAAGGGCCACAAGAAAAACAGCATAATGCAGTAATAAGCAGAGGCTACAGAAGTCTTGCTTCTGTGATGGACTTCTTTTCCCATCATCCTCAGCCAGTAGGGCTAACCTGGCAATAACTGGGTTGCAGGCATGCCCTACACATCAGCATAAACATCAGCAAGTTACCTTCCAAAGTATTTCGCCTTCCATCCCCTCCAATTATCACATCAAACTCGTACTCGGATACAGGATGTGTTTTTGGATAGACTTCTGCACGCCAACCTATCCCTGTGGATAAATTATATATTAACACAGCATGTACAAAAATGAATACAGACATATAAATGGATTGAACTGGGCCTTTCAGTACCAGCGTGGGACTTATATCTGTAAAGTGGATTAGCCACATACAGTCACTACTCATGATGGCCTGATTATACAAGAGTAGAGGTAAAGAAGTCCCTGTGGATTTTACTCCGCTAGCCGTGGCTGACAATAGGGGGCAGTGCTCATCTCCATTTTGAGGGTCTTTGAGCCAGCACTGCCTGAAGACATTTCTGTAGTCATGTGGCCAGCATGATGTTACAGAGCACTGTTTCCTTCCCACTGAAGTGGTACCTATTTATCTACTCGCATTTGCGTGCTTTCAAACTGTTAGGTTGGCAGGAGTTAGGGTGCAGATGGGAGCTCACCCTGTTGAGCGACACTCCAGTCTCAAACCTGGGCTGTCGGCTTTCCAGCCAGCAAGCCCAACATCTTAACCACTGAGCCATCATGCTGCCTTATACGGGTAGTCCTCGACTTACATCATTTAATGACTGTTCCAAGTTACAATGGCACTGAAAAAAGTGACATGATCATTTTTCACACTTGTAGCATCCCCATGGTCATGTGATCAAAATTCAGACGTTTGGCGACTGAATCATATTTATGATGGTTGCAGTGTCCCGGGGTCATGTGATCCCCTTTTGCAACCCTCTGACAAGCAAAGTCAATGGGGAAGCCAGATTCACTTAACAACCGTGTTATAATTTACCAACTGCAGTGATCCACTCAACAAAAAAAACATGGCAAGGAAAGTTGTAAAATGGAGCAAAATTGACGTACCAAATTTCTCACTTAGCAACATAAATTTTGGGCCCAATTGTGGCCATAAATGAAGGGCTATCTGTACAAGAGTAATTCCTTAGATCGGGGTCCCCAAACTTGGCACCTTTAAGACTTATGGTCTTCATCTTCCAGAATTCTCCAGCCAGCATAGCATAGCATAGCATAGCAGTTCATAAGTCTTAAAGTTGCCAAGTTTGAATATCTCTGCCTTAGATATTGTATAAAGAGCCGGAATTTCACCCTGAGTCTGCTATAAATGCCAACCCTACTTAGTACTTACTCTCATTCTCCTGGTCCTCAGGAGGACAGAGAAGACCCTGAAATTCTACATTGACATGGATCTCAACACCGAGAATTAAGGAGACCTTCAAGAGTATCAGCTGAAGCTGACGAATACCTGAGAAACAGAAGCATAGATAATAATAAAGATAACACATTCTTCACAATTTATGCAACAGTTGCACATTTCAAAGATCTGTAGAAGAGCTTGTCATTTAAAATGTAATCTCATCAACAAAATGATTAAAAGCACCTGAAAATGCTTTTTTTTTTTTACTTTTTTTACTTTTCCTTTGGAAAGAAGAAAGAAGAACTTTCCAGACTAAGTTCCAAATGGAACTGGCCATAAATCAGACAAAACAAAACTATTCCAAGTTCTGTTTCATTTAATCATGATAGCTGGGAGAAAATTATTGTGTGGATTTCCTTCTTGAATAACTAAGCTGCCTATTAGGGTTCTCTTTCAGGTAGTAACAGCTCATGGAGTGTTTTAAATTTTATTAATTTCTGTCATATACAGATTACGGCTCCATTTCAATCTAAACGCATCACACTGGATCTGTTATTAATAAAAGTTTGCTGTGAATGTAATTTGCATGTACTTGTACATGCTAAGAATCCACATCTCTAAAAGTGATGGATGGCTCTTTTGACACATACATGGACTAATTTGGAGTCAGAGTGCCCACAACCTCCAAATGCTGAATATAAAAAGGTTGAATATTGATTTTGATTGTTCCCAGAAGCTTTCAATGAACACTTGGGATCTCCAAGAAGTTGAGAACCTTTTACTTCAGGAAACCTTTTACTTCTGATAAACAGATAAAACACAGAATTTGTGCTTTTTGTTTTCTGCGCTGTACTAATCCTCATTTTCTTTGTCTCTATAAACATCCTAGACATGGGTATTTCATTTCAACTCTCATTTACACTTCAGGTTATATTGATGAAGATATAACTTTTTAAAAAAAGAACCTTATGATCTTCAATTTTTGTGGCAGATGCCACCACCTGCTGGTGTGTTCAAAATACTGTATTATCTTCTGGAATATTCTTTCTTAGTGAATTTGTAAGGTGCTGCATTACTATGAACTGGGGTTTCCTGAATTTAACTTTTCCCATACTGAATGTAATCATGTGAATGCTTGCAAGAAAAAAAATGATTTTTCATTTTACTTTATAAGAGCTTGATTTTCTTCACTTACTGTGAGATTGACTGAGGTAAAGGTGAATCTTCTAGTCACCACATCTTTATGATATATAACCAGGTAGATATTATTTCATCTTTGGTATTTTTACCTTTTAAACACCAATACTGGGTGTAGGATCCTGCTCCACTCTCTTCTACTCGGCTTATGAATGCCAAGTGATATGCTCTCTGGATAATAGCAACAGGAAACATACAGCTACTATCCCAGTGCAAAGTAGGGGGCTAGAGAATGAGAGCCCAAATGAGTTTTGGGATAGGAGGCCTGGAACCTCCTTCTACCCTGTGGATCCCAGCATCACTATTGGGATAAAAGCATATTTGCGGTTTTTAAAGAAGATTTTATTAAAGCTGGGGTTATATGTATAAAATATAAACTTCCAAATTTTAAATTACTCATGCTTTCTTCTCAACTTATGCTTTATGCTTGGCCTTTCACATCCCTTTCTTAAGTCTACCTCATCCATTAAAACCCTGACACAATCCATTTGTCCTTTACTATAGTTAACATCAGGGGTGGGTTCTAAAATTTTTACTACCTGTTCTGTGGGCGTGGCTTATTTTGTGGGCGTGGCTTGATGGTCATGTGACAATTCTTTAGGATTTAGCAGAGGTACTGGTCTACCAGGCTTTTAACTGCTTGCAGAGCTGTACCGATTTAACCATTTATTTTTTGCAGGCACTGGTCTACCCATTTATTTTTGCAGGTACTGATCTACTCATGTATTTTTGCAGGCACTGATCTACTCATGTATTTTTGCAGGCACTGGTCTACTCATTTGCTTTCTTTTAACACTGATCAGCTGTAGGGCGGCCCTTTGAAGTCCCACGGCAAGAATTTAAACAGTTTTTTTCCCTCTAGCCATCAGCTGGGACTCAGGAGGCAGCAATAGATTGGGGGTGGGGCCAAATAAAAGGTAAGAATAACACGGGGGGGCACGGGGGGCCCGAACCAGTTCAGTGACGTCATATCGTCACCGCTACCGGCTCGGGAGAACTGGGCCGAACCAGGAGGAACCCACCACTGGTTAATATCATATATTATCCATCCCTTCCACCTGTAAGCAGTCCTTACTGATATGGTCGATAGCTCCTGCACAAAATTTGCCATAGAACTTTTTGGCGCCAAGACCTCTCAAGTCATGAATGGTGAACGGCCACAGATGCAGAACATTGTTGCGGGAGAAGGCATCACGCTTTTCTATCACCACCACCTTTGCTCCTAAAAAGGAGAGATCAATGGCTGTCCGAAGGCCACAGGGTCCAGCCCCAATAATGAGACACTAGAAGAGAAGGGAAGAATCAGCATTATTATACACAGATGAACAGACTTTCGATACACCGGAAACTAGGAAGGTATTGAAGCAGTTAGTGAAGAAATGCGGCCGCACAGGTGATTATGGGAGTGGCGGGGCGCTCCCATATAACTCCTCTCCTGCGCGAGCTGTATTGGCTCCCAATAGTCTTCCGGCTGCGATTCAAGGTGTTGATTAACATCTTTAAAGCACTCCATGGCTTAGGACTTGGGTATTTACGGGACCGCCTTCTGCTACCGACAGCCTCCCACCGGCCAGTACACTCCCACAGAGCGGGGTTCCTCGGGGTGCGGTCGGTCAGGCAATGTCGACTAGCGACCCCCCGGGGGACAGCCTTCTCAGTGGGGGCTCCTGCCCTCTGGAACCAGCTGCCCCCGGAGGTACGAAGGATCCCAGACTTGCGCACCTTCCGCCGTGCCCTGAAGACTTTGTTATATCAGCTAGCCTAATTTTAACGGTTTTAAATTTTAAATTGGATTTTAATGGGATGCTTTTAATTGTCAAAGTATGGGCCAAAGTATTTAATTTGGTTTTAAATTGTTTTAAATTTTTATATTTATGTATTTGATCTTGGCTGTTCACCACCCTGAGTCCTTTTGGGAGAAGGGTGGTATATAAATATAATAAATAAATAAATAAATAAATAAATAAATAAATAAATAAATAAATAAATAAATAAATTTGTATCCTAAAATAAGCTTTCCAGGCTTACTGTTGCAAAACATTGCTTCAGTGCACACACTTACAATAACAACAAAGTTAGTAATTTTAAAAGCTCCGTTTACCTGTACCAAGAAATCTCAGGATTTCAGATCACAATTTCTACTACAGCATGGATTACCTAAATTAGAAAAAGTTAATGCTACCTGCATGCACAAACTGCTTTGCAAAAATAATGCAGTCCTTATAACGTGTAATCCATTTGGCACAGAAACAGATAGGATTCCAAATAAGCAGTTACTGGACTCCAGACATCAGGGTATTTTGGGCAAAATATAGCTTTTACGGCAGAGGCCTAGAAACTGTTACACTTTGCAGATGTTCAGGAAGATTATTGCCTGAGTTTACTTATATCTTCCTTTACAATAATCCTGCAGCCTCAATAGGCTGAGACCTTCAATAACAAGGGTGTCAAACTCAATTTCATTGAGGGCATCATGGTTGTGTTTGACCTCAGAGGAGGCGTGGCCAGCTCGATAGCACTCGTATTGGGGGCGTCTCTGGTGGCCCGAGCGCTCTGCCAGCAAAAACGGGCTCCTGGGCTCCGTTTTTGGCTGCGACAGCCTCCTGCAACCCTCTGCCAGTGAAACCCTCTGCTCCATTTTTGCTGGCAGAAGCACTGCGGGCCAGTCATTCACTGTTTCCAGGGCAGCCCCACAGGTCAGATCTAAGCATCCTCTGGGCCGGATCTGGCCTGCGGGCCTTGAGTTTGACACCCCTGCTTTATAAGATTTCAAGCAAATTCCAAGGCACCACAATTAAAACCAAACCAAGACACAGATGGCTGAATTTACAACAGCAGGAATCTTGTAGCTTGTGGGCTAAATGAAGTACCCATCTGTATCCCACAACACCTCAAAATTTAGCAAGACCACCAAGTTATTTTGCCTCTCAAAGGCATCCCCTCCCGCTCTCCTTCTAACTAAGCTAAAACATTTTAGCTGTGTTCTTTCCAGTGACAACATCTGGTTAGCCACCTGCAGCTGTCCAGAAGCTCCAATTACACCCTCCAATAGGTCAAATAGGGGCATACAGCTGTGCAATGCAATAGAGCAAAACATATAACTTCAGATGTCACATAGCTCTGGAATGACTCCAGTGGTGGGTTGCTCCCGGTTCACACCGGTTTGCATAAACCGGCAGTAAAAATTTGTAGCTCGGAGAACTGGCAATAATATTGGCTGGCCATGCCCACAAACCGGTCCCCGGCCCGGTCGCTTATCCCGCCCATCTCATCAGAAGCGTTTTTTTTTTTTACTTTAAAAGCATTTTTTCTACAACCTCTTCGGCCGAAAAAATGCTTTTAAAAGTTAAAAAAAAAGCCTCTGATGATCGCGCAGCTCAGCTGGGATCGTCAGAGGCTTCTGAAAGCATTTTTTTCTGCAACCTCTTCAGCCGAAGAAGTTGTAGGAAAAAAAATGCCTTTAAAAGCCTTTGGCGATCCCAGCTGAGTTGCCTGATCATCAGAGGCTCCTGAAAGCATTTTTTTCTGCAACCTCTTAAGGTTGTAGAAAAAAAATGCTTTTAAAAGTAAAAGTAAAAAAAAAAAAAAAAAGATTGGCCATGCCCACCCACATTACCCCCCCCCCACCAAGCCACGCCCACAAAATAAGTCACGCCCACAGAACCGGTAGTAAAAAAAATTTAGAACCCACCCCTGAATGACTCCCCTTATCCACAGCAGTTCCTGAAAATATGGAGGGGGGAACAAATTATGGAGAAAGGTTCTAAGTCCAGTCTTAGTTGCATAGTCTGACAGTGAGAACAATCAACCAGTGGAAAAGCTTGCCTTCAGAAGTTGTGGGAGCTTCATCACGGGAAGCTTTCAATAAGTGACTAGACTGCCATTTGTCAGAAATGTATAGGGTCTCCTGCCTGGACTAGATGACCTACAAGGTCCCTTCCAACTCTGTTAATCTGTTAAATCTGTTAGCTTTTATTTGCAGGGGAGTTTTAATTTTACAGAATTATTAAGGGCAACCCACATCTGCAGTCATAAGTAAAGTTAGTCCTTGATTTACAACCCTTCATTTAGTAACCATTTGAAGTTACAATGGCACTAGAAAATGTGGCTTATAATTCCCTTGTTCACTTGCTTGGCAACTGACTCATCTTTATGACGGTTGCAGTGTCCCAGGGTCATTTGATCGCCTTTTGCGACCTTCTGACAAGCAAAGTCAATGAGGAAGCCAGATTCAGTTTAACAATTATGTTAACAACTTCAGTGATTCACTTAACGACAATGGCAACAAAGGTCGCAAAACAGGGCAAAATTAATTTAACAGAAGTCTTGCTTAGCCACAGAAATTTGGGGTTCAATTGTGTCCTTATACTACTTATAACAACAGTGTATTCAATTATCTCAGAACCCTCTTTTCTGCTGCATATGCAGATCACATTACAGATGTGAAGCTCAGAATTTCCCTTTTATTCTCTTATCCTCTTTTTGCCTCTTAGTGTTACTGGAATAAAATAAAATTGGTGGGAGACATTTATCCAAGACAACTGAGACATCCGACATATCACAGCAAATATCCATATAAGCAAATGTCTATGGAGATTCTCAGTCATCCAGGTCATGGTTGCCCCAAAAGTGCTTTTTCAAGAGGCAACTGGACATACTTTGTTTTTCCTTGAAGACATTTCACTTTTCAGCCAAGAGAGCTGAAGAAGCTTCTTGGATGAGAAGCGAAACGTCTTCAAAGAAAAACAAGGAAGTTCAGTTGTCTCTTGAAAAAACACCTTTGGGACATATAAGCAAATGCAGTGGGACCAACCATTGCTCAATGTTACAAAGGTAGACAGCGAAATCAGAATGAATTAAAAGCATGCAGAAAAGCCCTGTGTTTTGCCTAGTTTCTACATTTTGGCAACCAACTTGGGTTACTGATTTTAATCTGAGACCAGACCTGGGGATTTTTCCATCCACCCCCCAAATGTGTGTAAATATACATAGAGAACTCATGTTCTTTAAACAAACAAACAAGGACCACCTGGGACATAAAAGAAGAAGTAAAATGAACAATTACAATTAATGGTCAGTAAATCAAGACACCACATTTACAAAATAAACTGATCTCCATCTGCACAGACCATTCCTTCTTGCACACCCAAAATACTTTCAGAAACATATGACACAGACACACAAAAAAATCCCTTCCCTCCATCATTTAGCACAGAGGGTCTCCAAAGTTGGCAACTTTAAGACTTCTGGACTTCAACTCCCAGAATTCCACAGCCAGCTGGCCGAGGAACTTTGTGACTTGAAAGATGCAAAAGCAGGGACAAAATGCTCCCGGTTCAGACCGGATCACCCGATCCGGTAGCTATGGCAGTGGGTGGTTCGGAGAACTGGTAGCAAAAATCCCTGCTCCCCCCCCCCCCCACATGCCCAGCTGAGCCACGCGATTATCAGAGGCTGGTTTTTTTACTTTTAAAAGCATTTTTTTCTACAACCTCTTCGGCCAAAAAAATGCTTTTAAAAAAAAAAACAAAAAAAAACCCTCTGATGATCGCGCAGCTCAGCTGGGATCGTCAGAGGCTTTTCAAAGCATTTTTTTCTGCAACCCCTTCAGCCAAAGAGGTTGTAGGAAAAAAATGCCTTTAAAAGCTTCTGGCGATCCCAGCTGACTTGCCTGATCGTCAGAAGCTTCTAAAAGCATTTTTTTCTGCAACCTCTTAAGGTTGTAGAAAAAATGCTTTTAAAAGTTTTTTAAAAAACAGTTGGCCACACCCACCCAGTCACATTACCCCCCACCAAGCCACGCCCACAGAACTGATAGTAACAAATGTTAGATTTCACCCCTGCGCAAAAGTCTTAAAAATTCCCAACTTTGGAGACCTTTAATTTAGCAGGAACAGAGGGAAGAGTAAGCCAATGTATTGTCCCAAGGCCAGAAGAGGAACATAACTGAATGCAAGGGAGGTTGGATTAGAAGACCTCTAAAGTCCCTTCCAACTTTATGATTCTATTAAAAAAATACCACTAGAAACAATAACACAGAACAGATAAGAAAAAGATCTGGAAACCACAGGAAAACACACCCTCCAGTTGTTTTTCAGCCTAATCTTCAAAGGCACAGTGTTTCATGGCAGTCGTGTTTGCAGTTCCTTTTATCTCCTGCCTGCCCCTTTGTTTTCAACAGCTACTTCTCTTCTTATCATTAAAATGCAAGAGAACTTCTTCATTCCTCTTTATCTGTATTTTTTGGAAGGAAACATTCGTCTTCCTTATTGGGGGATCATGATCCTTGATTCGTTTCATTTAGAGAGACGTATTTCGATAAGCCTCATTAAGCTACCAGGCAGCCAGAACAGAAAGCCATAAGGCTAAAGGTTGGATACTGAGAAACGATGCGCAGATGGTCTCCAAAGCACACAGTGAACTGTACACAGCTTAGGAATCTGTTGTAACTGCGCATAAGGAATAGAAGCAAACACAGCTGCTGACCATTTCTCTACTCATTGCTGGTACAAGGCAGGTTACATGCTCAAGTGAATCATTGTTTAAATATGACTCTGTTTGACAGAACCCTGAAAACGTTACTGGAAGATTTGCTGACAGAAGTGGGAGTTGAGATCAAGAAAGACAGGCATTTAGGTTTAATTGACGCTTTCAAAGAATAACTTGGCTTTATACTTTTTTATATAAAATAGTATATTTTTGGTTATTTGGTTATTCAAGAGAGTCTTGTTAAGATCAAAATCCAACTAGAAAATTAAAAATTAAGTAAACAATTTCTTGTCTAATGTATTGCTAAACGGCCTAATATCTTCTCCCAAATATTTTTTTTTCCTCTGAAAACATAAACACATTTTTCACTGTTTGGTTACAATGAAGTAAAACGGGAATTAGTAATGAACTTTGATTTTGAGTTTTACCGATTAGACTGATACATCCTTATAGAAATGGCTAGTTTATATTACTATGAAAAAACAAGAAAAGTTGTGATTTGATTTTAATGCCTTATTTTACTGCAACAGAGAGAGCTGGAAGTCAATGCTTCTTTTTCTTTTTCCTAATCCTTCCTCACTCTTCTTCCCATGCTTTGGGAAGCTAAAGTTTGTTACTTCAGTTCATCCACACATGATTAACTATATAGCGTACGGAAGCCATTCTCATAAGTAGGACTCAGAGAAACGTAAACCATTTTGCCATGCTCACCTTCGTGTTGGCGCACACTTTCCCCTTCTTATACTCTTTGTGGCAGCCCCTCTTATCCAACTTGGCCCAAAGAGCTTTAGCTTTCCAATAACTCAGCTTGGATTTGAGCTTGTGGTAGAAAGTACGGTAATCCTTGGGCTTCAGCTCCAAATAATCACAGAGCTCTTGAAAGGCTTTCAGAGTCCCTTTGCAGGTGGAAGCCTGGACAAATCGGTCAAAGAGGACATGGGCCTGGTTCATCTTTCCATTAATCCCCTCCTCCATGCTTCCAGTTGGGCCAGGGGTTCCCCCGGCAGCTGATCCGTTCCAGTCTGCCTGTCTTCTGGTCCACTATTTTGCTCATCAATAATTGCTTCTTTTATTCCATAAGCATAATTAATCTAGAGAAAGGAAAAGGGGAAAAAAAAAGATTACTAGATAGGCACAGATGGATTTATATCTACATTCACATCCTGTCATTAGCATTAAAAAAACCCCACTCAGCTTATATCTGTTAAACAGAGGGAAGGGCACATAAAGATCCATTCTGAATAATAAGACCATATTATTATTATTATTATTATTATTATTATTATTATTATTATTATTATTATTATTATTATTATTATTATTTAAATTTGTATACTGCCCTTCTCCCGAAGGACTCAGGTGCACAGCCAAATTAAAATACATACAATACAAAATTTAAAATAATTTAAAACAGAATTAAACCCAATTGGATTCCCGAAATATTTAAAACCCATTACCCTTAAAATAACCCTTTAAAAATTTTAAGCCAGCCCAGCTTGCTGGAATAGGAAGGTCTTCAAAGCTCGACGGAAGGTCCGGAGGTCCGGGATTAGTCGTATTCCTGGGGGTAGCTCGTTCCAGAGGGCGGGTGCCCCCACAGAGAAGGCTCTCCCCCTGGGGGTTGTCAGTCGGCATTGCTTGACCGACGGCACCCTAAGGAGGCCCTCTCTGTGGGACCGAATTGGCCGGTGGGAGGTTATTGGTGGCAGAAGGTGGTCTCGCAAATAGCCGGGCCCTAAGCCATGGAGCGCTTTAAAGGTGAGAACCAATACCTTGAAGCGCACCCGGAAGACCACCGGGAGCCAGTGCAGCTCGCGCAGGCAAGGTGTCACATGGGAGCGCCAAGTCGCTCCCATAATTACCCGCGCGGCTGCATTCTGGACCAGCTGGAGCTTCCGAGTGCTCCTCAAGGGGAGCCCCATGTAGAGAGCATTGCAGTAGTCCAGGCGAGAGGTGATGAGGGCATGAGTGACCGTGCATAGGGAGTCCCGATCCAGAAAGGGACGCAACTGGCATATCAAGCGAACTTGCTAAAAAGCCCCCCTGGCCACGGCCGTCATATGTTCTTCTAAAGACAGCCGTGCATATGTTCTGCCTTCTATCACATCCTTAGTTGCATTAAGCAGAGATTTCATGTTTTTAGCAAAATAAAGATTAGGAATTCTGAAAGATTCCCTCTTCTTGATGACACCCCTTAGATATTGGAACACTACTATCATATTACCCCTAGTCCTTCTTTTCATTAAGCTAGACATTACAAGTTCTATCCAGCAGCATTCCAGGAGTGAAATCCAGCAGGTTCTGGAGAACCGGTAGCGGAAATTTTGAGTAGTTCGGAGAACCGGCAAATACCACCTCTGGCTGGCCCCAGAGTGGGGTGGGGATGGAGAATTTGCAGGATCCTTCCCCTGGAGTGGGGTGGGAATGGAGATTTTGCACTATCCTTCCCCTGCCATGCCCACCAAGCCACGCCCACAGAACCGGTAGTAAAAAAATTTGAATTTCACCACTGCAGCATTCATATAATAAACCACCAGCAAAACCTTCCTTAGGAACGTACAAGCAAACAAGGTGTTGCCATAAGTGTGGGTTAGTTCAAATATGCTGCTTAATTTTGGTCAGTGCAATTACAATTTACAAATCAACTTCAAATTACGGTTTTATATGGGTTATGATCAATCTCTGGAGTCAGTAGATCTTCAGGCATAATGCTAAACTATAGCTACAAAACTACTAGAATATATACCTACATATAGTCACTAACATTGTGAGGCATTTGGTTTTTTTAATACCATATTTAAGGAATATATTAAAATAGCAGAGGATGTATTGAGCCTCCCAGGCAGAGAAACTTCCACAAATGATGGGGTTGTTATTTGTTCTGGACCAAATTCCCTTTTGACTCGCAATATGTGCCAGTTGAAAAACCAAAGATTATATACATTACAGAGCCAGCAATCCAATTTTACCCACTTAATATGCTTTGAAAACGAGTTACCCACGCTGCATATCCCACCCACTTCCTGAAACAAATCCTAGACTAATTACATGACAGATTAGCTATTGTCCATTGTCCAGACATAAAAGTGCAGCTATGTTGAATAAATTCCCCAAGCACTACCTTTACATTGTCCCTTTCCCTCTATAAATATCAATATACATATACATATAAATTTGTCTAAGGTGTATCTGCCTTCCATTGAGGATCTGTATACTGCACGAGTCAAAAAGAAGGCTGTGAAAAAATTAAGAGACCCCTTACATCCTGGACATAAATTGTTTCAACTTCTACCCTCAAAAAGACGCTATAGAGCACTGCACACCAAAACAACTAGACATAAGGACAGTTTTTTCCTGAATGCCAGCACTCTGCTTAACAACTAATTCCCACAACACTGTCAAATAATTTACTAAGACTGTATTACTAGTATTCTTCTCTTCCTTACTAGTATCTACTTCTTCTCACTTATTACTATAACCATGTTGCTTGCATCTTTCAATTATACTTTTTGTTTCCTAATACGATTTGATAGCTTATTAATAATCTTGACTATCACTAAATGTTGTATCTTTTTATTCTTGATGAATGTATTTTATTCTCCTTATGTACACTGAGAGCATATACACCTAAGACAAATTCCTTGTGTGTCCAATCACACTTGGCCAATAAAGAATTCTATTCTATTCTATTCTATTCTATTCTATTCTATTCTATTCTATTCTATTCTATTCTATTCTATGCATTAAGGTATTGAGGCAGATGAATTATATATACCGGTATATACAAAATGAAGGTACCTTAAGAAAGTAGAAGTAAGCCTTGATGTTTTATTCATACCATAATGAATCTTGGCTTTTCTTTAGCATGAAGCACAAACTGGCTTTTGCAGCAAAGGTGGGAAATCTGTAACAAGAGGGCTGCTTGAGCCTGGGATGTGGGAAGGGGGTCAAAAAAGTCAGATGTCTGCAACAGCGCAAAATCTGATCTCTTTGATACACGTGTCATATATTTACATACAAAAGGAGCAAGGCTTCAACTACTTAGGTACCATCATAACTTTCTGGATGACCCTAGCTCAGGGGTGTCAAATTTGTGTCGTCATGTCATCGTCAACGTGATATATCGTGACTTTTCCCCCTTTCACTAAACTGGGGGTGGGGGCGGCTGGCACATGACGCATCCAGCCCGCGGGCCGCAAGTTTGACATCCCTGCCCTAGCTTGCAGACTATCTCTGACAAGCACGGAAAATCTGTGGTTTTCTAGCATTCTGTGTCAGGAAACATGTGAAAACTATAATATAGATCTTAAAATAGTCTCAGGCAAGGTTTAGAAAGCTCTTAACTTCTCCCCCCAATCTCTGGAAGATAAAAACAAAAATCTTTTTAAGCTAGCCATCTGCATAAAAATCCCACCCACTACAGGTCTCAGACCTTCTCTGAAATATGTGGCCTGCAGCTACCAAACAGTTCCCCATCCTTGCTCTAGGTTTTAACATTACAGTATTTGTAAACCAAATCACTATGCTTGATAGGGTTGACTAGCCTTAAAAATCCTGGCTCAGTGTTCACACAAAGACAGCACTATGTTCCTTTATCAGAGTGCCTCTGGCAATGGACACATTTTTTTCCTGCAAAGTTATTCAGTAAAATCTAATGTATACAAAAAAAACAAATGCCTAAAGTTGTGCAAAGCATTCAAAAGGGCTCTTTCAAAAGGCACCTCTTTTTGAAGCATTAAAGCGCCCGCATCCTTTTTAAAGCTTCGTAAAATGGTTTAGCAGCTTTTCCTGGTTATCTCCACATCTATGTCCCAGGTGCAAATATCCCTTCCACTGGGACTCCCAGGTAAGTGAAGTAGTTGTGCATGCAACCAGAGACAACTTTTGAAGCAGCCGCAACAAACTGTGTAAAGATGCAGCTGTGTTAATGCTGCAAAGAAAACTGCTCAATTGCATTGCCATGCTGCACAAAGCTTGTTTTTCAACTGCTCTGTGTAGCACAAATTGTTATCACTATAAACTCACACTAACAAGTGAGCAAAAAATAACATCAGCTATCTGTTTCCTCTCTTCTAGCAGTTGTTTATAATCTAAGATAAAAAACCCACTTTGAATTCTGTGTTTTTTTAAATATAATCAGAAACCAATAATTATTATCGTTTAAATGAGTTTGCCCTGTTTCAAAAGATTCTGGGCAAGAACAACAATGAACAACTCTGGGTAAGTATTCTAAATCTTCCGATCCATATTAAAGATTGTGTTTTCCCAGAAACCCTATCTGCATGTACTTCCAAACCTCTTTAGTGTGTCAAGTTACACTTATGCCCTTCTACTACAAGATAAAACACTATGTATTAATAGGGACCATAAACCAAAGAACACTTAGCAATTAAGTACCAAGAGAAATCTACAGACCAAATTCGAAGCTAAATTTAGCACATCTACATCTCCTGCTACATCTTGTTTTGGGAGAAGGGGGAAAAGACACTTTGCCTAACCTGGATGCTGTAATAAACTGTATGTAAAACAATTTCAAAGGAGATTAAAACAAAAAGGCCTGGAATTCGCTCATCTCAGAAAGCTGAATCTTCAATAGAATCTCCCCCAGTGTATTCAGCCCATCCTTTACTTTTATGATTCACCAACCGAGGCTAACCCTTCAGAAATCTGTGGAAATGAACTCTAACCTACTCTAGAAAAAAGTCTGCCAAAAGAAATCTGATCATCTTTACGGATAACACTGGATCCCTTGGCTAACCACAGAGATGAGCACCGCTCCCTAAAATCGGACATGACTGGACAGGGGAAATCTGTACTCTTTTTTTGCTGGTGGTCCACCAGCAGCCTGCAGAGCTGGCGGCGGAGTCGGACAGTGAGGAGGCTGAGGAAGAACATGGGCCAGTCCTGGAGGGTGGGAAAGGCCCAGATGAGGGCTCTGTCGGAGGCAGAGATGAGGCCAGGGCCATCTGAGAGTGATATGCAGACTCCGGAGCCTCCAGAGTCGGAAAATAGACAGGCAGAGGAACAGGAGGAGCCTGTTCCTAGTGCACACATGAGAAGAGCTGCCAGAAGGCAATAGCAGCTAAAGCAAAAAGGATGACTCAGGAGTAGGGCCAAGAGATGATTGGCCCCTCCCATAAGGCTTAAAAGACCAGCAACGGCTCTTGAGCTCTTTGTCGGAAAACAGCATTGATAGATTTGTTTCTTGTCTTGCTGCATTTATTTCTTGTTGGTGTCTTCTGCTTCTGAACTTTTGCCAAGAAAAGCCTTTGGCAGGTTGCCTAATTAGACCAAGGTTGGTGATAAGGCTGAAAACTTGTGTTACGAAGAATTTGTTTTGAATTACTTTGGACTACGCTGAGAATGAGTTCTCAGCTGTTCCAATAAAGTCTGTTTGTTTTCGAACTGTTGTTGTTTTTTTTAATTTGATTTATATGCCGCCCTTCTCCGGAGACTCAGGGCGGCTTACAATGCGTTACTGTTTGCGTCTAATAATACCTACTTGGGCCTGGGTCACAACAGTAGTACTCAAAGCTTTGCATGGTGCAAACCTCAACGGGGCTGTCAAGAATTCCAGAAAAAGATTGGAAATTCTGTTAGTGGGAAAACTAACTGTCATATACAACCTATCTTCCATAATTTCCATCTTCCTCCCAAGAGGAGGCACCCTCCCCCACCCTTGAATCCCAAGGGCAGGAAGTGAAATGGGAGGGAGACACATCTGCTCAGTTTCCAAGGTACTGCTTATGCATGTCTGGGCTGGATGTTACTGTGAGCCTGCAACACCTTGCATACTTTGTCCTAGCACTGACTCAGAGCCTCTACATATTCCTTGGTCTATGCATTGGAAAGGAGAAAGAAAGGAAAGGAAAGGAAAGGAAAGGAAAGGGAACAGATGGATGTTTAATCCATCAGGAAAGACGCAGGAAGAACCCTTTTCCTCTGTACAACTGCTAGTAAGTACTTGTCCTTGACTCATGACTCCATGTGCCTCTCGGGTTCCAGAACAAAAGGAACTACCAACAAAAGACTATATAATATATGAGGACAGACAGCAAAAAGTCCCTAAAAGATTACTGCCAACCAGGTGGTGTTGTTCTTCTTAGGAAAAACAGCTGTGTTTTGCAGCATCGCTTAACGAACTTAAAGGAAATGCAGAATGTTAACTTTTCTCCACACGAATCTACTCAATACTTAGCACTCCACAGGCAGCATATTGAGAATCGCTGCTGTATAATGCAGTCAACCAGGTTAAAAAGGTGAAAGGATCAATATACAATCTTAGAAGCCTGCTGGACATTTTCTGACTTAAAACGAAGAGGTTGGGTCAGAGGCCCATAGCATTCTAGTGAGATCATTCGTAATAGAGTAGCAGGGATCAAAGAAAGCCCACTTTCCATCCACTCCACAACAAGATATGCCACTAATGTGCTTCCTTCTTTTTGTTTCAGATAGCTGGTGAAACACCTTTTTAATCCTTTGGTGTGCTGACATCAAAAGATTTCCAGTTGCAAAGGGCAAGGCCACCAGGCAGACCAAGAAAAGCAGCCTAATTCTTTCCACTCCTCTATGATAGCTTTGTGAATTATAAATATAAGTATGGCAGATGTGCTGCCTATAATCACTAGGGGGGGAAGGAAAGAAAAGAGGAATGTACTGTAAACTATCCATAATTATCAGGCAGAATGTTGCAGTCTGGCAGAAGTAATGTATTTGTTTTAAACATTTATATAAACAAACACAAAGCCAATTCAAGAGGCTCAAAATGATGAGGACATCCATGCCTTGAAAGCTGAGCTACATAAACCACGGTTCAGGCCTGCCCAGATGTTACGTTGCCTAAGAGGATGTACAGAAAGACACACCTTAGTTGAGTTCTACAACAAACACAAGAGGGAATATATATATATATATATATATATATATATATATATATATATATATATATATATATATGTTTGTTTGTTTGTTTGTTTGTTCGATTTATATGCTGCCCTTCTCCGGAGACTCAGGGCAGCTTACAATGCGTTAAGCAATAGCCTTCAAACTTTTGTATATACCTGCTTAGTAGGGCTTTCGCCCCCCCCACCCCCCACCCCCACAAGCAGTGTTCTTTTTTATACAAAGTCAGCTTATTACCTCCACAATCCTGGTCCTCATTTTACCTACCTCAGAAGGATGGAAGGCTGAGTCAACCTTGAGCCTGGTGAGATTTGAACTTGCAGTAATTGCAGGCAGCTGGCAGCTAAGTGCTACTTAACAGCACTTTAGTCCGCTGAGCCACCAAGGCTCCTTCTATGGCAAGAAGAAAATTATATGGAGACCTTGGTGCTCTCTGAGCTTGGTTACTTTCTCGCAGACATTTCATCACCCAACTAGATAACACATTCAGTGCTAGCAGGGATTGGGGTTTCTCCCTGTTTATATACAGTTGCTTGCTCTGTCATGTTGGGAATATTGTTTTCTTCTTGGTAGTTTCTTGATTAGAGTGTATTTTACTGTTTATCTGATTTGGCAGTTTGTTGATTGGGTCTACTAATTGATTGTTGGTCTGGTATTAATCATGGTGTTAATCCTAGTTTATATGGGTTTTGATGATGAATCCATACCAGATCCATACTTTTGGTTATATGCATGGGAGTACTATAATTTCTAGACACTGCATTACAGTCTTACTTTGAATTCTGAGAGTGGTAATCCCCGGATATTCCTCTGATTTGTTAGTGTATTTGTCTATTGTAAAAAGGAAACAAAAAGACCAGAACTCCTTTTCACCAGCAATCAACACCCAGATGCAGTACATCAAATAGTAAACAACAGTCTTCTTCTGAAAAAACCACTCCCAGCAATACTGACAGGGCAACCCACTGTATATAAACAGAGAGCAAACCCCACTCTCTTCTAACACTGAAGATGTTATCTAGCTGGGTAATGAAACATCTGCAAGAAAACAATTAAGTTAACAAGTTAACCAAGGACTCAACAATTCAACCTCTATTCAATTTGTTGAATAGAGTATTCAACAAATACTCTATTGATAGAAATTACAGGCAAACTAACCCACTGTTCAGGTAAAATTAATTAAAATAGCCAATATTTATCAAATATTATCATCATGAATCCTACTAACAATACAGTATAGCATTGTTTCTTAACCTCAACAAGTTTAATGCTAACTCTTTTAACTCTGATTCTCACTTTCAACTTGCAAAGTTTAACCTTGTTTTTCAATACATTTTAACTGTGCTTTAAATCATGTTTTTATATTATTTTATTATGTTTGTTTGTTTGTTTGTTTGTCATATTTCTATGCCGCCCACTCTCCGAGGACTCTGGGCGGCTTACACCAAAGACAGTATACTAAATAGCATATTGCCCCCAACAATCTGGGTCCTCATTTTACCCACCTCGGAAGGATGGAAGGCTGAGTCAACCTTGAGCCGGTGAGATTTGATCCACTGATCTGCTGAACTAGCAGCCAGCTGAAGTAGCTGCAGTACTGCACTCTAACCACAGCGCCACCTCGGCTCTGTACACCTCCCAATATCACTTTAGATAAGATGGCTGGTGTAAAAATTTGATCGATAAACAAAATAAATGTAAAAATGCCATGCAGTTCCATATGGTTTTTGATATTGGAAAAGAGAAGCCAAACAGATGAGTTAGATAAAAGGTTAGGTTTTACATTTTATTTAAATTTACACTATGGAACAACTTATCATAAGTTCAAGAGTTGTTAATTATAACAAAAAAATAGAAATGTGATTTTAAAGCAACAAAAACACCCAACACATTAGAGAGGTTAGAAGATTTTGCTCAAGTCAACCCCAGAACATGATTTTGAATTGTACAATTTAATTGTATGATTTTGGATCTGTCACTTTTTCATGGAGGACTGCTATGCTATCAGGATAAAATGAGACAACTATGTATGGAGTTCATAGCTGTCTTAGAAGAAAATTAAAGAAAAATATAACCAATAAATAAATAATCTTAACATCACCAAAAGCAAATTAAAAGCAATCAGCAATAAATTACTTCAGGACGGAATCTCAAAACATTGGTATCACAACTGAAAAAGCCCTGCATATCAAGTTAATAAATAACAAATGCTTCCTATGGCAGGATTACACAATACCTAATATATTCAGTGTTCATCCTTAGGACACTTCACAATGTTGCTTCAACAAGACATTGGTCTGGCTTAAATTCAGTGTTCTTTGTGGAACATATTTCATCATTAAATGCCAACCTTCTCTAATCTGGTACTCTCTGGAAGTATTGGCTTTCCAGTCTCCAAATTCTCAGCTGTTGGAAATTATGGGAAACCAGTTGTTAGATCCTGGAGGCAGGGGTTTTTCCTCTATCAAAACTTTAAGTATGAATTGTTTAACCCAGAGGTCTTCAAACTTGGCAGCTTTAAGACTTGTGAACTTCAACTCCCAGAATTCTCCAGCCAGCTATGCTTGAAGTTGAAGGGAGTGGAAGTCCACAAGTCTTAAAGCTGCCAAGTTTGAAGGCCTCTGGTTTAACCAATGTTGCTGAAAAAATAAAGAACACTTCAGAAATGGGTTGAAAGTGTGTCTCATTCTTCAACCACTTACTGGCAGTGTTCACTAAGCTAAGGAAGGAAAAACATATAGTAAGGACGCAGCTTGTTTCTTTTCTTCTTGCCCCAGTTTTCAGAAGAGTAGGTAAAGAACTTTGAACATACAGTTTGGTAACAATTTCTAAGCCAACACACTATTGTTTATAGGTAGCTTATTTGGGTCCCATAAACCAAAGCAGTATGGATGATTTGGAAAAAGGGGAGAAAGCAAGGACTGAGCAATGGTATGAATCAGAATCCTGAATGTTTATACTGCAATTGAGCAAGCCAGAATTCAGTTTATTCTTATATGAAAGCATAGCTATTACATCTTTCAATGTATTACCCACAATGGCATCTGGCAGCTTTCCAATCATGGATGGAAAAATGTGGAAAGTTCCTGCAATGAATATCCAGTTAAAACAGGCTGAGCATGTAGGTGTGGCCACCTAGCCATCTTTCCATTTATGTAGGAAGAACATCAAAAGCTGAACTGTGTGTTGAGTTTCCTTCCAATTTTCATACAACAGAAGAGAACAGGTGATCTTTGCCAACTCTGTTGTGGACTTTGTGCCTGGAGGCTCATTCTGACCTGCTTGCATGAGTCACATTCTAAGTAATCATAACCACACTATGCGCACAAGGACTGCTGATCCCTCCAAGAAAAATGGAAAAAAAAGCTACCAAGGGTTAGGACATCTCTTGCTGCTAGATGTTGCCTTATAAGAGCACATGGAAATCAGTTAGGGAGCTAAAAATAAATGCAGAAAAAATATTTTCTTCTAAGTGCACCAAGAAATAGACTTGGGCTGCCGTTAAAAACTTCACTGCTGAAATGGGTCTCAATCAGTGAACTAAAAAAAAAAAAAACCCAGTTCAAAATGTATGTCTGTTTATTACTAAGTTCTAGTCCCTCCCTCTGGAGAATGAGACCACCAATTTTAAGTATGAGTATAGGGAGCATTACTGACTTGAATGCTGCTTACAAAGTAGATCCCATGATCTCAATGAAAGACGGGAGGAGGATCATATGATGGATGCTTTGTTGTGGTCAAGGCATTCAGTTGCTTCTGACAGAGCTATGGTATAGAGCAGCTCTTCAGCATGTCCCAAGATCCACAACCAGGAGAATGTTTCTATCCACCCCGCAAATTTCCTTCACAAAACAATGTCAGCATCCTAGGGAGATGCCTCTGCTAACATGCTCTTGCTAACGTACAAACATATTTCTATTTGGAAGATTTCATTGTTTTCAATACGGCAGATGGAGATGGAGCCATGACTTTCACAGATGCAGCTTAGGAGAACAATCCGAAGAAAGAATAATTACAACCTGCCTGCCTTCCATAGAAGGCCTGTATATTTGCGCAGGTCAAAAGGTGAGCTGAGAAGATATCTGCAGACCTCTCACATCCTGGACCAAGGTTGGCAACCTTAAACACTCAAAGAGCCACAAAGGTCCTCACCGGAAACCCCCGTTCAATTCTGGAGCCGACCGGAAGTCCAGTTCCCCTACCATAGAGTCTCCTCCTAGCGCAGCATCCTTTTTCCTGTACCTGTCCTAACCAAAAGCCCTATCAATTGTGGAGCCGACCAGCAACAAGGAGCCGCAGCAGAGGGATGAAAGAGCCACATACGGCTCCAGAGCTGCAGGTTGCTAACCCCTGTCCTGGACATTAACTGTTTCAACTCCGCCCCTCGGGACAACACTACAGCATTTTTCCCTTTAAGCCATCACTTAGCTGAACACCTAATTCTCACAGCACTATCTAACATCAATATGTATTTATCCACATAGTATGGCTGTAGTATTATAATTTTATTGTTCTTATTTACCCTTCTTACTCCCAACTCTGATTATTATTATTCTATCGCTTTGCTTGTACACCGACAGCTTTTGCACCGGAGACAAATTCCTTGTGTTTCTAATCACACTTGGCCAAATCAAGTTATTCTGTTCTGTTCTAATCAATTCAATTCAATTCAATTTCTGATGGCTAAAGATAACGGGAGACAAAGTGCAAATAGCTATATTAAGGGAGGATATTTCAGCCTTTTCGTTTCACACACTATCCACACTCCTGTCTCACATTCTATCAGCCCAGATTCATTCTTGGTATCTGGCCTTTAAATAGGCAATTTGCCATGATATTTTTTTTTGCACAGAAAAGAGGTGCAATGCATTTTTACAAGAAAATGTTGATTGCATACAATCTTCCTAAAGGAAATCGACCCTGGGGCATGGCCGAAAAACTATGACTCAGTCTCTAAGCAGACTGTAACAACCCATGTCTGGACGATGCCACAGCTTCACTGGAGAAGGTTAGATAGTGTCACTGACGAAATAAACATTAAATTGGGCAAAGTTCGGGAGACAGTCGAGAACGGGGGGGGCAAGCATGCTGTGGTCCATGGGGTCGTGAAGAATCAGACATGATTTAGTCATTAAACGACAACAACACACATAATTTTCTTGATTAGCGATTTGAATGCTGGAAAACCATGCCCTTCCCCCACGCAACTGGACTCTATGTTGGCACTCTTTTGTAAAGAGCTCTGAAAACTGGCTGCTTCCCCAGGATAGAGTGGGTGTGGATCCCGTTTTTTTAATGGCTGTTTTTTAGATAGCATTTGGTGGCATTTTTCTTTTTAAACTGAGTGGCACGATCGCTTTTACTCTATATTGCCCGGAGTCATTGCGGAATTGAGTGGCCTAATTAATTAAAGAGTATTTTCCCCCTGAGTGGGTTTTTAATTTATTTCCATTTTAAATCAATCCCAGCCTGAATTTACTGTCTTCTCTATGGCTCTACCATGCTTTTATCCTTGCTTTACAAAAGTGATTATTTTCTATCCTGGCTCTTAATTAGTATGCCATGTATGAGCTTAAAAAAAAAAAAATAGAAGTAAGACTAGGTTCAAGCTGAGCTTGGCTCCTAGTGAATGTATGGTCACAACCACACAGTTTTCTTGGCAACAGTTTTAAAGGTTTTTTTTTTTCTTTTCTGGGATATGTTTCAACTTTCTAGCCTAGTCTTTAGCCAGGTATTCCCTAGAATCTTCCAAATGCTAAATAGGCCCAGACCTGCTTATCTTTCAAGACCAGACATGGTCTGCCAGGTGATGCCATCTGCTGAGATAACAAGCAATCAATTCTTTAATTTACCCAATCCCATCCAGGAGAGGGCAGTCACACCTATACACAGGTAAAAGTAGTAAGTATTAATTTTGCAAACAGAGATCAGAGAGGCAACCAAGTTCCAGTTATGGCAACAAACTGGACAATTTATTTGTATGTATTACTCAATTCATATCCCATTTTTCTTTTTATTCCCGTGCGACTTACAAACAATAAAAAACGCAACATACAAAACAGAACTAAAGTAATACAATTAAAATCAATGAATAAGGTAGCTGTCAACTAAAAGCTTTGAGAAAGGGATGTATTTTCAATACCTTCCTAACTGATGACACAAGAGAAGCCAAAGAAAGTCTTTTAAGAAGCCTGCTCAATAGCCTGAGAGCCATAAAAAAGGTGGCCCTTTCTTGTGTATCCCATAGATGAGTTTCTGGCACTGGGGACATTCGTCTGCCGGTGTCAGTAACCAGACAGGTCATAAGATGAGAAATGGTCTGGAATAGCAGTCATCAACTGGTGGTCCGTGGACCACTGATGGTCCATGAGAAAATTTTAATGGTCCGCAGAAAAATTATATGCATTTTTCATATTGTACTAAATCAGGGGTCCTCAAAGTACGGCCCCTGGGCCAGATACGTGCAATGAACATTTGTGTTGCTGTGGAGAGTCTCCCCCTTCAGGGACTTTTTGTGTGAATTGGAGTGGGGCAGAAATTCCAACTTGAGGTCCGCTTCAGCCTCCTGGTGCAGGGCTTTGGGCAAAGGCTGGAGGGAAGTGCCACTGGTGGTGAAGAGCCAGAGGGCCTTGTTCCAGTGGGACTGCATCATGGCCTGGAACTGGCTGACCATTTCAGCCCACTGAGCCTCCAGGCGCCCGTACCTGGCCTTGCGCTCCCGCAGGTCTTCCCTCTGCTTGGACAGCCTATGCTCCTAGTCCTCAGTGAGATGCTTCTGCTAAGCTTCCTTCTCAGTCAGATCCAATTTGAACCGAGCTGTTTTGCCAATTCTTTCTCATGGTGGCTGCTTAGCTCTAATAACTGCTTCCTGTTGGGGCACCAAGGAGTCTGGGCGGGCAGGCGAGGAGGGGCTGGGTGAGGAGGGGCGAGTAGAGAAGACGATCGCGCGCGAAGCACGCACACAAAGCGAACCGGTAGTAAAGCCGGTTAGAACCCAACCCTGGAGCTAGGAAGTGTGCCTTTTTGGTGGCAACCACTATCTATGGAACATCTTGCCTCCTGAAGCTTGTCAGGCTTCCACCCTTCTAGCTTTCCATTCAATCTTAAAGACCTAGCTTCAGTGGTGAAATCCAATTTTTTTTTACTACCGGTTCTGTGGGCTTGGTGGGCGTGGCTTGGTGGGCGTGGCAGGGGAAGGATACTGCAAAATCTCCATTCCCACCCCACTCTAGGGGAAGGATACTGCAAAATCCCCATTCCCTCCCCACTCCTGGGGGAAGGATATTGCAAAATCTCCATTCCCACCCCACTCTGGGGCCAACCAGAGGTAGCATTTGCTGGTTCTCCGAACTACTCAAAATTTCCACTACCGGTTCTCCAAACTACTCAAAAGTTCTGCTACCGATTCTCCAGAACCTGTCAGAACCTGATGGATTTCATTCCTGTCTGGCTTTCCCCTCAAGTGTTGGGAGATTGGACAATGATACGTTTGCCTGGACTGGCACCAGATTTCTGTTTTTTTACTTTTCTAAGTGTTTTATGTTTTGAGTATATTTTACAGTTGTTAAAGTGATTTTATTGGGAGCCGCCCAGAGTTGTCTGAAATATGGGCAGCCATATAAATATTTTAAATAAAACAAACAAATTTATGTTTTGCAACTTTCGCTAGAGCTGATTTTTTTTTTTCCCCTTGCCAGGTCTCTTTTAATACTTGGCAAATCAATGCTTTCATCCAGCAGCATTGAGTTCTGGATATTTTATGAGCAATTGACCTGACATTAAAAAGCAGGAACTGTAGTCTGCAGGGGTGAAATCCAGCAGGTTCTGACAGGTTCTGGAGAACTGGTAGCGGAAATTTTGAGTAGTTCGGAGAACAGGCAAATACCACCTCTGGCTGGCCCCAGAATGGGATGGGAATGGAGATTTTGCAGTATCCTTCCCCTGGAGTGGGGTGGGAATAGAGATTTTGCAGTATCCTTCCCCTGCCACGCCCACCAAGCCACGCCCACAGAACCAGTAGTAAAAAAAAATTGGATTTCACCACTGGTTCACTGTATCACCTGTTTCCTTGGTTAAACTCAGCCTGAAAGGATAGAGAGTCAACCACGAATCCATCCTATTCCCTGCAACAGCCACATTACAATCTCTAATTATCTCTCTCTTTGCCAGCTCTTACTCCACCAGATAAGCGCACTAACATACCAGGAATCAAAATACTTGCATTTTATTATGCTAACAGCCTGACTCCATTAAAAGATCCCGAGCCCCATCATAGTGAGGGATAACATTACCATTTTAGGCAACTTTAAAAGCATTTAAGGCATCTCTGTATTCTTTATAACAACTTCCACTGGACTTAGTGCAAGAGAAATGAGACTGAGAAATATTGACTTGATCTGAACAGTCCATTAAGGCACGGCTTATTAACTATAGTTTATTGAATAAATCACAACTTGCCAGGATGACAGCAATTGTAAACTGTGGCTTACGTGATTAGATTCATGTATAATATTAACCCAAAACAAAACATATCGCATGAAGACCAAGATTCATCTGGGAACTATCGGCTTCCCTAAGGCCACCTGTTTAAATTAGAAAGGTGAAACCTCAAGAAAATAAGGTGTAATTAACTAATTTTCTCCAGCTGCATATTCAGCGCACAATTCAACTATATTATGATGATTGGGCTAATTGCCTTTATCTCAATCCTTAAAGCACTCATAGGTTAAACCCATAAAGCAACCTGAATTACACGATCCTCAGAATGCATCTTGAAGACCGAGCGATAGCATCTCTCTCACTTTGTTTATTCCAGTTTTGGATTATTAAATCCATACCACACCAAATTAATTATCTAAACATCCACCCGTCTCTGTTCCCGTAATTTTTATTTATTTATTATTTATTAAAAGAAAAAGCAATGCCCTCATGGAAACCAGAAGATCAAGCAAAGCAATTAGGAACAAATTTGCTAGGCTTTTACATTCACCGCTCTTTTAAGTCAACCACACTTTACCACGTCTCCTCAGTGGTGGGAGTGACCAAGAATTCCAGAATACAAATCTTGTTTTGTTAGGTTGGTGCTGTATCAATCCTCCCCTGTCTTGCCAAGGCAGATTATGAGGCTTTGTTAGCCCGGTTAACAAAACAAATTATTTTCCCATGAAGCACTCTCGTAGGACTGGCAAGGGCCATGCAGTTTCTCTTTGGAAATTGCTTGCTGCAATTTCTTGTGCAAACAGCACTCTATAGAAGCCCTGACCTAGATTCGGCAAAAGTAACAGCTGATTATGACCAGAGTTTCTGCTTCAGAGGACAGTTACCAGTGTTCGTGCACTGTTCAAGCACTTAAAAATAGCAACTGGGCAGCGTGTTCTCCTCCCAGCTTGGACACCTGACTCCGATTTGAGGCCAGAAGTAACTTTCATTCACAGGGACACCAGTCCAGTGGTGAAATCGGAATCGATTTGACACTGGTTCGCTGACCATGCATACACAGTGAGCACCAAATGCGTGGCGTGTGTGCATGCTTGCTGCACATCAAATGTGTGCTGCACGCACATGCACAATGCATGCAAAACGCACGCTGCATGCACATGCACAGAACACGCCAAACATGCGGAAAAAGGTGGCTTGGGAAGGTAAATATAACAGCGAGGGGGGGAACAGCTGTGCTGCACAATTTAGATTCACTGGAAAGCAGCTGATCGTCGGAAATACCAGTTCAGAGGAACTGGTAGGTTTTATCACAAGCAGTTCGCCCAAACCGATGCGAACCGGTAGGATTTCACTGCTGCACCATACCTGACTATAAGCTAGACAAAGAACTAAAACTTCAGAACCGGGAGCTAATAAAATCCTATTAGGAAATCAGTTTTGTCAGGAGGTGGCAACAATTTTAGAAGTGTGGCTGTTCCTGCCTGCAGGCATCTCCACGAATGCATCATCTGTCCTTGGAACCACCAGCAGATCCAAGCTAGGACACCTCCGCAGTCCAAGGTTTGTGGAAGGCTTGTTGGAAGCGGAATGGGTATTGCACGTTAAGAAACTTAAAAGGGAAGTTAGGAATTTTATTTAAAACAGCCAAACCTCATTCCTGGCAAGGATAAGAGTGTAAGAGTAAGGAACAAGAACAGCTCTTTAATGGACTTCCAAAATGTTTTTTTGCCTCTCACAACATCAAATCAAGGATTTTATGGAGCTGAGTAAATAGGCTGGAATCCATTTCACCTGCAGTCTTTACAGATGCATAGGGCGAAGAAGAAAGTTGAGAGATAAAAGGCTAGCTTAAGTGAAACTGCTACATTTTATTATTTCATTATTTATTAAGCTACCTTTCTAGAGACTTGCACATAAATGCAGCCAGTTCCTGTTTAGCAACCCACAATTAGGAACTGCAACTACCATAATTAAGCAATGAAGTTGTTAAGTGGAAAATCACATGACCTTGACCCTACTTACTTTTCTTCCCCCACCCCCAACCCATTTGAAATACTTGACCTTCCTGCACTGGGATTAGCAATTAGCAAAAAAGGAAATTAAGATTTGTATTCACATTCATTGGAGAGGAAGAGATTACAAGAGAACAAGCAGGTCCGCAATGGGAAACACGCTGGGTTGTCTAAATAGTGCCCTTGAGTCTGTCAGTTGCACTGTACTCTTTTCATGTGTATTCCCCATTGTGTGCCTACTTACTCTCTTGTAATCCCTTCTTCTCCAATTTCTCCACTCTGCAAGGGGGAAAAAAGGAAAGCAACAGGACAGGCAAAGGACAACCCATACTAACTAAAGATAGAAATCCTCAACTTATGACCACAATTGAGCTCCAAATTTCTGTTGCTAAGTGAGACAGTTAAGTGAATTTTGCCCCATTTTACGATCTTTCTTGCCCCAGTTGCTAAGTAAATCCCAGCAGTGGTTAAATTAGTAATACAGAAGTTAAGTGAATCTGGCTTCTCCATTGGCTTTGCTTGTCAGAAAGTCGCAAAAGGGAATCGCATGATCCTGAGACACTGGTCATAAATATGAGTCAGTTGTCAAGAATCTGAATTTTGAGCACCTGGCCATGGGGATGCTGCAACGGTTGTAAGTGTGAAAAACGGTCATAATGTCACTTTTCAGTGCCGTTGTACACTCACTGAACAAACTGTTGTAAATCGAGGACAACCTGTAAAAGTATTCAAATGGAGGATTTCTCATTCACAAGAATATGTAGCCCAAACTATATCTTGCTTGGGTTTGTCTTTTGAAGAACATGGCCTGAGATTTTTGTAATTGGATCATCAGGATTAAAATTGAAGATTGTCTACAAAACACATTGTATCATTGTGTCTCTATTGCAATGATGGAGAACCTTTCTGGCCCCGAGTGCCCAAACCAGAAAGCATGTGCATGTGCGCACGCTTGAGCACTGGAAACCCAAAGACCAGCGCATGCCTGTTTTTTGGCTGTTTTCCGGGCCAAAAATGACCCCCAAACCAGCCTGAAAACAGCCTGAAAACAGCCCAAAAATTGGCCCAAAAAACAGCCCAGAAAAGGCCTGTTTTTTGGCCTGTTTTCAGGCCGTTTTCTGGCACTCCGGCACCCGCGAAGACCAGCTGGCCAGAAACCAGAAGAGCAGCTGGCGATGGCGTGGAGCCCACAGAGAGGGCTCTGCATGCCACCTCTGGCATACGTGCCATAGGTTCACCATCTTGGCTCTATTGTATGATTTAACGTGGATGGTTGCCTCAGTTTGGATATCCTAAATCAGGGGTGTCAAACTCACAGCCTGTGGGGTTGGATGCATCACACACTGGCCACACCCACACCCGGCTTAGTGAAGGGGGGGGAAATCGCAATACGTCACGTGACAATGCCACGACGACGCGAGTTTGACACCCCTGGCCTAAATGGTTCCTTCCAATTCTATACATCTACAGAGCTTCCTCTGCCTGAGCTGGGGTGACCGTATTGTCAATGTTCAATTTTCTTTGGGGACAGTTCTAAAGAGAAGCAAGATGCCAGCCACTTCCCTTTCAACTTTTTCTTTAGATTTATAACATGCACTCTCTATATACATCACCACTGCTTTACAATATGTCAACTTCAGGAAGATGACTTTAAAACGTCAATATTTGGCTGTAGGATTTTGCAAGTTGATTCTCTTGCCTCGATACGCAGAAAATGCATCGGATATTATAATATGGAAGGTTTTAGCTCTGAATCGCTGCACTACTGTTCTTTTCAGAGTTCAGTTTAAGTACTTATTATGAGTACCCTATACTTATATCAGTGGATGCCTAGGCAAGCAGGGTGAATAAAAAAAATGAACCAGTCTATAGTAGAATCTAGCTTACAATTTAAAAACAAGTCCGTATTCTTTCTTTTTTTAAAAAAATAAGTCTGAATCAAGCTGTTGATTATAGTACAGGCTAATTCCCTACAAAATTGTAGCTAAAATGGAGATAACACTACTTTATTTTCCATAAAAGTACAATTTTGTACTTCTGCAACCCTTTTTTGAAGAGTTGTGAAGAATATGTTTATGCCTTCCTATAGAATTCACTTGATTCACATACATACGAATTGGGGTGGGGTATATAAATACATGAGTAAAAAACTTGATTGGAAGAAGTTTTGGCACTTCGAGTATCATTCTTGCTCTTGAAGCACAAGAAATCCTCACTTACCAATCACCTCATTCAGTGACTGTTCAAGGTTATGACACTGCTGAAAAAATAACTCTACAACCATTTATGATGTTCTCAATGTCCCTCAGTCATGTGGTAGCCAAAATACAGGCAGTCCTTGACTTACAACAGTTCATTTAGTGACCGTTCAAAGTTACAACGGCACTGGAAAAAAGTGACAGGACCGTTTTTCACACTTTGCAGCATCCCCCATGGTCATGTGATCAAAATTTGGATGCTTGGCAATGTCAAGCAAAGTCAATGGAGAAGCCAGATTCACTTATCAACTGTACTACTAACTTAACAACTGCAGGGATCCACTTAACAACTGTGGCAAGAAAGGTCGTAAAAATGGGGTAAAATTCATTTAATAAATGTTTCGCTTAGTAACAGAAATTTTGTGGGATCAATTGTGGTTGTAAGTTGAGGACTACATGTATTTAGTTACTTGGCTGCCTTAGAGAAAATAGACATTCTTTACACTGAGATCTGCTGTATCAATAAAGCTGCAAAATAATGGTCTATCTATCATGTACATTAAGATATGATCAACCTCATGGTTGAAGGCCTTCTTTGTTTTGTGGCAAATCTTCTGGATCTCTGCTCACTGAGATCCACTACTTGAATGGGCAAAAACATTCCCCTATTCCTAAATACAACATACAGGCACAATACAAATACAACTGACACAGGACATTGCTTTCTGCCACATCAAACTCTTGCCTAGTCATCCCAGAAGTGTCCACTCTAGTCCCAGTTCTTAAATTCCTCCCACAAAATTTGTTTCCTGATTCTTTGATTCTGAGTTGCTGGAAACTGCAATGAGATTATTATTTTTTTAGTGAAAAGAACGCATTCTCTTCCTGTCTAAGAAATCTAATCGGGACATGCCTATTGATGGTTTTAAGGTCAACAGCCCATTTAACAGTGCCCATTTATCAGTTTCAGCTGACAGAGTGTATTATTATCTTTTATTGAACACACTGTAATAAAAATCCTACGAGGTACGTATTCTTTGGTCAACTATATCCATGAGTAACCTAAGCAGTTCAGTGAGCCTAGAGCAGAAGTGTGACTAGGCACTATATATAGTATTCAAGCAAGCTTACAAACGATTAAGCTGAAAGGATGGTTATAAACCATAACAGCTAAAAGAACTTTTGAGGACTGACAGAAATGGAAAGTTCAGAGAGCAGTTCCTGATGGAAAAATCAGAGCAACCAATCACATGGCAAATAAAAAAAGTAGTCAGAGCCTTAAAATAATTCAAAAATCTTAAATCAGGAATTGTAGGATAGCATAACTTCCTAAATGCTGATTATATATTCAACGGTAAAAAAAAATGTGTATTTCTAAGTACAATATAATACAGAGATAATCTACAATATTTCTGAAGTACCGGTGGTCCAAAAGATCCAAGAAGGTCAAGAAAAGAGGCAAATGGTTTATTACAGTCCACGGGTATTATCCATGTACTTATTTCCTGAGGGGGGTGTTATTCATTTTCAGAATAACCATCTACAGTTGGTTCAACTGAGAAACAGTAAGTGGTTCAGAGCCTGCTGTTCTCAGGCAAATGGCTGCTAATAGTTGTTTTTAGAGGATATAGTCTTGTATTGCTCGTTTTATTGATGGTATTTTTATTGACCAATAATTGAAATAAACTCTTGTCTTTCTGTCAACGTTCTCAATAGTCAAATGAAAATTTCAATCATGTTTTCCTTATCTGAATTCAACATCTTCACATCTTACTACACCCCCAGATTAGAAGTAGAATATTTGCAAGTCTTTCTCGGAAGTATAATCCAACATTAATTCCAGGATTTGAAAGTCTGATTGTACTGTTTAACTTGGAACTATAGCAGATCCAAGTAATTAAGGTCTCTGACATGATTATATGAAGCACTTTGGAAGGACAGAAAAGTGATAATAGTCCTGGAGGTGGGGGGGGGGAGTTTTTCTGGCTTTAGATTCTTGGTAAATGACCTTGTATTTTGAACCTAAATCAAAGAGGCAAATATGGCTAAGAAATTATTCTTATGAGATAGATAGATGATAGATAGATAGATAGATAGATAGATAGATAGATAGATAGATAGATAGATAGATAGATTATTTATTATTAGTTTATTAGTTTGATTTATATGCTGCCCTTCTCCGGAGACTCAGGGCGGTTTACAATGCATTAAGCAATAGCCTTCATACTTTTGTATATACCTGCTTAGTAGGGCTTTTTTTGGCCCCCCTAAATGGTGTTCTATAGATAGATAGATAGATAGATAGATAGATAGATAGATAGATAGATAGATAGATAGATGAATCACAACCAAACCCTACTGAGGATGTCTGTCTGCAAATCTACAATCACTGAGCTTGCTGAAGTTATTTTAAGGGAAGACCATGTCAAAGATCACATAGAGCCATCTAAAATGCTCAAGAATAATATGTTCAATCCCCAAAAAAATCTTCCATACTATCATATTAATAGTAGAAAATAGTATAAAATAATGACCATGTTCACCTGTGATGCTAAAACACCTGATTTCCAGTTAAAACATATTATTTCCTATTTTTAAAAGGTACAGATGGGATAAGCCTCCTATTGACAGAGAAAGATCTGAGAACTACATTACCAAGATATTGTTAAAATCTGATTCTGCGTTCCGAACACTACCAATCTCATACACATCAGCAGACAGAAGGCTCCATAAAATAAGAGACAAACATATGGAGAATCATCACATAAAGTGCTACTACGTGGAAGAGCTTGCTGGCAGCTTACACCAAGGAGCTCTAATGTTTGATCGAATTAAACAAATAAAACAAAACAGCAAGAGGGAAGATAAGCAATAGACAGACAGTCATTAAAGATTCTGTGAACATGGCCAAAAATGTAAATTGCTTTAAAAAAAAAAGTATATACTTTTTTAATGCTCAGATCTGATTCTTAATCATACAATTTCAGTTGAAAGTTCCTGCTTTGCCTTCAGCTTTAATTGAAGGAGCCTGTGAAGTTTTCTCTTACAGGGCAATTAGGAACAATTAAGGTGGGTTAAAAGATAGGGTTTACCAAGTTACAGTATTGGATGAAACAAAGAAAATATTTATACTATGAACCAAGAATTTTCTTAAGCTTAAGAAATGAAACACGGAGCAGAGGGAGAAAAACAAACTGACATTTTTTCAGAGTTTAGATGTATTTTGGAAGGGTCACAAACACCCCCTCCGCCCGATAGCTCATAAACAAGCAATCTCCAAAAGGCACTCTTGTTCAGCGTGACTCTCAAAGTCTTCTTAGATACTTCCCTATTGTTTTCTTGGCAGCTTTATGGAAGTGCTTTGCCACTGTCAGGGTTGTTTTTTAAACTTTATATTCTAGTCTGTATCCTTTGGAGGTCTTTATAAACATTAACTAACTACATCTAATTTTCCTTAGCCTTTTCAGAGTGGCCAAGTTCAGCTAGGGCTGTCATCTAAAGGTAAAGTTAAAGGTTCCCCTCGCACATATGTGCTAGTCGCTCCTGACTCTAGGGGGCAATGCACATCTCAGTTTCAAAGCCAAAGAGCCAACGCTGTCCAAAGACGTCTCCATGGTTATGTAGCCGGCATGACTAAACGCCAAAGACGCACAGAACGCTGTTACCTTCCCACCAAAGGTGGTCCCTATTTTTCTACTTGCATTTTTTATGTGCTTTCGAACTGCTAGGTTGGCAGAAGCTGGGACAAGTAACGGGAGCTCACCCCGTTACGCGGCACTAGAGATTCGAACCACTGAACTGCCAACCTTTCGATCAATAAGCTCAGCATCCACTGAGCCACTGCATCCCTTTTTAGGGATATCATCTAGCAGGAGCTAATTTTAAGCTAAGTGTTTAAAAGGAAATTAAAGCTACAAAGGAAACCTGATAATAGTAAATTTAATGACTATTAATGCAACATAAAAGTCACAAGTTATGTGAAAATCAATAATGTGATTCACTGAATGAAAGATGAACTGTTTTTCTGGTCTTTAGAGGCAACAAAAATACCTATTGGTGGATTGGAAGCCACATATAAAAACATCTGCTAAGTGAGAGGCAGACAAGCTCATACACAGACCTCTTCTCCTTCATTTCTTGTCAGCTGCACAGTACAGGTAGAGAATTCCCATTTTTTATTTTTTTTAATTAATTCATATCTTTTTGGATTGGGAACTGAACTACAGTACCTCCCCACTCCCATGTTATTTTCTGAGCAAAAACTGAATTCAAAATTGTTCTGTGCCTAAATCAGGGTTGTCAAACTCCCAGCCTGCGGGCCGGATGCGTCACACACTGGCCATGGCCACGCCCATTTTAGCGTAGGGGGAAAAAGTCCCAATACGTCACAGGACGCCGCTGTGACAACGTGAGTTTGACACCTTTGGCCTAGATAGTCTAGACCAGGAGTGTCAAACTCGATTTCATTGAGGGCCATATCAGGGTTGTGTTTAACCTTGGGGGGCCAGGGGTGTGTGGCCAGCCTAACGTCTCTCATGTCAGGGCGCCTATGGTGGCCCGAGCGCTCTGCCAGTGAAAACATAGCTTGGGAGGGCTGTGTACAGCCCTCCCGAGCTCCTTTTTCACTGGCAGAGGATTGCAGGAGGCCAGCACAGCTGAAAACAGAGTTTTTCCAGCAATTTACCTCTTTGCAGCAAGCAGCAGAGCCTGCGCAAAACAGCTGAGAGCAAATCAGCTGAGTCAGGAGGCAGATCCAATCAACTTGTACTAATTAGGCTGTGCTGAAGCTGAAAGGAGCTGTTTTTTCCTTGCTGTTTGCTTGCAAGGAGGTAACTGCTGCAAAGCATAGGCCAAAGGGTGGGGGCCAGTGGGTGGGCAGGGCTACATTCGGTGCATAAAACACACCTAAATTTTCACCCCCTTTTGGGGGGGGAAAGGTGCGATTTATACTCCGAAAAATACGGTAACTCTGCTTGCAGAACCACCAAGAGTCAACACTCATTATTCATTTTCCAAGTTTGTCCAATTCAGTAACTGCCAAATCAGGGAAACAAAAGGAGGAAGGTAGAATGCAAGCTTGTGCCTAAACCCCCTTTTTAGAGGATCCTGGAGATAAATTTTGAGCTTTCTGGTGGAAAGGAAACACTATTGTCTTTCCCTCTCTACTCCAGACTGTTAGCCTTCTCCAATAAGGAAGTGCCCATAAGGTCAAAAATACTCAACCAGGAGGAATGTCAAAATAAATACTAAGCCAGTCAGTCAGGAAATTGCTATCAACCACCTCCAAGAAGATCTGCCTTATTTTTACCCCACAAAATGCAGTGAACTGACCAAACCAACTAAAAACATTTCAGCAACAACTATTTATTAATTTGGAGAGCATATCCATGTACAGTAACAGCCAACGTTATTCTTAGTGTTTTGAAATATATTCTTTGGAGTTAAAATTAGAAATGACAAGTCCGAGGTAACTTTTAAAATTGGTGTGGCAAGAGTTGTAAATTATCTCCACTTCACCAGAAGGCATTCCAGAAATTTGGTAATAATTCTTTCACTACTGTTTTTCCACTCCAAATAGATGGAGCCATCACATTATGGATTTTATGAGAAAGAATTGTGGCAATAAACACAGTAACTATATAAAATGTTTGTTCCAGATAGTTTTCAGCAGTCCAAGGTTCATTAGAAGTTAAACAGGTTCACTTTATGTTTATATACAGTATGAAATTATGTGAATAGAGAAATTTATACTTGGGATCAACTCTAATGGATATTCATAGGGCTTCATTGAAGTGTTACCAACTACCAAAAAAAGGCACACATTTGGCCATGGTAAAAAGACTACAAAGCAGCTGGAAGACCCCCTTAATGACCTTTTGCCAACGGGCTGACAAGGACAACTAGAGCGATTGTGACTTTTCACAGATAGAAGAAGAGAGGTGAATATGCAAGAGGCAATGTGTCAGCCGGGAGCAGGGAGTGGTAGGAAGCTAGGATTGTATTTCCTGTCAAACTAACTCCTATTTAACCCCTACCTCCAATTCACAATAAAAACCAAAACATTACTACGTCACTTCTCTTAAGGCACCAATATGGACTAGCAAAGCAATTGAAATAGAAATTGAAGATGGGTTTGGCCCCCATGCAAAAAAATGCATCAATTTTCATGTGGCTTCTCAGAATAGATTATATAGGAATGGAGAAAAACAGAAGCATAATGTCTTAAGAAAAGAACAGGCTGAACTCTTCTACATGCAGAGAATAAATTCTGGACCGCTCCTTTTTATGGCTGAAGGCTGTCTCACTACTGACTAATGGAGTGGAAAAGCAGAGTCTTTGGCTTAGGTATCAAAACAGCTATGAAGTCCATCTGAACGGTTTCCTTCAAAGTTATGCTAGGGCAGACATTCCTCATCTTTAGGGCTATTGCCATTGGTTGAAGGACTATGTTTTTCTGTATTTCTCTTACTACCTGTTTCAACTTTTTAAAACTCACTTTGGATCTCTCTATTATAGCACTTTAATGGCCAACTAAATCTACATCTTCTTTGGCTCTGAGAAACTATATTGTGGAACTCCTTAGCCAGGATGTTTTAATGTAATTAAAAACAAAACAAGAATACACTCTCATAGGAAACAAAATATGAAAAACTAACACGGAAATTCTATCAATAGAATCCAAAAAATCTTATTGCAAAAAATCACAAATCTTTCTGATCCAAGACCTGGAAGAAAAGCTAAGTCTTTAGGTTTTTACAGTGGGCAAGATAGGGCTATCCATATCTCAAGAAATCGTATTCCATAGAGTAGATCCAGCAACAGAGAAGCCACAATGACCAGGTTCCATAAGAAGACACTGTTTAAAAAACAGGATTTGGACCTTGTCAATTGTTACTGAGCAGGCAGACCTGACTGGGAACATGCTGTCTTCCAAATAATCTAGCCCAATCTAGCAATAACGGGTTGTAAAGATGATAACTGGTTTCTTAAATTGCACCTGTAAGAACCAATGTAGCTCATAGAGATGGCAATGGGGCATGCTAAGGTGGCAATAGGACCTGCACCAGCAATTGTGTTACTGGATACAGGACCAGGTTCAGCTTTCATGTGATCTTCAAAGGCAATCCCAAATAGAGTTATCTGAATCAGGGGGTCTCCAACCTTGGCAACTTTAAGACTTGCGGGCTTCAACTCCCAGAATTCCTCAGCCAGCTTTGCTTAAAGTAACCAAGGTTGGAGATCTCTAATCTGAATAACACCAGACAAAGGGTGACCAAGGCATGAGTGACTCCAAGGCCCATTGCTACAGAAAAGAGTACAAGATGGATTTCTGCAAAGAACACAGCCACTACCTGTTCTTCAACCAGGGCCTATAAGTCTAAGAAGACAAGTGGATTAGCCATCGGCTCTATCTGGGAATGCATATTAGAACTAGAGAAAGAAAAGCTCCAGATACAGAGGTCTCAAACTGTTTTGTCCTCCTGGAGTTGACTGACTTCCATAACAGACCTTGAAAGCCTCCCTAAATACTCTCTGAAAGCCAGTGTAATTCATCAAGTGCTTGGAAAGAATCAATCTATGGGTTCTTCCATCCTATGGTGGGGAACTGGTATAGAGGAATTCAACAATGACTGGGCAAGTACTCGCTTAGTTTGGGAGAAAGGAGTGATACAAAACTCCTGGATGAATTTAACATAAGTCACTCACCTAGGATCACAACTGATGCCACACTTGAAATGTAAGTAGACCCAATCCTGAGAAGGGAATTCCACCCTCCATGCCCAACCAGGCATCAATAGTACATGCTAGATTGATTTTCTCATTGATATGATCATGAATGAGAAATGCCTAATTACCAGCTGATCTGTAACAAGATTAATTAGGGCAGATTTCAAAATGGAATTTGTAGATACTTAATCCTAAGTGTTTTCCTGATAGATCACTCCAAAATCTATCTTTTAAAGTAACAAGGAAGCAAACGAAATCTCTGTTCACACATTTAATTTTGAACATGAGGATTCACATGATCATTTAATGGAAACCAAAGTATATCAAGATATATTCTGAATGATGAGAAGTGATGGGCACTTGTTAAAACTAAACAAGTCATCAATGAAGAAATCTTGCCAAGTAGAGATCTTATATATCTTTGTCTAGGATTTATGGTGGTTTTTTTTTTTTAACTGCTTGAATATTTTGTTATCTCCAGTGCTCCCATGAATATTGTTGCAGCCAGTTAGTAAAACACAAAATGATTTGTTTTTTATTGCTACACACAATACATACAATAACATACAATAACCGAAAGGGTATGCAACCCTTTGAAGAAAAGGGACAAGGTGACTGTAAAGGAAAGAAAATAAGGTAAACTTTTTAAATAAAGGAATAAAAGTTAAGGTTTAATTTATGTCAGTTTCATGTCTTCAACTTTTTCAGCGGGTCATCCAAAGGAAATTTAAAAAGCAAGGGAAGTCAGTTGAACAATGCCTTGCTTGGAGGAGGGGAAATCTGTCAGACCTGGTAGATGGTAATAAAGATATATTCTTGTTAGTGTGGATGTTTTTTTACACAGTAAAACGTAGGCCATCTGTGCCACCCTGTCTCTCCCGAGGTGAAGTTAAGCCACCGAGGGACTAAAGATAGCTCAGTGATTATATGTTTGCTGGGGAGCAGAGTATGAAATGTTGGCCAGCAAGCTAAATGCAAGTGCTCCAACAGCTTATGTGGACTTCTCTAAAATCCAAAATGCGCCAGTATCCACATCCTTAACAGTGCATGACTCTTCTTTCCCAAGTCTCAATTATCCATCACAAATCGTCCACCTTTTGAATTTTTTATAAAGTTGTTTTAGAATTTTAAAATGTTTAATCCTAAATTATTCTGATTTTAATGTTTTATTAAATTCTACGCTTCCCAGAGCCTCTCTCCAAGAGAGATGAGATGGGTGATTAGGAAGTATGAAATATAAATAAATACCTATATACATACTTTGGTACCTTGGTACTCAACTGCTTTGAAACTCATTGAATTTGGTACTCAATGCATTTTGAGGTGAACATTTTGTCTTGATGTCTGGGACAAACACGCTAGAACTTGTCAGTGTCGGCTGCCTAGTGGCTCAGTAAATTATTTCTTATGGGAAAAATTTGTTCGATACGTTTTCAGTACTCATTGCGCCTCCCAAAACCAATTAACGATGAGTATCGAGGCATCATTGTACTGCAATCGGGAAAAATCTGCCTCTACAGCACCTGAGAATTCTCTTATTACAGCTTCTTGATATTGAATGCTAGGTAATCCTTGAAATAGGTTGCAATTACTTGATTTCTCTCCCGGACAGCACACAAATTTATGGTTTCTACTTCTAAGTTTGGCATTGTGTATCCCAATACTCTAGCTGAGCCATGTCTCTTTTTTCCCAAGCAAATTGTAGTGGACTGGTTAATGTAGTCAGGTAATGTCTATCAACGGAAGTTAATTCTTAAAATTGCTCCTGGAAGCCAAACCTTTCTGGAATGTTATGAACACAAAGACAACAATGTTGAAGACAGTGTGTTATGACCCAGGTGGTCACAGTTAGGCAAGCCTCCAGAGAGTTCTTTATTTCTCTTGGGAATGGTTAAACAAATGACCCTCCGACGACCAGTAAAACTCCGTCCTCAGTCCCCCAAACAACAGTTCATAGATTACCCAGCTAGGCCACAAGGCCCAGGCATAAGACAAGGATAGTTTCGAAGACAGTCTTCAAAGCTAGGACAAGACAAGAACAGTCCTCAAAGTAAGGCAGAAGCAGTCTTCACAGCAAGGCAAAAGGTCTGAGTCAAAGCTAGGAGAGTATAACCTGAAAACAAACACTTGTTCCTGGCAAAAACCCCTCCTCACGATGTCTCCCTAAGGTGAGCTTTGTGAGAAGGGGAAGGGCAGCCTCCTTCCAAGTAGACAAGCCAACCTGCGCTGACTCCTTCTCCTCTCCATTCTCCGCACTCGGGGATCAGGTGGAGGAGGCAGTTGCTCGTCTCAGGAGCTCTTCTGCTCTGCTGCCTGCCCTTTCCCTCTCCTCCCTCCTCACTTGGTCATCCTGCACCCGTTCTTCCTCCCAGGACCCAGGACTGCCTTGTCCTCCTTCTCAGATCGTTCTTCCTGGACCATAGGGACTGCGCCATCCCACTCCATTGGTCCCGGCTTCATCTCCTCCTCCTCGGACCCAGGCTCTGATGGGGCCATGATACTGTGGCTGGATGAGTTTGGGGTATATATGGATAACAGAAAGTGCTGTTCTTTGGAATCATACTGAAAAACAATGCCAACTGGCGGCCCCCAGGAGGAGAGCCTTCTCTGTGGGGGCACCTACTATCTGGAACGAGCTCCCCCCAGAGATACGGAGGATCCCAGATCTGCGCACCTTCCGCCGCGCTTTAAAGACCTTATTATTTCACCAGGCAGGCCTGGCCTAATTTTCTCCCTCTTTTATAAAAGATTTTTAATTTTTAAATATTTTTAGTATTTTATACATTCAATTTTAAAATTGTTTTTAAAAAGTTTGGGGTTTTAAATTTGTCGGGGCCAAAATTATTTAATTTGATTTTATTCTACTTTTAAATTTTGTATGTATGTGTTTTATTGTTTGGCTGTGCACCGCCCTGAGTCCTTCGGGAGTAGGGCGGTATAGAAATCAAATCAAATAAATAAATAAATAAATAAATAAAAAAGATATGGGAGCTGTACTTTAAAAGCATCTGAGATACAATCAGATACGATAGTAGAAAAACTAACCTTTCCAAATAGTAAAGTATGCCTTCAGCTAAGCTCAAGTAGTATACATCTACACGAACCAAATATTGAAAGAATTTAAGAATATTTCTTGCCAAAGATACCAACAAGATAATTAACAAGATTTTTTAATGTTTTTAATTCTTAAATGTTAGTTCTTAAATATTTTTATTTTAAATGCATTGTGAGCTGCCCTGAGTCTTCGGAGAGGGGCGGCATACAAATTGAATGAATGAATGAATGAATGAATGAATGAATGAATAAATAAATAAATAAATAAATAAGTCTACCCTAGAATTTTCCTCTGATGGGGGAAATAGGTGAATCATTGTAAGAGAAAAACCCATTTCTTATCTGATGCTCATCAGATATATTCTACTGGATGATGGCTTCTGATGATGGGAACGGTGCTCCAACATCTATGGACAGTGCTAGATTGACAAGGCTGTTGAAGCAGCAGGGCAATGGCTGGCTTACAATTTGTCAAGCCAAACTATTGTTTTCTATATTTACTTAAAACATTACTAGGCTAATATAAAATTCCATAGCAGGCTGCATGCAGTACTGCATACATTGTATTAGGAGTCTTGTATAAACTAACAGCCAGTTGCTGTAATGAAAGGCAACAACTAAAAATTCCAAATTGCAATGTGAAATTACAAAGTCCCACTTTGAAGATATACAAATGGAAATGAGTTCAGAAATAATGTTTTAACTTAATGCTGCATTACGTTAATGCTACTTTATTTATGTAATGCAAAGTTTTAGAGTGAACATTTCCAAATAAGACCTGGACAGTTGGTTTGAGAATTCAATAATGGGTTACAGGCCACAGGTTTGAAGTCAGGAGTAGTCTGGTAGCACTTTTTCCAACTAACTCATTAAAAGGCAGCAGCTTTCATGAACTGCAGCTCACTTTATAAGGTGAAGTGAGACTAGACTGATGTAGAATTTCATTTGGAATGCTTCATAAACACATCTTTTAATAACATTTGTCAATTGGAAAGTGTGCTATTTGATTCCTTCTCACTTTTTTTGCTACCATAAATGACCAAAGCTCTCCTCCCACAAAGCCATTTGTTTGAAAGCTAAGAAAGTGTTATCAATTAGCAAAAATTATGGTTTAGAGACCCACTTTAAGCAAACAGGCGTGCCGGTTTAATCAGGATGCCAAATTACAATGAGATGTCCTCAACACCGGATCTGAATCGACGTACACTCAACAGATACTAAGGTATGGAGTAAACAAGGTTAGATAACAGCAGATTATTTTCTCTTGAGCAAAGGTTATAAGGACTGTGAATCTCTCTATTAAATCCCTATTTTCCTTCCTATTTATCTCCACTATTAACTGATAGCAAGGATTATAAATTATAAACTTTCATGGAGTTTATATAAAGCAAAGATTAAATAAAAGTGCATAAAGCCACAGAACAGCATGTTACTTTCTATGTAGCATCCAAATTTAAATTTGGCTTATATGTGTATGCTTTGTCGGAACAAGAGCCAGCAATAGGGATGTGTAATATATAATGAATATATATTCATTCATTATATATTACACATTACAGGTAGGTAAGTAGGTAGGTAGGTAGGTAGGTAGGCAGATAGAGAGAGAGAGAGAGATGAGAGAGATAATAGATATAGATGAGAGAGAGAGAGATATGAGAGATGATAGATGTAAATGTAGATGAGATAGATAGAGATGAGATAGATTAGATGAGATAGATAGATAGATAGATAGATAGATAGATAGATAGATAGATAGATAGATCTCTGAATATATAGATTGAGCAACGTGGAAATGTGCAGAACCGTTTCGCTTAATTTACTTCATAATACATCCAGAAAAGGCTAAAGGAAGAAGGCAGGACAAAAAGCAGTGAAAAGCAAACACTCAACCCTAAATTAAAATTATGCTTGATGAATCCCAAACAAAAAAGTAAATTTGGTGAGGAGGGCAGAATAGAGAACAGACTCTCTCCCAGGGTAGATTTGATTTAAATCGAGTCAATTTAAATCATGATTTAACTCACTAGTAAAAAGACTTGATTTAAATCAACTCGATTTAAATCATAATTTTTAAAGAGCAACTGTCATCTCTGCTACTCCTTTGACCTGCTGTTGACTCACCGATAGTCCCAGTATTGCAGAATATACAGCCTTGTGCTACATAACTAAGCTCCATTTCATGCTGAATAAACTAAATTATTTATGTATCTTAAATAGAAAACTATCTTACCCCAAAAGTTTTTTATTAAAATAAATTCAATAAAAATAAAAAAAATCTGATTTAAATCAAAAAATCTGATTTAAATCAAAAAAATCCGATTTAAATAAAAAAAATCCAATTTTTTTTATTTTTTTAAAAAAATCATTGATTTTTATCCACCCTGCTCTCTCCTCATCCTCCCTATTTTTATATATTGGTACAAGGGCAGCATTCAGGGCCAGGTTTGTGAACACGATGGCCAAAGCTTCTGCTTTGGCAAAATTCATTCTATTTCTGGGCAGCCAAATCCTATCTGAAAATTCTTGGCAGAGATAAAAGGAAAACCGGCTCATTAGCTCTCTGCTAATGTTGCTCTTGCTTTCCGCCTGCTCTTGTGCTCTGCCCTCGGTTACCTAGATTCTGTATTGATCCATTGAACCCTGGCCTTGGGAGAGATAAATTTTAACCCAGTGCAAATCCAGATTCTGTGCTTCTAGTCTTACAAGAGCTGGTCTCATGCATGGCATTCTCCAGGCAAGAGCCCAGATTTCTTTTCACCCTAAGGCAAGTTTTGCTAGTGCAGGGAAATCAGAGATAAATATAGTAGCTGGACCTGTTTACACAATGGAAATAAAACTCAGGTCTATTTTAGTTCTGTGCCTTTCTGCCAGTGTGGCTGTGTCTTACAACAATCTTTGTATTAAACCCTTCTAGTGTTACCTGTTTATTACTATAGATCAGGGTTTCTCCATCTAGACAGCTTGAAGATGCGTGGATTTCAACTCTTAGAATTCACCAGCCAACATGGTTGACTGAGGAATTCTGGGAGTTGAAGTCCACGCATTTTCAAGCTGCCAAGATTGAGAAACCCTGATCTATAGTAATGAACAGGTAACATTAGAACTAGTGACTCCCATTGTCCTGCTACCAGGAATTGTAGTTCAACAATCCTGAATAGATGTAGAATAGAAGAGAACTGAACAGAATAGAATAGATCTAAGACATGGAATGGACTTCATAGATTATTTCAGTGTTTTGTCCAGGGTAAGACATGTGCTTAAATTAAATTAAATCTATTAAAGTTTATAAAATTATTCATGCTTTTGGGAACTAGTTCTGTCTTCCAAGATCTTTATCTCTCACCCACTCTATCTCATGCTGCCAGCCAATGAGTCCCCCTCTTTTGATCATCTAGACTGAGCAAAAGGTACTTTCCAGAGATTTGAAAACCTAGGCGGAATCATAGCAGAAAACATGTCTTTCCCAACAATACTGTTCCAAGTTGTCCAAGATTTGTAGGACATTGCCAGCACTTTAACAGAATAACAGAGTTGGAAGGGGCCTTGGAGGTCTTCTAGTCCAACCCCCTTGCATAAGAAGGAAACCTTATACCATTTCAGATAAATGGTTGTCTAATCTCTTCTTAAAAACCTCTAATGTTGGAAGCGCCCACATCTTCTACAGGCCTATCCTTTGAATTATTCTCAATGAAATTATTGTACCAGGCAAATTACATGCCCCCTACAACCAATCCATCCTACAGGTCTCAATGAATAGTTCCATTCAATGCAGAATTCTGAATGGGTTTAACTCTCTGAGAACTCTTAAAGCATGCCCACCACCTCCTAGAATTCACTGTAGCAGATTAGGAACATGTCAACATATCTCCATTAATAGGGTATGCTCGTCTAATATCAGCAGGCAGATATATCTAAGTGTTTCTCTAAAATCATAATATCCAAGCTCAGAGTTAAGATTTGAGAACAGACCCAGCTGTAAAAAAAAGAATCATGAGAACTGCACCATCATCCACTGAAGATCAATTCTCTATTTCTTGAGTGAGTTTACAATTAATGATCATCTCTGTCTTATTTGGATATGAGTTGTTTTAATTTCTTGCTGGAATTGGGTATGTCTAGTTTTATTAAAAGATGGACTAGGGGTCATATGATAGCAGGGTTCCAATATCTAAGCGTTTTCCACAAAGAAGAGGGAGTCTTCCAAAGCACCTGAAGGCAGGACAAGAAGCAATGGATGGAAACTAATCAAGGAGAGAAGCGACCTAGAACTAAGAAGAAATTTCCTGACAGTTAGAACAATTAATCAGTGGAACAACTTGCCTCCAGAAGTTGTGAATGCTCCAACACTGGAAGTTTTTAAGAAGAAATTAGACAACCATTTGTCTGAAATAGTATAGGGCTTCCTGCCTGAGCATGGGGTTGGACTAGAAGACCTCCAAGGTCCCTTCCAACTCTGTTACTCTGTTAATTTCATCCACTCCATTACCAACATCAGGCTCTAACATAGAAGATATTTGTTACTCTAATATACCACTTTTTTTTCTAGGATTTCAAGACAGAGTACTTTGAGGGTCCCTCTTTATTTTATATCCTCACAACAATCATCTTATGAGGTAGGTTAGGCCGAGAGAGAATAATTAACTCAAAGCCAGTTAATGAGATCTTTGGCTATATGGGGACTTGAATCTTCAATTTCTGGTCCAAGGCCAATACATTAACCCTACACAATATTGTTCCTGGACAACTTTCATGAATTTAAAAGGATAGAAGAAAGAGAGAGGAAAATAATGCTTTTATTTTGCAACGTATATAGGAGGGAAGACTATCTTGACAGCATTGTTTCTTGCAACTGTTATGTGGTATGAGATAGCATCAGTGGTGGGATTCAACCGGTTCACACCACTTCCGCAGAACCAGTTGTTAAATTGCTGGCTGGCCCCACCCCACCCCTTCCTTTCCTCCCCTTCCAGAAGTCATCCTGTGGCCCGTTTTTGCTCCCAGGAGGCTGCAGGGAGGCCTACTAGGCCCAAAATGGGGTGCAGGGGGCTGGCACCACCACCCCCGCGACTCATTTTTTGCTCCCAGGAGGGTGCAGGTGGCTGAGTGCTGCCTATCATACCCCCTGAGCACACCCCACCATGGCCACACCCACCCGGCCAGTCATTAGGTTGTTAAATTATTTGAATCCCACCACTGGATAGCATCCATTTTGATGTACAAAAGGTTAAATACTAAGACTAGGGTGCAAGATTATTGTAAAAAAAAAGGTAAAAAATGTAATAACACATGTCACTAATTGTTCAAATTTAAAATCTCTTCAAGGTGAAACAAACATTCACTTGTTTTCTGCAGAGTGGTTCTATTATTAATTTTGACAGAACAAAAAAAAATGCTGGTTAGATTTCCTACTTTTTCATCTCGAAATCTGTGTAGACTTTCAGACAAGAAAAAAAAATCCTTGGAAACCAATATATTGAATTGTTTAACATTGCTTTTGACATGAGACAAAGAATGAAAGAAGAGCTGAGAGACGTTTTCAGGCCAAAGCATACATGCACTGAAAGTTTCTTGGACAACATAGAGCTCCTACAACATCTGATGTCCATCCTGCACATATCTGAAATTCTTCAAGTTATCCCACAATAAGTGCAGTTATTATTCATTTATTTGTCTGATTTATATACTACCTTCTGTCCAAGAATTGAAACAACTCTATCAGCTGCTAGCAGCATGGCAGCCAACAGCAAGAATATGTGGAATTTGTGATATAAATTATTAAGAGGTCATGAACATTCTGTAAAATGCCATAAAACAGAACCCTAATCTGTCTGGGGTTTGGATCCACTGACTTCCACTAGCAAAATAAGTATTCCATCCATGAAGACAGATTGTTTAAAATGTATACGGTTACTTTAAAACTATGTTGGAAATATGGAAATCGTGAAGGTTCGTTTTATCATGCCTGAGGGAGTTTTAAAGAAGCCAGAAATTTCTGGGTTCAGATATATATATATATATATATATACATACATACATATATATATATACATACATACATACACACACACACACATATATATACATATACATACATACATATATATATATATATATACATACACACAGTAAAAAGATACAAAGGCTGTTAAAAATCAGTTTTCAACTGAAACCAGATTTTTTTTCTTGCTGGGGTTAATGGACAGTCAATTAAAAAAAAACCCATGGAAGACTATATATAATTACTGTTATGAAACTACTATATATGTAGTCGCGCGCTTAAGACTTTCCTATTCCATCAAGCTGGCTTGGCCTAAATCTTCTCCCCTTTTTAAATGTAAATTTTTAAATGTAAATTTTAATTTGTTTTAAATTATGGGGTATTTTAAATTCAGCCAAATTATTTAATTTGTTTTTAATTCATTTTAAATTTTTGTATCTATGTGTTTTATCTCGTGGCTGTTCACCGCCCTGAGTCCTTCGGGAGAAGGGCGGTATAGAAATTTAATAAAATAAATAAATAAGTAAGTAAGTAAGTAAGTAAGTAAAAATGGAAAAACCCTGAAATCCTTGCACTAGAGAACAGATTGATGAAAACGACAAACTAGCCAAGATGGCAAAATTAAACTTGTTTGGTTAGGGAAAAATCGATAACCACATTTATCAGTGACTGGAAACTCTTATGGATTTTTAACAAGGAGAAAAATGAACTTATGATTTATGGATTTGAAGATTAGAAAGGATACTTATGGAAAGGAGATTACTGAGCCAGAGAGTAAAATATAAATGCATTTATAACCTTACAATGTTAAAAAGATTGGAAGCTGCTTCTTTATCTTTTTTGTTCTTTTCTTTCTTTTCTATTTCTTTTTATGTTCTTTTTTACTTTTTTACTATATTTTCTTATTTTATTTTCTAATACTTGTATTGTTTTTATCTTTTTAAATATTTCTTCAATAAAATTATATTTTAAAAATTATTTGGTATTTCATAGTCTTGAAAAGATGAAGAAATACTTTGGGTATGGTATATCTGTAATACATGAGAAAGAGAAGGGCTAATGGCCAGGAGAAGATCAGATAATTTAGGTCAGGGGTGCTGGCTGAGGAATTCTGGGAGTTGAAGTCCGCAAGTCTTAAAATTGCCAAGATTGGACACTCCTGTATTAGATAGACATGCCTAGTGCAGCCAGTAAGGTGATCAAGTTCATCAATGCCAGAGGGATAACTTGAGAGTGTTTCTTGCAATGATAGAGTACCAAGAATGAAGAATAACCATGGACCTTACAGTCTTGTAGAACATTTGATTCTTGATATAAAACCAGGATGATTACTCAAAATAGCCCACAATACTTGAAGTGCAATATATAATTATTGCACTTCAATATATAATTATTCAATTATACAATATATAATTATTCAAAGGCTAGAAAGCTGTTGAGAGCACTGTGGTTTTATTATTTTATTTTATTTAGTTGCATTTCTCTGAGAGGACTAGCCATTATTTCACACAAAATTTAGGGAGTATTGCTCTGCTTTCATAGCATTAGGATAAACTTCAGCTGTAGATAGGCAAATCAGGGTCAACACAAGTATAGAAATGTTTCCAATTTTGCTCTTTTGGGTGAAAACTACTTAAATCTTTATCCATTTTAAGGCAAAATAAGAATCTTAATGGCCTGAAGATAGCTTGACAGAATTTATTTGACTGAAGCTGAATAATCGCTTCACACTTCACTCTTCTTCTACTACCCTCACTAAGGCTCGCATAATTCTACATTATTTTCAATTGACCTGAGTACCAATCTCTAGCTGGGTCAAGGGCCAGGCATTTTATGTGAAAATCCACTCATCTTGTTAAATTGTGTTACTCACTCTGGTAGTTTAGCAAGCTGGAAGAAAAAAATGACATCTCCAACGCAAATTGCAGCTCTTTCATTTCATCCTATACCAGTGATGGCTAACCTTTTTGCCATCGCATGCCAGGAAGGGGAGGGGCGGGGGAGGTTTGCGTGCGTGTGTGCCCACACCCATAATTCTATGTGCCCCGCCCCGTGCATGCGACCCCCGCTCCTGGCACACAATGGCCCAGTAGGCCCGTTTTTCTTTCTCACCTGGCTCCAGATCCTCTCTATGCATCTGGGGAGGGCGAAAACAGCCTTTCCCACTCCCTCGGAGGTCCTCCGGAGGCCTGAAAGGGCCCGTTTTCCAACTTTTGGTTAGACAGGAAGTGACCTTTTTGCTGTCCCCAGCCTCCAGAGACTCCTAGAGAGGCTGAGAGCTGAGCCGGCGTGCCAGGTGACATGATTCCGCATGCCACCTGTGGCACGCATGCCATAGGTTCGCCATCATGGTCCTATACCATTTCCCTTTTCTACTATCACGTGGTTGTTGTTGTTTTTGTTTGAATCACAGCACTTCACATTCCTGAGCAAAATAAGTAGTTTTACATTGTATTTTTCCTTACCTACTTCTTGAATTTATCATTTTAGATCTCTTCCTCCTCCTTTGTATTACTACTAGTGTTGCTATTTCTATATACAGGTAGTTCTCGACTTACAACTATTTATTTAGTGAATGCTTGAAGTTACAATGGCACTGAAAAAAGCAACTTACAACTGCTCCTCACACTTACACCATCACAGCATCTCCACAGTCATGTGATCAAAATTAGGGTGCTAGGCAACCAGCATGTATTTACAATGCTTGCAGCATCCTGAGGTCATGTGATCACCATTTGAGATCTTTCCAGCTGGCTTCCAACAAGCAAAGTCAATGGGGGAAGCCAGAGGCGCTTAATGACCACATGGTTCACTCAACGGCTTCAGTGATTTACTTAACAACATGGCAAAAAGGTCGCAAAATGGAAGTGTAACTCATGTAGCCTTGCTTACCAATGGAAATTCTGGTCTCAATTGTGGTCATAAGTCGAGAACTACCTGTATTTATTCAGGTATGGTCTTGTACAGTATTTAACTGTAAAAATTGTGTTGTAAAAACAAGAGTAGCAGTTGCAAACCATGTTAGAATCAGAGATTGGAAACTGAATGGGAAGAATAGATTACTGGAGATGGCTGTAGCAAACCTGGCAACCACCGTAATCAAAATCCAGACTGTCATGCAACTCCTCAGCCCAGGTTTCCTAGAAAACTGAACACAGCAGTCAGTTACACAAGGGACAATGGATCAAGATTTGTGGTTTCAGAAAAGAATCTTCTGTAAGACTTCAGCTGTTTCCTGATACATAATACTGTGGCAAGTGTGAATAGGATAAAGGACAGTGACGTGGTACGAGAAACAGGTGAAAGCATCTGTACAGCCATGGAGCTCAAAACATCCCTTGCTGAACTTACTATTTTTGCTCTACCCTATTTTATCAGCGCTAAAAGACACCCACTCTTCAGTGCATTGCTAGATAAAAACTAAATTCATACTAATCTTGCTCGCACACAACTGAGTCCCTGAAGAAGCCAGGGCTTTGTTCTTACATGACTGAGATAAAGACGGTGGCCTGTTTGAAAAGATAATGCATATTGATAACTGGAGCGGTCTTAACATGAAAATTGAATATGCCACTTGGCATTAACAAAAAAACATTGCCACAAAGAAAAAAAATAAGCAGAGAGTGATAAAAAGAGTATCTTGTACATTCCAGAGGCATAATCAGCATTCGGGATCTATTTTCACTGTTCCATTGCTCTCTATGAACCGAGAGTAATTTTTAATGGAAATATATACTGTATATTCTTTCAAGCAAGCAAGTTCTTTGCCAACGCAGCCTCAGTTCTCCGTGGCTACAGACCCTCCATATGGAGAATCAAAGAGACAGAAAGGAAATATTTTTCCCTCAAACCATATCCATTTCAACTACGGAGTAGCTTGCTACAGGCTGTGGTGGGAACCAAGAATGTAAGGTTTTAAAATACGTACACTCAGAGTAGCCTATGAATTACAAAAGCATAGGAGGCTGCAATGAATTAATGCAGCCAGAAGTATTTATATGCAGTTTTGTATATTCAGAGCTCTGAAATGTAAAGAATTTGAAAGGCTGCAACTAATCTGTACCCTGATGCAGAATATACAAATAAATGAAATAGCCCGATGATCGCTGGGTTTACTCACTTGGTAATCTTCTGAAAAATACGGAGTATAGGATAAAATATGTCGGATAGCATCACTCCTTGACCTACATGTGTGTGGATAGCTATATACCCTTAACCCCTTCTCTATGTCCCATTGACAGAAGCCAACATGTGGGATTTGGGGCAGGAGGGAAAGGACCACCAACGGCCACAAATAACTAGAGGAATATATTGGTAACATGAGGCAGTAAAAATATCTGTGGGCTGGATAGTTTCATAGCCTAAGGCTGACAGCTAGCACACAATGTAAGTTGTGTGGCCACACTTGCTATGGAGTACGGAAGCCAAAGTCCAACCCATTTGGAGTTTACCAAGTTGGGTAAGTCTGAAATACATCTCTAAACTCCTCCTGTGAATCAGAATAACTGGTCTGGAGAGGTTAACACTTCAGCCTGGATTCCAGAAGGAAAACCATCACTTTGCAATGGTTATATCCTCAAAGATTGGAAATCCTGCTTAACAAAGCCTTTTGTTTCAATCCCTCTCTATCCCTCCCTTTATTTCTTTGGAATCAGGGAAGAGGATGCAACTGTCAAACACACTGGCAGCAATTGCAGGATATGACCCAAACAATTCTAGAAAGAGGAAATGCCACACAGAGTCAGGGAAGTTACAGAGACTATCAGAACTCAACCCAAAGCACCAATTCATTGTTGAATGAAAAAAGAGCCACATTCACCAGAATCCTTTTCAAATTTGTTTCTCTCTATATATATTTTCTTATTATCCTGAGATGGCTTCCTAGAGCAGGGGTCAGCAATCCGCGGCTCTGGAGCCACCTGTGGCTCTTTCACCCCTCTGCTGTGGCTCCCCGTTGCGCAAAATATGTGTCACAACTGCCAAAGTGCAACGCACACCGACACACAATTTATTAAGCTTGTTGACCCTTGGTAGGCTAACCATGGATAAATCCAAGAAAAGAAAAGTTTCAGAAGAAAACAGAATGTTTAATTCAACTATATATGGTAGTTTTATGGCCGCTCAGGAAATAGTCAGGCATGGGAAGAGTTTTGTGGCTCCCGGTATTTTCTTTTCTGTAGAAAACGGGTCCAAATGGCTCTCTGAGTGTTTAAGATTGCCGACCCATGTCCTAGAGGAACAAGAAAAGCTCACCAAAGATGTACTGGCAGGTTTGTAGTAAGCTACTCCCTGGCGACAGAGAATACTTTGCTATGTGAACAATTGGGTTCTGACGATGCTCTACCTGCAAATTTAGGTAGCGGCTACTGTCTACTCTTAAATGAATAAGACTACTTCCCAAAAGCCAACCTTATCCAAAGGCCTGCTCTAGTTCAGAAACCTAACACAATCTGTTTAAAAGTATGGTCAATATCGAATGCAGCGTCAGGAATAAAATTGAGCTTGCTCAGGGTGTTGCTTTTAATTTTCCTTAAAGATAAAAAAAAAAAAATCTAGTGTTACTAGCAAGTGACACAGAAACCACAGCAATATTTACAGGAGAAGAAGAAGTAGAGATGTCAACACTCAGCTAAATGCAGTGTTTCCCAAATATACATTAGCCAGCATCTGTTGTTTTCCCAAAAAGAATGAAGGCATACTCTGATTAGGTGCCTCATTATATTCAGCCATGGGCAGGTGCATACAGTACGAGAACAAGACTCTCTTAAGTAAATGGATCCTGGGTCATAAAATATGTAAGAAACTCCATGCTACTGAAATACTAAAAGCAAATTTACAAAAGGCTGAAGAAGACGTAGCTAGTCCCTATTCACCAGAGCCTCTGATGCTATTATGTTTATTCTTCTGCGTTATTTGATATAAATTATTACTTAATTTAAACTTATATTTGACAATAATATAAAATAGGTGAGCCTAGAAGGTGAAAGAAGACTCTTTCCTATACTTTTTTAATTGTTATGTTTATTAGTTTATAGTATAAAATATAAAAATACAGAAGTGGCTTTCAAGTAGAAAGAAAAGTACTTACCGTATTTTTCGGACTATAAGATGCACCTAGATTTACAGGAGGAAAACAAGAAAAAAAAAGTTTTTGGCCTCTACATATTGCATTTTTGCCCTCCCCAGCTCCTAGAAGCACTCTGCAGTGCTCTGCACATCCTGTTTTTGCCAAAAATGCACCCATGTTTGGCCTGCAGAGTGCTTCTGGGGGCCAGGAAGGGTGAAAACACAATGCGCAGAGGGTTTGGGAGGCCAAAAACAGGCCCGTATTCGGCCTATAAGATGCACTGAAATTTTCACCCACTTTTGTGGGGGGGAAGTGCGTCTTATACTCCGAAAAATATAGTATATTCTTTTTTCTTTGATCAAAATGGTCAATTTAGCCAATCTGCTAACTCCATCAACTTTTGTAATCATTCATCCATGGTGAGAGTTGAAATGTCCTTCCATTTTTGTGTGTAGTCTTGCTGCCATCAACACATATTTATTTATTTATTTATTTATTTATTTATTTATTTATTTATTTATTTATTTATTTATTTATTTTATTCGGTTTATATGCTGCCCTATCTCACAATGGACTCAGGGCGGCTCACAACAATAAAACACAAGCCACAATAAAAATAAAGACTAAAATCTAAAAAATTTAAAATTAACCCATTAAAACCCTTAAAACCCCATCATCAGACCAGGTCAACGGATTTGAAAAGCCAAGTTTTTAATTCCCGGAGGAAGGTGCGAAGGTCAGGCACTAGTCGGAGCTCCAAGGGGAGTTGATTCCAGAGGGTCGGCGCCCCAACCGAGAAGGCTCTACCCCTGGGGACCGCCAGCTGCCACTGTCTAGCCGACGGCACCCTGAGTAGGCCCTCTCTATGGGCGCGAACCGGGCGATGGGATGTTGTTGCTGGCTGTAGGTTGTCTGCCAAATATCCTGGTCCTAAGCCATGTAGGGCTTTATAGGTCAACACCAGCACCTTGAATCTCACCCGGAGGGCAACCAGTAGCCAATGCAAACCGCGCAGGAGGGGTGTAACATGGGAGTATCGGGATTCTCCCATCACAACTCGCGCGGCTGCATTCTGCACCAGCTGAAGCCTCCAAGTGGTCCTCAAGGGCAGCCCCATGTAGAGAGCATTGCAGTAGTCAATCCGTGAGGTGACCACGGATATAAGATCAGAGTTCCAATTTTTCTTCCAAGTCTTTTCCCATTAAGCCCAAAAGAAAAGATTCTTGTCCCTACCAGCTTCTAGCATCCTCCAGTAATCTTCAAGCAAGCAACTAACCAACTAACCAACCCTCCAGTTGCGAAGAGATACTCTCAATCTGGAGCATCATTATCGCTTGATTGTTTGCTCAGAAATCCAAAAGGGAATGGACGTTGCCTTACCTGAACGTCCCTTTTCTGGGCGCTGCGTACACTATCCATCAATGGGTTAACTTCTTCAGCCTTTGGCAATAACTGAGTGAGAGCTCAAATTTCCCTTTCCTGTGGCCCTGCCACGCCCCCAATCCCATGATCCCCCAGTATGAACGAAGTTATAGAAGACCACACCGTGTCAGGTAAGTAACATAACTTTAATAAATTCACTGGAAAGAAACCAACACAGAAAAAGGTTAACTGGGCAGAAGCCAACTAAACGAGGGGAGGGTATGGATAGTGTACGCAGCGCCCAGAAAAGGGACGTTCAGGTAAGGCAACGTCCATTTTCCTGTGCACTGCTCCCACTATCCATCAATGGGATATACCCAAGTTTAAACCCCATGGGTGGGAAGCCGAGTGCCTCCAATGTCCTCCTCTGTCACCACCGACTGCAGCACCCTACGGCCGAAGGACGCTTCTGCAGAGCTGTAGGCGTCTATTCTGTAGTGCCGGATGAAGGGCGTCACCGATGACCAGGTTGCTGCTCTGCAAATGTCTGCCACCGACGCCTGCGTTGCCCAGGCTGCCGATGTGGCCGCGCTGCGGGTGGAGTGTGGGAGGATCCGACCCGGAGGCTGCTTAGAGTCCAACTCATACGCTAAGGTGATGCAGGCCTTGATCCATCTGCTCACCGTAGAAGCTGAAATCTTCAGTCCCATGGAGGCCGAGTTGAATGACACTAGAAGCGCCTCCGTGTGGCGGAAGGCCCCCGTTCTGTTAATGTAGATGCGAGGGCGCGCCGGACGTCGAGGGAATGCCATTGTTTCTCCCTGCTGTTGCGCGGGCTGGGGCAGAAGTCAGGTAGGATGAGTTCCTGAGCGAGGTGGAACCAGGAGTTCACCTTGGGGATGAAGGCCGGGTCCAGCCGCAGGACCACCGAGGAGTCTCTGAAGATGCAGAGGTCCTTCCGGATCGAGAGCGCTGCTAACTCCGAGACTCTCCTGGCTGAGGTGATGGCCAGCAGGAAAGTCACTTTAAGCGATAAGTGTTTGAGGGCAGCTGAGCCTAAGGGCTCAAACGGGGGGCCCATTAATGCTCGGAGGACTAGTGGGATGCCCCAAGACGGGTACCGGTGCACTGTGGGGGGGCGCAGGTTCTTGGCGCCATGGAGAAACCCCCTAATGCACGAGTGATGGGACAGCGCTTGGTAGGGCGGGCATGAGATGACTGTGGACAGAGCCGCTGTCTGGCGTCTTAGAGTCGCAGGCGCCAGTCCCTTCTCCAGTCCTGACTGCAGGAATTCGAGGATGTTCTGTACCGTAGCCGAAGTTGGGTCCTCATGGTGTTGGGAGCACCAGCGGCAGAACGCCTGCCACGAAGCCTCGTAAATGCGAGTCGTTGAGGGCCGTCTGGCGGCCTGGATAGTATTTACTACCCCATCTGAAAGGTTATCCCTTTTCAGGATGACCCTCTCAAACGCCAGACGGTCAATTGTAGCCACTGAGGCTCTGGATGAGTGACTGCCCCTTGGCAGAGTACCACCTGGTGGGGGGGAATATGCCAGGGTTGACCGATGGATAGTGCCACGAGGTCGGCGTACCATGGGCGACGTGGCCAGTTGGGCGCCACTAGCAGCAGGTCGGCTTCCTCGGCCAGCAGTTTCCGGATGAGGCGCGGGAGGAGAGGAATCGGTGGAAAGGCGTAGAGCAGGCCCTTGGGCCACCTGCATCTGAGGGCGTCATGGTCCTCCGCCTGTGCGGATGGGTAGCGAGATATGAAGCGGGTCAGCTGGGCGTTGCTCGGGGTCGCAAAGAGGTCCACCTCCGGCATCCCGAAGCGGGCGCTGAGCTCCCGAAATAGGCGGGGGTGAAGTTGCCACTCCGCTGGGTCTATCAGTTCGCGGCTGAGCCAGTCCGCCCTGATGTTGGTTGCTCCCGAGATATGCTCCGCCTTGATTGACCGCAGGTGGGACTCCGCCCAGGCGAATAGGGCCTCGGACTTGAACATCAGCGCGCAGGATCTCGTGCCCCCTTCCCTGTTGATGTGTGCTTTTGCTGAAATGTTGCCGTGCGGATCAGAACGTGTTGGCCTTGAAGTGCAGTCTGGAATTGGCGTAATGCCAGCCTGATTGCTCGGAGTTCCAGGAGGTTGATGCTGCTGCGTCGTTCGCTCCTGGACCACTGGCCCTGGGCTACCAGATGGTGTAGGTGGGCACCCCATCCCCGCAGACTTGCATCTGTGGTTAGTGTGAGTCTGTCCGGGTCCAGGAATTTGCAGCCCTTGAGGAGAGCGGGAGATCTCCACCACTCGAGGGAAAGACGGACCTGGGATGGGACAGCTACCTTGCGCTTCAGGTTGGTCTTGCCTGCTCTCTGGAAGGGTAGCAGAAACCATTGGAGGGCTCGCGAGTGTCTGCGTGCCCACGGAACAATACCGAAGCAGGATACCATCTTCCCTAGGAGTGATGCTAGCAGAGCCAGGGACGCTCTCCCCCCTTCCGAGACCTGCTGGATCAGGTCGCGAATGCTCCGGATCCTTTCCTGAGAGAGGACCACCTGGCCTTTGACCGAGTCGATCTCCGCCCCCAGGTGCAGGAGGCGAGATGACGGCTGTAGTTGGCTTTTCTCGAAGTTGATGGAAAAGCCGTGGTCTTGGAATGCTCGAAGGACTCTTTCCATATCCTTGGCCGCCTGGCCGCGTGACGACGAGAGGATCAGAATGTCGTCGAGGTAACACAGGAGGCGCACTGGAATGGTGTGGAGTGTGGCCGCCACCACCGCTACTAGCTTGGTGAAGGTGCGGGGCGCCGACGAGAGTCCGAAGGGCATCGCGCGGTACTGGAAATGATGGCCTGCAAACTCGAATCTCAGGAAGCATCGGTGACTGGGATGGATTGGCACGTGGAGATAGGCCTCCCGTAGGTCGACTGATTGCAGGAGGTCCCCTCTCCTTACGCCCGCTAATACTGTCTTTAGCGAGTGCATTTTGAATCTGCGATACTTTACCGACCGGTTTAGTCGTTTGAGATTCAGAATGGCTCTCCAGCCTCCCGAGCTTTTGGGCACCAGGAAGAGTGTTGAGTAGAAGCCCGAGCCCTGCTGGTCGCGAGGCACCGGTTCTATAGCTCGTATCTCCAACAGGTGTGAAATCTCCTGTGCCAGGAGGTCTCTGAGGTCTTCGGACTGTGGGACCGGGCAGCGGACGAAGCGACTGGGCGTAGGACCAGAGAATTCGATGGAGAGCCCCGAAGAGATGGTGCGTTGGATCCACGAGTCCTCCGTCGATTGGGCCCATTGCTGGTGGAAGAGTTGGAGTCTCCCGCCGATGGGGCCCACGGGCCGGCTGTCACTTTCCCCTTCTGGCGGTTTTGAAGCCGGCCCCACGAAAGGGCCGTTTAGCTTGCTGGGGACGGCCGCGGTCTCGGAACTGAGATCTGTCCTGGTGCCTACTCGCCCCTTGGAATTGGGAGCGTTGTGGTGGCGGACCTCTCTGCCCTGAGCTGGTCCGAAAGGGCTGCTGGTAAGAGTAAGGCGTGTATCTGCGGTCGTGCCGCCGATATGCTGATGGGAGCACCTTCCTCTTATCTTTATCTTCGTTCAAGAGGGGATCCAGGGCTGCCCCAAACAAGTCTGGGGCCTTGTACGGGGCTGCGGCCAGTTTCCATTTGGCCTTAAGGTCTGCCTTCCAGGGGCAAAGCCAGAACAGCCTCCTTGCTGTGATGTTTGAAGCCAGAGATCTAGAGGCAAATTTGGCGGAATTCAGAGATGCATCCACGGCATATTCGGTGGCGGCTACGATCTTATTCAGGTCCTGGTGTAGCCTCGTGTCTTCCGGGGGCAGTCTCTCCTGCAACTGGCGCAGCCAGATGAGGGTGGCTCTGTTGAAGAAGGAGGTCGCCGTTGCCGTCCTGACTGCCCAGGCCGCCGCTTGATGAGACTTACGGAGGGCCCACTCCGTCTTCTTGTCCTCAGCTTTGAGGCCATCTACAGCATCCGTGGACACCATCGATGAGGAGGACAGGGCGGCAACTGGCTGGTCCACCGATGGGAGAGCTAAAAGGTCCTCCAATTCCTGGGCCGAGCAGTATAGTTTCTTTTCCAGGCTGCTCGGGGTAGTTAGAGAGGCTGGCTGTCCCCAGGGGTTCTGGATCACATCTGAAAACAACTGGGGGCAGGGGATGCAGTCCTTCTCCTGTTTGGAGGACTTGAAGAGTGCATCGTGGGGACCCGCGGCCGCGGGTTCCGGCGAAGAGATGTCCCCCGGCACGCCCAAATTGGTTGTGAGGCGCGCCTTGTGTAGGAGCGACTTAAATAGGGCTGGACGGAACAGGCCCGTGAAAGCCGGAGAATCTGGCCTCAGACCTTCATCTTCAGAAAACTCGAGGGTCTCTGGACCATCCTCGGCCTGGTCTGAATCCTCTGATGAGGATGACTGGGTGTGCGCCTGTTGGTGCCGGGCCTGTTGCCGTTGGGGTGCCCCCTGAGCTGGTAGTTGACGAGGGGGCCCCCCTGCGGCCTGTTGCCAGCCTGCAGCCAGAAAGGAAGACATTGCGGCTGAGAACATAGTCTGGAAGTCTAGCTGGCTGGCTGGGAGGGGTCCCTCTGAGGCACGGAGGCCAGCTGCCGTTGGAGTGAATGTTGCTTCCGCCCCACGGTGGCGCCGGTGAGGTGAGCCTGATAACGGGATATCCGGCAATGAGCGAGAGACTCCTCTGGCCCGTGGTAACTCCTGGCAGAGCCCAGCTGCGCTCGGGGTTGCCGGTGTGAGGGTCAGCTCTGTCAGGCTTGTGATGCCGGTGCTCGCCTCTGCGCGTGTCTGGGGGGTGGGCCTGGGAGAATCAGGCTCCTGACCTGGTGCTGTCGCTCTGTCCATCTGTGCCTTAGCACAGAGGCGCTCTAGGGTTTTGTGGCGCCTTGCAGCGTCCTTGTCATGGAACTGGGGCTCCTTTCCCCGCCGGTCCTTATGATTGGAGGATCGCTTCTTTGAGTGCTTTTTAGAGGATCTAGCCTCCTTGCGAGGTGGGCTTGCCTCTAACTCCGGGTCTGATGAAAAAAGGTCATCTGACATGGCCATGGTTGCCATTCTGGCCCCTCAGCGAGGTTGCTTTGGCTGTGCCCTGGATTACTCGCCTGTGCCTCCTGGGAAATGGAGCCCGAGGGTCCCCAATCCCTTTGCAGCGAAAAGCCCTTTGAAATGGCCCTGCAGGCCTCCAACTGCCACTGTGGGAGGGGCTAGCCTCGTGAAGGTGAAGACAAGATGGCGGCCCCGGGGGGGGGGGTTCACCAAAATGGCGGGAGCACGTGGCTTTGGATTCCGAGGCTGGGGAAGCTGCGGTCTCACAGCGGCGGCCCGAAGGTCCTACCGCCTGCCCGCTCAGCCCAAATTGGCCCCAAGGGCTCCGGCAACGAAGATAAGGAGGGGGGGGCTGGATGCCTCCCGCGCTGCTCCCCTGAAGCGTTGCGCTGGGCTATGCCGGCTGCGGACTCATGGCAGCGGCCCGAGGGTCCTACCGCCTGCCGCGCACAGTGAGGGACAGCTTCGGAGGTTTCCTGGGAGGGGCGGCAGCTTGTCTTACCGCTCTCTGCAGTCCCTTCGCTGCTCCGCCGCTGCTTCCTCCGTCCCCTCAGGCGGGGGTAGATGTCTCCGCTCACTCTCCCCCCCCCTTGCTTGTAAGGGAGGCTGGTGAAAGCCTCTGCCGAGCGGGACGCGTGGGCGGCTGAAAACGTCGCCGCCTCTCAGCTGTTGAGCCGATCTTCCTGTTTCGGCTTTCAAGGCAGGGAAATGCGAAAACAGTAAAACTAGTCAAAAATAAAATAAAAACCTAAGGAAAACGCTAAGGAAGGGAAAGAAAAAATAGGCTTCTGAAGCCTGGAGCTCTGATGGACACCTCAGTCTTTGCCAATAACTGAGTGAAGACTGGGGGATCATGGGATTGGGGGCGTGGCAGGGCCACAGGAAAGGGAAATTTGAGCTCTCACTCAGTTATTGCCAAAGGCTGAAGAAGTTAACCCATTGATGGATAGTGGGAGCAGCGCACAGGAAAAAAGTCACATCCCCTTCTAAATGTGAGAGGGGAAGAGGGGTATAAACGAAGTCCATTGAAACACTGCTAGCTAATTAACCAGATAAAAGCAGATGCCAATTTAAATAACTGAAGGGAAATATCCATCTCTTAATGGGGAGTGACCAAGATCAACACTGCCTTTCCCACAGGAACTGAAGGCAACTTGTAGGGACATGTTCCCCAGAAGGACTGTCTTTATAAGAACAGCAGTGTGCCCTTCTTCTGTGTTTTAAACCAGCCCTATAACAACATCAGACAAAAGAGCTCAGGGCCCTTCAAAAGCTATCCAACTAGAGCTATCTTTCCAATACAGAAACGAGCTTTGTGTCTCCTCCAAGTAAAGCCATTTGCCAATTAAAAAACAACACAGTGTAAAGGCGGGTGTGATGCAAAGCAGCAGGTGGCTGGGTTGTCAGTTTTCCAGCATCAACAGGCTAGATAACCATGCTATTTTGCCTTTTTTTTCCTTTTTTTTTTTTTGAAGTCTGCAGCTGGGCTATCAAGAAGTAGGTTGGTACTACTGCTTCAGCTGTAAAGACTGCCTCATGACCAAGCTAGCTAAAACAGCAGCCAACTTTTTTTTAGCAAATTCCTAGAGGCGGGACAGGGAAAACAGCACATACATGCAGGGATGGGACTACTTATTATTTATTGAGGCCAACTGGCTGTTTATGGAGCTAGTCCAAATTCTCCTCTTGTTCTAGATTTGCACTTGCATAATTTCAAGTAACAAGACAATGAAGAATGCTGCAATAGATCAGTCTTCTTCTTCTTCTTCTTCTTCTTCTTCTTCTTCTTCTTCTTCTTCTTCTTCTTCTTCTTCTTTTGCAATATTTCTTTTATTTATTGGGGCTTCTATGCTGCTTCAATCTAATAAGCAGCCCATAAAACATTTAACAATATATACTGAGAAAATGCACATAATACCCCTCCCCCAAACTAAATGAATTTCAAAGTACTGTCAGCCCATATTCCACATACCATCTATCATTCAGAAGCCAGAAGGAAAACATTCCCATAAATGCATATGAACCCTCAAGCTTTTGAAAGCTCCATGATAAAGTAAAAATTTCACCATATTTTGAAATGTGAGGTGGGGAGTCAACTTTTCTTTTCTTTTCTTTTTTTAACCAGGGGGAAGTTCTCCCAAAGGAAAGGGAGTTGGCTTATTGGCTGTTTCTTGTTAAATTTATTTGTTTGTTTGTTTGTCAGTCAACAAGTACAAGGAAACAAGTAACAGTATAGACCAGGGGTCTGCAACCTTAAACACTCAAAGAGCCATTTGGACTCATTTCCCACAGAAAAAAAAAACACCGGGAGCCACAAAACCCCTCCCATGCCTGACTATTTCTTGAGCGGTCACAAAACTAACATATGTAGTTGAATTAAATGTTTTGTTTTCTTCTGAAACGTTTTTCATTTCTTGGGTTTATCCATGGTTGGCCTACTGGGGGTTGAAAAGCTCAATAAATTGCGCGCTGGTGGGTGTCGCACATTGACAGCATATTTTGAGTGACAGGGAGCCGCAGCAGAGGGGTGAAAGAGCCACATGAGGCTCCAGAGCTTCAGGTTGCTGACCCCTGGTATAGACATAGACAAGAACACATGAAAAAAATTTGGCACAAATAAAAGGAAATAAATAAGCAAAACATAGCCATAAACACGTAAAATGAGTACATATAAATGGGAACAGTAGGACAGGGACGGTAAATCTCCTGGTTGTTAGGGATTCTTAGTCTGTTCTTTATTTATTGAATTTATATGGTTGCCTACTCACACTCAGTGACTCTAGGAGGCTTACAAACAATAATTACCACTTGGAAATTGCCTTATCAGTAAAGCTCTTACAACGAAGATGTTAGAAGACCATAACTGATCTTGCCTGCTATCAATTCAACCTCCCCATTTTGTATCAGCTTTTCAATGATCTTCAAAGGCAGCCCCAAGCACAGCAAATGAATTATTTTTTTCACTAGATCATACCCCACTTTTCTTCCAGAAATTTAACGCAAAGAACATGCTACTCTTTCCTCTAATGTTTTCTTCATAATAACCCGGCGAGGAGGTCTAAGCTGAAACAAAGTGAATGAACCACCAGTCATCCAGTCAGATTATATGGCTGCAGATGAGACTTCCACCGGGTCTCCCTCGTCCTAATCTCATGCTTCAATTACTATATAAATTACTTTACTGTAGTAATTATTATTAATTACAAATAAGGAATTCTGCAGCACATTATTAAAAATAATAACAAAAGGGATCATCTCATGAGCAGCAGAAATTAATAACAGCTGCACTACAGACCTGAATAAAATTTGCCATCCTATTCTCCCCTTCTCCAGAAGAGAAGCAGCAGCATCCAAAGCATAAAGATGTACTGAAATATGTAGACCAGGCTAACTGCAAATCTACTGCTCTAGATCGGGGCACTCTGGTTCTAGATCTGCTATCAGAACATGGATTCCATTCAGAAGACCCACATATAAATCTCCACCAACGGTGAAACTCTTTTTGTCTTCCAGTCAGACCTGCAACTGTTGAGCTGAATCAACAGAAAAAGTTTTACACTGCAAAGAAGTTCAAACAGAAAAGTACAAGAGGCACAATCCAGTCTAAAAATCCAGTTTTCTGATCTTTTCAGCCTTCTCTTCCTAATCACGGTTGATGGAAAGTTGGCCAATACTAGCCCAACGCTTAAGAGCTGCTTTCATCATGCAGACCAAAGTTGCTTTCAGTAAAAAAACAATGATTTCAAGTCCACCTCTAACACATATTCAGAGGCATCATTTCAAAACCAATGCAACACAGAAGGACTCGCTTCTAAACAAAATGAATCCCAGCCATCTTTTTAGCTGTGACTGCAACCCCATTCACATACGTCCCAGATGACCATATTGGGAGCCATGGAAGCCAGGGGCGAAATCCAGCAGGTTCGGACAGGTTCTGGAGAACCGGTAGCGGAAATTATGAATAGTTTGGAAAACCAGTAGCGGAAATTGTGAGTAGTTTGGAGAATCGACAAATACCACCTCTGGCTGGCCCCAGAGTGGGGTGGGAATGGGAATAGAGATTTTGCAATATCCTTCCCCCAGGAGTGGGGAGGGAATGTGGATTTTGCAGTATCCTTCCCCTGGAGTGGGGTGGGAATGGAGATTTTGCAATATCCTTCACCTGCCACACACACCAAGCCACAGCAGGCCCACAGAACACATTCCAAGAAACACACTCCAGAAGAAAGATAAATTTTTGAACTCGGCTCCATCACAAACCAAACTCTTCACCCTCCTTCTCTCAAAAACCTCAAGATATAAGCTGCTTTGATTGTTGAGGTTTAAATCAAAAGCATGGAAATATCTTCTAGAACTTTCCTTTTTTTCCCCCTCTCATTTATTTATGACCTAAGATAACTGGGCAGAGAGTAAGTTACCCTGTGAAGCTCTGCGATCAAGTGGGAACCCAAACCCCTACTAGTCTGAGGTCCTAAGTACCTAAGCAAAATAAATGAATTAGAGAAGAGAGCAATATATAAAATATTTATGATGGAAGCAAATATGCAATTGTTAATTTAGATAAGTAAGAAAAAGGTTATAAACCTGCAATTCCAGTCACAACAGCTATTACAAATATCCTTTGGCAAGACATTTAACAATTCCATAAAAGGAAATTACAATCACCCAGCCAGAGACTAGAACTAAACCAGGAGGTCAGATTTGTTTTGTTTTTAAATCAGAAACCTCAAAAGAGAAATCTATTTTGTCATGTCTCCTACCAATTCCACAGAGTTCCATAAAAGAAAACATGATATCCATGACTTCTTACAATCTTTTAGGATGCTGGCTCTATTATTCATAAAGAATTGACAATATCCTCACGTCAAAGTGTTATGCAACAAAAGATAACATAAACTGCACAGGGAATTTTATTTAGCCTGGACAGATATAAAATCAGGTAATGGGAAATGAAGAACTTTTCACCACTCTTCTTGAGAAGTTCAGAAATTATGTACCAATGCTTCTGAATAACAGTCAAGCTGCAGCATTCAAACACCTGACTGAATCTATGCCAAGTTGATTAAACACTTATATTATACGTTGTTTTATATATAAATCAATACAAAATATATAGATTTATATATTATAAATTGTTGCTTGAACACATCAGAAGATACAAATACTGGAAAAGAAGTTGGAATCTAGTTATTGAGCTACAGTGATTCTTCTCACGGAATCAAAATATTGAAAAGATGATACCAGATGCATTCTGATTATTGGCAGAATAGGGTTTCCTATTTGGAAGCACATAAAGAATCCAGATAGGCCAATTAAGTCATTCAATTAGAAAAGTATATGGAAAGCTCCAGTACATACTGTATAAAAGGTGAAAATGTGTCCCTCATGAAGTATGCAAAGTAGCTATTAAAAAAACTGATAAGATGAATCAAATGCAAACTATGAAATGTATAATTCTAGATCTTTGAATGTAGGCAATTCATTTTCCAGATGATAGCTGAGGTTATGAAACACAGAACACAGAATATTAGGGTGGGAAGGAACCTTGGAGGTATTCTAGTCCAATCCTTTGCTCAAGCAGGATATCCTATGCCAGTGATAGCTAACCTTTTTGCCATCGCGTGCCAGGAGCAGGGGGAGCGCGGGGTGGTCGTGGTGCACGTGCCCACACCCATAATTCTATGTGCCCCACCCCCGCACGCGATGGCCTGATGGGACCAGAAGGCCCGTTTTTTGCTCTCCCCAGGCTCCAGAGCCTTTCTAGGAACCTGGGGAGAGCAAAAACAGCCTTCCCCCCAAGGCCCTCCGGAGGTCGAAAACGGCCCATTTGCCAACTTCTAGTGGGACTAGAAGGCCCGTTTTTTTCTCTCCCCATACTCCTAGAAAGGCTCTGGAGCCTGGGGAGAGAAAAAATGGTCCCCCCCCCCCCGCCGAGGCCCTCCAGAGGCAGGAAACAACCTGTTTCCCTACTTCTGGTGGGCCCAGAAGGCCCAGAAATCAGCTGCTGGCACGCGCATGCGCCAGAGCTGAGCTCGCGTGCCCACCGATATGGCTACAAGTGCTACCTGTGGCATGCGTGCCATAGGTTCGCCATCACAGGTCTATACCATTCTGGACAAATGGCTGTCCAATCTTCTTGAAAATCTGCAGTGATGGAGCACCCACAATTTATGGATACAAGCTGTTCCACTGATTAATTGTTCTCACTGTCAGAAAATTTCCCCTTCAATTTCTTCAGACTTAAGGTTTTCTCACAAAGAATAATTAGAAATAACTGTAATAGGAGCACAAAGTAGCAACCCTGAAAGGAAAGAGGTGGTAAGATCAAGGGCCCATTTTATCATTATTTACCAGAAAGACACAACGAAGTGATGGGAGGGAGAAATTTCCTGTAAGCACTCTTAAAGCAAACTATTGATAGGTAGTTGCTACCAATGCCTCAGAAATGAGCAAGCAAGGGACATAAGAACTGTCCCAAAGAGTGAGACTAATAATTTGTCTGTGCAAAACAAACTTTGCAATGCTGTTCTTCCCAGTCTTTTTATCCTCTTTAGATGTAAATGACTTTCACTGTCATAAAGGAAAGCATCTTTCCATTATCATTTTCTCTTATCAGCTTTGGTACCACGCTGGCAATCCTCAGCATGGCACGCTTTCAGGTTTCCTCAATTCTACAAACTTCTACAATTTGGCTTTGAAAAACTATTATTTCCTTAATTTTTTTAATAAGTTTTATTATGGCCATCAGTAGGCTCTGGGCAGCTTACAAAATACAAATACAAAGTTAAAACATAAGACAGGTAACACAGTTATGTAACAGCTTGAACTAAAAATAACAACAATAAAAACATGGCAGGGCCCTTCCAAATACACTAACCACCAGCCTGGGAGCAAAGCTAGAATGATGGAGCCTCTGGGCACTATTCATATCTCTGGGACAGGGGTCTGCAACCTTAAACACTCAAAGAGCCATTTGGACCCATTTCCCACAGAAAAGAAAACACCGGGAGCCACAAAACTCTTCCCGTGCCTGACTATTTCTTGAGCAGCCACAAAACTGGCATATGTAGTTGAATTAAATGTTCTGTTTTCTTCTAAAACTTTTCTTTTCTTGGATTTCTCCATGGTAGGCATACCCGGGGTTGAAGAGCTCAATAAATCGCGTGCTGAAGGGTGTTGCACTTTGGTGGTTGTGACGCATGTGATAGGGAGCCGGAGCACAGGGGTGAAAGTGCCAGATGCGGCTCCAGAGCCGCAGGTTGCTGACCCCTGCTCTGAGGGATGCTGCCCTAAAGGACATGGGCAACCAATGAAGAAGGCATACTTCCTCAGTCCTTAGGAGCCTTGGTGGCGCAACAGACTAACGTGCTGTTAAGTAGCACTTAGCTGCCAGCTGCCTGCAATTACTGCAAATTCAAATCTCACCAGGCTCAAGGTTAACTCAGTCTTCCATCCTTCTGAGGTAGGTAAAATGAGGACCCGGATTGTGGGGGCAATAAGCTGACTTTGTATAAAAAGAACACCGCTTGTGGGGGGAGGGAGGGTGAAAGCCCTACTAAGCAGGTATATACAAAAGTATGAAGGCTATTGCTTAACGCATTGTAAACCGCCCTGAGTCTCTCGAGAAGGGTGGCATATAAATCGAACCAATAAATAAATAAATAAATAAATAAATAAATAAATAAATAAATAAATAAATAAATAAATAAAGTGACATTTAATGTTATGACTTTCTCAATAAGGCAATCCCCTTAGCTTTGCATTTCAGTGTTGTTGTTTTTTATTAATTTCCCCATCATCTAAGAAATTATTTTTAGTCAAATGTGATGTCAGACTTTTGGCAATCATCCAATGATGTCTGCATTGAGTAAGACAGCATTGCAGTCACCGTTTCCAATTGGCTTAATAATGCTAACAATCTTGGAGAAAATCCTGGCCGCTGTTTATTTAATCTGTCATCACGCATGTTCGATGCAATTAAAAGAAGAATATTTTATATGCTTTTTCCAAATTGTGCATGATTTTTATACATCATTACACTGCTGTGTGCAATCCTGGTCTCCGTTAAGGATGGTATATTATAACTCCCATCTTCCCTTGCTAGGACACTCAGTCAAAATACCTGGGGGAAATATAACCTCAATATCTCCAGACAGCAGCAGGTCAAGACAGTAGCCAACTGCAGTATCCAACACTTTCCAGGTAGTCCTCAACTTATATCAGTTCATTTAGTGACCGTTCCAAGTTACAACGGCACTGAAAAGGGTGACTTATGACCATTTTTCACACTTACGACCTTTGCAGCATCCCCATGGTCATGTGATCAAAAATCAGATGCTTGGCAACTGGTTCATATTTATGACAGTTGCTGTGTCCTAAGGTCATGGGATCCCCTCTTGTGACCTTCTGACAAGCAAAGTCAACAGGGAAGCCAGATTCACTTAACAACCAGGTTACTAACTTAACAACTGAAGTGATTCTCTGAACAACCGTGGCAAAAAAGTCATAAAATGGGGCAAAGTTCACTTAACAAATGTCTCATCTCGCAACATAAATGTTAGGCTCAATTGAGCCTAAATCAAGGACTACCTGTATTCATACTTGTATGTATTTTCTTTCTAAAACTAAAGAGGGGAAGAGCAATGCGGTAGACCAATGAAAGCTAAAGCATTCAGAATACAGGTAATCTTTAACCTACGACCACAACTGAGCCCGTTTCTATTGTTAAGCGAGACATTTGTTAAGTGAGTTTTGCCCCATTTTATGGCCTTTCTTGCCAAATTTGTTAAGTGAATCATTGCAGTTGATAAGTTAGTAAGATGTTAAGTGATTCTGGCTTCCCCATTGTCTTTGCTTATCAAAAGATCACAAAAGGGGATGACATGACCTCCCAGGACCCAGGAAAGGTCATAAATAGAAACCACTCGCCAAGCATCTGAATTTTGGTCACATGAAGATGTTGTAAAGGTTGTAACTTTAAAACAGTCGTAAGTGTTGTAGTCGGCCAGCAGCCTGCGGAGCTGGCAGCAGAGTCGGACAGTGAGGAGGCTGGGGAGGAACATGGGTCAGTCCTGGAGTCTGGGGAAGACCTGGACGAGGGCTCTGCATCGGAGGCAAAGATAGGGCCAGAGCCATCTGGGAGTAATGCGCGGACTCTGGAGCCTCCAGAGTCGGACAGCAGAGAGGCAGAGGAACAGGAGGAGCCTGTTCCTACTGCACACATGTGCAGAGCTGCCAGAAGGCACAAACAGTTAAAACAAAAGGGATGGCTCGGGAGTAAGACCTGGAGATGATTGGCCATAAGACTTAAAAGAGGAGCAAAGGCACGTGGGGCCTTTGCAGGAAAGCAACTTTGTTAATTCTGTTCCCAGTCGGCATCTCTATTTGATTCTGGACTCCGTGTGGCTTTGCCAAGCAGGTCTTTGGCAGAGTGTCAAGGGAGATAAAGGTTGGTGATTATCCCGAAGGACTTCTCCCGAAGGACTTTTTGCAACTAATTGGGACTCAGCTGTGAATGAACATAATTCACAGCTGTGGCTATAAAAGAGGTTTTTGGGACTACTCGTGTGTTTTAATGACTCAGGAAGCCTAGGTCACAACAGTAAGTCACATTTTTCAATGCTGTTGTAACTTTGAACGGTCAGTAAATGAACTGTGGTAAGTCGAGGGCTACCTATCCTTAAGGACCACCCAATGTGAGACAGCCAACCCAACCGGGCACTCGCAACCAGCCTTCAGTGCAAATCTTGATTCCTAAGGCCACGTAGAAAAAGGTTTAGCTTTCCAGTAAAAAGAAAAAACAGGCCATTCTTATCCTTCGGGACATTGTAATCTCCAGGCGCAACACAATGTGTGGTTGCTTTGGAGTGGTTTCTTTGAAAAAAGGGAAAGCTTACCAAAATCACTGCTGACAGATCTGCTCAATCTATTTCCATCCAAGATATGACTGAGTGGGCCAATTTTAAATTTAATTTTAACATCCAAATGAAAGGGTTCTTTTGGGACTCCAGCTTGTATGCTCAGTCACCTTAGAGGCACATCTAAGAGATGGAAGTAATTTTATCTGCTTTTACTACAAAGCATTAAGGGGAAGATGCTTGGGGGGTCTTTATCACAAGCAGTGCAGGACTGAGAGATAAGAAAGATTAAATATACGAAGGTAGAAAAAGTAGCTGTTCTTGCTGGCAGAACTAACATGAAAATGAAACATCTGGCTCTCTGGATAGATTTGCTCAAATCACACTTTGTCCAACTGGAAAATACACTGGCAAAGTGGCACCTGACTCTGGCAACCACTGCAGATGGACCCTCTGAATTAGGGCATAGGCAAAAATATTTAAAGAATGCAGAATTTCATTCCCAGTTCTGGGTTGCCAGGGCAGTGCCGATGGTAGCCAATACATTTCTGAACCTTGCCAATAAACCTTAAAAGATTCTCTGTTGCTAAGTCTTCTTTTTTTTTTTACTAGAAAGTGAAATGAGGTACAAGTCAATTTAATTTTTTTTAAATTCAAGATTCTTGATCAATTTATTTTTCTTTAGGTCACATCTCCAGGTCTTCTGAAATGTTTGGGTTTTTTTTACTCACCATCGCATCAAAAAAGATAATGTCCACTCTGAAAATTTAAAACATGCTCAGCTGTTAGAGATTTCTGAAGTAGAGGATGCAATAAAATCAAGGCTATTTTTAAAATTCAGGTAGTCCTCATATGCTCATACGCTCGCACAGAGTGGGCCTCCTCAGGGTGCCGTCCGCCAGACAATGTCGGCTGGCGACCCCCAGGGGGAGAGCCTTCTCTGTGGCGGCGCCCACCCTCTGGAACAACCTCCCCCCAGAGATACGTACAATAACAGACCTCCGGATTTTTCGTCGGGCCCTGAAAACCCATTTATTTCAACTAGCTGGGCTGGCTTGAGTGAATTTTAAATTGATTTTAAATTGGGTTGTTTTAATTTTCGGCCAAATATTTAATTATTTTAAACTGCTTTTAAATTTTGTATGTATTGTTTTTTACTTTGGCTGTTCACCGCCCTGAGTCCTATTTTGGAGAAGGGCGGTATAGAAATTTAAATAAATGAAATGAAATGAAATTTAATGCCTGCTTTGAAGTTACAACAGCGCAGAATGATGGATATCTATGACCAATGCTTGTAGTTCGGGTCACTGCAAAATCCCCGCAGTCACATGATTGCAATTTGGCACCTGGTAACCAGTTCACAATTATGACATCACTGCATCACGTGATGAGATTACTGCACCATTTGCAACCTTCACAGCTAGCTCCCAAACAAGCAAGGTCAAAGGGAAGCTACCAGATCGCAAATGGCAATTATGTGATTGTGGGATAATACAACACAAGGGATTTGTTTAACAGACAACTGGAGCTGCCAGAACTGCTGTCATAAGTCGGCATGGTCACAAGATGCCTACGTTGCTTAGCCATGGAGTTCCTGGTTCCAATTATCATCGGAGGGGTGAGGATTGCCTGTAACCAACCACGGCAGCCAAATAATTTTGCACAGCGGTGCTTCCATTTTCAAAGGCCAGACAAGAATTAGCCACATATTATATTTATATTTTATATTGGAACTTTCGTGTTTTATCTTCTTCTGAAGGAAACGTGCAGATTTTTCCCAGAACGGTTATAAAGAAATCAGTAGATTTTCTTTTCATTTTCAATTAACCATGATTTGTAATCCATTTAATTCCAAGTTAATTTTATGATTTAACAAGCCAGGATTTTCTGAGCCCATTTTAAGAGGATTATGTTGGCCTGCTCACTTCCAGACAGCTATTTGTGGTTCTTATTTTCTAAGAATGCTTGAAAAATCTTGCTCTCGTCATCTTAATTAAAACTTTATTTTTTTTTTTTAAATGATACAGAGCCGTCTAAGTATCATCAAATGCTAGAGTATTGTTAAGGCTAAACAAAAGAATGTTAGGCTTGGACAAAACAGCAAGGCATTATCAGTCTTCTCTAACCTGGTGCCCTCCACATAAGTTGATCTCCCGCCAGTACGCTGCTCAACCAGCATGAGTAATAAATCAAATAGTTGGCAATTCCAGGACTTGGTATCCAAGACATCTGGAGACAACCAGTTTGGGAAAGGTGCTCTTTCAAACAAACACTCAAGTAACATCTGTAAAGTCTGCCAACATTTTGGATCTTAGGGATTTTGTGAGGCTTTGCTAATCTCTTTGATTAAAAAGCTCAACTGTTCCATGGGAAGTCACGTGCTCCGGTTCTCTGGTTTCCAACATTTGCCTGATACACCCTCAGCAGATTCCTTGGTAAATGTTAACAGCTGGTGAGGTGTTGAAAGAATGCATTTTTGTGTAAAATATACTGGAGTGGTTCTTTTATAGTTTTAAGTTACAGTGTTTAAAAGCACAACTCAGCAGCTTCCCAGGCAGACTTTTAATACAGGAAAAGTTATACATTCAGTTCAGTAGCGACAAGGCGAATAAGAAAGGAAGGACAAGACCAGTCAGTGATTTACTGACTATGCAAGAGATACCGTGGTCCTCAACTTACAACCACAATTTATTTATTTATTTATTTACTTAACTTACTTACTTATTATATTTATATACTTACTTACTTACTTACTTACTTATTTATTATATTTATATACCGCCCTTCTCCCAAAGGACTCAGGGCCTTGAGCCCAAAATTGAGCCCAAAATTTCTGTTGCTAAGTGAGACACTTGTTAAAATGAATTTTGCCCCCTTTGATGATTTTCCTTGCCACGGTTGTTAAATGAATCGCTGAAGTTATTAAGTTAGTGACAGGGTTGTTAAGTGAATGTGGCTTCCCCACTGACTTTGCTTGTAAGAAGATGACAAAAAGGCGATCACACTGTAACCCTGGGACACTGCAACTGTCATAAATACGAGTCAGATGCCAAGCATCCGAATTTTTGATCATGCGATCATGGGGATGCTGCAATGGTTGTTAAGTGTTGAAAAAAATGGTCAAAAGTAACTTTTTTCAGTGCTGTTGTAACTTTGCTCACTAAATGAACTGTTTTAAGTCAAAAAATATATGTACTCATATTCAATCTGGGAGGGCCATGTGGGTGGGGGGGGGGGGGAGAAGGAAAATTAGCCTAGAATTGGAATTAACTGTGATGAAACAAAATTGTTCTGTTTATTCATGATAGTTCTAGCTTCAAGAGGGTTCACAATGGGAACAAAACCTATAACCAAGAAAAAGCAAACATAAGAGACCATCATTGAAAGCCCAGGGAAAATCCAACACATAGGCAATTTGTTGTTGTTGTTGTTAGTTGCGAAGTCGTATCTGACCCATCACGACCCCATGGACAACATTGCTTCAGTCCTTCCTGTCCTCTACCATCCTCTGGAGTTCATTTCAGCTCACGCCTACTGCTTCAGTGACTCCATCCAGCCATCTCATTCTCTGTCATCTCCTTCTTCTTTTGCCCTCAATCTTTCCCAGCATTAGGCTCTTCTCCAGGGAGTCCTTCCTTCTCATTAGGTGGCCAAAGTATTTGTGTTTCATCTTCAGGATCTGGCCTTCTAAAGAGCAGTCAGGGTTGATCTCCTCTAGGACTGGCCTGTTTGATCGCATTGCAGTCCAAGGGACTCGCAGGAGTCTTCTCCAGCACCAGAGTTCAAAGGCCTCAATTCTTTGGCGCTCAGCCTTCCTTATGGCCCAACTTTCACAGCCATACATTGCAACTGGAAAAACCATAGCCTTGATTATATGCACAGGCAATTTAGGACAACTCAAAGGGCCAAAAAATGGAACAATCTCTTTTTTTATGCTAACCTTTCCAGGTTCAAAGATCCAGACCAACAATATCTGGGGAGAAAGTTACAGTATTTGGTAGCACTACATATCAAAATAGTTTTCTCTGCAGTAGCTACCATATCTACCAATCTTTACTCCTGATTTCTAGTGATAAAACAGTTTATTATGTAATAAAAAATAATTTGCTGCATATTTACAAATCATTCCCAAGGGAAATGGGTTACTAGTCTCTGTAATGATGTATATTTTGTATTTTAAAAATCCTATATTTTATATCAAGGAGGGGGAGGAGGACAAGGACAGAAAGGAAGAAGAGGAGGAAGAAAGAAGGAGAAAAAAGGAGGAGGGAGGAGAAGGAGAAGACAAAAAACTTCCAAAAATGCCAACGGGGACCGACTTGGCAGTCACCAAGAGTGAAGTCTGACTTGAAAGCACAGGAACCTGACAAATATGTATTTATTTCAATCTCTCTTCTGAAACAATGAATGCACTTTCTTAAATGGAAATCTTGAATGAATTGCATTTTTGGCCTAAAATCAGGAACTGCCTTTAGTGTCTCTACTTAGGCATTTCCCCATGATACAAGCTTCTAAAAAGAGAATACTACTTACAACACTATATAGAACACAGAATACTATTAATTGGATTTTGCTGCTCTGCTTACCAAGCTTCTTGGCAGTATAAAAAGGAGATAAAGTAGAACTAAGTACAAACACATAAAAACACGTTGCAGCTTCTCCAACCTCACAATAAGGTATAAGTACAGAAAGTTGCTGTGCAGTTTTTATTATACTTTGGAGAATTGATACAGCCAAAACCAAATAAGCCATCTTTGAAAACTGCATACTTATTTGATAAAGGCAACAGTTAAAAGTGCAAATTTTTTTCAGATTGAAATAAACAAATTTGCAGAATTCTAATTGCAATCCTTCTTCTTCTCAAAGCCCTTATCTGCTAACACTTGTCTAATATGAAATCATGATGACTAACAGCCTGCTTTTTTTTTTAAAGCTTGATATAAAACATAGATCATTCTATGACAGCAGCCCACAAAACTGCATTAGACTTGGCAAAAACATGTCATCATATGACCTAAGGCTGGTCAGTTAGGGAAGAGACAATAAAGGAAAAGGAATGCTCTTTGCTTGTTCCTTAGAGGATATTTCTTTATTGTTGTTACAGCTTTCTTTAAATAAAATAGAAAAAGTAGAAACGCTTTTTAAAGAACATTAAGTAGACAGCACTCTGCTTAAACAATAAAAAGGGCACTTCATACCGAATAGGAGTATAAAGGAAAAAGAAAAATCTGATATAATCAAAAACTGAGTCCTAATTTTTGCTACAAACAATTGGTACCTGCTTTGATACTACTTTTAGAACCCTCCAAATCAAGGGTGGGTTCTACTTAACTTTCCTACCAGTTTGTAACAGGGCCGCGCGCACTCACTTGCTTTGCTTGCACACGCGCGCTTCTGCGCATGTGCAGAGGCTTCCTGATGATGTCAGGGTCGGTGGGCGGAGCTTCCCGCCGGTTTTACTACCGGTTCTATAGAACTGGTCCGAACCAGGGGCAACCCACCACTGCTCCAAGTACTTGATTTAACACAGAGGTCTTCAAACTTGGCAGCTTTAAGACTTGTGGACTTCAATTCCCAGAATTCTCCAGCCAGCATAGCATAGTCTTAAAGCTGCCAACTTTGGGGACCCCTGATTTAACATCACAAACATAAGGAATAGTTGGCAAATGTTCCACAAATTGAAAATGATGCAAAGTGACAGACAAAGGTCACAGTTCTGACACCAAGAGTTGGTAGTTAAAGATCTGTGTCCAAACCCAACATTACCAAGTCAGGGTAGAGATAGCTGTCTGAAATTACAAGGGATTTGAAATGACTCCTCTGGGGCCATGTACGTATTTTTAAATTATGATTTCACCAACCCAACTCTGCTTAACCCAATCTCGCTCCAGATGTGCCAAGCTGCAACTGGACATGGTGAAATTGAATCCCGTATCAGCAAAGTAAATAATCCACCCATTCCCTATCTATTTGTAGGCTTCCCCTTCCTCAACCAATGGTCATACTATCTCTGAATATTAGGGAGTCGTAGACCAACCTGCTTAGATACCACATTAGGAAAATTGCCTGAAATCTTTCAGTGACAGAATGAAGATTGTTCTGGTTGAAATCTCAATGGTACTGGTAGCTCTAAGAGGAGATAAAAACTGTTTTCGACACACTGATACTTAGGAAATCAAAATATTTATCAGCTCTATTTAAGAGTCTGTTTTGATCTTGTTTGCAAAATAATACACCTACATAGATTTAAATATGCTACTTTGGAAATCAAAATATTTATCAGCTCTATTTAAGAGCCCGCTTTGACCTTGTTTGCAAAATAATACATCTATATAGATTTAAATATGCTACTAAGGAAATCAAAATATTTATCAGCTCTATTTAAGAGCCGGCTTTGACCCTGTTTGCAAAACAATACATCCATATAAATTTAAATATATATTTACTTATTCATTGCTTGTGGGAACCTTCCATGGGTGAATAACCAACACGATCATTCTGTGCCTTTGGAAAACGGTGAACTTCCTCCCAAGTGGGTGATATGAAACTTCCAAACTAAATTCCCTTAAGGTATTTCCTGGAGGGGTTTAATCGGGATTAACCAGAATAGCTAGTTTGCTCTACTACTGTAAATGATTACATGTGCAACAAGAGACTGCTGTTTGCTTTGAAATGCTATTATTTTGTCTGTAAACTCCATTAACAATGCCATTCCGGACTTCTGTTTAGCGTGGGAGGGTTATTCGGATAGCGTGGCATCTATTCAAACCAGGAAAAAAAAAATGAGGGTGGGTGTTTTGTTTTTTTTGGAGACTCCATTAGGGTGGTTTTATGAGGAAATAGGTCCTCCACATCGTAAGCTGTAAATGACATTAGTAGCAGTGGTGGTATTCAGCGGGTTCTATCCAGTGGTGAAATCCAAATTTTTTTACTACCAGTTCTGTGGGCGTGGCTTGGTGGGTATGGTGTGGCTTGGTGGGTGTGGCAAGGGAAGGATACTGCAAAATCTCCACGTCCACCCCACCCCAGGGGAAGGATACTACAAAATCCCCATTCACTCCCCACTCTGGGGCCAGCTAGAGGTGGTATTTGCCAGTTCTCCAAACTACTCAAAATTTCCGCTACCGGTTCTCCAGAACCTGTCAGAACCTGCTGAATAGCACCCCTGCATTTGAGGCAGGATTTAATAGTGGATAGCATTTATCCTGATTATTTTCTCCTTGAGATATTCTTTTAATTTCAATTTCTTTTTAAGCCTCATTTATATTAATTGTTAGGATAGCTTTTGATAAAAAAAATATATTATTCTTTGAAAAGAACATGATCTTATAATATTTTAACAAGTTAAATTATTACAGAAGTATAAACTCTAACGACTCACATTCTCTTTAATACAAAGCAGACTGTAACAATAAAACAAATCTTTCTGCATTAAAATTTAAAATGCCACGACATTTTTTTTAAGCTGCAACAGATAAAAGTCTAAGTTCTAAAATGCAAACTTGTAACATGGTTTGTTTGGGGTTTTTTGACCAGTCAATTATAGTTTATATAAATCCAGTCAATTGTGGTTTGTTTAATAAAACTTGGTTACCTGATGTGAGCCCTAGTTCAAGAAAGTTGCTCCTCTAGAAACTTTTATATACGAAACTGTTCTTTTTTCGTGCCCATGATAAGAGATATAGAGCGTCTCTTCAGTATTTAACATATCAACAATTTTGCAATCTAAATGAAGCACATACATTTGCATATGTTTTTAACTTCCTTGTGAAATCTAGGGTTTTAATATTTAGAAGGCTGAATTGCAGAGCATCTGATATGTGAGAAAGCACCATTTTGCTGGGCCTTTCACAACCAAATGTTTAAAGGTTGTGTTGGAGTTTGAAAAAAAAATCTTTTAAGATTTCCCACTGCTTTTTTGGAGAAACACATCTAAGTTTTCTTTATAATTTTATTATTTATTTATTTATTTCCTATTCTTAACCAGGGCTCTGGGCGGTATACAATATAATCAATATATAAACAACACACAAATTGAACATTAAAATACTAAAATTAAGATTAAGAATTAAAAAAAAAACACCGCAGAATAATTTAAATTTCAGATAATTTAAAAATTACCATAGAAGCTGTTATCTCTTCTAATCAATAAGGAAGTTTGATGAAGAATGTCAATAATTTTTGCAGAAAATACAACTTCAGCAACAGACTGGTCAATGCCTGGAATGCTCTACCCAACTCCATTGTTACGGCCTCAAACCCTTACAGCTTCAAACTCAAACTGTCTACTGTGGACCTCACCCCATTTTTAAGAGATCCGTAAAGGGGGCATGCATAAGCGCACCAGTGTGCCTACCATCCCTCTCCTACTGTCCCCATTTATCTGTATTTACTTCCTTTGTTCATGTTTATGTTCATATCTATACTTGTTATTTATTATTTATTAATTTATTTTTAAAATTTTTATACCGCCCCCTCTCCCGAAGGACTCGGGGCGGTGAACAGCCAAAATTAAAAATACATAATACAAACATTAAAATACTATAAAACAAAATTAAATTTATCATTTGGCTTCCCCAATTTAAAAACCCCTTACCCATAAAGTTCCCCAATTAAAAAATGTTTAACCCAGACCGGCTTGCTGAAATAAAAAAGTCTTCAGGGCCCGGCGGAAGGTCCGGAGGTCCGGGATCAGTCGTATCCCTGGGGGTAGCTCGTTCCAGAGGGCGGGTACATTATCTTGTACATGTTTGACAAACAAACAAATAAATAAATCAGGGGTGAAATCCAGCATATTCTGACAGGTTCTGGAGAACGCATTGTAAGCCGCCCTGAGTCTCCGGAGAAGGGCGGCATATAAATCAATTTTTTTAAAAAAAATCCTTCCCCTGCCACACCCACCAAGCCACGCCCACCAAGCCATACCAAGCCCACCAAGACACGCCCACAGAACAGTAGTAAAAAAATGTGGATTTCACCACTGAAATAAATAAAATAAATAAAATTTGTTTTAGCTCAAGTCAGTGTATCAAGTAGACAAATCCAAACACAAAAATGTACTGGAGAAAAAATTATATAAGCACATATAATGGTAAGAGACTATGGTAAATATTAGATTATAAACAGAACATGTAATTCATCATAACTGAAGTATTCATAATTAAGATATGCCAACACTTGCTTTTATAAGTAGTTGCTTAGTTTCCTGGGCGGTCAATATTTAAGAGCTTTTGCTGGATTCATGACTTACGGATGGATGATCCTAACAGGATATTCTCAGTTGACACAGGATTTTCTGCTTAAAAAGCAGAAGAGAGAATCTATTTGGGCAAACCGCAAAAAGACATAATATATGAATTACTCATAAATGGAAACTTATACAAAGAGAGAAAAAAAATAAAAGTATGATTTGGTAATGTCGTGACTGGCAGCTTTCAATGAGTTAACTCTACAACAATTGTATTTTTTTTTCCTGAATCATAAATTATTGTTATGCACTGCTGTCATGGGGAAAATAGGAAATAGAAAATAGGAAAGAAATGATTACCCGCTGAATTCCACAATATGTATTATGAAATGCAATATCCTTTTAGATTAATTTTTTTCACAGAGGTTACAAGCTTAAGCAAATAAAAAAAAACACTTCTGAAAGTTTGCTTTCAGCAACAAGGTGTAGCATTTCAAAAAATACAGGATTTATTAAGAGGTTGTTTGCCCAACTGAAACTATCAGCTCTTGAACAGCTTAAATTCCATGCAATTTTCCTTTCAACATCCTCCAAGATTAAAAATATATTAAGAGTATTCAACCTTACCTAGCTGTGGTTTCTGATAAGCAGCAACATACCATATCCAGAAACACTAAGCAAAAATACTACTGTGTGTGTGTGTGTGTGTAAAATTTATATTTCGCTGACAAAGAAATAGAGAGAGACTAGTATAGATCTATTTCAAGCTATTTAGCTCTCATCAGCTAGCCATACCCTTACTTGGATTCGAACTTGGGCTGCCTGCATGTTAGGCAGATTTGGCTCATGCACAGGGTTAGGCTACTGGAGGTTTGCAGGGGTTCGGGAGAACCTCTAGCTAAGATTCTGTGCAGTTCAGAGAACTCCCAAGTCCCACTCCTGGCTGGGCCACACCCACCCCTCCCAGGAGTCCTCATGCAACCTGTTTTGGATGCAGGTAAGTGTAAGGCATACACAGAGGCTCGGGGAGGGTGAAAAACAGGCCTACCAGAAGTTCGGGAAGGCAGGAAACGGGCCTGTTTCCAGCCTCCAGAGGGCCTCTGGAGCCTGGGGAGGCCGTTTTCGCCCTCCCAGAGGCTCAAGAAAAGCCTCTGGAGCCCAGGTAGGGCAAAAACACACACACACACACCGCTGTGGTGCGGGAGGCTGACTAGGCCATACCCACCATGGCCACGCCCACCCAGCAACCGGGCAGAGAATCCCTTGCTAAAATTTTTGAAGCCTACCCCTGCTCACACATCATGCTAAGCCAAGGTTTCCTTAAACATGACTTACTTAAATCAGCTCCAACCGATTGGCTTTGCTCAATATGCAAAGCCACAAATCACAGTTAATGAAGCTGTGAGATTTGGTTCACATTTTTCTTCAAACTGATGCTCTGCAAATATTTGGGACTAGAGATATTAGCCTTTTAAAGAATAAAATTGCTAGCTGATACTGATGTAAATTCTCATCCAAGAATTAAGAAAATCAAATAGTAAAGCAAAGGGCCAGTTTTGTAGTAGTTAAGGTACCAGGCCAGAAACCAAGAGATTCAGAGTTCTAAACTTGGTGTAGGCACAAAGCCTGTTGGGTAACCTTGGGCCAGTCACGCTCTCTCAGCCCTAGGAAGAAGGCAATGGCAAACTACTTTCAAAAATCTTGCCAAAAAAAGTGCAGGAACCAGTACTGGCAGTCACCACGAATCAACACTGACTTGAAGGCAATAATAATACATAGAAATTTGATACTGTACAATTTTATTTTACTCCTACAAGAGAAAGAAAAGATCCATGTTGAGGGAGGGATTTTAACGGCTGGCATGGGAGCACAAAACCTTCCTCAGGCAAACTATGTGCATACCTATCTTCCAAAACTACCCCAAACCTTGAAAAGCAAGTTGAAATCACATCAAGAATTCAGTCATTTTACCACCAAATATCAGCATAATTCTTGAAATCAGGTGACAATGGTTACGTATCGGATGTTTTGCTGGTAAACAAGTAATTTTATTAGGGTCATTGCAGAGGTGGGTTTCAGCAGGTTCTGACCAATTCTGGAGAATCGGTAGCAGAAATTTTGAGTAGATCGGAGAACTGGTAGTAAAAATGCTGACTGGGCCCGCCCCCATCTATTCTCTGCCTCCCAAGTCCCAGCTGATCGGGAGGAAATGGGGATTTTGCAGTAACCTTCCCCTGGAGGGGGGAGGGAATGGAGATTTTACAGTATCCTTCCCCTGCCATGCCCACCAAGCCACGCCCACCAAGCAATGCCACGCCCACCAAGCCACGTCCACAGAACCAGTAGTAAAAAAAAATTGAAACCCACCACTGGGTCATTGTCCCAGACAATACAAAAACACAATAAAACACACATAATAAATAGATCTATAAGCGTGCTTAGTTTATTTTGCTATTAGCAGAACATAAACTCTGTAGGCTACAATTATAAGCTTAGCAATGGCAAGAGTTATTTTAGGCTCTCTATTCACCAAAAAACACACACCATATGTATTATTCTTCTGTCCATTCCAGAAATGGGCTAAAAAAAGGGGGTGATTTTCCAAAATTTACCATCCAACACCATTGATAACAAGCTTTTGAACAGCAATAGAAGTTTATAAACTTGTATGAAGTTTATTATGTTTTTTAACATAAACTTGTATGAAGTTTATTATGTTTTTTAACATACAAATGCTAGTTTAAAATAAAATTTGATATATCAGATGTATTCTGGGGATACTTTATTGTATTCTGTAATATATTTCTACTTCAGTAGCATATAAAGTAAGTAAACTGGTCTTTGCAAGTCATAGCTCTGTTTAGACCAGGATGCTTTAGAATGGCAACTGGCCCCTGATCATCACCCAAGTGGTTACATAGGGCTAGATTTGAAAATGATTTTGGAAAATAGAGCTGGCATCATGCACAGTGGCCAAGTGCATGGGGAAACCCATGTTCTTATATATGCTGCACTAGATATTTGAGAGGAGTGGGTCAAGCTATTTTCCAAAGCACCTGAGGCCAGACAAGGAATAATAGATGGAAACTGAACAAGGAGAGATTCAACCTTACAAGATCGCCTTCTGCTACCGATAGCCTCCCAACCACCAATATGCTCCCACAGAGAGGGACTCCTCAGGGTGCCGTCGGTCAAACAATGTCGACTGGTGACCCCCCAGGGGGAGAGCCTTCTCTGTGGGGGAACCTGCCCTCTGGAATGAATTGCCCCCAGAGATACAGATGATCCCTGACCTACACACCTTTCGCCGTGCTCTCAAGACATTATTGTTCCAACAAGCTGGGCTGGCCTAAACATGAATATTATTTAATGGTTGTCTTAGTTTATTTTTAAAAATATTGGGGCCAAATTATTTAATATATTTTAAATTGTTTTTAAATTTTATGTATATGTGTGTTTTATTGCTGTGTGTTTATCAGGAGAAGGGCAGTATAAAAATTTAAATAATAAATAAATAAATAAATAAATACCTGGAAATATTTTCTGATGAGAAAGTGAGAGCAATCAACCAATGGAACAGAAGTTGCCTTCGGAAGTTGTGCGAGCTTCATCAATGGAAGCTTTTAAAAAGAGACTGGACTGCCATCTGTGAGAAATAGTGTAGGGTCTCCTGCTTGGGGGGGCGGGGGGTTGGACGGGATGACCTACAAGGTCTCTTCCAACTCTGTTAATCTATTAAAAAGATGCCAGTGGGCTTTCAAGCCCAAATCAAAGAGCTGGTCATGACATAAAAAGTCCTGTACAACATGGCATCAAATCAGATCAAGGACCATCTTACCAACCTGTCCAATTTGGTCTTCTAGACCTGTTAAGGATTCTGCTCCCTTGAGAAATCCATGGGACAGCGACAAGATGCCAAACCTTCTTGACTTCAATCCCCAGTCTATGGAACAGAGTTTGTGTCTGAAATATGATTGTTCTCTTTGTATTCAGAAAGGTCCTAAAATGGTTTTTATCCCAATGGACCTTTGGATCATTGTATGAGTTTTGGCTGATATAACTTTTTCCCAGGTTCTTTCTGCCTCTCTCCCAGGTGTGGCCAGATGCACCAGCTTTCTCCCACCTGATCATTCTTAAGATAGGAAGGACTCAAATTCCTGAGTGCCATGAAATTCAGTCAGTGCCATTCCCAACACAAGCGAGAAATGCTAGAGTGGGGATGCACAGAGTCCCAAGATTACTCACTTCATTTTCTCAGGGATGGTCCGGCAATAGGAATTAACCCACCTGCCCTTGAAAACAATAGGATCTAAGCTTTAGTTAGCAGGCCCCATTTCTTGGAAAAAGGTTTTATTTCGTGTTTGTGATAACATGTTATACTTTCAACCTATGATTTCATGCTTAAGAGTTGAGCTTTCGCGGTTGTCACATTAAATTAAACATTTAATTAAAAAAAAATAAATGTGCTGTAGCCATAGCACTTATGAACAGTATGCGTTGGCTAGAGCCTCATCCATGCTAAGTTGAATTGAGGACACGGCGGTATTTCTTCTCTTTTAGTCTTCCCTTAAATTGCCACCTCAGGGGCAAATTTTGGCACCAATGTTAATCCTTGCAATTTTTATGTCTTGTTCTGCTGGTGGCTGGTTCTACTGACAGCCAACGCCTTGCAGCTGACTGCCCTGTTAGTCAGCAGAACTCTGAGCTATCTGTCACTATTACTTAAGTCAAGTACTTACTCCCGCTCAGAGCTTTTTCTACAGAGAATCAACTTAAAATTCACTTGCTTCCTGGTTTTAAGACAGAGGTCTCCAACCTTGGCAACTTTAAGCCTGGAGGACTTCAACACCCAGAATTCCCCACCCAGCTTTGCTGGCTGGGCAATTCTGGGAGTTGAAGTCCTCCAGGCTTAAAGTTGCCAAGGTTGGAGACCCCTGCTTAAGAGACAGACGGAACCCTTCATCATACTAAAGAACAGTGGTATATTCTCAGTAGTGAGAATATGTTTTAAACCTCAAGTTTCTTTTCAATTCTTCATGTTTTACTTTTTGACAAGGCAAGGGTTCCCTCAGCAAAAAGCCCAAAGTGACAGAGGAAAGGAAGAGAGGAAGAGATGCTATCAAAATGGAACAGGAGGAGGAAGTGTGGCGAGTGTGGAGACTCCTTGTGGCAATGGCATTAAATGGGTTGTATAGTTAGCGCTCGACTTACGACTGTAATTGAGCCTGCAATTAGAGTTATAAGCCATTGTGGTCATTAAGCGAGTCACTACTGACTTTCAACATTTTTTTTGCTGCAGTTATTAACCTAGTATTATACCCAATAGGCAGGCTTTCCAGAACCTGGAAACCTATAAAAAAATGTCAAAAATTGCACGAATGTAAGAGCAAGCCACTGCAAATTTCTGTGAAGGTGAGCCAGTTGCTAACGAGCCAGAATGCAACTCTGTGTGTGTGTGTGTGTGTGTGTGTGTGTGTGTGTGCATGCAAGCACGCATGTCATAACTTTGAAATTGGGCCGTAAGTACCTTTGGGGAAATCTGTCATAACTTCGAATGGTCGCTTAAGGACTGGATGCAAGTCAAAGACTACCTGTAGCAGGAGGAATAAGTCTTTACTTATTTGCTGTTGGCCAGGAAGAGCAAAATGTGGAAGGAGAAGGATAATAGGGAAAATAGAAATGTATTTATTTATCGGACTTATATGCCGCCCTTTCTCCACAAGGACTCAGGGCGGCTCACAGCAATAAACAACAAGTCCGAATTAAAATTCAAACAATAAAAGAATCTAAAATTCCCATTAAAACCCCTTCAGTCCAGGCCAGCCTGGCGAAACAACCATGTTTTAAGGTCACGGCGGAAAGAGCGAAGGTCGGGGGCCACCCGGAGCTCCAAGGGGAGCTGATTCCAGAGGGTAGGTGCGCCTACAGAGAAGGTTCGCTCTCTAGGGGCCGTCAGCCGACATTGCTTGGCCGACGGAACCCCAAGTAGGCCCTCTCTGTGTGAGAGCACTGGGTGATGGGGAGCTGTTGCTGGCTGCAGGTGATCCACCAGATACCCCGGGCCTAAGCAAATACTGGGGTGATCTGGGTCATGTGGCTTTAGTATTGGCACAACACGGCAGGTGACACAACCTTCTGCAGGGTTACAATCAAGCAAGGTGTGGGGACAAGACATAGGATGGTGGGTAGCAGCAGGGATGTCAATCAAGGATCTCTTGGGCAGTGGTGGGAGAGGTGGCAATAGCCTATATGGCTAAAGCTGGTCCGAAGAAACAATAGGAACACAGACTTCAGATCCAACAGATTTGTCTCCTCTTTCTAGAAGCAGTTTAAGTGAAAAATTAGCCCACCACAGCCAAAATCCATTACATCAAAGTCTGTTGAACTGAGGTTTTACTATATAATGCATGGTTTAATTCCAACAGAAAGTTGCAATCGCTGAATCTGTTGAACAGAGAGCCTTTGGAGCCAAGGTTTAGTAGGCCCTTGGCTGTGTGGTGTTCAAGCAACAGGGGTTTTTATACACCTCACAACTATCTTTCGTGCAACTCAATACCATCCTATGTCTCTAATAAATCTATGCCAGTGATTACCTCTTTATAAAGCCATGGCAGAAATACAAATACAGCTCTTGAATTTGCAGGGCTAATACGTACAATACTTGTATGTAATTAATTCTTCTGCCAAGAATCTTCTTCCACATTCAAGCTGTGGAGAACATGTAAGTTTATTGCCGAGCACATTACTGATTATGACCTCTTTAAGACAAGTATGAACTCTATTTTGTTCCAAATTTAGGTCTTGAAAAGAAATGTCTCCGTTATGTAAAACGAACATTACTGACCTAACTTTCTGAACTCTTCAGGGAAAGATTTCTTAAGAATATGTGTTAATATTTTGCAATTCCTCACGGGAGGGTAAAAATAGGTTAAGAAATTAAGGAAGCCACATAGCAAGACAACGGCGGATTTTCAGGTTTAAGGCCAACACAACTAACGAACCAAGACTGAATATCGAATATTCTCCATTTTATTGTAGAAGTTGGAAATTGGAAAATAGTTCTAACCAAAGATTTAACATTCATCCTAAGAATTGTGATGGCTGGTACTTAACCTTAAACCTATGTCAGATTTTCGTTGGTTTTGCTAAATTAGGCAATGATTCAGAAGCCTTAACATGTCCAGGACTTGTCAATAAATAATGATTTCAGACAGTAGTTAACTGGAGCCTATTACCTAAGACATAATTGGTAGATCTGCATATATTAAATAAATCCTGGGCCTCTTCAACAATAATTCTGCAAGTGTCACTCGCTATAACTGTGGATGTCTAAGATTTTTCACTTTTCACTGTTCCTTCAAACATAATATTGTGAAGCCACAAGTTTCCCCAGGAGACAAATATGATTCTTAGCATAAAGATAGTAGTGTAATACAGTAGTGTAATACAGCTCAAAGTTTTCAGCTGGGATTTGCTAATCTGCCTTCCTATCACACAGTAACTTTGGCTGAAGGAAAAGAGGGAGCGAAAGCAGAATTAATCTAAGAGAACCAAGGGCAGGAAATGAAGAGGATTTAAAAAATAAATGGGAGGAAAAAATGAGTTCAAAACTTAGATTAATCAAGGGGAAAGTGTAGGTAGAAAAAGGAGAGGAAAGGATTTTTTTTCTGGCAATATGGATATCTGTTTCTCTGTGGGCACACCTACCTTATGGAATCAACTCCCCCTGGAGCTCTGGGTGGCCCCTAACCTGCGTTCTTTCCACCGTGACCTTAAGACATGGTTATTTTGCCAAGACGGATTGAACTGAAGGGTTTTTTAAGGGGAGTTTTAATGGTTTTTAACACTTAATATTGATTTTATCTGTTTTTATTGCTGTGAGTCGCCCTGAGTCCTTTCCGGAGAGAGGGTGGCATATAAGCTTAATTAATTAATTAATTAATAATAATAATAATAATAATAACAACAACAACAACAACAACAACAACAACAACAACAACAACAAAGATTTATTCACTAGTCATGCAGAATAATAGCTATGCTACACAAGAGGTACATCATTCTTAAATTTACAGCCGAATGCACATCACAAAAGTCTGCAGAGCTCAAGGGGACACAAATAGTGATACCTGTACAATGACACAAGCAGAGGAACACCACAGGGTACACAGTTGTATCAGGTATCTCAATGCAGGTACATAATTGCAGCATTTGCACAATCAAATCAACACCCATGTGTTGTCATTTGGTGTTGTTGAAGTTTGCAGTGAACGCAGTAGTTCAAATATTATTTATAAATTAATACCTAACTTTAATAAGGATACAATTTCCATGATTCTAAGAAACTAGACCAAGACAGTTAATACAATTTAATGTAGTGAATATGCATGGTTACATACAATTACATATTTATTCATATCTTTACCTTTCAATAATTCTACACTTAGATTTCTCAACAGAAAGCCTAAAATCTTCTCTCAAAATAAGTATCAACAGATATAAGTAGTCCTCAACTTACATCCATTTGTTTAGTGACTGTTCAAAGTTACAACGGCACTGATAAAGTGACTTATGACTGTTTTTCACACGTACAACTGCTGCAGCATCCCTATGGTCACGTGATCAAAATTTGAATACTTGTCAGCTGACTCGTATTTATAATGGCTGCAGTGCCCTGGGGCCACGTGATCCCATTTTGCGACCTTCTGACAAGCAAAGTCAATGGGAAAGCCAGCTTCACTTAACAACTATGTTACTAATTTGAAAACTGCAGTGATTCATTTAACAACTGTGGCAATAAAAGTTGTAAAATGGGACAAAGCTCACTTCACAACTGTCTTGCTTAGCAACCAACATTTTGGGCTGAATTGTGGCCGTAATCGAGGGCTACCTGTAAGCACTGTTAAAACTGCTTGAAACTCGCCATAATGAACTTTTCACGTTGGTTTTAAAGAGCTTTAAGAATGTCAAGGGAGGGAAGCCTGCCTTTTTCTCAGCATAAAAGTGAGTTTAGCCTACTCTGTTTCCAATGTTCTTGAGATAAATTTGGAACAACAAGCAGAAGCATAAACACTAATAACCCTGCAGGTATGGCACAGAGATACTATTTCTCCTATAATCTATTAATATCAACCTCCCAAGCTTTCAGCTGTTGTTTTACAAAGAGTAGCATTTGACAAGGTAAAGCTGACTCTTACCTCCAGCTTTCAACAGACAATAAAACTCCTTCTGGATTTACAGCAAAGTAAGCTTTGGATAATGAATCATCCTTGTATTTGGAAAAGTAGCTTGGCAGGGAAAAAGCACACACACATGCGCGCACACACACACACACACACACACACACACTGGTACATTACAAAACCATTCCCAGATATAGAATGGTACTGACCTCCAATCGGACTAGAGAGACAGGTCTAGGAGATCAACTCTATGATCAAAAAGCCTAACGGCTGAAATGGAAATCTTGGGTCCATTATTCTTCCCGTCTGCAAAACTGAATGCCAGCGGAGACATCAACTACTAGATTTTAAGAGTCTTACAAGGCTGCTGGAAGAAGAGAAGGATGCCTTACGTGCATTGAATGGCATGCAAAAATAATTTAACAAATAAACCTCATTTCCCATTATTTCCTCCTATAGCTATAGCTAACTTCTATAGAGTGTAGCTTGCCTTCCTCCAATTCAGAGAGCAAAAAAAGCAGAGATAAGAATATATAGGGTCTGCATTATTACTCCCCCCACCAAAAAAATTATGTACGACAGAGACCATGCACATGTAAGCTTTCAGTGAGCACACCATCATATTCAAGCCCTTACTACATACACTGGTGCTGACTGATATATTAAAGTTGACATGCCAGCAGTAAATAAGCCAGGGAAATGCACCATCAACACACGAGTGTTATATAATAATAAGGGAGAGGGCCATAAAATACTAAGTAGTGTAATGAAATAGAACTGCTTGAATGGTTGCACATTCAAATTGAAGCATATCAAATTCAAAACGTTTTACCAATCCCAGTTATGTACCGTATGTATGAGTCAAAATATGAAAAATGCATTGAATTACAAACATCTTGCCCTGAGGGCACATCCATAGTTCTCCCACCATTCGCTGTATCCCTGCAATGACCCTGGAAGGTAACTTCTACTGGAAATAATGATTGCATAAGGTGTGTGGTTTCAGAGCCTGATATCTGAACCACAGTCTAAGTCTGTTCAAAAATACTTCTCCTCTCCCTGAGGTAATACTTTTGCAAAACGAGATTTAAAATGAGGTGGAGATCAAAGCACCATTCTACTCAACAGGAGCATCAGGATTTGGAGGAGATCTCTGAAAGAAAGGCAAAATCCCTTCAAACTGAGTGTGCTTTGTTAGTCACGAAGTTGTGTCCGACCCATCGTCACCCCATGGACAACGTCCCTCCAGGCCTTCCTGTCCTCTACCATCCCCCGGAGTGCATTTAAGCTCACGCCAACTGCTTCAGTGATTCCATCCAGCCACCTCTTTCCCTGCCGTCCCCTTCTTCTTTTGCCCTCAATTGTTCCCAGCATTAGGCTCTTCTCCAGTGAATCCTTCCTTCTCATTAGGTGGCCAAAGTATTTGAGTTTGTGCTTAGCATAATAGACACAAGATGGCCACAACTCTCTCACTAAGCTCTGTGGCCAGTAAGTGAAAAATCATGCATCTGCAATAGGCTTACAATGTCTCTTGGTTGGTAAGTGAAACATCGGGTGAATGCCCCTTGCAATTTTACTGCTGGGTCTCCATTGACTCCCCTTGTTGTCAAGTACAAGAATGGCAATCACATGACTGTGGAATGCAGCGGGGGTCGTAAATGCACACTGGTTGCAAAGTGCTTGAATGGCAGTCACATGACCAAAGCATGTTGTGATGGTTGTAAAGGTTAGAATGCAGTAACTGCCCATTGCTGGGAGTTTGGTCCTGACCGACTCAAGGTTGACTCAGCCTTCCATCCTTCTGAGGTCGGTAAAATGAGGACCCAGATTTGAGGGGCAATATGCTGATAGTTGTAAACCATTCAGAATGCTGTAAAGCACTATGAAGCAATATATAAGTCTAAGTGCTATTGCTACTGCTACGAGGATTAGTTGCAAAGCTTATTTTACCTCAAACAGTCATGAAACAAAGCAGTCAGTAAGCAAGGACTTCCTGTACAATTCTGCAGACAAGCTGGGTCAGGAGGAGACTATATGTACCAGGAAAATGGATGACGGCCTTTTCTCCAATCTAGCATCCATTACCCATTCTTCTAAGAAATATGTTTATTGAACTGAAGTATAGTTACTTAATCAATTGGGCATTGATACATCTAATGAAAATCAGGTCCAACAATCAACACACATACCATTTGCCTTAAATCCTAGCTGAAAAATTTAGATATGTACTATTGAAAAATATTTCCCTCCCATTCTGGACGTTACTCAAAAATTCCTCACTATATATCACCAGTTCTGAACATGATGATACTTGAAAATCCAACAGGCATTTTAGAGACTGACATCAGCACTGGGCATCATTCTTCTGAATGACTCAAGGTAGTTTCCTGCTGAAGAAAAATGGCAGTGACTGAACCCCTCCTTCCCTTCACAGTTAATGGACAACCAACACTTGACTCAATGAAACGGCGATGAGGAAGGATATCTCCTCCAGGCATGCTAAAGTAATACACACGGATAGCAAAAAACAGCTTTATTTCCAAGTCGATGAGAATGGAAAGATTTACACTTCTCCTGGGGAAAGATGCTTCAGGCATCATCTAAGGAGTGCCTGGAGTAAACAGTGGAACGTAATACATAAAATAATCCCAAGAGGGAGGAAAAGCAATGAGTTGTGTCTAATACAAAAGACCGCTTTAGATAAGAGAGGTGAAGCAGTTTACTGGTTCATTAATCATCTCTCATTTTATACTGAAGCTAGATAACCCCTCAATAAATCCTGCTCAAACAACTGCATTGGAAATCATTTAAGAAAAGGTTTGTGAGCTTTCTAGAGCAATTCCAAAATCCATTTAAGTTCTAAACTTGACTGCCCCTGGAAAACGACTCAACAAGTAAAACTGTACTATCTTCCACCACCGCTAAAAATGTAGGCTGTTTTCCATTTGTTTCTTTTGGCTTTCCTCTAGCCACACACGGGATTTAGCATGCTCACAAATCCAGCCTAAGCTCAACTTGGAAGATAATTGCTCTGCCTTATAGCCCTTTGGTACCAGATCATGCTTTCAACCCAGCAAAATGGGCTGCAACGGCATATGGTGAGCAACGGGACACAGAAGGTGGATCTGGATTTACTGTTCGATGCCTGCTATTCAGCAAGACTGTCACAGGTTTCTGGCAGCTCCAAGCAACAACCCATATGTGTGCAAGGACTGTGAACAACATCTAACCGAAACAACTATTTGGGTTCTTCGCATGCATGCATTTTGCAATCGGATATTACGGTTGGGCTGGGAATCCTAGAGGAAAGGATACCGAATTTGCAAAACTTGGAACTCCATCCACTTTTATCCTAAGGGGCTAATATATCCCTCCAAACCAGGAATGATACTGGATTGCAAAACAAATCTCATTTTTTTTTCCCCACCCAGACAAGAATTCAGTGTTTTTGAGACAGAATGACCCTGTTGCTTCCCAAATCACCACTTATCTCCGTGAAATACACATTAAGGACAAAATTGCTTTCTCTGGCCAGCCTACATACCCACTGGATGGATTTAAGACAGTCAGATAAAAAAAACGTTAACTCTCAGGCCAGCTTAAGCTTCTGCACCATAGAAAGTCAATATCGCCCGTTGCATCTTCTCAAGGCTCTTCTTTCGCCAGTGTGAACACAGCCAAGAACAGGCAAAAGGGGCAACGGAGGAGGGGCACAGGGGGGGGGAGAGGGGACTGACTTCAAAACAATCCGTCGAGGGCTAACAGCTTTCTTCGCCCTCATTGACACCAAATAAAAGCAGGAAATTTCAATTCGTCCTGTCTCCACCAGCAGCCTACCTGTATATCATCGTAATTGGGATCTAAACCAGGGGTATCCAACCCTGGCAACTTTAAGCCTGGTGGACTTCACCCCCCAGAATTCCCCAGCCAACATTGCTGTCTCCACCGGCAGCTTACCTGTATATCATCATAATTGTGATCTAAACCAGGGGTCTCCAACCTTGGCAACTTTAAGCCTGGAGGACTTCAATTCCCAGAATTCCCCAGCCAGCTGGGGAATTCTGGGAATTGAAGTCCTCCAGGCTTAAAAGTTGCCAAGGTTGGAGACCCCTGATCTAAACCCATTTACAATTCTATTGCTAAATTGGAAACCTGGACTAACTCAGATCGGAATAATCCAAAAAAAAAGAAAAGAAAAAGGGCAACATCGTATGGATGAATTAATACCCACTAATGCAAATCCCCGCACCCTTCCTTAAGGATCGTGAATAAAACAGATGCTGCTGCAGCCTCCTTCCTTCCTTCCTTCCTTCCTTCCTTCCTTCCTTCCTTCCCTCCCTCCCTCCCTCTTTCCTTCCTTCCTTCCTTCTCTCCCTCCCTCTCTCCCTCTCTCTCTTTCTTTCTGACAGCCCCCCCACCCCACGCACCTCCAGGTCCGAAGGGAAAAGGCTTGGGCTTCAGGGAGTACCGAGGGAAGGCGCTGCTCTCCCGTTTAAGGAAGGGACGAGGGGGAGCCAGGAGGGCTTCCCGTGCCCAGAAGGACCACAAATAAATAAATAAATAAATATATTTGTATCTATATCAACCTCTCTATGATTTAAATATATATATATATATATATATATCAACCTCTCCATAATCCCCATTTATTCGCTTGCAAGGCAACCACCCAGCCAACGGCGTCGAAACTGCCCTGCGGAGGGCAGCCTTCCTCCGCCCGATCACCTTCTTCTCTTTTTTTTTTTCTTTCTTTCTTCCTTTCTTTTTCCCACGCAATTTGCAAGGACAGGCCAGCTTCCACCAAGAGGTAACGGCGGAACGGCCGATGCCAGCTCACCCGCCCGCCAAAGCTGCCTTCTTAATCGCCGGGGCTTGGAAACCACTCAGCGGGGCCACACAATCCCGCCTCTCCTTGCCGCCCTCCCTGCCTCCCTCCCTCCGGCCGGTAAGACTGCAGCCTCCCGTACTTGCCCTCCGCTCATGACCGGTGCTTGCAAAGTTGAATCCCGGGCAAAGTCCGCTTTGCAAGGACGGGCGAGATCGCTCCGGCAGGCTGTTTTTTTTTTTTTTTCCCCACCGCAGAGCGCGCGGCGGGAGCCCCCGGGGATTTTTCGGAGCTGGCTCGCCCCGCTTTGGCGTTCCAAGGAGCGCTCCGGGGCTGTCCTCTCGGCCGCGCGGGAGATGGAAGGGAGAGGGCGGTGCAATCTCCCAAAGCAGCCGCCAGGCGATCTCCGCACACACCTTTGGCCGCGGTTAGCCTCCTCCGCTGGACACGCGGGGAGGGGAGAAGCCTCCTCTTCGCCTCCTTTCCTTAAAGGGCCAGGTGGTGCTGGGCTCCAGGGCTTCGAGCCAAAAGCGCAGGGAGAGAAGCGTCCGCTCATTGGTCGCTCCCGCCGGCGCCCCTCACTCGGCGGCCCCCGTTGGTACGCTCCGAATTTTGATACAAGCGCAAAGGCAGCGGTTGGCTGAGGCTCGATTAGGGGTGGAGGGATGCGAAGGGGAGCGGCCAATGGGGGCCCGCGAAGCGTGGCTCAAAGGACTGCAGCAGGGCCAAGGCGCTAGACCCTTAAAGGAGCCGCGACGGAGCGGTTCAGGTGTCTGGAAACGTCCCAACATGAACCGGGGAAGAAAAGGACCGCGCGCGCGGAGACACGGAAGAAAGCAACCTACCTACACACGCCCTGCTGGGCCACGTCACAGGCGACGTGAGGAGAGACCCAGCGGTGACCTCCCTTGTTTGCATCCCGAAAAGAAACTTTTATTATTTATTTATTTATTTATTTATTTATTTATTTATTTATTTATTTATTTATTTATTTGAAAAAGGGACATTCCAAGAGCTGGGGGATTCTGGGAGTTGAAGTCCACCCCTCTTCAAGCTTCCAAGGTTGAGAAACACTGCCTTAAACTGTACAGTAGGAGCAGCGCATTAGAAATCCTGCGCTTCGTGGGCGAAGTTTAACAACGGGGGGAATATTTGCATTCCAAAATATAAATATAAAAATGTATAAATATAATAAATAAATAAATAAATAAATAAATAAATAAATGATATAAAAATAAATATATAAACCACTAAGGTTCTCGTGGTGGCGCCTTCAAATACACGCTGCGATCCTATGCCTTTTAAATCCAGGGGGGCTGGGTGGGAGAAAAAAAGACTTTCTTAGGATCAAGGTCTATAAAGCTGTAGGTTTGCAGCCTCGTTCCAGCGCAAACTTCCGAGAATTGCCCTCCGTTGTTGCCCTTTAAAAAAAAAACGCCTGACGCACAATCGCTTAACAAGATTGTACATTTTGGAATTGTGATCGTTTAGGATTCCGCAACAGAGTGGCTTGAGCTGCGACAAAAGTAACCCGAAGCTTAAAGAGACACAGCCAATTTAATAGATCAACTTTTGTCTCTGCCGTCTCCATGCACACACGGGGGAAGGAAAAAAAAAAATAACGGAGGTAACTCTCAAAGGAACCGCAGGACATACCAGTTAATGCCTGGAAAAAAAAAAGCCGTTTCTATGGAAGCCTTAACTGCCGGAACAAACAAAACGGGAGACCGTTGGTTCTCGAAAGAAACCTGGGATTTGTAGTTTTGCGTTGTTAAGCAACCCAGGCGAGGTGTCTTTTTTCAAATACACGTTAAGTACTGTGCATTTTTGCAGTGATGCGTAGACAGATAATCCCGTAAACATCCGTCAAAAAATAAAAAATAAAAAACAACCACAAACTTTGCTCATTTTCCAAGATCACAACTAACGTTATATTTTACATTTGATCCACGAAGTCTGAGGAAAATGAAGTCATAAAAATACTTTTTGCAAGGATAGTTGCTGGTATCCTTAAAATTTATATTGACTGTTTCTCTATGACTATCATTAAATGTTGTACCTTATGATTCTTGATTAATGTATTTTTATGTACATTCAGAGCTTATGCACCGAAGATAAATTCCTTGTGTGTCCAATCACACTTGGCCAATAAAGAATTCTATTCTATTCTATTCTATTCTATTCTATTCTATTCTATTCTATTCTATTCTATTCTATTCTATTCTATTCTAGTATCTTTTAGCCTGGTAACAGACCAGAAAAACAGAAAAATTTAAACTGCCAATATACTGCTTTGAATAGTTATGGAATTAGCGTTCCTGAGGGGATGGCCAAATGGTATTAAAAAGCCATTGGACTAGGAAAAGTCCCTAAGAGCTGAGGATCTCCCTCAAATGATTGGAATATAACACTAATTTATGAAGATAATGCTATCTAGTTATGGTCAGGTAGAAGAGAAATAACTCAGAATCAGAAAGGAAGTTTCTTGAATAAAATTTGATGCCCTTGGAGCCTCATGTACAATACTTTCCCTGTTTGTTTGCTTCTACCATGCTTCTATTTTTGTAAATAAAATAAGGTAAAGGCAAAAGTTCTCCTCACACATATGTGCTAGTTATTCCCGACTCTAAGGGGCGGTGCTCATCTCTGTTTCAAAGCCAAAGAACCAGTGCTGTCAGAAGACGTCTCCGTGGTCATGTGGCCAGCATGACTAAATGCCAAATGCGCACGGAACACTGTTACCTTCTCACCAAAGGTGGTTCCTATTTTTCTACTTGCGTTTTTTACGTGCTTTCTAACTGCTAGGTTGGCAGAAGCTGGGACAAGTAACGGGAGCTCACCCCGTTACGCGGCACTAGGGATTCGAACCACTGAACTGCCAACCTTTCGATCAACAAGCTCAGCATCTTAGCCACTGAGCCACTGTGTCCCGTCTGTAAATAAAATATGAGCACATAATTCTCCATTGCTCTTTTATTCAAAGAAAATTAAACACTGGATTTTCTCGCTGGTTTGGAAACACATAAGAGAGCAATAGCACTTAGACTTATATACCGCTTCATAGTGCTTTACAGCCCTCTCTAAGTGGTTTACAGAGTCAGCATATTGCCCCCAACTATCTGGGTTCTCATTTTACCAGCCTCGGAAGGATGGAAGGCTGAGTCAACCTTGAGCCAGTGAGACTCGAATTGCCGACTAGCAGAATTAGCCTGCAATGCTGCACTCTAACAACTGTGCCACCATGGATAGATACATGTTCCAAGCCAATGGACTATTCCTACAGTAGAATTCTGCCATAGTGCTTGCAACTAATTTTTCAAATGCTTTTAAGTAAACTGTCAAAGGTTTTATCAAAGTACTGAAACAGGGATTAGATATAAAAAGTATAGAAAGAATAAAAAGGGCACACATGGGAGAGAGAGGGAGAGAGAGAGAGAGAGACTGACTTTAGAAGCTAGAGTGGGAGATCTAATGTGAAGTCCTTTCCGAATAAAACTTTCTTTTCCTTAGATACTTTTGTACTGCGTTCAAGCTGCCTTCATTTTGCTGCCCAGAGCAAATAGATGAGCAACGTTTGGGAACATATCAGTTAGGATGTGTGATTTATTCTCAGCTGCTAGGTATTCTAATTTTTGTATTATTTTAATTGTTTTTAAACAATTATGGGTCTAGGAAATGGAAACTAGGAAATGGGTCCTAGTTCTCATTTTTGCAGTAGCCATTTCCAATGCAGTAATTAAGTAGTCAGTAAATATACATTCCTGATCATAATCTGTTTCAACTCCCCGCCCACCCTCCCTGGGATGCCACTTCAAGACATTGCATGCCAAAACAACTAGACACAGATAGTTTGTTTTTCCTCATGCCATCACTCTGTTGAACACTTAATCCCACAGATCTGTCCTATGTCTAAGTATATCGTGTTTCCCCGAAAATAAGACCCTGTCTTATATTTTTTTGAACCCCTAAATAAGCACTTAGCCTTATTTTTGGGGAGGTATTATTTTGGGGCGTGTGGAAGAAACCAGAGGAAATGGCAGGGCCGGCTGTGCATATGTTTAAATATTTTCGAGGAGCGCTTACTTTCGGGGGGGCTTATTTCAGTGCATGTGCTCAAAAGCCTGATTGGGCTTATTATTAGGGGAGGTCTTATTTTCAGCAAAACAGGGTATTACCCATTGGTATCAATGGTGGGTTTCTACCGGTTTGCCCCGATAGTGGCAGCAGCGGGAGGCTCCGCCCACCCGCCCAGACATCACCACAGACGCTCTGCGTGTGTGCCGAAGCACTCCATGTGCGCAAAGTGAGTGCACGCTCACAGTTCCAAACCGGTAGCGAAGGTAAGTGGAACCCACTACTGATTGTTATGGCTGTATTACTTATATCCTTCTCATCTGTTCCACTACCTTCTCTTATTGGTATCTTTTATTATTACTTTGTTATTATGATTATGATTATTACTTTGTTATTTATGCATCAGAGACAAATTTCTTGCGCTAATCACACTTGGCCAATAAAGCAGGGGTGAAAAGCTACCTGTTCGGCTGAACTGGTAGCGATGGCGGTGGGTGGTTTGGAGAACTGGTAGCGACGATAGCGCGAGGCTCCGCCCACCCACCCAGTTGTTGTTACTTCCTGGTTTTAACCAGGAAGTAACCTGTTTTTTACCCTCTGCGCATGTGCAGAAGGGTTTGCGCAGGCGCAGAGGGTCTGCGCCAGTGGTGGGTTGCCCCCGGTTCGGACCGGTTCGCAAGAACTGGTAGTAAAACTGGTGGGAGGCCCCACCCACCATCCTGGATGTCGTCCTCGGCATGCGCATGTGCAGATCGCCGATGACAACATTCGGGGCGGTGCGAGCAAAGCAAGGGCGCATGCGGGATCCCATTGCAAACTGGTAGTAAAGATAAATAGAACCCACCCCTGGTCTGCGCGTGCATGTGACACGCGTGCACAGTGCGTGCACTTCCGAACCGGTAGGGAAGGTAAGTAGATTTCACCCCTGCAATAAAGGATTCTATTCTCATTTTCTTCTATTCTCTTCTTATTCTATTTCTATTCTATTCCTATTCTATTCCACTCCATTCTATTCTGTTCTGTTCTAGCATCTGGAAAAAGAAAGGTTAAAAAGAATATGTGCACACAAACACACACACATGTACACTTTGGAATGAAACATTAGTGTCCTTTTTTTCTCGTCATCTTTTATAGCTAGTCTCTCCAATTGCAGCATCAAAGCCAGTGGGAAAATATATCATATTACTTACAATATGGCTTGTAGAGTAGCTTAATATGTGAATTACACTGATTACGAAAGAGTTCCCACAGCATTAACAGATGTTGCAGTTGGCTGAAGTAATACACATATTCTCCATAAAATTACAGCATGCTATTCTATATATACTGGCCATTACAAGGAGGAGGAGATTCCAACGGGTTGCATTTAATCACAGTTGCGATACCTAGATCAATTCTGCAATACAATCATGGTTGTAAATTTCTTTAATTCCCATCGCTCCATTCAGAATGATTTGTGACCAGACTGCTGCATAATTGTGTAATTAATCCCAGGATTTTGGGCGTCAACACCCACATTCTTGACCACTTGCTGTGAAATGTCAGATTTACAGTAAAAGACATGCTGAAGAAAGAGATGGAAATTGTGTGTTGGAAGAGGGAGGAGAAAAAGGAGAAAAAGACCAAGTAAATAATGTTTTCTCAGCTAGGAAAACACACATTAGCCTTACTGACTGAGGATGCAGGCTCTCTTGTACTGGTACTGTGGAATCAGGATTTCTTTGTCCTTCTCATCTATTTATCGTCACCATAAAATGCTAATAAAGACAAAAGCAATTTCTCCAGAGCAGTGTTTCTTAACTTTGGTAGTTTGAGATATGTAGACTTCAACGCCAAGACTTCTTCAGCCAGCATGCAAGTTGAAATCCAAACAAATTTAGGAAGTTAAAGTCAGATCCGTCTTGCTCTTAAACTCAAATTTTGGCTTAATCCTACAAAAGGGTTATCTGCATCATTTTGCATAGCTTTCTATGAATACATTCAAACTCCACAGTAATGGAAAGTGGACACAACCATTTCTACAAGATATAGTTTTTAATCTTCTAATTTCTGTGTCTCAGAAACAAACCCACCAACTTCTATCCCAGTGTGCCAGAGAAGTTCAGACTGTTTTGTATCCATGCTAAAAATTTCCAGTGGCTCCAACTGCAAGTAAAAGCCTAAAACTAAATCACATAAAGTCATAATGTGATTTATTAAGTGTTTTTGTCTCATTGTATTCTGTGGATCCAGCCATTATGATTGTTCGAAGTTAAACGTATTAGGACTTTAGTAATGATTGGGTTCATATGACATCTGAATTTATAAATCCCAATTTTAAAAGTGCATACTTGTCTGTGTTCACATGATACCCTTCCTCAAATAACTACATGATGATTTAACGGGGTGGCCTGATTCATCCAGTATGCTAATTTATAAATTATCCAAATGTATGGTACTCTGATCCTGAATGTGTGGTGAGCCTAGAGTAGATTACAGAATAAGAACAGGACTGAGAAATAACTTCATTTATTTACTTTAAACCATCACTAAATTTCAGCATGACCTATTTCTTGGGATTACATGAGTCTATGCAATAGGGCAGTGATGGCTAATCTTTTTGCCGTCGTGTGCCAAAAGAGGGGCGTGTAAGGGGGTGGTGGCGGGCACATGCCCACACCTGTAATTTAATGTGGCCCATCCCCCACACATGTGCACACGACTCCCCCACGCATGCACGCATGAACCTCCCAAGCTCCCCCTGCTTTTGGCACGTGATGGCATGGTGGGCCCAGTGGGCTCGATTTTTGCCCTTCCCAGGCTCCAGAGGCTTTCTTGGAGCATGGGGAGGGTGAAATTGGCCTTCCCCATTCCCCTGGAGGCCCTCTGGAGGCCGCAAACGGCCCATTTTCTGACTTCCGGTGGGCCCAGAAGGCCCAAAAAATCAGCTGGTCGGTGCATACATGCACGCTGGAGCTGAGCTAGGGCAACGCTCGCGTGCCCACAGATATGGCTCCACGTGCCACCTGTGGCACGCGTGCCATAGGTTCACCATCACGGCAATAGGGGAATATCACACATGGCCCCTTATTTTTCTTGGAAGACAAAGTAGAACAAATATATACAGCTAAATAAAGCCAAATTAAAAAATATGATTGAGAAGTAGATCTTTTCCCATCAGGGGTTTAGACCCACTCATGTTCCACTATGATGAGCATTATGGTCTTCTAAACTGACATCGAGAAATGCATTCACCTTCCAGAAAAGACCAGAATAATCTCTACACGGTTTACATTGTGATATAAACTGCTGCAATTTACCCTTAGTTTTTTATTTCCTTTTACCATTACACAGTCAGTTTCTCAAAATTAGCCGATAAATTTGCACAAATGAGCCACTTGGCATCCTTGTTCATTTACCATCAAGCTGCCACACAATGTGCAAGATTTAGAATTCTTCAACAGCCTAATATATGCATTGTCCAATCACAGAGTTTTCTTTCTCTTATGAACCAACGTAGTTGTCCTCACAGGCTCCCTGCTTTGTCCATCTTTTTCTTGCTTATAAACACCACATTGCGCTCTCTCTTTTACATATATCTTTTCAGTGAAGGGGGGGAAAAAACAAGCAGCAACGAAGGAGAAAGACAAAAACTTACTGCTGTCAAATTATAAACACCCAGCATAATGGATTATTGTGTTAAGACTAACAAGGGACTTTTCACGGCAGATAGTAATCCTTTTATTTGTGGGAATCCCTCTATTTTTCATCATCCAAGTCAGAGTTTGTTTACATCTGCCTGTCTCCTGAATTCTGATACGCCCATTATATTAAATTTTAAGAATGAATTGGAAGAGAAACCAATTCATTTTTGAGATTCATGATTTCACTAATGCCCATTTTTCTGTAGCGATATGCTTCAGAACTAATGGGTATATTAATTCTGCAGAGTCAAAAATAATAAACCTCTCTGTGAAGCTGTGAAACATTTCTGGAGGAAAAAATAGAACGACCTTCAAAACAATAATAAGCTTCTACGACTTCCAGCTCCTATCTTCATTTTAGCATTTGTGATTATAAAGAAATCAAAGCTAAGTGCAATGCTTAACGATCTATAATCTGTAAACTCACCACGTATTTTCAAGACATCTATTTTAAGAGATCCCATCGTACTTGTAAAGCATGGCACATGTATTGAGGATTGCTAGCAATGTTTGGCATACAACAAAGAGAGATGAGTAACTTTTTGAGGGGCTAAACGTCTACAGGTAGTCCTCGTGTTATGACCACAATTGAGCCCAAAATTTATGTTGCTAAGTGAGAAATTTGTTAAATGAGTTTTGCCCCCTTTAAAACTTTCTTGTCACATTTGTTAAGTGAATCACTGCAGTTGTTAAATTAGGTTGTTAAATGAATCTGGCTTCCCCACTGACTTTTTTTTTTTTTAATTTGAGTTATATGCCGCCCTTCTCTGGAGACTCAGGGCAGCTTACAATGCGTTAAGCAATAGCCTTCATACTTTTGTATATTTATACAAAGTCAGCTTATTGCCCCCATAAACTGGGTCCTCAATTTACCTACCTTAGAAGGGATGGAAGGCTGAGTCAACCTTGAGCCTGGTGAGATTCGAACTTACAGTAATTGCAGACAGCTGGTGTTAATCACAATGCTATCAGTCTGCTGAGCCACCAGACTTTGCTTGTTAGAAGGAAACAAACGACCCCAGGACACTACAACAGTCATAAATATGAACTAGTTGTCAAGCATTTGAATGTAAATCACATGATCATGGCAGAGGTGGGTTTCAGCAGGTCCTGACCAGTTCTGGAGAACCGGTAGCGGAAATTTTAAGTAGATTGGAGAACTGGTAGTAAAAATTCTGACTGGCCCTGCCCCCATCTATTCTCTGCCACCCAAGTCCCAGCTGATCGGGAGGAAATGGGGATTTTGCAGTAACCTTCCCCTGGAGTGAGGAGGGAATGGAGATTTTACAGTATCCTTCCCCTGCCATGCCCACCAAGCCACATCCACCAAGCCATGCCATGCCCACCAAGCCACACCCACCGAACTGGTAATAAAAAAATTTGAGTCCCACCACTGGATCTCGGGGATGTTACAGTGCTCATAAGTGTGAAAAACGGTCATAAGTCACTTTTTTCAGTGCCGTTGTCGAGGACTACGTGTACTTGACATTAAAGTGTCTGGCTGTGGTTCCTAAAATCAGCAGGGCTAGAACAGAAAATTCATTTTAAAGTTCCTGTTACATTTAACATCAGATTAAAATGAATTGCAGTTAGCATTGTATTCTCAGCTTTGGCTTTTTCTGGGCCTGGAAGCTAAGCGAGGGGAAGCCAGCCTGGTGAGGGCACTTCCAAGCAGAAAGTTGGAAACATGATCCCAGCAGAAAGCAAGACACTTCCAGACTGCCTACAGGCAGTCCTCAACTTACAACAGTTCATTTAGTGACCGTTCAAAGTTACGACAGCACTGAAGAAAGTTACTTGTGATCGTTTTGCACACTCATGACCGTTGCAGCATCCCCATGCTCGCATGATAAAAAAAATCAGACACTTGGCAACCGGTTCGTATTTATGATGGTTGCGATGTCCTTGAGTCATGTGATCCGCTTGTGACAGGCAAAGTCAATGGGAACGCCAAATTCACTTAACAACCACGTTACTAACTAAACAAATACAATGTTTCGCTTAACAACTGCGACAAGAAAATGGGGGCAAAACTCACTTAACAAATCTCTTACTTAGCAACATAAATTTGGGGCTCAATTGTGGTCGCAACTCGAGGACTACATGTATTAAACTGCATGGTCACTTCCCTGAAGTCACCAACTTAACTCTAAGGCAGGGTGTTAAACCCAAGACCCGTGGGCCAGATCTGGCCCCCGGGGTACTTAGATCTGGCCCGCAGGGCTGCCCTGGAAATAGTGAAGGACCAGCCCACGGTGCCTCTGCCAGCAAAAACAGAGCTTGGGAGGCTGCGACAGCCACCGAGCTCCCTCGCGAACTCCGTTTTCATTGGCAGAGGGTTGCAGGAGGCCGTTGCAGCCTCCCGAGTTCCATTTTCGCTGGCAGTGCGCTCAGGCCACCACAGACACCTCCGATGTGAGTGACGTATAGCTGGCCACAGCCATCCGCCCCCCAAAGTCAAACACAATGCAGCTCTTGATGAAATCGAATTTGATACCCCTGTTCCAGGGATGGGTTCTACTTACCTTTACTACCGGTTCACAGCAGGGCCGCGCATGCACGCTTGCTTCGCTCATGAGCAGAAGCTTCTACACATGCACAGAAGTGTTTTGGTGACATCGGGGTCAGTGGGCGAAGCCTCCCGCCGGTTTTACTACCGGTTCTATAGAACCGGTGCGAACCAGGTGCAACCCACCACTGCCCTGTTCTAAGGAGACATCATTTTATCATTTGGTCACCTAAAAGCAATTCAACCATTCTGTTTAGGCAGCTTACGTTTGCATCCAAAGAGACCCTTGTTCCCTCCAATTGTCAACTTCTGGCCTAAGAAGGCCTCTCTCATGATCCCCTTTGTGTTTCTGATCTCAGCATGGCCAATGCCTTGCTCATGTAGCCAAAAATAAACTACCCATCCAAAACAGAGAGGTATCAGCAGATCTGGAGGAGGCAGAAAATATTTTTAGAACCTCCCCACCACCACCAATAAACAAATTTGGGAGAGATTATGATCAGTGGCTATAAACTGTTGATTGACCTGTGGTGGAGTTGGGAGCTAAAATAGAAAGGAACACGGTGAACAGTAAAATAATATTCCAACATTTTATTGCAAGTCACACTAATCAATTATAAATCCCATCTTTACAACCTATGCACATTCATTTTAGCCTTAATATTTCGTTTATTTTTATACTACTACTTCTCCCGAGGGAGCCCTTCATTATTTTAATTGAGAAATATACATATCACTGCCTCTTAAGAAACAAATACTGTCTAGCTGATAAACTACAGGGATCAAAATGCTAAAATAAGATTTAATCAGATTGCAGTTCTCTATGGAGCAAGAAAAGAACACCGGAAGGGTTTTTTTTTTAGCTCTTTTGGTTATAACTTTGAATTCTTTTATAAGTTTGACACTATCAGGGATAAAATCTGTTCTGAATTCATGCAACGTCTTAAATCAAAGATTGAGCACGTATTCGGCAGGGGTGGGTTCTACTTATCCTTACTACCAGTTTGCAATGGGGCCACGCACGTGCGCTTCGCTTGCACGCTCTTCTGCACATGCGCAGAAGCTTCTGTGCATGCGCAGAAGCTTCCTGATGACATTGGGGTCGGTGGGCGGAGCCTCCCGCTAGTTTTACTACCGGTTCTATAGAACCGTAGCGAACCAGGGGCAACCCACCACTGGTATTCGGACAACCATTGTGTAGCAAAGTGTGTTTTACTGAATAAACTACAACAGCTTGGATATGAATACACTAAGCCAGGGGCAGGCAATTATGGCAACTATATGACCTGTGGACTTCTACTGAGCGATCCCCGCACTAAGTCATGATGCATGTTTTAATCAGCAAAATGGGTGGGTTTAAACAAAATACCAGTCAACACCAAACAAATATTGTATTCTGATGCATTATTTGAACCTAATCTCAGACTGAGTTTCTGCCAATGTACTTAATATTTCCATGCTCATTAGTTTTGGTTTGTTTTTTTAAATTTACATTAATTTTTCCATAGGAATAATCCAAGCAAAGCCATGAAAAAAGATACATTTTTGGTATCATAAATACTGATATCCCAGAATTAGAATTAATTTGATTAAAATTCATACTGTATATAGCCCTATATCTTATTTTTTCCCGCCAGTGGATTCTTGCTGGGGTTAACTTCAAAATTGCCCAACAATTATCTGATGACCTTGCTGATATCAACCTATGAGATCTGAAACTTTCCCCCACAGCAGATATCAGACTGTTTATTTCTTTAGTAATTATTAATTTAACTTTTTTTTTAGGAATTCCAAGAAACATGCAGTAGAGTTTCCCCTCATTTTATTCTTATTCCAACCACGTATAATTAATTGGTCTGAAACAGTGTCTTTGGCTAAAAAGTCACCCAGTGACTTTTGTGGTTGAGTACAGTAGCTTCTCTATGTGCTGGAAAATAATTCCCATAATCCATAACTGGCATAACCATGAATTGCATTGTTTGGAAATTAATGGAAGGTGTAGTCCATCATATTGGAAGAGTGACAAATTAGGAAAGGTTGACTTCCATTCTACAGCCCCTATCTGTTGGGCCTGGGTGGGCATGGCCAGGATAGGCGTGGCAAACTCGACGTCACTCATGCCGGGGGTGCCTGTGGTGGCCCAAAATGGAGCTCGGGAGGCTATGACAGCCTCCTGCAACCCTCTGCCAGTGAAAACGGAGCTCGGGAGGGCTTTCTCTGTTTCCATGGCGGCCTGTGGGTCAGATCTAAGCACCCAGTGGGCTGGATCTGGCCTTCGGGCCTTGAGTTTGACACCCGTTTTAAAGGAAACAAATGTTCTGCACAATGTATGCAACAATGTATTTCAACTTCTACAAAAACGCTAAGGCCAGTTGCCAGATCTATAAAGCGGGGTGCTTACCATTTTACAAATCTCAACTCTACCTGAAGTCCAAGAAAACATTTTTGCTCTCCTTTGGTAACCCGCCTTTCCAAATTGCATCCCAAATTCTCTGTTCCTTCTACTTTTCTAATGATGCCTTTCAATGCCTCTAATACTCAACCAATTTTGGCCCATATTTACTTCTATCGGCTGTCTCCCATTGCCCTGTGACAGACATGTTGAGGGCAGAGAGCTAGACTAGTCATCAATAAAAGTATCCACAAGGAGAGGTTTAAAAAGTCAGTATGTCAGCGATGATGTAGAAACCCTTGAAGCACTTCAAACCTGCAGCCGTGGGCACCATTTTGTTTATTTAATATCTGCACCATCCAGTGGTGAAATTCAATTTTTTTTTGCTACCGATTCTGTGGACGTGGCTTGGTGGGCATGGTGTGGCTTGGTGGGCGTGACTTGGTGGGCATGGCAGGGGAAGGATACTGCAAAATCTCCATTTCCACCCCACTCCAGAGGAAGGATATTGCAAAATTTCTCACTTTGGGACCAGCCAGAGGTGGTATTTGCCAGTTCTCCGAACTACTCAATATTTCCGCTACCAGTTCTCCAGAACCTGTTAGAACCTCTTGGATTTCACCCCTGGCACCATTCTACCCCTAGTGACTTTGGGCACTTATTTTGCCCTCAACCCCAATGTAGATACTGATATTTCTCCTTCAAATTGTATTGGTTCTGAACAATACAAATCTATACTGCAGCCTGTTTAGTTTTTTTTTTCAACTAAAGCTAAGCACTCATCAAAATTCATCAATAAAAATCAGAATGAGAAATTACAAAATAATCTAGGAAAAGTTCTTTATGTGTTTTGCCCTGCTGCCATGAGACTCATCAGAATGGCTGAGAATTTTTTTTGTACTGAAAAGCAAGCTGAACATTTAAATTAGCTTTTTATGATATTCTTTGTTATGAAGTGAGTGAGTCATTATACTCTAAAGCCATATTCAAAAACAGGAAGATACTGAATGATTCATTGGTAGGATGCATATGTCAGTCAGACTACAATAAGGAAATCCACTGACTAAAATGACATTTTAACATTAAAAAACAAATTAAAAAGGAGAATCAAATGAAAGGAAATATAACTTATTATGTACAGAAGACTGTTTCTTAACCTTGACAACTTTAAGATATATGTGGACATCAATTCCCAGAATTCCCCAGCCAATATGGCTGATTTGGGAATTCTGGGAGTTGAAGTCCACACATCTTAAAGTTGCCAAGGTTGAGAAATCTTGGTATAGAGGCTTAAACCATGTTACAAAGAGCAAATCTGTGGACTGTGGGAATAACAACTACGCACACACACATACCATAGACACACTTGCTGAAATTCCTTCTGCTATACAAATATTACAAATTTATATATGAGTCAGTCATTCCCCCCATCTTGCAGAAACAGGCTAAGGAAAACAATAACTAAACCTCTGCTCATTTTTGAACCATATTTTATGTTTTATTTTGGAAGCATAAATAGAAGCAGATGTGATTTATTTGCATAATCCCCCTTCCTTGTTTTCATCAGATTCAGTTCTTTGTCCAGAACAATATTTATTCAACTCTGTCCGGTTTCACAGCTTAATCTTTGGATTTATTCTAAGTAACTTGTTAACATATTTGCAACTTTAAGATGCATGACTTATGTGCTTAATTTCTGGACTGGAAAATTTGTTATAATTTGTTATCTCTGTGGCGGCGCCCACCCTCTGGAACAACCTTGATAGTACAGTGGTTTAGTGCACCCTGTTATTAACACAGCTGCCTGCAATTTCTGCTGGTTCGAATCTCTTCAAGGCTCAAGGTTGACTCAGCCTTCCATCCTTTCTAAGGTAGGTGAAATGAGGACCCAGTTTGTGGGGGCAATAAGCTGACTTTGTATAAAATATACAAAAGAATGAAGGCTATTGCTTAACGCATTGTAAGCCGCCCTGAGTCTCCGGAGAAGGGCGGCATATAAATCAAATTAAAACAAAAAAAAAACCTCTCCCCAGAGATACGTACAATAACAGACCTCCGGATTTTTCGTCCGGCCCTGAAAACCTATTTATTTCAACTAGCTGGGCTGGCTTGAGTTAAATTTTAAATTGATTTTAAATTGGGTTGTTTTAATTTATGGCCAAAATATTTAATTATTTTAAACGGTTTTTAAATTTTGTATGTTCTGTTTTTTACTTTGGCTGTTCACCGCCCTGAATCCTATTTGGAGAAGGGCGGTATAGAAATGGAAACAAATAAATAAATTAAATAAATAAATAAATAAATAATCTGGTCATTTTTTAAATGACACAAGTATGTTTTTCTCCTAGTTATACTGTACTCGTTTGCCTGCCCCTCTTTACAGTACCCTAGTTATGCCCTTATTTTTATAACCTATCGTAATAGCCAAAGTTCCTCTTGGATCTATTTTAAGAGGCTTGGATGGGAGGGGAGAGGGTGTTTGCAGGTAACACAACAAATATTCTTTGTGTTATAGACAGGAAAGGAAAGTTAAATATTTATAACCTCATAAATTCATTGGTTCATCTCCTATTGCTCTGGTTAATCTTGAAAATGGCCATGGTTACTGCATATTCTGATTGAGCAGAAAATTAGACTTGTCTTTATCATGTAAAAAGTATTTGAAAAACAGAAGTGAAGTTCAGTTAAGTAAGAATCCATAACTTTTAGCCAGGGGAGGTGTGAGAAGGCTATTCCACACAATGGTATCACTAGGGCCTGGTGGCTCAGCAGACTGATAGCATTATGATTTACACCAGCTGTCTGCAATTACTGTAAGTTCGAATCTCACCAGGCTCAAGGTTGACTCAGCCTTCCATCCTTTCTAAGGTAGGTAAATTGAGGACCCAGTTTGTGGGGCAATAAGCTGACTTTGTATATAAAATATACAAAAGTATGAAGGCTATTGCTTAACGCATTGTAAGCCGCCCTGAGTCTCCGGAGAAGGGCAGCATATAAATCAATTTTTTTTAAAAAAACTATAGAACTAAAACATTATTCAGGGATCCTATCCATTGTTAGCTGATACTGATTTATTTAAATTCAAATTCAAATCTTTGTCAGTGCACAACATATGTACAATGAGATTGGTTGAGCTCCCTCAGTGCACCCACCCCACAAACACAATACAACTCCCAGTGAAGACAGAAAATCCCTAACCCAATAAATCATATTAACAAAACACCCGGTCCTATTGCACAAGTGTGAACATGTTACACATTGCACCGGCCCTGCAGTCCATCATACTATGTAGTTATGAAGTTATTTCTCATTCAGGAGTCTGACAGCCCATGGATAAAAACTGTTCTTCAGCCTGTTTGTGCGGCTGTCTATACTTCTATATCTCCTTCCCGACTGTAGGAGGGTAAAGAAGTGATGACCAGGGTGAGAGTCGTCCCTGAGAATTTTCCTCACTCTTCTTAGGCAATGAGCCCTTGCGATGTCATCTAGTGGTATCAGAGAACAGACCACAATGTTTTGTGCTGTACTCACCACCCTCTGTAATGTTTTTCTATCCGCGGCTGTCAGACCAGCATGCCATACCGTGATGCAATAAGTGAGGACGCTTTCTATTGTGGACTGGTAAAAGGAGGTCATCAGTTGTTGTTACCACCCTGTTTTTACACAAGACCCTAAGGAAATAGAGTCTCTGCTGGGTCTTCCTGACCATCTGGATCATGTTAATCAAACTGACTGCAAGGATTCATACAACATTAGCATACTGGTTGAGATTTTGCAATAGACTGAGCTACAAGATAGCCAAATTTCAGCTGACCAGTAGCAACAGTGATAAAAGGAAATCCTTGAACAAAGTTATTAAATTACAATAAAAAGATATTTAACAAGATTTAAACAAGCATTATTATGGGTTTTAAAGAACAACCTAGTTACCTTTTTAATGAAAGCGACGATCCAACAGTAGTTTAAAAAATCTTCTGAGAACAGTTACACTGAGGTAATAATATTTTAAATTCAGTTTTCAATGAGCTTCAAATTCTTTTTTTAATTTAGAAATATTACATATATATAGGAGAATCTTTAAAAATAAAAATTAAAAAAATGGAAAGGCACTCCTGGCTACCAAAGGTATCTCTAGTCTAGCCCTGTTTTACTTAAAAAGGAAGTCACATTTTTCTTTCTGCTCTTTTAAAGGAACCATACAATTAGCTACTTTAAAAAAGAGTCACCTGGGCTTTACATAAACTTTAATCCTTTTTAGCACAGGAATTAATGGTCTCTGGCCTTAACCTCCTCCAACCTAATATCTTCCAGATGTGTCAAAACTTCAGTTCCCATTATTGGCAGACATTATGGCAAATGCTGGGAATTATGGAAGGTGAAGTTCATTTAGAAGACATCAAGTTGTAGCTATGGTCCGGGATGGCTTGATCCCATCCTTTCGGTTTTAATTTGAAATTGGTTTTAACTGGGTTGTTTTAAATTGAGGGCCGAAATTATTTAATGTCTTTTAAACTGTTTTTTAAATTTTATATGTTATGTTTTATCTCAGCTGTTCACCGCCCTGAGTCCTGTTGGAGAAGGGCGGTATAAAAATCAAATAAAATAAAATAAATAATAAAATAAACACAATGCACTGAAATTAACCATCTACATTTTGAGGCATTGCCCATATTGTGTGTTTATGATTCAGTGTGTTGTGTGAATCTGGGGAAACTGATTGAGACAGTCATGATTCTGGATATTTTTTCTTCCATTTACTCATGTCCAGTGGTGAAATCTAAAATTTGTTACTACCAATTCTGAGGACTTTGCAGCCAACTGCACTACTTTTGTAGTGGATGGTTCAGACCAGAAAAGCACACAAAGGCGCAGATGCTGGACCTGGTTGTTCTGGAGCAGTTCCTGCCTTCTGCCCCTGCAGATGGAGAGCTGGGTGCGGGAGTACGGAGCAGAGACCCGCTCCCAGGCGGTGGCCCTGGTGGAAGGCTTCCTCCTGAGCTAGGTGGAGGAGAAGAAGGAGCAGGTTGAGTTGCAGGTGAGAGGACTTCCTTCTGGGACTCCAGAAAAAGTTGAATATAATAAGCAAGAAGTTCACATTTTTGTATCCTTTTCATAGTGTGGACGTGGCTCCGGGAGGTAATGTGATTGGGTGGGCATGGCCAATTTTTTTTTTTTTTACTTTTAAAACCATTTTTTCTACAACCACTTCGGCGAAGAGGTTGTAAAAATGCTTTTAAATGCCAGCTGAGTTGCCTGATCGGCAGAGGCTTTTAAGCCTCTGCCGATCAGGCAACTCAGCTGGGATCGTCAGAGGCATTTAAAAGAAAAAAGGGTTTGTCTGATACTATCCTGAGGATTGTGGCAGATCTCTGCAAGGCCATGATTTTGGGATGTGAAAAGAGCCTCACTTTGTTGGATTTGAATCATCTAAAAATTTTTTTTTTTTTTTTTTTGGTAAATATATTATAATCATTTTGAGTTATAAGGCAGGAGAGTCTCGCCGGGGCATGCAGAAGATCTGGATGTTACTCAGTAGGATGATGGGAATTAATAATCCTGATGAATACCACAACTATAACCATATGGATATAATTATAATTATAATGTCACTCGGGTGGTTGTTTTTGCTTTTATACAGATGCGAGGATATCTACTACTGATGGGGGCAGAAGATGACTGGAGATTTTGAACAAACTGTTGCACCAGCATGTTATTTTACCCTATTATGGGTGATGGATTTAACAATCCAGAGGAAAGACATCAAAGAAGATACTATATGGATTATAAATTTAAAGTTATTGTTTTTTCCTTTTTTACAAAATGGAATGCATATATAGATATGTGTATATCTTAGTAATGTGGGCAGTGGATTATATCTAGAATTGTACTGCATGATTTTGTAGGAATTGAAGGGTTGAAATAGGTTAGTTTACTGATTGATTAGTTTAAGAAAAAGGATTCTTAAGTCATATATTTAGGGGAGTGGAGGACTTAACAATTCAGTGGAAAGATACTAAAGAAGATATATTTTTTCTCTTCTTTTTTTTTTTCTCTTCTTTTTATAAAATGGGATGCATATATAGATATGTGTATATTTTAGTAAAGTGGGTAGTGGATTATATCTAGAATTGTACTGTATGATTTTAAGTCATATATTTAGAGGAGTGGAGGAATTGGACAGAATTGAATAAATGTTAAATTTGGATGCAGGGAGAAGGTCGATTTAAAATGTTATATTAATATATATAAAAGATTAAAGGTTAAATTGTAATAATACTCAATAAGCTTAACATGTTAAGGGTCAGTACCTCGAGAAGGGATTAAGGGAAAGGAAAGATATTATGTATGTAACTAGTTATGAAATAGCCTATTGTTGTGAAGAAGTCACAGGGGGGGTTGGGTGGAAAGGGTGGGTTAGGGAAGGGGGGGGGAAAGGGGGAAAAACTTGTATTTGAAAACTTTTTCAATAAAAAAAAAATAATAAATGCCTCTGACGATCCAAGCTGAGTTGAAGTCCACAAGTCTTAAAGTTGCCAAGGTTGGAGACACCTGCCTTAGAATGCTCTTTTTAGAGAGATCTACAAGCTTTTTCTTCCACCACCTTTTAACCATCTTGATGTTCTCTCTCTCTTCATCCAAACATTCTCTGTATGACTAGTGAATGAATGGGTTGTTTTCTCCCCTTTTGTTTTCCTGTTCCCATTCCTTTTATTTATATTTTACATTGCAGAATCAGCCTTTCAATTCACATGAGCTAAGATTCTCTTCACCTGGGTTGAATGAATAAACTATAAATTGGCTGAATTCACAAAACAAGCTGAGTGATAAAGGACTGTTTCCAAGATACAACGGATGGATTCAGTGTTGGGTTTCAAATATTTTTACTACCGGTTCTGTGGGTGTGGCTTGGTGGGCATGACAGGGGAAGGATACTGTAAAATCTCCATTCCCACCCAATTCCGGGGGAAGGATACTGTAAAATCTCCATTCCCTCCCCAATCCAGGGGAAGGATACTGCAAAATCCCCATTTCCTCCCAATCAGCTGGGACTTGGGAGGCAGAGAATAGATGGGGGCGGGGCCAGTCAGAATTTTTACTACTGGTTCTCCGAACTACTCAAAATTTCCGCTACCGGTTCTCCAGAACTGGTCAGAACCTGCTGAAACCCACCTCTGGATGGATTCACAGTATACGCCAAGCCAAAACCAAACCAACCCTGTTTCAGTATAATGTGACATCCGATTAGGTCAATGTACTATGCCTTCAACAGTATTGGACTTAGAATGTGGTTCCAGAGTTTTGCGCAGCTATGGAAATTCCCTTAGGTTTATCCACTGTATCACAGTCTAAGGGATCAAATAGAGATTCTGAAGATAAACAGGACAACTAAGCACCCTAGAGCCGTGATGGCGAACCTATGGCATGGGTGCCACAGGTGGCACGTGGAACCATATTGGTGGGCACGCGAGCTCAGCTCCGGCATGCATGTGTGCACCAGCCAGCTGATTTTCAGGCCTTCTGGGCCCACCAGAAGTCAGGAAACACACTGTTTCTGGCCTCCGGAGGGCCTCTGGGGGTGGTAGGGAAGGCCGTTTTTGCCCTCCCCAGGCTCCTAGAAAGGCTCTGGAGCCTGGGGAGAGCAAAAAACGGGCCTACCAGGCCATCAAGTGCCAAAAGTGGGGGGAGCACGGGCGGCGGGGCTCATAGAATTATGGATGTGGGCATGCATGCGTGTGACCCAACCGCGCTCCCCCCACTTTTGGCACGCGATGGCAAAAAGGTTAGCCATCACTGCCCTAGAGGAACAGTTGGCTACAAATACGATTAATACAAAACGGTGCTGAAGAATGAAGGCTAGGAGAATTCAGTCAGAACTAGCCTCCAAGCGTCTCTGTTGTTGAACTGTAGAACACTCTCAATAGAGTTTCCCTTCTCTGTGTGTGTTTGTTTACTGGGGGCTGTATTCTCTGGAGGAGACAGCAGAGTGTAACCCTGGGGTGGTTTCTGTGGGGATAGGCAAGATGTACAAATAATTCATGTGCATTTCTGATGTCTATTATTCTTTCATGCTAGACTTGTGGCCATGCCAGCACATACACAGACACGTCTTTATACTGCTTGAACACTGAGGGGGTGGCTTTGGCTCATGGGGCTTAGAGAATTTCATCTCGTGACTTCCATTAGCACTGTGAGGAGATGTGTGCATACCTTTTCCTTTCTCCATCTAACTGAGCCAGCCAATCCCTTGCTTTCCAAGCTTGGTTGTTTTCTTGTAGATAGTTTGTTACTTGATTAGTTAAGATCATCTGAGCCTTTGTTTTTTCCTTCTGGGTCCAAAATCCGCTCTGCTCTCTCATTGTTGGGAGAGATTCTGTTCTCCTCTCAAACTCCTTCGGTCCATCCAAACTTCTCGTTAGATAGCAGAGTTCAGCGACAACTTAATAGCCTTATAATAACCACGTCTAATGCCACCTCATTGAATATCATTCTCAAGTGCTTATTCTAAAGAAAAGAACAAGCACTAAATTTGGACAAAGAAAGTAACATTGGCTTAGGGTCAGCCAGACTGATTAAATAATAAGGACATTCCGCAATCAAAAAGTTAGGTTATATAAGCTTCATGATTCCACAAGGCCTTGAACAGATGGGCATCTAATTCCAAGTGAATTTGCTTAATTAGATTTTTTGAGGCTCTATCAGGGGTGGGTTCTACTTAGCTTTACTAATGGTTTGCAACGGGGCCGCACATGCGCTCTTCTGCACATGCGCAGAAGCATCCTGATGATGTCATGGTCGGTGGGCGGAGCCTCCTGCCGGTTTTACTACCGGTTCTATAAAACTGGTCCGAACCGGGGGCAACCCACCACTGGACTCTATATTGTACAAATATTCAGGGCCTTCTCAGTGGTGGTAATCAGGATCTGCAATTCCCTTCCTTTAAGACTATAAATTCTGTTTGGGCAAAAAGTACTTCTTCTTTTTTCCTGCTATATTACATTGGTGCCATGTTAAAGATGGACAGTATTTTGACTTTATGAGTGGATAAGATTCATAAGGGGTAGAAATACGGTGCAAAACAGGCAGGCAGGATCATACATGTAAGGAGAGGGTTTCTTTTTTTTTTCCCCTCCTAGGTTTGGGAGAGTTGCTTTGGCTTTTGGAACTTTTAAAACTATATTAAGCTCGTTTTGAGACCTATTGACAATTTTCAGAGACATCCAAAGAGTAGAACAAAAGTGGATCTTAAGGGCTACTCTTGAGCTGTCTACACACAAATAACTAATATGAAATAGGGCTGCCAACAAACAAAATCTTGTTTCTTGTATAGCTTTAGATGGAGTTAATCAGCCTGGAACTTTTATTAAAGTATAAAAAGTAACAATACCATTATTGGTTAATATATATATAGATAGCTAACCTTCCCTCCCTTCCTCATGGACAGTAGAACAAATCAGTCCAGAGTCTCACTGGATGATCTCAAACAATCAAACTCAAATTATCATATTTTGGACACATGATTTAAAAATCCAGTTCTCTTTATGCTTAAAGAGGGAAAAGTGGAAGGAATGAGAACCGACAATGAGTATAGACTAGATTACAGTGGTGATGGGTACAACCGGCAATGAGGATAGACTAGATTACCGTGGTGATGGGTGCACTTTGGAAGACCTTAAGAGGTAGGTTGGGGACAGATCTTCCTGGAGAAAAGCTATTTATATCTTCAACATGATTGATTGATTGATTGATCGATCAATCAATCATAAAAATGAAATTAATAAATAACGTTTTTTCTCATGTAGAAGTTCTTGTCTCTAACATCTTCATTTTAAAAGGAGCTGGAAGTGTGTGGGGAAAGACATCTACATGAGACACTGGAGCCTAGGGGCGGTCAAATCTCACGGCTCAGCCTACCATTAGCTCAATGAAACACCACAGAAGGAGATAGATGTTGTCATGAAAGGGGACACACTGTGTACTAGAAGGGCAGAAGGCAACACAACCCCTTCTGCATTGCCCAAGCTAACTCGCAACTCACGCAAACAGAGAAGAATGTTTGCCATTGCCAAGGTGGCCTTCCAAATCTGGGTGGGAAAAGAAGCTCCTAATTCTTCCCAATTAACAAAATGCCTTTGGCTTCTCCTGCTGGATGCAACAGAAGGGCAAGCATGGAATCTACACTTGCTGAAATTCCCTCTCCTATATAACTATTCAAGCTACAGTATGGGATTCTGTATTTTGTCACCCTACTGGAGAGGCACTGACAAGTAGATAGTTTTGATTTAGAGGGACTCTTAACACGACCAGGTTCTTGTTTCCCAGCTGTTGCCGAAAATGTAACAAGGATCATCCAAAATATAACTAACAATCTCTCCTATAATCTTTTCTTCCACTGTAACCCTGTGAGATAAGGTAGGGTGAGAGAGACAACAACTTGCTCAAAGTCAACTCATGAGCTTCCATAGCTGAGGAACCTGTCCTGTCTGGTACGAGTTAACAAATACATGTACATCACAACAATTTTGCTTTCATACAGACTTTGAAACCATCTCTCCCTGAACAGAGATCTGCAATATTTCACCCTCATACTATAGTAAAAAAAAGGTGTTGAATACAATTGCATTCACAATGTACCTGCATTCAAACATTGCTGCGTTTATTCCCTATTATTTTGTAATACAGATCTTAAATTGTGGAGCCATTGTCTAAAATGCAGATATTAGGGGGTCTGATTCCAACAGAAATGATGTATAAATCAAAACAAGCATGTAAAGGATTGCACGGATAAGATTTATGTATATCTGCCATGTTACATATTTATTGTTGTCCCTATACTTCCCATTATTTTCACTCTTATTTATCCCTCTATTGTAATTTAGATTACCAGCTTCCAGGAATCTGCATTTTTGCTTAAATTGCTCTTGTAAAGGATCCTTTTAGGGTAATACATGCTTATGTGAATGACTGAACATCCCTGGACGATTTCCTCATTCTGGGGTTGTTTTTCTATTAAACACTGAAATGTGAACAACAGCGAAACCAAACCTTCAAAAGTGGATTTTTGCAAAACAAAGTCCCCAAAGCATCATTTACATTTATGCCAGAATAACAGAAACATGGGAGACACTTCTAAAGTAACAATCTCCAAGGCATATTCAGTTAATTGACAGCACTGATCATATGCCCCAATCCACCCCTTAGAATATCTTGCTTGAGCCAGTTAACAAAGAGCATTATTTGCATTGTTTTGCTACATGAAAAACAACATTTCCGTTCCAACAAGGCAAATAACATCTAATAGAACATATATAAGGCAGCTATATACTTACAGGACAGAAATGAAGCTGTCCTCTTCATTGTTTCCTTGGTTAAAACCATGCCGTTAACTAGCATGCTCGTACTGTAGTTTTAACAGCCTCTGACTTGGTAAATCTCCAGCATCATAAATTCCTTTTTTTGTTCTACGGGCGCCTCCAGCTCTGCACAGTTTTTTTTTATTATTTTGTTTTGTTTTGGAAAACTTACAGATACTGTTTCCTTTCTTCGACCCCGTTTGGAGAAATGGAGGAAACAGAAAACTTAGGTGAAAACGATCTGCTATTTTCAATGCGCATCTCTTTCAGTGAGCATCTTATTAGGGTCTTCTGGAGATGGCGTGATGATGCAGCAGGCTTCTGGTCGTCACTGTTGCCATGACAACCAGTATGTGGTCCCTATGGCAGAATGATGCAGATACAAAGGTAGGACACACATTTTGTGTAGCGTATGTTATGGGGAGAGGCTACCAGAGATGTTTCCATTCATATATGCCTTTTTTTAAAAAAATCAATTTCCAGAACACTATTTTATTCTGCCACTACCCTATTTTGTGTAGTTTTAGAACATCCACAAAAATTCCTTATGGTAAGAAAATTTTAAACCATCTGTATGTTTACAATGGAAGCATCTAAGACTAAAATTTAAAGATTAGAGGAAGGACAAGGGGGGAACACCATAACAGAAGAATAATTTGATGCATAATTATTTGCATATATGTGTCAGACAGTAGTGAGATTCCTTAGTATTAGATTACAATAATGCAGTTCTATGCATACCTCTCTAATATTTGTGTATGTTTGAAATTAGCCCATTTCCACACTAATAAAGAGCGCATTGTCCATTGGAAAAAGATATTGGCTCATAAATTTGACTGCTTGGATTGCTGATTGCATCTTGGCTGTATAAGCTGCTTAGCACTGAATTGTGTTCCCCTCATTGAAGAGCGTGCCAATATAGTTTCTCCTTACTTTACCCCCCCACCCCCCTTTAACAGGATCCTGCCAGATTAAGAAAGTAAAACTCTTTTACTGTATAGTAATCTGAAATAAGGGATGTGGTGGCTCAGTGGCTAAGATGCTGAGCTCGCCAATCGAAAGGTTGACAGTTCAGTGGTTCGAATCCCTAGTGCCGCGTAATGGGGTGAGCTCCCGTTACTTGTCCCAGCTTTGGCCAACCTAGTAGTTCAAAAGCATGTAAAAAATGCAAGTAAAAAAATAGGGACCACCTTTGGTGGGAAAGTAATAGTGTTCCATGCACTTTTGGTGTTTAGTCATGCCACCACATGACCATGAAGACGTCTTCGGACAGCGCTGGCTCTTTGGCTTTGGAACTGAGATGAGCAGTGCCCCCTAGAATCAGGAACGACTAGCACATATGTGTGAGGGGAACCTTTACATTTTAATCTGAAATGAGATTACTCATTATTCTCATCACCCGCTTTTTTTTTTATCCCGGAAAGATGCTAAAGAGTGAAAGACTCAGTAATTTATGCAATAGGTTCCTAATTGGTAGGTCTCTCACCTGAAGTCATTCTTTTGGTCCAGATTTTGGGTATTAAGGCAAGGAGAGATGCCAGTTTTTCACCAGGCTACCAGGTATAATTGTATGCACCAGGCAGTGGTGAGTTGCCCCTGGTTCGAACCAGTTCACAAGAACCGGTAGTAAAACTAGCGGGAGGCTCCACCCACTGACCCACACGTCATCAAAGTAGATCTGCGCATGCGCAGAAGAGCACGCGGGTGCGCAAGCAAAGCAAGCACACACACGCGGGCACGATGCAAACCGGTAGTAAAGGTAAGTAGAACCCACCCCTGGTACCAGGCCACTCTAATTGTATACAGGTAGTCCTTGACTTACAACAGTTCATTCATTTAGTGACTGTTCATAGTTACAACAGCAGTGAAAAAGTGACTTATGATTGTTTTTCACATTTACGACCGTTGCAACATCCCCATGGTCACATGATCAAAATTCAGATGCTTGCCAACTAGCTCGTATTTATGACTGTTGCAGTGTCCTGGAGTCATGTGATCAGCTTTGGCGATCTTCTGACAAGCAAAGTCTGACAACCTCCGGGTGAGATTCAAGGTGCTGGTGTTAACCTATAAAAGCCCTTCATGGCTTAGGCCCAGGCTATTTGTCGGACCACCTGCAACCAGCGTCAACTTCCCATCGCCCGGTGCACTCTCACAGAGAGGGCCTACTCAGGGTGCCGTTGGCTAAACAATGTCGGCTGGCGACCCCCAGGGGTAAAGCCTTCTCTGTGAGCGCCCCCACCCTTTGGAATCAACTTCCTTTGGGGTTCCGGTTGGCCCCTGACCTTCGCACCTTCCGCCGTGAATTGAAAACCGGGCTATTTATGTCCCCCGGCCTGGACTGATGGGGTAGTATATTTTAAATTTTTTAAAAACTTTTTTATTTTTTGTGTGTATTTGTTGTTTTTAACAGTCACTTGGTTGATTGTCGTTGTGAGCTGCCCTGAGTCCTTGGAGATAGGGCAGCATACAAATTTTATAAAATAAAATAAAATAAAATAAAATAAAATAAAATAAAATAAAATAAAATAATAAACTAAACTAAACTAAACTAAACTAAACTAAACTAAACTAAACTAAAATAAACTAAAATAAAATAAAATAAAATAAAATAAAATAAAATAAAATAAAATAAAATAAAATAAAATAAAATAAAATAAAATAATAAAATAAAATAAAATAAAAAAATAAAATAAAATAATAAAATAAAATAAAATAAAATAATAAAATAAAATAATAAAATAAAATAAAATAAAATAAAATAATAAAATATAATATAAAATAATAAATAATAAATAAATAATAAATAAATAAATAAATAAATAATAAAGTAAATGGGGAAGCCTGATTCACTTAACAACCATGTTACTAACTTAATGCAAGCATTCACTTAACAACTTTGGCAAGAAAAGTCATAAAATGGGGCAAAACTCACAAAGCAAGTGTTTCACCCAGCAAGATAAATTTTGGGCTCCATTGTGATCGTAACTCGAGTACTATAAAGCTTATTCCATAAATGTATTTATGTTTTACACACACACACACACACACACACACACACACAAACTTCTTAGGCTGCCAACTGTCCCAAAGGTGCTTTTTTTCCAAAAGCCAACTAGACTTCCTTGAGGTTTTTGTTTTGTTTTTAATGTTTCGCTTCTCAGAACTGAAGAAGTTTCTTGGATGAGAAGCGAAACATTTCAAAGAGGGGAAAAAAAACCCCACACAAGTCCAATTGCCTTTTGGAAAAAGCCCTTTTGGGACAACCATGATCTGGATGTTTGTGAATTTCCACAGACATTTTGGCTGCCAAATATTTTTTACTGGGCTTTGTTCAACAATGTGATAACCAGACATTAATATATGGTGATGCTTATTACAATCCAATATATCAGGCAATGAACTTACTAATATTAGTAGCAAAATCTCTGCTAATAAAACTGTTTTTGCTAGCAGAGAATTCTAGAAATAGAAAAATATTTAAGGATGTCAGTTTGGAAGATGATTTTTACTAAGCAGACGTAGTTTCAAATGGATTCAGACCTCATTCAGACCGCATAAGTGCGCCAGCCCTACTATTCCCATTTATATGTACTCATTTTATGTGCTTATGGTTATGTTTTGCTTATTTATTTCCTTTTATATGTGTCCATGTTTATATCTATACTGTTACTTGTTTCCTTGTACTTGTTGATAAAATAAATAAAATAAATAAATAATAAATAAATACTAATCCATGATTTGTTTAACTATGATTTATTAAATAAACAACAATGGATGAATTCATATAAATCACTAAACTATAATCCATTACAAGCAAACAACAACACTGGAGATGAAAATAAATGGTGCAATTATCATTAAAATAAATGTTGGTGGCTCAGAAGAAATTCTTTTAAGAAGTTCTTATTTAATGAAGTTTGTGGTTGTTGATGAGGCTGCATGCAGTAGATATAAATTTTATAAATTTTCCTTTAAAAGCATCAAGCTTCTTCTTTTCTTTTCTCTTTTACAATCTCAGCTTGATTAAAACTTCTGAAAAATGTAAGAGCTTCTTACCAGTTTTCTGAAATCTTGTCTGAACATGGATTTTTAAAACTTTTGTTTTATGTTCATTAATCCTCTGAACGAATCTAATCCCTGGGGAGCCTTCTCAATGAAATAACAGAAACCCGTCAGAGCTGCTTTGCTGACTATATTGGGGAAAAAATGCATGGAGAATGATTCTGGACACTTGGGAGTTATTAGAAAGCAATGTTTTCCAGAGTGAATCAATATCTCTTCAGCTACAAGTTGCTATACATTTATATAGTTCATAGATCTCAGTGCCAGAAAGACAACGCCAACATTTTCCTAAATAGAACTTTTAATTATCTAACGTGCAATTTGTCTGGTTTCATTATAAGTAGTCCACAACATAGCACCACCATTGGGACCAGAATGTCCATTGCTAAGTGATGCAGTTGTTGATTGGTGCCAATTTTATTAGCTTTTTTTTTTGCTGTGGTTGTTAAGCAAACCACATGCTTGTTAAAGGAATCCTATTTTCTCCCATTGGCTTTGCTTTTCAGAAGCTGCTGGGGAAGCTGGTAAATTGCAATCATATGAGCCCAGGATGCTGCAACCATCGTACATGTGATGCCTGAATTTTGATCATCTGACTTTAAGCAGTCATTAAGTCAGGGGTCTGCAACCTTAAACACTCAAAGAGTCATTTGGACCCGTTTCCCACAGAAAAGAAAACACCAGGAGCCACAAAACCCTTCCCGTGCCTGACTATTTCTTGAGCGGCCGCAAAACTGGCATATGTAGTTGAATTAAACGTTTTGTTTTCTTCTGAAACTTTTTTCATTTCATGGATTTATCCATGGTTGGCCTACTGGGGGTTGAAAAGCTCAATAAATCGTGCGCTGGTGGGTGTCGCACATTGGCGGTTGTGACGCATATTTTGAGTGACAGGGAGCCGCAGCAGAGGGGTGAAAGAGCCACATGAAGCTCCAGAGCCGCAGGTTGCTGACCCCTGCATTAAGTGAATGATCATAAATCAAAGACTAGTCTTTCGTGCAGAAGTAATATTCAGCCAGTTCGTACCGGTTCGGGAGAACCGGTAGCAGAGATCGCTGATGGGTCCACCCACCCAACCCGGCTCTATGCTGTCCTATTTAGGCATGGTTTTGAGGCTGAGCGCATATGCAGAAGAAGCGTGTGTGAGCAAATCAGGTGCGTGGAAGGCCGGGTGCATGCACGGAAGGTGTGCAAGAGGGAAGGGAGCGTGCACATGCAGGGCGAACCAGTAGCAACAAAATGTGAAACCCACCGCTGCTTTCATGTCTTTCCACAGACGTTTTATCCTCAAGACAGATAGAGAGATAATTTGCACCAGCTTGCCTGGAAGTTTTATTGTCAGAGAATCTGCCTGGCATCCTTAACCTGAGCAATCCTGTTGTAGGGGCTCAGTAATAATTTACTTTTTAAAAATTAATTGGTCATTCAATGTGCAATTTAACGGCTAGGTTGCAACAGAGGATCCAAGTCTAATCCAAAATGACAGCAATTAAAATCTATAATGTTTGGGATTTGCTTGATGGAACCATTTCCTTTTTTTTTTTTTTTTTGCTGGAAACAGAAGTAAACACCAGCACAAAACACTGTAAATTACAACGTGTGACTGCGGGAGGCGGCAAATGGCCGTAAATGTGAGCCAGTTGCCAATGGCCAAAAATGCGACCATGTGACTGTGAGGTGTGGGGGCGTTGACACTTCAAATGTGGGTCGTAAATCCCATTTATTTTGGTTCTGTTGTAACTTCAAATAGTCGCTAATCAACCAGTCGTAAATCGAGGATTATCTTGTATGCCTAAACAAAGTTATTATTTATTTATTTATTTATTTATTGGTTCGATTTATATGCCGCCCTTCTCTGGAGACTCAGGGTGGCTTACAATGCATTAAGCAATAGCCTTCATACTTTTGTATATACCTGCTTAGTAGGGCTTTCGCCCCCCCCGCCCCGCATAAGCGGTGTTCTTTTTTATACAAAGTCAGCTTATTGCCCCCACAATCCGGGTCCTTATTTTACCTCTCTTGGAAGGATGGAAGGCTGAGTCAACCTTGAGCCTGGTGAAATTTGAACTTGCAGTAATTGTAGGCAGCTGGCAGCTAAGTGCTACTTAAGTGCTACTTAACAGCATTTTAGTCCGCTGCGCCACCAAGGCTCATTGATTATGTGTCAATGTTACAAATATAAGGTGACCAGATTTTAAGATTGGTAAAGAGGGACACCATTGTGGGCGTGGCTTATTTTGTGGGCGTGGCTAGCTGGTCATGTGACTGGGTGGCCGTGGCTACCTGGTCATGTGACTGGGTGGCCATGGCTATGTGTATAGGGACTACTCAGAGGGCTGAAAAAAGTCATTTCTGACAGGTCCTCGCACTTTTGACTGGTCCTCACACTTATGACCATCCTCACATTTATGCCCATGCAGCATCCTTAACAACCATGTCACTCATTTCACAACTGCTTCTCTTCACTATGGTGATAAGACTGGGCAAAAAACGTAAAATGTGAGGACAGTCGTAAGTTTGAGGACTGGACAAAAGTGCGAGGACCAATCAAAAATAACTTTTTCAGCCCTCTGAGTAGTCCATATGCACAAAAGGACTAACCAGAGGGCTGAAAAAAGTTATTTCTGACAGGTCCTCGCACTTTTGACTGGTCCTCACACTTATGACCATCCTCACATTTATGCCCATGCAGCATCCTTAACAAACATGTCACTCATTTCACAACTGCTTCTCTTCACCATGGTGATAAGATAGGGCAAAAAACGTAAAATGTGAAGACAGTCGTAAATTCGAGGACTGGTCAAAAGTGTGAGGACCAGTCAAAAATAACTTTTTCAGCCCTCTGAGTAGTCCATATGCATAAAAGGATACAGCAATAGAGAGGGATGAAGGAAGGGAAGGGAAATTAGAGTAGGAGTGAGGGTAAGAGGGGGAGGAAGAGAGGAGGAGAAGGAGAAAGGAAGAGGAAGTAGGGAGGAGAAGAAGAGGGGGGGAAGAGAAAGTAAGAAGGAAAGAAAAGAGAGAAGTGGTAGGTTTGAGGAGAAAGATTGCTGTACAATAAAAAGATGAAAGGGAAGAAAGCCAACCCCAAACAAATATAAAGATATTAAGATAAAGAATGAATGGTTAAACTTTAAAGAATAAAAGAGAACAAATATGAATAAATAGCAGTAATTAGAAACACACATACAAACATACAATTTATTTTCTTTGAACAGAGTATTTGGCCGGTTCACAAATTTAAACAGTGTTTAGTCACTTCAATTAAATTTACAATTTCTATATTTCCTTTTTGCCATATTTATTCCTCATCTATTTTTTAAAAAAAACCAATATTACCCTTCATCCTCATCTCTAATCTTAATCAAATTCAATTTTTTCCCTTCTATTCTATATTATACCCCTTCCCATTGTCATCTATTTTTATATCCATCCCCACATTGTTTAATTATGTAATTATGTAATACAGTTGTTTAATACAAATTCAACATTTTAATATAAATCAATTAGTTATAAAACTATCTTTTTTGTATATTAATCAATATGAACATGAATATTCCAATTATTTCCATGTAATCCAATTTCTTACAAATCAATTATATTTACCAATAATAATAAACCAAATAATTTCCCCCATATATTCCTCTGAACCACAACTTAACCATTTCTGCTTTCAACACAATATACAATTAATAGTATCTCAATTATTACAATTCCCTAGTTAAATACAGCTTTTTTTTCTTTTGGGTTTTAAAATCTTGAACTCTCCTTCTAAATTTCCCATTGTTTGCAATTTTTCACCTACCTTTTTTGGGGAGGAAAAATAAAAATAAAAATAAATCTCTCTCTGCCTCATTTTGTCACGTTGCACCAAAGATCCTGGTTTCGGTTTCGTTTCTGCAGTTTAGCTAGGGGGAAAAAAACTGCTTCAGGAACTCTTTACACTGATTGCCTGTAGGGCGGCCCTTTGAAGCCGGGGCAAAAGTTTAAACAGTTTTTTTTTTTCTTCTAGCCATCAGCTGGGGCTCAAGAGGCAGCGGGACTCAGGAGGCAGAATGAAAAATCGGGACTTTTTTGAAACGCCGCGGGACGCGGGACAAATTGCTAAAAATCAGGACTGTCCTGCCAAAAGCGGGATGTCTGGTCACCTTATACAAATAGGCAGTTGACTTATGACCTTATGATCCTCAACTTATGACCACAATTGAGCCCAAAATTTATGTTGCTAAGTAAGACTGTTGTTAAGGGAGTTTTGTCCCATTTTATGACCTTTTTTTGCCACAGTTGTTAAGTCTATCACTTAACAACTGTTGTAAATAGGTCATAAATGTGAACCAGTTGCCAAGCCTCCTAATTTTGATCACGTGGCCATAAGGATACTGCAATGGTCATAAATGTGAAAACTGGTCATAAGTCACCCTTTTCAGTGCCTTTGTAACTTTGAACGGTCACTAAATAAATGGTTGTAAGTCAAGGACTACTTGCATTGAAAAAAAAAAAAACCCAAGCCTGATTTCTCCATGTAGCTTCCAAGATAAATCTTGGGCTTACAATTCAGTGTAGAAATGGCCCTTTCAGAGCCTTTTGGCCCTGTAAAATCCCCGTTTTTTCTGCAGGCGTGGTCACCTGTGGCTTCTTTCCACCTGTAACATGCCATGTCCATTCCCCTTGGCAGCAATTGCCACTTTCACATCTTGCTGGAGCGGTTAATGGGATGAGAGGCCTTGTGTGCTCCATCAGTCACAAGGAGGACATTAACGTGACAGCAGCTAATGGCAGGCGCCATTCTCATCAGCCACCTCATCATCACAGCTCCCTGTGCAAAAGGTTGCTGTATCTGATGGAGCGGCAGAATCCCTCGAATGCTCGCCTGCTGTGGCCGAGAAAGCAATCCGTGTTTGTTTCTTTTATTTATAATACTTGGATGGGGCTTTCCAGGGTGGAAGTCCCTGGCAAAGCTGCTTATTCCCCTAAAACAGGGGTCTCCAACCTTGGTGACTGTAAGACTTGTGGACTTCAACTCCTAGAGCTTTGCTGGCTGAGGAACTCAGGGAGTTGAAGTCCACAACTCTTAAAAGTTGCCAAGGTTGGAGACCCCTGCCCTATGAAGGAAGCAGGGAGACTTATTTGAAAGAAAGCTTGGATGAAAGGAGAAACTTCCTAGGGGGCCACTGAAGGTTTGAATTGAACTATACTGCTTTTTCGTCTTTGACTTCCCTGCTTTTAAAGTTGTAATGTTATGGTTTTTCAAAAAGGCATTTTATGTCCAGTTTTGGGGATTAGGATTGCATGGAAAGGCAGGTAATTTTAATTTACCGTAATAAACGGATTCCTCAGAAGCTGATGGCACCAGTTGTAGAGCTGAGAATTTCCTCCTTCCCAACTGAAGCTATAGCTGGATTGCTGTTTCTAACTGTATGCTATCGTCCTGAACTCTATGCTGTCAACATTTCTCTAGCCACTCTATACTTGTGATCAAGGGAGCTACAGGTAGTCCTTGCTTAGAGACCATTCAAAGATACCACAGATAGCTACTTATGACCCAATTTCGATATTTTACCATCACCTTGCCCCCCCCACTGCCTCCTCCTCGGTGCAGCCATATGACAGCATTTTGGGTGCTCAACAACCCAACCCATGTTTACAGCAGTTTGCAATGCCCCACAATCATATGACTGTGATTTGTGACATTAAACCTGCATTTAATTATGATTTCTGGCAAAAAACAAAAAACAAAACCTGGCCGTAGCAATAAAAAAAACCTTAGCTTTTGCTGCAAAAAAAGGTTCTAAAATCAGGTTGGGTCATGATTTATGGCTACAATTGCCAAGATCAATTACGGTCATAACTCGAGACCTACCTGTACAGTACACAAGAGTTTATGCCTTTCGATAAAACATTATTAGTTAGAAAAAGTGTAGCCACCGTCCTTCCGATTTGTTCTTTGCCACCTTAAACTAATATGGCTAACATTCAATTCCTCAACTGGCTTAATTTCTCAAACAGTCTTTGCTGTAAATCCATCAATAGCCAAAGGTCTACAAAGGGGAGATGGTACTTGCATGCATGTAACACAGGGGTGGGCTTCAAAAATTTTAGCAAGGGGTTCTCTGCCTGGTTGCTGGGTGGGCGTGGCCATGTGGGCGTGGCCTAGCAGTCTCCTGCACCACCCGGGGGGGGCGAGGCTTTTTTGCCCTCCCCGGGCTCTGGAGGTTTTTCTCAAGCCTCCGGGAGGGCAAAAATGGCCTTCCCAGGCTCTGGAGGCCTTCTGGAGGCCAGAAACAGGCCCATTTCCAGCCTTCTCGAACTTCAGGTAGGCCTGTTTTTTGCCCTCCCTGAGCTTCTGCATGCGTCCTGCATTTACCTGCATCCAAAATGGGCCACATGGGTGCTCCTGGGAGGGGAGGGGTGGGCAGGGCCAGCCAGGAGTGGGGTTTGGGGGTTCTCCGAACTGCTCAAAATCTTAACTAGAGGTTCTCCTGAACCCTTGCGAACCCCCAGCAGCCCACCCTGATATAAGGGTATGTATGTATGTACCGTATGTGAACTATCTATTCATCTCTCTATCTTTCTATCTCTCTCTCTCTCTATCTATCTGTATCTATCTATCATCCTTGACTGATATCAATTCATTTAGTGACTGTTCAAAGTAACAATGACACTAAAAAAGTGACTTATTAGCATTTTTCACACGACCGTTACAGCATCCCAATGTTCATGTGATCAAAATTCAGATGCTTAGCAACTGGTTTATATTTATGATGCAGTGTCCCAGGGTCATGTCATCCCCTTTTGTGATCTTCTGACAAGCAAAGTCAATGGGGAATCCAGATTCACTTAACATCTGCTTCTAGATGATTCACTCTAGAACTGCGGCAAGAGAAGTCATAAAATGAAACAAAACTGACAAATGTCTCATTTAGCATAATAAATGTTGGGCTCAATTGTGGTTGTAAGTCGAGGACTACAGGACTACTCCCATTTACGACTTTTCTTGCCACTTTTGTTAAGTGAAACACTGCATTCGTTAAATGAATGACATGGTTTTTAAGTGAATCTGGTTTCCCCATTGACTTTGCTTTTCAGAAGGTCACAAAAGGCAATGACATGACTCCCTGGACACTGCAACTGTCATAAATGTGAGTCAGTTGTCAAGCTTTCAAATGTAAATCATGTGATCATGGGAATGCTAAAATGGTTGCAAGTGTCAAAAATGGTCATAAATCACTCTTTTCCATGATATTGTAACTTTGAATCAGTGGTGGGTTCCTCCCGGTTCGGCCGAGCCAGTAGCGGTGATGATATGACGTCACCGAACTGGTTCTCCTCCCCCGCCCTCCCACCCCCCAAAGTTATTCTTACCTTTTATTTGGTCCCACCCCCAATCTATTGCTGCCTCCTGAGTCCCAGTTGATGATTAGAGGAAAAAAAACTGTTTAAACTCTTCAAAGGGCCGCCCTACAGCTGATCAGTGTTAAAAGCAAACAAATGAGTCGGGTTGTAAGTGCGAGGACTGGTCGTAAGTGTGAGGACCTTCCAGAAATGACTCTGACCAGCTAGCCATGCCCACCTAATCACATGACCTCCAAGCCACACCCACAAAATAAGCCACGCCCACAGAACCAGTAGTAATTTAGAAATTTAGAACCCACCCCTGCTTTGAATGGTCGCTAAACGAACTGCTGTAAATTGAGGATTACCTGTACCTGTATCTAGCTGGCCATCTCATTTCCATAGCTCTGGGCAGCTTACAAAGGTAAAAATTAAATATATATACACAAAAACATAATAACAAGTATCATTATATTAAAACTATAAAAACTAAAAAAACCCACACAATTGAAAGGGAAGTACCATTCATTTCATAGCAATATAACCATTTTGCAGGCTCTACCCCAATATTTGTGAAGGTAGCATTTTTTTCCTTTTCCTTTTTCATGCATCTCTGGTTAATGAATGGAAACAGCTGCCAGTTAAAATAAAAATTATCTCAGATGCGGGGCTGCTGTTTCCTTCAAATCCTGTCAATTCATACTGATTCTTCCTCACGACTATTTTCAAGCCTTCCTTTCTACTACAACTGGTTTTATTTCTGAGTTACGTCATTCATATGGTCCCAGTGATGGAATGAATGGTTTTATGATCATATCAAGATGTGTGTGAAAGTTTGGTGTGCAGGGAGGATGAATGAATGGCTAGCAGCTGAACCAAAGATGTTTTGGACTGAAGGGAGGCAAAGATTAAACCATCTCTGCTTATAATTAACAATGATTTGCAGCTCTAAAATACAGACAAATACAAACAAGCTTTCCTTTCCTTGGTGCCTTTTCTCTCCATGCCATCCAGCTGGGCAAATATATTGTCATTACAGCAGAAGATTCAAAGACTATCAACTGTATCAAGCAGACAAATGACAGGAAAGGGGAGGGGAGAAAGAGGGAGAGGGAGAGGAGAGGAGAGGAAAGGAGAGGAAAGAAGGAAAGAAAGGAGAGGAGAGGGGAGGGGAGGGGAGGGGAGGGGACGGAAGGGAAGGGAAGGGAAGGGAAGGGAAGGGAAGGGAAGGGAAGGGAAGGGAAGGGAAGGGAAGGAAAGGAAAGGAAAGGAAAGGAAAGGAAAGGAAAGGAAAGGAAAGGAAAGGAAAGGAAAGGAAAGGAAAGGAAAGGAAAGGAAAGGAAAGGAAATGGCCATCCTTTAGATGAGATCCATAGCCTGCTGGACTGAATTCCTAGAGTTTTCCATGCTGTTGTTGTTTTCAAAAATGCCTCTCTGCTAAAGGATAGCTACAGGATCTTGTTCATTCTTAAGGAGAGGTGTAAGGAGGAAGCAGGCAGAATTAAAAAAAAAATTTTTTTTACATTGCTATGCAATTCAGAGATGCTGGCACTATTTGCAACTCCTCTGATGGGCCTCCTCTGAAAAGCCTTACTCTTGGAAGGCAAACTCAATAGCCACCTCTATATAGACCATCTATAAGCAGAGATGGCCAACGTGTTGTCTGAGACTTAAAAAAACAAACTTAGACCATTCTATGAATGTAGAATGTAATATGTACATATTATATTAAGCTTCACCAACAGGCATATTGGGACAGAGTTCTAGCTTATAATGATGTATGAAAAGCAATTTTTTTCCATGCATGTGACCAATCTTCATTTTTTTAAGGTTTTTAAATTCCACATTCAACAACAACAACAAAACAACAGTGTTTCTTAGATTTTGAAAACACTTCTTGGATGACTTTGACTTTATTCTGTGGCTACCTTAATTTACATCAGATTCTGTCCTTGTATTTTATTGTTTAATCTCTACTTTGCTAGATGTAAACTGAGATACTGAGATATATACTTAGATTGAAATTTGATGATAAAAGGTTAGAGGGATATTTTTGGTTCAACCTTAAGAAATATTCATTTTATTTGGAAGCGGGAAGTGTTGCACAAATTCATCGCTCATCTTAAGAGGTCACAGTAGTACAGTACAAAGCTTGAGAACCTCTGACCTTGTGGGAAAGATGCACAAAGAAAGAAAAATGCTTGCAGACTGGATTCCTGAAGCTGGAATCAACTATTATCAAGTACAGGTTATAAATCCAGATGGTAAAGGCAAGGCTATAAATAAAGTCTAGGATCAAAAGGAAAAGGCAAAGTTCATGAGGTCAGGAAATACTCCTAGACCTTATTTCATAGCAAGGAACCGAGCAGGGGCTTCCAAATAGCACCATGCTATCTGAGCTTGGTTGTTTTGTTGCAGACACTTCTGTGGTGGGTTGCCCCCGGTTCGGACCAGTTCTATAGAACCGGATTTTGCAGTATCCTTCCCCTGCCATGCCCACCTAGCCATGCCCACCAAGCCACACCACACCCACCAAGCCACGCCCACAGAACCGGTAGTAAGAAAATTTAAATTCCACCACTGGCTAGACTTGGATTATTTATGGGAACACAAGGACTCTAGGACGATGACACATTTAACTCCGCCACCCCCTCCCAGCTTTGCCTGTTTTTCTCTTACATCCAACTCCTAAATGGTTTGCCAGATGGAGAAGGTCCAAAGTCAGGAGGAGGGGGGGTGGGCTACAGGACTGCCAGACCTGTTCTATTACTAATTCTACACTCCCAATAGAAGAGAATATCAGTAGTTCAAGGTTGAACGCTACAATTCCACACATGCACACTTGCCAAAGCGGTGATCTCTTACATATTTTTCAGCCAAAGAACGGGATCATAATGATGGCTATGATAGTCCAAGCACCACACCTCTGCAAAAAAAAAAAAAATCTGCTTTCATTATTCATCATACACTTCATTTTACTTCGGGACCTCTGCATGGATTTCTTCTAGTCTAGGCGATCAGTTTGCACTAATGCTATTAATGGCAGCCACACTTCAACATGTGCTCAGGGCTGCTGCAACACAACGCAGCTGTCTCATAAGAGACCCATTTAGGGCTCGTTGATAAAGAGAACCAATGTACAAAGAGGAATGTTAAGTGTCTCTTGTCTTTGGGAGCAGGGACCCTGGAGGTGTTCCAGAAAGGAGTCAACGCCTCTAGATTGTTCAGAGCAATGTTCCTAGGAGTTGGTGGTCCCCAGATGACCTGCCAACTTTTCTCTTGCACCTTCTCCAATTTCACTCAAGTCACAAAGAGCAAGCCAGCTGCAGCAGTCAGGCTGCGTTTCGGACTTTCAATTGAGAATCACACCCTCACGTTTTTAGTTTTCAAAGTTTCTAGTCCTTAAGCATGCGAAGATGGGTTTTTTAAAAAAATGTTTTAAGGGTTTTGTTCCCTCCTTTGCTCACCTCTAGGTTGATTTCTCAGATTGGAAAAGTGGATGCCTGCCACACATGAAAAGGATTGGTGGAACATCCTTGCGGTTGGGGTGTAAGTGCATGAATTCACAGAGGTAATGGTCCACCATTGATCAATAATCCTAACCTTAACCCAGACCTAATATTAATTCATTCAGCGATTAAAAAAGTGTGAGCCAAAATAAGCAGGCAAAATCAACTGGTATGCTAAACTCAATGGCAGGTAAAATCTTTTTTGCAAGTAAAAAAGGAACAAAAATTTATTTTAGTCCAATTTATCTGAAAAATGCTAACTGGGGAAAAGTTATCTTCACACTGAATATAAATGGTCTTGCCTACAGGTAGGTTAAAATTCATGCCTCTGAGTTCAGGTGTCATCCGTGAATGGGTAAGGAAGAGGATCAGGATCATTTTTTTATACTGTCCTGACTTCCTTCTGCTTTTCCAGTGTTGAGAGATAAGTAAGCGCCCAGAGATAATTGATTAGAAACCAAATTCCTGCTTTGTCCAACTCTAGGACTTTTTGAGATGAAAAAGATCTAGTCCAGTGTTTCTCAACCTTGGCAACTTTTAGATGTGTGGATTTCAGCTTCTAGAATTTCCCAGCAAGCACGATCTATCCTAGCCAATACAACCCCCACACAAAAGTTTTGTAGTGAAAAATTGATTCCAATGCATTTCTATTATGAATTCTATTAATTTGATCCCAGAGAAGCACACAGTAACCTAAGAAAGACTGTGCATCAAATGTGTAGCTTCAAAATAAACAAATGGTTTTGAAATTAAAATCACTTTCAGAAATGGTTTAGCAACAATTTCTTGTTTGCAATAGCTTTAAGTAAATACAAAAGATCACTTTTAGAAATGGAGATGGCCCAATTCACCCTGTTTCTGTTGCATCTATTGAACTCTAGTATCCTTCTTTCACCACATATTTCAAAATTCATCCGTTCCACCAGATAGAAGCCTGAGATTTTCCTAGTTTCAAACAGGTGGGGGCAATATTATCTATATTTAATTTATATATAATTTATAGACATATATTTGAACCGAAGGTTCCGTTCCCGAAATCAATTCAGCTATTCCTCAAGTAGAAATTGGAATGACAGTTGCATTGGCCAATGGGATACAAAGACAGGAGCATTTCATCACCAGGATGATCTTTAATTAGCCGATCCATCTTGGAGATTTGGGCAACGTCTCCTAGCAACTGCGGGAAAACGGCAAGCTTTTGCAAAGCGAGCTTTCATTAACCCTTTCGTTGTTGCTCCGAGTGATTGCCCTCAAGCTCTTCCAGTCAGAACAGTAAAAAAATAAGTTACAAGGCCACTTCACCCATGCTGTCAAATAGATAAAATTGCAAAAGAGTTTATACCTCTGAATATATAAGGAAGGTTTAAATCCAGATTAAAGTTATGCTTCCTGCCAATTTTGTGTAGTATGGAGAGATCCATTACAAAATCAATAGGGCTGGGGCTGAAAAATGAGCAGAGCTCAAACAAATATTTGACTGAATTCTGATTTTTTAAAAAATTTGATTTATATGCCGCCCTTCTCCGGAGACTCAGGGCGGCTTACAATGTACTAAGCAATAGCCTTCATCCTTTTGTATATTTATACAAAGTCAACTTATCGCCCCCACAACTGGGTCCTCAATTTACCTACCTTAGAAAGGATGGAAGGCTGAGTCAACCTTGAGCCTGGCGAGATTCGTACCTGCAGTAATTGCAGGCAGTTGGTCTTAATAACAGGGTGCTTTAGACCACTGTACTACCAAGACTTAAAATAAAATAAAAATAAAATGTAATGCAATTATCACTATTATTCTCTGGGAACTTAACCACCCGCCCCAAATATCACTTTAAATATTACGTTTTGAAAGGGCTTCAAGAAAAACAGGTAAATCATATATGCCTCTTGGATAGATTCCTTATTTAGATCTAACTGAAACACAAATGTTCCCCAGGAAATACTTTCCCCACTGTGTCTTTGTAATATTTTCTTCATTCACAATTCAAATATGAAACCTATCCTATCTCTACCTGCATTAAACTAATGTTTAACCACGTAAACTGATGCAGGTTTTGCCATGGAGGAATCTGAGGTCCTTCATTAAGCATCACTGGCTGAAGTGCAGTCAGGTGACCTTTGGACCAGTTTAGGTTGGGATGGAAATATCCCCTTCCTCCTGTCCCTGAGTAACAGTAACAGAGCTGGAAGGGACCTTGGAGGTCATCTAATCCAACCCTCTGCTCACACAAGAGACCTGTACTGGGGATTCGAACCGCCAAACTGCCGACCTGTTGTCTGAGTGGTGGAAAATTCTGCTTTGGGTGGTGGAAGAAACTGGTTCAGATACATTTTAAAATGAATTCCTGATTTGGAGACCTGGATCGGTCTGATTTCAGTTGACCAACAAATGTTGGGTGCTGTATTCAATATATGGTCTAGGTCTCCATATCAATGTATGAATCACTCTGAGGGGATAGGTGGTACCTAAATTTGATAAACAAATAAGTAAAAATGTTAAAAATATTCTAGTAGATTCTGGGTGGTGTCCAAAACTAGGAAACAACATAAAAGCAGCTAAAAACAGGTGGACAGGTAAAGGTGGAAATCATGCATTGAAAGAAAGTAAGTTGTACCTTTAACTTCAAAAATATGAGGTTACCAGAGAAGAGGGTAAAAGGAGATAAATACAATGCAATCAGTACCCAGTAAATATCTGTGGAAATTTTCAATTATCCAGGTCATGATTATCCCAAACCTACAACTGGTTGTTTGTCCCATCTCATCCAAGAAGCAGAACTGAAGAAGTTTCTTGGATGAGAAGTGAAACATTTTCATTTTCGAAGAAAAAAAAATCTCTTCCAATTGCCTTTTGTAAAAAGCAATTTTGGGAGTACCGAGTAAGATTTTAAATGATAATGATTTTATTTCAAAGTAATATAAATTGTTGTGCTTATGTGAAAAATATTAGATTTTAACATTAATATTAAAAATATTAAAATGTAGCATAAGAACCATGGTGGCGTAGTGGTTAGAATGCAGTACTGCAGGCTACTTCTGCTGACTGCTGGCTGCCAGCAGTTTGACAGTTCAAGTCTAACCGGCTCAAGGTTGCCTCAGCCTTCCATCCTTCCGAGGTGGGTAAAATAAGGACCCAGATTGTTGGGGGCAATATGCTGACTCTGTAAACCGCTTAGAGAGGGCTGTAAAGCACTGTGAAGTGATGTACAAGTCAATTGCTGTATTTTAAACTATTTTATTCTAAGTGGGTCTCCTTAGCTTAGCTCATTCTTTCCCAGCCTTGGATCCCCAGGGATCCTTTTGTCTTTCCAAAAGGAACATCTGGCCTGGTGTCGCTTACCATGTGGTTGTGCTGATGATAATGTTCACCTCAGTAGTGGGTTTCAAAAATTTTTGCTACCGGTTCTGTGGGTGTGGCTTGGTGGGCGTGGCATGCCATGGCTTGGTGGGCGTGCCAGGGGAAGGATACTGTAAAATCTCCATTCCCACCCCACTACAGGGGAAAGATTCTGTAAAATCTCCATTCCCTCCCCACTCCAGTGGAAGGTTACTGCAAAATCCCCATTTCCTCCCGATCAGCTGGGACTTGGGAGGCAGAGAATAGATGGGGGTGGGGCCAGTCAGAATTTTTACTACTGGTTCTCCGAACTACTCAAAATTTCTGCTACCGGTTCTCCAGAACTGGTCAGAACCTGCTGAAACCCACCTCTGGTTCACCTGCTCCTATTTCAGACTCTAATATTAGATTACTAGTCTAGGTGATACGAAAATCAGGAGACTGATTTTGTGTGGTCCCACACTACACTCTGTAGGACAAAAAAGGAAACAGGAAAACCTGCATTCCCTGAAGTATTTGTTGTATTAGTGCAAAACAATTATTTGGCATGACAGAAAATGTCATTAATCTCTTCAATAGCACTAATTTAGAAAATGTTTAAATTGGATTGATTGTGCTACAATTAAGGTGAGTCAGTACCTTTTATGAAATGAACTTGCATTCAAAATATTGAATGCCAATCTGTCAGTTACACAAAATTCTTTTTTTTACACTGGCAATGATTGATCCCAGTGGGAAAATTTAACACATGCAATAGCTTTGTCTCTCGACAATTGATGTGGTTTAAGGATGTTACCTTTTGGCTGGATTGGACGAGAAACTATGTGCAAAGTGCCCTTCAAGATATATTTGGAATTTTGAGATCATGCCATGTCCAGTCTCACAAAAACGGATGCTGTTGTTGGTATAGCCATTCACAAGAATCTATACTTGGATTATGTAGTAATTATTTTCTTGGAATACCTCTATGCCCAATGAAGCTACAGGTTATGCCTGAGGCAATGGCTTTTCTTTGCAGCATGCTACTTTTGCATTCTTTGATTAGAATGCAGTATTGCAGGGTAATTCTGCCGACTGTCAGGAGTTCGATTCCGATTGGCTCAAGATTGACTCAGCTGTCTCTCCTTCTGAGGTTGGTAAAATGAGGACCCAGATTGTTGGGGACAATATGTGAAGTGGCTTATAAGTCTAAGTGCTATTGCTATTAGAGAATAAAAAATAAAATAAAATTAGGCCAGGCACTGTTCCCCTATCATTAAATGGAGTTTGCTTTCATGCCAGGGCATACAATTAATTATCTTAAAAACTGTGATTAATTTATGCTGGACTGTAGTCTAGCTATTTAGAAGAAGCTAAGATATGGATATTTACAGTTACTTATTCCTTACTGTTTAAATTGGAAATAGGAATATGATTAATTTCAGAGTTCGTTAAAAAAACTAGTCATGTAATCCTTTATCCTCCCTGTAGACCAATTCTTCCCAAACTTTTTCCTTTGTTACTCAAAATCATTTATCAGAAAGTCCTTTGTAGGTAAAACACTTTAAGTCAATGTAAACATCCCTATTTCTGACAGGGATATTTACAATGACTTAATGTAAAGTAATTGGGAGTTTCATGTGTTGTAATTGGAATGTTTATATGTTGTTACCCAAAGAAAAATCACTTTCACCCAATTTGGGGTAATTTACCTATATTTTGGAAACATTGCTGTAAACTAAATCCCAATTGTCTTCCAGAAACAAACATGCAAGCTTGAACATCTGCAGGCTGTTAACTTATTTACCTCAGTCCCTTACTTCAATTCTTCTCTTCCTTTTTATTGTTCAAAATAGTGGAAAAATTGTTGAAGGCTTGGCAACTGTCAAAACTGTATATTTTTCCAAATTAGGGAATTCAAACTGGGCACAGGCTAGTATAAATCAGGTATCTGTCAAAATACATCCTGGGAAATGTAGTTCTTAGCTAAGGGCTTTTCTGATCTCTTACACTGATTTATTAGCTCCAGTTCAGGATGGAGCTGGCTCTGAATTGGAGCCAGAAGCTGTCAGAAGCTATAATGCAGCTGTATATTAAATACATTACTGTGAAATTAAAATTCTGTTAAATTTATTTTATCATAAGCCCTTAAATTCCATATTTGGAAAAAAGTGTGGTCTTTATTGAAATAAAACCAAATACAATAAAAGTGGAATTGCCTTCCATAGGCCACAATATAGGATTTGTTGATCTCCCATCTCAGATTAGCTGGATCCTGCTAAACAATTAGAAAAATGTTGACCAGGTCTAATTCTCCAAGCAAAGTATAATCCTGATAGTATTTTGCAGGATCTTATTCACAAGTGCGTAACTGGTTTATTCTCATGAGCCACAGAGATGACCTTGGACATTCATGCCAAAAACAGAAAGGTTAAAAAGAATAATATAAGGAGGAGGGATGGAAAATCCTGTCAGCCTTTCAAGATTCTGTTATGATAACCTGTATCAATTAAGTTGACTTTCAATATTCTTTGTAGAAACTTTTTCCTGATATGGCTCAGTTTGAAAGGCTGGCATTCATCTTGAAGCCTCACAATATATTTCTTCCTTTCCCCTTCTACTGCAAAAGGCAGAGGTAATTTGAGTTTCTTTCTGATGTTTTCTTCCTATCCTGAGTTTAAATCAAGTTTTGCCAAATAGGTACATAGTTTCTCCAAAATCCCCTCAGTCTTTCTCAGCATTGGTGAATAAACTGAAATACTAAAGTAGTAACGTTGAAGAAAGGAACACCTCTCCTTTCCTTGAAGTCTACTCTGAAATTGTGTTCGCGTAACACCACTAACCTTTGATATATATACCAGGGTATATTGAATTTATACATCCACTCATACAACATGGACTTAATTGATATTGTGCCACCTGGTCATTTTAGACTCCTAGCAACCACGTAGATTTTCTCCATGGTGATTTATCTCTAACCTATTTCAGGTCTAAAGGTTGCCATCACTGTAACTGAATCCATCCATCTTGGTAATAGTTGTCCTCATCTCCTCTTTCCTTCCATCTTTCCCAGCATTAGTATCTTCTTCAGAGAGCTGGGTGTTGGCCAGTGGTGAAATCCAATTTTTTTTACTACCAGTTCTGTGGGCGTGGCTTGGTGGGTGTGGTGTGGTGTGGCTTGGTGGGCGTGGCAGAAGGATACTGCAAAATCTCCATTCCCACTCCTGGGGGAAGGATATTGCAAAATCTCTATTCCCACCCCACTCTGGGGCCAGCCAGAGGTGGTATATGCTGGTTCTACGAACTGCTCAAAATTTCTGCTACCAGTTCTCCAGAACCTGTCAGAACCTGCTGGATTTCACCCCTGGTGTTGGCATAATGTGCCCAAAGTAGGATTTAGACTAGTGTGTTATGGAAATCCACCATATATGATCCATGCTACTCAGTGTAGCATGCATTATTTTATTGTCTTATTTTCTTATTTAGTCTTAAATTCAATGCAACGCATGGTTGGAGTGACACCTTGTGACCAGAAAGAAGAAATGCATCTTCTACTCATTGTAAGAGAAACAGCAATATTAGCCTACTATAGCCAACAATCAGGAGTCTGGAAGCGCCTGACTAATAAATCATATTGAAAGATATAAAACTTTCATGAGATACAGCTCACTTGCAGAGGAGCGGCTAGACATGCTACATTTGTCTAAAAACTTCATTGCATTTTTTCCCCAGCCTTTAAGAAAAGAGAGAACAGGTGTCTTCAGATCAGAGGTGGGTTTCAGCAGGTTCTGACCAGTTCTGCAGAACCGGTAGTGGAAATTTTGGGTAGTTCGGAGAACCGGTAGTAAAAATTCTGACTGGCCCCGCCCCCATCTATTCTCTGCCTCCCAAGTCCCAGCTGATTGGGAGGAAATAGGGATTTTACAGTATCCTTCCCCTGCCACGCTCACCAAGACATGCCATGCTATGCCACGCCCAAGCCACACCCACAGAACCTGTAGTAAAAAATTTTGAAACCCACCACTACTTCAGATGTATTGGACTTCAACTCCCATAATCCCTAGTCAACACCACCCCAAAATCTCAATGGTAGATTCCTCCCCCACCCCCACCTTAATTCCTGTGGATAGTAACACCTGTTTGCAAAGGTAGTTGAATACAAAGTTTCCTAAAACAGAGCTTCTCAACCTTGGCAAACTTAATATGGACTGCAACACACACGCACACCCAGGAATTCTGGGATTTTTTTTTTTAAAAAAAATTTGATTTATATGCCGCCCTTCTCCGGAGACTCAGGGCGGCTTACAATGTGTTAAGCAATAGCCTTCATACTTTTGTATATTTTATACAAAGTCAGCTTATTGCCCCCACAAACTGGGTCCTCATTTTACCTACCTTAGAAAGGATGGAAGGCTGAGTCAACCTTGAGCCTTGGAGAGATTCAAACCAGCAGAAATTGCAGGCAGCTGTGTTAATAACAGGGTGCGTAGACCACTGTACTATCAAGGCTCTTGAAGTCCATGCATCTTAAACTTGATAAGGTTGAGAAACACTATCCCAGACTTCGCTGGTTCTTTTACTAATATATTGGAATGGTTGCCATTTTCTTCTCCAGTAGGTCATGTTTTGTCAGAGGTCTCTGCTATGACCTGTCCGTCTTCGGTGGCCCTGCATAGCATAGCTCATAGCTTCATTGAGCTACGGCAAGCCCCTTCGCCACGACAAGGCAGTAATCCATGAAGGGGTCTTTTACTAAAAATGTAAAGGTTCCCCTCACACATATGTGCTAGTCATTCCTGACTCTAGGAGGCGGTGCTCATCTCTGTGTCCGAAGACATCTCCATGGTCATGTGACCGGCCTGACTCCACGCCAAAGGCTCACGGAACGCTGTTACCTTCCCACCAAAGGTGGTCCCTATTTTTCTACTTGCATTTTTTACGTGTTTTTGAACTGCTAGGTTGGCAGAAGCTGGGACAAGTAACAAGAGCTCACCCCATTATGCGGCACTAGGGATTCGAACTGCTGAACTGCCGACCTTTCAATCGACAAGCTCAGCATCTTAGCCACTGAGCCACCGCTTTACTAAACAGTAACCCCAAATTACTACATTACTAAACATTATTAAATTACTAAGCAGGACCCCAAATTAGAGAACCACATTTAGCCTACTATCTCTCACGCAAACCAGTTTCTTTTCCATGTAAAATGAGGAAACGGAATAAAAGCTGCTCAAAAACACACGTCTTACTGAAGTCCATCGTGCGTAGTCGTGTCAGATTAGCCGCCCAAATTATGAACATAAAGCCAGTTTACCTAGCATTAGAAAATAAGGTAACCAAGGATCGTCTTGACTTTGAGATAGTTGGCTGTTAAATAGACATTTGGGCTGGAGGGGCTGGAATCAGGGGTGAAATCCAGCAGGTTCTGACAGGTTCTGGAGAACCGGTAATGGAAATTTTGAGCAGTTCGGAGAATTGGTAGCGGAAATTTTGAGCAGTTCAGAGAACCGGCAAATACCACCTCTGGCTGGCCCCAGAGTGGGTTGGGAATGGAGATTTTGCAATATCCTTCCCCCAGGAGTGGAGAGGGATTGGAGATTTTGCAGTATCCTTCCCCTGGAGTGGGGTGGGAATGGGGATTTTGCAGTATCCTTCCCCTGGAGTGGGATGGGAATGGGGATTTTGCAGTAGCCTTCCCTTGCCACGCCCACCAAGCCAAGCCCACAGAACCGGTAGTTTAAAAAAAATGGATTTTACCATTGTCTGGAATGGAAATATGTCAATATTTGAGCATGCACATTTTAAAAAAAAAAAACTCGAGAAAGATCATCTGAGAAACCTTTAGAAAAGGCAGATCTACTGAATCCCAACCCCCCGCCCTATATTTGCAACACGCCATAACAAGAGCGCAAAATTAAAAGACAAATTTAAATGTTTGCCGTTACGGTAGGAATCCCCGCCCCGCTTCCTTGCTCCTCCCAGTTTTTAAACTACTTCCTGTAAAAAAAAAAGGAGCCTTCTGGTCTTTGTAGTCCGGAATTTCTCTGCCAGCTTCCTCCACCCCCATTTCCTTCGTGTTTTTGCAATTGAAAACAATTTTTTTTTTTTTGCACTGAAATTTTTTTGCAATTGAAAACAATTCAATTTTTGCACTCAAAACAAAAAAGGCACCTGCAGAAAATGCATCCCAGGGAAGCGGAGACGGGCTGCTGGGATCTCTTTTGCAACCGGTGGTGAAGAAAGAAAGCGCGTTTCGGTTGTTTTGGGGTTTTTTTTGCAAGGATTAGAGGGGGGGGGGGGGGGAAAAAGGTTCGGGACAAAGATCTACAAGAGCCAATATAAACCATCCTAAGTACACTTGGAGCTGGTTTTTCGCTTCGTCCAGATCGTTATCGTTGCTCGCCCTTTTTTTTTCCCCTCTTGGGTACTGAAGACTACAAGGTGAAATCTTTTAGTAGGTTACTGTACTAGCTGTTGCAATCCCTTCAACCCCCTCCTCCTCCTCCTCCTCCTTTTTGTTAGCAACTAATTGCACGGACCGGGGTGGGGTTAGGCGTGGAAGTGTATTAGGAGGACCCAATGATCATCAAATCAAATTTCAAAAGTGATCGACGCCCTGTTGTGTAAAAAAATTTTTTTCCCAGGCTTCTTGCCTTTGAGGATCATGCCATCATGAAGAACGATTCGCCGGCGATGTTGGCTGCCGTCGCTAGGGCGAGGGGCCTATTAAGAAGCAGCGAGCCCAGCCTTCTCTGCCCAGCGGCACCCCAAGCAGTTTCCTTATTAGAGGAAGCGGCTGAACTCCTGGTTTTGGACAGGGACTTCGCTGCAGCGGTGGACAGATGTGAGAAAGGCTGCCAGAGCCTTTTGGAAAACGAGGGCGATTCTGACGGGTAGGTGCCAACCTGGAATGAAGAAGAGTGAGAAATTCAGAACCGGCTGGGAGTTGATAGTTCTTAACAACAAGGCCTTCTTTTAGATGATGTTGGACTACTTTACCCATCCATTTTATTAGAGAATAGAATAGATAATACAACAGAGGAGAGGAGAGAATAGAAGAGAGAGGGGAGGCAATAGAAGAGCCTTGATAGTACAGTGGTTTAGTGAACCCTGCTATTAACACAGCTGCCTGCAATTTCTGCTGGTTCGAATCTCTCCAAGGCTCAAGGTTGACTCAGCCTTCCATCCTTTCTAAGGTAGGTGAAATGAGGACCCAGTTTGTGGGGGCAATAAGCTGACTTTGTATAAAAAATATACAAAAGAATGAAGGCTATTGCTTAACGCATTGTAAGCCGCCCTGAGTCTCCGGAGAAGGGCGGCATATAAATCAAATTAAAAAAAAAAAAAAGGAATAGGAATGAGTGGAGTGGAGTGGAGTGGAGTGGAGTGGAGTGGAGTGGAGTGGAGTAGAGAGTTGGAAGGGACCTTGGAGGTCATCTGATCCAACCCCCTGCTCACACAGGAGATCTATCCTAGGAATTCAAACCACCAACCTTTCTGATCGACAAGCTCAGTGTCTTAGCCACTGAGAGAATAGAATAGAATAGAATAGAATAGAATAGAATAGAATAGAATAGAATAATAGGATAGGATAGGATAGGATAGGATAGGATAGGATAGAATAGGGGGCCTGGTGGCTCAGCAGATTAAAAGCATTGTGATTAACACCAGCTGTCTGCAGTTACTGTAAGTTCGAATCTCACCAGGCTCAAGGTTGACTCAGCCTTCCATCCTTTCTAAGGTAGGTAAAATGAGGACCCAGTTTGTGGGGGCAATAAGCTGACTTTATATAAATATACAAAAGGATGAAGGCTATTGCTTAACGCAATGTAAGCCGCCCTGAGTCTCCAGAGAAGGGCGGCATATAAATCAAATTTAAAAAAAAAATAGAATAGAAGTCTAAAGAATGAAAGGGTGGTAATGGGGACATTAAAAAGTGAATGGTAGACACATTATTTAATTTGGGGGCAGGGGGTCTCCAAGTCTTTCAACCTGTATATAAAAGTCTGCAAAGTAATTTATAAATGTATAACAGCAAAACAATAAATGTAACTGGGGAAAAAAAACAGTGAAACAGCAACAATACAGGTAATCCTCGATTTATGATTGTAATGGAGTCATGCCAGTCATAAAGTGGGTCATCCACATGACTGACCTGATTTTGTGACCTTTTTTTGCAGCAGTCATAAAGTGACTTGCAGTTGTAAAGTGAACCCATTGCTAGTTATGGGGCATTTTTGTCAAAACTGGAAATACATGCTGGTTTTTGGCAAAAAGTCATAAAACAGTCACATGACTACAGGAAATTGCAAACCGGTTTAAATGCAGACTGGTCGCTGAGCTCCCAACTAGTCATACAATTGCAAGATGTGATGCTGTTGGAACTTCAGAACCAGGTGGTAAGTACCTTTTGGGAGTCAGTCTTAATTTTGAGTGGTTGCTAAGCGGCTGGTCATAAGTCAAACACTACTTACTTGTGTTGCCAAATCTAAACCAAGCACACACACAATACAGAAGTCAAGCTTTTTGTTAGCAGATTTGCAAACTGGAAAATGAATCTTAATGATTGAGTTTTATGCCATAAACCCTAATGTGGTTGGTTAAGCAAACTGTAGTTTAGTGGATTATGTGAATCTGATCTATCCTTAGAATTGGAGCAGAGATTGCAATTGGATTGCTTATAAGACTGCAGTTTTTCTACTTTTTTAAATTGTACACCAATGTACAATTTACAATTTACAACACATACAGTGTTTATCTGACTTCCAGATCCAGCTCTGAAGATCTGAAATGCTCCTTATGTATTGTTGGCATCCAAGCTTTGGCAGAAATGGATCGATGGAGAGAGGTCCTCCCATGGGTCCTTCAGTACTACCACAAACCTGAAGGTTGGCCTCCCAAAATTCTGGAGCTCTGGTGAGTCCCCTTTTTCTGCGTCTGAATGGCAAATCAGATACTGCTCCATCCCAAGGAGGAATATTAGATTGTGTAAATAGCGCCCACCTAAAATAAATTAAATATCAAGAACATTTACAACTTAATCTTACTCTAGAATTATGGGCATGTTGCTCCTGATTTCTAGTTTAATAATAGGCAACAATTCTATCGTGTTTAGATGAATATTGCTTAAATCAGAAATGAGTTGAGTCTAGATTTTTCTATGCTCGCTGAGACAGTTTTAATCTTCAGTAAGGATGCAGTTCCAATTTTTTTAAAAAACTCAAATCATTGCAGTTCTAGATGTTAACTTTCTGTGAGCAAGTACTTATATTGTTTTAGCAATTGAAGCAAAACTGTACTGTCTTAAATTATCTTGTAGTGGCATGCTTGGCTAAATACACTAGAGAGTTTTTGATTATTGTTTTTCTGCGGTCATGTTTGTTTTTTCTCCAAGCAGCGCAGGATGGTTTATACCAAGGGTCTCCAACCTTGGCAACTTTAAGACTTGTGGACTTCAACTCCCAGCAAAGCTGGCTGAGGAATTCTGGGAGTTGAAGTCCACAAGTCTTAAAGTTGCCAAGGTTGGAGGCTACCTCATTTGCTACCTCATTTTCATGGTCATAATGAACATTTAAAATGGGTTAAGCTGAAAAGATATGATTGGCTTATGGCCAACCAGTGCAGTCCATGATCCAGGCAAAGTGAAACCTAACCTCATGCACTCAGTCTACTATATTGCAGTGGGTACCCTCAGTGTGATTTCATGCAGGTGACAAATACTCAAAGGAAGAAAAGACAATAAGATGGAGCTCTGGAAATAAGGAGGTGGGAAACGTCAGGTCTCTCTGGCATCCTGCGGGATGGGGAGAAAGAAAGGAGAAAACCGTTACTTTCTTGTGCCAAATTATCTTCACTGGAACATAGTTCAGGGCAGGAAAAGGTTTTCCTCTCTTTTGTTATTACATAGGAGTATTTGGGCACATTGACACATCTGGAATGTTGAAAACAGCTTTGGACACTCGGAAAATAAGCCATCATATAATACCTGAGTCAAACATATTTTTAGGTTGTTTTTTTAAATTACTTGTTAACAGGTGAACGTAATAAATAATAATAATGTCTGTCTAGATCATAATTATAATAATGAACAGAAGCAGACCTGCACAGCTTATTGAGGGAAAGAAACCAAATTGATAAATGAAAAAAAAAAATAGGCCACAAAGGAATACCTGGCATGCTGGAGTTGGCAGCGGTTGTGAGGTCAAAAAGAGGGCTGTGAAAATATTTACAGACCCCTCACATCCTGGACATAAACTGTTTCAACTCCTACCCTCAAAAAGACGCTCTAGGGGACTGCACACCAGAACAACTAGACACAAGAACAGTTTTTTCCCGAACGCCATCACTCTGCTAAACAAATAATTCCCTCAACACTGTCAAACTATTCACTAAGTCGGCATTACTATTACTATTAATCTTCTCAACGTTCCTATCACCCATCTCCACCCACTTATGACTGTATGACTGTAACCTGTTGCTGTATCCTTACGATTTATATTGTTTCCCAGTATGATTCAATTGCTTATTTGTACCCTATGACTATCATTAAGTGTTGTACTTTTTGATTCTTGACTAATGTATCTTCTCTTTTTATGTACACTGAGAGCATATGCACCAAAGACAAATTCCTTGTGTATCCAATCACATTTGGCCAATAAAGAATTCTATCTATCTAATGAAATATACACCACACAGAAACCTATTACTCTTGTCTTTTCATTTCTACCATAGAAAGACATCTCAAAAGTCAGTGAAGACATCTCTTGAATCCAGCTGTTGACATCTGGACAGTTGTTTTCTTTCCACCTACTGCCAGCTCCCACTAGGTAGACCAGACAGAAAATCAACTCCATAGGAAGATTAGAGCCACACTTGATTGAGTTTTGCCATAATACCTGAATTTTGCACATCTGGTTGTGTTGTCACTCTCCCCCCACCCAACAATATCTTAAATCCCAGTGAATCAGGGAGACTTTTACCTGAGCTAGTTCTTAATATTATTTTGTTTCCTGGGACTTAAAGAATGTTTTGCCCCTCTTTGCCTAGGTAATAAATCTTGCAAAAAGTTATCTCCCATACACACTTACCTCTATATGGGATAATGCTTTTACCTGAACCACAGGATCTTCTAGCTTCTTAGGAAAAGCACAACTCTCTCACTAGGTTTTTTTTTCTGATAGGTGAATGGCCAAACAAAGCCTTTTCATTATTTTCTTTTTTTTTTTCATTTTCAAAAAAAACCTTTATTAAAGTTTAAAATATTAAAATATAAATACAAATACATCTGTAATGAAAATACGTCCATAATATTTGTACAATTCAACGTCATTCTGACAGTACACCAATTTTAACTCTATTCATATATTCCCGGATATTCCTACTTGCTCAAGTATGTATTAAAGGAAAATATCCTTAAAAAATTAAATATCTGATCATTCATATCACCACAGCAGCGAGGATTGTACTCGCACAAGCTTGGAAAATGTCCCCCATACTGACAGATTGGGTAATAATCCGGAAAATTTTTGAACGTGCAGAAATGGACAAACTTACTATAGAATTAAATAATAAGGAAGACTCAGAATATTACTCCACTTGGGAAAACTGGTGTCAATGGATAGAAAATAAAAATAGGAAATATATAGATCAAAATAAGACATCAGTTGTGTTTACACACATACTTTTCATTATTTTCAATATTCTGAGAATCCTTATTAAACCCTAAGCATTGCTGGAAATACAGATTGTGCTGGAGCAATATGTGTTCTACTGTTATGTACCTAAGGAAACAGGACTACCAGAACACAACAGCCAAATTCTATCACTGAATGGTGATGGAACTGAATGGAACTTTACTAACTTCCCCATTTCTTAATTAAAAAAAAAAAAGCTAGGAGGTCTATTTAGTGCAATCTGTTGCATCCATTGGGGTCTATGGATGTTACATCTTACTGGTACTTTGTATATGGCACTTTTGAATGTCTTAAGACATGTCGAATTGAAATATGAATGTGTTAAACGTGACTTAGTGTGTTATTCATATATTCTCTTTCAGCATCCTCCTCCATAGCAAAGTGGAAGAACCTCATGTGATGTTAGATGTTGGTCGGGACTGGTTATATTGCCCATCCAATCTGAACTTGTCAAGTTATGGCCTGTTGGCTCAGCTTTATCTTTTCCATGTGCTCTTGCCACTCGGACACTTTTCAGCGGCAGAGGAGCTGATCCAAGATTGCAAAGCTTTGAGCCAGGAGCAGCGAGAAAACATGCACAAAACCCTTCAAGAGAAGAAGCATCAGTGGCTACAGAAAGAAGAGGCATCTCCAATTCCTGAGGAGCAGCCAGAGCTGTCATGGAAGCTGCAGTTGGGTAGGATTCTTGCAGATGGAACTCTGAATGTCTTAACATTCTGTCTGGTCTTGTGAAATCATTTGCAGCATTGCCTGCAATGAGCATTGAGCTTCCACTAAAGCAATGGTACCAGCTTGGTTAAAGCATCACCATTCAGTGGTAGAATTTGGCTGTTGTGTTCTGGTAGTCCTGTTTCCTTAGATACATACAGTAGGACACATATTGCTGGAAAAGGGGCTCAGCAGTCTTCTACTCCAACCCCCTGCTCAAGACAGGAGCCTTATATGTCTGAATGATTGATTGCCCAAGCAGAGAGTTCTCTTGATAAAATTGTTGAAGAGGTCCAAGGAGAGAAACGATCCATAGTCTTCTCTCTCCCTTTGCATCACATAGATTGGCTCTTCCTATTTTACAACAACTGGATGTGCTAATTGTCATAATAATAGATTTAATTTATATGCTTTTGATTCCCAGCAACTTTCCCTTGAGGCAGATGGAAACTACAACAATTTCAATCAGAAGCAAAAACAGGTCTACACTAGATTCCATTCACCTTAGCTTAGAGGTGTACAATTGACTCATGAGACATTGCATGTTGAATCCTTTACAATTTCAGTTAAAGGAAAAGGAAAGATCCCAGAGTGGAATCCTAGAGTATCACTGTCACTAAGAGGAGCTGGTACTAGGCTAGGTGAACAGATAATCTAACAGTGATTAATAATCTTGAGGAACGCAGCCACACATAAAGAGCCCAGTCATTTTAAAGTGCAACATGTTATCTGAACTCCAAACAAGAATGCTGTAATTTATAATCTACAGCAGGGCTCTCCAACCTTGGCAACTTAAAGACTTGTGGACTTCAACTCCCAGAATTCCTCAGCCAGCAAAACAAAGCTGGCTGAGGAATTCTGGGAGTTGAAGTCCACAAGTCTTTAAGTTGCCAAGGTTGGAGACCTCTGATCTACAGGGCTAATGTAAATAAGGGGCAATAAAGGTGTCTTATTACAGCAGATTAATTAGTGTGTAATAAGGTTACACCTTATTTCAGAATAAGAAAACCAGCTTCTTAATTTGATTAACTATGATTATTTGTGTCTAACAAACTCACCAAGAAATGTTTGACGTGCTTTGAAGAAATTAACTGTGTGTGCCTGTTAAAGCAGAATTATGCGGCTGTTTAAAAACAATGAACAAGATAGATACAGATCCAACCTCTTGAGATATTTTAGAAAGAATTGAGTAGAGCTTACACATTTTGCTCAACTCTGACTGTGAGAAACTACTATAATAAATCTAGGTTATGTAAATAACACACTAAATAACAGTTCCTCTTTTTAAAAAAAATCTCCATTAAAACCACAAAGAAAATATATAAAGTCATTCATCTTAAAAAAGAGAAATGAGAAAGCTCAGTTTTGGTATTCGTGGCCCTTGTCATTCCCCCCTTGTGAAGTTTCTTTCTCTTGTGCTGCAGGTTCAGTGTCTCAGAGGATGTTGAACATCTTGGTCCAGCTGAGAAGAGTGCTGGAGTCTTTGGCAAGCCATTTCAGCTTCATCCCCTTCAAAAAGACACTTTTGGTGGCCCTCCTGTTGTGTCTTATTGTATTGAGACTTGACCCAGGTAGGGGACTGAAGAAAATGAAACATCTAGAGCCGTGATGGCGAATCTATGGCACATATGCCACAGGTGGCACGCAGCGCCCTCTCGGTGGGCACGCAAGCCGTCGCCCCAGTTCAGCTCTGCCGCGCATGCACACGGGCCTCCAGCCAGCCCGCTGGTCATTGTGACTCTGTCGCGCATGTGCATGGGGCGGGGCGTGCGTGGGGGGCGGTGTGCACATGCGCAGGGGCTGGGGCGCATGTGCGGAGGGGGGGTTGCGCACGCATTGCATTCTGGGGGTTCTTTGGGCACTCGATCCGGAAAAGGTTAGCTATCACTGATCTAGAGAAATAGTTTCTTGTCTGAAGACAACTAGGAATATGGGACAGAAAGTGGAGAAAATGGGTAATTAGAAATTGAATGCTTGGCACAATGTGTGAACCCAGAGGGTTTCTGTGGGAGAAGTTTTGATCTGGATAGCTCCCACTCTGATGATGCTCAGGAAGCTATTGGAAACCACCTGATCTCCCAATTGTTGGAGTTGATTGATGATGGAGCCCCAGTTGGATTTCTTAGTTTTCCTTCCCCCACCCCTTCTTCTTTCTTGCATATATCTGTCTCCAGGCTTCTTATGAATCCTTCTCTTTTTTATAGTATTTTTTATTTCTTATTTTTTTTAACTCTTAAGTTGTTTAGAGTGATTGGAAGTTGGGTAGCCTCTAAATTGCATAAATAAAATAAATCCTGGCTCTACCGTCTGGTCTTGGGGTACTTTGTTTGGAAGGAACTCCTATCTTTAGACAAATGTCTATACTTAACATCAGGGGTGAAAGCTAAAATTTGTTACTACCGGTTCTGTGGGCGTGGCTTGGTGGTGGTGGGGTAATGTGACTGGGTAGGAGTGGCCAAATTTTTTTTTTCTTTTAAAACCATTTTTTCTACAACCTCTTCGGTGAAGAGGTTGTAAAAAAATGCTTTCAAAAGGCTCTGACGATCCCAGCTGAGTTGCCTGATCGGCAGAGACTTTTTTTTCTTTTAAATGCCTCTGACAATCAGGCAACTCAGCTTGGATCGTCAGAGGCATTTAAAAGAAAAAAAGGATTTTTTTTCTTTTAAAAGCCTTTGATGATCCCAGCTGAGCCTCATGATCATCAGAGGCTTTTTTTTTACTTTTAAAAGCATTTTTTTGGCCGAAGAGGTGGTAGAAAAAATGCTTTTAAAAGTAAAAAAAAAAGCCTCTGATGATTGTGCGGCTCAGCTGGGCATGGGGGGGGGGCAAGGATTTTTGCTACCAGTTTTCCGAACCACCCGCCTCCATTGCTACCAGATCGGGCAATCTGGTCCGAACCGGGAGCATTTCACCCCTGCTTAACATCCCCTAATCTCAGTGTGTGAGATAGAGATCCCATAATCTGCATTTCACTATGTGTAAATGAAAAATGGGTTGATAAAAAGGAAAATGCTATTGTACCACTTCCTGAAACAGTAGTTCAAGCAGGGGTAAAAAATTTTTTTTACTTTTAAAAACATTTTTTCTTTGGCGGAAAAGCAAAAAAAATGCTTTTAAAAGAAAACAAAAGCCTCTGATGATCAGGCAACTCAGATGGGATCGTCAGAGCCTTTTAAAAGCAATTTTTTTTACAACCTGTTCAGCTGAAGAGGTGGTAGAAAAAAAGCTTTTAAAAGAGAAAAAAAAAAGTTGGCCACGCCTACTCAGTCACATTACCCCCACATTTCACCACTGAGTTCAATGCATGTGGCTATCAGTTGTAGCTCTTGGGAGATACATCTATCTTACAAGACCTGGATGAAATCAAACATGATTGTTATTACAATTACTGATTTGACTCAAATTACCAAGAAAAGCAGCTGGCAAATTAGTTAACTGGAAAAAATCCATTATTATGGCAAAGGAGCTTTAATGAGGAGAATACTGGCTCATTTGAAGATGCCTTCTGGTTAAGAATTTCATAACAATACACATAGATACTGAGTTTGTTCAGAGGTAATACATATCAGAGACAAAAATTAGACACGTAATTAAAATTAAAATAAAATAATCTTATGCTGTATTTATAGCAAATATGTCACTTCCTTAGAATGACTTGATGCCTGATGCTAAAGTTTCCTCCTTGCCTTCTTGCATTTTTCTCCTGCTTCTTGTTAATGTTTCCCCCATATCACAGCAGAGGTGGGATTCAGCCGGTTAGGATCGGTTCGGGTGAACCGGATGCTCATTTTACATTTGGTTAGCAGAACCGGTAGTTGCAAGGACTGGCTGGCCCTGCCCACCCCTCCCCGTCCTTCCCAGGAGTCTCCATGCGGCCCGTTTTGGATGCCAGGTAAGTGCAAGGCCCACGCGGAGGCTCTGGGAGGGCAAATAACAGGCCTCCTGGAAGTTCTGGAAGTCTGGAACCCATTTCCGGCTTCTGGAGAGCCTCCGGAGCCTGGGGGAGGCTGTTTTCACCCTCCCGGAGGCTTGAAGAAAGCTTCCGGAGCCTGGGGAGGGTGAAAACGCCCCCTCCCCCATCGTGGTGCAGGAGGCCGAGTAGGCCACGCCCACCATGGCCACCCCCACCGGGGAGTGAACAGGTTGCTAAAATTTTTGAATCCCACCCCTGTATCACAGTCTTAGGAGACAGTGTTGTGGCTTTGCTTTTTGCTGGCCTCTATGAGTTCTTGATTGTCTGCTTTCTGCCAGAGAAATGCATCCAATTTCAGAAGATTAAAGGTGTCTTCTCAATAGTAAGAGAGACCCGGGCGGGGGGAGGGGGGGAGGAATGGACAAAGTCTATATCCTTCAGAGTGAGCATTGATTGATGAATTGATTGATTAGAAATTCAGACGCTGCCTATCTGATTTGGACTGGTCAGAGATTAAGTCAAGCTTGAAGGCTGCCTTTCAAAACAACGTTGATATCACAAAAGGATCCCAATTTGATTGGAGGTGTAGCCACAAAGAAATTAGCATATGGCATTAATTTTATTTTTCTTCTATTCTCTTTCCCCTCCCACCTAGCATCCCCTGCTTCTCTACCCTTTCTCTACAGGTTGACCCAACTTTTCCATCAAGCTCGTTTGGCTTTATTTCCTCCAAATAGAAGACCTCCTGTTCAAGACTAACTTGCTCTATTGTCATCTCTGGATACCATGAAACGCTCCAGTTTTCAAGCCAACACTGCAGGTTTGGGGGCAATGCTGAGCTTAAAGCTACAGGAGTTTCCTCCAAGACCAAGAATGTCTTCTGAGTAGATATGGCTGGATGAAACATAAGAGTCCATATGAAGAGGTGTCTCTTTGTATTAGAACATGCTTTTTTGTGCTCATTCCTGTTTAGAAGCATGTTCATTTTAAGTGAGTGACACTTGCTTCCAAGTAAACTTTGAGATCAAAGTGTGGCAGACTGTTTCAGGTGTTTTTTAAATCTTCACTTTGGCAAGGAGACATTAAACGTTTTTTTTCTATCTGGGAAAGACTGTGCCTGCCTCTCCTCTCCTGGTATACATTTGTCATGCAGGAGTTCTTCTTCCCTTCTCTAATTGGCTGTGAGGTCCTCCAAACCAAGAAAGACACCTGTTGATTCTTCCAAAGATTTCTTTATTGTTTCACACCTATAGACAGCATCTTGCCAGACTAAAGCATTCTACAATCAGCATCAGACATATTCTCTGAGAACGATTAAGGAGATGATGTCTCAGTTTCTTTGTCTCACACACACTATCTGAACCAGGGGTGAAATCCAGCAGGTTCTAACAGGTTCTGGAGAACCAGTAGTGGAAAGTTTGAGTAGTTCGGAGAACCGGCAAATACCACCTCTGGAGATTTTGCAATATCCTTCCCCTGTCATGCCCACCAAGCCACGCCTACAGAACCGGTAGGGAAAAATTTTGGATTTCACCCCTGATCTGAACTGAATTGCCTCTTATTCCTCTGGAACAGGGATCTCCAACCTTGGCAACTTTAAGGTTTGTGGACTTCAACTCCCAGAATTCCTCAGCCAGCTTTGCTGGGAGTTGAAGTCCACAAGTCTTAAAAGTTGCCAAGGTTGGAGACCCCTGCTCTGGAATACATGTACATCCCTCCTTCATGGAGATCAAATCCACAACATTCCATCACACTGGCTGCCTCCAGATGGGATGGACAACCAATCCCATTGCCCTCATTCATCAGGTCATATATGGAGAGCAAAAAGTTGGTGCAGATTCCATTTAAAATTTATGAGTGTTTTTGCTCAAAGAAGAGGAGGTGATTCCAGAGAAAGCAGATAAGCCATATCTGGTTAAGTGGTTCTCTCTTTAACTTTCATGACTGAGCTTCCAGGGCAGCAAGCAAGATATGAAATAATCACCTTAACCCCATCTTTCCTTTCATCCCTTTATCCCTCAGAGGGCCTGGGCCTTTTTGTGGGGAGTAGACATTGCTTTTCCTGATTTGGTAGTGAAACTCAGAATCACCTTATCAGGGAGATAGATAACATATAAAGGTAACTATTTTTTTTTTTAAAAAAAGTCCTTGCTAATGAGCGATAGATTCTTGTGATCTTCTGTACAGGTCTTTATTTAAGGAAGAACTGTAATGCTTTTAGCAACTTTTGTTCATTATTTTGTAAGGGTTAGGATGGGCAAACAATCATTTTCAGGGGTGGGAGAAATTTGCAAATGGCGTTACATGTTTAATATTTAAATTTATATACCACCCTTCTCCCAAAGGACTCAGGGCGGTGAACAGCATAGATAAAAAACATAGAATACAAAATTTAAAAACAATTTAAAATATATTAAGCAATTTGGCCCGACAGTTAAAATCCCCCATTTAAAATTAAAATTAAAATTATACCATTGGAGAGTTAGGCCAGCCCGGCTTGATGAAATAAAAAAGTTTTGAGGGCCCGACGGAAAGTACGTAGATCCGGAAGCGTTCGTATTTCCGGGGGGAGCTTGTTCCAGAGGGCAGGTGCTCCCACAGAGAAAGCTCTCCCCCTGGGGGCCGCCAATCGACATTGTTTGGCCGACGGCACCCGGAGGAGCCCCTCTCTGTGGGAGCGTATTGGCCGGTGGGAGGCTCTTGGTGGCAGAAGGCGGTCTCATAAGTATCCAGGTCCTAAACCATGGAGCGGTCTAAAGGTGGTCACCAACACCTTGAATCGCACCCGGAGGACCACCGGGACACATGTTTAAACCAGTTGCTGTCCCCATTTAATGTTTATTTAATGTTTTAAGTAGGGATGCAGTGGCTCAGTGGCTAAGACGCTGAGCTTGTCGGTCGAAAGTTCAGCAGTTCAAATCCCTAGTGCCGCATAACGGGGTGAGCTCCGGTTACTTGTCCCAGCTTTTGCCCACCTAGCAGTTCAAAAGCATGTAAAAATGCAAGTAGAAAAATAGGGACCACCTTTGGTGGGAAGGTAACTGTGCTCCGTGAGTCTTTGGCGTTTAGTCATGCCAGCCACATGACCACGGAGACATCTTTGGACAGTGCTGGCTCTTCGGCTTTGAAACGGAGATGAGCACTGCCCCCTAGTGTCGGGAACAACTAGCACATATGTGCGAGGGGAAACTTTACCTTTACCTTTAATGTTTTAAAAAGTGTTTTGGTTTTATTTGTTTGGCATCTTTCATCTTCTCTACCAAAGAGAAAGTAAACAAAGAAGAATGGAATGCTACCAAGGCAAGATATCCACTTATAATGGTTTTTTTTTTCTTGCTTTCAAATCAGTCTTGATTCTTGGCAGCTACGTGGACAAATGCCAGGGGTTTTCTAGGCAATATTTTCAGAAGCACATTGACCTTGTCTCCTGCTTCCTAGGGCTGTGAGGGTGTGATTGGCCCAAGGTCAGTCAGCTGGCTTTCATTTGGAAGGCAGGATTAGAGCTCAAAATTCCTTGCTCTCAATCCAGTGCCTTAACCACTAATGCAAAACTGGCTTGTATCTGCATTGATTGCAAAAGTATCCCCGTGCATTAGAAAGCCACATTTTTATTTTACTCGGGAAACAAAACATCTGTTCGCAAAGAATGCTGATGTACACTTTTATGCTTCAACTGTTCTGAATATTTAATGCTGCCCGGAGTCAAAATGAATGCTGCAGTACGACAGCCTTAGAAATCTAATAAATGAAATAAATTATTTTCTTTCTTCTGTAATGCTGATCTGTACCCCAGTTTTTGTTTTGACTTTGTCTACGCAATTGCAATAGATAAACTGTGTTATATTTTGACACAACCACCCCCTTCTCTGTAGGCAGCAGCATACTCCATTGTTTACAAGCTAAAGATAATACTAAGTGGAACTCTGGGAATGAAATGCTGACCAAACACTATTTGCTAAAGTGGCGCAGAACAAAAATAAAAGCTGAAAAACCTGCCAAATTGAAGCGGTCTGAAGTCTTCAGTGGGCAGCGGAATTCCAGAGAGACATTTCCTAGCTAGCTAAAACGTGTGGAAATTAATTTTTATACTATTGTGTATGTTTTATTCAAAAGTTTATGCACTGTTAACAAAAGATTAGCTGACACTGCTTTACACAGAATGATAAGAGCCAAGGTGGCACAGTGGTTAGAGTTAGGGTTACTGCAGGCTACTTCAGCTGACTGCCAGCTGCAGTTTAGCAGTTCAAATCTCACTGGCTCCATCCTCCAAGCCTTCCATCCTTCTGAGGTGGGTAAAATGAGGACCCAGATTGTTGGGACTGTAAACCGCTTAGAGAGGGCTGTAAAAGCACTGTGAAGAAGTATATAAGTCTAAGTGCTATTGCTGTGAGGAACTGTGTTTATGTGTGCTTCAAATCAGGGGTTCCTATTTTTTTTGCCACCACAACTTTCTTAATGTACACACTTCCCCTAAAACAATGAATGCCAAAATGAACACATATGAACAATTAAAACACTATTATAGGATTTTGTGAAAGATGGATTTACTACTGAAACTCGTGTGTCTGATTGTAACTTTCAGTTGGGCAAAATGGTGCATCACTGATAAACAGTTTTCAAATCAATATATCTCAAATGGACTAACACCCCCCCAAATCCAGGGCCCATGATTCCTGTGGGATTGAAATTTAGCAAAACCTGTAACCACTTCAGTACTTCTGCACTGTCTCACCACCATGCACTGCATGCAGCCATGATCAGTCATAGTCAGGTGATGCTCCCTACCAGCTTCCTACAAGGAAAGTCAGTGGGGAAGCCAGCAGGAAGTCAAAAGTCACTCTCCCACTACATTTTTGCCTGCCTATGATTGTTGTTTCTCTGCTTAGTAGCAAAATATCTCTGAAATGATGACCGAACGGGTCACAGGTTGTCTAGTTAAGGGGTGAAATCTACTTACCTTCCTTACCGGTTCAGAAGCGCACATGCTGCAGACCTGTGCATGCACAAAACCTTCGCAGGCAAAAAATACATTACTTCCTGGTTAAAACCAGGAAGTAATGACACCTGGGTGGGTGGGTGGAGCTTCGCTCCACCATCGCTACCAGATTGCCGAACCACTGGCCAAGATCGCTACCGGATTGGGCGATCCAATCTGATCCAGGAGCATTTCACCCCTGGTCTAGTTGTAACTAAAAGGTTCTTCACACTTCCTCTGTACATCTCACAATTGGGAAAACAGTATTTTAAATGACACATGGGGACCATATTCTGTTTCATTACAATTCTGTCGCAGCGGACAAGTTTCTTCTTCAGAAGAAGACTGCTTCAATGCTGTCTGATTTGTGATGCTTAAAGCTTTATAAGCTTTCGTAATTAATTAGGCAATATTTCTCAGAAATGGTTTCCATTGCTTTATTCTTCCAGAGCTGAGTGAGTGTCTGGCTCAAGATCATCCAGCTTTGTGCTTCAGGTGGGACTAGAACTTTCTTGGTTTCTAGCTTGGTGTTTTCATCACTATAACTCTTTTATGGACAAGTGCCAACAAGTGAAATTCTGCTTCCAACAACACAGGCAATGACCTTTGAACAACATGGGCTATATGTTCTGAAAGAGTCCCACTAGGCTTTCGCATTTTGTTTCTGCAAAACTGCAAAACTGCATCATAGTCCTGTCCTAGAAAAATGCCATGACTCATATTGCTGAAAGCTGTATGGTTTTGTAAAATTGACACAGGTTCAGTCTTCTACATCTGAATGACAAAGGGTGTTGGACGCCAAATTGGGCCCAATAATGGATTGTAAAGAAAGCTTGGATCTGGCCTTCCACTATCCACTACCTACTTTTGCCTGTGAACTAATCAATTAATTTTATATGCCCCCCAATCTCACAAATTATACATCTGAAGCTGGTCTACTCAAAATAGATTCCAAAGAGGATTCTGTTTTAACAGTGAGTAGTTCAGTTCACATAGTCCCCTACTTTTATTTACACAATGACCGGTCAGATCAACCCACAATCTCCTAGCAACTGTAATCAGGAAGGTCAAATCTCAAGAGGCATTCAAAGCTTCTAAGCTCCACACACACACACACACACATTTATTCAGATTAAAAATCTAGGATGCAACAACTATTAAAATAACCAAGCACACCATCCAGCTCTAATTCGCTTTGGGTCTAAGGCTGGTTCATTCATCACAATAAGTCATGATTTGTTTAACAGCATTCTGAGGTAAAATCAAATAAATCATGGTATAGCACATAGACTGGGTAAATCAGAGCTAAGGCAGAATGGATATATGTCTTTTCAACAGCTGCCTTCATAGCAAATCATAATAGATGCCATTTTTCTTACCTGGAAACCAGTTGCGTAGTAATATGCTGTCACATCAGCAACACGTTGCACTATTACCATGGCTGTCATGGATACTGTAGTTCTAATATAGTCCAGCCCAGAGGTGGGTGGGGGGAAATGGTAAGGTAATCATTGTGCCAACTTTTCTTCAGATGTGTTGTGGACAGGGATGTCCCTATTCCCACAAGACCTCATCCCAGCTAATGTTAGGACAGAAACCAGAGAATGCTTTGTCATATAGTTCAGCTCTCAGAATAGTAAATCTAACTGCTTTTAAAGCCAGTTCCCAATGAAAGTATGATTGAATGTTCCTCAGTTACTTCTTAATTAAAATTGCATGAGTAAAGCAATGATAAAATTCATTAATTTTCCTACTTGACTGTTTCTCTGATTGCTGTGCTGTCAAACAAGAGCTACCCCTCTTGGATACAGTCAACGGTGGATCCCAGAGCTCAGGATCTTTGTCCTAGAATGCATTGTGGATGAAAACGAGACCAGCATTCAGCGATAGTGAGAAAGATCTTTATGTTCTGTTCAGATAAGAAAACCCACCAGAAATGGTCTTTTTGAACCATGGGATTCTCATTATGCTTTTATTGGAATCCATGAAGTGTAGGGAGAAGATGGAATATTTTTTTGCATTTTTGTCTACGTATGTCAACACTTGGGTGATTTCATAAAACAAGCTGAAGATGGAGAAGATACAATTACATTTTTTGAATCAATACAGTGCAGACATATCCTATGAAACCCACCTCCAAAGACTGGGTGACTCTCCATTGATGTCAATGGGCAGGAGAGCAGGGGAAGTTGCCAGGGGTGATTGTGACCTCCTCCTGCACTATGATGCTCAAGGACACTTCCTGGAGGTACCATGCATGGACTGAGCCCCTTGTTGCCAAGCTGCTTAGAAGCAAGACAGCAGTGGGGGCATCAACATCCGTAGCTGCTGTGCTAGTCTGGAAGGGACGTGAGCACCACTGAAAACGCCATGGTGAGTAGGGAAGTGCCCAAGGGCCCAGGAGGCTGGGTCAGGAAAAGAGAAACCTTCCTCCATTTGTCCTCTACCCTTGACTGTGCCTAAAGAGATGGAGTAGACAGGCTGTTAGAGAATCAGTCCAGGTGAAGAATGGAATATAGAGAGGTCTTACAGAACTAGAATGCTCATTGGATAACTCTTCCACAACTGGATTGCATTGCCCTTGTTACCAGCCTCAGAGACACCGGTCCAGCCTGTTAGCTAGGGATGATGGGAGACCAAGATTTCTGGAGGATGCTGTCTCGGAATGATGGGGCTAGAGAATTTGTTTACCTTGGTTGACATTTAGCTTCTGCTCAGCATGGAGATACACCGAAGAAAAGAAGGTAGTCCAAACAGCAGGTTTACATCACCAAAATAAGGATTTCAATTCAACACAAAGAACAATTTCTGAACATTTTTAAACAGGGTTCAGATTTAGGTATGTCCAAACAGCAGGTATTCTGCACTGACAACCTAATTCTTGTTTTTGTGTAATGGCACGAGACACATGACCTCGAATTGAGTTTTCCTGGAAGCCTATGATTATGTTAGCTGGCATAAACTCGGGCATAAACCATGATTTTCAAATCCCAGGGACTGAATTTTACTTAAAATTCAAAAAGCAAAACATTGCATGCATTATAGTTTAATATGTTGTGTGAATTGAACCAATTATGGCTTATTTAACTAAATTGCAGTTAAGCAAATCAAAGATAAGTATGGTATGTAAATTCACTTATTTATGTTTTCAGGACCCATCACAATACGATCATTTCCAGCAATCAGTCATATGACATGCATTCACTTGTAGATTTGCTCAGCTCATGTGGCTGTATTTGGACACTAAATCCTTAACTAGCCTTCTCTAAGCTATGTGTGCAAGTGAAATTTAAGGGATTCCAGAGGAAGGGCGCAAAATCATGTGTTGTGTGTCATCTAAATGCTATATACTTTTTGTGTTGTGCAGCGTGAATGCATCTCTATTCACGTTGGCCAGGCTGGAGTTCAGATTGGCAATGCATGCTGGGAACTCTTCTGCCTGGAGCATGGGATCCAGCCAGATGGCACCTTTGCTGAGAATAACAAATTCAATAATGATGACTCCTTTGCTACCTTCTTCAGAGAGACAGGCACTGGAAAGCATGTGCCACGGGCTATCATGGTGGACTTGGAGCAAACGGTAGTTGGTGAGTCAATCATTAAGAAACATGCCTTGCGTCAAATTCCATGACTTCCTGTGGACTAATATTATTGATTTCCCCCACTCCCTCGTACTTCAATGATGTGGCTTAATATGATTTAGGAAATTGAATTATGTGTAATGTTATGCCATAGCGTGGTTGTTTATTTGGAGCTCATCATGTCGCATAATCCCAGCCATTGTTGGTAAATTATGGTTTTAATAAATAAATAATAAATAACTTTATTGTCATTGTACAGTATACCCATACAACGAAATTCACTTAACACCCAGAGACCAGATCCAACACACATAACAATCCCCAAACACACTCCCACCCACCACAATTCTCCACCCCTAAACCACCCAAACAAACATCCACACAACAGACCAAGTAATACTGTCCAACAGCTCACTGATGGTGGCCCTTTAGTTCATTGTTGAGTGCAATTATAGCTCTGGGATAAAAACTATTCAGAAAACATGTGGTCCGAGTTTTAATTGTTCTGTATCTTCTGCCAGAAGGCAACAGTCCAAAAAGATAGTAAGCAGGATGGGAAGAGTCTCTGAGAATGTTATGCAACTTTCTCAAACAGTGAGATTCGAAGATGTCATCCAGGGCTGGTAGCTGGAGTCTGATGATATTCTGGGCAGTTTTAATGATTCTCTGTAGAGCTTTTTTGTCTGCTACAGAGCTGCTCCCATACCACGCAAGAATGCCATATGTCAGGATACTCTCAATGGTGCTGCGATAGTAGGACAGAAGTAGATGCTGAGATAGATTTATCTTCCTGAGCATTCTCAGGAAGTACAGCCTCTTCTGTGCTTTCTTTTTTTTCTTTTTTTTAATTTGATTTATATACCGCCCTTCTCCGGAGACTCAGGGCGGCTTACAATGCATTAAGCAATGCGTTAATCTTCACAAGCATGTTAGCATTCATAGTCCATGAGTGGCCCTCCGAGATATAAGTGCCCAGAAATTTAAAACTACCCACCCTCTCCACCTCCTCACCATTTATGTACAAATGGTAAATGTACATCTCTCTTCCTCCTGAGGTCAATTATAGGCTAAGTGATGGAGGAACCCAACCAGTTGGGGATTCTTCAGATTAAATTATTCGGATAGTGATTTAGTGCAATGTGTGAACCAGGGATGGGATTCAAAATTTTTAGCAACTGGTTCTCTCACTGGTTGCTGGGTGGGTGTGGCCATGGTGGGCGTGGCCTATTCAGCCTCCTGCACCATGGCGACGGAGGGGGGGCATTTTCACCCTCCCCAAGCTCCAGAGGTTTTCCTCAAACCTCGGGGAGGGCAAAAATTGCCTCCCCCGAGCTCCAGAGGCTGGAAACAGGCCGGTTTCTGAACTTCTGAACTTCCGAGAGACCTGTTTTTCACCCTCCCCAGACTCCAGAGGCTTTTATTGAGCTTCCAGGATGGCAAAAATGACCTCCCCCAGGCTCCAGAGGCCCTCCGGAGGCCAGAAATGGGCCCATTTCCGGACTTCTGGAACCTCCGGGAGACCCGTTTTTTGCCCTTCCAGAGCCTCCACATGGGCACTGCACTTACCTGGTATCCAAAATGGGCCACATGGAGACTCCTGGGAGGGGCAAGGCAGGGCAGGGCAGCCAGAACGGGGCAGCTGGGGCCAGCCAGTCCTTGCAACTACAGATGTAAAATTAGCATCCAGTTCAACTGAACCGGTCCAAACCAACTGAATCCCACCCCACATGTGAACCCTGCCAACGAATCAAGAACAACATGTAGAGTTACTTCTGAGTAATTCCTTTATTGCTATACACCTACAGACAGAATCTTGCCAGACTAAAGCAATTATCTGTAATAACTATAGATATGCTCTGTGAATTGCTAGCGGGGTTCAATCTTTCTCTCTTGTTGCCTACCAGGCTTTCCAAGCTCTGCTGTCTCTTTGCCCTCTGAGAAAGAGCCCCTCCCTCCTGCAACCTCTGATTACATTCCACCACACCCAAGTTTTTATCGATATAAATACTAACTTACAGTATATGGCTCCAGTAGATGGTATTGTCATCATCTTTGAAACCCTAAATCCATAGGATCTAAAGTCACAGAACTACAGGAGGTTCTGACAGGTTCTGGAGAACAGGTAGCGGAAATTTTGAGTAGTTCGGAGAACTGGCAAATACCACCTCTGGTTGGCCCCAGAGAGGGGTGGGAATGGAGATTTTGCAATATCCTTCCCCCAGGAGTGGGGTGGGAATGGAGATTTTGCAGTATCCTTCCCCTGGAGTGGGCTAGGAATGGAGATTTTATTTATTTATTTATTTATTAAATTTGTATACCGCCCTACTCCCGAAGGACTCAGGGTGGTGAACAGCCAAATAAAATACATATAATACAAATGTTAAAAAACCATTAAAATACAATTAAATAATTGGCCCGGAAAACGAAATTTAAAACACCCCAAATTCATAAGACAAATTTAAAATTTAGAAATTTTAAATTTTTTTAAAAAGTTTAAAAGAGAGGTTAGGCCAGGCCGGCCTGCTGGAAAAGAAATGTTTTGATTGCACGGCGGAAAGCGCGCAGGTCCGGGATCCTCCGTATCTCCGGGGGGTGCTCGTTCCAGATGGCGGGTGCCCCCACAGAGAAGGCTTTCCCCCTGGGGGCCACAGTATCCTTCCCCTGCCACACCCATCAAGTCACACTACGTCCACCAAGCCACGCCCACAGAACCAGTAGTAAAAAAATTTGGATTTCACCACTGCAGAACTACCACAACTTTCATGTTACAGGAAGTCCTCGATTTATGATCATAACGAAGTCTGGCATTTCAATTGTAAGCTGTGACAGTGAAAAGTCAAGGTACCCGCAAATTGCCAAGATGGTGGGCAGAACCCTAACCTAAAAGGGACAGGACTTACATCACAAAATTCAGCCAGCCCTCTTGATAATTTTGACTGTACTTGTGGATGGTGCTGGCACTATTGTACTCTCACAAGGTTTTGCAGCAATTCTTCCAAATAATTTTTGAAACACACGTAATAGTACTACTGTGCAGTTCTGGTAGTCAATATATATTTCACCTTAGAGTACATTCAAAATAGGTTATATTTTTGCACCTGCAAATATATGTTGGACCTTGGGAATCTCATAGAAAATTTTCCTCTTATACCCACAAAAGACAGCTATATTATATTCATCCATAGATTATAGTCCTTGGGAAGTTAGTATTGCTATCTATGTTGAAATACATTTCTGGCTCCTAGATATGAATTTTTCAAATATATGCCTCTGATCCTCCAGGTCCTTTTTCTTTAGGATACCAAGTTTAAAAAAACATCTCTCTTAAAATTTACAGATGAAGTGCGGGCTGGCACCTACCGCCAGCTTTTCCATCCAGAACAGCTGATCACTGGCAAAGAAGATGCGGCTAATAACTATGCCCGTGGTCACTATACCATTGGTAAAGACAGGATTGAGTTGGCACTGGATCGCATTCGAAAACTGGTAAGGGGGAAAGAATTGGAAAATGACCCAAGGAAAGTGTTCAATTTCCTTAGAAGACAGTCGTGGCATTTCAGGGGTCAGCAACCCATGGCTCTGGATCCCTCTGCTGCGGCTCCTTGTCGCCGATCGGCTCCACAATTGATAGAGCTTTCGATTAGGGCAGGTAGAGGAAAAAGGACGCTGCTCTAGGAAGAGACTCTATGGTGGGGGAACTGGACTTCCGGTCGGCTCCAGAACTGAACGGGGGGCTTCTGGTTAGGACCTTTGTGGCTCTTTTGAGTGTTTAAGGTTGCCGACTCCTGTGTTAGGGTAACCAGATACGGGCTGCAAAAATCAAACAGCCATAATAGCAACAAAGAGGTCCCTTTTCTGCCTTTTCTGTGCTTCTCTGTGATTGTCCAAAATTTCATAGTCTCATCAAGATATAGTAAGACATACAAGATTTACTGACCTGTACACATTTGATTCCACCCAACCTCAATGGATGGAGGGAGTCCCTTTCCATCTAGCAACTTTTGCAAGATCGCCTTGTTTTCATTTCAGTCCTAGTAAATAGAATGCAGCTGAATTAAAGTGAGATTATCAGACCTCTAGTGTGAAAAAGGGGACAGCTTCTCCTTATCATGTTTGGCAAGTGAATAGAAACATACCTCCAGGATTTCCACTGATGTAGACCTATTGAAATTAGTCAATATGCAATACACGAGTTCTTCAAGAGCACTGCTTTAGAATTCAGTCGAGGAATCAAAAAATGCAAAAAAAAAGAGGAAAAAAATATGGGTATTATTATTATTATTATTATTATTATTATTATTATTATTATTAAATTTATATACCGCCATACTCCCGAAGGACTCAGGGAGGTGAACAGCCAAACAGTTAAAATACATAAATACAAAATTTAAAAAACAAAGTAAAATCGAATTAAACAAATTTGGTCCAAACATATTAAAACCCCAATCATTTAAAAAACCAATTAAAATTTGCGTAATTAAAAAGAGGGAAAAGATTAGGCCAGGCCCGCCTGGTGGAATAAAAAGGTCTTAAGAGCACGGCGGAAGGTGCGCAGATCCGGGATCCTCCGTATCTCCGGGGGAAGCTCGTTCCAGATAGTAAGTGCCCCCACAGAGAACGCTCTCCCCCAGGGGCCGCCAGTCGACATTGTTTGGCCGACGGCACCCGGAGGAGCCCCTCTCTATGAGAGCGTACCGGCCAGTGGGAGGTTATTGGTGGTAGTAGGCGGTCCCGTAATAATAGGCAGTATAGAAAATAAGTATCTAAATTGTGATGTTATTTTTAGGCTGACACCTGCTCAGGGCTGCAGGGATTCCTGATTTTCCACAGTTTTGGAGGAGGCACAGGCTCAGGTTTCACGTCTTTGTTGATGGAACACTTGTCCATGGATTACGGCAAGAAGTCCAAACTGGAGTTTGCTATCTATCCAGCCCCTCAAGTGTCCACAGCAGTGGTGGAGCCCTACAATTCTATCCTGACCACCCACACCACCTTGGAACACTCCGACTGTGCCTTCATGGTGGACAATGAGGCCATCTATGACATCTGCCGTCGTAATTTGGACATTGAGCGCCCCACGTACACCAACCTGAACCGTCTCATCAGCCAGATTGTCTCCTCCATCACTGCCTCCCTGCGCTTCGATGGTGCCCTCAATGTGGACCTGACTGAATTCCAGACCAACCTGGTGCCCTACCCTCGCATCCACTTCCCCTTGGTGACCTATGCACCCATCATCTCCTCTGAGAAGGCCTACCACGAGCAGCTCTCCGTGGCCGAGATCACCAGCTCCTGTTTTGAGACCAACAATCAGATGGTCAAATGTGACCCCCGACATGGCAAGTACATGGCTTGCTGCATGCTCTACCGTGGAGATGTGGTGCCCAAAGATGTCAATGTAGCAATCGCTGCTATCAAGACTAAAAGGACAATCCAGTTTGTGGACTGGTGTCCAACTGGCTTCAAGGTGAGGAGCAAATAAAAGCTGCCAGGATATCTTAACTACTAGTAGGCAGTGGTGGGATTCGACTGGTTCGCACCACTTCGGCTGAACCAGTTGTTAAATTGCTGGCTGGCCCCGCCCCACCCATTCCAGAAGTCCCCAAGTGCCCAGTTGGGGCTCCCAGGTAAGTGCAGGGAGGCCTACTAGGTCCAAAATGGGGCACCTCCCACGGTCCATTTTTGCTTCCAGGGGGGTGCAGGAGGATGAGTGCTGCCTGTCACACACCCTGGTCACGCCCACCATGGCCACGCCTACCCAGCCAGTCATTAGGGCAGAGAACCGGTTGTTAAATTATTTGAATCCCACCACTGCTAGTAGATAGGAGTAGCAATAGAAATAAGAGTAGATGACAGCTGAGAACTACTGGCTCTGATTTTGGGCCAGAGGGTTTATTTATTTAATAAATTGATTTATTAAATTTATGTGCTCCTTATGGATGCTTCTCATCTAAGACGAGACTGCTTTTCTGTTTTGTTTTGCTTTTTTCTTCTTTCCCTCCCCCACCAGGTTGGCATCAATTACCAGCCCCCTACCGTGACTCCTGGAGGAGATCTTGCCCAGGTAGAACGTGCCGTTTGCATGCTTAGCAACACCACGGCCATTGCTGAAGCCTGGGCACGGCTGAACCACAAATTTGACCTCATGTTTGCAAAGAGAGCGTTTGTACATTGGTATGTTGGCGAAGGCATGGAAGAAGGAGAGTTTGTAGAAGCTCGAGAGGATTTGTCCGCATTGGAGAAAGATTATGAGGAAGTGGCCACTGATTCCTTTGATTCGGTTCTTGGCAGCGAGGAAATTTAACAGTTTGCTCCTCTCTCTGCACTAACTTGTCTCTGCTCTAATTTTCTTTAAAGAAGAAACATTTGTAGACCTCTAAGAAGAAGACTTGTTATGTGGGTGGCTAGAGCATGATTCATGCAGACAAAGATTTATTGGTTGGGCGGGGGGGGGGGGTTCATCTTATGTGATATCAACCAGATCTGGCTAAAACAAAAACGAAATGCACATGTGCAATATATATGGTACCTCACTCAATAGTAGTAACTGTGAGAGGGATCTTGGAGTCCTAGTGGACAACCATTTAGATATGAGCCAGCAGTGTGCAGCAGCCGCCAAAAAAGCCAACACAGTTCTAGGATGCATAAACAGAAGGATAGAATCAAGATCACCTGAAGTGTTAATACCACTTTATAAATGCCTTGGTAAGGCCACACTTGGAATATTGCGTTCAGTTTTGGTCGCCACAATGTAAAAAAGATGTTTCTCTAGAAAGAATGCAGAGAAGAGCAACAAAGATGATTAGGGGACTAGAGGCTAAAACATATAAAGAACGGTTGCTGGAACTGGGTATGTCTAGTTTGATGAAAAGAAGGATTAAGGGTGACAGGATAGCAGTGTTCCAATATCTCAGGGGCTGCCACAAAGAAGAGGGAATCAAGCTATTCTCCAAAGCACCTGAGGGCAGGACAAGAAGCAACGGGTGGAAACTAATCAAGGAGAGAAGCAACTTAGAACTAAGGAGAAATTTCCTGACAGTTAGAACAATTAAGATAATCAGTGGAACAACTTGCCTCCAGAAGTTGTGAATGCTCCAACACTGGAAGTTTTAAAGAAGAGATTGCATAACCATTTGTCTGAAGTGGTGTAGGGTTTCCTGCCTAAGCAGGGGGTTGGACTAGAAGACCTCTAAGGTCCCTTCCAACTCTGTTATTCTATTCTAAATAAGAACTAAGTGAAAATTAACGAAGAAACCCTCCTCCTGTAACAAGCTAGAGAGCAAGCCAGGATATTTCTTTTAGAAGTGTTTAACCATGATTATTTGAACTGTGCTTTTAGTTAGCTAATATACAAGTAGTCCACGAGTAATTACCGTAATGTAGCCTGCCCATTAACTCCTGAGGGTTGTAAAGGGATTCAGTCGCAACCCTTTTTGCCGTGGTCATTAAGCAAACACAAAGGTTAAGTGAACCAATGGTTTGCTCTAGGCATGGGTTTGCTAAAAACCAGAAGTAAATACCAGCTTTCAGCAAAATCTTCATTAAACATGGTCATCTGATCACAAGATGCTGCAAACGACTGTAAATGAAGCCCAGCTGCCAAGCACTTGAAATGTGGTCATAGGAACATGGGGGGAATGTTGGAACTTTGAATGTTAGGTAGGTGCATTGGAACTTCAAACAGTAGCTAAGCGAATGGTCATAAATAGAGGACGACCTGTAGAATAAATAAATAGCTTTATTGTCATTGTAGGTGTATACACAGTATACCCATACAACGAAATTCACTTAACACCCAAAGACCAGGCCCAACACACATAACAATCCCCAAACACACTCCCACCCACCACAATTCTCCACCCCTAAACCACCCAAACATCCACACAACAGACCAAGTAATACTGTCCAACAGCTCACTGATGGTGGCCCTTTAGTTTTTATTTTATTTATTTATTATCATATTTATATACCGCCCTACTCCCAGGGGACTCAGGGCCATTAACAGCCAAGATAAAAATACAAATAACATAAAAAGTTAAAAGCTATTAAAAATAGATTAAATAATTTGGGCTCAAAAACAAATTTAAAAACATCCAATTTATATAAAACATTTAAAACCCAATTTAAAAGGGTGAGTTAGGCCAGACCAGCCTGTTGGAATAAAAACGTTTTTAGGGCGCAGCAGAAAGTGCGTAAATCTTGGGACCTCCGTATTTCCGGGGGAGCTCATTCCAGATGGCAGGTGCCCCCACAGAGAAGGCTCTCCCCCTGGGGGCCGCCAATCGACATTGTTTGGCCGATGAGTTCATTGTTGAGTGCAATTATAGCTCTGGGATAAAAACTATTCAGAAAACGTGTGGTCCGAGTTTTAATTGTTCTGTATCTTCTGCCAGAAGGCAACAGTCCAAAAAGTTTGTTAAATCAAGATGTATGCAGTGGTGGATTTCAAATTTTTTTACTACCGGTTCTGTGGGCGTGGCTTGGTGGGTGTGGCTTGGTGGCCGTGGCAGAGGAAGGATACTGTAAAATCTCCATTCCCACCCCACTCCAGGGGAAGGTTACTACAAAATCCCCATTTCCTCCTGATTAGCTGGGACTTGGGAGGCAGAGAATAGATGGGGGTGGGGCCAGTCAGAGGTGGTATTTACTGGTTCTCCGAACTACTCAAAATTTCTGCTACTGGTTCTCCAGAACTATTCAGAACCTGCTGAACCCACCTCTGAATGGATGCCATCCCATATCATCTGAGGCCTCAAGCAAGCATGACTTACTTCAATGCATGACTCCAACTTGGAGCTCTTCTGGAAAATTTCCTAGCAGCTTCTTCCCCGTTTTAGAGAACAAGGACATCTGTTCTTGCTGAGAATTAAGACCCAGGAACTGGATCTGACTGGTGGGTCTTCCTGGGAAATAAAAAAAAAACCTTTCCAGTCAGTCTTAAATGAATGACAGACTTTCGGTCATGTAACACAAAATCATTAACAATTTTATTTCATGAGGACCATTCAATTAAGACAATTAAGATACTGAGCCTGAATGCCTGTGATTAATTAATTAATTAATTAATATAAAGGGTCAGGGCTGTCAAACTCGCAGCCCGTGGGCCAGATGCATCACATGTTGGCCCCGCCCCTCGCCTGGTTTAGCGAAGGGGGCAAAAGTCCCAATATGTCACGTGACGCCGCCATGACAACGAGAGTTTGACACTCCTAGATTAACATGCTGGCTGGGGAATTCAGAGAATTGAAGTCTATACATCTTAAAGTTGCAGAGGTTGGGAAACCCTGTACCAGATGTTGCTAAACTTCAACTCCCAGCAGCCTCGGGTGAAAAAGTCTAACGATAAGAGGAAATAATATGCTGCTAAGTCAGAAACTTACTCAGCTAATATCTATTGCAAAGCAATGAAGTATTTCTTTTATTTCATTCACATTGCCTTTAGGATAAAACATATAGCGTTGGGCTTAACCAAGAGAACATCTATACAAATTGGCTAAACATATTGTAAGCATATTAGGTCATGAAAGATCTGTCCAGAGTAAAGTCTGTGGATAAAAGTTGGGGAAACCTGGCCTTCCTGGTATTGCTTAATTACACTTTTCATCTCTCTCCACATGAGACATGGTAACTAGTGTTGCTTGGAATTGTACAAGTAGTCCTCAATTTATACTGTAACTGTTCATTTAGTGACCTTTCAATCAGAGATGGTATTCAGCCGGTTCGGACTAATTCACCCGAACCGGTAGTGGAAATCGACCCACCCATCCCGGCTCTATGCGATCCTATTTAGGCATGCTTTTGAGGCCAGACGCATGCGTGGAAGGCGTTCGAGCGAGCAAAGTGCGTGCGCATGCATGGACGAGGCACGTGGGAGTAAAGCAACCGCGTGCATGCGCTCACATTTGCAAACCGGTAGGGAAAGTAAGTGAATACCACCGCCGCTTTCAAAGTTACAACAGCATTGGAAAAAGTGACTTATGACCATTTTTATGAGCGCTGCAGCTTCCCCATGGTCACCTGATCAAAATTCAGATGTTTGGCAATTGGTTGATATTTATGATGGCTGCAGTGTCCCGGGGTCATGTGATCACATTTTGCAACCTTCTGACAAGCAAAGTCAATGGAGAAGCCAGATTCACTTAACAACCACAACCTACGAGACCACCTTCTGCAACCGATAACCTTCCACCAACCAGCACGCTCCCACAGGGTGGGCCTCCTCAGGGTGCCATCACTAAAGCAATGTCGACTAGTGGTTCCCAGAGAAAGAGCTTTTTCTGTGGGGGCACCTACCCTTTGGAACAGGTTACCCCCAGGGATACGAACGATCCCAGATCTACGTACTTTCTGTTGTGTACTTAAGACCTTTCTGTTTCACCAAGCCGGGCTGGCATAAATCTCTTCTAATTGTTCTAAATCTTTATGCTGAAGATTCTTAACTGATGAGCCAAATTGGCTTAATCATCTTATATTCACATTTTATTTGTATGTTATTTTAACTGTTCACCGCCCTGAGTCCTTCGGGAAAAGGGCGGTATAAAAATTAATTAATTAATTAATTAATTATTTTTTTCATTTTTTCATTTCATTTTATTAAATTTGTATACCGCCCTACTCCCGAAGGACTCAGGGCAGTGAACAGGCACAAAATAAAACACATAAATACAAAAGTTAAAACATGATTAAAAAACATAATTAATTAATTAAATAAATAAATAAATAAATAAGAAACCCTGATGTTGGGCTGATCCATACGGATTAATGTTTTTCAACCTTGGCCACTTTTAAGACATATGGACTTCAACTTCTAGAATTCTATATATCTTAAAATGACAAAGGTTGAGAAACAGTGGTTCATCTGCCTGAACTCTTTTGCTCACTACTTTTTGTGAAATAGAAACCAATACTTAAAATGTATGTCCATGTTAGTCATGGAATGAATAGAGCAGCCTACATGCAATCTCAAATTGTGCCATTATGAGGAGATACTACCAGTTCTTCTGTTAAAATGACAACAAATGGGTTGGCTGACTGGGGAATTATGGGAGTTGAAGTCCACATGTTGAAGTTGCCAAGGTTGAGAAACTGAACTACAGATACAATGCAAGAGACATACTGATTGGGTTTGTACATTGTACTAAACCATAGGCTGTTTAACTATGATTTATAGAATAAACTACAATTGAATAGGTAAACAGATAACAGATTAACAGAGTTGGAAGGGACCTTATAGGTCAGTGGTGGTTAATCTTTTTGGTGCCAAGTGCCCAAAGTGAGTGCGCAGACATGCTAATGCAGGCGTGCATGCCAGAAACCCCAAAATGCAGAGCGAACGCCCCCTGCGCATGTGCACACGTCCCCCCATGCATGCACCCCCCTTCACCTCGTTTTGGCTTCCAGGTTGGTGCAGGAGGCTTTCCAGACCCAAAATGGGGCATGGTTCCCGTTTTGGGCCTGGAAAGCTTCCTGCATCAACCTGCAACTCCTGTGCATGCATGTTTGTGTCCCTGGCATGACCCGAAGACCAGCTGGCCAGTGGGAGGCATGCACGCATGCACGGTGAAGCTGGGCTGGGGCGACGGCTGGAATGCCCGCAGAGAGGGCTCTGCATGCCACCTCTGGCACGTGTGTCATAGGTTCGCCATCACAGTTATAGGTCATCTAGTCCAACCCTCCGCTCAAGCAGGAGACCCTACACCATTTCTGACAAATGGCAGTCCAATCTTTTCTTGAAAGTCTCAAGTGTTGAAAGCTCCCACCACTTCTATTGGTTGATTATTCTCACTGTCAGAAAGTTCCTCCTCATTTCTAGGTTGAATCTCTCCTTGGTCAGTTTACATCCATTATTCCTTGTCTGGCCTTCAGGTGCTTTGGAAAACAGCTTGACCCCCTCCTCTCTGTGGCAGCCCCTCAAGTATTGGAAGACTTCAAGAAGGTTCATGAGAAGATTAAATAATTTTCAAACCATGAAACTTAGAGTCCCTACATGCTCAGTCCTACCAAGCATTATTTTTGTTTAGTGTGGGCATGTTGCACAAATCTAAGCAGATGTTCTCATTCAGTAGAAGTTTGCTTTACAACTGGATCACCCTTACAAAAAAATACTTCTGATTTGTGGCCAGTTGAGTACAGTAGCTTACTTTTCCAAAACACCCAAGAGTCTTATAAAAGTTTGGTAGATCAGACCAAACTACTTCTGACAACTCTGAATTGTACTCATGTTCTTCCAGATGATGGAAGATAACTACAATAGTAAACTATATTGGATGCAACTACAGTTCCCAACAGCTTTCAAGAACTGGTCAAGAACCTGATTTAAACTGTTCTCCAAATTGATGGTACTATTTGAATTGAACTAGTTATGCATTTCTTTTCAGAGTTGGTTGAATGTACAGATCTTACTTAGAATAGAATAGAATAGAATAGAATAGAATAGAATAGAATAGAATAGAATAGAATAGAATAGAATAGAATAGAATAACAGAGTTGGAAGGGACCTTGGAAGTCTTCTAATCCAACCCCCTGCCCAGGCAGGAAACCCTACACTACTTTAGACAAATGGTTATCCAACATCTTCTTAAAAAAATTCCAGTGTTGGGATGTATGTCTTGTGTACTGAAACATCAATGGATCAACCCAAACACAGTATACAGAGTATACAGAGAAGAATTAGGCTTACAATCCTTACTTCAGGCTGCTATAGTTCACATTGCAAAGAGAAGCTCACTTAAGTAAATGTTTTTCATAGGAAAAAAAAATGTGCAGGTTCTTTGATTCAAAATGGTTGTGAACACATAAAACAGGGCTCTGTCATAAAACCATCTGTTAAATCTTGGACTCAATTGGAAGTAGTTTCCAGGCTACCCCCATAAAGCTGGAAAAAGCTGTTGTTGCTTTAACCATTTGGTTATCTGCCCCAAACCAAAAAGTAATTTCCTCTTCTAAATTAATCTCTCACAGGGAGTCTTGAGCAAGATCTAATTAGAAGAAGGAAATGGGTTATAAGATTTCCAGTAACTGAACTATTTCCCATCGACAACAGAGGTGGGTTTCAGCAGATTCTGACCAGTTCTGGAGAACCGGTAGCGGAAATTTTGAACCGGCAAATACCACCTCTGACTGGCCGCGCCCCCATCTATTCTCTGCCTCCCGAGTCCCAGCTGATTGGGAGGAAATGGAGATTTTACAGTACCCTTCCCATGCCATGCCCACCAAGCCACGCCCACCAAGACATGCCACGCCCACCAAGCCACGCCCACTGAACCGGTAGTAATTTTTTTTGAAACCCACCACTGATCAACAATCAATATACTCCCAACATACATTTGAATATTTTGTTGCTAGGTTTCTTTTTTTAGTGCCTTTCTGTAACCAATTAATTGAGGGGGCTCTTCATTAATAATCACAGAGCTTGCCAGTGTTTGCCAGTGTTTGTTTATAAAACCGTTGCTGAATCCTTGTTAATCCGGGTGCCAACCCTTACATCAGCTCTAGTTTGTCAACAAGAGGAATGAAGAAAATCTACTCCTTTTGTAATTTTTTAATGCCATGCATGATTTTATAATTCATAATTGAATTTGGAATCATATAATTTATAATTGGTTCTGCAACCCAACAAGACAGACGCAGACTTCAGAGGATAATTGGAACTGCAGAAAAAACAATGGCTACCAACCTGCCTTCCATTGAGGACCTGTAAACTGCACAAGTCAAAAAGAGGGCTGTGAAAATATTTACGGATCCCTCACATCCTGGACATAAATTGTTTCAACTCCTACCCTTAAAACGACACTATAGAGCACTGCAGACCAGAACAACTAGACATAAGAACAGTTTTTCCCCGAACTGCCATCACTCTGTTAAACAAATAATTCCCTCAACACTATCAAACTAGTTACTAAGTCTGCACTACTATTAATCTTCTCATCGTTCCTATCACCCATCTCCCCCCACTTATGATTTTATGACTGTAAACTTGTTGCTGATATCTTTAAGACAAGGGTGAAATGCTTCTGGTTCGGATCAGATCGCCTAATCCAGTAGCGATGAAGGCGGGTGGTTCGGAGAACTGGTAGCAAAAATCCCTGCCTCCCCCACTCCCCATTACCCAGCTGAGCCGTGCAATCATCAGAGGCTTTTTTTTAAATTTTTAAAAGCATTTTTTCTACAACCACTTTGGCCAAAAAAAATGCTTTTAAAGTTAAAAAAAAAAAGCCTCTGATGATCACGCAGCTCAGCTGGGATCATCAGAGGCTTTAAAAAAAAAAAACCCTCTGCCGATCAGGCAAGTCAGCTGGGATCGTCAGAGGCTTTAAAAGCATTTTTTTTACAACCTCTTCAGCCGAAGAGGTTGTAGAAAAAATGGTTTTAAAAGTAAAAAAAAAAAAAAAGTTGCCCACGCCCACTCAGTCATATTACCGCCCCCATGCCATGCCCATAGAACCGGTAATAACAAATTTTACATTTCACCATTGGTGCGCATGCATGCCAGAACCCGGAAGTTCAGCTTTTCCGGAGCGCAATTCCTTCATGCAGGTGGCAGTGCCAAAAACTGGCCTGTGCATGCGTGCTTGCCAGCTGATCATTGGCATGCATGCTAGAACCCGGAACTTTGGCTTTTCCGGAGCGTGGCCCTGATGAGTGTGTGCGCGTGTCCACAGGACTTTTCCGTGCAACCTTTTCAGCACTCAGTGCTGAAAAGTTTCGCCATCACTGCCCTAAGGCATGGTCTGATTACTCTAATCATTTCCAAATATGAAGGCCATACAGATACATTTTATTTTTTTTCAGGACTGCTAACGTCACACTCACATATTACATAGCAAAATATCTCCACCGAGTTCTACAAATGTGCAAAACATTTAATTATGTAGGTATTTTGTTTTTTACTGTTCTATTATTTTCCTTCATTTTGCAATAACAAATTGTTGTATCAAGCTATGTCTTTTACACTCAAAGGCTGGTCAAAGACCATAATAAAAGATATCCGATCAAATCTTAATTTATTTAAAGACCGCTATTTCTCGTGGATGGGCCGATTAAACCCATCAGTGGATAATTTAGAGTTTTTAGGATGTGTGTCCCTTTGGGCTTAATGAAGCTGCTGCAGCTATGACTCTCAGAGGCTGGTGATGTAAGTTGGTCCAGAGGGTGTACATGTTGGGAATTATGACCTCTTCCCTCCCCTGCTCTATGACACTGAGAGGCAACAACAGGTGTTTGGTGCCAGTCTCCTCCTTCATTACAGCTCAACGGGTGGCAGAAGAAATTGGGGAGAGACAGGGAAAACAGAAACAAAACCTTCTAGCTCCTGATCAAGAAAAGAAGCCAGAATCAGAATCAGACAAAGCATTATGGTAAGCCAAAGAAAAAGAGGGGAAACAAGAATGAACAAATTTGCAGCCACTTGGCTCTAAAAAGTTGTAAGGTTTATATGCAAAAACAAGTTAGGCATTACCTCTTGGCCGGATTGTAGTGCTTCTAGCACAGACCCCATAGTAAGCTGAAGTGGTGAACAGTGCAGTCCTAAGCATGCTTACCTGGGAATAAACAGGAGATAGCAGAAGTCAGCAGGAAACCCAAGTTTAAAAAAATACCTCTAGGATGAATTGCAACAAGAGAAACGGCATTCTCTACCCTGAGAATAAGTGGGAAACTCCAAATTCATAACCTGCCCAGATGATGCTGGTTGGGATCACCCATTCCACTAAAACAAGGTAGGACAACTTCTAAGGAATCACAGCTTTCAACTCTGTTTTTCTAGCCTCTGGAAAGCTGTCAGAGGTTGTCCAGTTTTGTGCTGCCATAACTGGAAGAGACTTGGCCACGGTTTTTGTATCCTCTTTTAGCTTTTATGGTGATATTAAGTTTGGGGAGGACAGCAAGCTGCTACGTTTCCACCCTTTCCCACCCGTCATATATCCAAAATGACCACCAAACCCCACCAGCATAACCTCAAGTAGTGCCACAAAGAAATTGGATAATATGAGAACTTGATTTTAGCATGTGTGATTTGGATCACTGTGGCTTAGTAAGCAATCTATACTTAAAGCTTAGAGCAATACATTTTTTCCCCCGTATAAAAGAGTTAGTGCTACTCAATAACCATCAGACAGACAGTATGTGACTGTATGATGTATCCTAGAACTTGAACCAAAGCCATTAACTAATTCATTAATGGCTAATTAGGTAACTTTGAGTTAACCTGTTTCCAGGCTTTCTGTCCCTTCCTCCCATCCAATTTTGATGACTCCTAAATTGCTAAAGTGGAAGTTTTGCAAGAAACAAAAGAGAAGCTTATTTTTTTTATTTTTTTTACTGTAACCAACTTCATTTTGCATTGTTTAACCTGAACTTTATCGCCAGTAAATGTGTGATGACTCTGGCCAGTATTAATTTCTTAAGTTAAACATGTGAAATAGAAATAACCAATAAAAATAAAAAAATAAAAATGTGGATGGTAGAAGGAGGAGGGAAAGCAATGCCACTCTTCCTATCAATCGTATGGGTTAAGGAATCCAAAGACCACAACCTTCTTAAGTTACAGGTCATGCAGTAATATCATTTAGCTAAATTAAGACCCAGGCAGAAAGAAAAACAAACGCATTGAGCATATTATGGGATTGAGATTTATCACAAACTGTATGATATTAAAGCTGCTCTTTGTATACAGATGAAACCTGAGAATGTTTAACAAATCCTGAAAAATGCTCACTGTTTTATTATTATGTTATTTTTTTGCTGAAAAAAAAAAGTATGCTGGCTGTGATCCAGATTTTGAATGTGGATTGCCATTGCCTGCTTCCTAGGGCTAAGACTAAGTAGTTGTCCAATTGTCTTTGTGCCTAAGGTGGGAGAAGAAACTCACAGAGTTTCTGGCCCAGTGCGTTTAACCGCTGGCTCTATCATTGAAATAGCATCCATAATGTATCTATTTACAGACTAATCACCGCAATAAAAACATTGGGCCAGTGTAGAAATATTCCATTGTCCTGTTCACTGCTGTTATCCTCCAAGCAGACCAGCAGCATTTTATGGCCAAAAATTAATCTTGGTCCTCATTGGATTTTGCAAGTCATGGTTACTCTTGTCAATCTTGTTTGTACTTCTTCAAAATAGGGGCTTTCCCAAAACTGCTAGCATCTTTATCTTCTTCCTGAGTGGTATCATTTTGGTTACACAGATATTGATGCTCGGAAATTTTAGATCACTGTCTAGATTAGTCTTCTCCAACATGTTATCCTGCGACTGTGATGATGGACACGGTCTGGTGGACATAGTCAACCCAGTTGTTTGTTATGAGGTGAAAATGATGGGGTTTTCATCCAAATTCTCTTAAGAGTTCAAACAATTGAAAATAAAAGTCCTCTATCCCTGAAGGTCCAATGATAATTTTCTCTAGAAGAGTGGGAGGGTAGATAAATGGGCATGATATGCCTCCTGTTCTTCTTATCTTCTCTTTATTTTTCCCCCTCACAGCGTGAATGCATCTCTGTACATGTTGGACAAGCTGGAGTTCAGATTGGTAATGCATGCTGGGAGTTGTTCTGTCTGGAACACGCCATTCAGCCAGATGGCACCTTCCAGGCTGAACCCAGCAAGTTTAATAATGACGACTCCTTTACCACATTCTTCAGTGAAACCCGCACGGGGAAGCACGTACCACGAGCTGTTATGGTGGACCTAGAACCCACAGTAGTAGGTCAGTGAAATCATGAGTGGTAGAAAATAGAATTGGAGTTAATGAACATTTGCAGTGCTGGAGATGGAGTGGAGAAATCGGGTATTCTAGTCTTTTACCAGTTATGGAAGGGTGACTTCTGATGGTATGTGCAATTTGCTGTTCAAGGATAAAAAAAAACCATGTTGGACAGGAAGTCTTCAGCCCTCAGGTCAGGGGTGAAATCCAGCAGGTTCTGACAGGTTCTGGAGAACTGGTAATAGAAATTTTGAGTAGTTTGGAGAACCAGCAAATACCACCTCTGGCTGGTCCCAGAGTCGGGTGGGAATGGAGGTTTTGCAATATCCTTCCCTCAGGAGTGGGGAGGGAATGGGGATTTTGCAGTATCCTTCCCCTGGAGTGGTGTGGGAATGGAGATTTTGCAGTATCCTTCCCCTGCCACGCCCACCAAGCCACGCCCACAGAACCAGTAGTAAAAAAAAATTGAATTTCACCACTGCCTCAGGTCCTATTTTGCAGAATTCTATACCAGAAACGTCCTTGAGATCTGGGGGAATCAAGGTACTAAGAACTTATCTACAATCAAAGCACTTCTGTGCATATGCTGAGGCAAAGAATTTGTGATTAATGCTAAAACCAATCCCACAAGCCTGTTTATGCTGAAAATTGTTTTTATTTTCTTTTGCAGCAACTTAATTTGATCAGGGGAAACGTCTCACTTTCTAGTATTTTTATAGAACTAACCTTTTTTTATCTTAACTGGGGAGGAGTGGATAAATATCACGGTTTTAACTACTGGGGTTTTGACTGAATTATGATAGAAGGATTAAGTGAAGGAGTGAATGAATCACATCAAACAATAAATCAAAAAATAAATATCCAATCAATCGGGTAATTTAGATACCTGATGCAAAAAAATATTTACATGTATGCCTTCCCTCCCCCACCCTGGCAGGAAAAAATAGACTACGCTGCCCTTTCTTGTTTCTAAATTTAGTTGTCTGACTTAACTCTGGCTAATTATATTGTAGAGTTAAAGATTAGAGGAACACAATCTACAGTCGCAGTCCCACACATATGCTCTACAAATGAGTGCCTCTAATTTTTAATCTCATACAAAGAAAATTATTAAGATAGATAATTGTACTCTGGTTCACTTTAATTACATTTCATTACATGAATATGTTTTTTTTTAAAAAATTGATTTATATGCTGCCCTTCTCCGGAGACTCAGGGCGGCTTACAATGCGTTAAGCAATAGCCTTCATACTTTTGTATATTTATACAAAGTCAGCTTATTGCCCCCACAAACTGGGTCCTCATTTTACCTACCTTAGAAAGGATGGAAGGCTGAGTTAACCTTGAGCCTGGTGAGATTCGAACTTACAGTAATTGCAGACAGCTGGTGTTAATCACAATGCTTTAGTCTGCTGAGTCACCAGGCCCCTATGTTGAAAGAAATTCAGTTATGTACCATTTTTAATAAATGTTGGGAACCTACCTGTTTGCATGTTCCTAATTTAATGAATTGGGATTCCATTTTAGCTCTTCAGTCATAGCATTATAATTTATTATATTCTATATATTATACTATACCCTAACGCCAGTATTACTATTAACAGAGGTTGATACAGGCTTTGGAACACCAGTTTATACAACAGGGCCCTAAACAGGTTGTTTTATTATTATTGTTGTTGTTGTTGTAGGGTGCTTCTAGCTCTGCTCTGGCAGTTATATATTTTTTAGCTTTTGAAATATGAGAAATTTTGTTTCTCCTGAATTTTGAAAGATTAAACAGAAAAAGAAAAGGGCATCCTGCTGGCTACCTTGTGTGAATATTTCATTATATCCATCTGGGACAGAATTTTACTTGGTGGAGCTTTTTAATATGTTGGATATCTAAATGTCTGGTTTAAATAGTTTGTGTATGTTTCTTTGCGTGTGTGTTGTGTGTGTGAGAGAGAGAGAGAGAGAGAGAGAGAGAGAGAGAGAGAGAAAGAGAAAGAGATTGTAAGGGTGGGAAGTAAAAAGAATCAGAGTTTATTTTGAGTTTAACAATATATCTCTAATGTGCCACCAGTATAGGTAGTCCTTGACTTACAGTAGTTCATTTAGTGACAATTCAAAGTTACAACGGCACTGAAAAAAGTGACTTATGACTGCTTTTCACACTTATGACCATTGTAGTATCCCTATGGTCCCATGAGCAAAATTCAGGTGATTGGCAACTGGGTCATATTTATGACGGTTGCAATGTCCTGGGGTGACGTGATCACCTTTTGCGACCTTCTGACTCAATCGGGAAGCCAGACTCACTTAACAACCGTGTTACTAACGTAACAATTGCAATGATTCACTGTGGCAAGAAAAGTCATAAAATGAGGCAAATCTCACTTGACCAATGTTTCACTTAACCATGTAAGTTTTGGGCTCAATTGTGGTCATAAGTTGAGGACTACCTGTATTAAGAATTCTGTCCTCGGATGTGCAACCTAGATCATCAAGGATCAAACCGAGCATTGCCATAGTTCCTACTTGGTTTCTAAAAATCAAGCAAGACCATATTTGATGTTAATAAACTGTGCCTGGAATCATTTCAAATGAAGTTAAAGCCAAAATAACATGCAAAAGCTTCTGTCATTTAGCAAACAAAGATGGTGTCAGAAGTCAATTAGGAAGGAACATATCGCTATTATCAAAAATTGTCTTAAATTTATCACAATATATTTCCATTTCTTAACAGATGAAGTGCGGGCTGGCGCCTACCGCCAGCTTTTCCACCCAGAGCAGCTGATCACTGGCAAGGAGGATGCTGCTAACAACTATGCCCGTGGTCACTACACCATTGGAAAGGAGAGCATTGATATGGTGCTGGATCGTATTCGCAAGCTGGTAAGCATGACAATTAAAAGAGACATGATTTTGAGGCAGAAATTCAGTGCAAATCTAGGGCTAGAAACAGAAATCTATTGATAGAAAGTTCAGTTCCAGTCATGCCAGTTGGGTATGCCATGAGCTGTATTACTATGCAGAATGAGTTGGGTAAATAACAATCTATTTAAGTTAAATCTAAATAACGATCTATAAAAGTCATGGATCTCATATTTTCAATTCTTGGAAAACCTCACTAGGCTATCTTGTTTGAAAAATAATTTTTATGCCAACTGTTTAATCTTCATATTGTAGAGAAGGAGGAATTGTTATCCTGTTACATTCTTTTCTTCTTGTATTATAAGGCAGTCACAATACAGGTAATCCACATCTTACCAGCACAATTAAGCTCAAAATTTCTGTTACTAAGTGAGACATTCGTTAAGTGAGGTTTGCCCCGTTTTACGACCTTTCTTGCAACATTTGTTAAGTGAATCACTGCGGGTGTTAAGTTAATAGCAATAACAATAGCACTTAGACTTATATACCGCTTCACAGAGCTTTATAGCCCTCTCTAAGGAGTTTACAAAGTCAACATATTGCCCCCAACAATCTGGGTCCTCATTGGAAGGACCTTGGAAGGATGGAAGGCTGAGTCAACCTTGAGTCTGGTGAAATTCGATTTGCCAAATTGCAGGCAGCCAGCAGTCAGCAGAAGTCGCCTGCAGTACTGCATTCTAACCACTGCGCCACCACGGCTCAACATGGTAACATGATTGTTAAGCGAATCTGGCTTCCACATTGACTTTGCTTGTCAGAAAGTCATAAAAGGTGATCACATGACCTCAGGACACTGCAACTGTCATAAATATGAGTCAGTTGCCAAGCATCCGAATTTTGATCATATGTCCATGGGGATGCTGCAATAGTTATACATGTGAAAAAGAGTCATAAGGATTTTTCTCAGTGATGTTGTAACTTTATCCGGTCACTAAATGAACTGTTGTAAATCAAGGACTACTTGTAGTATCACATAGCTAGCTTAACGTTTAAAGTGTTAGTGGTTAAGAATGGCTGTAATCCATGGGTGAAATCCAGCAGGTTCTGACAGGTCCTGGAGAACCAGTAGTGGAAATTTTGAGCAGTTCGGAGAACCGGTAGTGGAAATTTTGAGTAGTTCGGAGAACTGGCAAATACCACCTCTGGCTGGTCCCAGAGTGGGGTGGGAATGGAGATTTTGCAGTATCCTTCCCCTGCCACACACCCCAAGCCACACCATGCCCCCAAGCCACGCCCACAGAACCGGTAGTAAAAAAAATTGGATTTCACCACTGCTATAATCTATTTTAGAAAGGTGCCATGCATGAAAAAATAATGCTACTAATAAACAAGTTTTCATTAAAAAAGGTTTACTCACCACAATGTTCTTATTGAAAACTCACAATACCACTGGATTTCCGATTTCCATAAACTGCCACTGAAACAACTACTTTTTGTAAAGAATTAAAAGACTTGCTTTTTATGGGGAAATAGGAAGGGTCCCATGGAGACATCCTTACTGACTGTTAAATTCATAAAAATATTTGTGTATTAAGTATCAAAAATTTAAATTTACTTTTAAGATTCACCACGATGCTCCGAGAACACCTGTAACATATAGCAAAGTAATTATATAGATCAGATCTGTTTGGCTGCATGTGCCTAAGCACAGGATCACTGATACGAAGCCGTATCAACAAACAAGATTTCGAATTAGATTTGGAATTGCAGAAATGGACTTTGCGTATAGCAAATATTGAGTGGGCTAAAAAGAATTGTTGAGATACACATAGCTCACCTTGGATTGTAATTCTTTGTAGACAGATTCCTGCTCAGGTTTACAAGGATTCCTGATTTTCCACAGTTTTGGAGGAGGCACAGGCTCAGGTTTCACCTCATTGTTGATGGAACGCTTGTCAGTGGATTACGGCAAAAAGTCCAAACTAGAGTTTGCTATCTATCCAGCCCCTCAAGTCTCCACAGCAGTGGTGGAACCCTACAATTCTATCCTGACCACCCACACCACCTTGGAACACTCCGACTGTGCCTTCATGGTGGACAATGAAGCCATCTATGACATCTGCCGCCGTAATTTGGACATTGAGCGCCCCACGTACACCAACCTGAACCGTCTCATCAGCCAGATTGTCTCCTCCATCACTGCCTCCCTGCGCTTTGATGGTGCCCTCAATGTGGACCTGACTGAATTCCAGACCAACCTGGTGCCCTACCCTCGCATCCACTTCCCTTTGGTGACCTATGCACCCATCATCTCCTCTGAGAAGGCCTACCACGAGCAGCTCTCCGTGGCCGAGATCACCAGCTCCTGTTTTGAGGCCAATAATCAGATGGTCAAATGTGACCCCCGTCATGGCAAGTACATGGCTTGCTGCATGCTCTACCGTGGAGATGTGGTGCCCAAAGACGTCAATGTCGCAATCGCTGCTATCAAGACTAAAAGGACAATCCAGTTTGTGGACTGGTGTCCAACTGGCTTCAAGGTGAGGAACAAATAATTAAATATCTTCCTTCTGTCTTAAAAAGATGCACATTGACATGATGGGTATAATCCGTGTCCCAAGGTAAGTATTAAATGTAAATAACCTCAATGTACTTATCATTATCCAATTTCATTAAAATTGGGAGAAGCCTCCAGTAGAGCTTCAAAGTGTACAGTATAAATTTGCCTTAACTAAACAGAAATTATTTTTTCAAAGAAATTATGCAAGTCAATTAAATAACCATTTTCATTCTGGATAGTGAGATGGGTTTACCATAAATAAATAAGCAAACCTTTCCTCATATATTCAGAAAAAATAATCTAACCTTTAAATAATGTTTTTATTTCCTGGTCTATCTTTATAAAAATGCCCTATACTTCAAATAACCTTTCCACTCTGAGTGGACATGTTTAGCTTTTATTGTTTTACAAGAACATCATTCATTTTATGTCCCTCCTAAACTTCTCTAACTCCTGAAGCAGCAATTTTCAAAACAAAACATCTCCATTCTACATAAAAGGGAATGAAATGTTAGTATGAATACTCCTACACAAACATTTGCAATTCTAGCTATATAATCTGGTTGTTTGCACAATTCAAATAGGAGACTTAAAATCAACTTTTAGTATAATATTAAATAGATTATTTGTCCTCATTTGCACTAATTTCTTTTGCCTGTTTCTTATTCACCCCCATACTTTCTCAAAAATGCTTATACTGTATATTTGAATAACTATAGCAAGTAGAATAATGTATTTTATAGATACAATTATACAATAATGTACAATTGTACAAGTAGTTGTAGAAAGTAAAATCAAACTCAGAGCAAAACAAATAGTGACTAATATTGTGTAACATATCTCACAATTTGGGCATTACAGGTAGTCCTTGACTTATGACCACAACTGAGCCCAAAATTTCCACTGCTAAGCAAGATAGTTGTTAAATGAATTTTGCCCCATTTTATCACCTTTTTGTCACAGTTGTTAAATGAATCACTGCAGTTGTTAATGTAAGAGATGACCAGGCTGAGCCGCAGGGCAGTGTCAAATGCATCATCAGTCTGGAGTCCGTACATCCCCAAAAGAGATCTAAGCTGAAGTCAGTTGACTCTTATCTGGAGTCAATTTGCATTGACTGTTCGTAGATCAGATTCTTGTGTATTGGTAACATGGAATAAAATCGCAGTGCCTTTGAATTCCATCCTGGCTCCTGGTTTCTTGTACCTGACAATTAGTAGTACTACAGTTAGACTTTGCTTATCAGAAGGTGGCAAAAGGGGAAATCACATCATCATGGGACACTGCAACCGTCATAAATATATGCAGGTTGCTAAGTGTCTGAATTTTGATCACGTGACTACTGTATGTTAAAACTCTCTCTACAAGAATGTGAACTACTAACAGTCAAAGCAAATTTGCAGTAGATAAGAGTCAACAGAATTCATGGTGGAATGGACTTAGTAGCTCCCTTGTGGGTATGAAGGGACTCAAGACTGATGATGTGTTTGACACTTCCCTTGCGTTCAGCCTGGTCACCTCCTGCAATGGGTGGATGAATTCACTATGTACTTGATGAAACATGGAAGGCTTTGAGAGGAAGCAAACATGGTGAAGACAGTATGTCCTCTTCTACTCCAGTATTTCTCAACTTCAGCAACTTTCAGATGGGTGGACTTCACCTCTCAGAATTTCTCAGCCAGTTGAAAGTTCTGAAAGTTGCCAAATACTGTTGTGTCTTAAATTCAACGGTAATCAAGTGGTAATGAAATAAGACTTCATATAGTTGTAGTTTCAAAGAATATTATAATCTGAATGCTTTTGTCGCATAAATATATTTATACAACCCAACACTTTCTCCAAAGTTAGTAAGTGTAAAGTGTTGTAAAAACATGTCTTTTAAACAAGCATTATCTTATTATCTCTATTTTGACCTACTTGGGGATTGTCAAAAACAGCGTTTTGTTAGAGAGTTCATATCTTTAGCCCTTAGCAATCAAATTTTAGCAGAGATGCAAATATTTTTAACATCACAGGCTTTTGCACACCAAAAATATATTTTTTCTATAAAAAAGAAGTCCCTCTGGATTTTACTCCGCTAGTCATTGTCTACTATAGGGGGCGGTATTCATCTCCATTTCAAGGCCATTGAGCCAGCGCTGTCCAAAGACATTTCCATGGTCATGTGGCCAGCATGACATCATGGAGCACTATTATCTTCCCACCGAAATGGTACCTACTTATCTACTCGCCTTTGCATGCTTTAGAACTTCTAGGTTGGCAGGAGCTGGGGTGGGGATGGGAGCTCACCCTGTCACGTGGCACTTGGGTCTCGAACCTGGGCTGTTGACTTTCCAGCCGACAAGCCCAGCGTCTTAACCACTGAGCCATGGCACCATTATTTTTTTTTTCTATAAAACAATTGAAATATGGCATCACTCAGGTTAGCTATTAGAGGAAATTATGGGAATAAATTCAGTGCCGTGTCATCAGAACTTCCCTCCATAAAATTAATTCAGATTTCACATTGCTCCCCCCCCTCTATGCTTCCTATCTAGGCTATTTTGAATGATCTTATCTCTCCTGTTTTCCAGGTTGGCATCAATTATCAGCCCCCAACCATAGTGCCTGGAGGTGACCTTGCTCAAGTGCAGCGAGCTGTTTGCATGCTGAGTAACACCACTGCCATCGCTGAAGCCTGGGCAAGGTTGGACCACAAGTTTGATTTGATGTATGCCAAGCGAGCCTTTGTTCACTGGTATGTTGGTGAAGGCATGGAGGAAGGAGAGTTTTCCGAGGCTCGGGAAGATTTAGCTGCATTGGAGAAAGACTATGAGGAAGTTGGCACGGATTCTTTGGAAGAAGAAAATGATGGGGAAGAATTTTGAAAATATAAATGGTCCCTAGCTGTGCGTATTTGGGCCACAAATGAAGTTCTCACAAGTCTTTGATGGATGAAAGAAGCATAGTAGTAGAGCTTAATCAGTTGCATTCTTGTCTACTCCAGCAGCATATAAAAATATATCATCAATCTGTGAAGAGTTTTCCTGCATTTTCTTTCTTAGGCCCTACATGTAGGCCTCGAATTACGATTCACAGTTGAGCCCAAAATTTCTGTTGCTAAGGGAAATAGTTGTTAAGTGAGTTTTGCCCCCTTTTGCCTCCTTTATTGCCAGGGTTGTTAAGTGAATCACAGTTCACTTAACAGTTGTTAAGTTAGTAACACGATTGTTCAGTGAATCTGGTTTCCCCATTAACTTTGCTTGTCAGAAGGTCGCAAAACGTGATCATATGATCCTGTCATAAATATGAGTCAGATGCCAAGCATCCGAATTTTGATCATGTGACAGTGAGGATGCTGCATCAGTTGTAAGTGTGAAAAACTACCGTGTCACTTTTTTCAGTGTTGGTGTAACTTTTGGCAGTCACTAATTGAACTGTTGTAAGTTGAGGACTAGCTGTATATCGCAAGAAAAATGCAGCTTGCCAAGCACAAGTATTATAGACATTACAGGTAGTCCTCAACTTACAGCCACAACCGAGACTGAAATCTTGTTCACTAAGCTGTGCAGTTGTTAAGCAAGTCACCACAGGGTTGGAAGTGATTTGACTATAATTTCTCTTGTGGTTGTTAAGTGAATCTGTCTTCCCCAATTGACTTTGTGTACCTAAAGCCGACTGAGAAGGTCACAAATTGCAAATACATGATTGCAAAAGGCTGCAACATCATAAATTTTGAGTCGGTTGCCAAGCACGCACATGGCAATCGTGTGAAGGTGGTAGGACCGTGATGGCGAACCTATGGCACGGGTGCCACAGGCAGCACATGGAGCCATATTGGTGGGCACGCGAGTGTTGCCCTAGCTCAGCTCCAGTGCGCATGCGTGCACCGGCCAACTGATTTTCAGGCCTTGCAGTCCCACTGGAAGTCGGGAAACTGGCTGTTTCTGGCCTCCGGAAGGCCTCCGGGAGGATGGGGAAGGCTGTTTTTGCCCTCCCTAGGCTCCTAGAAAGCCTCTGGAGCCTGGGGAGGGGGGGAAAACGGGTCTACCGGGCCCACCGTTCCATCGTGTGCCAAAAGCAGGGGGAAGTGTGGGGGGGGTCATGTGTGCATGCGTGGGAGGGTGAGGCGCATTGAATTATGGATGTGGGCACCCACACCAGTGACCCCCCACGTTCCCCCCGCTTTTGGCACGTGATGGCAAAAAGGTTAGCCATCTCTGTGGTAGGACGTGTTAAGGATATTGTTGTTGTGTTACCAACCAGCAGGGTGTAGAGCACAGAGATACGTTGCTGAGAGCAATGAATAAGAGATGTGCAAACTGGTTTATCAAAAGTTTACTTTATAGTGAAAAAACAATCTTATAGTCTTTTAAATCAATCCAAGTCTTTGCCAGTTAAATCAGTCCAGTGATACAAAAACTCTTCTTACCACACAAACAGTAGTTGGTTAGAATAACAAACTCACTCTGGTTCACAAACCACGATGGTAGCAGAACCATCCAACGATGATAGCACAATGATAGCAACTCCACACACTATGGTAGCATATCATCAACTGAATACCTTACAGTACCTTTCTTAAATATGTTTACAACTAGTGATTATCTAATTACAGCATGACTCAGCATTACAATGAATCAGCAGTAAAACTTTAAAGTCACACAATGCATATATATGTTAAAGTCATAGAACACATATATTGCCTGGACAACTTGTTAGGCTCAAACCATATCTTAACAGGATGGTCATAACTTTGAGGACAGATCACAAGTCACTTTTTGTGAGGCAGTCATAATCTCAAAAATGAATGTTCCTAAATTGAGGGCTACCTGCAGTTGAAAGAGCCTCGGTGGCACAGTGGTTAGAACGCAGTATTGCAGGCTACTTCTGCTGACTGCCGGCTGCCAGCACTTTGGCAGTTCGATTCTCACCAGCTCAAGGTAGACTCAGCCTTCCATCCTTCCGAGGTCGGTAAAATGAGGACCCAGATTATTGGGTGGGGGGCAATATGCTGTAAACCACTTACAGAGGTTGTAAAGCACAATGAAGCGGTATATAAGCCTATATGCTATTGCTATTGCTTCTCTCCAATGTGAAAGGCACCAGAAGCAAGAATAGTCACAGAACTCTTCAGTTGTGCACATTTAGACTATTTGCAAAAGATCACAGAGATAGCAGCTTCATAAGATTAACAAAGGAGCTTTAATATAGCCTGAAATTACTTAAAAGTAGATTTTTAAAAGCAGACCTGGGGCCCTCCTGGACTCATGACTCCTGCTCGTGGCAGTCACGACTAGGAGAGGCTTTACACTCCTTTGCGTTGTGCACCAGTTGGGCCCATTCTTGGATCTAGGGACCCTGTTCAATAGTCAACTTCCAGTCGGACTATTGCAATATACTCTACCTGGGGCTGCCCTTGAAGAATATCTGGACAGTTTAGCAAAATGCAGCAGCCTGAGCAGTTATGTGTGTTTCTAATAGAGAACACGTTATAGCTTTGCTGTGCGAGCGCCATTGGTTACCAATTAGCTTATGAGCCCAGTTCAAAGTGCTGGTGTTAACCTTTAAAGCCAGTAGTGGGATCCTACTAGTTTAACAACCAGTTCGCTGAGCGCACGCTTTGTGCGAGCGCTCTCGCTTCATTCGCACGTGCGTGCACAGTTTGCAGAAAATTGATCTTCCGCATTGCTGAGAGCAAGGAAAACAGCTGAGGAGCGGCAATCCACTCTGCTGCCCCTGATCAACTGGGCTTCGGAAGCAGATATATAGGTGAGTATAATGCAGGGGTGGGCGAGCGGGCCCACTTCAAAGAAAGAGAGAACTGGTTTGCTTACGGCTAAAAGTTGGAGCTAATGGTTCACTCGAACCGGTCCAAACCGGTAGAATCTCACCACTGTTTGAAGCCCTATATAGCATGGACTGGGACTGCATGTTTGAAGCAGTGGTGAAATCCAAATTTTTTTACTACCGGTTCTGTGGGCGTGGCTTGGTGGACGTGGCTTGGTGGGCGTGGCAGGGGAAGGATGCTGCAAAATCTCCATTCCCACTCCACTCTGGGGCCAGCCAGTGGTGGCATTTACCGGTTCTCCGAACTACTCAAAATTTCCGCTACCGGTTCTCCAGAACCTGTCAGAACCTGCTGGATTTCACCCCTGGTTTGAGGGTTCCATCACCTAGGGAGCTACATGTGGTGAATCCTAGACGGCAGGGCCTTTTCCATTATGGCACTTGCATTGTGGAGTCTTCTTCCTCCCGAGGTGAGATCAAGCTCATCACTCTTTTGAAGGTCCCTCAAGACCTGATTATGCCGACAGGTGTGGGGACCACATGGGATGAGTGAAATGTGTCAGGTGGCTTCATTATTATTAACACCCTGCATCTATTATTTTCTTTTTCTGCTTGACATTATAGTTTTTAAAATAATTTTAATAATTATATATTTTGATCATTATATATAGGCAGTTGTCTAATTCAAAGGGAGCCCAGCCATTACAAACTGAATATATGTTAGATCAGGGCTGTCAAACTCACGGCCACTGGGCCGGATGCATCACGTACTGGCCACGCCCATGCCCAGTTTAGCAAAGGGGAAAAAAGTCACGATGTATCACGTGATGATGCGAGTTTGATGCTCCTGTCTTAGATAATATACATCTCTCTTCCTATTCTATGATGCCATTTAAACCAGCCATTGTGATTTATTCCACAAACCATAATTAAGCAAACCATGATTTGGAACAATATGTCAACCCAGCCACTTTTGCCTTTGGTTTAAAAGGATAGACTGGTTTTTGCCCAACAGATGGTCTTCAATTATATTGGACTAAATGGTATCGAGTTCCTTTCAAGCAAGGGGTTGGACTAGAAGACCTCCAAGGTCCCTTCCAACTCTTATTATTCTATGTTCAGCTTCTACAATCCTCATCTCCTGGAATTATTTATTTATTTATTTATTGGTTCGATTTATATGCTGCCCTTCTCCGGAGACTCAGGGCGGCTTACAATGCGTTAAGCAATAGCCTTCATACTTTTGTATATACCTGCTTAGTAGGGCTATCGCCCCCCCAAGCGCTGTTCTCTTTTTTATACACAGTCAGCTTATTGCCCCCACAATCCGGGTCCTCATTTTACCTACCTCGCAAGGATGGAAGGCTGAGTCAACCTTGAGCCCGGTGAGATTTGAACTCACAGTAATTGCAGGCAGCTGGCAGCTAAGTGCTACTTAACAGCACTTTAGTCCGCTGCACCACCAAGGCTCCTTATGTTACATTATGTCTGTAAATGTGTCAATACTTTTATCACAGGGATTTTTTTTTCAAAATGTGCGGAAAATATAAGAGAAAGTAGAAAGATTGTGCCACTGAAGTTTAGCTCCTTAGTCAAAAGATATTTGAAAGAAAAAAAAATGTGAACATTCAAAAAAGACGGAACAGTAAAAAAAAAAAGTCGACATGACACCTACAATACTACTACATCTTTGTGTTTGTTCGCTTTCCTGATGAAGCACATCTGCCACTTGGCGAAGTTGTTAAGAGAATGCAATCCAATGTGACTCATACATCTTTCAATTTTTCCTTTCCTTGGTTGTCCAGAAATAAACTCTTCGTGGACTGCATGTTTATCCATAGAAGAGAGAAAACCTGCCACTATAATTCCTTAACTATTTACAGTTCTTATTCCAATATCCTTCCTGCGGATCAATTTTTTTTATTTTTAGATTGCTTTCTCTGCTTTTATTCAGAAGCTGAAGACAGTGCGCTGGGAACAGCCCACATTTTATTCATACTACAAGCCTGTGAGCAGTGGTGAAATTCAGGGGTGAAATGCTCCCGGTTCGGACCGGCTCGGGCGAGTAGGTAGCGATGACGGCAGTTCAGAGAACCGGTAGCAAAAATCCCTGCCCCCACCCCCCATGCCCAGCTGAGCCGCGCGATCATTAGAGGCTTTTTTTTCCTTTTAAATGGCTCTGATGATCCAAACTCTGACGATCCCAGCTGGGTTGCCTGCCGATCAGGCAACTCAGCTGGGATCATCAGAGCTATTTAAAAGAAAAAAAACTTTTTTTCTTTTAAATGGCTCTGACGATCCAAGCTCTGACAATCCCAGCTGGGTTGCCTGATCGGCAGAGGGTTTTTTAAAAACCCTCTGACGATCAGGCAACTCAGCTGGGATCGTCAGAGCATTTTGAAAGCATTTTTTTTACATGGTTTTATATGTAAAAAATGGTTTTAAAAGTTAAAAAAAAATTGGCCACACCCACCCAGTCACATTATCCCCCCACACACTAAGCCACAGAACTGGTAGTAACAAATTTTAGATTTCACCACTGGGTGAAATTCACATTTTTTTTACTACCGGTTCTGTGGACATGGCTTGATGGGTGTAGTGTGGCTTGGTGGGCATGGCAGGGGAAGGATACTGCAAAATCCTCATTCCCTCCCCACTCCTGGGGGAAGGATATTGCAAAATCACCATTCCCACCCCACTCTGGGGCCAGCCAGAGGTGGTATTTGCCGGTTAGAATAACAGAGTTGGAAGGGACCTTGGAGGTCTTCTAGTCCACCCCCTGCTTAGGCAGGAAACCCTACACCACTTCAGACAAATGGCTGTCCAATCTCCTCTTAAAAACTTCCAGTGTTGGAGCATTCACAACTTCTGGAGGCAAGCTGTTCCACTGATTAATTGTTCTAAGTTCTCCAAACTACTCAAAATTTCCGCTACGGGTTCTCCAGAACCTGTCAGAACCTGCTGAATTTCACCCCTGCCTGAGAGGCAGGTTGGGCTGAAAGGAAGAGACCTACCTGTCATATTATCTGGATGAGTTCCTGATTAAGTGAAGTCTTGGGGAAGGCAATCCGACAACTTCCCTACGCTGCAGCTGGGAAACAAGCCAGACTGATCGTAAGATTCAGTTTCTTGATTAGGAAAAAAAAAAAAGGAAGAATCTGGTTATTAACATGCAGTTTCAGAAGCGGCTACAGGTCATGCAGAATAAATGAAGCTGCCACCTTAACCACAATAAAAAGAAAAGATTTGCTTTGTGGTTTCTGTGTGTCCGTACCTATAATAAAGGGGAAAGCGAGAGAACATTTGGTTAAAAAAGGGTGGAGTTATGTCCACGTGTGGTTTTTCAGGGTGAATCCATGAAATGAAAGTTACAACAAATCAGTAACTCATGCAGTGAAAAAGAAGTGCTCCAAATACGGGATGTTTTGCATAGTTGGGTTCTTCTTGCTCACTAATGAAACCAGGGGATGCTCAGCTTTGTCTCCCCTCCCCTCCTGCTTCTGTTCCTTTCCCAAGGCAAGAAAAGCAGAGGGGAAGAGGAGGGAGGGGCAATTTTTCCAGGCACCGCAATCTGATGGCTCCCCATTTCATCTCATGGGTGTGGCAGCTAAAAGCTTCCTCTGTTTCTATTCCATGGGAGAAGAGACGTGGGATGGGGAAAAGGGGACTGAATAGTTCTTCAGTTTCCACCCTTGGATGATAACAAATGTGGAGGGAACATCTCTCTTTGCAACTGCTAGCCCAAACGTCCATTTCTCCTCCATCACTTGCCCTCTGCTTTTCTTGCCATGGGAGAAGCAGTGCCGGAGAAGCAGTTCAGGGGAATTAAAAAAAAAAAAAAAAAAAAGGAGGGGGATTGGAAACTTCTCCTTTGCTTCCAGTTGTCTGATCCCACAGATGCCAAGATCTGCTCCCTAACGCTGTTCCCTCCAGATTAACTATCCCACGTGGATCAGGTGGGCTGTTATTCTGATATGGGTTTAAAGATCTTCTGCCCCACCGCTGCACATATATTATAAACTGCAATTGCGGATCAGCCGCTGCTGTGTGTGTTGTGCCCATTTCCTTCACTTTCTTTTCCCCTCTTATTCCTGTAGGAAGTTAGCACCCACCCCTTTCCTAGAAGAATGAAATATTTTAGGAAATATTAAAAAGGCAGAATATTATGTTTCCCTGGTTGAGAAATGGAAAAACATGTTTTAAAGACAAAGCAGCTCCCACCTTCCTGCCTCCCCTCCTTAGTTAATGGACCAGAGCCAGAAACTCAATCTTTGACAATAGGACCCATCTGCAACACAATAGCAATAGAAACTAACACAATGGGACCCATCTAGGACAGAAACTCATCACATGGCACCTGGGAAGATTACATCAGCCAGCAAGGCTAGCTAAGACCCCCACCCCTTGGGAGTCTGACAACCAATCAGGATACTCTTTCTGGGCCCCAGGAAGTTCAAAGCCAGAGAAAGCATAAAACCCGGGAACTTGCTCTGTCTCGAGCCCTTTTCTGTTCAGGAACTCAAGCCATGTGATCCTGTCCACCATTAAATCATCTTTCCAAGCAGTCTTCATGTTTTTCCCACTTGGAGCCAAACCCAGAAGGATATTTCTTCCTACATTCCCCAGAATATCTTAGTGGGATTGGAGAACTGACGGCTAAAACCCAGTGTTTATTTCTCCCCCTCCCACAGTTTTCTTGCCAGCCAGACTCCCCCAAGATGGCACTGACATCTCTGAGAAATATGTTTATAGGATGTCAAAATTTGCAGGATAATAAGAGGATCAGCACCTATCTCTACAGATTTAGTGTATGCGTGTGTGTGTTTGTTTGTGTGTGTTTGTGTGTTGATGCATCTACAAAAGCAGCAGGTCTTGTATTGCAGTGGTCTGCCTTGCCTAGATTTTCTAGTCCACTATTCCTGCATTGTCACTTTTAAACAAAGTTTTATAGGTCCACAGTCAATATCCGTAATCAAGGATCAGACACATCGCAACACAGGTAGAAGAAGACTATGCACAATGCTGTGTACAACAATCCCAGCATACACTTTCCCCATACCAGTTTGGTCTAGTGGTTAAGGCATCAGGCTAGAAACTGGGAGATCCTGAGTCCAAGCCACCTCATAAGGTTGTTGTTATGGGGAAAGGACAAGAAAGGTGTGTCAGACATAATCATAAGTTTATTTGTCAAGGATATATAAGATAACAGGTAACAGTATAAACATAATTTGAATACATGAAAAGACTAAGTAAAAAGGAATATTTTACTTCACCTCCTTGAGTTCTTTGTGAAAATAATAAAGGTGGGATACAAATTATTACAAAAATTAAAAATACTTTTAACTTTACCCTCCTAGACTTTATAAATTGATGTAGCCACAGGATTAATTCTTTGATGCTCACTCCTTACAACAGGTAAAAACCCTAAAGTCTGTAAAGTGGCATTCAGCTTTTGCCTCCCCCAAAACATCTGGCATTCATTAAGATTAGAGGCTGGTTGATTCCCCTGCAAAAACCCTCCCCCACATGGCTGCGGAACTGCAGGTCAAGCTCCAAGCCCTGATCACCAGCAAGATTGCAATTCAGTATTTTTGGGGAAAGGATACGCCGATTAACCTTGGGGAAGCGGGGTAGGAAGTGGGGAGTGGAAAAGTCTGCAGCCCCGGCATGATTTCCTGCAGGCAGCAATCGATCTTAACTTCACTCCTCTCTTACCTCCCAACTGGTCACTGTTTCTTCAACTATTTTCTCTCAGGGTCCCTTCCCCGTTTTAAAAATTATGGAAGCCCCCAGAAGAGCTGTTGCTTGTATGGGTTATACAGGTAGTCCTCGAGTTACGACCACAATTGAGCCCAAAATTTATGTTGTTAAGTGAAACATTTAAGTGAGTTTGCCCCATTTTACAACTTTCGTTTTGCCACAGTTGTTAAGTGAATCATTGCATTTGTTAAGCTGGTAACATGGTTGTTAAGTGAATCTGGATTCCCCATTGACTTTTGCCTGTCAGGTCGCAAAAGCTGATCACGTGACATTGGGACACTGCAACGGTCATAAATATGAACCAGTTGCCAAGCATCTGAATTTTGATCATACGACCATGGGGATACTGCAACCGTTGTAAGTGTGAAAAACGGTCATAAGTCCCTTTTTTTCCGTGCCATTGTAACTTTGAAAGGTCACTAAATGAACTGTTGTTAAGTTGAGGACAACCTGTTCGTTTTTGACAGACTGGTAAATCCTTTTGATTTCATGGACCCTTCAGAGAATTTGGGACCAACCCAAGGAGTCCTTGGACCATACTTTCAGAAACAAGAGAGAGAAAGAAAGAGACAGGGAGGGAGAGAGAGAGGGAAGGAGGGAGAGAGAGAGGGAAGGAGGGAAAGAGAGAGAATAACACCTCCACCTGCATGCATCTTGTTCCTGTCCTTGCCATCTTGGCTGATTGTTAAGTGAATTTCAATGTAAATACGAACAAGCATTAAAATTATTGCAATAACTTTTAATTATTATTTAAAGTATTAAAATAATTAAAATCATTTGAATACTTTAATGTGTTTATCTTGCTGCTTTGACTTGATTGTAAGGCCGTGGGCAGCATTTAATATAACGTCTATATGGAGATGCTCAATTGTGCTTTCCCAAAAAAGGCAAACTGGACCTTTTTTTGGTTTTGCCCTTGTACTCTAAACGACTCATCCAAGAAGCTCAGAACTGAAGAAGCTTCTTAAAGGAGAAGCGAAACGTTCTCAAGGAAAAAAACAAAAAAACAAAGCAAAACCGAGAACGTCCAGTTGCCTTTTGGAAAAGCACCTTCGGGTCATTTCATGTAATAAATAAAATAACATTTTAAATCTGTCTGTCTCTGTCTGTCTGTCTGTCTGCCTGTCTGCCTGCCTGCCTGCCTGCCTGCCTGCCTGCCTGCCTATCTATCTATCTATCTATCTATCTATCTATCTATCTATCTATCTATCTATCTATCTATCTATCTATCTATCTATCTATCTATCTATCTATCTATCTATCTATCTCTCCCTTCTCCACGTCCCAAACGCTGCGCGACCGCGTCAAACGCAGCGGAATAACCATCCGGAGAAAACCACTTGCCGCTTCAAGCGCTACGGTGGCAAGCGGAATCGGCGCTTTTCCTGGCCGCGTAAAAACAATAGTAGGAGGAGAGGAGGCGGCGGCGCTTCCCGAGCGCAGTTAAGTTTCGCTTTCGAGTTTGGCTCCTTCGGCCGCAGGAAAGCAAAACTCAGCGGAGGGGCGGGGCCCGCGGCTGGTTGAAAAGGACGCGCGGGGAAGGCGCCCGGCGGCTGATCGCGAAGGAGAGAGCCGAGACCATCTACAGACCCGATGCCTGCGGTAAGGCTCACCCCAATCTCTCCTTTCTAACCCCCCCTCCCGCCACATTGCTTTTCCACGCTTAGCATCCCAGCCGTATGCGCGTCATCCTGATCTATGGCATTAAATCCTCCCCCCCCCACCCACCACCACACACCTTGTTGGGTTTCCTCAAGGTTTTTTGCCAGCCTTTTCCCAAAGGTTTTGCAAGTCGAGGGATGCGCGACGGTTGGCGGAACCCCGATGTGTGGCTTACTCGTGGGTTAAGCCGCCGAAAGAACTTAAGCGGACCCAGTCTGCCACTGCATTATGATGGGTCCCGATTTGGTTTTATTGCGATGGAAGGAAGGAAGGAAGGAAGGAAAACGAGGAAAATCGTTGTTAAACCACAAGTTGCACAACCTAAAATTCAGTACAGTAAATAGTGGAACAGTAAGAGGAAGTAACGAATATAGGATAATCGTAAAATGAGGCTATAAAAAGGAATAAAGTGAAAAGAAGGTAATGCCAGAGCAAAGACGTGAGAATTTAAGATTTTTTTCCCCCTTAAAGCTACGATTAAAAATGTAATAATTTTTTAAAAAAGTTTTAAGTGACAGCAGAAGGAAAGTAGCCGCATAACTGCTAACAGCTGGAGACACCTCTGCAAGAAGGGCATTCAATTATTTAGTACTATTTAATTGTTAGTTCTTGGATTCACCTCCCGGGAATAATTTGGATTTAATATCTCATAAACAGGATGGTGGAGAAAATAATGAATAAATGTCCTCTGCTTGACGGGAGCAGAACAAGGACCTTGTTGGACAGGGAGCTTACGATGGAGATGCGTCGGTGAGGGCATGATCTGTAAGCAAAGGGTATAAAAGTCCTTTTCGGTAACTGACTGGTAATATTAACCAGGTCCTGGGAGAGCGGCTCCAGTGTTTTTGTAGTGATGGTACCAAGATGACCATCTGGATGATTGCAACATCTTTATTGGCATCCCTTTTAGTTTAGCTACCCTGCTTCCCCGAAAATAAGACATCCCCTGATAATAAGCCCAATCGGGCTTTTGAGCGCATGCACTAAAATAAGCCTCCCCCTGAAAATGAGCTCACCCCAAAAATATTTAAACACAGAGCTGGAAATCAGGTAAGGCGGCAAGAGAAGCCCCATCTTGCTCCACGCACCCCAAAATAATAAGACCTCCCCAAAAATAAGGCCAAGCGTTTATTTCAGGGTTCAAAAAAAATAAGACAGGGTCTTAATTTCGGGAAAACACGGTAATATTGTGATGTCCAAACCTGGTTGGAGTAGCTCTTGAAACTTTATGCTGGAGGCTAAGGAGAGAAAGGGTATATAAACAGTTCTCGATTTACAGAATAACAGTGTCGGAAGGAACCCTGGAGGTCTTCTAGTCCAACTCCCTGCTCAAGCAGGAAACCCTATACCAGGGGTGGGCAAATGTGGCCCTTTTACAACCTATGGACTTCCAACTCCCAGAATTCCTGAAACAGCCAAGCTGGCTCAGGAATTCTGGGAGTTGAACTCCACGGGTCATAAAGGAGCCATATTTGCCACCCCTGCCCTATACCATTTTGGTTGTCCAATTTCTTATAAACCTCCAGTGTTGGAGCACCCAGAAGATTGTAAAATTGGCACTGTTCACTTAACAATTGCCTTGCTTAGCAAACTCTAGTCCCAATTGTGTCCATAAGTTGAGGACTACCTATATATAATTTGCAGACAGTTTGAATCACCCCAATGCACCCAGACTGGTGAAGGTTTTAATAAATATTGATTGCAAAGCAAGTTAGATCTCCTTCCCTGTTTTATTCAGAACTATCAGCCTTCATGTTTATTCTCAAATTAAATCGGAAAAAAGTTAGTAAAAGGGATTTTTTCCCCCTCTTGCCCTTTATCTTGGAAGCAAGACCTTCAGTTCTTTGCAAGAACTGCAAAGAAAGCAGATTGATTAGGTGACGTAATCCAATTTTTGTGAGGTTACATGCATGAACTAGTTAGGCAGGCTCTGATCACCAGATCTGGTGGGTTAAAATGTGTTGGACCAGTTATGGCTTTATATATATTCAAAAGCTCACAAAATACGTATGAATTTTATCTGAATTTTTAAATGTATGGTTCATATTTATTGTTTTAATATTTTATATGGTGTTTTTAATTGCACGACTGTAAGCTGGCAGCCTACAATTCTAAAAATAAATAAAACATTCTAACTATAAACTTTATTTAGTCCTATGATTCTAAAGTTAGCTAGGAAATTTAAGACATTTCCCCGTTAGATACAAACCTGTTTTAGGAACAAAACCATACATAAAATGCTATCTTCCTTGATAACACCTAGCTGTTTCTTTGATACCTGCTCTGTTCCAAGTCACAGTAAATGCTATTGTTGTTGTGGTGTGTGACTGCTGTTGTCCAGGCAAAGTGGTTTCTCCTCTACTTTTACTGCCTGTCAAGTTTCAGCAAACGCCCAGCCAGAGAGGAAAACATCCACCATTTTGGGGGGTGCGGTAGGTGGAGTTTGCATCAGCAATTGGCAACATCTCATTTTAGGATTCTGCTTACTTTGTTTGTTTTTCCCACCTCTTTCCCCTCACCAGTTTAGCCATTTCTCATGGTAAGGTAAAGGTAAAGGTTCCCCTTGCACATATGTGCTAGTCGTTCCCGACTCTAGAGGGCGGTGCTCATCTCCGTCTCAAAGCCAAAGAGCCAGCGCTCTCCGAAGACAGCTCTGCTTACATGGCTGGCATGACTAAACATCAAAGGCGCACGGAACGCTGTTATCTTCCCACCAAAGGTGGTCCCTATTTTTTTATTTGCATTTTTACGTGCTTTTGAACTGCTAGGTTGGCAGAAGCTGGGACAAGTAACAGGAGCTCACCCTGTTACGCGGTGCTAGGGATTCGAACCGCTGAACCGCTGACCTTTCGATCGGCAAGCTCAGTGTCTTAGCTACTGAGACACCACGTTCCTTATTATACATTCTCATTATTATTCATTCTCATAGTAATGTATAATAAAGAAACATGGAGGAAGGCACTGGGACAGAATGAGCAACTAGATCCTTTAAAGAAGGAGAATGAGACTGTTTAGCTTTTAAACGTCTATTGTGAACTAAATTGGAGCAATACTCCAATTCACTCCCCCGCCCTCCTATTTTCTGGATGTTGTTATGAGGAGAAGCATAGCTAAGACATCTAAAGGTGAAGATAGATTGCTGAAAGCTATTGAATTGTAATAGTGTATGAACAAGTTTCCAGTTCTTCAAATAGTGATGTGCAGGGTGGATTTGATTTAAATCGAGTTGATTTAAATCACAATTTAAATCACAATTTAAATCACTAGTAAAAAGACTTGATTTAAATCAACTCGATTTAAATCATAATTTTTAAAGAGCAACTGTCATCTCTGCTACTCCTTTGACCCACTGTTGACTCACTGATAGTCCCAGTGTTGCAGAATATACAGCCTCATGCTACATAACTAAGCTCCATTTCATGCTGAATAAACTAAATTATTTATGCATCTTAAATAGGAAACTACCTTACGATAGATTTTTACCCCAAAAGTTTTTTATTAAAATAAATTCGATAAAAATAAAAAAAATCCGATTTAAATTTTAAAAAATCTGATTTTTTCTTTTTTTAAAAAAATCATTGATTTTTATCCATCCTGGTGATGTGGCGATTTCAGAACATTGAGAGAATACGCCCCAAAGAACCTCTTCTCTTTCCCCAAATAAACTGGAGGATCTCTGCTGCCTTCTAGTGCTGGTTACAATTCAAGATCAAAGTTGGGAAGCCAGAAAAATAACTGGTACAGAAAGAACTTGGAGCAGAGTGTAATCAGATAAGACCACTGAACCAGATCTCCTCTGCATGATAATGAGTCACCATCACTACAGATTTTACACGCTCTGGAGTGAAAGAAGGTCACTTTAAAGGGAAAAAAGATGGCTTTAAAATTAATAACCGATTGTTTCACTCATAGACTGAGATAGAAAAGAAGATTGGCATTTCCAGAGCATGATGGCATTATGGTGACATATGAGTCAAGATGGGGCCTTAATATAGTTGCATATTATGATCTTCAGAAAATCAAGTCAAGGTGAAGTATAAATAGAAAAATACAATAAACAAGCCAGTTTGGTCTAGGGATTAAGGCAACCGAGCTAGAAACTAGGAGACTATGAGTTGTAGCTCCTCCTTAGGCATGAAAGCTGGCTGAGTAACTTTGGGCCAAGTCATTCTGTTTCATCCCAACCTACCTCACAAGGTTGTTGTTGTGAGGAAAATAGGAAGGAGGAATATTAGGTATGTTCGCCACCTTTTGTTCTTAAAAAATAATATAGGTGGGATATAAATAAATAAAAATAAAATAAATAGGCATTTTAAAAAGCAATATTACAGTGGTAGCAGATCTTGAAGGATTCCCCCTAACTGAGCAATTGGACCTGGTTAGAATTTGAATGGGAGGCTACTAGAAAATGCCAGGTGTGTTAGCTGGACTGGGCAATCAAGAAAGTTACTGGGGAAAAAGCTGTGGTGAATAGATTGGCTTTTGCTGCAAAGGAAATGACATAAATACAGGTAGTTCTTGATGAAGTATGGTAATTGGCTTGGGTTTTGTTGTCGTTGTTGTTGCCAAAGGATGTGGTTGGAAAATGTGATGTTGCAATCCTGGTTGCCCCCATTGCTGTCATTAACCAACATGCCTGCCAGCTTTCAAAAAGCAAAGTCAGTGTGGCAGTTGGAAAGGATTTGCGAGTTCCTGGTGATTCTGCATTTAGGACCAACCACGAGGCTTGTTTGATTCTGTTATCACTGCTATGGGGTGGAGTGAGGTTAAAGTGCGAATTTTTAACTGTATTTTTAATGTATGCTGCCTGGAATCACTTGTGAGTGGTGCGGCTATGTAAATTTGATTAATGAATACATACATACCACCTATTCAGTGCTGTGATAACTTTGAACAGTCTCCAACAAAGGCTCCAAGAGCCTTGGTAGTACAGTGTTCTAAGGCACCCCGTTATTAAGCTGGTTATTAAGACCAGCTGCCTGCAATTACTGCAGGTTCGAATCTCGCCAAGGCTCAAGGTTGACTCAGCCTTCCATCCTTTCCAAGGTAGGTAAATTGAGGACCCAGTTTGTGGGGGCAATAAGCTGACTTTGTATAAATATACAAAAGGATGAAGGCTATTGCTTAACGCATTGTAAGCCGCCTGAGTCTCCGGAGAAGGGCGGCATATAAATCAAATTAAAAAAAAAAAACCAAATGGTCATTAACCAAGGACTACTTGTATATCCTCAAGTTCAATTCAAAGGAGATTTTCTTTTTAAAGTCATTTTAAGGGGGGGAAAAAGTCCCATTGATCTTTGGATCATGCTAACCAAGTGGCATTTTAAAGAGCATTCTCAAGCAGCTCAGATACTAATGTTAATAGTCTGTTCTTTTTCTATTTACTGTATTTTTCGGAATATAAGACGTACCTTTTTCTCCAAAAAAAGAGGGTGAAAATCTGTGTGCGTCTTATACTCCAAATGTAGCCCCACCCAGTTTCTCAAACGAAGATTTCAGAGGCTTAAAAAAAGCATCAGAAACGAAGCTTCAGAAAAGAAGCCCCCAAACAGAGCTTCAGAGGCTTTTTTTCTGAAGCTCTATTTCGGAGGCTTTCAGAGGCAGGAAAAAAAGTTTTTTCTGAAACAGAGTTTCAGATGTTTCAGAGGCAGAAAAAAAAGCAAGGCACAGACAGGGTGGATTTGATTTAAATCGAGTTGATTTAAATCACAATTTAAATCATGATTTAAATCAGTAGTAAAAAGGCTTGATTTAAATCAACTCGATTTAAATCATAATTTTTAAAGAGCAACTGTCATCTCTGCTACTCCTTTGACCCACTGTTGACTCACCGATAGTCCCAGTGTTGCAGAATATACATGCTACATAACTAAGCTTCATTTCATGCTGAATAAACTAAATTATTTATGTATCTTAAATAGAAAACTATCTTACGATAGATTTTTACCCCAAAAGTGTTTTATTAAAATAAATTTGATAAAAATCAAAAAAATCCGATTTAAATCAAAAACCAATTTAAATCAAAAAAATCTGAATTTTTTGATTTTTTTTAAAAAAAATCATTGATTTTTATCCACCCTGGGCACAGAGCTCACAACCAAGGAACCTGTTGCTAAAATTCACTTCTGGGAACAGCCTCCCGGGAATATTCCGGGAGGCCGATCCACCTGCCAATCAGCATTTTTCTTATTTTCCTCCCCAAAAACTAAAGTGCGTCTTATACTCCAAAAAATACGGTATTTACAAATCTTCTGATTTTACTGGGATTTATATGTAGGATGAAACTCTCCTTCTGTATGGTAACTCTGTCTAGATTCTGGCTTTAAATCAAGATATTTGGGTGCATTTGGAAAGGAAGTAAGTAGACAAAATGGTGTCTATCCAACTGGTACAAAACTAGCCTGGTTAGGAAAGATGTTTACGGATATGTCCGCAAAATGTTGGAAATGTCATCAGACGCCTTGTTTGTACTATCATATCTGGTGGACATGCCCAAAAGCAAAAAAAAAAAATTCTGGACAAAAATACATATACTATTGGCAAAACAACATATTGAGTTGAAACCAGAAATATTCTTGTTGGGCATTTTACCGGACAAGTACAATAAAGGGAATGTATATCTGATTTTATGTCTACTGACTGTAGCTAGAATTGTATTTGCCCAAATAATGGAAAAGTGAAGAGATCCCAACAGATGAAAACGCGATTAAAAAAATATTAGAATGTGCAGAAATGGATAGGCTAACACTTAGAATTAAGGGAAAAAAAGAAACTGAATACTTTTTGACCTGGGACTTATTTTATCAATGGTTAGCTGACAAAAACAGGAGTTAGAAACAGGGAAATATAAGGAAAGGATCAATGATAGAATAGAATTCTTTATTAGCCAAGTATGATTGGACACACAAGGAATTTGTCATGGTGCATACACTCTCAGTGTACATAAAACAAAAGATACATTTGTCAAGAATCATAAGGTACAACACTTAATGATAGTCATAGGGAACAAATAAGCTATCAAATCATATTAGGAAACAGTCAATATAAACCGTAAAGATACCAGCAATATAAGGGAGGTATGTTAAAATGGTTAAGTTGTTGTTATTATCTTTATTCATTAAATATGAAACTCAGTCAACTGAACATTCAAAAATACATCACAAATACCATTGACTGGTGCTAATGGTCCCACAAGATCTTCACCATCTCATTTCCTATAACTTTTTCTGCTTTATGTTCCCATGACTAATTATTATTACTATTATTATTACTACTAATGTAATGAATACTGTTGTAAATATTTTGATTACTATTTCCTAAAACTATTTGTACCCAGACAACACACTGTTTAATTGAAAATGGAATTTTTATATGTTATCAAATGAAAAACTTGAGAGAGAGAAAAAGGAAAAGGAGATGCTAAAAATGTTTTATGAGACATGTACCACAGTGGTGAAATGTAAAATTTGTTACTATCGGTTCTGTGGGCATGGCTTGGTAATGTGATTGGGTAGGCGTGGCCAACTTTTTTTTTTAACTTTTAAAAGCATTTTTTCTACAACCTTAAGAGATTGCAGAAAAAAATGCTTTTAGAAGCCTCTGACGATCTCAGCTGAGCCACGCGATCATCAGAGGCTTTTTTTTTAACTTTTAAAAGCATTTTTTTGGCCGAAGAGGTTGTAGAAAAAATGCTTTTAAAAGAGAAAAAAAAAGCCTCTGATGATCGCGCGGCTCAGCTGGGCATGGGGGGGGGGGCGGGGATTTTTGCTATCAGTTCTCCAAACCACCCGCCGTCATCACTACCGGATTGGGCGATCAGGTCCGAACCCGGAGCATTTCACCCCTGATGTATCATGTGTGGATGCTGGTTAATGCAGTTGAGAATCATTTTTCCATTAGCAATACCATGTCATGTATGCCTTCACAACAAGGATGTTTTTTGTCCCTTTGATTTATTTCTCTCTGCATGATAAGGAGCGACAAACCACTTTTATCCAGGAAGGAATGAACGTTTGACTTAACAATGGCTGCCTCTCCCTCTCCATTTTACAGCATTGGTGAGGCCACAGATGTTCCACGATCCGAGAGGAAAACATGATGCAGAAAATGGCTGCCCACCATGTTTCTTTCGGTATCGAGAGGCCGAGGGTTGTGTGGTTGTTCCAGCTACACTTGAGATATGAATATTCTTCCAGCTGCCTTGATTATAAAAATCAATGATATTTTAGCAAGGCTAACGAGTGAAAAGCAGGATAGGGTGTGTTGGTCAGAAAAGTCAAGATGGCAGTCACAATGCTATGACTGAATCTCTTGACCATATTGACGTGCATCAGGTTTGACAGGAGGAGCTTTGTACCAATAGGCACTACCTTGACTGTTCTTACTCTACTTTGCAGACGCAAAGAATGAAAGCTCCTGTCTCCTCCTTTTGTTAACCCTTTCCATATCTGTATCTTCTATAGATAGTAAAGTGACATTCTGGCTGTGCTATTTCAAAAAAGGAATTACAGGTAGTTCCTCACTTATGATTGTAACTGAGCCTGGAATTATAGTGATAAGTCATTGTGATTGTTAAGCGGGTCACCATGTGACTGGATCGGATTTTATGACATTTTTTGCAGTGGTTGTTAAGTGAATGTAGCAGTTGTTAAGTGAATCCATTATACCCCATGGGTACTTTCTGGCAAAAACTGGAAGTAAAGGGATAAAAAAAATCGATAAAAGTCAAACATAGAAATCATGTCACTTGGATGCTGCAAAAGGCCATAAAAGTGAGTAGTTGCCAAGTGCCCAAAATATGAACATGTGATTGCAGGTGTGTGTGTGTGCGCACGCATACACGCGCACAGCCATCATAACTTTGGAATCGGATCCTTTTAGGGGGTCTGTCATAAATCGAGGACTACCTGTATGTGACTGCTCTTCTTTCCTATCATGTCTGCTTTGTCTTTAGATTCCTTTTGAGGATTAGAATATTGTTGTGTCCTCTTCTTTTCATGCTGGAGGAGCTCTTTCCAGGCTCTTTGCACTTTTATTTAAACCATTTCTTCTTCTTCTCGAATATCTTTCCTTGACAGAATTGGGATTGGATCTGATGAAGTTCACTTCCTTCCCATGTCTTCTTTCCTAGACTGTTATCTTGCCTTTCTTTAAGGAGAATATATACATCACGCTCTTCCTTTTATCCCCCAAACAATAACCCTGTGAAGTAGGCTGGTCTGAGAAAATCTGTCCCCAAATAATTTCAGTGGGTGAGAGTAGACTAGGACCTGTGTGTCATGAGGCCCAGTCTGATATCTCTTTAACAACCACACTACACAACTCTGGCAGTTTCCCCATAATTGAACATTAATGAATTGATTTACATTGATTTATTACATTTAATTTTAATCAATTAATTTGTTTTGTAAATTTGACAAGGGTGCTACCTGTGAATTTTGAATCGGACTGTTGGAATCTCTTCTTTTCAGAAAAAAAAAGCATTCAGTCATCTGAGGAAAGTTGTAGAACACAGGTGGAGAATGATTCATGATTTGTGGACTTCAGTTGCAGAATTCCTGAGCCAGTCATTGTTCCCCATCCCTATCGTAGAAGATTGCAGGGTAGGGAAGACCTTTACAGGTTTTATTGTTTTATTTTATATTATTTCTATCCTACTTTTGTTATTTTTCATAAAGGCATGGCAACAAACATACAATATTCTTTCCTCCTCCTCCTTTTCCCCACAAAAACAACCGTGTGAGGTGAGTTGGGCTGAGAAAGAGAGAAATTGCCCAAGGTCACCCAGCTGCTTTCATTGCCTAAAGTGGGATTAAGAACTCACAATCTCCCAGTTTCTAGCCTGTTGCCTTAACTACTAGACCAGTGATGGCGAACCTTTTTGGCTCCGAGTGCCAAAAAGGTCGCGCAGAAATATTGCGCGCACCTGTGTGCGCTCGTTGGAGCCACGCTCCAGAAAAGCCAAACTTCTGCGTTCTAGCGTACATGCGCGCCCAACAATCAGCTGGCCGGTGCACATGCGCAGGCTGGTTTTTGGCACTGCTGTACGTGTGAAGGGATCGTGTTCCGGAAAAGCCGAACTTCAGAGTTTTGGCACTCATGCACACCCGACAATCAGCTGGCCAGCGCTCATGCACACACCGGTTTTCAGCACTGCCGCGCGTGCAAAGGACAGACGATCGTCATGCGCATGCACCCCAGAAACCCAGAAGACAAATAGGCAAGGCCACGTGTGCTGGGCGACATGGCTTCGCGTGCCACTTTGGGCACACATGTCATAGGTTTACCATCGCAGTACTAGACGAAGACTGGCTCCTTTTCCCATTTAAATTATTCAGTAGTTTTGTAACTGAAAATCCATCAAATACCTGTGTTCTGTCCCCCACCCACACGCACACACACCAACAGACGTTCAAGAGTTAAAGACCAAACCAGCCGGCAAAATCCTTTTCCTTATGATAACGGAACTTGGCAACAACCTAGTGGCTGCCTGCCAAGAGTTTATTATTTACGAAGAGGAGAGATAATTTCTCCCCACTTCTGATACATCAAAAGAAACAGCTCAATAATCACGGAGTCAATCAAGTCCAGAGATAATCCAGCAAAGTCTATAGCCAAAAGTCCGGCAATGCAGAATGGCGTGGAAGCTTTCAGCTTTGTTCGTCACAAGGTTTGACTGGCCACCACGCTCCCTTTTATATCCTGTGGGGTGTGGTCCAGTGACTCAGCCTAATCACGGGCACGCCTTTTCTTCTGTTGCACGCGCTTATCTCTGCGACGCTGGCGTGGATTCAGCCAAGACTCATTACCCTCATCACTGTCCATCTGTGGCTGCGTGGACGTGCTTGGCCCCGGCCCTATCTCTTGCCCTTTGGCGGACACCGAAGGCATTGCCAGAGAGGAGGGTCCTGGAGAGGGAGGCCTTGCCAACTCCTCTCCTTCACTCTCGGAGTCCTCTCCTGCCGATGACACAGGCTCAGATAACGGAGCCACAACAACCTGGTACTGAGTGCTACTAAGTGGGCTTTGCTAAGCCCTCATTTGCTTTATTGAATAAGTCGAGCGTTGCGGATACTGTACTATAACTAGCTTGTGTGTTTTGTAAACAGCAAAACTTCATGGGTCAGAAATCTGGGCATCCCAAAGAAAAAAGATCTCCCAAGCGGTATGGTTATCAGATTTCAGCACCAGAAGAACAAGAAGAAAGCAACGAGAAAGAAAGCAACGAGAAAGGAAACAACAAGGATTTGGAAAAGATTAGCAAGCAGTTTGATGAAATCCTTGGAATGGCCGACTCAAGAAATGGTAACTTTGGTTGTTTTTGATTTGTGCTTTCTTTCTTTATCTTGACTTCTATTTGTGTGCGCTGCTGTCAAAAAGTACCCTTGGCAGGTTGCATAGCAAAATGCAATATAAAACAAAGCTCCATAGCAAAAGAAAAAAAACACGACAACACTACTAGAAAAGGGAGAAAATAAAGGATGGCAAGGAGATTTAAATCAGAGAAAGACTTTGGGAGAAACCTGCTCTTCAGGAGCTTGAAAAAAAGCCGTGAAGAGACATCCAGCTTGATAGACTCCCTACTAGGTCCAATTGGTTGGGGTGCAGCAGGCTGCAAATGGCAATCCAAAATGTATCTGGATGCCAAACCATGAGCAGCTTTATAGGTCAACCCAGCACCTTTAATAGGACTTGGAATCCAACCGGCAAACAATTCAGGGTCCACAAAGCTGGTGTAACCTGCTTCCAGTGTCAGAGTCTGTAAGAGTGCAGCTGCTGTAACCAGTTGCAATGTTGGAATAGTCTTTAAGGACAGATCCAAGTAGAGCACATTACAGTAGTCTAGATGCAGGGAATGGGGGCATAAATTATCATGGACAATTTCTATTGCCTGTCATCCTTTTCCTCTATGGTTGCCTATTACTACTGCAACTCCTTAGGTAAGGAAGCCCATACATAATTTTTCACTCAATCCTTCGTAAACAAAACAAAACCTCTTATTACAATAGAGTTTTAGCAGGATACCACATTTTATAGCATAATTTTGTAAGCTGCAACTCCTACTCTGGGGACAGAGAGTCTTGAGTTTGTATTTCTCTTTCTGGCACTTGGAGAAAGTCGCATCCCCAGGGTTGAAAGACCAGCAGCATAAGACTTGAAAATAGTATGGGTTGTGGAAGGGTTTACATTTACCATAACACTAATGGAAAGAATTTGAAATTCAGTGCTCCTTTCTCCAAATGGGAAAATCCTGCATATTTCCCCCCTTCCAGTATAAGCCTCCTATTGCTGTAGATTTCCTGGTCTCCAAATTTGGAGCTCTCTGAAAAAAACAGGTAGCATTAGATATCTGCAATATCTTGCTCCTTCCTTTTTGTTCAAGCCACAGATTCTACTTTTGGGTCTTACTTTCAGGTGCTGTTGGCTTATACAACATTGGATTGAACTGCTGCATCAACTCATTGCTTCAAAGCTTCTTAATGAACAGATACTTCACTTCGTTACTCCGGAGGTGAGTCATGCTCAGAGAATATAATGTGTGCAGATAGTCAAGAATTGGAAATACCTATTCTTTCTTATCTCTTCTCTTAATAATTTTTTTCCAGAGGGTAAACTTTTAGGCAAGCCACCTCCTCCAAGCCAGCCTCCCCATTTGCAGAATGGAAAAAATGAGCATTTCTTTCCAGGATTGTTGCAAACCCATAGAATAATTTGAACATTTCCTATTTCACTTATGCAGAGGTGGGATTCACTTACCTTCTCTACCGGTTTGCACATGTGAGTGCACGTGCCTTCTCTGCGCATGCACCCGGCTTTCTGTGCATGCTTTTTACTCGCGCATTATGTCAGGGTGGGCGGGCGGAGCCTCCCGCAGTCGCCACTACCTGTTCGACAGAACCCGCTGAATCCCACCACTGCACTTATGGCTTATATTATGATTAATTGAAACTCTCAAGGGGGTGTGGCTCCTTCAAATCAGGTGTGCAACTGCAACACATTATTATTTAATAAAATACATATTATTTACACAAATAATAATTTATATTTATAAAAAATTGTAAAGTTTTAAATTTCTATATTTAAGTTTTAAACCCTTGCCCTTCCCTCTCTTCTTTATGGTATTGGCAAAAGTGCAATATCTGTACAGTGCAAGAAATGTTTTAGGTTTTTATTCTTTTTAAGGACCTGGCCTTCAAGTATGAGCTCAGTTTTCCCTGACTGTGATGGACAATCATAGTTTGATTCTTTTCACTGCAGGATCAGTGTACCATTTGGAACAGCAGAACGGAAGGCCAGTGTCCCTTATCAAATGCTTCTGCTGTTGGAGACTATGCAGCGGGCCAAGGGGAAGTCCGTGCATCCTTTCGACCTTATCTACTGCCTTTCTCGTCATGGTGTGAGATGTAAGGAAGATCTGGAGCCTCTTGGATATCATTTGGATGGCATAACCTTTAGGGATTGGAAAGCAAATAGCGTTGGCTGGGAAAGGCAAAATTCTGTAAATGGGTTTATTGGGCTTATTGGGAATCCAGAATGGGTTCAAAATATCTAAAGATTTGGAAGAATACAGTCATGGAAGTAGATGAGAGTATTAGAATTTGGAAAACTTAATGTAGAATCCTGTATGCTAAATTGTGGTTTATTATCTCTTCTTCTAGTGTTTGTTCTCCACGATGCTTCAGAAATCTATTACAAAATCTGGAACCTACTTAAAAGCCAAATCACAAACACAGACCTGGTAAAATCCTACTTTTATAAAGCAGAAAAAAAAATACTTCTATTACTGTGGTTTTATATATACGCATGATGAATTAATTGATTGTCATCCCCTTTAAGTAAAGCTTAGACTCCATACTTTGATTTTTGTCAACCTGATGCCAGTAAAACTGTATTGCCTCTTAAAAGCCTACTGAAATGCATTGTTCTCTGCATAGTATATGTAGATGGCATTATGGAAAGCAATCATTGTTAGAGCAAGCCATTCACTTGATGTCAGAGCAATGGTAGCTCCAAACTACTTTGAAACTTCTCCAATATTGCACGGATAATATCTGAATCAAGCCTCAATGGATACTAATCAAAACTAAAGCACCAAAGGAGAGTTTACATTTTATTATTACTTTAACATTCAGATTAAGTTCCCTTTGAGTGAATCTATATATATAAAAGCGAAAACCACTCACACATTAATCATGAAATATCCAGAACCGTAAAGCCTACAAACTTGAAATTTGCCACCTATGTTCCTTTTGGCTTCTAGGTACTCATAAGAAAGGATTTTTCGAAATGACCACCAGAGCATTACTATTTCCTATATTATAACATGCTTCGATGCTAATTAGTTAGACCTTTTACTCCCCCTCCCAACTTGAAAATAACTGGAGAGAATGGGATAGCATAGGACAGGCTTCTGTGGGGCAAGCCTCATGGAAAGAAGGGGCTAGAAAGCCTGAGGGAGAGAAGGGGATAGGATAGGAGATGCCTCTGTGGGGCCAGCCTGAGAAAGAGAAGGGGAGAGGCTTTTGTGGGGCCAGCCTGAGGGAGAGAAGGGGAGTGGAGAGGATCTATGGGGCCAGCCTGAGGGAGAGAAGGGGGTAGGATAAGAGAGGTTTCTGTGGGGTCAGCCTGAGGGAGAGGAGAGGCTTTTGTGGGGCCAGCCTGAAGGAGAAAAGGGGAGAGGAGAGGATCTATGGGGCAAGCCTGAGGGAGAGAAGGGGAGAGGAGAGTCCAATCATAACTACTCATTAATTTTCAAACTCTTACCGTATTTTTCGGAGTATAAGATGCACCGGAGTATAAGACGCACCTTAATTTTGGGGGAGGAAAACAAGAAAACAAGAATTCCACCTCTGCCTACCAGCATTTAAGGTGGCACTGCTTTACGCCGCCCTCCTCCTACAAGTCGGCTGGGAAAGAGGGCGTTGATTACTGATAAGTTCTTTTCCAGAAAACTTATCAGGGTGCTCCTGCGATCTGCAGGGACTACTCGCTTTCCCCCAAAGAGACCCCTTGCATGCTCTGGGGGAAGGGAAACAGCACAGCCTGAGGAACAAACCTCTTTGGGACGATCTGGGGGGGCAGAAATCTGCCCGGCAGCTTTGGGAAAAACAAGGCGAGCGCCACGAATTGCAGCTGGTCACCACTCTGGCCGCCCAGCAGGCAGCTCAGGGCAGACAATGGTCGCAATGACTTCACTCCCCAGCAATTTGAGGAGCTGCTGCTGCCTAAGCCCTCTCCGCGCCCAGGAGCCGAGCGAGCCGAATGGGAGCTCCTAAAGTGAAACGTCCCTCCTTTCTAGCCGCTGCCTGGATTCCCCTATACAATTCTCAGAGATGCGTTTCAGGCGGCAGGCAGCCAGTTCCCCTGCAATGTGCAGCGGGGAACTGGGAACCATTTTGGATTCGGGGAGGGGATTGCAGCACTGCCGCATGAGTGCTTTTCTTCTCATTGCAGAGCTGCGTGCCCCCGTCCTCCTCCTCAGCAGACTCACTTTCTCTTTACTCCTGGCCAGATCTGCCGCCTGAAACGCGATGCACTTTTTTTACCTCTGCACACCCCATGTTTGGAATCGGGAAGGGGATCGCGGGTCTGCCGCCCGAAAACGCTTTCCTTGGGAATCCTGATGCTCCTCACATTGCTGGGGAGTGAAGTCATTGCGACCATTGTCTGCCCTAAGCTGCCTGCTGGGCAGCCAGAGGGGTGACCTGCCACAAACTGTGGGGCCCGCCTTGTTCCCTGAAGCTGCCGGGCAGATTCCCTTCCCCCCCAGACCGTCCCGGAGAGGGTTGTTCCTCAGGCTGTGACCTGACCCAGATCCCCGCCGCCTGGAACTGCCCGAAAATGTCTGAAGCGTGGGGGCCAGCGGGTGGGCGGGGTTACATTCGGCGTATAAGACGCACCCAGATTTTCACTCCCTTTTTGGGGGTAAAAAGGTGCGTCTTATATTCCGAAAAATACGGTGTCGATTTATCAAGCCCCATCACATAGTTTCGTAGCGGAGCATCGGTATTCATCTAGTTATTAATAAATTATGCTAGTAAGTCCTCACAACCACAAATTCTATTCTGTGACCTTCCCAGCTAGCTTCCCTGCCAGATTCACTTATCCTGGCAAAAAAGGTTGTGAAATTGGGCACAACAACCGCCTTGCTTAGCAACAGACATTCTGGTCCCAATTGTGATCCTAAGGCAAGCACTACTTGTATAGCCTGTTCTAAGCAATTGCCCTGTAGATGGACCTAAACCAGGGGTGGGATTCTACCAGTTCAGACCAGTTCGGATGAACCGGTAGCTCCGATGATCAGCTGGGAGCGAACCAATTCACTCTGACGATCAGCTGGGCCGGCCCCTGTGCTTCACTTACCTATATCTTTGCAGCTAATTAGCGCGGCAGAGCGGATTGCTGCGCCTCAGCTGTTTTAATTCCCTAGCAGTAACACGGAAGGTGATTTTTTGTTGAACTGCTCACACGTGATTACCAAACTGGTTGTTTAACTGGAAGGATCTCACTACTCACCTAAACCTGCTTACATAGCAGAAGATATTCTTGGATTTGCAGTTCCAGCATGCGTTGGTATCAAATTAGGAAAGACTGGCCCAAAAATCACGTTTCTGTGGAAGCAATGAAATAACAACTAACAACAACAACAATAATAAATATTGTTTCCTTTTGGCTCTTTCCATCGTTGAAGGTTGAAAGATTGACTGATCTGTATACCATCCGTTTGCAAGAGTTCCTGATATGCCAGAAATGTTCCCATGAAATAAAGATAAACAATAACCAGCTAATGTTACATCTTCCAATGTTTGATTTTGATTCTCATCTGATTGTTGACTTGGTAAGTTCATTTGGGTGTTTTTAAAGGAGTGGTTCGAATCCCTAGCGCTGCATAACGGGGTGAGCTCCCGTTACTTGTCCCAGCTTCTGCCAACCTAGCAGTTTGAAAGCATGTAAAAAATGCAAGTAGAAAATTAGGGACCACCTTTGGTGGGAAGGTAACAGCGTTCCATGCACTTTTGGTGTTTAGTCATGCTGGCCACATGACCACGGAGACGTCTTTGGACAGCGCTGGCTCTTCGGCTTTGAAACAGAGATGAGCATCGCCCTCTAGAGTTAGGAACGACTAGCACATATGTGCGAGGGGAACCTTTACCTTTACCTAAAGGAGAGGAAAGTGCAACCATGACCCACTATGATCGGAGAGGGCTGCATTCATGTAAATTCTAGAGAATGATCATTTTGTGATTATTTATTTGTTTGCTTGCTTAGCCTTACAGACCATGATTTTAATTATAAGTTACCCAGAGTCACTTTGCAGAGTGAGATAGGTGGCATATAAAAGCAATAAATAAATTAACATGAAATGTTAAATGTTGATACGGTTGGTTGATTTATTTATTAAATTTATATGCCATCCATCTCACTGTCCAAAGTGACTGGGCAGGTTACAATACAATAAAAAGCATAAAAACAGAAACATTAAAATTAACAGAAATTAGGTAAATCTAAGAAGTAGGTACACAAGTGGTACAGAGGTGGGATCTTTTTCTATAATTCCACCAACCACCTCCAGTGGCAAGGAAGTTTTGAGGCCCTTCCAGAAGACCAAGAGGATGGAAGTGGATCTCACCTCTGGCATCAAGATATTCCAACGGGCAGGGGCCACAGCAGAAAAGACCCTTCTCTTAGACCACATCTGCCAAAATTTCTTGACTGATGAGGCTTGCAGCCTGCTCTGCTCCTTGATTACTTTAAGTAGCTGGTAAAAGTGCATTTTCAGAGGTATTACTTTTAACATTGCCGCTGGTAGTTGGAATAATGCCCAATACATTTGGAAAATTGCAGGTTGGGAAACAGTAGCCTTATGGCCTCAATTTAAGTAGAAAGAATTAAATATGGAATATATTGAGGGAACTGATCTCTGTTCTTGCATTCTACAATCTATTCTCTTTTCATAGGAAAATTCACTCCGCTGCTTTTTCAGACCAGAGCAATTAACTAGAGAAAATATATGTCACTGTGAGAAGTGTAACAAGAAAACACCATATCTGAGGGTAATGCTTTTTTGGCCGGCGGGGAAGGAGAGATTATTGTTTTGGGAATTTCATGGTCTTTATATTTTGGGATTATATTATTTGTTTGCCTAAAATAATGGGTATTGTATCTCTTTATGGCTAGAAAAAATCCACAAGGCAGTTCCAAGGCTTTTGTCAAACACACCTTTTGTCCAACACTCCAGTATGTCTTGCTTAATGTTAGAATCAGATTTAAGGCAATCCTGGTTGGTAATTTTTGAAATTGAAATTTAATTGTATCATAATTATATACAATTAAATTGTATTTAATTGTGGAGAAGTCCCATCTTTGTACAGTAGTTTCTTTATGTTGGCTGTAGTTCTTGTTGTGTACCCAGGCCCAAGTAGGTATTATCAAACACAATTAGTTCTAAACAAACAGATTTTATTGGAACAGCTGAGAATTAACTCATTCTCAGCGTAGTCCAAACTAATTCAAAACAAATTCTTCATAACACAATTCTTCAGCCTTATCACCAACCTTGGTCTACTTAGGAAACCTGCCAAAGGCTTTTCTTGGCAAAAGTTCAGAAGCAGAAGACGCTGACAAGAAATAAATGCAGCAAGACAAGAAACAAATCTATCAACGTTGCTTTCCTACAAAGAGCCCAAGAGCCGTTGCTGGTCTTTTAAGCCTTATGGGAGGGGCCAATCATCTCTTGGCCTTACTCCTGAGTCATCCTTTTTGCTTTAGCTGCTCTTGCCTTCTGGCAGTTCTTCTCATGCGTGCCTAGAAACAGACTCCTCCTGTTCCTCTGCCTCTTTGCTGTCAGCTTCTGGAGGCTCCGGAGTCCGCACATCACTCCCAGATGGCCCTGGCCCCGGCCCCATCTCTGCCTCTGATGCAGAGCCCTCATCCGGGCCTTCCCCAGCCTCCAGGACTAGCCCATGTTCTTCTTCAGCCTCATCGCTGTCCGACTCCGCTGCCAGCTCTGCAGGCTGCTGGCAGACCACAACAGTTCTGTTATGTTTTTTGCTGGTCCTTGAATCTCAGTTATGATCCTTAAAGCCCTCTTCAGACATAGTTGGCCAAAATTGGTGTGTTTCCAACCAGGAAGAAGATACAGCCTTTTCCCCATGGATTTCCCAGTGTCTATCAAGACTGCCAATTCAGACAGAATATTTTTTGTTGATTTTTGGGTGGTTTAGGTGTGGAGAATTGTGGTGGGTGGGAGTATATTTGGGGATTGTTATGTGTGTTGGGCCTGGTCTTTGGGTGTTAAGTGAATTTCGTTGTATGGGTATACTGTGTATACACATTCAATGACAATAAAGTTATTATTATTTTGCAGAGGGTGAAAATAACGAATTTGCCACGCATGTTGACGCTACATCTCGTTCGCTTCCGTTCTAAAGATGGCAACAGAACTAAGAAAGTCACACATAGTTTGGCTTTCCCACCAGAGCTAAATTTTAGCCAGATCTTGACATCGGAACAGTATCAACCAGATGCTAAAAAGAAGGTAGGATATTTGCATGCATTCCCTCTGGCATTAAGGCTAGTAGTGCTGCAGTAGTTCTGCAATTTGGCCATTCGAATCTCACCAGGCTCAAGGTTGACTCAGCCTTCCATTCCTTACGAAGTTGGTAAAATGAGGACCCAGATTGTTGGGGGCAGTATTCTGACTCTGTAAACCAGTGGTGAAATCTAAAATTTGTTACTACCGGTTCTGTGGGCGTGGCTTGGTGGTGGTGGGGTAATGTGACTGGTTGGGCGTGGCCAACTTTTTTTTTTTTACTTTTAAAACCATTTTTTTCTACAACCTCTTCAGCGAAGAGGTTGTAAAAAATGTTTTCAAAAGGCTCTGACGATCCCAGCTGAGTTGCCTGATCAGCAGAGGCTTTTTTCTTTTAAATGCCTCTGACGATCAGGCAACTCAGCTTGGATCGTCAGAAGCATTTAAAAGGGAAAAAAAACCCCTTTTTTATTTTAAATGTCTGACGATCCAAGCTGAGTTGCCTTTGTTAGAGGCATTTAAAAGAAAAAAGTCTCTGCCGATCAGGCAACTCAGCTTGAATCGTCAGAGGCATTTCTTTTAAAAGCCTTTGATGATCCTAGCTAAGCTACGCGATCATCAGAGGCTTTTTTTTTTACTTTTAAAAGCATTTTTTCGGCCAAAGAGGTTGTAGAAAAAATGTTTTTAAAAGTAAAAAAAATCCCCTGATGATTGTGCGGCTCAGCTGGGCATGGGTGGGGGCAGGGATTTTTGCTACCGGTTCTCCGAATCATCCGCCTCCATAGCTACCAGATTGGGCAATCCGGTCTGAACCGGGAGCATTTCACCCCTGCTGTAAACCTCTTAGGCTGTAAAAAGCACTGTGAAGCCATACATAAGTCTAAGTGCTATGATAGTGTAATTTAGGGTGAGCAATTGCGCTCTGAGGGGTAAAGCCAGGGGTGAAATGCTCCCGGATCAGACCGGATCACCCGATCCGGTAGCGATTTTTCCCTATGGTTCGGCAATCCGGTAGCAATCGGCGCCCGGGTGTCATTACTTCCTGGTTTTAACCAGGAAGTAATATTTTTTTGCGCATGCAAAAAAATCTACTTACCTTCCGATAAGGAGGTAAAGCGGTATATAAGTCTAAGTGCTATTGCTATGTTGTGAACCGTTGTCCTTTGACAGTAGGAGGTCCAGGAGTAATGCGACAATAATAGTCATTCCCTGTTAAATGAAGAAAGTGTTGCATCTGCTTTGTCCTTCAAAGTATTGCTCTGTACTTCTTTCCAGAGTGATGGGTTGTATGATCTCTTCGCGGTGATTGCCCACTCGGGACCAGCTGACTTTGGTCATTATTGTGCCTATATCTGGAGTCTCACCGAATCCAAGTGGTATTGCTTCAACGATTCCAGTGTTTGTGAGGTGAGAAAGCCAGACTGTCCTGGAGATGGTCTTAGAGAATCATGATCACTTCTAATATTGCTAGATGCATTTTGAGGGGTGGGGGGAAGAGAGAGAGATTTAAAAAAAATATTAAACAGGCTAGGACAGTGGTTCTCAACCTTTTCGTCACCACGGATCCCCTTTAAATACCTTTTGTGGCCATGGACCACCAAGACTTAACTCAAGATTTAAAGCACTAGATTGTACCAAATATTTGCGGACCCCCTATGAAAACATCACGCCCCCTCCCTCCCCCAGGTCCGTGGCTCACAGGTTGAGAACCACTGGGCTAAGAAGTTCAGAATCAAATACCGGTATACGGGCAGGAAACACGATTGTCAAAATGTGTTGGAGTTTTTTAACTCCCAGTAATGACATCCGGTACCTAAGGGGTGATGGGAATGACAGTCCAGTATCATGTGAAAGGCCAGTGATGATCCATTTCTGAAACAGATTACAGTTTAAATGGCACATCTACAAACATTGACTGGGGCTTATGCAACAAATTAAGCCATAGTTTAATCAAGGTTACTGGATCAAGCAGGATATTCTATTTCTAAATTACAAGCCACATTTCAGTTTGCAGCATCCATATCTGTTCTAAGCTTAAAGCCAAGCAAACCATGACTTAAAATCTACCTAAGAGTGGTCATTAAAAAGGATTTGAATGAGATACTTGCAGTACAAAAACGTAATCTTGTCAGTGAATAGATGTGGTGTAATGATGAGATGCTACCATTGGTCCATTTTTCACAGAAGGTAACTTGTTGCACTAAATTGGCTTGTGCCTTAATTTTTCAATATATCCAGTATTTTGTGGCAGGAAACTAGAAAAGTTTTTTTTCCCTTTGGTTGGTATTATGTCTGACCTACCCATCTGCAGAGCTTCAGGGCAAGAGGGATTAAATGAGGAATGAAAAAGAAACAAATTGGGCAAGATTAGCCAGATTATTTTGTTCTCTACAGTAGGGGTGTCAAACTCGATTTCATTGAGGGCCACATCAGGGTTGTGTTTGACCTTGGGGCCCCCGGAGTGGGTGTGACCAGGGTTGTGTGGCCAGCTCAACGTCACTCGTGTTGGAGGCACCTGTGGTGGCCCAAGCGTTCCGCCAAAGAAAACGGGCTCCTGAGCTCTGTTTTCAGCTGCAACGGCCTCCTGCAACCCTCTGCCAGCGAAAACATAGGGCCATTTTCACTGGCAGAGGCACTGCAGGCCAGTCCTTCGCTGTTTCCAGGGCAGCCCCGCAGGCCAGATCTAAGTACCCCATGGGCCAGATCCGTCCCCTGGGCCTTTTCATTTTCATTTTATTAAATTTGTATACTGCCCTACTCCCGAAGGACGCAGGGCGGTGAACAGGCACAAAATAAAACACATAAATAAAAAAGTTAAAAAAATAATTAAAACCAAATTAAATAATTTTGCCCGAGACAATTAAAATTCCCAATAATTTAAAACAAATTAAAATTTCAATTTAAAAATTTAAAAGAAGGGGAGAAAATTAGGCCAGGCCAGCCTCCTGGAATAGGAGTGTCTTCGAAGCACGGCGGAAGGTGCGCAGATCTGGGATCCTCTGTATCTCCGGGGGGAGCTCGTTCCAGATAGTAGGTGCCCCATAGAGAAGGCCCTCCCCCTAGGGGCCGCCAGTCAACATTGTTTGGCTGACGGCACCTGGAGGAGCCCCTCTCTATGAGAGCGTACCGGCCAGTGGGAGGCTGTTTGTGGTAGTAGGCGCCCTTGAGTTTGACACCCCTGCTCTAGCACTGATGGACAATTAATTTTTCTAAGGGGCCACATGAGAAACTGGGATTGTTGTGTGTGTGTGGGGGGGGGCGAACCAATAGGGCAGTGAAGGTGTATAGGCATGCACACATAAACATATGTAAATTGGGGGGGGGAAGTGGTTGCCTTCGAAATAAAAACAGTCCAGGTGGGATGCAAAGGGGACAGCCAAAGGGCTGGATGTGGCCCTGGGGCTGTAAAATGCCAGGTCTGATCTATACTACAGACTAATGTACTTCTATGCTGTTTGACAAGCAATAATTCAAATAAACCATGACTTTGCATTCAGTAGCTGAGACATGTTTTGAAAAATATCCTTGAATGTGGACGCTTGTGCTTTATATTCTGCAGGTATCCTGGGATGATATCAAATGTACTTACGGAAGGCAGTCTCTCCATTGGTAAGGAAGAATGCCAGGTTTTATTCTGATCCAACTGGAATCAGGGTTCAGAGGGAGGAGAAGGAGGGAACCACAGAATACGGCTGGCTGTGCGGAGAACAGAATTAAGATCAGTACAGTATACGGGTAGTCCTTGACTTATGACCACAGTTGAGCCCAAACTTTCCATTGCTAAGGAAGACAGGTGGTTAAGTGAGTTTTGCCCCACTTTATGACCTTTTTTGCCACACTGGTTAAATGAATCACTGCAGTTGTTAAACTAGTAACACACGGTTGTTAAGTGAATCTGGTTTCCCCATTGACTTTGCTTGTCAAGGTCTGAAAAGGTGATCACATGACTCCGGAATTCTGCAACTGTGATCAATATGAGCCAGTTGCCAAGCTCTGAATTTTGAATATGTGACCCTGGGGAGGCTGCAGAAGTGGTATTCAGCCGGTTTGGAGCGGTTCGAGCGAACTGGTAGCAGAAATCGCGGGCGGGTCCAGCCCAGCTCTATGCTGTCCTATTTAGGCACAATTTTAGGCTGGGTGCATGTTTGGAAGCGGTGTGTGCTAGCGAAGCACCCTCACATTTTCGGTGCTGGGCAACCGGTAGGTAAATTATGTAAATCCCACCTCTGGTTGTAAGTCATAAGTCCCTTTTTTCAGTGTTGTTTTAACTTTGGCTACCAAACGAACGGTTGTAAGTTGATGACTATCTGTATTCTCTTTTTCCTACTGATAATATGAGACATTTGGAGGACACCTAAGTTGCTTGTCCCAGTTTGAAACAATTTAAATTGATTGAATTCCGGGCAAAAGAACTTTCTATATGGAAGATGTTTGGAAAAGTAATTGCTACCTGATTCTTGTGTTATCACTTGATTTGCTTTCCATCATTCATTTTTTTCCCCTTCCATTATTTTTCAGGGGTGAAACTGCCTACCTTTTGGTTTACATGAGAAAAAATAGCACATCACTCTGAATGGGAATGAAGACTTACGGTAACTGGGAAAGCTCCCATTCACACTTCCCAAATAAACAGAACCCAGCAAGTTGAATCCATGTCTATCATCATCAGTGAATGAGCATGCACATGAAAAACGCACTTTAAGCCCTCGAGAAAATGAGTGCATAAGCAAAAGAACGAATTTCTTTCCAAATAGTTCTGGAAAGCTTCCCATAACTCCTTGGGGGGGTTCTCTTTCTAGAGCAGCGGTCTCCAACCTTGTCAACTTTAAGCCTGGCGGATTTCAACACCCAGAATTCCCCAGCCAGCTTTGCTTGGAGACCCCTGTTCTACAGTGATCACATTTTATTCGTTGGCATAGGAATAAGTATTTCTACACAAGGGTAATATATATTAGTGTGTCTGTTGGAAATGAAATGATATACTTGGAATTGCATTCTGAGTGACCTGAGTAATTTCCTTTCTCTTTAAGGGGACATAATTTTATATGATGATTAATTACCAGTTACAGTCCTAGGAATTGTAAGATGCTGCAATTGAAAAAGAGATTCTTATATCTGCTTAAATTCTGTCACATTGTAAAATAGAAGAACATTTGGAGGATATATTTATTAGAGCCAAGAGTTTGCAATTTGCTATATATTTCAACATCAGTCATAGTATGAGGCCTTCTCTGCTCATATGATTAGTGTGTTAATTTCATGTATTTTATGATGTGTTTTATTATAGCCACTCATGTGCAAGAAACTCCTTGGAATGGGGAAATGACACTTTTTAAGAAATGAATGGTTACTTGATCTACTTCAGGTTTTCTTGGACATGTTCATAAGACTGACAAATGTGTAATGTGGTATAAAGAGAACCAGGTGGCTAGAAAATTATGTACTTGGGTTGGTGATGGAGTAATAATTAGTTGCTCTGGATAGCAAGCATATAAATTTAATAAAAATAAAATAAGTTATCAAATTCTGGCTAAGATAACCAAGAATTTCTGTCTACAACACATGTATTTTATTTTATTTCAGTTTGTATGAAAAATCTAGGAATGCTTTATATAAGCCAATTGTTTATAAATTATCAGTATCATCAACTTGTCATTGGTGTATTTATGAATAATGTTACGTTTTAATTATGTTTTCTTGCTTGGAATATAAAGTATTCTATGTTATGAAGTAGTTAAGTAGTTGTTGAATTACTGTTCTCTTCTTTGAAGGCTAAAATGTCGTTTTAGGAAAATGTGTCAGTTTTTATGCTACAACTGCTAAGACTTTTAATGGGACCATTCTGATTGAATGATGGAAAATATAAGGATTTACATTCCTTGCAGTCATTCTCTACCACTCAGTCAGAACTGAAGAAGCTTCTTGGATGAGAAGTGAAATGTCTTCAAGGAAAAACAAAGAAAGTGCAATTGCCTCTTGAAAAAGCATCTTTGGGATAACCATGACCAGGATGACAGAATCTCCATCGTCAGATGGAAATTGTAGTTCTGTCTCATCTGTTGAATAAACTTCTGATCATCTCCGGTCTTGAAGAAAAAATGCATTGGATCAACAATAGCTTTAAAGCAAGATCTTCAGGATAACTTTTCCATTTCATGCAAGCTTATGAAACATATCTATATATTTGCAACAGATCAATAGATGTGAAGAAAGATTCATCTACCTTTGGGCATGCAACTGTTAAAAGATCAGGATCTCTGCTACAGAAAAGAAAACCATTCCTGGGGCATGGTTTCTTATCGGTACTTTATATAGTCTCTACTTTAATAAGTGTTTTCTCTAGATTAGCAGAAAGAGTTAATCATAGCATACTATTATATTGATGAGAAATCACTGATGGGGCAGATCTAATAAAAATGGAATTAAGGATTGTAGCAGATCGTAGATCAGTTTTAATTCAATTATGGAATATTGAGGTATGTTTGGACTTTGGAAAATCCAAATTGAAGATATTCTAAACATAATTAGTACAATCCATGGTTATATTAATCAATGTTAAGAAATTCTAGAGAATGATATTAATCAGATCTGGATACAGGTTTCTTCTCCATATTTATGTTCATATAATGATCCATTGGCAAAGTATACAGGCCAAATCTAACCTTACACATTCAAGGTTGGGAGAAAAGCTCATACCGAGAAAATGTTTTGCTGAAACAAGAAAAGAACATCCACAGGTGCTTCATCTTGGTCACAAAACACCAACAAACTCAATTGGTGACATTTGACTGAAAGGATGTCCAGGTATACTAGATGTCTTGGATCTTCTTCCTGCTGTTGCAAAGGAGACCTCATTCATTAAGCAAGCTGGAAATCTAGAACCACATTATTTCCAATGGATTAACAGCAGAGGGCAGCCTAAGAACTAGGCAGAGAAATTCCACCACCACCACCCCCACTTTTAGTATAAAACAATTAGCTTTAGAAATGTATTGCATGGGAGAATAGAATTTTGGCTAAATTTTCTTGGGTGGAATGGGGTGTTCTTGCACATATCCAATATCAGATGATAAAGAGATGATTGCTATTTTCTTTCTATGTATTAAATTTATTTATATCCCACCTTTATTATTTTTATTTATAAACCAACTCAAGGTGTTGAACATAGTTAATACTCCTTCCTCCCAGAGGTGGTATTCAGCTGGTTCAAACCGGTTCGTGCAAACTGGTAGCGGACCTGCCCCGGCTCTATGCCGTCCTATTTAGGCTCATTTTTTAAAAAAGTTTTTTATTAGTAATACAGATTAAAAACACTGGACATGGTGTGGCGTCTCCACATTTTCATCAAGTTTTACCTTATAATTAGTACAATTCATTATCTCTATACAAGTTTATACTATTTATCACATTTCAAACATGTAGATTCTTACATCTGTGAAAGTTACATCAATACCAAATTCGATCTTATCTAACACAGAAAACTAGCATAAAAATGTCTAAACATTCTACTTGTCCATAATCATTTATCCCAGCATTCCTCCTCCTGTCAAACCAGTAATAAAATTTGTTCCAGATTTCATAATACTCTGTTTCGTTCTTATGTTTAAGTTTCAGAGTCTGTCCATTTCCGCACAAGTTAATATTTTAGCTAACACTACTACTTCTGTGGGGGTCTCTTTTTCCATTTTTGTGCAAAAGCCAATCTTGCTGCTGTTAAAATATGTAACATTAGATAAATTGTACCCTTGTAGTTGCCTTCTATGATGCCCAGTAGAAAAAATTCCGGTTTTGATTCTATATTTTGCGTTATCTCTTCTAACCATCTCTCTTCTAACCATTGTTTTATTTGATGGCTAAATTTTATAGCTTTTGGGCATTCTCACCACATGTGATAAAAAGTCCTGGCACTGCCTCACACTTCCAACACATTGATGAATATTCTTTACTTATTTTTGCTAGGCTTGTGGGTGGGAAATGCCACCTGTAGAACATCTTGTATAAATTTTCTTTGTACGTAGTAGCTAGAGTAATTTTTATATTTCTTTCCCATAAATCATGCCAATTGTCTAGATCAATGCTATAGCCAAAATGTTTACTCCAAATTAACATAGTTTCTTTTAGCAGTTCTAACATATCCTGTTCCAGCAAATACTGATCTATTTTCCTTATTGTCTTCTCTGTCCTTAATAAAATTTTATCTAATTCTGTTAGCTCTAATTTTATGCCCCATTCTTTCTTGTCTTTCATGTATTTTGATTGTACTTGGAGATATGCCCATCATTCGAGTTCGATTCCTTCCTCATTCAATTTATTCCTGGATTTTGATTCTCCTCTTTCATTCAAAATAGAATAGAATAGAATAGAATAGAATAGAATAGAGTAGAGTAGAGTAGAATAGAGTAGAATAGAGTAGAATAGAGTAGAATAGAATAGAATAGAATAGAATAGAATAACAGAGTTGGAAGGGACCTTGGAGGTCTTCTAGTCCAACCCCCTGCCCAGGCAGGAAACCCTACACCACTTCAGAGAAATGGTTATCCAACATCTTAAAAATTTCCAGCGTTGGAGCATTCACAACTTCTGCAGGCAAGTTGTTCCACTTATTAATTGTTCTAACTGACAGGAAATTTCTCCTTAGTTCTAAGTTGCTTCTCTCCTTGATTAGCTTCCACCCATTGCTTCTTGTCCTACTCTCAGGTGCTTTGGGGAATAGTTTGACTCCTTCTTCTTTGTGGCAACCCCTGAGATATTTAACAAATCTTTGTATGTAACTATTCTTCCTAACTTAATAAAATGTGGGTGAGTGAGCATCTCCAATGTCGATATACAATTCAGAACTTCCATATAATTACATTGCTTAATTTTAACCCACACATCATATTAACGATGTACAACAGAGATCAAGTCTCATGAGGAACAAACATGAAGAGAGAGAGATGGAGAGAGAGCAAGGTGGAAAAGGTTGGAGGGGGTTTTATACTCAGGGTAAGCCCCTCCTTTCCACATAGGGGTGGAGACACTCTCTGCCTCCACTGGTATCTATATGACACGTGCCAATGGCTTGCAAATACTTGACTCTCCCATCTCTTTATCGTGGAAGAGATTATAACCCACCTTCCATGGGAGGGTGGGGCAGTTCTGTAGGACAGACTAAACACATAAACTAAACTGCCATTATAGGTTCAATCAGGGCTGAGAAACTTAAGAAAGGCTTAGATCTTTTGATCTAAGCAGGGTTACCAAAATGCTGGGTATCGTCATACTGAATAGCTTTTTCCAACCTAGAAGCTTCCACGTGGTTGGCCTTTAACTCCCAGAATTCTCAGAAATGGCAGCGTTGGTTGGGAATTATGGGAACTGACGTCCATGTTATCTGGAGGGCCCCGATTTTCTTGTCTTGCACCTTGGTTTACATGCAGTTGTCGTAAAACTTGTAGCCGTACTTGTAAAAGAATTGGTAGAATTTTTGTTTAACGCAGTGTTTCTCAACCTTGGCAACTGCACACAGTTCTTACATTTAGCAATTCTCATTGCGGTTAGACCAGGGTTTCCCAACTTCAGCCACTTAAAGATGGATGTTTTTCAGAATATTGTTTTCCAGAATATTGGCTGGGGAATTCTGGAAGTTGAAGTCCAGACATCTTAAATTTGCCATGTTGAGACAACTAGCCCCACTTCAGGTAATCCTCAATTTACAATCATTTAGTGACCTAAATTACATTGGCACTGAAAAAAGTGACTTCTAACCCAGGGGTGGGCAACTGTGGCCCTTTTACAACCTGTGGACTTCAACTCCCAGAATTCCTGAGCCAGCTTGGCTGTCTCAGGAATTCTGGGAGTTGAAGTCCAGAGGTCATGAAGGGGCCATATTTGCCCACCCCTGTTCTAACTGATTTTTGCATGATCGTGGCATGGTCACATGATCAAAATTCACCCACTTGGCAACTGGCATGTATGACAGTTGCACTGTCCCAGGGTCATGTGTTCACCATTTGTAACCTTCCCAGCTGGCTTTCAACAAAGCAACATCAATGGGGGAAGCCAGATTCGCTTAACAACTGCATGATTCACAATTGTGGCAAAAAGGTTGTAAAATGGGGCAAAACTCACTTAACAACTGCATTGCTTAGTAATGGAAATTTAAGGCTCAATTGTAGTTATAAGTCGAGGTCTTCCTGTATAAGAAGAGTGAACCTGGGAATTTGTGTGTTTAAATGTGGCCTAAACCAGAACTATCTCCTTTCATGTTACTAATTGGCTGAGTTCCTACCTCTCGCCTAACCTATAATTTGTTTATTATGTTTTATTCGATAAACACATTGGCTGAGATTCAGCTATAAATGATAGGTTTGCACAATGTGCTAACACATAATATGGGGCTGTTTTTGATTGGAGCTCACACAGGCCACTTTCTAACAATGGCATTTTATGAGTCACAATTGAGAAGTGAGAAGAATGTGTTTCATAAGATCTGGTCCGTTGCTTCCTAGGAAATAAATTCGTTTTTCATTTTAAATTGCAGGTGGCACTGAAAATGCCAGCCATATACTATAGAGTTGAAAAATCTCTTCCGTGCTACTGCAAAGCAAACAACATGGACATGTCCATACAATAACCAGGAGCCAACTATTAACTCTAAGGAAATTTAACGTACATTATACAATAATATGACGAATGAAGAATTATTTTTCAAAAATTGGATCCTTAAGTAGAAAAGAATAATTGTACAGCATCTCCAAACTGCCTTATAATTTAGAAATGGCTATTTAACCCTCCATCTACTTTTGAGAGAGGTATTCATTTATCAGATCAGAGGTGACAAACTCAAGGCCCGCGGGACGGATCTGCCCTGCGGGGTGCTTAGATTTGGCCCACAGGGCCACCCTGGAAACAGTGAAGGACCAGCCCACTGTGCCTCTGCCAGTGAAAATGGAGCTCAGGAAGGCCGCGTGCAGCCCACCTGTGCTCTATTTTTGGCTATGACAGCCTCTTGCAACCCTCTGCCAATGAAAACAGGTCACGGAGGCCACATGTGCCTTCCCCGGGCTCTGTTTTTGCTGCAGAAAGCTGTCATGGCCAAAAATGGAACCTGGGCCGGCTACGCACGGCCTCTGCAGGGTCCGTTTTTGCTTGCAGGATGCCGTCACAGCCAAAAATGAAGCCCAGGCTGGCCACATGCCGCCCCCCGGCTCCATTTTTGTTGGCAGAGGTTTGTAGGAGGCCATCGTGGCCAAAAAAGGAGCCTCAACGAGTGACCATGAGCTGGCCACGCCCACCCCCCAGTCACCCAAGGTCAAACATAGCCCTGATGCAGCCCTTAATGAAATCAAGTTTGATATGCCTGTATCAGATCTTCAGCTGCATCCAACATTGCTCCAGGACCACTAACAAATAGTTGACCCACTGTGATCGGTCTGTGGTTTATAAAAGTCTGCTCTGCTCAGTTTATTTGATCATGGCTATAAATTCAGAAAAACTGTTAGTAATGATCGGTCTACCTCCTCCTATTTTTGATGATATTAGCTCCTTATGACAGAGACAACCTGTAAGGCAGTAGAAGATCACCCTTTGCTTTTATCGAAGTTCAAGTGTGATTGTTCATGTACTCAACCATGCTATCACACTCTTGGCATGGACAATAGGTCAATCTTGTGGTTAATCCTTGGATTACATGAAGAAGCTTGACTAAAAACAAGATACCCATTCCAGTTCTCTCCGAATGCATAGCATCTATGCAACTTTGTGGGTGATTTTCAAGCAAAGAAATTCTCTTGCCCGACAAAAATCACACAAAACTTTTTACCTTGACAGCTGTATACAGAAACATTGACAACTTCTCTTCCAGGGTATAGAAGTCTTTTGAAATAGATTAGCTTGCCTTTGCAACTAATGATCTCAAGATGTTCCTGAGGGAGGAATTTAGTTAGAAGGGACATTCTACAAATATTGGGACCTTAACCCTAAACCCTTCATTTCTCAGTGGTCCCCTGTGGGTTCGAAATACTTTCAATTTAGTGTAACAAAAAAGAAGTCATGTTTTGAATCTGCTATGCCTCATCACAGTCACTACTTGTGACATTGGGACCATTATACGCTTGATTTGCTGTGGTACGAGTATATGGCATATAATAAGAGGAAGAAATCAATATTAAACAAGCACAATAGACCAAAATCTTGTGCTGCATAGTAAATTCCACATAATTTTTCATGAACCATATGCACAAGGTAATAAGATAGGAAGAAAGGCATCACAATGGCCACACCTCTGGAATTGCAGGGCCTGCATTTCCTCTATAACCTTGGCAACTTTAAGATTGATGGACTTCAGCTTCCAAAATCCTCCACCCATGGCTGGCTGCGGAATTCTGGGAGTTGAAATCCACAGGTCATACCCCTGCTCTATAAGGAATTGTGCCTTCAAGCAAATGTTAGGGATAATAAAAAGATTGCCTGCCCAAATCCTCTTGAATGCTAAAGCTATGATGAATTGCATAAGATTTTCAGTTGCATATGAGTGTCAAGTTTACATACTGATATATAAGGGAAAGCTCTGTTTCTTCCATTTATCCCAGTATGGAAATTCCTTTAAAGTATACATATTATACAGGCCTTTTTCTTCTCAACTCAAATCGTATTTAATTCTTTTTATTTTAAATACTAGAATACTGCCATTCAATACCAATTTTTCCAGATCATCAAGAAAAAAAATTAGAAATGACACTGAACCAGTTTTATTGCTAGATTAGTACTGATAGAAGAGAATATTTGTAGCTCAGAATTAAACTGGGGTCCTTGGTGTTCTCTGAGCTTGGTGGTTTTCTTGCAAGATATTTCATGGCCAAATTAGATTACATCACTATGGCTGCCATGTTGCTTCCTGCAGATTTAAATTCATCTGAAGGTTATGAGAAGACTGTGCTACAGATGTCTTAGTCACTGTAGAGATGCCTCAGGATTTTGCCAGTTTTCAGTTCTTACTGGTAAAAAAATAAAGCCAAGGCCATGCAAACTTTCTCTTGGCCCTTCATTAAATTCCTGTGGGTGGTTTCCTGCTGGTAGAGAAAGAGATCAGGAAACCGATATTTAAAGCATCAAGATAAGAATCAGCATTGTTTCCCTTTTTAGTTAATGATAGAAAATAAACAGAGATTCATGATAAACAGTAGGGGAACTGAGTTTGTGTCCTGCAGTTAAAGTTGCTCCACTTAGCTACTGGGTCACTTAGACAGAAAGCTCCGACTCAGAATTATTCTGCTGTACCATCTAGATTTACCCAGCACATTGATCCACTAACCAGGAATTCACATTTTAGCTTAATGTGCTGTACAGTACAACTCCAGCCCATGTGATTAGTTCATAGTTCGGGGGATTGTGTGAAGCCAGGAAACTGGATTAATTGGCCTTAAGTGGTAGGAATGCAAATTCTGATGAATGTGAAGAAATTGTTCCCCATGATAAAAACCTCTTCAAAATTGGGACGGTTTATCTGATGATGAATTAGGCTCCCTTTTATGATACACATAAAGTAGAGGGGGTGGGGCTTTGGTTGCATTGTTGGGGTTGCATCTCAACTTTGTTAAAACAACCCACCTCCCACAGAGATCCCTCGACCTGGCACAGACCTACTTAATGCCTATGTGTTCCATTCTTCCCTACTCAACCAATCCCCTCCCACTCCCAAAATAATAATAATAATAATAACAACAACAACAACAACAACAATTTTTATTGCTTTATCAGGAGATGCCAGAGTCGAAGAAAAAGAACTGGGGAAAAAAATCACCAAATATCACGACCTGGCCATCGAAACTACATGGTTATGGATGAAACATGTAACAGTGATGTCCATTGTCACCAGAGCACTTGGTACCATGTCCAAGAATTTTATAAAATAGATCAAGAAATTGCAGCTTCCTGCAATAACATCAGCGTAACTGCAAAAAGCTGTGCTACTCGGAACATTGTACATTCTTAAGAAGGTACTTGGTTGATACCTGGGACGCTGGCAGCAACCTGTATCACCCATTAGCCCCAGTCGATGGTATTTGTGATGCATTTTTGACTGAGTTTCATGTTTAATGAATAAAGTATATGATAATACTACTACTACTACTACTACTACTACTACTACTACTAATAATAATAATAATAATAATAATAGAAAATAGAAGCATTTGGAAGTTGGATAGTTACTGATAAAACACCAAGATTGTATTTCACACCAAATTCCCACCCATTGTATATTCAATTCTGGCTTTGCTTGAAACGCTGAGCATAACTATATCAGTTGAGTTGGTGCCACATGCAGAGCTATGAAGGAGTCAAGCACAATTTATCTTCATGAAAACCCAGCTCCTGAGGTCTGTCCTTGACCCAGTCTATTGACGAAGGCAGGACAGTTGCACAGGAAAAACTTTTTGAAAAGCATATATGCCGGCCTAGCCTAAATGGTTTTTAACTGGGATTTTAAATTTTATGGATTTGGGGTTTTAAATTGGGTAGCCAATTATTTAATTTTTTTAATTATCTTAACTTTTGTATTTGTATGTTTTTTAATTTTGGCTGTTCACCGCCCTGAGTCCCTTCTGGGAGAAGGGCGGTATACAAATTAAATTAATAAAAATAAATAAATAAATATCTTGCAGAGTGTTGCTTTGCAAAATTTATACATTTTTCCACCGTCATCGTTCAAAATTGCCCTTCTTAGGTTAGAATAGCCTTCACAAATTCATTTAAGGCCCCAAAACAATGGTCAAGTGTGCACACATTTCTTTTGTATCTCTTTAGCCACTGAATAATTCCTCTTTAGAAATCATCAATGAATCTCTGCTTAAACATGGAAAATTTCAATCACAGAGGGAAGATTTACAGAAATCTGAGGGCAAAGGAGGACAGCATTGCTTATGGAACTCAAGTGGCCTTGGAGAGACAGGAGCGGCTGTCTTGTCCAGTAAGCGAAGAGGAACTTCTAAAAGGCTTTTCTAAAATGTTTGGGTTCTGTCCTGCAGCTCAAATTGAATCTTTGGGCAGAGAATTTATGTTTACTTAACACAGACAACAAGGCACTGATTCAGTCACTCCCTACCAGCCCAAATTGTTTAAGGACCTTTTTTTCAAGTGAACAAGGAACCAAAAGATGACCTAGCTGCCTTCTTCACCTTGCTCAGGGAAAGGATCAACCTAATACATTTGTTTGAGGCTTTATCAAGGAAAGAATAATCTCTTTCTTCTTTCAGTGAATGAATGCGATTGAAGTACAAATTATGACAGATAGCCCTTGACTTGTGTCCATAATTCAGCCCACAATTTCAGTCATAAATTGTGGTGGTTGTAAAGCGGATCATCGTGTGATCGTGACCGATTTTACAACCTTTCTTGTGGTTGTTGTTAAGCAAATAGCATGGTCATTAAGTGAATGGTTATTGTTTGTTATTGGTTCCTCCTCCCTCCTCCCGAAACCAAAAATGTTGGAAATTGCAGTCCCATGACCACAGAATGCTGCAAACTACACTAAATGCAGGCGAGTTGTTGAGTGTCCAAAATTTGATCATGTGACCAAGTGGTGTGTGTGCAGAAGAGGCGGATATTGGAATCCAGATATTGAATCCAGGTCTTAAGTCCCTTTCTGGGGGGTCCATCGTAATTTCAAACAGTCACTAAATGACTATTCCTAAGTCAAGGACGAACTGTAATAAATAAATAACTGTATTAATGACTTTTATATGTTTCTATCAGAATGAGGTAATATGAAGGAAATTTGGTGGGGGGACACTCTGTGCTTCCTTTACAAGAGGAGGTATTTTTCTATGGAGAACTAACTGCCAGGATGACAGTCAGTTGCAGACCTTCCGGAAAAATGAGCTTTCAACAAAGCAGAGCACCAACTTCAAGTGTTCCTTGTCCTTTCAATAAATCCCCTTCGCTCCACTCAGGCCCCAGTGGCATTCTTACAAAAGAAAATGGTGGCTTAGTGCAGCAAGGGGATTGTTTTGTTTCTGACATCCAGGTATTTTAAAATTGGCTACATCTGTTAATATTCCAGGTGGGGACATCAGTTTGTGAAAATTTGAGGCCTCTATTTGAGGTCATCATCCCAATTGTGTACATTATTAACCAAATATCTAGCTGGAGATGTGAGATGGAGCAGAAGATAGATAATATAGCCTTGCATTCACCAGCCTTAATCATTGTTGGACTATCTGAGGCAAAGACAATTGTTAAACAAGCACTTAGGAGGCATCGCTATCTGGATTGATAAAGGATTTATAAAGGAATCTTTAAATATTGGTATGAGTGGTCCTTGACTTACAGGTCTAGTGATTGTGGCAGCAGGCTAGAAAGCGGGAGACCATGAGTTCCAATCCTGCCTCAGCCATAAAAGTCAGTTGGGTGACTTTGGGCCAGTTACTGTCTGTCAGTCCAACCCACTTCACAGGGTTGTTATAAGGAAAATAAGAGGAGGAAGGTGTGTCGGATATGTTTGCCACCTTGAGTTATTTGTAAAAATAATCAGTCAGGATACAACAAAACAAATAAATAAATAACCACTATTGGGACCAGAATCTCCAATGGATAATTGGGACCCCATGAGAGAGGCTCTTTAGAGAAAAAAACCCAAATATATGGAGTTGATTTATCAGATTCTGAAGGGGGACTGGTGATTCCACACCTAATGAAAGTGACAGCATGACAACTGGGAATAAGCCAGAGTTGGGTTTCAGCAGGTTCTGACCAGTTCTGGAGAACTAGTAGCAAAAATTTTGAGTAGTTCTGAGAACCGGTAGTAAAAATTCTGAATGGCCCCACCCAGGGGTGGGTTCTACTTACCTTAACGGGGCCACATGCACACGCTCTTCTTTGCAGAAGTGTCAGGGTTGGTGGGCGGAGCCTCCCGCCGGTTTTACTACCAGTTCTACAGAACCGGTGTGAACCGGGGGCAACCCACCACTGGCCCCACCTGTATGTATTCTCTGCCTCCTAAGTCCCAGCTGATAGGGAGGAAATGGGGATTTTGCAGTAACCTTCCCCCGGATTGGGGTGGGAATGGAGATTTTACAGTATCCTTCCCCTGCCACACCCACTAAGCCACGCCCACCAAACCATGCCATGCCATGCCACGCCTACAGAAGTAGTAGTAAAAAATTTTGAAACCCACCACTGGTAACCTTCCCCTATATTGGGGAGGGAATGGCAATTTTACAGTATCCTTCCCCTGCCACGCCCTATCAATTCAGTGGGATGGCATTTTTTGGTAAAGAGGGATTAAAAAAACATGGGAAATTTCAAAAGAAAAACAAAGTGGCCACAATGGCTTCCTCAGATGCCAAACATGCCCACTGATGCCAAAAGTTGAGAAATCCCACCTTCCATCCATGTTCTGCAACCAGAGGTTAGCTAAGGATAATAAACATGTCTGAAAGAGACCATGCTGCCCATATTTTAATATTTTACCAATAAGCTCCTTCTGAATCCATGGAAATGTACCTTTGGGAACACATCCTAGCTGATGTGAGTTCTCATTCTGTACAGGTATATTTTTAAACTCCTGTATGGACAACGCTGCACCACAGACATGGACAGTGTTCCTTTATACACTTCAGTTACTGTCCCATCTAGTTGCTTTTGTTTTGGCTCAGAAGCTCTGTAGAAGGGAAACATTTAGCATTTTGCAGTTGACGTTGAAGAAAAGGCAACTGATCAATGCCTTTTTGCACAAATAAGACATAATTCAAAGCAAGAAGTCTTTTCCAATCTGCTTCCATCCAGGTGTATACAATTACTGTCCATATCACTCTTTTAACTGCTGACTTGGGGTGGGTGGGGTTGAGCTGTGTGATTTGACGTTTGGCATGATGGGGTGCCAAGGAAGACAGGGTTCATCAGGACAATGTATCATATTGAGTGCATAGTGGCATTACAGGATTGACTACCATCAAGTGTAATGATAGCTACCAATTTAAATTAGGGGTGTCAAACTCGATTTCATTGAGGGCAGCATCAGGGTTCTGTTTGACCTCAAGGGGCCAGGGTGTGTGTGGCCAGGGGGGAATGGTCAGGGTGGGCATGGCCAGGGAATGTGGCCAGCTCAATATCACTCAGCCTGCCCAGGCTCCGTTTTCAGCCATGACGGCCTCCTGCAGCCTTCTGCCAGCGAAAACGGAGCTTTGGGAGACAGCACACGGCCCGCCTGGACTCCATTTTTGGCCACAATAGCCTCCTGCAGCCCTCTGCCAGCAAAAATGGCACCTGGATGGGCTGTGTGCAGCCCCCCCCCCTCAAGCTCCGTTTTCACTGGCAGAGAGCTGCAGGAAGCAATCACGACTGAAAACGGACTCCGTTTTCACTGGCAGAGATAGCGCAGGTTGGTTCTTCACTGTTTGCAGGGCAGCCCTGCGGGTCAGATCCAAGCCCCCTGTGGGCCACATCTGGCCCGCGGGCCTTGAGTTTGACACCCCTGATTTAAATGATCACGACAATGTACAGTAAGCCATCGGTAAAACTACCAACAGAACCTTTCCAGCTTTGCACACAGATCCTAAGCTATTTAGAACTTTATAGATTTACATTAATACCTGGAAATCTGGAATTGTATGTTTTGGGGTATCTTTAGAAAGCTCTGGGTAAAACCCTGTAGGAAGTTAGCACCCACCCCTTTTCTAGAGGAATGAAATATTTTAAGGAAATATTAAAAAAGGCAGAATATTATGTTTTCCGGTATGAAAAATGGAGAAGCATGTTTTACAGACACAGCAGCTCCCACCTTCCTGCCCCACACCCTTTGTTAATGGGACAGAGACAGAAAACCCAATCCTTTGTCAAAGGACATTTGCAACACAATAGCAACAGAAACTAACACAATGGGCCCCATCTAGCAACCAAAACTCACCACATGTGACCTGAGAAGCACATGTGACCATCAGCCAGCAAGGCTAGCTAAGACCCCCACCCCCTGGGAGTCTGACAACCAATCAGGATACTCTTTCGGGGCCCCAAGAAATGCAAAGCCAGAAAGAGCATAAAAACCCGTGGACTCGCTGTATTCCGCCCCTTTTCTGTACAGGAACTCAAGCCATGTGATCCTGCCCACCATTAAACCATCTTTCCAAGCAGTCTCCATGTCTCCAGTGTCTTTTTCCCCACTTGGAGCAGAACCTAGAAGGATATTTCTTCCAACAACCCCCTACATTTGCAACCTGATATATTAATATATAAAAAACATGGACCAGGCAGAGATAACCTTACTTAGATAGAAGAAGAAAAAATCCAGAAGGTTCCCTCTCTCCTTTTCTTAGCTAGGCCATGTCAGCAGATTGGTGGCTGTTCAACGGGAAAATAGTTATCACCAATTAATGTAATGAATGACCATTGTGGGACATTTATGCCTCGGAATTTTGCAATGTCACCAACTGTGCCTCCTGCATTCCATGATCATTTGCCCTTACTGTTTACAAGGGAGCATTGTTTTTCTGTATCCAGGTATGTATTAATGTCTCCCAAAGGACAGACAGTTGAGCGGTTCAGGCAAACATTCTCACTCAAGAATGCATATGCCAAAAAATATGTTAGTATTTAAAGGGATTAAAGGGAGAGAGAGAGAGAAGGAAAAAAAGGAAAAGAGAGAGAGAGAGAGAGAGAGAGAGAGAGAGAGAGAGAGAGAGAGAGAGAGAGAGTCAGTCAGTCAGTCAGTCAAAGTTAGGCAGCCAGGTAGGCAAGTCAGTCAGTCAGCAAGATGCCACAAGTCCGTGCTTACCAAATGTGAGAAAAGGTGTTTGGATGGGGATGCCAGCAGTGGTGAAGGATTTGGGAGAAGGGAAGAGAGTGATAACATTCAATTTAGTCCAATATTCAGTGAAAAATTAAATTCAAAAATTCAAACTGCAGCAGAAATATAGGAGATAGGAACAAGTCACAACTCAAAACAGGTGTGGGCCTGCAGTGATATTGAATATTTGCTTAATGCCCGATGGAATGCTGAACGGGAGCCAGGAATGAAATATATTTGTTACAGTTTCCACCTTTCACGTTTACAATAAAACCGTTCAAGATATGATCAGACAGTTAAGCATTATAACATTTCTGCTTAGAGAATATGGAAAATTAGTACATGTAGCAATGTTCATTTATATATCCAGATAATGTTGTTATAAGCAGAAGGGCTTTGTCTTGCTGGTTGGAAAAGGGTAATTTTGCAACTAACTTTGCAGATTTTTTTTTCTAGCTTTATTTTTTTTTATTTTCCACTTTGATTGTATTATTGTGGTTTTGGCTTAATACTGTTTATTGTTATTTTTCTTACTTTGCTTTGAATGTTTTAACTGTATTATATATTTTACATAAGCGGCTGAGAATCTCCTTTGGATTGTGGTGGGATAAAAATACACTGAATAAAAAAGTAAGCAAATTACACTGCAGGCTACTTCTGCTGGCTGCCGGCTGCCGGCTGCCTGCACTTTGGCAGTTTGAGTCTCACCGGTCAAGGTTGACTCAGCCTTCCATCCTTCTGAAGTTGATAAAATGAGGACCCAGATTGTTGGCAGCAATATCTCTAAACCACTTAGAGAGGATGGTTTTAACTAGAGGTGGGTCTCAGCAGGTTCTGACCAGTTCTGGAGAACCGGTAGCGGAAATTTTGAGTAGTTCGGAGAACCAGTAGTAAAAATTCTGAGTGGCCCCGCCCCTCCGCCTCCCAAGTCCTAGCTGATCAGGAGGAAATGGGGATTTTGCAGTATCCTTTCCCTGCCACGCCCACCAAGCCACGCCCACCATGCCATGTCATGCCATGCCCACCAAGCCACACCCACAGAACCGGTAGTAAAAAATGTTGAAACCCACCACTGGTTTTAACTTAGAGAGGGCGGTAAAGCACTTTGAAGCGGTATATAAGTCTAAGTGCTATTGCTATTTACAGGTTTATTCTACTTCTGGTCTTTTTCGCATATGTTCATGTGCACACACACACACACACACACACACACACACATATACACGTTTGCACCTAGCAGCCTGTCAAATAAATTTCTATGTCCAGATTAGTGCAAACACACAGACCATTCAATTTAACATACAAAAATATAATGTGTACGTATTTATTAAATATTATCAGACATTAAAAGCAATTTGACAAAATAATCAGTCCGGGCAGGTAAAAGCAGGGAGATAGTAGGATTACCAGCCATTTAGGTGAAGGGAGGACATGTGCTTTTTATCCTCCTGTTCTCTGTCCAGTAGCCTTAAAATCAAGTACTGTCTTGGTTTTTTTGAGTATCCTTTTTGGGAGGGAAGGGACTACAATTAGTCCTCGACTTACAAAAGTTCATTTAAATGACCATTCCGTTACAAAGGCACTGAAAAAAAATGACTTATGAGCAATTTTTCACACTTACAACCATTGCGGCATCCACATGAGGCCACCTAGAATAATATATAATATATATAATTAATATAGCTAGGTGGACATGACCTTGTAGACTACCCTCACTCTGTCAAGGACCTTGGAATACTCATCTGTAATGATTTAAGTGCCAGAGCCCACTGTAACAACATTGCCAAAAAGGCATTAAGAGTTGTTAACCTAATCTTGCGTAGCTTCTTCTTTGGTAATATTGTACTGCTAACTAGAGCATACAAAACCTTTGCTAGACCAATTCTCGAATACAGCTCATCTGTCTGGAACCCGCACTGTATATTGGACATTAGCACAATTGAGCGAGTCCAGAGATATTTCACGAGAAGAGTCCTCCACTCCTCTGCTCACAACAGAATACCTTATACCACCAGGCTTGAAATTTTGGGCTTAGACAACCTAGAACTACGCTGCCTTCGGTCTGACCTAAGCATAGTACACAAAATTATCTGCTACAGCATCCTACCTGTCAACGACTGCTTCCTTAATAATACACTCAATAATACAATAATACAATAATTCCGCAATAATACACACAATAATACATGAGCATACAATAGATACAAACTTAAGGTAAACCGCTCCAAACTCGATTGCAGAAAATATGACTTCAGCAACAGAGTGGTCAATGCCTGGAACGCACTACCTGACTCTGTGGTTCCTTCCCCAAACCCCCAAAACTTCAACCTTAGACTGTCTACTGTTGACCTCACCCCATTCCTAAGAGGTCTGTAAGGGGTGTGCATAAGAGCACCAGCATGCCTACCGTCCCTCTCCTACTGTCCCCATTTCTTGTATTCATAATCATGTTTATACTGGTTTATGTATATATCTGTTATCTTGTACATGCTTGACAAAAATAAAAATAGAATAGAATAGAATATCAAAACAGGAAAAGGAATATGTGTACAATTCAGCTCTGTCACATTGTAGGCAGACTCAAAGCCATTCCTGCTCCTTACTTTTTCTGTGCTTTAATGTCCCTGGAAGTTCAATCAGGTTCTTCTAATATTCCTTTACTCCTTCTCCATGTTACTCCTGTGGTCTGGCCACATGATCTTCTCAGATGTCCTCCTCAATTTTCATAAGAGTTTGACACCACTCTTTAATTCTGCCATGACTTCTTCTTTGGTGTAATAGGTTTTTTTCCCAATCTAAGTCTCTCCCTTGACATGTGATTATTGGTTTGATGGCTTTTTATAATTAGTTCAGTTATCATTTTTGTGAGGCTGTACTTCAGCAGATTCGTTTGATCAGTTTTGCCCTAATTGATTGGTCAAGCATATTAGAGCCAAACTTTTATTTATCTATTTCAAAAGTTGCAGGGTTTTTTTTTGCATGTCTTTCATTCATTCCAAAACATTTTATCTTAAGTGGTTGTTTATACCCGAGAATTGTGGTTCAGTTTCCTTATATTGAATTGCCTGTTCAAAATTTTCCTCGGCTGCAACCAGTGAATGTTTATGTTGGCCCATCTTTTCACTTTTTGTTTCAAGCCTTGTTTTCAGTGTTTTCTAATTGGTTGTTCTAATTCATTAAGTTTGGTATCTATAAAAAACTTTTTTAAGAGTATGAAAAATCTGACCCCGTGAGTCATTATTCTGTGAAATCTGATTCCATAAATTTTCCCAATTTCATGCATTTACTTTTAGGAGCCAAGGAGTCTCAGTGGGCATATCAACCTCAGTGGGCCTCATAGGCGGGCTGTGTGGCCATGTCCATCATGGGAGCGGATGTGGTTGGAAGAGTAGGAAAAGAGTCTTCTCAGCCATTGCCCCTACCCTATGGAATATCTTGCCCCCAGAAATGAGGTTGGCCTCTACTCTTTAGGCCTTTTGATATAGTATGAAGACCTGGCTCCGCTAATGTCATGGCATCAAAAAAATGGCACCCAATCCAGGAGTTGGCTGGTGGCTTGAGGTCACGCTGTCAGGATTTCAAGTAACTTACCCATAGCCACCAAAATGGCTGAGGCCATTTTGAGTTTTCAATGCTGACACACGCCCCCTGCCTTTTTAACTTGTCTTTTAACCTTGTCCTTATTTTATTTTTTTTATTTTGTTTTTAACTGTATGTCTTTCATATGGTTTATTTGTACCTGTAAATTGCCCAGAGATACTTGGATAGTAACAGGCAGTCTCTAAATTAAAAAACAAAAACAAGGCAGAAGTTGATGGACTTGATATATAATAGTATTTTATAATTTCAAGCGGCTTTGCAGTTCCTTATCCTGGTTGCCTAACAAATGGAACTGAGTATTGTTATTTCCTTGTCACACGGTGTCCAGGAACTCTACCATTAAATGCAATGTTGACCCGAATGTTGACTGACCCAGTAATAGAGATTTGTTTCATAGTTTTCTTGGATATGGCCTGCCTGGCTTGGGAGACCCTGCCTATAAAGTAAAGGGACTCTAGAAAGAGTGCAGAGAACAACAGAGAAGTTGCTGTTCTTTGCACTCTTTCCAGAGTCAAATTGCACATTTAATTTTGAGAAAAGGGGAAGGTACAATGATTCTTCAGATACCTGATAGGATGTCACGTAGAAAGTTGAAACATTTTCTCTTACTCCATAGAGTGACTTGCAGGATGTAAGGTACATTGTTAGAAAAAACTTTGCACTAATGAAAAGTAGTGACTGTTGAACCAAGTATTCAGTCAGGTAGTGGTGAGGTGCTCTTTATCAGAGAGAGGTATACCAGCAAAGATTAACTAGCCATCCATTTGGGATGTTTTAAGTTGGACTCCTGCATTGAGCAAGAGGTTAGAATGAATGACCCTTCCTCTATTCTGCTCCTTGCAATGTCTCTTAAGGTCCAAATAGGATTCCTTCCTTGACTAGAGTTGTGTGTCTTCCCAAAAAGCAACTGGAATATCGAGACTCACAGTGATTCCAACACAAAACCTATCTCTGAAGGCCTGCCAACCTTTTATCCATATAGCGTGCTGCTGATCTAAGTCTTCATCCCTTTGGGGGTGAGGTATATTGGTAACCATTCTGACCTGGAAACCATAAGGTATTTCCTTTGAATATTATAGCAATAACAGTAGCACTTAAAATTTATATACCACTCCATATTGCTTTTATAGCACTCTCTGAGAGGTTTACAATATTGCCCCAACAATCTGGATCCTCACTGAATCAATGCAAAATGTTTTACAGATGGCACATGCCACCTGAAAAATTGGCAAAAATGTTTAAAGATAAATCAGCTAAATGTTGGAAATGCCATCAGACACCAGAATCCTATTATCATATGTGGTGGACATGTCCAGAAGCAAGAAATTATTGGATTAAAATTAAAACATGGTTAGAAGAAATGATACAACAACATATGTTGTTTAAGACTTTTTTATTTCATCAAGCTGGCCTGGCCTAAATCTTCTCCCCTTTTTAAATGTAAATTTTAATTTGTTTTTAAATTATGGGGTATATTAAATTCAGCCAAATTATTTAATTTGTTTTTAATTTATTTTAAAATTTTGTATTTATGTGTTTTATCTTGTGGCTGTTCACCGCCCTGAGTCCTTCGGGAGAAGGGCGGTATAGAAATTTAATAAAATAAAATAAATTAATTAAATAAATAAAACCTGAACGGTTCCTATTGGGTATCTTACCAGAGAAATTTAGTAAAGAAAATACATATTTGATTATACATGTTATAACTGCAGCGAGGATAGTATTTGCACAAAGATGGAAAGCAGAGAAAATCCCTACAGAGGGAGAAGTAAGTAAGAAAATATTGAATTGTGCAGAAATGAATAGATTGACTTTGACAATTAAAGAAAGAGAGGAATCGGAATATTTTAAGGTATGGGGACAATTTTATCATTGGTTAGAGAAGAAATATATATAGGGTAATGTAATGAAATGAGTGAAGAAGAAAGAAGAGAAAGAAGATAGATAAATGTATTAATAGAAAAGCAAGAAATGTGGGAGAAATGTTATAATAAGTGAAATGATAATATTAAGATATGATAAATAGTGGAGGAGTAGGAAGAAGACACAAAATAGATGTACTTAGATAATACACTGAATGATTATGTATTGTATGTTTGTTTGTCTATAAAATAAAGAACTTTTATAAAAAAATAAATCTGGATCCTCATTTTTACCAACCTTGGAAAGATGGAAGGCTGAGTCAACCTTGAGTTTTCAGGATCAAACTCCAGACTGTGGGCAGAGTTAGCCTGCAATACTGCATTCTAACCACTGTGCTACCAGGGCTCCTATTATAGGCTTTTAATATATCTGTTTTAAACATGTGGCTTTTGAAATTATTCATGGCTAATACGATTTCTATCATCAGGAAACAGAAGAGCTACTAGAGCTACTAGAATAACCAAACAGTTTTATTAAACGTAACACTCTTAGAAGAATACACTCCAAATTTTTGAATGAGAATTCCACAGAGTTAACAACAAAAACATACAACTCCACCAAAGGTTTAATGCATCAAGTCTGGAGCCAGAAAAAAAGTTAAGTGCGATACAAGCATACACACAAATAATTAAACTTCCCCACCCCACCCCAAATATTAAAAAGATGTTCTGCTTTTTCAAACAGGAGACATTAATTTGAAATGGTTTCAGAAGAAATATAAGACAAATTAAATTACGGCTCATTTTTCTAAAGCTCCAGCCACTTATGATCTCGCCAGAGAAATATATGCTTATAAAAATAATCACATTATATCCAATTTAGGCAGAAAAAAGTTTATAAAGATTGCATGGAGAGGCTGATCCCAAAAGAAATGCCAACAAAATCAACACCAACAATCCACTGGGTACTCCTTTCTTTTTCAGGACTGTTAGTATTCAATGCTGAAAGGATATTCCTTGTGATTGATACACCTGAAGAGAGAAAGAATCAGACAAAAGAATTAAATGGTACTTAAGTCTGTCGTGGGAGGGCAAGCCAAAGCAAGAATTGTATGCTAATGCCCTAAACTTGCTGTTTTGAAAGTCTTTGATATCATCTAGCACGAGTTTGCACAAACTGTGATAATCAAACAAATGTAGCCTCATCGAACATCCATCCCGCAGGGTGCTTAGATCTGGCCCGCGGGGCTGCCCTGGAAACAGCGAAGGACCGGCCCACAGTGCCTCTGCCAGTGAAAACGGAGCTGGGGAGGGCTGCATGCGGCCTTCCTGAGCTCTGTTTCCACTGGCAGAGGGTTGCAGGAGGCTGTTACAGCCAAAAATGGATCCCGGGAGCCTGTTTTCACTGGCAGAGCACTCAGGCCACCACAGGCGCCCCCAGGAATGACGTCAAGCTGGCCATGCCCCCCCCCAAGGTCAAACACAACCCTGATGTAGCCCTCAATGAAATCGAGTTTGACAGCCCTGCGTCTGCTGATTTGTTAAATAAATAAGAAATCAGTTGGTTTGCGCAACTTACTGATTGAAAAACAGCAGTTTATAGATCGTAAGAGCTAGCTTTGTTTGGATTTGTTAAATCAAAGAAATGACATGGTGGCTTGGTGTAACATGGGAATCCAACTAGGAAGCCTTGTTTCTAGTAAAATGGATTAGGTTGAACATATTGTTTATATTGAGAAAACTTTTTACTTAGTATAACTAATCATTTACCACTCATACCATGTTATGGTTTGATCCATGGTTAACCGGGAATTCCCCCTCAATTCAAAAATCATGTTGTGCAACTATATTAATTTAGATCAATTCTAATTTCAAAAATGGTCATAAAAATGACAGTAAAACTAATTCCAAAAAGAGTAGTCTTTTATTTTGTTTCAAGATAATCTAAATATCCAAAGCATGTATAATTTTACAGAAAAAAAAAATCATACAAAACCCAAATTCTAGTTGTGTTAAAAAAATTGCACAAAAGAAATCTCTGTTGTTCAGCTGCCCATAAAATCATACAAGGGCTTTTTAGAAGCTGTTGCCCAAGAAAGCATCATAGCTCTAGTTAGTACTGAATTGGACAATACTCCCAACATTTTTTCCAAATCATACTTACGAGGTCATTGCACATGCCCTCCAATTCCTGTTGAAACTGAGGATGGTTTCCATGTCCTGCTTAGACAACTCAAAGTCAAATACCTAGCAGGCAGGGGAAAAAATAACAATAGGAAATTCTAAGAACTCCCAAAACCATAATTCTCAGCACTTGAAAGTTTATAGTTGGCTTGGGCAACTATTTGGCAACTCTGTTGAAAATTCATAGTAGATTCCATGGATATTATTTGACCTGAGCAATAAGAATATATTCACTTTTTTAATAATGATCTCAAAGCCACAGCATAATTAGAGTAATTATAGAGTTGCAGGTTACTGTTCATGTTCCTTCTTCCCCAAAGACTGTAATTTTGGAACGAATGACACACGGAAATCATCATTTTATACAATATAGCCCTACTCTTAGCCAATCTTCTTTCCATCTCTGTGTTCATGTATAACTGTTATCAGTCAGAATAAACATTTCACAAAAAAGATCCTTTTTAGTGGGAATTGAGGTGCCAAAATTGATGATATCCTGAGGATTACAAAAATGTAGCAGGATGGCCCTAAGTAATCCATTAGATGGCATAGATCAGTGTTTCTCAACCTTGGTGACTTTAAAATCTGTGGAATTTAACTCCTAGAATTCTGGGAGTTGAAGTCCACAGATCTTAAAGTCGCCACGGTTGCGAAACACTGGCATAGGCAAGTGATGGGTGAGCCAACCAGACCAGAAGAAAGGTAACAAAGAAAAGGAATGCAATTAATCTCTAAATTAGCCAGTTCCCATCAAGTCCTACAATGCCAATAGTTGAGTGCACATGTAATAATCGTATTCTTTTTTGCTGATCACTACAAACCTCCATGCAGGTAACTCTTTGCCTATCAGCGTAGCTCATCTTTAATGATGATAGCTGCCACATACACAAAGAGGCCCAAAGCAATTATAAGAAGCTACGGCTGGGTTGGGAAACATTTGCCTGTTCAGACATGTCTTCTGTTAACTCCAATCTGCTCCACCCGACGATCAAGAAAAATAGGAACTGAATCAAACAATGCCAGCAGGGCTCAAGAGTCTTATAATTCATTCAAAGCCACCTTTCAGTAATATCTGTCATTTCACAATTGGGGTGAGCCGTTTTGTTCTTGGGAGTGAAAGGAGAGTCTTCAAGCCGAATCTTATTTATATTTTCTCACTCTTAGTCAACTCATGAGCAACAAAGATGATTAGGGAACTGAATGCTAAAACATATAAAGAACAGTTGCTGGAACTGGGTCTGTCTAGTTTAATGAAAAGAAGGACTAGGGGAGACAAGATAGCAGCGTTCCAGTATCTCAGGGGCTGCCACAAAGAAGAGGGAGTCAAGCTATTCTCCACAGCACCTGAGGGTAGAACAAGAAGCAACAGATGGAAACTAATCAAGAAGAGAAGCAACCTAGAGCTAAGCAGACATTTCCTGACAGTTAGAACAATTAATCAGTGGAACAACTTGCCTGCAGAAGTTGTGAATGCTCCAACACTGGACGTTTTTAAGAAGAGATTGGATAACCATTTGTCTGAAATGGTATAGATTTCTTGCCTGAACAGGGGTTGGACTAGAAGACCTCCAAGGTCCCTTCCAACTCTGTTATTCTATTCTACTCTGTTCTGTTCTGTTGTTCTGTTCTATTTGACAAACTAAGTTCAGAAGAGGAAAGCCGAGAGTAATTGCACCCACGCATTCTAATACCTCATTTATTTTCACCCCCTAGTTTATTAAACAAGTCTCAATGATGATTCATCTGATGCACTAAATCACTAATCCAATAAAACACATGATGGCTCAGTGTAAAACCCAGCTAGGCTTTATGACATTGTCCATCTTTTTCTGAAGCATCTATTTGGATTAGAAGTTGTTTTTCTAAGTCTTGGGGTTTTTCCAACTTCTGCTATAAAATCCTATTACAGATAATAAGCCTCGGCTGATGACTAAAATTGAGTCCAAAATTTCTGTTGCCATGTGAGACAGTTGTTAAGTGAATTTTGCCCTATTTTATGACCTTTCTTGCTGCAGTTGTTAAGTGAATCACTGCAGTTATTAAATTAGTAACACGGCTATTAAGTAAATCTGGCTTCCCCATTGACTTTGCTTGTCAGGTCGTAAAAGGTGAGCACATGATCCCAGGACTCTGCAAAATGTCATAGATATGCCAAGTGTCTGAATTTTGATCACACGACCATGGGGATGCTGCAAGCGTTGTAAGTGTGAAAACTGGTCATCAGTCATTTCCCCCCCCCCAGTGTTGATCTAACTTTGAAGGGTCACTAAATGAATGGCTGTAAATCAAGGACATCCTGTAAATTGCAGGAGTTAGTAGAGAAAACATCACAAAATATATGCTCTTCCATCTGTTGGAAGAACCTAAAGCAGGGGTGTGAGATCACTATTAAAAAAGCAATATATTCGTGTCGCTCAGGTCAAATAATATCAATGGAATCTGCTATGAATTTTGCTATGAAACTCAAGGCCTGTGAGCTGGATCCGGCCCACAAGGTGCTTAGATCTGGCCTGCGGGCCCACCCTGGAAACAGTGAGGGACCGGCCCGTGGTGCCACTGCCAGAGAAAACGGGCTCCGTTTTCGCTGACAGAGGGTTGCAGGAGGCCACCGCAGCCGGAAACCGAGCTCGGGAGCCCGTTTTCTCTGGCAGAGCACATGGGCTGTCACAGGTGCCCCCGACCTGAGTGACATCGAGCAGGCCATGCCCACTCTGGCCACACCCACCCCAGCCCCCCTGAGGTCAAACACAACTCTGATGCGGCCCTCAATGAAATCGAGTTTGACACCCCTGATCTAAAGCATCAAATTTGGAATCTTTAATAAACAGAAAAATCTCCATTTAATGAATAACAAACATATCCCACATGAGAGCCATGATGATGTATTTATTTATTAAATTTATATGCCATCCATTTCACTGTCGAGTGACTCTGGGCAGTATAGAATAAAACAATTAGTATGTTAAGACAAGGAAGACCAAGTTTTAATAATCTCTTAGGCAGGGAAGCAAGTCAGGTGTTGGCTGCACTTTGCTTTAGTTAAACCACAAAAATGACTCACAACTATCCTTAGCAGGGAATATAATTGGAAATAACCATTTTTTTAGTGTTCAAAGCAGCATTATATTTATATCATACCACATCAGCATTGTGATTTGGAGTCAGTCACTGGGAAGTCAAAAAATATCCATCTACCAACCCAAACCACACTAATAGCACATATTAATCCATAATCTCCAATGAAGAACTCTGCATCCTATCTTGGATTGATCTGGGTTGCTGATAATAATAATAATGATGATGATAATAAGAATAATAAAATAATAATAGTAACATGTAATATGTTACATGTTACATAGTAAAATTTTACATGTTGCATAGTAAAATGAAACATGTAACAGTGATACCCATTGTCATCGGGGCTGTTGTGGCCCCGCCCTCTGAGCCTGTCCCATCGGAGGAAGAAAGCTCCGAGCATGAGGAAGAGGAGTCAGCCAGGCCTCCCTCTCCAGGCCCCTCCCCTCTGGCATTGTCTCAGGTGCCGGCCGAGGGAGAGGAGATTAGCAGGGAGACAGGTGGCTCGTCTCAGAGTGACGAAGAAACATCATTCCTGGACGCACGCCTCCGAAGGCGTGATAAACGATTGCAGCAGTTTAGGAGGCATGCTAGGGATTAGAACTGAGTCACTGGACCATACCCCAGAGACTATATAATAGAGGGTAGTGGTCAGGGATCCTTGTGACGAACAAAAGTAAACCTTGGATAGTCACTAAAGCCTCGTCCGGAACTGCTGGGAGGAATATTATTTCTGCTTGGACTTTTTGTACGCTAAGTACCTTATCTTTCTGTTTGTGAAAATAAAGGCATTTGGCAGACGGTGTGTCTATCGCTGCCAAGTGGGAGATAAGACCTGGGTGCGTTCCAAAGTGTTTCCTTAACCTTCAGCTGGCTGTGTTTGTGTGTGTGTGGGTACAGGGACAGATCAGGGGCACTTGGTACATATGTCCAAGAATTTTATAAGATACATAAACAAATTGAAGCTTCCTGCAATAACACCAGCAGAACTTCAAAAAACTGCGCTACTTGGAACATCGTACATCTTAAGGTGGTACTTGGTTGATACCTAGGACACTGGCAGCAACCCCTATCAACCATTAGCACCAGTCAGTGGTATTTGTGATGCATTTTTGAATGTTCAGTTGACTGAGTTTCATGTTTAATGAATAAAGTTTAATAATAATAATAATAATAATAATAATAATAATAATAATACATCTGCCTATCCCAAGTCCTTGGGAAGCACCCGATAGGTTGATAAAAATGCCAAATCCAATCTAAACATCTGGCTGACTGTATGACCAACCACAATATGCTATGTAGGAACCAACTAATCCAGAAGTGAGTATTATTTTTACCTTGAAGTTTTCTTCAATCCGCGATGGAGTGATGGATTTTGGAATCACAATTGTATTTCTCTGGATATGAAACCGGATCAGGACCTGAGAACCAAGACCAGGCCAAACCAAGTAAGGATTACTCATCGGAAAAATTGTATCCTACTCCCACTCAATTTATGCATGTATATTAACAGGCTGACATACAAACTCTTCCAAGAACTCATCGCCCCACACCCAGTGGTGAAATTCAAATTTTTTTACTACCAGTTCTATGGGCATGGTATGGCTTGGTGGGCATGGCAAGGGAAGGATACCACAAAATCTCCATTCCCACCCCACTCCTGGGGAAAGGATATTGTAAAATCTACATTCCCACCCCGCTCTGGGGCCAGCCAGAGGTGGCATTTGCCGGTTCTCCGAACTACTCAAAATTTCTGCTACCGGTACTCAGAATCTGCTGGATTTCACCCCTGCCCATGCCCCAGCAAAATGGACCATTCTTTTCTACACTATTTGGTATCTTGGTTAGTACAGTCTACTATGTTGCTTCTTAGAGCAGTGGCCCCTGACTTTTTAGGCAGCAAGGACTGGTTCCATGGAGAGAGGTTTTTCCACAGACTGGAGAGGACATAGTTTCGTATGCTGCCTGCATCCCATGGATGGAGCTTTGTTTGTTTGCGCAACCTTGTTTTTGGCATGCCGTGGCTCGGTGCCAGTCCACGGACTGGGAGTTGGGGACTCCTGCCTTAGAGGATCTGTCCTTCCAATAACCATTTGATCTATGAGATTTCCTACTTAACTGCACATATACCGACCTGAGCTGCTGTTTTATTGTGTTTAGCTGCAATTTCTTTAATTTTTGGATCATCCAGGAGTGAAGGATCTTCAGGCTTGGCCCTAGCATTAAAGGAAACCAAGGTTAGCAAATAATTAATAATACTAAGAAAATTTACATTTCGTAGGAATAAAAGTATTGTTATCCAGCTGCAAGGCTAACTAGCTAGAATGGAAAATAATGCATCACTACAGTAACTTGTAACGTTTTCCCAAATCAGCTTTTCTTCCTAATATATGATTTCATCCTCTACAGATTTCAAAAAAGAAGAAAAGTTCTTGTTTTTAGTTCAGGGGTTTGGCAGTGAGATGATAAGCATATGGCTTAACATCTCATTAGCCCTGAATGCATCTGGTGATCTTGGAGAGCTTTCTCATAGGTACATAATATTTACCTGAATCTCGTCTATTCAGTTAAAGTATAATTAATGAAGATCACCCAACCAGAAATAATTTATAAAACACACTGGGTAAATTCGTATAACAGAACAGGCTAAGTAAACTAAGTAAGCTGCCTAGAATAGCCCCACCAGAAAAGTAGGCAGCAAATAAATTTAACAAACAAACAAACAAATAAATAAATTCTTATGATCCTGTGTGTTTTGAATAAATTATTTGTATAAATACATTTTTTTGTATTAAAAAATGTATAAAAATGGGTAGGCTCATCCAGCACAATATAGTTTCCTTAAGTTTAAACAATAAACACACTTGATGTGATTTTAGGCATCACGTTGTATGCATCCAACTTTCTAATCTTTTCTCTCTGTATCAAATCTGTCACTACCTTACAGGTAATCCGTTACCTGCATTACCTTACACGTTTCTCTAATAATTACTACTGCTTCTGTTATTTACTGTTATATTACATTATGAATGGTCACCATTAACAATCATTGTAATTATTTTTCTAATGTTTCCAGATTCCTCCTACTAATCACAAATACAATTTTTGTAGAGACAATAAAAAACGATTCAACTCATCCATCTATAGATAGCTATGTTATAACTGGCAAAAATGTCTCCTAATATTTCCAGGTTTCCACAAGTAGATGAAGTGGGGGTTCATCTGTTGAACTATGTGTTGTCCATCATCTTTTTTTTTTTTGCAGATTATGATGGCTGGGAATGTTTGTTCTTGATTCAGAAATACTCTGAGAACTACATTTCTCCATTTTGCTTTATAATTTGAGATTAGCCCACTTGCTTTGTATACTGTGGACCCCGACAAGCCCAAGGGTGGCAGAGAGCTTCTTCTACTGTGGCTCCCACCCTTTAGAACGTCATGCCCCTCGAGGTGAGATCTGCCCCCACTCTCTTGGCCTTCCGAAAGGGCCTGAAAATAACAATAGCACTTAGACTTATATATCGCTTCACAGTACTTTACAGCCCTCTCTAAGCAGTTTACAGAGTCAGCGTATTGCCCCCAACAATCTGGATCCTCATTTTACCCACCTTGGAAAGATGGAAGGCTGAGACAACCTTGAGCCTGGTGAGATTTGAACTGTCAAATTGCAGGCAGCTGGCAGGCAGCAGAAGTAGCAATACCAATAAGATTTATATACCGCTTCACAGTGCTTTATAGCCCTCTTTAACCCGTTTACAGAGTCAGCGTATTGCCCCCAACAATCTGGGTCCTCATTTTACCCACCTTGGAAGGATGGAAGGCTGAGACGACCTTGAGCTGGTGAGATTTGAACTGCTAAACTGCAGCTAGCAGTCAGCTGAAGTAGCCTGCAGTACTGCACTCTAACCACTGCCCCACTGCCTTTGCCAACTGGTTTGATGGCTTGATGTAGGCATCCCAATTTGGAGGTGGTTAATAGATTAGATAAAAGGGACAAATTGGTGGCAGTATGTTTTAATTTTAATGCTGAATGTTTTTAATGGTCTCATTGTTTTATACTGTGCTGTAAGCTGTCCAGAGGTGCTGGGTAGGGAGAATTGTGGTAAATAAATTTAATAATTAAATAAAATAAAATAATTTCAGGGCGCGCATTAGCTCTTGAGTCATTTCCATTTCCCATTTATGCATTCCAATGTGCGGTTAATGATTAGCAAATCAGATGTTCAAGAACTCTCAGCTCCGGCATCTTTTGCTCAGTGCAGGAGTAAAAGACCAAATATTCTCACCAGGGTCTATCCGGAGAGCCAAGGGGACTATAGGCCGTGATGGAGATCCCTTTGGACTGACAGTACTCAATCAGCTTTTCCTGAGTAAGGTACGGGTGGCATTCAACCTACAACATATACAAAAATGGATGTCAGTCTATGTTTATTATCCCGAAACAGGTTGAAATTCAAAATGTTTCCCTTAAAAAAAATATACAATCTGCATTTGGGTCAAGTTCAACTGTGGACTCAGCCAGCCAGCTTCTTTTCACTGTGGGAGAGAAAAACCATGTCCCGTTTCAAACAGCTTGTTTCTTCAGAAAACATGATTGCCTTTTTTAAAGCTACATTGCCATCCATGTTAAATTTCAATCACAAGACTTCCCTATATACCATATTTTTCGGAGTATAAGACGCATCTACCTTTTTCAGGTGGTTTTTTTTAAAAGTTTTTTTTTTTAGTTTTTAGACACATACATACAAACATACAATGTATTTTCTTTGAACAAGTATTTGGCTGGTTCACAAATTTAAACAGTGTTTAGTCATTTCGATTAAATTTACAATTTCTATATTTCTTTTTTGCCATATTTATTCCTCATCTATTTTTTAAAAAAACCAATATTACCCTTCATCCTCATCTCTAATCATAATCAAATTCAATTTTTCCCTTCTATTCTATATTATACCCCTTCCCATTGTCATCTATTTTTATATCCATCCTCACATTGGTTAATTATGTAATATTACAATTGTTTAATACAAATTCAACATTTTAATATAAATCAATTAGTTATATAACTATCTTTTTTGTATATTAATCAATATGAACATGAATATTCCAATTATTTCTATGCAATCCAATTTCTTACAAATCAATTAATTATATTTACCAATAATAAACCAAATAATTTTCCCCTCTTATGTTACTCATTTTCACATCTTAAACTCTCCCAATAACCCACATAGTTTTGCCCATATAATCCTCCAAATCACACCTTAATCATTTTTACTTTCATCACAATATATAATTAAAAATATTTCAATCATTACAATTTCCCTAATTAAATTTAAAAATGTTCTAGCTGTTATCCAAGCTATAATTTAATCCTTTTTACTTTCACCACCATACACCATTAAAGGTATTTCAAGTGTTACAGTTTATACTTATTCATATTTCTAAAAAAAATAAAAATTAAAAACTTATCATTGTCTAGATTTCAAAAATACAAAGACAAATATTCCAATTATTATTCATTTCATTTTTACAATCATGATTTCCCATTTATTTCTTACTACTATTCATATTTCAATTCTAAATATGTATAACATTTTTCTCTTTCATTTCTTTTTCTCCCTTCCCATTTTTATTTTTGTCTTTTTTTTCTCCTTTTTTTCTTTTGTGTTTAAAATCTTGAACTCTCCTTTTTTGCCCTAAATTTCCCATTGTTTGCACCTACCTTTTTTGGTGAGGAAAAAGAAGAAAAAGTAATCTCCCTCTGCCTAATTTTGCCTCCTTGCACCAAACAGCAAACAGCCTGCTTTACTTTTAGTTTTGTTTTCAGCATAGCTTGATTAGCACAAGGGAAAAAAATCCTGCTCCAGCAATTTTCTTCCTTGAAGCAAGCAGCAGAGCCCTGTGCAAAACAGCTGAGAGCAAATCAGCTGAGAGTTGGGAGGCCGATCTAATCAACTTGTGCTAATTAGTCTATGCTGAAGCTGGAAGGAGCTGTTTTTTCTTGTGTTTGCTTGCAAGGAGGTAACTGCTGCAAGGCACAGGCCAAAGGGTGGGGGCCAGTGGTTGGGCAGGGCTACATTCGGTGTATAAGACGCATCTAAATTTTCACCCCCTTTTAGGGGGGAAAAAAGTGCGTCTTATATTCCGAAAAATACGGTAACTGCATCACACTGCAGCCCTTACTTAATGGTTAGCAGGATTTTAATGCTGAATTTCCTTACTGCTGCTTAAGAAAAATTAACAGGTAAGCCCAATGCTTTCCCTTAAAAAAAACTCCAACTTTATTTGTTGACCTGGCAATTCTACCATGTTACACCATGATTTGTTTGATTTGTAACTCAGCAGGTTGTGTGACATCAACCACGTCTTGTTTAGTGAATAAATTATGATTAAATGTCAGGTTAATGTGATGCTAAATACTTCATCCTCTAGCCAAGAGAAATTTCACAATAATATTAATTGTAAATAGATAGGATTTTTGTGTCACAAAGGAAAAAATAAATTTGGAAATCCTAACACGAAAGTCAAAAACATATGTAACTTAACTGATAAAAATATGTCATTCATGCACTTTCACTGAGACTCTGAAAAAAGCATTGTTTTTACAGCCTTCATGTGTTGAGTTCTTCACTTACTTGCAAGTGTACAAAAAGGGTACTGTTACTGTACTGTATAGGGTTACATAAGAATTTACTTCTATTTCTGGCTGAAATGCTTATTAAAGAGACACCAATGAAAGTTCCCAAAAATTCCCTGTATGAATTCTGATTATTAATCAGGAGCTGCTGACTGGATGGGGTTTGCAAGATACCTTATTTCAAAAACGTCTAGAAATTCAAAATTTATTTGCAAAACAGATACAGGAGAAGACAGTGCACAAGCAGAATCCGACAGAACAGGCAAACTATATTTAGAATATCATTTTACTCTTCTCTGTCATCCAATACCTCCTTTCAGAATATATCATGGACTGTAGAAATGCAAAAAGGCAACTGTTACAGTTTCTAATCAATTTGAATTTGTGATTGCAAATTTATAGATAAATTTGATATTTCAATAGATGATGATGTGCCTTCAAGTCGGTTTTGATTCCTAATGTTCTCAAATATATTTTTAAAGCAGATACCATAAGCATCTCCTCTACAGCATCTTTTGTTTCAATATTTTTAATTTATCGAGCTGTAATTACGTTACTGTAAAATATCTAATTCCAGTGTCTGTAAAATAGTGTATTTTTCTAATGCCATACAAACTGGTAGATTCAATTTTTTACAAGTTCAATGATAATAAACAAACAAACCTTTCAGTTAGTGTATATCATGTTAAATTTCAATTTATAATTTCAATCAACAAGCTTGCTCTGAAATTCAAATCAGAATGACAAATCACTTTAAAATGTTGAGATCAGCTGTCAGAATGGTGGATTAAACAGAGGGAAGATATAGGGCAATTGTACATTCAGAAATTTCCTCTAATCCCTCAACAACTCAACAAGTTCAGCGATCACCAAGGACCCCTGAGTTAGAAATATTCTATCGGTACATTGTTTTTATACTTATCTCTCTTCATTTAAATAATTCTTTGTAATCCCCAAAACACTTCCTATGAATTTACCTGGTTATTTGCAGGTTTGTATTTCAATTTGGGCTTCTTCAAGATTCTCTCCAACTGTTCATGGTTAAAGTTGGAAACACCAATTGCCTTCACCAATCCAGCATCTATTAGTTCCTCCATTGCCTAAGGACATACCAAACACCAAATAGGAGATAAAGCAGATAAAGAGATAAAACATATATCAACAGAAAAATCTGTCTGATGTTAGTCTTTTTAGGACTTCCCAAGACCAGCAAGAGAAGAACCATTATAAAGAGGTTTGCATTCAGGAACATCACTTAGTACAACCTTCCTGGAATTCTACCACTTCACAACAAGCAAACTTCTGAACACATCAGGCTGTGAAAGGCAGTGGATGATTATTTTCATTCTATTTGTATAATAATAATGTACTGATTATTACAGCATGTACTGAGAGAGAGTTGATATTTTCCAAGGCCCTCTCTTAAAACGCCTGGGTCACAATTGCTGTAAGCCATGATTTGTTCTGTAAGTCAAATCTGGTTGAGTTCATACATAAGTTGAAAGTAAAGCACATTTTGTCATAAATGTCCCAATCATAGGGAATGGCAACAAGAGAGTTTCAGAGGAAGAGGAAGATAAGCAATTCAATTTCTGAAGTTAGAGGACTGGGTTATAACTTTGCCAGCAGTTAAGAGTATAAATATAAATACCCACTAGGTCAGTGTTGGCGAACCTTTTTGGCACCGAGTGCTGAAACTGGAGCACGCACACGCTTGGAGGAGCACCAGAAACTGGAAGAGAAGCTCGCTGGGAAACTGAGCTTCTGGTTTCCCGTGTGCACATGCATGCCAGCTACCTGGTCTTCCTGTTTCTGGCACGCATGAGTGTGCGAAGACCAGTTGGCTGGCACACATGCACACACCGGAAACCGGAAGCTCAGCTTCCCAGCGCGCACATGATGCCAGGGAGCTGTTCCTCCAGTTTCCGGTGCTCCCGTGTGCGCGAAGACCAGCATGCACGCTGGAACCCGGAAGAGCAACGGGCACGGCTGGCGTGCCCGGAGAGATGGCTCTGCGTGCCACTTCCATAGGTTCGCCATCACGGCACTAGGTGAATAGGTCAGCCAATTCCAGTTATGACATCCTACAGGTAGTCTTCGACTTACGACCACAATTGAGCATAAAATTTATGTTGTTAAGTGAGCTTTGCCCCATTTTATGACTTTTCTTGCCACATTTATTAAGTGAATCACTCTAGTTGTTAACTTAGTATAACAGCTGTTAAGTGAATCTGGCTTCCCCACTGACTTTGCTTGTCAGAAGGTCACAAAAGGGACACTACAACCGTCATAAAAATGAACCAGTTGTCAAGCATCCAAACCTTGCTTTGGGATGCTGCAATGGTCATAAGTGTGAAAAATAGTTGTCACTTTTTTCAGTGCTGCTGTAACTTTATACAGTCACTAAATGAACTGTTGTAAGTCGAGGACTATCTCCATTTGTTATTTAGGTATGCTTCAAACTATCATAGAATAGAAGGTGTGCAGCTAATAGAAATTGAATTGCACATATATGACTTTTCAGGATGCTTTCTCTCTCTCAAAAAAAGGAATAAACTAATTGTAAGACTCACCTTTATTGATTCCTATTTTGCATATTCATATGCTTGGTGCATTTCATATTGAAATAAGTTGAAGATTAGATTACATTAACATCAAAGATTCCTGGACAAAGAATTATTACACAAAGCCTGCCTAATATAAATATACATATAAAATTCCAGCTGTTTTGTTTTCTTTGGGTTCTTTTGCTTATCCTAAATAGGAGGGAGAACAGTGAGATTTAAATACCTTAATCTCTTCCTCTTGAAAGTTTGTAATAGCCAAGGAAATCCTAGTCTGCATTTCTAACCAAAAATATTTTTCATTTTTGGTAAATATCATCAAAAAATCAAAAGGGATCCATAATTAAGCAAGCTTATTAAAATAAATCATGAACAGAAAAATCTCCAGGACATAAAATTTATGTTATAATTTCAACAAATGCAAAGTTATAATATTTGCAATATAAAAGTACAAGGTATAAATTATCCACATTCAACCCACTGCATACAGCAGGGATGTCAAACTCAAGGCCCAAGGGGCCGGCCTGGAAATACAAAGGACCAGCTTGCAGTGCCTCTGCTAGCGAAAATGGGCTGCGGGTCCAGCAGGGTACTGCAGGAGGTCGGCCGGCTGTCTCCTCCCCACTTCCGGCCTGCAGAGGACTACATTACAGATTCAGCTCTCCAAGAAATCCAGTTTGACACCCCTCTGGCATACAGGGAAGAAACATCTTTAATTGAAATTGAACATACCTCCCATGTGTCTAAAATATTTGTGTTACTGGATATCATCATGCCTTTATCATCCACAGGAAACAGATTATCTCCTGCCTGTCAATATATAGCAAAAGCCCAAGTCAGTTTACGTCTAAATAGGTGACACTGCCTTAGTCAGAACTGAGCATCAAATATGTGCATTTTACAAATAAAAATGTGGAGGTTATATGTGTGTGTGTGTGTGTGTGTATGTTTGTATATGTATATGTATACGTGTGTGTGTGTGTGTGTTTTTATGCATACATTTTAATGTTTTGTTTGTTTTCTTAAAAAAAAAATCTTCTGGGAGGTTTCTATCTTAACTTTTTGAATAAAAAAGGTATATAAGAACCAAGCAGTGGAGCTTCCCTTAGTGGTGTTATTCAGTATGCAAAACTACCGGTAGACAATGCTGAAAGGTTTCATGTCAGACGCAAAGTATCTGAACCATACATTACGTTGCAATACAAAAGGATTTACTGCTCAGCCTATAGACAATAATCTAATCAACTAATGGTGAATTCTAAATTGGTGCTGCATAAGAATTTACGGAATTCGGGAGGGGGGCTGTAGTTAGATCATTTGTGACAATGTAATGACTCTAGACTAATTACTCATTTAACTCTGCCCCCTGGCTCTGCTTCTTTTCCTACATCATGCCCCTGATCAGCTGAAGGACTATGCACATCGTCAGCCAAAAGAGTGGTGACATCAAAGTAAACATCATTTTTATTTTTTGAAGGTCACGGCCAAACTGCTTCCATTTGCATGATCAAAAATCTTTCACCCGTCCAAAAAATGGTCTGAAACTGCCCCCAATGGATCTCAGCAATTAAATAGCTGAATTTAGGGTCCTTTGAGAGGTCTAGGTGAACACTGACTCCCAGAAGTTTCCTGTTCCTATTTCAACACTTTTAGGAAAAGTCAGAAAGGCCATTTTTAGGGGCCTCATCAAGGAACTATAAGTAGTTCACAATCTGCTCAACTTGTCCTGGTTTAATGACTGCAATTGGATCTGACAAGTTGAAAGTCATGTGACTATGATAAGTTTACAATATTATTTCCCATTCGGTTGTTAAGCAAGACATCACATGACTATGACTTACAATTTTACCTCCACATCCCCATTCATTTTTTTTCGTCAGTAGCAAGTTGGGAAGCACAAATAATCATTGTGTAACTCTGCGTTGGTCATAAATGTGTGCCTGTTGTAACTGCCTAAATAGTGATTGTGGGACACTGCAATGTCTGTAAATGTAAGGATTGGCTACTTTTTTTTTTTTTACATTGTCGTAACTTTGAGTGATTGCTAAATGAGGTAGTTGGTAAGCAAGGACTATCTGTAATAGGATGTGCTTGGTTCTGAATTTGGGAAGATGCTTTAAAAAAAAAATCAAAGCAGTATCAAGTTAATTAAATAATGATTCTCTAAATTCCTGGCAGTAATTTTTCATAGCTTTACCTTGAGATACCGGAGGCTAAACACGGAATGTACTGATTGCAAAACAGATACCATAATCTATGTCCCCCAAGTAAGAGCACATTGGTGTACATTCCTTTCACAAACTAAAAACAGCACTTTCTTACATTCATAAGAAAGTATTCAGCCAGTTACTTAAATAAAAGTTTAAAATGAACTTGAAAATCCAGAGAGGGCAGAGAGGGCAGGGTTTTAGAAGGCAGATTCCATGGTTCAGCCTCTTAAGATGCTACCGGCATCCCAAAATAAAAATATGTAATAGTTAACACCACCACACCTTACTAGGTTTTGAATATTTCCTCCTGAAATTCTCAAAAGAGATGTTAGTCATTTTAAATTTTTCTAATAATTAAAAATCATGGTTTGTGGCTGTGTAGATACTATCTAGGTGTTTCACGGGCTTTACCTTGCTAGCCCCAGGTTTATACCACCATCCTTCAACTGTAATCACTCAAGGACTTCAGGGTTAATTGTGTTCTAGTTGCCATTAAAAGTACCTTTGATAGGATCCTTACACGCTTGGTGTTCTAAATACCGAGTGCCAAATTTATGGCCAGAATTAAATCACAGGAACAAGAAACCCATTCAAGCAGATTCACTCAAACAACAGAAAAATCCACCCCACAAAAAAAAATGTTTTGATTAGAGCTGCTTGTGGAGCTGGGTTTTCTCCCCCTGGCCATATTCTGTACATGACTTTTCTTATTACACTTTTACATACTCAAGACTTCTTCACATCCACTTATCCAAATGGCGCTACCTTGGTGGTGCAGCAGATTAAAGTGCGGTTAACTAGCACCAGATGCCTGCAATTACTGCAAGTTCGAATCTCACCAGGCTCAAGGTTGACTCAGCCTTCCATCCATTCGAGGTAGGTAAAATGAGCACCCGGATTGTGGGGGCAATAAACTGACTTTGTATAAAAAAGAGAACACCGCTTGGGGAGGTTGGGGCGAAAGCCCTACTAAGCAGATATATGCAAAAGTATGAAGGCTATTGCTTAACGCATTGTAAGCTGTCCTGAGTCTCCTGAGAAGGGCAGCATATAAATTGAACCAATAAATAAAATGTGTGGGAATGGAGGTGCTTAGCATAGGCTTTTCATTGCATGTTCCCCCTTCAGTTTTCTGATGCCAATCAGATAGCAATGGGGAAAGTGTGGGATGGACCGTCAATGATCTTCTTGTGGGCCTTGTGTTCCCAGTTGATTGACCAGAAGAAAAGCTGAACAGCTTCAGAAGTCTGGGAGATGTAATCTAAACATACTGAAAGGATGAAGAAGCCTACAGTACCTAGGCGTCAATTTTCTTCCCACCAAAAAGAAAAGAGAAGCCATATGGAGTACCTTACATCCTATTGGCCAGTGGATAAGGTAAAGGTCAAGGTAATTCAACTTCAAGGCCTTCAGAGTTGCCTGACAGGCACCCTTGACCAAAGACTTCTCATGGAACGTGCACCAAAGCTGTAAGAAAAACACCATGTGGAGAAGTTAGTTCCCGTGTTCCCTAAATTGCACACATGGGTGTCAACGTCTCCATAATAACTCCCCTGGATTATAAGGAATTATTTAAAAATCAGACTATTAATCAGATTTACATAAGAAACATGAAAAATCTGGAGGGTGGAAACTTTCAAGAAAAAGACCAACTTCCTTAAATTACCACTCCATTCTTCAACTCAAGAATAGACTGGATAGGGGCACTAAATTTCAGGTCAATCCCATCAGGAGGTTGGAGATGCCTAGCTGCAGTTGCTGCCACAATCCACATTACAAAAAATGGCCTTGAAAAGTAAAGCCAACTATGACCAGTACAAAAACAAACCCCACACGGCAGTGGTGAAATCCAATTTTTTTTACTACCGGTTCTGTGGGTGTAGTTTGGTGGGTGTGGTGTGGTGTGGTGTGGCTTGGTGGGTGTGGTAGGGGAAGGATACTGCAAAATCTCCATTCCCTCCCCACTCCTGGGGGAAGGATACTGCAAAATCTCCATTCCCACCCCTCTCTGGGGCCCGCCGGAAGTGGTATTTGCTGGTTCTCCGAACTACTCAAAATTTCCGCTGCCGGTTCTCAAGAACCTGTCAGAACCTGCTGGATTTCATCCCTGCCACAAGTTTATTAACTGGATGGATAGAAAATTTCTTAAGTGATTTATACAACCATTGGTCATTTTTATTTTATTCATCTATTTGTATCCCACCTTTAATCATTTTTACAAATAACTCAAGGGAGCGAACATATCCAACACATCTTCCTCCTCCTATTTTCCCCAGAACAATAACCCTGTGAGGTGAGTTGGGCTGAGAGAGAATGATTGGCCCAAAGTCATCCAGTTGGTTTTCACAATTAAGTCAGAACTAGAATTCACGGCCTGCCACTTTCTAGCAGGACATTCTGTTGTGGACATTCTAGTTCTAATCTTGCACTCTTTATATAACTCTGGAACTAATCAGCATGATTTGACATAAATAATTTTTAATGTCTACAACAGTTATTTATTTATTTAATTTGTATCCTGCTGAATCTTCCTAAACTCCAGGGAGATTACAAATATCCAGGGTATTTAAAAAACATTCAGAATTAAGGGTTTCCCCCCCGCCCACTTTAAGATGTAAATATATATACCTTGCTGACGATAAAAAGATCCTCACGCTTTACAACCCCACCCTTGATTGCATCCTGAATACCGTTGCCAACTTCTTCTTCATTCTGGTACACGTAGGCACAGTCTATATGGCGATAGCCTACATCAATGGCCTTCTTCACAGCATCTTTTACTTTTCCTGGTGGAGACTGGACAACAGAAGAATCCTAGTCAAGAATCTTATTTGGCTAATTTGTCACATAGCAAGCAACTTACCTATGAAAAAGTAAGATGATATTAGTTTAATATTTAACCACAGTTGGTTGTTTTGGGCAAGATCCAAAAATGGTATATTTCTTAAGATGGCAACCTTTGATCTGCACCTAAAGCTAAACCATAAAGAAAATCATTTTACAGTATAGGATGATATGTGATTCCAGTTAATCATTATTCAGCTTGTCTATCATGCTAACAAAGATGATGCAAAAACACACAACAACCCTGCCTTTTGTCAATTTGAAAACAAAGTTTATTAGGAATAGAAAGTACTTATACTTAACCATGGCTAACAAAGACCATGATACAAAATAGGGTTTCCTAATCTTTCTAACCATGGTTTCCCATCTTGATTTTCAGCCAACATTTAATCACAATATGTACAGTGAAGCGTCTAGGCATATCTCTAGGCAAGGAAAATGAAAACTGTCACATCTACATAGGCCAACTTTGCAACCTTCATTAGTGAGAAACTATATTACAAACATGAGTGCCAATAAACCACGGCAGATATCTTAAGGAGGGGTGCTAGCTTTCAAAGGAATAGAGAGTAAAAAGTCAGAATGCTGCATTTTAGCTCTTGATTGCTTATACCAGAGGTCTTCAAACTTAGCAGCTTTAAGACTTGTGGACTTCAACTCCCAGAAATCATAGCTGGCTGGAGAATTCTAGGAGTTGAAGTCCACAAGTCTTAAAGCTGCCAAGTTTGGGGACCCCTGGGTTATACTATCTTGGATGGGAGAGTTATTAACGCTTAGCCTCTTCTTTGGTAAACAAGGAATGACTGTCATTTCTAAGTCCTACTTACGATATAATTTATTTACAATTTTTGACGGAAATACTGATACAATTCAATACTCTGCAATAGCAAACATGAGAAGAGAGCAGAAAAAAACGCTAAGCATCAAGGTTCCCGGAACTCCTTATGTGTTAGCCTTGTTGTTTGGGGATAATGGGAAATGTAATTCAATATGTTTATTAGTTTTGAATTGTTTTAGACCCACCTTTATTTTTGTAAATAACTCAAGGTGGTGAACATACCTAACGCTCCTTCCTCCCTCTATTATCCCGACAACACCCCTGTGAGGTGAATTTGGCCTGTAAGCTGATTAGTTCTAGTAAAGTGTTCTAGTAAGGTGAGACTAGAACCGAGTTTCCTGATTTCTAGACTGGTGCCTTTATCACTAAACCAAACTGGCTCTTTTATTTATTTTTACATACATTTATTAGTTATTGGCTAAAACAGTATTTCTCAGCCTTGGCAACTTCTCTGATGGGTGGACTCAAGGCTATTTCTTGACAGGATGAAGAATTTTTGATTGTACAAATGGGAACAATTTGTCTCCCAACCCCTATTCTGACCTTTTAAAACAACAACAACCTTGAAATACTGCTTACTTTGATGTCACCACTCTTTTGCTGATGATGTGCATGATCCTTCAGTTGATCAGTTCTTTGCGAATGTACTGTTCTAGTTGGGCTACTGAGATATCAGTCCAATGCACCTGGACTGATTCTGTGTTGTTCATTATTGATGTAGACATTCATGGTAGTGGGAGGTACAAAAGGTTCAATAACATGCAGCTTGTTCCCAATTAATTAGGATGCCAGAACTTGATTACTTCTCTGTGCAAATCAGGCCACTGATGAAACATAGTGTGCTGTAATACCTTCAACGTTTCTCAATCTTGGTAATTTTCCGAAGTGTTCAGCATGCTGGGGAATTCTACAAGTGTAGAAGCTGTAATCCAAAACACTCGGAGAATACCACACTGCTTATCCTTAGTTAAAGCAGAAATTGTTTAGGATATTATCTACACTAAGGATTTATTTATTTCACATGGGAAGATGCTGACGTATTCACCCAAAACCGAAAATACTGGAGGATCCCTTGCTTCCTGATATGCTATATAGCATGGGAGGCTCTAATGCTATTTGTTTTTTATAAGTAGAAATTTAATAGCCTGGGCACCCCCAGTATGCAGCTGGTCCCGATTCCCACTCTGCAGATGTGCAGCTGGCACTTCCAATGAAAATTAAACCCAAAATATATAGTTATCTTAATTAGGTCTTCATGTACCATAACCATTTTTCAAGTGATGCACTGGTAGTTCTTTTGTAAAAACAACAAAATGTCAAGAACTATAAAGAAAGCAAATTATATGAGGCATCTGAGGGTTCCTGGAACAAATTCTTCTGCTCCTAAGGGCAAATAACGCATATTTGATTTAGGTAGCAAGGCTCTTGCAAAGATAAAGCTACAGGCTGCAGTTTTATTAGAAAATAGAATTAACAGAAGAAAACCTTGTTTGGAACAGGCGATTTTTATAGCAAAAGCTCCTGCTGAAATGACTCTGTCATTGCTAATTATTGAAAATAATTTGACCAATGCTATTAACTCTCTTTGCATGGTGGTTTAAGATTACAGATAGCCCTCGATTTAAGACTACAATTGGGACAGGAACAGTGGTGAAATCAATTTTTTTTTCTACCGGTTCTATGGGCGTGGCTTGGTGGGCATGGCGTGGCTTGGTGGGCGTGGCAGGGGAAGGATACTGCAAAATCTCCATTCCCACCCCACTCTGGGGCCAGCCAGAGGTGGTATTTGCTGGTTCTCTAAACTACTCAAAATTTTTGCTATTGTTCAGAATCTGCTGGATTTCACCTCTGGACAGGAACCTCAATTGCTAAGCGACGCAGTTGTTAAATGCCGGATTTTATGACTTTTGCCATAGTCATTAAAATTAATCCTGCTCCTCCACTGTCTTTGTCAGAATCCCTCTGGGGAAGTCACAAATGGCTATTACATGATCTCGGGACACTGCAACTGTCACATGCCAGTTGCCAAGCACTCAAGTTTTGATCACACGAGGGTGGGATGTTGCAAGGACCAGTTGCAAGTCACGTTTTTCACTATTGTAACTTCAAAAAGTTGTTAAATGAATGGTCATAAATTGTATGAAAGGCCACTCAAGAAAATAAAAGGCCCATTTTCTTCAAGGCATTCACCTGAGGGAACACATGTAGTGCCTAGATGAGGTCAGAAACCTGCTGCAAACATGGAATAAACGGCACAAATGATTTAGAGCACTTTTATTCAAACTTGGTAACTTTTCAGATGGGTGGCCTCCAACTCCCAGAATTCTCCAGCCAGGTGCCATCATTTTGGGTATATAGAGGAAGGGCCCTTGAATAGAAGCGTCTAATGCGGAAAAATGCAGTTTTTTTTTAAAGAATGGGGATATTCCATTAAATACTTTCTTAACTACAGAAAAAAGAGCCTCTAAATCCTGTAATAGTTGAAATTAGCCATAGAAACAGATCTCATGGGATTTTATAAAGACAATACAATGAAGTCAATTAAGGAACTAGATTGACAAGTATTTATTTTCACAAAAGGGACCAAATGATGTTAACCAGATTAATTTATGAATAAATTATGCAGCAGGTTAAAATATAAAGGGCCCCCTATTGCAACTATTGGGACAAAAATATACACATCAGAAAACCACAATTTTCACTAGTATCACTTCTCTTCATATCAGTTTAAAGTGTGCAAAGATGGAGAAACATATTCTTACTCTCTTTATTTTAGCCACTTGACCATAGTGGCTTTTATCCAGCTCAAAAAAAATTACTACCAACAGAGTTAAGAATATCTCCCAAGACAGAAACCTCAAATAGAATTTGGATAACAGAGTTGGAAGGGACCTTGGAGATCTTCTAGTCCAACCCCCTGCTCAGGCAGGAAACCCTATACTATTTCAAACAAATGATTGTCCAATCTCTTCTTTAAAATGTCCAGTGTTGGAACATTTACAACTTCTGGAGCAAGTTGTTCCACTGATTAACTGTTCTGTCAGGAAATTTCGTCTTAGTTCTAGGTTGCATCTCTCCTCGATTAGTTTTCATCCATTGCTTCTTGTCCTGCCCTCAGGTGCTTTGGAGAATAGCTTGACTCCCTCTTCTTTGTGGCAGCCCCTGAGATATTGGAACACTGCTATCATGTCTCCCCTAGTCTTTCTTTTCATTAAACTGGACATAAATTCCAGCAATCATTATTTATATGTTTTAGTCTCCGGTCCCCTAATCATTTTTGTTGGTCTTATCTGCGCTCTTTCTAGATATTTCCATATCTTTTTTACATCATGGCAACAAAAATTGTATGCAGTATTCCAAGTGTGGTCTTACCAAGGTGTTATAAAGTGGTATTAAATGCTGGTGGTAAGACAAGAATACTGGCTCCCAAGTGCTCCCCAAGGAAGACTTGCAGTATTCCAAGTCTTACCAAGGCATTATAAAGTGGTATTAAATGCTAGCGGCTAAGACAAGAATACCGGCTCCTAAGTGCTACCCAAGAAAGCAACTATATCTATATATCTATATCTATCTATCTATCTATCTATCTATCTATCTTTATGTAAGTTTTCACGGGTATGTATGTGTGTATAGTTAATTAAGAATTAATTAATTAATAATTAATTAAGAAACCCAAAATATTAAATATATATATATATATATATATATATATATATATATATATATATATATATATATATGCAGGAGTGAGCAATCAAGCCTTCGTAGGATACCGAACTACAACTCCCAGCATCCTTAGCCATAAGCCACTCTAGCTCAAACTCCTGGGAGCGAGACTTCAGCATCTATAAAGGAAAAGTCGGTACCCAAACCTTGCAAGCAAAGCACTTTCCAGACAACCCTTATCAAATTCGAAGCCTGAGCAACTTTAATCTGTTTTATGTAATATCCGTCTGGTTGTCCAATTTTATTTAGGCATCGGGGATTAAAAGAAGAGAGGCCTCCTTCCAGGAGCAGAATGGATACTTTTAGCTAACCGCCGCTTGCCATTTGGGAGAGCGAGGAACCTCTTCCCTCCCGCAAAAGCCTTCTGCAAAACGTAGGCGGGAAAAAAACCAAACCAAACCAAACCCGCCCCACGGTTTAACGAGAAAGAAACAGGAAGGCAAGCAAGGCCAGCAATCCACTTTGCAGGCCTGCAAGACATGTGGCAAGCTTGCAATAGGTTTATAAGGCATGTGCAAAAAAAAAAGAAAGAAAGAAAGAAAGAAAGAAAGAAAGAAAGAAAGAAAGAAAGAAAGAAAGAAAGAAAGAAAAAGAAAAACGAAAGGAAACATTCCCCCCCCCTTCCCTAATCCTCCGCTTTGGTACCCTTGGAGTATGAAAACGGGAAGGAAGAAATAATGGGAGAAGATGCGCCATACCGATGGCCAAAACAAAGCGCCTCCGGGTGAGCCACTGCTTACCTTCCAGGTGCCCAGTCCCAAAATGGGCATCTTTGCTTTCGTGTACAGCTCCACATATTTGGCCATGGCAGCAGCCCAAATCCTTTCGCCGCCCGAGTGCAGAGAAAAAGTCACAGGCAAGCACGGCAGGGGCAAGTGGCTTTTATATGCACCGGACCTGCCTTGGAAGGTGGGCGTGAAAAGGGCTGTGTGATCCCGGAGAGATTTATGTGAGGCGATAGAAATTGCACTTATGGGTATTTATAGTGTGCCTCTGTTGGAAGATATGAGAAACTCAATATTAAAAGAGCAGTGAAATTCTCCTAAAAGAAATAAGCAGAAACTCAGGCAGAGTTTCAGCCCCCACCTTTATCAATGGGCCATTAAGAAGTTGAAGCCACCTTATTTTCCACAACAAAGGAAGGGCAAAATTACAGGGGCCTGCAACATCTTTCCTGGGACCCAGGAAAGAAAAACAAACATCCGAGAAGGAAAAGAAATCAAGCCAAAGTAATTAGAATTTTTTACACATGAGAAAAGGAAAAAACACAGAAATAGCAAACTGAATAATTATAGGGAACTAACAACTACAAAGGGCTAGGAAAAACAGAGAGTGGACTATAAAACAATTATTTATTTGCCAGATCCAGGACGGAAGAACCCAATCACAAACAAAAACAGGATTTCAACACCATAAAACAATCACACACACAAATCAAAGGATTCACACACCAAATCAAAAGAATTTCAAAAGACTTTAAAGGGTCACATAGAAAATCAAAAGATGTTTTAGGATATAAAAAAGGGTCACCCTTACAGCTCAAACAGGCTAGCCTCGGAAATTTGTTTCTTGCCTGCCTTCCTATAAACAATAAACTGATTCTGCTCTCAAGCAGCTGACCTCCAATCATTTCGAAGTAATCTCACAGCTGGGACTTTGAATTCAGAAAGGGAAAGGCTTCTTTTTCCTTCCAACAATTGGCGACCCAGGTGGCCTCCCGGCCAACCGAGCCACCGGACAGGGCCCAGAGATCAAAACTCAGCCGGCACGGACCTTCTTTGTCCGGGGAAAATATCTACGGACCCTGCCCGGGAGGCATCAGGTAGTAAAGGGAGTCCTTGAGCTTTGCACTCAACAGTTGCTTGAAAGCAGATGAGTACCGCTTTAAAATTTAAAACCCTGGAACTTTGTGGGGAGTGGACGCGAGAAAGGAAAGGTGTGTGTGTGTATGTGTGTGTGTGTGTGTGTGTATGTGGGTTTTACCTGCGGAAAACAGCTGGATCCCACCTCCTCCGTTGATCTCTAGCCGCCCCCCCCCACCTGCTGCTAGTTCGAAAGAGCAGTATCCGGCAGGATTGGGAAAGCAAGGGGGGATCACGGAGTGTGGGGTCTTCTGAGGAACACAAGGAAAAACTGAATGGGCTATGAAGAGAGAAGAGTTTAATAAAAGAAAGAAGAAAAAAACCAAACAAATAAAGGGAACTCCAGTGTATCCCAGAGCAAACCCCAGGATTTTTAGGACAGTGTGAAGTTAGATAGTTAGATAGCTAGGTAATTGTGAAGTTGTGAAGTTGTAGGAGGGGCCCGTACTCGTCTGTGTTGGGGGCAGCAGGTCCTCCCAGATTCCTGTTTTTTAGAGGGGTCTGAAAACCAGTGGCAGAGAATTCCCTAACAAGAAGAGGTACGCATACGCCGTAAAGGAACCGGCATCCTCTCCAGGCCTTTTTCCTGAAAACTGACGTTGTGTCACCCGGCTGAACCAAAGTGTGAAACCCCACATCGGAAGGGGAAACATGGGAAGTTGCAGCTCGAGGGTGGTAGATACCCCTTTAGAATGAAAAAGAGAAAAGTGAAGAAGATATGTAAAAAAAAAAAAAAAGAAAAGAAAAAAGGGCTTTGCTAAGGGATGACACTGGAAGACAAATTTGGCCTGACAGCGGTACTTTTGACTTTAAAATTTTAAAAGCGCTTAGACCCCGAATTAAGCCCAACCAAATACCCTACTGGTGTTGCTGGGCTGAACTAACCAAAGACCTAACTATATGGAAAGATCAAGCTAAAGCAGAAATCCATTTTCTGGAAGGGAAAACTAAGGCAGGAATAACTGAGGTAAAAAAAAAAAATGGCTGCCCTGCTGAGCAAACCAGTATCAGGAAGAGGTGAATACAATTACATTCTGACACAAACTCCCTTCTCTGCCTCAGACCTTGTTATTTGGAAAAAAGATACTCCAACATTCAGGGCAGACCCTCAGGCAGTAATCCGAACCCTGAAATCTATAATAGAAAGCCACAACCCATCCTGGTAAGACATGAATCAGTTGCTACAGGTTTTCCTAACTCAGCATGAACTATTAAAACTATTTGAGAAAACAGCACAAATAGGCAACCAACCACCTATTCCAGGACAGGCTGCCCGGTTTAAGGTTGCATGGCCAACCCAGCGGCCTGATTGGGATTACAATGATGGCAATCACTGGAGGGATTGCAAAAGGGCAAAAGGCAATCTAATGGATGCCGTAGAAGAAATAGAAAAAAAAGCCCCTCAACTGGTCAGAATTTCAAACGACAACCCAAAGGGAAAAAGAAAATCCTGACGCCTTTTGGGTTCGTCCCTCAGAGGCAACTGTGACATATGCCTACCTAGACCCAAGCTGCCAAAAGGACCAGAGAATTTTAGCCTCAGCCTTTGTGGACCAGGCTAGTAGTGACATCAGGGAACATTTCCACCGTATTGTATCTAATTGGCCTACATTGGAAATAGCGGAGTTGCGCAGGATTGCAAACTTTGTCTATGACAAAAGGGATAAATTAAAAGAGGAAGAAAAAGATAGAAAGAGGAAGATAGAGAGACATGAAGAGCTAATAGTTTTTGCTGCCATGTACCATAATACCAGACAAGTTTGACACAGGACTGCTGGGATCAGGCAGGGGTGCTGGAAATGTAGACAGGAAGAATAGCCCCAAGATGGATGCCAACATATGTTATGTTATGTTATGTTATGTTATGTTATGTTATGTTATGTTATGTTATGTTATGTTATGTTATGTTATGTTATGTTTCACATTGACATGGGAAAGGAGGGCATTTTGGCCAATACTGTAAACAGGCTTCATTTCGTGGCAGGCCCCAAGATTCACCTAGAGGCCCCATGCCAAGTAATAATTCACATCACCAAGGTGAGCAGAGATATAACCAACATTGCGAGCCGCCTACAGCCCCTTTTCCCCAAGATGATACATTCCACCACAATACAGATAGTGATAGATCTCGATGGGGGCAGGGAAGAGGAAGGGAGGCACAATTTTCCTGACTAGAACATGAAAATGAACTCACTGAATACACAGCTACCTTCACTGGGCTCGCAATTCCCTTAAGGAATGGCCCAGAAGCGGAAACCATGGTTTCCCTGATCATAGGGGGAAAGAAATATGACTGCCTGGTTGATACTGGAGCTACCTCATCATTAATTACAGAGGCCCCATATAAAGACTCATTGATTCCAGGAGCTCCAGACAATATAATGGGAGTTGGAGGAAAAATCATTCTTGTGGAATCCACAAGTAGAATTGAGACCGTTCACTTTAAAACACTCTTTTACACTCTGTCCCCAATCCCCACTCTCCCTCTTGGGAAGGGACCTCTTATGCAGAATGGGAGCCACCATAAAGTGTGGAAAGGGGGGCCTTAAGACATTTCAGGAAAAGGCGCCCATATGCTGGCCACAAACAACACAGGGCTTCACGTGGATCTAAAGTAAGGTGACCAGACGTCCCGCTTTTGGCGGGACAGTCCCGCTTTTGAGCAATTTGTCCCGCGTCCCGCAGCGTTTTAAAAAAGTCCCGATTTTTCATTCTGCCTCCTGAATCCCCGCTGATGGCTAGAGGGAAAAAACCTGTTTAAACTCTTGCCGCGGGGCTTCAAAGGGCCGCCCTACGTTAATTAGCTCGGCTTCCCCCTCTCAGCTGATTTGCACAGGGCTCTGCTCTTGCTAAATTGCTCAGTTTTTTTTCCTCTTTGTGCAAACCAAGCTCAAAACGAAACTGAAAGTAAAACAGGCTGTTGGCTTTGCGGTTTGCTTGCAACGTTGGAAAATTAGGCAGCAGATTTATTTTCCTTTTCCTCACCAAAAAAGGTAAGTGCAAACAATGGAAAATTATTTAGGGCAAAAGAGGAGAGTTCAAGATTTTAAAACACAAAAGAAAAAAAAGCTCTTTTTAACTAGGGAATTGTAATAATTGAGATATTATTAATTGTATACTGTGTTGAAAGCAGAAATGGTTAAGTTGTGGTTTGGAGGAATATATGGGGGAAATTATTTGGTTTATTATTATTGGTAAGTATAATTAATTGATTTGTAAGAAATTGGATTGCATGGAAATAATTGGAATATTCATGTTCATATTGATTAATATACAAAAAAGATAGTTATATAACTAATTGATTTATATTAAAATGTTGAATTTGTATTAAACAACTGTATTACATAATTACATAATTAACCAATGTGAGGATGGATATAAAAATAGATGACAATGGGAAGGGGTATAAAATAGAATAGAAGGGAAAAATTGAATTTGATTAAGATTAGAGATGAGGATGAAGGGTAAAATTGTTTTTTTAAAAAAATAGATGAGGAATAAATATGGCAAAAAGGAAATATAGAAATTGTAAATTTAATTGAAATGACTAAACACTGCTTAAATTTGTGAACCAGCCAAATATTCTGTTCAAAGAAAATACATTGTATGTATGTGTGTTTCTAATTATTGCTATTTATTCATATTTGTTCTCTTTTATTCTTTAAAGTTTAACAATTCATTCTTTATCTTAATATCTTTATATTTGTTTGGGGTTGGCTTTCTTCCCTTTCATCTTTTTTATTGTACAGCAATCTTTCTCCTCAAACCTACCACCTCTCTTTTCTTTCCTTCTTACTTTCTCTTCCCCCCCTCTTCTTCTCCTCCCTACTTCCTCTTCCTTTCTCCTTCTCCTCCTCTCTTCCTCCCTCTCTTACTTTCACTCCTACTCTAATTTCCCTTCCCTTCCTTCATCCCTCTCTATTACTGTATCCTTTTATGCATATGGACTACTCAGAGGGCTGAAAAAGTTATTTTTGACTGGTCCTCGCACTTTTGACCAGTCCTCGAACTTACGACTGTCCTCACATTTTACGTTTTTGCCCTATCTTGTCACCATGGTGAAGAGAAGCAGTTGTGAAATGAGTGACATGGTTGTTAAGAATGCTGCATGGGCATAAATGTGAGGATGGTCATAAGTGTGAGGACCAGTCAAAAGTGTGAGGACCTGTCAGAAATGACTTTTCAGCCCTCTGAGTAGTCCCTATACACACAGCCATGGCCACCCGGTCACATGACCAGCTAGCCACGCCCACCCAGTCACATGGCCCCCCCAAGCCACGCCCACACAATAAGCCACGCCCACAATGGTGTCCCTCTTACCAATGTTAAAATCTGTTCACCTTACCCTATACACATAGCCATGGCCACCCAGTCACATGACCAGCTAGCCACGCCCACAAAATAAGCCACGCCCACAATGTCCCTCTTTACCAATGTTAAAATCTGGTCACCTTAATCTAAAGAACTTGCCATCCTCTTTTGGGATGCAACAGAGGTGGGACTATTAAAAGGGGCAACCCCAGTCACCATTCAGGTAAAGAAAGGACCACCTCAATGTGTTCCCCAATACAAAATTCCAGCTGAGGCAATTCAACCTATAAGGAAACTGATAAAGGCTTATCTGGAACAGGGAGTCCTTAAGAAATGTACATCTCCCTGCAACACCCCAATCTTTCCAGTTAGGGTTGCCAGGTCTGCTTCCAAAAAATAGCGGACAAGCGTGTGTGTGTGTGTTAAGTAGTAAAAAAAAAAAAAAATTACAATTAAATTATATATTTTCTTACAAACATTTTAACACGTATTAAAATAATCACTTCAAAATTTTACTTAAAATTCAAAACATCAAATATATTATAATAATATGTAAAATATTAAATTACATTTTAGTTTCATCATAAAGCTTTTGAATAAAAAAAATGTCCACTATGTTATGAAAAAAAATAGTGAGCATAATGTGAAAAAAGCGGACTGTCCACTCAAATAGTGGACACCTGGCAACATTATTTCCAGTTAAGAAGGGAAAGTTAGATAATGAAGGAAACCCCATCTTCAGATTTGTACAGGATTTGAACAACCATGTGAGGCCATGTGCCCTATAGTACCAAACCCTGCAACTATAATAACCGAAGTTCCAGCTTCGGCTATGTATTTTACAATTACAGATTTGTGCTCAGCCTTCTTCAGCATCCTGGTAGACCAGGCATCCCTATATCTCTTTGCTTTTACCTGGGAAGATCAAAAATACACCTGGACCACTTGCCACAAGGCTATATCCTCCCACAGCGTTCAAGCAGCTGAGCTTGTAGCTTTAACAAAAGCCTGCAAAACTGCAAGGGGTCAGTCTACCTAGATATATACTGATTCTAAAATGCTTTTGGGGTATGCCTTGACAGATGCCTTGTGGAAACAACAAGGTTTTTTAACATCAGCTGGTCAACAGATCATACACGTAAACCTAGTGGTTCAATTATTGGAAGCCATACAATTACCAAAAGCCTTGGCAGTCATTCATTGTAGAGCCCATCAAAAGGATGATTCCACAGTGACGAAAGGAAACAGATATGTGGATGAAACAACCAAACGGATAGCACCAGAACCTCTGCCTCATAACCTCATGGCTCCAGCCCTAATGATAAACCCTGAATTACAATACACAGAATTTCTAGATAAAGGAGAAGCTGAGCAATGGGAACAAAAAATTAGGGGCAGTCTTTAAAGAAGGATTTTGGAGAGTCCCAGATGGCAGACCCATAGCTCCACGCTGCCTCCTTAGATTGATTTGCCAAAGGTTACACACCAAAGGGCATTGTGGGACACAAGCCCTGGTAGATGCTATAAGGAGTGTATGGTATACACCTGGAGCCTATAGTGAAGCAACAAGGGTAGCTAGCATCTATAAAACTTGTCAGGCAAATAACACCACTTCCAGGAAAGCAATCCATGAGGGAGGGAGACCCTGGGCACGAACACCCTTCGAAAGAGTACAAGTGGATTATATACGGCTACCAAGGGCAACTGGTTATTAAAGAGAGAGAGCTAATAGGGAAGTAAAGACCCTATTGGGCTTGGTCACAAGTGCTTCCAATCACCCTCTTTTATATTAGAACCAGACCGGGACAAGATATAGGAATCTCCCCCTTTTGAAATCCTCTTTGGTCGTCCCCCAGACACATTACAAGGCCTGGATCCCCACTCCCTAAGTTTAGATAAGGGGGATATGGTTCTCTGTTCTTATCTTTCAGCCCTTCACTAGAGAGTACAGACCCTGTGGACACAGAGGGCTCTAACGCAGACCTTGCCCTTGGAAGAAGCCCTGCATCCCTTTGAACCAGGACATTGGGTATGGATAAAATTCTTCACCAGAACATCACCACTACAACCCAGGTGGACGGGACCATACCAAGTCTTGTTAACCACACAAACAGCTATCAAAGTGGCAGAGAGAGATTCCTGGATCCATTGGACACATGCCAAACCAGCGGTTATAGACCACAGCTCTGCACCAGTACAAGCAGTCTCACCCATCAAGCTCAGAAAAGATCTTGAAACAGATCAATGGTCACTAGCAGCATTCTTTGATATCACAGAACCTGAAAACACCCTATGTACAAGCATTGGACTACAGGACATTGAACTATAGATTTTTTTTAGGATTTTGGATTTTAAAATTCCCCCCCCCACTTCTTTCTGTTCTTTTTTTTTTCCTCCCCCCCCCCCCTTCACTTAGAGTAGAGAACAGGATTCTAGACTTTTTCCCTCCCGCAAAAGCCTTCTGCAAAATGTAGGCAGGAAAAAAACCAAACCAAACCAAACCCGCCCCACGGTTTAACGAGAAAGAAACAGGAAGGCAAGCAAGGCCAGCAATCCGCTTTGCACGCCTGCAAGACACGTGGCTAATTTTTGCAAGCTTGCAATAGGTTTATAAGGCATGTGCAGAAAAAAAAAGAAAGAAAGAAAGAAAGAAAGAGAAAGAAAAACGAAAGGAAACATCCCCCCCCTTCCCTAATCCTCCGCTTTGGTACCCTTGGAGTACGAAAACGGGAAGGAAGAAATAATAGAAGACGCGCCATACTGATGGCCAAAACAAAGCGCCTCCGGGTGAGCCACTGCTTACCTTCCACGTGCCCAGTCCCAAAATAGGCATCTTTGCTTTCGTGTACAGCTCCATATACTTGGCCATAGTAGCAGCCCAAATCCTTTCGCCGCCTGAGTGCGGAGAAAAAGACACAGGCAGGCACAGCAGGGGCAAGCGGCTTTTATACGCACCGGACCCGCCTCAGAAGGCGGGCGTGAAAAGGAGCCGTTTCCCACCCCCTACCCCACCCCACCCCCCAAAAGCGGGATCTTTTAATGCCTCTCTTGGGACGGTTACCCGCTGCCAGATTTTTATCTGTAATGAATGATGGGCTGTGTGATCCCGGAGAGATTTATGTGAGGCGATAGAGAAATTGCACTTATGGGTATTTATAGTGTGCCTCTGTTGGAAGATATGAAAAACTCAATATTAAAAGAGCAGTGAAATTCTCCTAAAAGAAATAAGCAGAAACTCAGGCAGAGTTTCAGCCATCACCTTTATCAATGGGCCATTAAGAAGCTGAAGCCACCTTATTTTCCACAACAAAGGAAGGACAAAATTACAGGGGCCTGCAACATCCAAACAGATATGGGACCCAGGAAAGTAAAACAAACATCCGAGAAGGAAAAGAAATCAAGCCAAAGTAATTAGAATTTTTTACACATGAGAAAAAGGAGAAAACACAGAAATAGCAAACTGAATAATTATAGGGAACCAACAACTACAAAGGGCTAGGAAAAACAGAGAATGGACTATAAAACAATTATTTATTTGCCAGATCCAGGATGGAAGAATCCAATCACAAACAAAAACAGGATTTCAACACCATAAAACAATCACACACACAAATCAAAGGATTCACACACCAAATCAAAAGAATTTCAAGAGTTTAAAGGGTCACACAGAAAATCAAAAGATATTTTAGGATATAAAAAAGGGTCACCCTTACAGCTCAAACAGGCTAGCCTCGGAACGCTGTGCTTGTATTTGTTTCTTGCCTGCTTTCCTATAAACATTAAACTGATTTTGCTCTCAAGCAGCTGACCTCCAATCATTTCGAACTCCCAGCCGGGAGTTTGAATTCAGAAAGGGAAAGGCTTCTTTTTCCTTCCAACACCTCCCAGACCTTAGTAGGGGTCTCCTTGAGTGAACAGGGGGTTGGGCTAGATGACCTCCAAGGTCCCTTCCAACTCTACTGTTACTTTTGAAAGACTTTGGTACTGATGCTCTGATGATACCTGGCTTGGAAACGAAACGTCGGCAAGAAAACAAGCACCTTCAGAGAGCACCAAGGACACCCCCCCCCACGCACACACACACACTTTGATATAGAGTTAGGGGCTTACGATGCTCTGAACCCCAAAAGGGAGCCAGTCTCCCCCCCCTTTTTTTATTTTATTTTAGCTTAGTGCCAGGGATATGCCACATAGTGCGACCGTTGAGGAAAGTGGATAAATTGCACAATACTCGGCACTGCGCTTCACAGGTTTTCAGGGCAGAAGCCCAGCGGCTGTTGGAGCAAACACCAGGGAAAAGTTGTGTTTTTTTTCCCCCTCTTAAACTTAAGTTTTATTTAATTTATTTAATTGCCCATCTCGTGTAAGGGATTCTGGGGCTGTTCACAAAACCAAGCCGTTTCAGATTAGAAACCGAGTTATTTTAGGGACCCGACGGGCTTTTTTTACACAATATGGTTGTGCTCCAGATTTGACCACAATTGAGCTCAAAATTTCTGTTCCTAAGCGAGCCATTCCTTACGAGCTGCATCACAATTTTGCCACTGAATCTTGATCACGGGACTGTAGGGATGCTGCAATGGTCATAAGAGTGAAACCTGGCCATAAGTCATTTTTTTCCCCTGTTGTATTTTTGAACAGTCACTACATGAATGGTTGTAAACCGAGGATTACCAGTACTGTAGCTAAAATTGTGGTTGGATGGGGGTGGGTGGGTTGCTGTGTCATCTGAACTCTGCCTACAAGGGTGTTGATCCATGCATTTACATATATGGGATTTAAAAGCATAGCCAGGAAGTCTTTGTCCATAGTATAGGTAGTCCTCTATTTACAACCATTCATTTATTAAATTTATAAAGATAACTTTGTTGGGCTGATGAACAGTGACTGGCCCAAAGTCTCCCAGGCAGCATTCATGCATAAGGCAGATTAGAACTCAGAGTCTCCTTGGTTTCTAGGCCAGCACCTTAACTGCTAAACCAAGTTCACAAGGACATCTTTGTATTTGAATAGCATCATGGGTAACCTTTTCCAGTTACAAACACTCCCATAATACGATACTGGTGTATATGGTAAAAGGTAAAGGTTCCCTTCACACATATGTGCTAGTCGTTCCCGACTCTAGGGGGTGGTCTCATCTCCGTTTCAAAGCCAGCGCTGTCCAAAGACGTCTCCGTGGTCATGTGGCCAGCAGGACTCAACGCCAAAGGCGCACAGAACACTGTTGCCTTCCCACCAAAGGTGGTCCCTATTTTTCTACTTACATTTTTTACGTGCTTTCGAACTGCTAGGTTGGCAAAAGCTGGGACAAGTAACGGGAGCTCACTCCGTTATGTGGCACTGGGGATTCGTGTCCGACCTTTCGATCAATAAACTCAGCATCTTAGCCACTGAGCCACTGCATCCCTCATATGGAGAGTACAGAGAGCCTCTGAATTAAAAAGGGACCTGAGATTATACACACACACACACACACACACACAAAATTCACCTCCCAGAATTCCCCACCCAACATCTTAGAGCTGTTGAGAAACGCTGATTTAAAGGACCGAGACTAATTCCCTCCCTCTCCTTTCTTTCAAGAATGAAATATAGTCCTCATTTAGTCACAAATAATCCCTAGATTCATCTACCATTTAGCCAAGGCAATTAATAGAGCAGCGATCTCAGAGCCTTTAACAGCAGTTCTGTCTCAGGGGAAAGTCACATTTTTTTTCTCGTGCTCCATGAAGGATATTCTCTTTTATTTTCTCTTAGAAATTCAAAGCTAAATCAACTGGAGGCTACCTGAGTGTGATTTGGACAGACAATACAAGTAGTCTTCAATTTACAATCATGACTGTTTGAAGCTACAACAGTACTGAAAAAGTGACTTACAACCGGTACTCTCACTTACAACTTATCACAGCATCTCTACAGTCACAAGAGTTTAGGTGCTTGACAGTTAGGATGTATTTACAATGATTGCAGCATCCCAGGGTCATGTCACCTTTCGCAGCCTTTCCAGCCAGCTTCTGACAAGCAAAACCGATGGGGGGAAGCCGTTAATGACTGCATGATTCACTTAACTACAACGATTCGCTTTACAACTGTGCCAAAAAAAGATTGTAAAATTGGGCAAGAATCACTTAGCAACCGCTTTCCTTACCAATGGGAATTCTGATCCCAATTATGGTCACAAATGGAGGATAACCTGCATGACGTATCGACTACATTTCTTTTCAGTCTACAGTACCATTTTCAAAATATTAAGTACAAATGGAAAAAGCTAAATTTGGAGCGCACGGCTTTGTTGCCCTGGTGAACTTTTATGGCTGAAAACGTAACTCTTGAATTAATAGCAAGAGCAGTGTTGCTCTGCGTTGACCCTCAACCCCCTTCGCTGCTACATGTAGGAAATGGAATGCTATAGCTATAGAGTTGGAAAGGTTCTTGGAGATCATCTAGCTTAACCGCTTGCAGGGTATAAGATCCACTATGGCATCTCTTTTTAGAGTGATTTTATTAAATGTTACAATTAAAATGATAAAAACTAATACAAACTAAAGAAAAAAAAACTGCAGAAAAGAAAAATTAAGAGTGAAGAAAAATAAAAGAAATAAATGGCTTCTTCCTTCATCGTCTGCTGCCACCGACGACCTCCCATCGACCCATGCGCTCCCACAGAGAGGGCCTCCTCGGGGTGCCATCAGCCAAACAGTGTAGGCTGGTGACCCCCAGGGGGAGGGCCTTCTCTGAGGGGGCACCTACCCTCTGGAACCAACTGCCTCCAGAGATAAGGAGAATCCAAGACCTCAGTGCCTTCCGCCGTGCCCTTAAAACCTTCCTTTTCCAGCAAGCCGGGCTGGCCTAATTTTTTTTAAGTGTTTTTAAGTGTTTTGTTTATTGTTTTTAATTAACGGGGCCAAATTTATATATGTATATTTTTAACTGTATTTTAATATTTGTACTTGATGTTTTTACTTGGCTGTTCACCGCCCTGAGTCCTCAGGGAGAAGGGCGGTATACAAATTCAAAATAAAATAAAATAAATAAATAAATAAATCGTACTTCAAAAATATCAACAATTTTAGTAAATTACTACCTTTTCTTAAAATTATCTCTTCTTCCCATACGCTGTTTGATATCTATAAAGAAATCCTTAAAAACTCATCATTTCAGTCCTGATTGGCAGAAGTTCATTAAGGATTGCAAGAGATAGCAATGTATCTACCGTATTTTAACCCTGATAAATAAAGCAACTTCCTTTTATTTCTAAGGATCCTAGTCTTAAATCTCTTCAAATAGAACTTTAGTTTTTCATTTGTTCTTTGTCCCTTCTCACAAAATTTTTCAAAGCTTGTAACAAGTCTCTTTTGTAAATGCAATATCGGAAAATTATCCTGAGGAATCTTTAAATCTGTTATATGTATAATTCTTAAATTTTAATTCTTAAGACATCAACTGGTTTCACTTGTTATATTTTAATTTAATTTAATATTATTTATTAAATTCGTTTGCTGCCCATTTGCTGCATCTTTTTCCGTATCATTCTTGAACCTTGTCATTTTTAAATCCTCTCTCACGCAAGTGTCAGAATTATTGTCAGAACTGTCATCTCATGCCTATGCTTTGTATTTGCACGATGCCAGTCATGAACTTGGGGGGGGGGAGAGCTGAATGGGGGGGGGGAAGTTCACTACTCACCGTACCTTCTGGAGGTGCAAAACTTCAAGATCAGACCGCTGGGAATGGCATGCAACTGCATACCAGCAAGCCCACACTTGAAGAGACCGTTCCTAAAACATTTCATTTGAATAAGGTTGGACAATGGGGACCAACAGTGAGAAATGACTAGCGGAAGTTTCGGGGAGTGGGGGCAGTTAATTAGGGATTTTGCCATGCGGATTTCAGTTCTGGCTTTACTTTATTGTATTCTGCTTGATCTTCAGTAAACTATACCTTTCTCAATGGAGTCAAGGATGGTTCTTATCTAAAGGCTCGAACTGAGGCAGGACTGACACTTATCCAGGTTCTCTTCCATAACATCCTTTAAACACAATATATCTATAAAGGCAGACACTCTTAAATTAATCTTCTGGTTCCATTATTCACAAACATTTTTCAATACATCCAATGTTAAAATATTTTGCTCCATTTGCTATTAGTAAGTCAAATTTAAATGTTATTTTCCCTTAATTGTAATTGATTGCTCCCCCTGGCGTCCAACCTTTTCCATCTGTACTACCTACACTCCATTCTCCACTATACTTTCAAACAGTTGGGTGACATATATGTTTCATGAAATAATAATAAATAAATAAATAGCCAGAAAGTGTTTGTGCAGTCTGGTTGATAGCTTTCTTCCTTCCTGTTTGTCCAATCTTGTTCTTTTCGCAGTTCCTACACTGGATACGGTATATAATGCCTGAACTTTGGTTTATTTCTGTCTGCCCTTTCGGTTTTGACAGGGTCGGTCTGAGAGTTCAGGTTGGTTTATGGGCTACTACGAGATCATGTTGATGCAGTAGTCTTGCTGTCATTTCTGAGACATTGTGCACGTAGGGGATTGTGATTTGTCTGGTTGTTGTTGTTCCTGTTGTAGTTGTTGTATTGCTTTGAGTGTTTGTATTGTTTTGTTGGAAGAAATATCCTTCTGGGTTCAGTTCCAAGTGGGGAAAAAGACACTGGAAACAAGGAGACTGCTTGGAAAGATGGTTTAATGGTGGACAGGATCACATGGTTTGAGTTCCTGAGCAGAAAAAGGGCGAGATGCTGAGCGTGCCTGGGTTTTATGCCCTCTGAGCTTTGAACTTCCTGGGCCACAGGAAGGGTATCCTGATTGGTAGTCAGACTCCCAGGGTCTTAGCTAGCCTTGCTGGCTGATGTAATCTTCCCAGGTGCCATGTGGTGAGTTTCTGTTGCTAGATGGGTCCTATTGTGTTGCAGATGATGGTCCATTGACAAAGGTGGGGTGGGGGGCAGGAAGCTGCTTTGTCTTTAAAACATGTTTCTCCATTTCTCATCCAGGGAAATATAATATTCTGCCTTTTTAATATTTCCTAAAATATTTCATTCTTCTAGGAGAGGGGTGGGTGCTAACTTCCTACAGTTTGTATGAAGTCATCTCTGGATGAAGTTTTGTGGGTATCCATTTCTCTCGAAGACATTGTTCTGCTGACTGTGTTACACTGGGATTCTACTCTCCCTGTGTTCTGACACAGCTTTACTTATGGACACTTTTTGATTTGTTAAATAATTAGAGGTGGGTTTTTCTTCTATCCATGATGCTCTTAGAAATCTTTTCCAGCACCAAAGTTCAAAAGCATCAGTACTCTTTTTATTTGTTTCTTCAAAGTTCATAATTCAGATTAAACCTGAGATGACTGTCTCCTTTTACTTCAGAATGATCAGAACCTGACCTCTAGTGGCTGAAGAGGCATAGCGGTTCCATTAAATGTCTTTGTCCAGCAATGTTTTACATACATTGAATAAAATTATCAAAGGTTAATATACACAAATAAAAGTACCAATAAAGGTGAATATTTGTACTTATGGTAGCTTGACGTGGTTTGGAAAATGTAAATGAAAATAAAACGAGGCTCCCACAGAGACAAAATAAGGCACTGAATCGTTTAACTTTCTGGCATGTCCATGAACTAATCAACTGCCAAGCGAAACCAAGGCAACTGTGATTTGTGATGCAAAAACATGTTCGTATAGCTCAAGGGTCAGCAACCTGCGGCTCTGGAGCCACATGTGGCTTTTTCACTCCTCTGCTGTGGCTCCCTATCTGTCAGACTTTCAGTAGAGAGCTGGCTTGCTGCCATGGCTTCAGAACCTTGCCTCCAATCCGTCCAAACATCTGGTAGGGAGCTGGAGGGCTGGAGGTTTGCCAGTTTGGCTTGGAAAGTTGAGTCTTGTCTGTCTGTCAGACTTCGATGCTATCTCAAAATAAATGAATTTCCAAACTGCCAATCTTTAAGGAAATCTTTTCTTTAATTGAGCACAGCCACCGGATCGTGACTTGATGCGGACAAGACTGACTTTTTGCCCCCCAATCCCTCCCTTTCCGATCCTCAAATCTCTGCTTCTCATTGGCTATCTTCCAAGTCATTCTTCAGGCTTCTTGTCTCGTCATTTCCCAGGAATGTCCCCCCCTCCTCATTTCCACGACAACCCGACTTCAAAGGGTTTTAGCAGGCAAAAGTTCAGAGCTTATCTCTCTCTCTCTCCTCTGCTCTCTATGCCAGCGTTGAAGTGCTGACACTATCACTCAAAATATGCGTCACAACTGGCAACGTGAGACACCAGTCGGCATGTGATTTATTAAGCTTTTCCAAGGCCAACCATGGATAAATCCAAGAAAAGAAGTTTCAGAAGAAAACAGAACATTTGATCTCCGCTCCTTCCATCGGGGCCTAAAGACTTGGCTATATCAACAAATAGGCTGAGTTTTGATTCTGGGGTTTTATTATTTATTATTTTGATTTTAATTGGTTTTAATCAGACTCTTCTTTTATCATTGCATGTTTCTTGCTTGTGTTCGCCACCCTGAGTCCTTCAGGAGAAGGGCGGCATATAAATTTGTGTTAAATAAATAAATAAAATTTAATTCAACTACATATGCTAGTTTTGTGGCCGCTCAAGAAATAATAGTCAGGCACAGGGAAGGGTTTTGTGGCTCCTGGTGTTTTCTTTTCTGTGGGAAACGGGTCCAAATGGCTCTTTGAGTGTTTAAGGTTGCAGACCCCTGGTATAGCTGCAAGGGCAAAATTCTTAAGTGATATAAGATGCTTAAATCAAGAGTAGATACTGATTAATTTAATCTTTTGGAAATAAGATTTTTGAGTGATAGAATCCATTTGATTTCTTTTTAACGTAATAAGGTGGTCTTATCATTATCACTTCCTTTTTCTAGAGGTTTTTTCTTCTTCTTGAGAATTGTTTACTTGGATAGCCTTCTGGCTTGCATTTTCTCGTACTGAAGCTCTGAAGGTCCATAAATTGGGGGTATTCCACCATTTCTTTCAATTTATTATTTGGAAGTTAAGACTCTTCCTCAGTTCTAGGCCTTTCATCCAGCATTCACATTAAGGAGTTCCATCAATCTCCAAACTAAGTCTCAATACTGTAAGCCACCTGTCCTCTTAAATCAACTCTAGTTGATATGTCACCTTGTTCTGAAGGCCAATGTCTACCACATGAAGAAATTCCTTTAGAGATTACCAATCCAATGTTCCTCGTATTTCTTTATGGACTTGGATGTAGGTGTGTTTGCATCTAAATATTACAGAAGAACTGCTTGTTATTCAAGATGGGTCGTACTATTTGATTTAGAATGACAATCTTTGAATAGTAGTGGTATATAGCCTTATGACTAACTCTGTGTACTTAAAAACATGGCCATTGGCAATTTTACAATTCTGTGCTGTTATTTCTATTTCTTACTAAGCAAAATAAGTACTTTGGTACTATGTGTGTGTATACATATATGCATGTGTGTATACATATATACACATACAGTATATAAAATTTAATTAGTATATTGCCACACAGAGTCCTCTCTGCAGGCACGTGAGCCGTCACCCAGCTCAGCTCCACCCCACATGCACATGCACCTATCGGCCAGCTGATTTTCGGCTCTCTGCCGCACATGTGTGGGGGGCAGGGTGCATGCGGGAGACATGCACACATGCTTGGGGGTGGGGGTGGGTTGTGCGTACATGCATGGTGGGCGAGGGGTCGCGCGCGCATGTGTGGTGGTGGGGGAGAGCGCAGGGGGGTGCGGTGAAGCCCCCCCGCGGCCCATTTTGGGCCTAGCAGGCCTCCCTACAGCCTCCTGGGACCAAAAATGGGCCGTGGGAGGGTCGCGTGCGCATGCGTGGGGTCGCATGCTCAGGGGGGAGAGTGTGGGGGTCATACATGTATGTGTGAGGGGCAGGGCACGGGTGTGTGTGGTGTACACATTGCATTATGGGGGCAGGCTTTCGGCACGCAATGACAAAAAGGTTAGCCATCACTGGTATATTAGTTTAAAGATCAAACCAGCAGATGATTTGGAAAGCTGTATTTTAGGAATATATTATAAATTATTATATATGATATCTACATTTGCAATGTTTTCTATAACCCCCAGCTGTATCTTAAGTCTCAAAATAATTGCAGAGAAGTGAGGAATCTCTGGTCTCCCTTTCATCTCTGCTATAAATGATTTTATTCTACTTACTTATGTTTAGTGAGTGATCAAAGTTATGGCACAGAAAAAAGGGATTTTGATTGTCACCGAAAAACCCAGATGCTTGGCCACCAACATAGATTTCAGTGTCTCTGGGTCACGATTGCCATTTGCAACCTTCTCAACCAGCTTTTGACAAGCAAAGCCAATGGAAGCCGGAATCGCTTAACAACTATGTGGTTCACTTAAGAACTGCAGCAATTCACTTAACAACAGTAGCAAAAAAAGGTTGTAAAATTAGGCGTGACTCATTTAACAATCTCCTTGCATAGCAACAGAAATGCTGGTCCCAATGATGGTCATAAATTGAGGTCTAGCTGCGCATTCAAGGGGTAAACAGATTGAATTGATTTTATGAAGCTTCTGTGGTTTGGTAGGATATAATCTTTTGAAACATTGGTGAGGAACATCTGGATTGTGATTGCTGATTTCATAACTCCCCAGGCAAAAAAGAATGTTTGCGATAGATAAATCACCGAGGAACTCCACGTTCACTAATTAGCTTGATTACAGGTTAAATAGGTTAAACTGCTTCTGTGAAAAGGCTCATGTCTGAAGTAGTAGATAATCTGAGCCTAATATTACAAAGGATTGGATACCATTTCAGTGTTTTTTTCACTTTCCTCCATCCAGTTATAGAGGAACTGGAATTTTTACTACTGGTAGGTGGAATGTTTCTCTATCAATGTTGGAAGACTTGAAAGACCAGATTATTCTGCAGTAAATCTATCCATTTTGTCACCGAGAGGAAGCATCAACTTGGTGGCCCATAAGGGTAATTTTTAAAAGATCAATGTTTCTCTACATGGTACATAGTATGTTTTAATTGGCTTTCAAGAAAATATCTCTTCAGAATGGTATCTTCTATTAAGGTAAATTGCTGACCCACTGCTTTCCTGATGCTCTGATACCAGTTTTAGGTATTCATATAAAGTCTAGATCATTGTATAATCCAAAACATATTTTATTTATTTATTTTTTATTTATTTTTATTTGATTTATATGCCGCCCTTCTCTGGAGACTCAGGGCGGCTTACAATGCATTAAGCAATAACCTTCATACTTTTGTATATTTATATTTTGTATATTTTGTATATTTATAGTTTTAAGTCTAATTTTCCCATCCGTACAAATTCTAAATATACTTTTTTATTATTTAATAAACAAACAGCCTAGAGCAGGGGTCTGTAACCTTAAACACTCAGAGCCATTTGGACCCATTTCCCACAGAAAAGAAAATACCAGGAGCCACAAAATCCTTCCTGTGCCTGACTATTTTTTGAGCAGCCACAAAACTAGCATATGTAGTTGAATTAAATGTTCTGTTTTCTTCTGAAACTTTCCTTTTCTTGGATTTATCCATGGTTGGCCGACCGGGGGTTGAAAAACTCAATAAATTGTGTGCTGGCGGGTGTGGCACATTGATGATGGTGACACATATTTTGAGTGACAGGGAGCTGCAGCAGAGGGGTGAAAGAGCCACATGCGGCTCCAGAGCCATAGGTTGCTGACCCCTGGCCTAGAAGATGGTAATTACCTGACGGTAATGCTTCTGAATGTGGAGTTTTATTATTTTTATTTGCCATCAAAAAACAGAAGCTGAAATCCCATAGAGATCAACCAAGAAGCAGATCCCAATGAAGTAATCCTAACCCTGCTTGAGCGGGGAGCTGGACTAGAAGACCTCCAAGATCCCTATTCTATTCTAAATGTATGAGGTGGAAATGAGGTTGCAACGCAATTTCATTTTTTATTTTAGTGCCTTAATTTTTGATTTGCGGTAATGCCAGGACAAATTCCTGCACTTTTCCTGTTAGTAGTTTTGTTACTAGTTTGCCCTTGCTTTCTTTATAGGGCTTATGGAATGACTGGCTCAAGATCACCCATCTGGCATCATCCCTAAGACTAGATCTCATGATCTCCTAGTTTCTGACCCTGATGCTTTAACCACTACACCAAACTGACTTACTGGGAACAAAATTTATATTTTTAGAATTTTTCCTACTTGAAATAAAATTTGAAGTCTTAACAAACTCTTTTGAGGCTTCTATCCTTGTAAGCGTGCATAACATTGGGCTTCCATTTATCCACTACAGCAGAGGTGTCAAACCAGGGGTGAAATCCAGCAGGTTCTGACAGGTTCTGGAGAACCGGTAGCGGAAATTTTGAGCAGTTCGGAGAACCGGTAGCAGAAATTTTGAGTAGTTCGGAGAACCGGCAAATATCACCTCTGGCTGGCCCCAGAGTGGGGAGGGAATTTGCAGTATCCTTCCCCTGGAGTGGGGTGGGAATGGAGATTTTGCAATATCCTTCCCCCAGGAGTGGGGAATGGAGATTTTGCAGTATCCTTCCCCCCTGGAGTGGGATGGGAATGGAGATTTTGCAGTATTCTTCCCCTGGAGTGGGATGGAAATAGAGCTTTTGCAGTATGCTTCCCCTGCCATGCCCACCAAGCCACGCCACGCCCACCAAGCCACGCCCACAGAACTGGTAGTAAAAAAAATTGGATTTCACCACTGTGTCAAACTCACGTTGTCACAGCGGCGTCACGTGACGTACCGGGACTTTAGCTAAACAGGGTGTGGGGATGGCCGATGCATGGTGCACCTGGCCCATGGGCTGGGAGTTTGACTGTACTACAGTATTTTACACTACCGTACTTTACAATCATATCCTATTGCTAATTTTACGACAACTTGATCAGATACCAAATAAGGTCGTTTGAAAAGCTTCTTTTCCCCATAGCTTCAGGTTTAGCTATTATACAATTACTAAAGATTTGACTTTGCCAGGCACACTGACCCCTGGGTCTATTTAATTAATTTCCTGGATTCCTTCATGCCTCTTCTGTTTAACTATAATCTCTGAACCCCTCAAGTCAATCTTGATTCTTGAAGATTTCATGGAAACGCCTGTGTACTTTTTCTCAGCACATTAAGGAAATTGCTTACATTGCTTTCTACAGGCATCCTTTTGTTTATTTTGAACTCTGAAGCAGGGGTGAAATCCAGCAGGTTCTGACAGGTTCTGGAGAATCCGGAAGCGGAAATTTTGAGCAATTCGGAGAACCGGTAGCGGAAATTTTGAGCAGTTTGGAGAACCGGCAAATAACACCTCTGGCTGGCCCCAGAGTAGGGTGGGAATGGAGATTTTGCAATATCCTTCCCCCAGGAGTGAGGAGGGAATGGGGATTTTGCAGTATCCTTCCCCCAGGAGTGAGGAGGGAATGGGGCTTTCGCAATATCCTTCTCCTGGAGTGGGGTTGGAATGGAGATTTTGCAGTACCTTTCCCCTGCCACGCCCACCAAGCCACGCCCACAGAACCGGTAGTAAAAAAAAAATTGGATTTCACCCCTGCTCTGAAGTCTATTGCCCTGTGATTTCAAGGTGGTCTCCCATCCAAGGACCAATCGCACCTGATCTTGCTTGGCAAAGTCTGCTAAGTGTTTCAGCTTCCAGCTTCTCAAATTTTGAAACGTTGGAGAAACATGCATCAAATAAGCCTTTAGGATCGCTTTAACCACCAAGCTTAAAATCCCTTGTCCTGGAGTGATCCATTTACTGGCTTTACCGCATGGCCCTGCTGCAGCTTCCTCCTCCACCAATCAGCACCGACCTTCCAACAGAGCTTGCCGGAGAGCGTTTGATTTATTAGGTCATCGGTTCCCGCCCCTTCATCTGTGTAATGCTCTTCCCCATAAGAGGTAGGGCCGCCGTGTCCCATGAGTGACAGCTCGCTGCTTCAATCAGAGGGCGAATCCGGGAGGCGAGACTAACTCTTCCCCTTCTTTAGCACTCTGCTTGAAGCTGCTAGGAACTATTAGCCGCAGCCTTTGCAGTTTGGCGGGGCTGTATTTCTGGTGGTTGCTGGATTTTGCAGCCCAAGCTGTGCCGTGTAAAGGTGAATAATTCTTTTTCCCCCTCCTCCTTAAAAAAGGTTTCATTTTTGCACGCGTGTTTTAATTAAACCGCAGCTGGGAGAGAGAGAGAATTGCACCGATAGCTTCCCTTTGAAGTGCATCTTTATTTTCGTTCCAATGGGTTCTGTTTCTTTTGCTGCTGTTGTTATTTGTGTGTGTGTGTGTGTCCTGGAATTAGATCTCGGAGAATTGCATGCAAAAAGTAGGATAGGAATCCCCTTATTCAGCTAACCTTGGGTGTCCCTAGAGTTAGGGAAGAGGAAGGCTGAACCTGGCTGCCCTGGAGAGAATTTGGTGTGTATGTCAGTCTAATTTTGGTTCTGCTATTTTAAAAAGTGTCAAACGCAAGGTTTACTTTTTTTTCCTTGCAGGCTGTGCATTGGAATTGGGAGAAGCCTTTAAAAAAGCAAATCAGAGCGGTAAGATATTACTACGGTCATGATTAAGAATTCTTGGACGTATACCTGTGTTATTTTAGTAACCTTAAAGCTACCAACTATCCCTTGCTTCTGCTTTTAAATCGGTCATTTTTTTGCCTTCATCTCAAGCTTGATATTAATTTTGTTTTATATATTGTTGAGCACTATGTAGGCTCAAGGCAAATTCCCTTGTTTTTTTCTGGTGGCCCCCATCTAATGACTAGCCACAATCCCACCCTATTTAGAATAGAATAGAAATAGAAATAATAGAAATATTATTGAATTGAATTGAATTCTTTATTGGCCAAGTGTGATTGGACACACAAGGAATTTGTTTTGGTGTATACACTCTCGGAGTACATAAAAGAAAAGATATATTCGTCAAGAATCATAACTTACAACACTTAATGATAGTCATAGGGAAACAGTCAATATAAATTTTGAGGATACCAGCAATAGTTTAGCTTTTGAATTGGCCAGGTGTTTGCACCTGTTCAGTGTGCAATGAATAATTGTATTAAAGTGTTTGCTAGTCTTGATTGTGCTGATCAAACAGCCATGTAACATACCAATTAAAAGTATTTTCTGTAGCATATGAATATGTCCTACATTTGTTTGCTTCTCAGATGTAGGAGTTTTATGTTAAAATGAAGGAATGCATACTGGTTAGAATATATCAAAAGTCCTGGTTTATGTGCCATCTTTTCCCAATTTGCTCTCCACTGATGCATTCTCTAATTCTGGAGGATGCTAAAAATGCAATGTATTTGGAGAATGCCAGGTTGGGAATGCCTTTGAACTCATGATTTTGTTGTTGTTAGTTGTGAAGTCGTGTCCGACCCATTGCGACCTCATGGACAACGTTCCTCCAGGCTATCCTGTCCTCTACCTTGAACCCATGATATTATATATTTAATTCTGATTTAATATTGTGCAAAGTCAGTCCATGTAGTTTGTGGTTTAGTGGTCTGTATAAATCAAGAGTTGCTTGCTTAGCCCATGGGTAAGTATACTAGTAATTACAGTAGCATAATGCATGAATATTGTTACTGAATTCAATGGGATGTTCTAGAAATAAATATATTTATGCAAAATTCAAAGCACAGCATTAATGCATATCTGCAAAGAAGAATGTTGAAATGGTATTGGTTTTTGAATCCATTTTGTCTGTGCCATACAGGTATAGTCAACTTAAAACCATTTGTTTAGTGACTGTTCAAAATTACTACAACCAGTACTCCCACTTACAACCATCATAGCAGCCCCATGGTCACATAATCAGCAGATATTTACATTAGTTGCAGTGTCCTAGGGTCATGTGATCACTCTTTGTGACTGTCCCAACTGGCTTCCAACAAGCAAAATCTATGGGAGGAAGCTGGATTTGCTTAATAATGGCATGATTGACTTAACAATCACAGTGATTTGCTTAAAAACCACGAGAAAAAGAGTTATAAAATCAGGCGCAACACACCTAACGTCATTGCTTATTAAGAGAAATTCTATCCCCAATTGTGGTTGTAAGTCAAGGACAAGTTGTATACAGTACAAATACTCTGTATTTTTCAGTAATATAGCTTCGACAAGTTTTAAATCGTATCTGGCTTTAAGTGTCTGGTTAGGACGAAGATGAAAATATATACCTTAAAAATAAGATAAGTCAGGAATGTCTCTTAGTCTCTCACCCCAAATATGCATGTAGTTGGGGAAAACCTAACCATGTTCTCCACAGGAAAGTTAAAATTTCTTTGTTAGCAATGTCAGTATGGGTAAAAACTTTTAGTTGTCCTTCCTGTACCTTGCATAAATAACTATTTCAGTAGGAATAGCATCCTTTCATATGCGCTGTCTCCGACGAATTCTTGGCATCACTTGGCAGGACAAAGTTCCAAATAGCGTAGTCTTGGAACGTGCTGGAATTTCTAGCATGTATACACTATTGAAACAGCGATGTCTACGCTGGCTGGGGCATGTCGTGAGAATGGCTGATGGTCGGATTCCAAAAGATCTCCTGTATGGAGAATTAGTGCAGGGAAAGCGCCTCAGAGGGAGACCACAGCTGCGATATAAGGATATCTGCAAGAGGGACCTAAAGGCCCTGGGAATGGACATTAACAACTGGGAAACCTTGACCTCTGATCGTTCAGCTTGGAGGCTAAAGACGCAGCATGGCCTTCTCCAATTCGAAGAGACACTTGTTTGGCAGGCTGAGGCAGTCCCGGAACCAGCGAAATCTGGGGGCTGAGTAGGGGACAGAATGTATCTGCCCTCAGTGTGGAAGGGATTGCCACTCTCGAATTGGCCTTTTTAGTCACACTAGACGCTGTTTTAGGACCTCTTTCCAGCACACGATACCATAGTCTCTTGAGACTGAAGGATGCCAATGAGGAATAGCAGCTATTTGTGCCTTCATCACAAAAGGAACATAGATTAATAGGGATGGAAGGGACCTTGAAGGTCTTCTAGTCCAAGCTGCTACTCAAAGCAGACTTTATACCATCCTGGTCAAATGGTTGGAAATGACTTTTTTTTAAAAAAGCCAATTAAAAGTGTGAGAGTTTGGAAGCTGCAACTCAGGCTTTTCAAATTTCATTACTGTGTCCCTAACGGCAATTCTGACTGTGGCAAATGGGAATTGTAGTTTAAAACATTTTGAAAAGCCCTGGTTGGCATAGCATTTTAGAGTTCAGGGATTAGGAAGGTGAGAGAGAGGCAAATCCTATTTAAGCCATGGAGTTTGATGTTGCACAAGGCGCCATTTTACTACACTGGGTGTTTCCTTAATTGTGATTTATTGCATGTCAACCAATCATGGTTGGCAAACTCAAAATGACTGATTGGGTCAAATCATATGATATATAACTTAGTTTGTTTTTCACAATTGTATCACGTAGAGGTTGGAGTTTTTATCCAGCTCAAAGCAAGAGCTTTTGTGAAATAAAGCAAAGCTGTCAATAGCATTGTACTAAAAATAACATTGAAAAGAAAGGTGGTGTATATTTGATCAAAGGAAAGTCGGCTAACTCTTAGGTGATTTTTCAGTGTAAAATACCTTTCCAGTGGGTATCATTGATAGTATGACAATCTAGGCCTGTATTGATAGGAGATATGAGTCACTGTCACCAGATTTTTCTGGCCTACTCTAAGTCTCTATCAGCTATTTGAGGCAAAGTTATTCTAATCAGTTTATATTTTTCCAGTGCATGATCTGTTTGTAGAATCATCATTGGAAGAATACTGAAAGTATTTATTACAGCTAAAACTAAAGTGATATTTATTCTTTATGAGACATTTCAGACAGAAAAAATGCTCCCACTCTTTAAATTCACAAGGCGATCACATATTCACAAATGCTTTGGGCTTATATACACACAAACATTCAGAACACGCAGTATTTTTTGACTGAGGTTTTTATAAATGCTGAATCTTGAATTATTTTTTGTCTGATGATGCTACATGCATACTGTACGTTTGCAAAACCCTATTTTTCCTATGATTGTTTTGTAGCTATGGTCTGCCCAATCGTGAGATAGTGTGAAAGATTTGTAGATATGGGTTAAATTTATATTCCTATACTTTTCAAAACATCATTTGGGCTTTAAATGCAAAGCATTACATAGCTGTGATAATTACTGAGCAATTGTGCTAATCCATTGGTCTGACATTTCCTTCCATCCATTTTTCATTTGCTTTAGATTCCCCTCTGTATTCACGTATGATCTCCTTTAAATTTCGGATCTGTTTTAATAATGGATTTTACTCTTCATCCCTCAACTACAGGTAGTCCTTGACTTACAACAATTCGTTTAGTGACCATTTGAAATTATAACGGCATTGAAAAAAGTGGCATGCTTATTTTTCACACTTATGACTGTTGCAATATCCCCATGGTCACATGATCAAAATTTGGCCGTTTGACAACTGACTCATATTTATGACGGTTGTAGTGTCCTGGGGTCATGTGATCATCTTTGCAGCCTTTGCAGCAAAGACAATGGGGAAGCCAGATTCACTTAACAACAGTGTTACTAAGTTAACAACTGCAGTGATTCACCTAACTATGACAAAAAAGGTTGTAAAACAGGGCAAAACTCACTTAACAAATGTCTCACTTAGCAACAGAAATTTTGGGCTCAATTGTGGTTGTAAGTTGAAGACTACCTGTACGTAATTTTTCTAGTCATTGTTTTCAGCAAATTTTGCTCCTGGTGTTCTTTAATATTCCAGCATTATTTAAACATCTTGGTCCAGACATTATAGCACACTTATGATAGCTAGTGACAATCACAGGTTTAAGTCTAGTGACTAACGGCCTCCCCACCGCCCCCGAAGGACCTCTGGAGGCCAAAAATGGCCCATTTGCCAACTTCCAGTCCCACCTTCGGGGGTGGGGGGTGGGGAAGGCTGTTTGTACCCTCCCCAGACTCCTAGAAAGGCTCTGGAGGCTGGGGACAGCAAAAAATGGGTCTTCCGATCCCACCGGAAGTTGGCAAACAGGCTATTTTTGGCCTCCGGAGGGTCTCCGGCGGGGGGGGGGAGGCTGTTTTCGCCCTCCCCAGACTCCTAGAAAGGCTCTGGAGGTTGGGGAGAGCAAAAAATGGGCCTACCGTGCCATCGCGTGCCATCGCGTGGGGAACGTGTGGGGGGGGTCACACGCACAGGGGCAGGGCGCATAGAATTATGGGTGTGAGCATGTGTGTGCGCGACACACACACACCCCCGCCACACCATGGCAAAAAGGTTAGCCATCACTGCCTTAGATAATCAGTTCCCAACAGAAATCCATTTGTAACCAGATAGGCCTTTGGCACTGGTGGAAGATCTCCGTCTGTGGTGTGATTTTTGGCTCTAACAAGGGATTGAGTTTCAAAGCACACATTTTGAGGCTGATTGACAGGAACACTCCTCCTTACATAATTATGTAATCTTCCAAGCGCTTGGATTTTTCCTTGCCAGATTGCCATGGCTCTGCTTTATTCTGAAAATGGTGTTAGGTCTCCCTAACCTCAGTGGATTATTTTGGAACCTTTATGTCCAAAGGATTGTTTGTTTATCATGCAGTTTTATTTTTATTTTTCCCTGAGTCAACCTTGAGCCGGTGAGAGTTGAACTGCTGAACTGCAGCTAGCAGTCAGCTGAAGTAGCCTGCAGTACTGCACTCTAACCACTGCGCCACCTGGGCTCTTCATTATCACCTCAGCTGATAATGAAAGAGAGCCAGTTTGGTCTAGTAGTAAAGCACCAGGCTAGAAAGCAAGAGATTGTGAGTTCAAATCCTGCCTTAGCCATGAAAACCAGCTAGTTGACCTTGGGTCAGCCACTCACTCTCAGCCCAACTTACCTCATAGGCGGTTGTGGGGAAAATAGGAGGAGGAAGGTGTTTTGAATATGTTTACCGCCTTGAGTTATTTGTAACAATAATAAGGGCAAGATATAAATAAGTAAATTAAAAGTCACCCAGCCAAGTTTCGTTCATGTGAACTCTGGAGATGCTGTAACAGTCTTAAGTACAAAGACAGGTTGCAAGCATTTTTCTTCAGTGCTGTTGTAACTTTGAATGTTTGCTAAATGAATGGTTGTTAAGTTGTTAAGTGAGTTTGCTAAGAGTGCCTTCAATGTACTCTTCTTAATTGATGGACCATCAAGATAAAATTACAGGGTGCGGTTAATAAACAGGTATTAAATGATCAACTGGTTTGATTTTCATCAATATGTTGGAAGAAACTGGAAAGTAGTTCATGCGATAGAAATTACTGAGTTTAGTTTGCCATATTCTACCATGTGTCATCTTTAAAAATATTTTTCATTTATTTATTAAACTTATATGCCAAATAGGCTTTTATTAGATATTTTAAGGAAAAAAAAGTAATCCAAAAAAAAAAAAAGAATTGAAAATCGAGTACAATGTGAATAAACAGGGACTTTACAATTCTCTTCAAAATTAAAGTTATTGAATATATATCAGAATTGTAAATGACTGAGTGACTGGCCTTACTTTATAAAAAAAGCAAATTGCTACTACTGTAAGCTCTGAACCTAATAAATTCCAGAATATCCTAGCTAATTGTAAGTGATCTGTGGTACCCTCTGCCAGTTGTTTTCAGTTGGGTCCTCCATCTAGTATGAATGACCAACAAACCCCAAATGACCAACAAAATGAATGCTGATGGGTCCTGAATTGATTTGGCTCTTATCTGTTCGATAATTCTTAGTTGAACCATCCTAGCTTATTTGGGAGCATCCAATCTTGAAAATCAATTAGAATGACATTCTAAACCAGGAGTGTCCAACTTTGGCAATTTTGTGGACTTCAACTCCCAGAATTCATGGCTGGTTGGGAAATTCTGGGAGTTGAAGTCCATAGGTCTTGATTTTGCCAAGGTTGGGCACCTCTCTTCTAAACTTTCAGTTTTTTTTTTTTTGGGATGAACTTTGTCAGCAGGAATGGTTAAGTAGAACCAGCTGAGCTCTCTTGTTCCTGTAAATGTAATTTCTCCAGAATTTTGGTTGCTTTTGTCTGCCAATACAGCCATTCAAGAACTTTATTGGAATCGTCAGATGCTACAAAGCAAATAACTAAGTCTGGAGCAGGGGTGAAATCTAAAATTTGTTACTACTGGTTCTGGGGTGTGGCTTGGTGGTGGGGTAATGTGACTGGGTCGGTGTGGCCAACTTTTTTTTTTTTTTAACTTTTAAAAGCATTTTTTCTACACCCTTAAGAGGTTGCAGAAAAAAATGGTTTTAGAAGCCTCTGACCATCAGGCAAGTCAGCTGGGATCGCCAGAGGCTTTTAAAGGCTTTTTTTTTCCTACAGCCTCTTCGGTTGAAGAGTTTGTAGAAAAAATGCTTTTAAAAACCTCTGACGATCCCACCTGAGCCGCACGATCATCGGAGGCTTTTTTTTTTTTTACTTTTAAAAGCATTTTTTTGGCTGAAGAGGTTGTAGAAAAAATGCTTTTAAAAGTAAAAAAAAACAGCCTCTGATGATTGCACAGCTCAGCTGGGCATGGGGAGGGGGGGGCGCAGGGATTTTTGCTACCGGTTCTCCGAACCACCCACCGCCATCGCTACCGGATCAGGCGATCCGATCCAAACCGGGAACATTTCACCCCTGGTAAGGAGGTACTTGTTCTTATCTCTGCTACTTCCACTCCTCCTTCACCATGCTATTGCCACATACTGAGAGCGATGAGTATCGATTAGTGAATTGCAAGCATGATCTTTGTATATGTAGGGAAGGATAAGTCCAGTGCACATCATCTGTTCAATGTTAAGATGTGAATGAACAAAATATCCATCAAAAACCAATTAATCCATTAAGATACCTAAAACTGCCAGAAGAGGTAGAGTGTGGTTTGAGCACAATTAAACATCACTGAAAAGAGAAACTTATTCTCTAAACCAGAGATGGGAAACTATGGCTCCTTTTATGACTTGTGGACTTCAACTCCCAGAATTCCTGAACCAGCATGGCTGACTCAGGAATTCTGGGAGTTGAAGTCCACAAGTCATAAAAGACCATAGTTCCCCACCCTTGCTCTAAACAGAAGAGGACCCCATTATCTCCTAGGGAAAAATAAGCTGAGAGAAAAAACAGACACTGGATTTTTCCTGAGAAGAATCTCCAAAATCTTGGTGCTCTTGTGGAGAAGATCCTATTCAATTAGCCCTTTTTCTTTGTTTCATTGTAATAGAGAACCATAGTTTACCAAAATAAGACTGTGTTAGTTCCTTATCCCTTTCCTTGCCTTTCCCTATGAAGCTGCAAAAAAGAAATTGAAAATTTTCTCTTCAGATTTCTATGGATCACCATGAAAATTATGGTTTGATCCCAGGCAGACTGTAGTTGTTTTTCTAAAAGGAGTCAGATGCAATCCACTATTATTGTGATGGCTTGTCCATAAAGAATGCTAAAAATGGACCATAGGTTGGATGCTTAGAGCTGGAAGCAAAATTGTCCTCAAAACCACAAGTGTAAAGAGTAAAAGCTGCTGTCATTTCATTCAGGCTCAGCTCTGATTTTCTTTCTAGGAGCAAAATCTTGGAATAAGGTATTAAAATGTACCCTTTTAGGGCAATATGTTGTGCCTAGTGATTTTTGTCCAAGAATTCTTACTCAACTTGCCAGTGAGTAGTTGCTGCACATCTACTATATGTAGGAATTGGCCCAAGATTCTGGATGGTGGGCATGTTCCCATCCAGTTCACACGTGACATTGGCTAACCTTGTTAGGTCTTGCTGTTACTTTGGTGGGACTATAAATGAGCTCCAGAGCACAAGTGATCCTCTCCTAGAAGAACCTTTGTATCAGGGGAAGATCAGTCGCAAGTAACAATTTACCTTGGACTACTCATGATGTCCTCAAGACATTCTAGATAAGAGTTTGTTGTTGATTGCTAGTGATCCAAAGCATTTGATTGATTGATTTCTTTTATTTCCACGTAGATGCCTTCTCTGTAGATTCTGCAAATTCAAGAGAGCTCCGATCAAGATGGCCAAGTACAGACTCATTTTGCTGAGACATGGCGAAGGGGCTTGGAACAAGGAAAATCGATTCTGTAGCTGGGTTGACCAGAAACTGAGCGCCGATGGGGTGAAGGAAGCTCAGACCTGTGGGAGGCACCTCAAAATGCTGGGTTTCGAGTTCGACCTTGTGTTTACTTCCATTCTTAGCCGCTCTATTCAGACTGCGTGGCTTGTGCTTGAGGAGATGGGGCAGGAGTGGGTCCCCACTGAATCTTCCTGGAGGCTGAACGAACGACATTACGGGGCGCTGATTGGCCTCAACAGGACAGAGATGGCTTTGAACCATGGTGAGGAGCAAGTGAAAAGGTGGAGAAGGAGCTACGACGTCAGCCCACCTCCCATCAGTGAGGTCCACCCTTACTATCACGAAATATATAATGATCGCAGGTATAAGTACTGTGATGTACCAAAAGAGAAGCTTCCTAAGTCTGAGAGTTTAAAAGAAGTATTGGATAGACTCCTTCCGTACTGGAATGAAAGGATAGCACCAGAAGTCAAGAGAGGCAAGACTGTGTTAATTTCTGCCCATGGAAATAGCACAAGGGCTCTTCTGAAACATTTGGAAGGTACTATTACATTTTGAGTGTAGTGTTGCTACTGCTGAGGTGTTTCTTTTCCCCAGAACCGTTAAAAATAATTGGTTTAAAAATGTATACTTTAGAATTTTCTTGGGATATTTGTAGCCAAGGTTGGTTGTATATACTTTTTATTCAGAGTTTTCTGAGCTTATCGAGATTCATATTGGAGTAGATTTCACATTATTTGCAAACTTTGTGACTCAGGCTTTAGTGAGGCCTCTTCAATATAGCAGTTCGGAAGCCTTACTGGAACACTTTGTCATTTATGGCGCTCTCTAATGCCAGAAAACCTTGTTAAAAGTATATACGCATGCTATTGTTGTTATATTTGCTTAATTATGATGGTTTCTCCTCTCCAAATTTTTTTGGGATTTTTAGAGGTGAGAATTGGGAATAACTTTCAATTTACCTTTGGCACTTTCAAGAGTGCTGTTTATGGCACAGTTGCACCTTCAGATATAAATATAAATATAAATATTTATATTTATATAAATACCTAGCAATATAGTTTGTACATTTTGCTTTGGTGGCCTGGTTTATGCATAAATTAAGAGCTGATCCATGGTTTACAAACTGCTAATGGCATTTGGATTAGCATTCATATGCTAGTCCAAAAGCAAACAACACACCTGAATCTAAACGCTGCTCATAACCTCCTTCAGCTAAATATAATCCTTGTTTTTCTCTCTCCACCAGGCTACTCTAATCTTAGACATGATTTATTTTCTGTAAGGAATAGTTTATAATAATCAAGCGCCAACTGTAAGAAACCTGCCTGATCAATCTGTTGGCCAAAGTTGGTGAAATTTTAGGGAAAAATAGAGACCAGCTTGTCTATTCCTGTTGTATGCCATTTGAAGTGGGGATAGCAAAGAATGATGCCATGGGTAGCATTAGTAATACCCATGTTTTCCCGAAAATAAGACCCTGTGTTATATTTTTTGCCTTCCAAAAAGGCACCAGGTCTTATTTTCGGTGTGTGTGTGTGTATATCGTCCATTGACTTACCTCACTTGCGTGCATCACCACTGGCCTCCTTTTCGCCATCAGAGGCCTTCAGGAACTTTTTCTGCAGCCGGCAAGGCTTTCCTCAAGGCCTCTGCAGCAGATGATAGATCTCTGGAGCTCTGTTATCGGCTGCAGAGGCCTTGAGGAAAGCCTTGCTGGCTGCAGAAGAAATGAGCTGGAAAGGCTGGTGTCAGGGTGTGCGAGGCCTGGCTGCAACTGTCCAAAGGTAAGTAGTTGGGTGGCTCCACCCTCCTATCCCCACCCTAGCTTAATTTTTACCTGTGCACCTTGGAGTGGGCGGGTCTTAAATTAGGGCTTATTTTGGGGGGGAGGTAGGGCTTATATTGGGCACACGTAAAAAAATCAAGCTAGGACTTACTTTTGGGGTAGGTTGTATTTTCGGGGAAACACGGTAGATACTTATGGCCCGCCCAGAAAGATACAGAAGATCTGATGGGCGAAACCTGTCAAAACTTTTGAATAGCTTTTTATCACCAATTTAGCTTCCACTTTTACTGCTTTTCATCTTAGTAGCCCCTGGACCAATTCCTTAAGCAGTGGCTCTTTAAACGGTTTGACCCAATTACTCCTTTTCACGGTTTTGAATAATGCCCCAACAAAAGAAGAAAAATAAACCTTTGAGTCTTACAGAAACATCTCTGCAGTGGAAGTCCCAAACTGGATCCTTAACTCACAAACAAGCAATTTACAAATAGCTCCATTACCACCAGGATGCCCAAATTAACCTCAGATTAAGAATCACGGCTGTAAAATATAAGGGATTTCATTCTTGTTGCCTACTTAAAGCCTGACTTTAGAGGTGTGTAACATTCAGATCCAAAGCTTCTGGATGGGAGTCCCACAGGACCTGTTGGCTGCTTTGGACGTGTGTATGTATGTGTGTGTGTGTGTGTGTGTGTGTGTGTGTGTGGTGTGGAAACACATTCAGGAGTGTTTATTACCATCATTTCACTGCTTCCTTAAATTTACTCTCTTGCCCTTCACTAACAATAAAACTCACAAAGAAGTAGTCACAAGAAATCTCATTAATTAGGTTGATCACCAAGAAGGTGCAATTAGTCCTCGGCTTATGACCATAATTGAGTCAAAAATTATGGTACTAAGTCAGTGCTGTTGACTTGCTGTTGTTAAGCAAGTTACTGCCTCATTGACCCGATTTTACATTTTTTGCAGCAGTTGTTAAGCGAATGCCACAGTTATTAAATGGCATTCTTAATAACTGCCACAATTATTGTTCACAATGGGCGTTTTTGCTGGAGACTGGAAGTAAATGCCAGATTTGGGGGAGGGGTAGAAAATGTAAAGGGAGGTTATGTGACCATAGGTTGCTGCAAACAGCTATAAATACACCCAAAATTCAATCACGTGAGCGTTCGGATGGGCGACTGTTGGAACTTTGGTTCTGTATTATAAGTACTTTTTTTATATTCCATTGTAATTTTGAATGGTTGCTAAGCCCTGAGGACTACCTGCAAGGCAGCAATTCCCAGCCTTTGGGGCACCAGGGATGGGTTACATGCAGTGGTGGAATTCCTATTTTTTTACTACTGGTTCTATGGGCGTGGCTTGGTGCGCTTGGTGTGGCTTGGTGGGCGTGGCAGGGGAAGAATACTGCAAAATCTCCATTCCCATCCCACTCTAGGGGAAGGATACTGCAAAATCTCCATTCCCATCCCACTCCTGGGGGAAGGATATTGCAAAATCTCCATTCCCATCCCATTCTGGGGCCAGCCAGAGGTGGTATTTGCCAGTTCTCCGAACTACTCAAAATTTCCGCTACCAGTTTTCCAGAACCTGTCAGAACCTGCTGAATAGCATCCCTGGTTCCATGGAAAATAATATTTCCACAGACTGGAATTGGTATTAACCCAGATCCTGTGCAGATAAAGCTTCATTCATTTGCGTGAACTGCTTCCTGATGGGCCACAGACTGGTATGGGCCAACGGCCCAGGGATTGGAGACTCCTGCTGTAAATGATTTCTGTACAAAGTCTTGGAAATTGAGTAAGACAGACTCTAGCATCCATTTACTAGTAAATAAATGCTAGTTTTGTCTCCAAACCTTGCATGCTTTTATTTGATTTGGGTCATCCCTGGAGCCAGCTTTCGTTCATCATTGTTCCCCTTGAGCGAGTAGCATTTTTTATTTCAGATGAGGTTTTTCCCTCCTGAGAAGTAAAACGATATCTTCTGTGTTGTAATGTTAATTTTAAGATGATTTTCTTCAGTGAAGCTTACTTAAACGTGCTGTTTCCCAATATTGGATCAACCTGTCAAATTCTAATTATATAAGCATGTCTTAATGCTGCAAAACATATGCAAGTTTTTGGAATGCTGTAAAGGTGAAGATTGATTAAGAATTATAACATGAGGCTCTTACCACATTTAGGTCATGTCTTCTACTCTCAAAGTCCTCCATAATCCCTCCCTCCATAAAGTGTCTCAATCCTGGATTATGGTGTTCTTGAGGCTGATGGGTTGCTTAGATAGAAGCGAAAGAACAGAAGCAGGTTGCTTAGAAACAGGTTGCTTGCATATTGTCTATGTGCCAGTTCTTGTTCTGTTCCTTCAAACGAAGCGTGGGTTTAAGGAACTAAAAGGGAAATACGAATAAACTCAGAAGAAATCCCTTAAAATATTGAGTTGGAGAATTTCTGAGAATCTAGATCTGGCTCAGGGGGTGAAATGCTACCGGTTCAGACCAGGTTTGGGTGAACCAGTAGTAAAAAATGCTATCGGTTCGTCCGAACTGGTATTTCTGATGATCAGCTGGGTGATAATCAGCTGTGACGTGCGATTTATATTAGCTAGAATCGTCGGATTTCCTGCTTTCTAGCTAATCTAAATCACGTGGCACAGCGGATTCCCCCCCCCCCGCCGCTGTTCTACTTACCTTTGCAGACTCAGAAGGCTTAAAAGTGTTCCTTTAGTGCTGTGTGGGTGTGTCTCAGGTGCGTACTCGCGCAAAGTGCGTGCTCAGTAGCAGACTCACAGAACCGGTAGCAGACTTCAGAGGATTTCACTGCTGATCTGGCTGTTTCCTAGCAATTACTACTATATAGGTAATCCTCAATTTACAACACTTCATAAACGTTTAGTGACAGCACTGAAAAAAGTGACATGGCCATTCTTTTTCACTTAACGACCACTGCAGCATCCCCATGATCACATGATCAAAATTCAGATGCTTGGCAACTGATTTATATTTATGACGGTTGCAATGTCCCGGGGTCATGTGATCCCCTTTTATGACCTCCCAACATGCAAAATCCATGGGGAAGGCCAGATTCAGTTAACAACCGTGTTACTAACTTAACAAGTACAATGATTCACAACTGTGGCAAGAAAGGTCCTAAAATGGGGCAGAACTCATCTAACAAATGTCTCACTTAGCAACATAAATTTTGGGCTTGATTGTGGTTGTAAGTCGAGGACTACCTGTATTTGGTCAAGACTACCAGGATAGGTAGAGCAGATGGACTCGAACAGGACATAAGTACTGCTTGGTAACTTGCCTTTTTGTTCTGGCCTGGATTTCCCTTTTCACTCCCTTTTCCTGCCATCACAGTTGCATTGTGAGCTTTCTCCTAAAAGCTGACCCTGTTCTTCCCTTTTAATTAATGTCTCCTGCCTTGGGTGACAGTGGTTTGAAAAGGGGAATAAAAGTCCATCTGGTATTGCTGCCAGCCAAATTCTGCTGGAAGCAGATAAATTCCCACGGAAAACAGGGGCATTCTAGGGAAAAAAAAGAGGATTTTCTTTTATTGCTTTAAAATAAATATCCCTCCTTGCTGATCTACATTATTAATAGTACTATTTGCCCATGATTTCCCTGTGCCAGTAAGGTTTACCAACTATTTTGAAACGGATGGTTCCGGAGTGCAGTTTTTCATGTAAATGAACATTGTCTCTTCCAGCATCTTCCAAATGTGCCTTATGGCTTTTGATACAGGAAATATACTGTAGCTATGTCTATGTTCTTCATATGTTTTAGTCTCCAGGCCTTTAATCATCTTAGTTGCTCTTCTCTGCACTTTTTCCAAAGTCTCAACATCTTTTTTGTAATGTAGATGGATGTAGAAAGGTCAACTAGTTAATGTTACAAGTATTTGAAGTAATTGGACACTAACTTTAGTTGACATTTATGTTTTGCACCAACAGTTCACTAATATATTGAACTAGCCCAGGGGTCAGCAACGTTAAACACACAAAGAGCCACAAAGGTCCTAACCGGAAGCCCCCGCTCAATTCTGGAGCCAACTGGAAGTCAGTTTCCCCCACCATAGAGTCTCCTCCTAGCGCGGCATCCTTTTTCCTCTACCTGTCCTAACCGTAAGCTCTATCAATTGTGGAGCAGACCAGCAACAGGGAGCCACAGCAGAAGGATGAAAGAGCCACATGCGGCTCCAGAGCCACAGGTTGCTGACCCCTGAACTAGCCCAGCAGAGATTTCCATCCCTGGTGATCACTCATGATCACCCATCTTCCAATCCCTTTCATCTTTTGAATCTCCCACTATTTCTTAAAGAAATCCGAAAGAAACATTTGTGTAAATGAACATTTCCCAGAAATGTTGGCCTGTAACACAATAAATATCTGTTGAATACGCTGGATGGGCTTGATGTGGCTGTAATTAGGGGCACATCTGGATGCATATCAAATTGGAGAACATTTCCTATGTAAGGCTCCTATGATTTTTTTTTTAAGATTGTATTTGTGTTTTGGAGTGTTATTTTAAAAAGGCAAGAATATAGCTGTAGCTCCCTCTTCTAAGTTAGGGGTCTGCAACCTTGAACACTCAAAGAGCCATTTGGACCCATTTCCCACAGAAAAGAAAACACCGGGAGCCACAAAACCCTTCCCGTGCCTGACTATTTCTTGAGCGGCCATAAAACTAGCATATGTAGCTGAATTAAACATTCTGTTTTCTTCTGAAACTTTTCTTTTCTTGGATTTATCCATGGTTGGCCTACCAGCGGTTGAAAAGCTCAATAAATCGCGTGCCAGTGGATGTCACCCACTGGCTGTTGTGACGCATATTTTGAGTGATGGAGCCGCAGCAGAGGGGTGAAAGAGCCACATGCGGCTCCAGAGCCGCAGGTTGCTGACCCCTGTTCTAAGTGAAGATATAAATATGATTCATTAAGGAGCTGTACCTGTATCTTATTGCAACAGGGGTAATTTGTAATGCCCTTTTAGTTTGCTTTGCACAACAGTGGCGCTCCTACTTTTCCTGATTGACCAGTGGCCACTTATCGTTATGTAATTTCCTATATTACCACTTCTTGTCTAGTGATCTATAATGAACCGTCTTTTCCATTCTGAGTGCCCTCAAAATGTGCAGACTACATTTCCCAGAATTCCTAGCAGTAGCAAGAATCCTAGTTTCTAGAAAACTGCTATATTGAGTATTAATTATTATATTTTTTGCTAGCTAGTAAAGTCACTTTTATAAACAGAAAGGAAATGTGTTTCTTGTCATGGAAGTGATAACGTAAAACATACATTTGGCACATGCAGGGTTTGGTGTGTGACATGATGCGAGTTGGCTAAACTAAGATCATGAAATCAATAAAAGATAAAAAGATGCTCAAATTGATCTCGGCTCCTGATGACTTTAAGATGCTTCCATATTGTTTTCTTTGCAATGGTTCGGAAGTTGATTGTCATTGGCTCTTTCCAAACTGTTGAGATCAGGGAGCCCTTAATTAAGGTTGTTGCTTACATACAGCGACAAGCAATTTTAGCTGCATCTTTGATTCATTTAGTTATTTTTTTCTGCAGTTTTTGGATGCTTAGTGAGACCAGTTAAGCCTCTTAAAAAAAATAACTCCATCAAAAACATTGTCAATTTTATGGTTGCTTCAGCAAGTTGTGGTCTTGGGTCAAAAAAGGCTGACCTATTTTGTTATTACAGGTAGTCCTCGACCACAATTGAGCCCAAAATTTCTGTTACTAAGTGAGACATTTGTTAAGTGAGATTTGCCCCGTTTTATGACCTTTCTTGCCACAGTTGTTAAGTGAATCACTGCAGGTGTTAAATTAGTAACACCGTTGTTAAATGAATCTGGCTTCCCCATCAATTTTTGTTGTCAGAGGGGCGCAAAAGGGGATCATGTGACACCCCCCCCAGGACATTACAACCATCATAAATATGAGTTGGTTGCCAAGCAGCCGATCATGTGACCATGAGGATGCTGCAATGATCATAAGTATGAAAAATGGCCATAAGTCACTTTTTTTCATTGCTGTTGTAACAATGAACTGTGGTAAGTAAGTCAAGGAATATCAGTATTCAGTTCCTACTTTGCTCGACCTTTATGCAATCATCCCTCCTGTTTCACTGGACTTTGCTCTTAAATTGAATTTATCTTGGAACCAAATTAATGAATTTTACCGGGCTTCCACACTCTCCTTTCCTAATGCAAACTCATTTTCCAGGCATGCGTGTCTGAGAAATTCCCCATCTACTCAGCTGCCAGCTGGTTTTCCTTCTGTTTGTCCTGTTTAGCATGTGGAATGAAGACGGATGTTTCTCAGCTGTTCTGGGTCTCCTAAACAACTGATACCATTTGGGGCAAAGTTTGTAACTTGTAGTTGTAACGTGTATGTAGTTTTTGTTGGTAAAGGAGGATTAACACAATTCCCTCCCCCCGCCCCTTCTTCTTCTTCTTCCTCTTTTCACAAAGTTCTGACTCTTATAGTAGCACCATTGTTGAAAGTCATACTGCTTCATTGATTCTGTCCTGAAATGTTTGGGCACAGAAACCACCTTTTTTAAAGAAAAAGAGGCAAGCATTAAGGACAAGAAGAACCACAGGGATGCCAGACCAGATGCATTGTCTAGGATTGGAGAAGGGCCATGGAGGGTGCGGCACATCCATAATTCAGAAAACTCAACAACATAAAGCACAATTTATTTTCTTTTAAAATAAAATAAAAGCAGTCCAGCAGTCCAGGAATATGTCTGTCCAGCTCAAGGAAGCCACATCTTCTGCACTTGCTGTTTCCAGCCCATGCCAGACCGTAGAGCAGACCGGGAACAGAACCAGAATGTTGCCCCACAGCAGTGTAAGCAAGAGAACTTCCCTGGGGAACACGTGGGCCTTTCAGCCTGACCCCAGATGGACTTGAAGGAGAAGCAGATGGTTTAATTTAGCAGAATAACAAAAGCTTACAAAAGTTGGTTGCTTTGGTGTGTTTATGGAGATATCTGTGTATAGGTAAAGGTAAAAGTTCTCCTCGCACATATATGGTAGTCGTTCCTGACTCTAGAGGGCAGTGCTCATCTCTGTCTCAAAGCCGAAGAGCCAGCGCTGCCTGAAAACGTCTCAGTGCTCATGTGGCCGGCATGACTAAATGCCAAAGGTGCACAGAACGCTGTTCCCTTCCCACCAGAGGTGGTCCCTATTTTTCTACTTGCATTTTTTACATGCTTTCGAACTGCTAGGTTGGCAAAAGCTGGGACAAGTAACGGGAGCTTACCCTGTTACGCAGCACTAGGGATTTGAACTGCTGAACTGCTGACCTTTCGATTGACAAGCTCAGCATCTTAGCCACTGAGCCACCTCATATACATATATACACGCATATCTCTGTGTATTGGTGAATAGTTGGCAAATACCAAGGCAAGACTGTTCCTTGCTTTGTGGATTTCTTAGAAAATCTGGATGGATGTCTTGAAAACTGGAACCTTGGGTGGTCCAGCATGACTCTTATGTCCAAGAAGGAAACATTGGTTGGGTCAGAGATAATCCAAGATGGTTTTGTTTATTTTTTACTTTCTTCAGATGTCAAAATATCTGTTATATGGAGTTGGATATCAAGCATTGTATATTGCATGGATCCTTCGAAGGATATGTGATACCTGTCCTCACTAGTAGGGAACTGACCCTCTGGCTCAGCTCAGTGTAAATCTATAATAAGGTGTGTCTTTTTTGGTTCAGAATGTTGCATTGAACTCAGTGATTTGTGACTTGTTTTTTCCCCCTAAGTTTTTAATTTTTTACAAACATATCAGTGTGTGAACAGTGTGGCACCTGAGTGTCATACATTCTAAGACGAATAAAACTAGTTGAATTTATCATAGTTATTACATTCAATCAACTTATATATTTCTATTAATAATACACATTTATATTAAGTTGCAGTCTGTCATTATCCACTTATTCCTTGTGTTCTTGTTATTGCTTTTATTTTATTATATAAAAGTGTATACACTAATATCCCCCCTTCTCTTATTTCTATCTCTTATTCATGTCATGGCACCCTTTATTAAAAAACATTTTCTTTCTTTCATACCTAACTTCTAGTCATGTCACCTACCTAAAAAAAGAAAAGAAAGTGAGAGAAAAAGAAAAGCAAATCAGAACAACAACAAAAAGGAGAAATCATCTATCCATCATCTCTTGTCCGTTTCAATACTTTAATTGCTATGCTTTTTTTGACTTGCTTCCCATATCTCTCTCGGATCTTTATCTCTGTCTGCATCTACTTCTTGGCTGTTCAACCTAGGTATTTCTCCCACGTCTACCCTCTTCCACTGCCTAGCTTCCAAAATTTATGATTTGTAAACCCTGATTTTTTTTTTAATTTGATTTATATGCCGCCCTTCTCCGGAGACTCAGGGCAGCTTACAATGTGCAATTTTACAATTTTTAACTAAGTCTCATTTGTTTACAAGTGTTTGCCGTTAACTGAATCAAGATTGTTCTTGTTCCTTTTTAAAGAAAATTTCTGAACACTCCCTGTGGTTTACTCCAAGGTGCTTTTTCCAAAGGCAGCTGGATTTTGTTTTTCCTTGAAGAGGTTTCACTTCTCATGCAAAGAACTTGTCAGAACTGAAGAAGCTTCTTGGATGAGAAATAAAATATCTTCATGGAAAAACAAAGTCCAGTTGTCTTTGGAAAAAGCACCTTTGGGACAATAGTGTCCTGGATGACTGAGAATCTCCATAGATATCTATGTGGTTTAATTTAAAACATTTGAAAATGAAAAGTGCATTTTTTTTTTAGCAGATCCAAGACCTTCCTGGCATCACATTTCATGATAGTGCTAAAAGTTTACCTACAACTGACGTAAGATGGTGATAGTAAATTTGTTCCTTCTTCCCTGCAGGCATCTCTGATGAGGCTATAGTTAACGTGACTCTTCCCACCGGCGTGCCCGTCCTCCTTGAACTTGATGAAAATCTGCAACCGCTCGGCCACCACCAATTTCTGGGTGACCAAGAAGCCATACAAGCTGCCATCAAGAAAGTGGAAGATCAAGGGAAGGCCAAACCTATGGCTGAGAAATAAAGACCACTTTACAAACGCTTTGCTCATAGCTCTAATGATGTGCGGCAAAATATGGCACTTTGTGAATTGTTTTATGCCTACTTGCTTAGCTTTCGGCTCTCACCAAGGGTTAGACAAGGGCTGTTAGATTTTAGCAGTTTATCTCTGGGGATTGGATTTCAGATCCTGGTATGAGAGTCACAATGGCAGGTGAGTTGATTAGGCTTTAATTAGAAGGATAAAATGCGTCAATGTGTATTTTCCTTAACTTTTCATATGAGAGAAACCCTGTGTTAAGAACCAGATTTCTGCAAATCGGTGACAAGGTACCATTGTGATAAATTGGAGATAAAACAGGGAATGTCAGATCTGATTTAATATTGGCCCATAGGAAGATCATGAAGGACTGAAGATTACAAACAGTAAACCTTCCCAAAGATGTTCACTCACAGTCTTAACGTGGACTTTTATGTTTTTTATCATTGGACAGCCTCTTGCATTGGTTGACGTATTTGTCCGGGCCCACTTTTATTGTATAACTGACGTTCAACTAATTTTGAATAAAGCCCTTATTTTTATCCGCTTTGCCTGAATCTTAATAACTATTTTTTTTTCCATATGTTGGAGAGGACCATGTAAAAGAAAAGGCCAGGTAGAAATAATGGTCTAGAAAGCTTGAGAAACATTGACGTTCTCCTCTCAGATTTTCTTTAATTTTTTTTTTTAAAAATATGTACAGGTAGTCCTTGACATACAACCATTTGTTTAGTGACTGTATGAGTTATGACTGGTCCGCACACTTAATGATTTGCAGCATCCCCATGGTTATGGTTTAGAGCAGGGGTCACCAACCTTTTGGACCTCAGGGACCACTAAATTCATAATTGTAAATCCCGCAGACCACTAATATGGTTTTTTAAATCAATAAATAGTATATTTAGTGCAATATAAAAAAATGCAAACCGCCAAAATTTTCTTGCGGACCACCAGTGGTCCACGGACCACCAGTTGGTGACCACTGGTTTAGAGAGTGTTTGTGCATTGTGCTAGGTCAAGTTTATATATATATAATGCAAGCATCACTGGGATTGTAACAAATTTATTTCAAGTGTGCTAAGATGGTCCAGCCATATCTCCTTCTATTCCTTCCTTAAATTCTGCTCTAAATAAAATGCAATGAGATGTTGTCTCTATAGCCAAGAGAGGGGAAAGGCTGAAGCAATCCGACTTTTGAGTGCATGGTATGTGTTGAAGGGTCTTAATATTATTTTTTCAGAAAAGTGAATTCAATGTATTGCTGGCTATGAATGCCTGAATTTATTTTACAAACCAGAGCACTGATTTCACAACTATCGTGCAATAAGCAAGATAAATATTTAACTGAATGAAACATGCGGATGTCAATTCTAAAGATTAAGGTTACAAAGCCAGAGATCATGAGTCCTGCCTTCGTCATGAAAGCCAACTGGGTAATACGCGTCTCAGTCACTCTCAACCTAACCCGCCTCACAGGATTGTCGTGAGGAAAATAGGAGGAGGAAGGTGTCTTGCATATTTGCCTTCATGAGTTATTTGTAAAAGTAATGAAGTATAGAATCAATAAAAACCAAAATTCAGAGAAGAACAAATAAAAAAGGCAGCAGGAGGAGAGTGACTGGCAGACTCCACACATCACACTAAGCCGTAATGTAACATGTTCAACTTAATGTGTTGTCTGAATCCACCCTTACAGCTGAATAATTAAGGAGAACTGAGTCATTTTTGGCTGTTTGGCAAATTGGGGGGTGGGGGGGTGGATGATTCTGCCTGAAGGGCAGGTGTGGGAGGGCAGAGACCGCTCACGGCTCCATTTGTGCAAGCAGTGGGCTCACCCGCCATTTCCACAGCCCGGTTCCGAATGGCTCAAGGCCCGATAGTGGGCCAGGCATTGGAGACCCCTGGCTTAAATCATGGGGTGGAATTACAAAAACAAATTTTACATATATAACAGAAATATGCCAATTCAGTGTAAACCTTTCAAATCTTTGGATAAAGAGTGACCATGAAAATGTTGGATATTTATATCCTACAGTTGGGTAGGTAATATATAGAAAAACTATGTTTGTGACTTTAAATGATAGAAAAAGAATGATTGGCTGTACTATTATCAGGCAGCCCTAAAAGTAGACAGGAACCCCGGGAGCTCCTGCTCCTGCTATTTGATGATTGATCTCCTGAAAAGGGACTGTGTATGACTGAAGAGAACTGTAAGCAAACTATGTTTTGTGTTGGAGAGTGATTATTCGAAGACGTGTTATTGTTTTGAGAAACCAAGTTTGTTTTTTCACTAAAAGTTTTTTTTTTCACCGTTCAGAGTCTGTGAGTATCTGTGTGTTTAACCAGCAACGTATCTCTTTGCTGTCCGGTCTGTTGCCTACTATGCAGAGGGAAGTTTTTACCCTCAACAAACTGACTCAAGTTACCCTTAGCAGGGATATCCTTATCTGGGTGTATGATCTATATATGAATAGCAGTGCTCTGTAATAAAATGAGTTACAGCGTCATCCTTCATTGTCTACTTTTTGCCATTGGAGAATGTGCCCAACAGTGCCATATGTAAATGGCCTATTATAGCAAATATCTTGTTTGGCATAACTAGAATATGGCATACAACTTGCCAGTATGTGTTGCACTGTGACGCTGATGTCCTCTTTATGGAACCAGCAACTGATCCAGTCAACTGCATTATTTCAAAAATCTGCATCCTTCATCAAATCAGTTGGGGTCTCTTGCTATTTTCCTGTTCAGCAGCATTAAGGTACCGTGTTCCTCCGAAAATAAGACCCTGTCTTATATTTTTTTGAGCCCTGAAATAAGCGCTTGGCCTTATTGCCATGTGCGCAAAAGCCCGATTGGCTTCTTTTTAGGGGATGTCTTATTTTGGGGGAAACAGGGTAGTTTTTTTTTTTTTTAATTTGATTTATATGCCGCCCTTCTCCGGAGACTCAGGGTGGCTTACAATGCGTTAAGCAATAGCCTTCATACTTTTGTATATTTATACAAAGTCAGCTTACTGCCCCCACAAACTGGGTCCTCATTTTACCTACCTTAGAAAGGATGGAAGGCTGAGTCAACCTTGAGCCTGGCGAGATTCGATCTTACTTTAATTGCCGACAGCTGGTGTTAAATTACAGAGCTCTGTCTGTTGAGCTATCTAGTTGAACAAGTATGGTGATGGAAGAAGATTTTAAGCTGCCAACACTACAGTGAGATGCTGGAGTTCGGTTGGGTACAAAAAAGTGTTCTGATAACTTTCTCTGTTCCGAATTAAGGGCTGAAATACACAAATAGGTGAAAACAGTCAACAGGTAACTTTTGCAAGAGATCCAATCAGTTATTTTAGAAACATTGTGAACTCATCACAGACGTTACAAGCATTTATGTCTCTGAATCTTGGTAACTTTGATGTGTGGCCTTCAACACCCAGAATTCCCCAATCAATGAGTCTGGCTGGGAAATTTTGGGACTTGAAAGCCACCCATCTTCAAATTGACAAGGTTGGGAAACAATGATCTAGATCAACAGCAGAGGGAGCCAGAGCACTGAGCTTTTATTTGAAAAGGGAGTCAGGTCTGCTTTGACTTAAGATATTTATTGATGAATAATGATTCAAGATCTTGACATGAATGTATAGAAGAAAGCATATCTGCTTTTTTTTAAAAAAATATTATTTGATTTATATGCCGCCCTTCTCCGAAGACTCAGGGCGGCTTACAATGCGTTAAGCAATAGCCTTCATACTTTTGTATATATTATACAAAGTCAGCTTATTGCCCCCACAATCTGGGTCCTCATTTTACCTACCTTAGAAAGGATGGAAGGCTGAGTCAACCTTGAGCCTGGTGAGATTTCAACTTGCAGTAATTGCAGGCAGCTGATGTTAATAACAGTGCTTTAGTCTGCTGCGCTACCAGGGCTCCTGGTACTTTCCCCAATCAGCTGATATTGGGAAGCTTTTAAAGGAAGAAAAATAAAATTTTAAGGTGTGTGAGATACACTTCTACATGTGTGTACATAAATGGATGAGAATATGTACACCGTCCAGTTGTCACTACAAAAAAGTATAGGGCTTGAATAATAAAAGAATGAATTAATACTTTACTGATCATCCCTTTGTAAAATCAATGGATTCCCCCATATGTATGTACGCATAAAAACAACACTCATAGTTTGATGGTGCTGACTTAGAAACCAGGGGACAATGAGTTCTAGTTCTGCCTTACACATGAAAGCCATTTGAGTGATTTGGGGATAGTCCTTCTCTCTTGGCCCAACCCACCTCACTGCGATGTTGTGGGGAAAATAGGAAGAAGGAATATTATGTTCAGTCAGGGGTGGGTTCTAAATTTTTTTACTACCAGTTCTGTGGGCGTGGCTTGATGGTCATGTGACAATTCTTTAGGATTTAGCAGAGGTACTGGTCTACCAGGCTTTTAACTGCTTGCAGAGCTGTACCGGTCTACTCATTTGTTTTTTGGAGGCACTGGTCTATCCATTTATTTTTGCAGGCACCGGTCTACTCATTTGTTTTTGGAGGCACTGGTCTACCCATTTATTTTTGCAGGCACCGGTCTACCACCAAACTGCCTTTTACCACTGATTAGCTGTAGGGCGGCCCTTTGAAGCCCCATGGCAAGAGTTTAAACAGTTTTTTTCCTTCTAGCCGATCAGCTGGGACTCAGGAGGCAGCAATAGATTGGGGGTGGGGCCAAATAAAAGCTAAGAATAATGCGAGGGGCGGGGCAGAACTGGTTTGGTGATGTCATATTGTCACCGCTACCGGCTCGGCCGAACCGGGCCAAACCGGGAGGAACCCACCACTGTGTACAGTATGTTTATTTCCTTGAGTTACTTACAAATAAAGGTGGTATAAAATCTAATAAATCAAGAATTTAATGATACAGACGTACAGAATAAAAGCAATCTTAATAATCTGGACACATTAATACATATTGATTTTGCAGAAGATTCCAAGGCTTTTTCTATTGCTCTTAGTCTTTGGTTTGCATTTATAAGTTGCTACTTTGCTTGGGTATCAAGCTATTATTTTTACTTGTTTGAAAAATAGTAATAGGTTAGATCACAGAATCATAGGGATGGAAGGGACCTTGAAGGTCTTCTAGTCCAACCCGCTGCTGAGGCAGGAGCCCTTATGCCATTCCAGACAAACAAACAGATGTTCAAACTGTTGTTAAAAACATCCAGGGATGGAGCACCCAGCACAAGGGAGTAATTCTTGCTCACTCTACTTTGCATAGAGTGCCTGAAAATGCCATGGAGATCCCATAGGGGTGTAAAATAATTTTGTTCCAGATACCTATTTGTGGCTTTCTACAATCTATCATGCCTTCTGTTTGTACAGCTGGCATTGTAGTAAATTTCCATTTGTCTGGCAGAGATAATGGGTTGTAGAGAGGAAAGAGATATCCTGTTGGCAGACTGGCACTTTATGGAAATGTAAAAATAAATAAATAAATGGTACAAGCTATGATCATGTTTCTGAAGTTGACAGTAAGCAAAACACTTGATAAGGTTACTGACATTGTTTATGAGAGCAGTGGGGAGACACAGATCAAATATTGGGATGTCTCAGATGTCTCTACATAGTTGGTGGTTCAGTTATAAAATTCACAGCACTCAAATGTGGCAACTGTGACCACATTTTATGGTTACCAAAAATAATGAGATGATCAAAAGCTCAGTGGCTACCACTCTTGATGGTGATACCCTGTTTCTTATCATTGGGCCTGTATTTTATTGAGTTCTCCAGACTGAATTCTGCAAATATTATTTACAACAGACTTACAGTATGTTTTGATACATAAATGAGATGGGTGGCATTGAAATGAAATGAAATGAAATCATAAGTATATAAATTTTATTAAATTTATTTGCCACCCAAATCATTTCAAAGTGACTTTTCAAATAAAATATATGACAAAGTCACCTTCTACTACTTAGTGTAGGTCTACATATGTTAAATTAGTTGCACTGAGAAAAATTGTGGCCTGCAGTGCATATTTGCCAGGTCATTCTATAGTTCTTATTCTTTGTTTACATTTTCTGATACATATGTTTTAATCAAAGATATGGATGCTTTGAAGCAATTGGCAGGTACATCTTGTTAGCTGTCTTAATATTAATATGGATAGTAGTCATTTAAACTGTGGCCTGTTGTACGAAACATTCAGGACAGTCACACATTCAAATATACAAGAAATTAAAACAGGATGGTTACATTTTGGACTGATACCCATGAATAATCTTTCTGACTAGTGTCTAGGTTTCAGCTTCATCATTCAGCTGCAGCTAACCACCAAAATGTCTGTTCTTTTTCCTTTTATTCTGGACTTGTTTTAGTTTTTAAATAAATGAACAGCTGGAGGAAATGATTATCCTATGGTTTTATTAATGCATCTGTCACAATAAGTAGTTGTTTATTTGAAACACTGAATAATAGTGCTGAAGATGCAGAATAACATTTCCTTTCCCTCCTCAAACGAAAACAGCTTTTCAAAATCTAATACTTGAGAAAGAGCCTATCTGTGTGCATATGTGTACACAGACTTACATCCATCCATCCAGCCAGCCAGCCTGGGGAATTCTGACAATTGAATTCCACATATCTTAAATTTGCCAAAGTTAAAAAACACCCTATAGAGTGGGTACCACAATCCGGGGAATCATTGGATGGCCAAAGGACACACAAGAAAAGCTAACTTATTGCTGTCAAGACTGGTCATCCAAATCATTGCAGCCACTACTTTGGTAGCTGTTAACATCTCTAACCTCAAACAGTGATTATCCAGTGTCATTCCATATGTAATTGGGCTCTGACCACCATCAGAACCAGCTGGCATGGCCAATAATCAGGTATGAGTATTAAACTCCAACATTCTGAAGGTTCACATTTTCCAGAATGACCAGCTGTTATGATTTTAACAAGTACATAACATGTAGATGGAACCTCCCAGCTTTCATCTCAAATTCCTCAATTGCAAAATCAAAACAACATGGGTGGATCTTTTGATCAGGACTTTCTGAGAGCAGAAGATCAATCTGTAAACAAAGATTGAACTGACCCAATCTGACTCCACCTTATCCTAATTCTGTCTTGCATAAACATCTGTCTATAATCTATCACAATTGCATGTCTGATTCACCATATTTTAGCATGGTGCTTATATAGTTAGCCACTTGTGCTTCAGATTACCACAATACCTTCCAGCTAAAATGATTGTAGGAACTATTTCTTTTCAGATATCTTTTAAAATCCTTTCTTAAAATTAAATTACATTAAATTAAAAACTCCTTGCAACAGTCTCTGAAAGAGCAGGAGTTCTTCTGTAATGAACATTTATAAAGATACCTATTTTTGTTTACATTCAATAGATGGATTAGCCATTATATGAAGAAAATTCAGGGGATTATAAAAAGATAAAGCTAGACTGGTTTTGAATGTTTGAAGCATATTTTCCCTCCATCCTTTTCTCTTACTGTTCAGAAGCCAAAAATTTCTCCTTTAGCAAAGAAAGAACACAAGGGCACTAGATCACAACTCTTTAAATACAATTAATCTTTCTTGAGGCCTTTCTGAAGATCTGGAGCTATTAAAACCCTTGGCTCTGCAAAGATATAACCTTGGGCCCAAATCTACTCAGGAAAAAAGACACCTCTGTCAGGCTATTCAATCACATCTGAACCTAAATCCAAGAATATCAATATTTGCCCATGGACCATACTTGATTTATTTACTTCATGAGTATTTGGGTTTTCTACCTATGTCCTTAAAATGATTTATAGCACATCACATAGTATCAATAAAGGAGAATATTTGTAGCTCAGGATTGAAATGACAATCCTCTCTGAGCTTAGTTGTTTTTGCGCAGACGTTTATTTACCCAAACTAGGTATCGTCATCAGTGCTAGTAGGGAGTGGAGTTTGCTCCCTACTAGGGAGGCTGAAAGGCAAGTCACTAGAATATAAACTGAGGGCAAATCCCATTCTATACTAGCAATGATGATGTTACCTAGTTTGGGTAATGAAGTGTCTGCATAAAAACAATCAAGCTCACTCAGAGAGAATTAAAAACCCCTCACATCATGTGGTCCTGTCAGAAGAGACAGAGATGCGTCGAGAGAAGCAGAAAAGAGAAGAAAAAGGTACCATTACTATGGTAAGAGGCAATTCTCAGAGGGAAGACACCAAAGGACAGAATGATCTTGGTGGCGTCCTTCTGACTTTTCTCTCTGATTTCAAAACAACGAAGGGCTGAAATAAAATACAGATTTCGGTGACGGCAGGTAGAAGCCATTCCCACCCATGCTTATGTGGAAGCACTCTCCCTGGTTTGATTCACACATTGCGCTTGGTTTGTTCAACCCTAATTAGAATTAACATCCGTTTATATTGGATCCACTCTATACATTAAGTGTAAAAAGACGTACACCGAGTATACAATTTTAACACTGTAAATTTGTGGATTTTGATCTCTGTGTTGGAGGGCTAATGTTGTGAGGACATGATTATTTGCTCCCCTCCCAATTGAAAGGTGGTGAGGAGATAGTCCCAAATTTTTCACAACACCTAATGCTTATCGCCACAATCTGGGCAGGGACCGAAAAGTAGGGAATGGATATATTGATTGGGTGGTTGGGACAGATGTTTGTGACGTTTGTATGAGAGATGTGAGGTAAGATAATTGTTAGATAATAGGGGTGAACAATTGAGGGCAAAAGAAGAAGGGGACGGCAGAGAATGAGGTGGCTGGATGGAGTCATTGCAGTCAGCGTGAGCTTAAATGATAGAGGACAGGAAGGCCTGGAGGAACGTTGTCCATGGGCTCGCGATGGGTCGGACACAACTTCACAACTAACAACAACGGGTGATGAGCATTAAAGCAGAAACATGGGATCAGCTCATGTAGACCACAGTACAGGTAGTCCTCAGTTTACGACCACAATGGTGGCCAAAAATTCTGTTGCTGAGATATTTGTTAAGTGAGTTTTGCCTCATTTTACGGCTTTTCTTGCCACGGGTGTTAAGTGAATCACTGCAGTTATTCAGTTAGTAACATGGTTGTTAAGTGAATCTGGCTTCCCCGTTGACTTTGCTTGTCCAATGATCCCAAAAGGGGGATCGCATGACCCGGGACACTGCAACCGTCATAAATATGAGTCAGTTGTCGAGCGTCTGAATTTTGATCCCATGACCACGGGGCTGCTGCAATGGTGTTAAGTGTGAAAAATGGTCACAAGTCACTTTTTTCAGAGCTATTGTAACTTTGAACAGTCACTAAATGAACTGTTGTAAGTCGAGGACTTCCTGTACGGATAGTGCTTGACTTATGACCACAGTTGGGAACAGAATTTCTGTTATTAAGCAAGGCAGTGGTAAAGTGAGCCACATCAATTTTATGATCTTTTTGCAACAGTTGTAAAGCAAATCACTCCTGTTGTTCAGTGAATCAGACAGTCACTAAGCGAATCGGGCTTCCCCCATTGACTTTGCTTGCTGGAAGCCAGCTGAGAAGGTTGGAAACGGCGATCAAGCGATCTCAGGATATGACAACTGGGATACTCCAGTGATCGTTAATGCGGGGACCACATATTTTCAGTGCCATTTCAACTTTGAACAGTCACTAAACGAATGGCTGTAAATCGAAGACTACCTGTATAATAAGATCCTTAAATGAGGTATGTGATGGTTGGGCCTTGCCTGCCTTCTGTAGTGTTACTGCTACCACAATACTGTTATCACTATTTTTCTATTATTCCGTTCTTTAATGTTCTGAAGGTGTTTTATTTTACCTTATCTTTAATTCCTTGTTTTTCATGTTTCTTGAAACAATAAGATTTCCAGGGTGGCTCTTTTGAACATGGCAACCATATAAATTAAACAAAGAAACAAAAATAATCGTGGTTTACAGTACAAATCTAGAAGGGTCTGTTTCACATAACATGCCAAAGTGAAAGCAAATAAACTGTGCTGTTCTTTTGCTTCTTGAGTGAACCCAGTCACTGACATAGTAAGCCATGGTTTGTTTAACCTTGGCTGGATTCACACCCCAGACTGAGCCAACACCAAGCAATTAACTCCTTTGTAGTGTAGTGAGACCCCTGAATCGAGTTGCCATCTCTATTTCAGGGAACAGAACAGAACAACAGAAGGGACCCTGGAGATCTTCTAGTCCAGTGATGGCTAACCTTTATGCCATCACGTGCCAGGAAGTGGGGGGGGGCGGGATCGCATGTGTGTGTGCCCACACCCATAATTCTATGTGCCTTGACCCCGCGCACATGACCCCCCCCACTCCTCCTGCTCCTGGCACGCAATGGCCAAGTAGGCCCATTTTTCTTTCTCACCTGGCTCCAGGGCCTCTCTAGGAGTCTGGGGAGGGCAAAAACGGCCTTCCCCACCCTGCCGGAGGTCCTCCAGAGGCTGAAAACAGCCCGTTTCCCTACTTCTGGTGGGCCCAGAAGACCCAAAAATCAGTTGGCGGAGCTGAGCTCACGTGCCTACTGATATGGCTACGAGTGCCACAGGTGGCACGCGTGCCATAGGTTTGCCATCACGGTTCTAGTCCAACCTCCTGCTCAGTCAGGAAAGGACAAATGGTTTTTCAATCTCTTCTTTAAAAATCTCTAGTTTTGGAGCACCCATGTCCTGTTGTTTTCTGCTGTGAGAACTAAACCCACCCCACCCCCAGAAGAACGAAATATTTTGAGGAATATTAAAAAGGCAGAATATTATATTTCCCCAAAGAGAGAAAGGGAGAAACATGTTTCTTGGAGGCAGAAAGCAGCCACCACTTTTTCATAATAGCCCACAAGGAAATGTCAACACTTAAGAGATAAAGAGTTTATTGAAAGAGGAAGACAAGTATCTAGATAGCTCTATTCATAAGCAAAGCAAATACTGCAGGCAGAAATCTGTTCAAGACAGGATCTTTTGAAACTCCCTGCAGCAAAGGCTGAACAAAGGCAGAATGGTAGGATTAGAACCATTTCCTCTTTTACCTATAGAGCCAACTATGACTCCTACATAACCCCTGCATGACCCCAGTGGTGGGTTGCCCCCAGTTCAGACCAGTTCGCAAGGACCGGTAGTAAAACCGGTGGGAGGACTTGCCCACCGCCCCAGATGTTATCATCGGCTATCTACACATGCAATCCCGTTGCGAACTGGTAGTAAAGGTAAGTAGAACTCACCCCTGCATGATCCCCATAGGAATCTGACAACAGCCAATAGAATATTAAAGGACATGTTCTTGCACAGGAACAGGAAGCTCAAATACAAATCCCAGAGAAGGTATAAAAGTGTACCCACTCTCAACCCGTAAACGCTGGAAGTTCTGTTCACCATTAAACCATCTTTCCGATCAGCCTCCATGTTTCCAATGTCTCTCTCCCAGCTTGGAACTGAACCAGATGAATATTTCTTCCAGCACTGCTGTCAGTTACCCAACAGTTGCAACCATACCTGAGGATTCTCAGTACAGGCCAGTGAGACCATTTGTATTGTCTAGCTGAGCATCTGGCTCATGGCAGATGAACAAGGTGTGATGCATGCTTAAACCAGATGGGACAACTATGAAATGTGATTGCAACATGTTTCCTCCTCCTATACATGGGAAAGATCCATGTTTTCTTCTTTCAGAAGTCAGAGGCCTGGTTCCAGATTATGCACAAAAGCTCTGGTGGCTTCTTTTGAAGCTAGACAGGCTAATCTCCCAATACATTATTTGGACATGAGGGAAAATGTTATTTCAGCGTAGCAAATGTTTGGATGAGTAATGCGTCAGTAAAAGGCAGAACTGTCAGACTCCAGTGGATTAAACTGGGGCTGACATTAGAGAAGGATATATATTTGGCCTGCAGAAAGTCCAGAATCCACCTAGGCAAGAAGGTAGGATATAAATCAAATTAATAATACTTTGCCTATTCTGCTTTTCTAACACACAGATTCTGATTAGAATAACAGTGACTATTCTTTTTCTGAAAAGTTGGAAAATGCCTTCTTGGACTAGCAAGTGGCTAAATAGGGTGCACATGCACATTCGACTAAGCCATGATTGACTTAACCATGATTTTTTGAATAAACTATAATTGAATGGGTTCACAAACCCCATTAAACTATGACCCATGGTTTAGAAGCTACAGAGTCAACCCAACAAGCGTGATTGCCTATAAGGCAGGTTTTGGTATCTTTAAAAAACAACAACACAAGGAACCTATAAACATTATTGATATATCCAGAGTTCCCAGCAAATGTAATTGACAAAATTTTTGAAAATCAGGGGTGTCAAACTCGATTTCATTGGGGGCTGCATCAGGGTTGTGTTTGACCTGTGGGGGGGGGGGGGGCTGAGGGGGTGTGGCTTGGATGGGTGTGGCAAGGGTAGATGTGGCCAGCTCAACGTCACTCGGCCCACCTGGGCTCCGTTTTCTGCCACAACGGCCTCCTGCAACCCTCTGCCAGCGAAAACAGAGCTTGGGGGGGGTGCATGCAATTTTCACTGGCAGATGGCTGCAGTGGCTGTTGTGGCTAAAAATGGAGCCTCTGAGGGCTGTGTATGGTCCTCCTGAGCACTGTTTTCTCTGGCAGAGGCACCACGGGCCAGTCCTTCGCTGTTTCCAGGGTGGCTCTGTGGGCCAGATATAACCACCCCGCGGGCCAGATCCAGCCCATGGGCCTTGAGTTTGCTGTAGCTCAATAGTTGGATGCCCCTATTGGCTGTTTAGTTTGGTCTGACTCCGAATATTTGATTGATTGATTATTTACGATCTTCGTAGCATCCCCATACTCATGCGATCAAAATTCAGGTGCTTGGCAACAGGTTCATACATATGATCATTGCTGTGTCCCAAGGTCATGTCATCCCTTTTTGCAACCTGTTGACAAGCGACATCAATGGAGAAGCCAGCTTCTCTGAACAGCCGTGTTACTAACTTATCAACTTATCAATTCACTTAACGACTGTGGCAAGAAAGGTCATAAAATGCGGCAAAACTCACTTAACATCAGTGGTGGGTTCCTCCCGGTTCGGCCCGGTTCGGTGACGATATGATGTCACTGAACCGATTCTCTTCGTTCGGGAGCTGGGCCCTTCCGCCCCCCCGTGTTATTCTTACCTTTTATTTGACCCTGCCCCCAATCTATTCGCTGCCTCCCGAGTCCCAGCTGATCGGCTAGAAGGAAAAAAACTGTTTAAACTCTTGCCGTGGGACTTCAAAGGGCCGCCCTACAGCTGATCAGTGTTAAAAGGCAGTGTAGTGGTAGACTAGTGTGCTCGAAAAACAAATGGGTAGACCGGTGCCTCCAAAAACAAATGAGTAGACTGGTGCCTCCAAAAACAAATGGGTAGACTGGAACGCTCCAAGAACAAATGGGTAGACTGGTACAGTTCTGCAAGCAGTTAAAAGCCTGGTAGACCAGTACCTCTGCTAAATCCTAAAGAATTGTCACATGACCATCAAACCACGCCCACATAATAAGCCACACCCACAGAACCACAGAAGTAAAAAAATTTAGAACCCACCCCTGCTTAACATGTGTCTCACTTAACAACATCGATTTTGGGGTCAATTGTGGTTATAAATTGAGGAATAACTGTATTGTACTGTATTTAATGCTCCTCCTTACCAGGACAAACAACCACAACCTGTACTGTAAGGAAAAGTGTTCTAATTCCCAGGTATGATACGATGTAAGGAGACATTAATTCCATAAATCTTCTTCCGAAGTCTAAAGTAATACCCTTCAAGCCAGAAAAAGGGTTTTTACATTGTTGGAGATTAGGTTGACCTGGAACTGAACGTACTCATCCAGACAGCTGGCAATCATGCCCCTAGACTGAGAAAAGGCTGCTGATGAATATATTGATTGCAGTGCCGTAGAAAAGACAGCAAAAAGTAGACAAAACACCGTGTTACATGAGACTACTGTTTAATCCAAAGGACTGGTTCAGAACTCCCTTAGAACAATGGCTGTATTATTTACGCTTGTTTTTCTGTGGTTAAAGCTTTAATCCTTGCTTTGGGGTACATACTAGGGTCACGGACTTTATAATTTTATTAAAATAAATGGAGGGGAAGGGAAAGGGAAGAACAATAGGTTTGGAGGGGTACATTACTTCTGAATAGTTCAAAAAATAAAAAAAAGGCCCCCCAAAGCATTTGGCACAGAGTCCATCTATTTGCCTAGGGAAGATAGTCAGGCATTTCCTGCTGGCTGGGAAGACAAACGAAATCTTTGAAAAAAAATACTTGGGAACAGACCTGCCCACCGAAGCAAATCAAGCAACTTACGGGGGTAGCGGTTTGAAGACAATAATTTGCAAGGAAGGGACGGCAGAAAACTATTTGAAGTTTGGAATAAAGAAAGGAGAAAGCAAAGCAAAGCAAAGCAAATGGCCGAGGCGGAAGTGGGGAAAGCAATGCAGAGTTCCTTTGAGTTAAGCAATTTCAACAGCCACGTGAGTTTGCCAGACGGACACTTAGCCAGTCATTTTTAAATGCGCTGCAATTTAGTGAGCTTAAAATTGCTTACTTAGTGCTTTTCAAAAACAGCATGATTGATTCCACTTAGGGCTCATTTATTTTAGTCAGGCTTCCTGTTTAGACAGTTTTCAGGGGAGTAGCTGGGTTTGTCGCAAGAAAAGCAGGCGAGAAGGTCCTGCGGCTTTCAGACTAACCAAGTTATGATGGCAAATGCCTGATTTGGATGCTGATCACTCCCTTCCTCTGTTGAATTGTGTTATCCTGATTTTTGAAGGCTATTATATGTCGCCGCTTGGATTATTTTCATGACCATAGTCCCTTTCATAAAAATCCTTTGAGCATTCCTCCGAAAGCAAAGGGCAATGGAAAGATATATTAATATGCTGAAAATGGATTTAAAATAGTGGAGATGAAATGCTTTGGAAAAAGAGTTGTAATGGTATCCTTGTCTTTAAGTAGCACTGACCATGTTCTCTAAAACAGCACTGCTGAGTGCATTAATAGAGGGATGGAATCAAATTCACGTGAAGTGTTAGTACCCCTTTATAATGCCTTGGTAAGGCCACACTTGGAATACTGCATCCAGTTTTGGTCAATAAAAAAGATACTGAGACTCTAAAAAGTGTGCAGAGAAGAGCAATGAAGATGATTAATGGGCTGGAAGAGTCCCTAGGGAGTTGGGCGGCATAGAAATACGATTAATTAAATTAAACCATATAAGGAAAAATTGCAGGAAATGGGTCTGTCTAATTTAATGCAAAAAAGGACTGGGGTGACATGATAGCAGTCTTCCAATATCTAAGGGGCTGCCACAAACAAGAGGGAGTCAATCAGTGGTGGGTTGCCCCCTGGTTCGAATCAGTTCTATAGAACCGGTAGTAAAACTGGCGGGAGGCTCCGCCCACCGACCCCGACGTCATCAAAATGCTTCTGCGCATGTGCATCTGCGCGCGGCCCCATTGCAAACCGGTAGTAAAGATAAGTAGAACCCGCCCCTGGGATCAATCTATTCTTCAAAGCACCTGAAAGCAGGACAAGAAGCAATGGATGGAAACCAGGGGTGGGTTCTACTTACCTTTACTATCAGTTTGCAAAGGGAGTGCGCACATTCGCAGATCATCATGACGTCTGGGCGGATGGGCGGAGCCTCCCGCCGCTTTTACTACCGGTTCTAAAGAACCGGACAGAACCAGGAGCAACTCAGCACTGATGGAAATAGCCAAAACTTCGGGCACAGGTTGTTAGTCCCTTTATTCAGTGCCAGTGTAACTTTGGTTGCTGAAGAACTGGTTATAAATTGAGGACCACATGTATTGTGAGGAGCTCTGGTGGCGCAGTGGTTTAAATTCGGTATTGCAAGCAAACTCTGCCCGCCGCCTGGAATTCGATCCTGACGAGGTTCAAGGTTGACTCAGCCTTCCATCCTTCCAAGGTAAGTAAAATGAGGACCCAGACTGTTGGGGAGCAATATGCAAATATTGCTTACATTGGAAACCGCCCAGAGTGTGGGGCACTATGGGGTGGTATATAAGCCTAAATGCTATTTCTATTCTTTGAGAGAAGATCCTTGCCTACCATGTCTGGGTTTTTTGTTTTTTAAAAAAATGGGATTACTAATGTGAAGTCACTTCCTTTTGCCCCTCCCCCCCGACTTTGCTCATGCTAGTGGGATGTAGTCCTTCCTGGTCAGGGGTGGGTTCTTCTTACCTTTACTACGGGTTCACAATGGGGCCACATGCGCAGAAGTTTCCTGATAACATCGGGGTTGGTGGGCGGAGCCTCTTACTGGTTCTATAGAACTGGTCCAAACTGGGGGCAACCCACCACTGTTCCTGGTACGATGTAGTTAGTTTGGCGTTAGGTTTTGCCTATGTCTTTAATCTATTTCCTTTCATACAGCTCTCCTTTCTGATATAAAACCTGCTTTTTCATTGCTCAGGTCAAATTCTTGTTGCTGAGAATGTTCTCACGCTTGCACACAATCTTCCCTCTCTAGCAGTAGAAGGGTGGGGATAGGGATTTCCTGTGCTTGTGCTTTCCTCTGATTCTAATTCCTAGGATTTGGTGGAAGAAACTATGATAATCAAAATGACACCAACTAAGCTTTGTAAAATAGAAATAACCTTGGAAGCTGCCTTTAAAAAAAATAAATAAATAGAAGGATTATCTCCACAATCTCTTTCATTCTCATCTTCTAACAGAAATTTCAGCAACCATATGAATTAGTTATTATAGGGAGCCAATGAGCCAAAATGCTGTATGTTCTCCAGATGTTTGGGACTTCAGCTCTCAAAAGATTTGAAATCCAACATTTGCAAGGCCCAAGCTACTGAAAGTAACTATCATGCAAGCTTAACCCCAGAAGGTGGAGCTAGTCTTCCCTTTTCAAGGTTATAAAATCAGCAAGATATAAAAAAGAAAAGTTCTAATGGTCTTGTTAGCCGAGATATCCATTTGCAGCAGCAGACATGCAGGTAGTCCTTGATTTACATCCATTTGTTTAGTGACCCTTCAAAATTACAAACAGCACTGAAAAAAGTGAAGCATGAATGTTTTTCACACTTAAAACCATTGCACATGATCTCATGATCAAAATTTAGAACCTTGGCAACTGGTCCATATTTATATTAGTTGGAGTGTCCCAAAGTCATGTGACTGGCCCAAAGTCATCCAGCTGGATTTCATGGCTAAGGTAGGACTAGAACTCACAAGTCTCCTGTTTCTAGCCTGGTACTCTAACCGTTAGACCAAACTGGATCTATATTATTGCAGGTAGTTAACTAAGTTGCCTTAACAGAGGGATACAATCAAGATCAAGTGAGGTACTAATACCACGCTATAAAGCCTTAGTAAGACCACACTGAGAATACTGCATCCAGTTTTCTCACTATAAATGCTGAGAAATAAATAAATATAAATGCTAAAGATGTTGAGACTCTAGAAAAAGTGCAGAGGAGAGCAACAAAGATGATTAGGGGACTGGAGGCTAAAACATATGAAGAACAGTTGCAGGAACTGGGCCTGGCTAGTCTAGTGAAGAGAAGGACCAGGGGAGACATGATAGCAGTGTTCCAATATTTGAGGGGCTGCCGCAGAGAGGAAGGGGTCAAACTATTTTCCAAAGCACCTGAAGGCCAGACAAGGAACAATGGATGGAAACTGATCAAGGAGAGATTCAACCTGGAAATAAGGAGAAATTTTCTGACAGTTTGAGCAGTCAACCAATGGAACAGAAGTTGCCTTCAGAAGTTGTAGGAGCTTCATCACTGGAGGCTTTCACGAAGAGACTGGACTGCCATTTGTCAGAAATGGTGTAGGGTCTCCTACTTGGGCGGGGAGATGGACTAGATGACCTACAAGGTCCCTTCCAACTTTTGTTTTTTTATTATTATTATTAAAAAGTTTTACAAAAAAGAGAAAGTTCCCCCCCGTTCCCCCCACCCTTACCCCCCTTCATCCCCCCCTCCCCCCCAACTTCCCAGAGCAAAATACAAGGTATTTCATTTAGTTAAACATAAACTAGATTAATCTACTTATCCTCAAAGTACTACCTCCCCCACTGAAACCTTAACTCCACTATCGATAACCAAATACTTCTAATACTAACAGTCATTCATAAGCTATTTGATATTTTCTTGTCTGATACTTATTTTGAATATAGTCAATCCATCTTCTCCATTCCGATACGTATCTTTCTTGCGTGTAGTCCTTCAAATACGCCGAGATTTTCGCCATTTCTGCTAGGTTTGTTACTTTCAATGTCCACTCTTCAATAGTAGGCAAAGAGTCTTTCTTCCAATATTGAGCTACCAGCAGCCTAGCTGCTGATATTAAGTTCAAAATCAATTTAGTCTCTAAAACTGTACAGTCTGTAGTTATACCCAATAGAAACAATTGAGGAGTAAATTTTAACCTTCTTTTCAAAATGTTCTGCATCACCCACTAAATTTTTATCCAAAATACCTTGATTTTCTTGCAAGTCCACCATATATGGTAATAGGTTGCATCATTACATTCATATCTCCAACATTTAGTTTGCAAATTCGAGTACATACATGATAATTTCTTAGGATCTAAGTGCCATCTATAAAACATTTTATCCTTCCAACTTTTGTTAATCTGTTCAGGTAATCCTCTACTTGCAATCTTGCATTTAGTGATTGTTTGAAGTTACAATGGCCTTGAAAAAGGGGGTTTATGACCATTCTTACAACCATTATTACAGCATCCCCATGGTCACATTATCAAAGTTTGGACACTTGGCAACTGGCATGTATTTATGACAGTTGCAGTGTCCTGGGGATCCCCTTTTGGAAACTTCTGACAAGCAAAGTCAACGGGGAAGCCAAATTCACTTAACAACCGGGTTACTAACTTAACAATGGCAGTGATTCGCTTAACAACTGTATCAAGAAAGCTTGTAAAATGGGGCAAACTTAACAACTGTCTTGCTTAGCAATAGAAATTTTGGACTCAATTGTGGCCATAAGTCGAGGACCACTTGCAATGTGAATGATGGGATTTGCAGACGAATACACCTGGAGGCAGTAACTTGTGACATGGGGACAGTATTCTGTACAAGAGTATATTTTAAACCTTTTTTTTAAATGACAGTAGTTACGATTTATAGCTGGCCTCTTCTCCTGTTAAAAATTCTGACATAAATATGACTTTCCTAGCTTTATGGCCTCTGCAATTTGGGCTAAAAAAAAAAAAGAGCTGTTAACATTTTGAATGATGGAAGTCCGATACTCTATTTTGTCTTGAGACTGTAATATCATTGCTACTGAAGGATAGCGTTAGGAAATAGTTATTTGTCTAACTAGTTGGTTAGGCAATATATAACCCAACAATGTATGTTTGCAGTCAGAAAGGTATTATATTGCTTTAAGACTGTATTGCATCATCCTGTATCCTGATTGGCTAAGCTCTGTAGCCAATGTACTTAAGGGAAGTCAGGATCATGGCTTGTGTGGATACTACACCATTTTACCTGCTTATTTGCTGTGACTCTCTACCTGATCTCTCTGCATGATCACTGATCATAGCTACATGTTGTTTTCTACTATTTATTGAATGTTTTGATATTGAATTTGTTCCTGTTTTGAAACTCAAGAAGAACTGTTTTATTGTGTATGACTACAACTGGTAAGAAGACTTTGTACTTGAAATATCCCTGGATTGATCTTTTAACTCTCGTCTTATCTGTGTATGGCTTGGATTGTTTTTGGACTTTGCTTTACTTTTTCTAAAAGTAAAAGACTACAACAACTCAGTGTGTTTGTATGTTAACTGTGATTGTTCACAACCACTCCCAATCGCTTTTCATGCGTTTACTCAAAGGGTATTCTGCTCAATAACAATAACATCGGTTACGAGCCAAGAATATCCTTAACAGGTAGGCTTGTTCATCCATTAGAATGCAAAATGTTCCTTGGGAACATCATATGTTGCAACTTTAGTTCAGCTGGGGTTCCCTCCCCCCCCATAAGTGCATTGGTTCCCTCCCCCCCCATAAGTAAGTATTGCATTGGTAAGCAATATTTAAATATTACCCAGATGAAAAGGCGGGAGAGAGGGAGGATTGGCAGCAAAGACACAATTTATCATTTGCAAAAGTGCTCTGCAGCTCTACAAATCTGGAAATGGTAGAAATGTAAGCCACAGAACCGTTGCTATGGTTTTCAGCGAAGCTTATTTTAAAACTGGTATGCAGCCTTCTTGTGGGACTCGAGCAGTTGGCAAACTGCTAGCCATTTATGGAATGCACGCTATCTTGGGAAAGAATTAAAGACAAAACATGTTCAGTTACAATGCAAAGAAAAATTAAACTTCTAAGGTAAGGATGGAATTTCCATGGATGCCCACAAAGACTTAAACATTCAAACATAAAGCTCTTTAAAGAATATTTACTTTTCAAATACTTCCCTGCTCCTTGTTTTACTTCCTGGATTGAATTCTAACTATTTCCCTTGTAAACTCCAGGAAAATCTCAGATCTTGGGTTGTACATTGTGCTGAGCTCTTACTTGTTTCATTATGGTTTATTGAATAAATGATGGTTAGCTGGTTTCCATAACAGAATAAATAAAAAGAAACATCTTTCTGGTCTGGCTCGCAGGAAGGCAATGTTTAGAATAGGGCCGAGTGCCAATTTGTCTGCTAACCTTCTCAATGTTTGTAGAAGGCTTCTTATAACACGTTGACATTTGCAGTATATTGGCCTATTTAGCATTATTTTTGAAATGCCGTTTAAGAGCAAATGGAAGCAGGAGATCTTTAGAAGGTCAATTGCTCTTATCTTCACTTATAAAAGAGTTCAAAACCCTGCCACCAAAATGTGGCCTGTAGGCTATGTGGCCAGCACAATCTTGGATGTGCTGCTATGCCACAAGTAAATTATGAGTTTTGTTCCCCTGCTTTAATATGTTGTGTGAACTCAGTTAATTAAAAAAAAATAACTGGATACGAATTAACGATAAATGCAAATATGTGTTCTTTGCAACCTGCCTTTAACAACATCTCTAGCACTTCTGATCTGAAAGTGCGCCAGAGTGAACGTTCCTAATATTGATTTCTTCTGTTTAAGAAATATTTGGTCCCTCTTGTTTCCCATTCTGCCAAACTATAATCTAATCTGAAAATTATGAGTAGAAAATTGAAACAGGGAATTTCTTGGAAGATCAGGGTTTTGTTTTCTATAACCTGCATTCACACCAGAGGTGGGTTTCAGCAGGTTCTGATCAGTTCTGGAGAACCGGTAGCGGAAATTTTGAATAGTTCGGAAAACCGGTAGTAAAAATTCTGACTGGCCCCACCCCCATCTATTCTCTGCCTCCCAAATCCCAGCTGATCGGGAGGAAATGGGGATTTTGCAGTAATCTTCCCCTAGATTGGGGTGGGAATGGAGATTTTACAGTATCCTTTCCCTGCCACGCCCACCAAGCCATGCCACGCCCACCAAGCCACGCCCACAGAACTCGTAGTAAAAATTTTTGAAACCCACCACTGATTCACACAGCCAGTCTGTAGACACCTCAAAGGCTAATTAATTTGTTATCTCAGTACTGTATGTTTGTTCTTAATCAGAAACAGCATTTAGAATTTGTAAGTTAAAAAAAAAATGACTGCAGACTTTTGGCAGGGGTGATGAATATTTTGTACTAGTGGTTTTTATTTGGTCAATGAATGTTGTAGGATTGAAAATTGATTAAAAGGAGACCCCTCTACTGTCACCCATAAATGGACATATTAGGGGTTATTAAAAATGATTTTGGATGAAATTCTATAGGTATGCTTATCTAAGGGGGTGTGCATAAGCGCACCAGTGTGCCTACCGTCCCTATCCTGCTGTCCCATTTATATGTAATCATTCTATGTGTTTATGGGTATGTTTTGCCTATTTATATCCTTTTATTTGTGCCAATTTTTTTCATGTATCCATGTCTATGTCTATACTTGTTTCCTTGTACTTGTTGACAAATAAATAAATAAGTAAGTAAGTAAGCTGAATTTATTAGGGACTCCTTGTTAGTCAAATCAGTTCATAGGACTAAACGTTGTTAAAGAATTAAAACAGTGAAGAAAATCTCAATTTTGTATCTTAAAAAAATGTCTTCTATAGCTTCTAAAAAAGCCTCTTTTTCTTCTCTGAGAGGTATATTAATTTGAAAATAGGAGAGACAATTGACTCATTCTTGAAAGACTTCCCTGAAATATATAAGGGCCACAATAGGTTGCAGAGTTCTAAAAGACCTCTGAATCTCTTTATTAAATCTGCCTCAGAGAAGTTTCCATGAGTTTCTTTCTCTTCTGAAAGGAGGAAGTGATGAATAGATAAAGAATGAGGGGTGTTTTTTTTGGCTTCAGCAGTAGGCTTCTTAAAATTTCTTGGGGTATGGAGTCTTTGATGTCACTATTTAATCATTGGGAGCCCCTCTCCCAAAAAATTGCTTTTAATATCAGGGAGAAGAATTGTTTCACATTTCCTGAGAATTGAAACTCAGTTGAGTGGAAAATAGGTGAATTGCCAATGGCTGTGGACATCTCTGCTGAAAAGTGTCAGCAGAATCACCTGAGGATAAAATGTTGCTGGTCAGCAACTCTCTCTCTCTCTCTCTCTCTCTCTTTTAACTTTGGCTGCTTCCCTGGCTAAATATCTCTTTTGTTCTTGTCTATGTTCAGTTTTATTTTTGCATTTTTTCACTCAACTCAATTCAAGGTCACTCAACTCAATTCTGAAAAATGCCTTCCAAAATCTATCTTGACTTCACAGAAGATCAGATCAGATCTGATAATCTTTATTGTCATTTTTTACTGTGAACACACTGCCCCACATTAAAAATGAAATTCTGTTGCCTGCTTTCAAAAGAAAGTACCATAAGATGCACTTTTTTTCCCTCCTAAAAATTTGGCTGAAAATTTGGATGTGTCTTATACTCCAAATGTAACCCTGTGTGCGGTGCCCAAAATGGCTACCTGGAACAGCTGCTCCCTTCTCTTACCCCTTCTGCACTTCGCCTGCTTTAGTCACTGGAGCTCCTTGTGAGGATCAGCTGTGATTTTGAAGCTGTTTTTCAGCCCCAATGCAAGCAAAGCGATCTTCTGGGCTTTGCCTGCTTTTCTAATTGCTGCTCCCTCTGATAATCAGCTGTGCTTTAGAATCTGTTTTTCAGCCCCAATCTCAAAACCAGCCAGTGAACTAATGTGCTGAAGCTGACCAGGCTAAGGACTAGCCAGATGAATACCTGGTAGGCAGATTTCCCCCCCCCCCTATTTTCCTCCCCAAAAACTAAGGTGCATCGGCTATATATACTGTATATACCGAAAAATACGGTATATATATCTACTCATACACAAACATAACACATATACACACATTCTGTTTCTCTTATTCTCAAGGCACTTCTCAAACATTTCTCTCAGAGATGTTTTTGAGTTTAATAAATTGCTGAAAAGGATAGAGGATGCTAATGCAGGGTAGTTTTCTATTGCCCATTTTTTCTTCTCCTGGAAGGTTTAATGACTAGCCAGGTTTTGAGTGGAAAAAAATTATTTTATTTATAGGGTTTCCCTGCAACAACAACTCTCTGAGATGGGTTGGGCTGAGAGAGAAAGAGAGAGAGAGAGAGAGAGAGACTAGTCCAAGGTCACTCAACTGGCTTTCATTTCTAAAGTAGAACTCATGGTCTCCCAGTTTCTAGTCTGGTGCCTTAACCAGTGCATTATACTGGCTCTTGAAATATGTCTTTGGGAGAGTTTTTAACTGAAAGGTAAGAAGATGCAGATGTTGGAGAAAAGTATATAAAATGGAAGCAAAGAGCATACCAGCAAGAATATCTTGCTTAACCCATGAGAATTTCACTGACATATATTGTTACTATATTTGTATCTATCTTATTGAATTTGGTTGTTGTTCTTTAATAACTTGACTCTTCCAGAGTCTTCTCTGGAGCTGGCTGGCACCAAAGTCTAATGAATTAATTGAAATACTTAAAAAACAGATTCTCTTTCATTCCACTGAATGAGAACTGGTAGGAAAAAAGTAAAGTTTTTTCCCCTGCACACTCTTGGTCTTGATGGTTGTCTTGTCCAGTGGTGGTATTCAGCTGGTTCTATCCGGTTCAGGCGAACCGGTAGCAGCGGTGGGAGGCTCCGCCCACCCGCCTGCCCGGACGTCATCCCATTTTTGACGCTCTGTGCATGCGTGGAAGGTCCTGGGTATGCGCAGAGGTGGCACATGCGAGCGAAGCAAGTGACAGTGACAGCCATGATATTAGAATAGAATAGAATAGAATAGAATAGAATAGAATAGAATAGAATAGAATAGAATAAGATTTGGAAGGGACCTTAGAGGTCTTCTAGTCCAACCCCCTGCCTAGGCAGGAAACCCTACACCACTTCAGACAAATGGTTATCTAATCTCTTCTTAAAACTTCCAGTGTTGGAGCATTTACAACTTCTGGAGGCAAGTTGTTCCACTTGTTAATTGTTCTAACTGTCAGGAAATTTCTCCTTAGTTCTAAGTTGCTTCTCTCCTTGATTAGTTTCCACCCATTGCTTCTTGTTCTACTCTCAGGTGCTTTGGAGGATAGTTTGACTCCCTCTTCTTTGTGACAGCCCCTGAGATATCGGAACACTGCTATCATGTCACCCCTAGTTCTTTTCATAAGACTATATATATCCAGTTCCAGCAACAGTTCTTTATATGTTTTATCCTCAAGTCCCCTAATCATCTTTGTTGCTCTTCTCTGCACTCTTTCTAGAGTCTCAACATCTTTTTTACACCGTAGTGACCAAAACTGGATGCGGTATTCCAAGTGTGGCTTTACCATTATAAAGTGGTATTAACACTTCACATGATCTTGATTCTATCCCTCTGTTTATGCAGCCTAGAACTGTGTTGGTTTTTTTGGCAGCTGTAGCACACTGCTGGCTCATATTTAAGTGATTGTTCACTAGGACTCCAAGATCCCTCTCACAGTCACCACTATTGAGCAAGGTACCACATATACTGTACCTGTGCATTTTGTTTTTCTTGCCTAAACGTAGAACCTTACTTTTTTTCACCGTTGAATTTCATGTTGTTAAGATCTTTCTGTATCTAAAGCCTATCTTCTGGAGTGTTGACTATTCCTGCTAGCTTGGTGCTCATCAAATCTGCAAATTTGATGAGTTCCCCATCTATCCCCTCGTCCAAATCATTGATGAAGATGTTGAAGAGTACTGGGCCTAAAACAGAGCCTTTGGGTTACTCCACTGCATACTTCACTGTATGTCGATGCAGTTCCATTGAGGACTACATGTTGAGTGCGGTTGGTCAGCCAGTTACGAATCCATCTGATGGTGATGCTGTCTAACCCACATTTTTCTACATATTAACTTAACAACTGCAGTGATTCACTTAACAACTGTGGCAAGAAAGCTCATAAAATGGGGCAAAATTCACTTAACAACTGTCTTGTTTAGCCATGGAAATTTTGCGCTCAATTATGGTTGTAATTCGAGGACTTCCTGTATATATCATCAGCCTATTGTTGAGAAAGCATGTAGATGCATCAGACGTATAGATAGATTGGTGAAGATGTAACGGACATGTAGATAGTTTGGTGAGGATCTTTTAATGCCATTCATCTTTCACAAATTGTGAAAGCTGTACATAAGGTCCAAAAGCAACATCATTAGGCAAGGCTAGAAATTAGATATCTTCCATACAGGAAATGGGACTGGGTTGGGAGGAAGTCGGAAGCCGAGTGTTTCATTCAGGTGGAGCACTTATCCTGAGGAAGTGGAATGCCCATCCATGGTTATGCTTTTTGGGTGGAGAGACAGGAAAGGAACATTTTCAATTCAATATAGTTGCTTTATTTGGGAGTGACATTTTCGGTTAGGTGAGTTGACACAGCTGTAGGTGTTGGAAGAGGCTGATATTTTAAAAACTAAGAGGCCTTCAGAATAGCTGTACCATCAAAAATATCTCCTGGATAGTGCAAAGAAAAGAACAATCCATAACAATGAGGGAGGCTCTGTGGGATAAAATCCCAGTTCCTGAACAGGATGTATAGTTAAATACAAAAAAAAGAACTCCGAGATTGATCAGAAAGTTGAGAGGTGTCAAAAGTGAGTAAGTCCTAGCTGTGTAAGGATGTTCCTTTCCAATACATCCTTCCAGAAAACTTTTAATGAACTTTGGAGTCTCTTCCCAAATCAGTGAATCTGTACAATGCAACCTTTGAATTTGCGTTTCATGGCACACATAAATTAGGACAGCACAGAAGAGGAATGTTGGTTTAAGATTACGGACTGTGATATTGTTAGATCGTGGGAGGCAATGAAGAGGCAGGAGGACAGACAGTAACTTCAGCTCTTTATTTAAGTAAGTGACTTCTGCAAAAGCTTAGCCAGCAGTACTCCCTTTTAAAGGGAGCAGTCCCCCCCCCCAGATTCAGCCACTGATAATGCTTTACATTCCCTCCGTTTGAATCCACCAATCAGTGGCGGGCCCCGTTTGAATCCACCAATCAGTGGTGGGCATGCAAATGTCCAGCTAAACCCGGACCTGAGTGAAGCCTACATCCCTGGCTTCACTTGCTATTTACATATGTAACAGATATATTGGGATGACTTCTTTTATGTTAGACTGCAAACATCCCAGTACTAAATCCTACCAATCCCACCAAACTGGGAAACAAGGATTAGCCTCCTTATCCCTTGTTTTGCAGCCTTGACCTTGACCTTTCCTCAACTGCCTTCTGAAAAAGATGTTGGGAAAATCCATTGCAAATATTCTTTGGTGTGGTCTGGTTCGGAGCTCCTTTGCTTGTTCACATTAGCATGTCCCTCCAGAGTTCAGTATCTTATTATGTATGTGGAACTGGATAGTAGAACTGAGTTGATAGTCTGTTCATCATATTTGGGGAGGGAAGAAGAATTAGCCTAACTAATTATTCTACATACATACATACACACACACACACACACACACACACACACACACAAAGAGAAGGACTAAGGGTGATATGATGTTAGTCTTCCAAAATTTGAAGTACTTCACAGCCCAAAGTGCCAAAGCCCACTGTAACAACATCGCCAAAAAGGCATTAAGAATTGTAAACCTAATCTTGTGTAGCTTCTTCTCCGGTAATATTACACTACTAACCAGAGCATACAAAACATTTGCTAGACCAATTCTCGAATACAACTCATCTATCTGGAACCTGCACTGCATATTGGACATTAATACAATTGAGCGTGTCCAGAAATATTTCACAAGAAGAGTCCTCCACTCCTCCGCTCGCAACAAAATACTTTATGTCATCAGACTTGAAATTCTGGGCTTAGCAAACTTAGAAGTATGCTGCCTTCGGTATGACCTAAGCATGGCTCATAAACGTCCTACCTGTCAATGACTACTTCAGCTTCAATACACAATAGATACAAACTTAAAGTGAACCGCTCCAAACTGGATTGCAGAAAATATGACTTCAGCAACAGAGTGGTCAATGCCTGGAATGCACTACCTGCCTCTATGGTTTCATCTCAACCCCCCCCCAAAATTTTTTAACCTAAGACAGTCTACTATTGACCTCACCCCATTCCTAAGAGGTCTATAAGGGGCGTGCATAAGAGCACCAGCATGCCTACCATCCCTGTCCTAATGTTCCCTTTATTTGTATACATTTTATGTATTCAATTCATGCTTATACTTATATATATATTATCTAATATGTATTTGATTGATTGATTGATTGATAGATAGATAAATAAATAAATAAATAAGGGGTCAATGACAAGAAGTAACTGGTAGAAAGTTATCAAAGAGAGAACAACAACCTAGAACAGGGCTGTCAAACTCGCAGCTCGCTAGCCAGATGAGTCATGCACTGGCCTCACCCACGCCCGGTTTAGCAAAGGGGAAAAAAAAATCATGATACATTACGCCGCTGTGACGATGCGAGTTTGACACCCGTGACCTAGAACCAAGGAGAGATTTCTTAACAGTGGAACAATTTGCCTTCAGAAGTTTTGAAGGCTGCAGGTTTTTAAGGTTTTTAAGAACAGATTGCACAGCCATTTGTTCAGAGTCTTCTGCTTGAGCAGGGGGTTGGATTCAAAGACCACCAAGGTCCCTTCCCTTCCCTTTATTCTATAATTACCAAGAGTTGATTATATTCCATAATAGCATAGACAGAAACCTGGATAGACATAGAAAATAAATTGGTGGAAGCTTTCCAATTTATAGCACCTGAGAACTGTTACTGATGCAGTAGTTAAAATGTCAGATTAGAATCAGGAAGACCCAAGATCAAGTCCCACTCATCTGTGGAAGTTCACTGAGTGATTTTGGGCCAACTGCTTTTTCAAGCCATCTACCTCATTGCAACGTGATTGTTGGGCAGGTCTGTGTGTGTGTGTGTGTGTGAAACTAGAGGAGGAAATGCCTTGTATCCCACTTTGAACTCCAGGAAAGGAGAGAGAGGAATCAATCAAATAAATAAAGGCATATTTTGCAGGACTCCAGCCTGATTACTAAGTGGTTGGAAACACCATACAGAACATCCAAAATGCTTCAGTCTTAATCCAAAAATCTGCCTTTCCCTACATGACAGCTTTTATTGTCTCTTTCTATTGAGTTGAGGACATTCCACTGAACTTCCACAGTCTAAAACTGAGATAGGGCCAAAGATGAAAGCTCCAGGATCTCCACAACTTCATAGAGTATATATTTTCCCTCCCCATTCTCCACCTAAATGTAATTCATCAATGGGAAACAGCACATCTTCAGCGAGACAAAACTCTTAAGAATATACATTGTGAGTACAATGACTGGAATATAGTAGTTTTGCCTTGATTTGCTTACTACTTTGGATGACCCCCTAATACACCACTTCAGAAGAAAAGGAGTTGAAGAGTTCATTTCTGAAGAATTCTAAATATAGGAAACCGAATTGCTTCCTTAAACATTTACCCATTTTCATAAACAAAATTGGTATTATCCACAAAAGGATGCTTACTTTTTGATCGTTTCTTGTTTGACCTGAAAGCATTGATGTTGATTGTAATGGTGCAACTTCCTACTGTCCCAGTCTTTTCCCCTTGCCCTTTGGCTATTAAAAAAAATGCAATAATACCTTGAATAGTTTAAAAGAGCTGTTAAAATGCAATGGGCCACCATCTTTGAGAGGATGGCTAGCTTTGTAAGTGAGAAGGTTCACTTTGCATTTTCTTACGATGAAGAAATCCTGGCTAAGAAATCTCACAGCCCAAAACCCAATTGCTGTGTTCAGAATGAAAATCAACCTGCAGATGGTTCTTTTAAAGCAACTTCTGAAACTCTACAGGCAGGAATGAATGTGACTTTAACCAGCTTTAACTTAAAAATGCCCCATCAGAGTAGACAAATAGTAAAGAGTAGGCTTGTTTAAAATTAGAATAATCCATTGTTTGTTTGAGATTTTGGCTCAAACGGGGAAGAAAAATTAGATAAAAAGGGACCCTAAAAATAAGAATTTGGGACCGCTGAATTTTTATAGATTTGGGAGCAAGATAGTTTCTCTCCAAGGTTTTCGTTTCAACTATTTTTTTTCTTTCTTAATATGATGGATTTATACCTTGCCAGGAACAGCTTAAAGTTTGAATGCCTCATTCGCAATAAGGAAATATGACTCCCCAATTATTGGCACTAGTGATTTTATTAATGACAATTTTTTTAATTTGATGCTTTTATTAATGTGGTTGATTTCTTTTGAGAGCCACTTTGGTGCAGTGGTTAAAGGCCCCAGACTAGACACCAGATGCAGTCCAGTCCTTTTTTAGGGATGAAGACAACTGAATGACTTTGCACTAATCATTCTCTCTCAGCTCTAGGAAAGAGAAAAATAGAATTGAATATTCTATTCAATATTGAGCCTTGGTAGTACAGTGGACTAAAGCACTGTTATTAACTGTTATTAACATCTGCTGCTTGCAATTACTGCAAGTTCAAATCTCACCAGGCTCAAGGTTGACTCAGCCTTCCATCCTTTCAAAGGTAGGTAAAATGAGGACCCAGATTGTGGGGTCAATAAACTGACTTTGTATAAATATACAAAAGTATGAAGGCTATTGCTTAACACATTGTAAGCCGCCCTGAGTCTCCGGAGAAGGGCGGCATATAAATTAAAGCAAAAAAAAAAAAATGTTTATTGGCCAAGTGTGATTGGACTCACATTTTGCTTTTGTGGACTAGTCCTTCAAGTTTTCCTTCAAGGCTTCTAAATGGAAATCTGAAATAAAAACATCTTAAATCGATTAGCAAGTGCAGAGAAAGTTTCATTTATAGTACTTTGTTAAGTCTATACGATATCAAAAGGTCTTTAGTCTTTTCTGTAGTATTTCAAAATGACCTTAAACAGGAGGCTTATAATGAAGACACCTGTAATGCCACTATGGAAAATAAGGTAGTTGATTTTTTTAAAAAAAATTGATTTATATGCCGCCCTTCTCCGGAGACTCATGGCGGCTTACAATGCGTTAAGCAATAGCCTTCATACTTTTGTATATTTATACAAAGTCAGCTTATTGCTCCCACAAACTGGGTCCTCATTTTACCTACCTTAGAAAGGATGGAGGGCTGAGTCAATCTTGAGCCTGGTGAGATTCGAACGTACAGTAATTGCAGACAGCTGATGTTACTCACAATGCTTTAAGTCTGCTGAGGCACCAGGCCCTTTTAATTGATTAATTGATTAGTCTTTCAACCAGTGGTGAAGTCCAATTTTTTTTACTACCGGTTCTATTAGATGTTTTTCTGCCAGCCATGGCAGTTTCTTAAAAGGCCACCAGATGGGAGCAAAGAGGCACCTTTGATCCCACTGGTGGGTCAGGGGGTTCCGGCCCCTGCAGCCCCATTGGGGAGAGTTAATGCCCTCCGGCCCCCACACACCCATTGGTAAGGGAGGGGTCAGGGGTCCCCATAAGAACCCCTGTGCAGGGGCTGCCCTCTAGCTTTTTGTTCTAGCTCCCTTCGGGACTAATCCATGGGCTCAGTCCAGGCATGGATGTCTCCATGCCAGGGAACTTATTTCCTCTGCTTTATCCTTAAATAAAGCTTCAAGTGATTGCATCCCTGCGTGCTGCCTCTTTCTTGGAAGCGCCTCAATGAACCATCGACCTTTGTGAGGGCTCTCACAGGTTCTGTGGGCATGGCTTGGTGTGTGTGGCAGGGGAAGGATACTGCAAAATCCCCATTCCCACCCTACTCCAGGGGAAGGATACTGCAAAATCCCCATTCCCTCCCCACTCCTGGGGGAAGGATATTGCAAAATCGCCATTCCCACCCTACTCTGGAGTCAGTCAGAGGTGGTATTTGCTGGTTCTCCGAACTGCTCAAAATTTCCGCTACCGGTTCTCCAGAACCTGTCAGAACCTGCTGGATTTCACCCCTGCTTTCAACCATATCAAGAAATTAAAAAATGAAGAGTGTTTGTATTATCCAATACATGTTCCACTTCAGGCATGGCATCATGTAGTCAAAAATGCATTCTTGGAAACTTTTTTTTCCAGAGGCACCATCTCTGTGAAAAGCTTGCTCCTGGAAAAATGCAGAACATTTAAAGAATAGAAAAGAACAAAGGTTATTGCTCATCTCATATCTAATAAAATAAATACATATAATCCCCAGCAGATGTTTTTGAAGGGTGGGTGGCAGGACTGGCCTGCTGTGTTTATGGCTAGTATTCATTCTGTCCTTAGTTGTACTGGGAATAAATTTCTTTTAAGAGCCATCTTTTGTGGCTTGTAATACAATGATGAAAAGTTGTAGCACTGGTTAGGGTGAAAAGGTCCAGGAAGAGGAAGTGACCGACAACTTTAAGTTCATCTTGATTTTAGGTGAAATTTGGCAAATTGTGTACTGCTCTTCTTTAAATAAGATCTAATACATACTAAATAATGAGAACTCTGGAACTTAGTAGGGCAAGTTGAATACTTCCATTTTTGACCCTCCCAATAAAATAAATACAGGAGTGGCTTGCATGTTTAGAGAGAAATGAATATTATAGAAGGCCGCAATGGTGAATGTCTCCAGTGGCAGTATTTCTAACTCTTACCATCTGTGTCACCATAGCAACACCAAGCAAATAGATTTAAAAAAAAAAGAAAAAGAAATTGAACATGGGGAAATCACAGCTGGGAGTAACTATACTAAAAACAAAACAAAAACAAAACAATACACCAAGTCTTCCATAAGTTCAGCCTACACTGAAGAACTCAACCTGAAATGGCATATGGCATTCATAACATATCAATTTTCTTCTAAGTAGTTGGTGGGTTTTTGGGGTCTTTGACTCAGGGTTGAATCCTGGCAACTGCAAGGATAAGTCCTTGAGCTTTTCTTGGGAAAATTTTCAGAGGTAGTTTATCCTTGCCTCTTTCCTAGAGTGAGAGAGTGGGTGATTTCCCCAAAGTCACCCAGCTTGCTTTGGGCCTAAGGTGGGACTAGACTTCCCAGTCTCCTAGTTTCTAGTCCAATGGCTTGACCACTATACCAAACTGGCTCTCAATAGTTGGTTGGCTTTGTTTTAAATTTAAAGTTTGTAATGGGAATTTGAAATACCGTGTTTCCCCGAAAATAAGAACCTGTCTTATATTTTTTTGAACCCCGAAATAAGTGCTTGGCCTTATTTTCAGGGAGGTCTTATTATTTTAGGGTACATGGAGGAAACCAGAGGAAATGGCGGGGACCGGCTGCGAATGCATTTAAATTTTTGGGGGGAGGGCTTATTTTCGGGGGGCGGGCTTATATTAGCGCATGTACTCAAAAGCCTGATTGGGCTTATTATCAGGGGATGTCTTATTTTCAGGGAAACGGTAGTGACTTAACTTTATCCCCTTCACCTGCTTTCTTTTATGCCCATGAGATAAGCAAGTAGAGACGTTAAAGCTCTTTATGCCATATGTATCATGGAAGGAAGTTATCTAATACACCTTCCTCCCACAACAACAGCCCTGTGAGGTGGGCTGGGTTGAGAGAAAGTGACTGGCCCAAGGTCACCCAGCCTGCTTTCTTGCCTAAGAGACTGTGGAACTCACAGTCTCTTAGTTTCTAGCCTGATGCCTTAACCATTAGACCAAACTGACTTTCGACAGGCCGCAACTTCTGTCACCTATGAAACCCATTAAAACCTGCTTCTTACCTCAGGCATTAAGGACTAGTTGAGTTGGCAGTGTACTCCTTTGGTGGTTGTTTTCTTGTACACCATTTTACATTTTATATGTATATATTTCTTATTTAATGTGATTCGGTTGCCCTTGTTTTTTTTTTCCTTCTTTTTGATTTATTGTACACCACACAGAGTCACACTATTTGAGTTGGGCAGCCTTATAAAACTTGAAAAAAAAATCAATCAATCTATATAAATCAACCAATCTATAGCTTTCTCCCTATAGGTCTACAGTAGCTTGAATAGTGAAGAACTGGCCAGGAAGAGCAACTTTAGCTAACCCCCTCCAATGCTACTTCTTCTGGGGGAGATTGCAAATATGATGCTCATATTTTGCAATATCTGCTTCTCCCTTCAAGAAATTAAGTTAAATCTGATAGCTAACATTATGTAACAGACAAACTCACCAGTGGTGAGTTGCCCCCGGTGTGCACCGGTTCTATACAACCGGTAGTAAAATCAGCAGGAGGCTCCGCCCACCGACCCCGACGTCATCAAAATGCTTCTGCGCATGCGCAGAAGAATGCGTGTGTGCACGAGCGAAGCGCGGCCCCGTTGCAAACTGGTAGTAAAGGTAAATAGAACCCACCCCTGAAACTCACCCATTATGGATTGTTTCCTAAGTCACTTACATTATTCAAATATTGGCATTTTACAAACTTTACTAGTATTTTCAGATTGGAACTAGAACATTCTGAAGTTTATACAAGGATCGTTTTATTGTTTCACAACTCTAAAAAAAGGATGTGATATATAAACTGTGATTCTATAATCTGTGTGTGGAAGAATATTTCTTGAACCCATCATAAAAGGATTTGCCTCTAAGTAAATATACACAGGATTAGGCAGTAAACAGAACTACAAAGCAGCGGAATAATGGAAATATCTAAATAAAATGTACAACAAACCTTTAAGTAAGGCTTCTAGCTGATACATGGAGAACCAGAGTTACTCTATGGCAAGATGGGTGGGCAAATTTATTAAATAAACAAACAAATGTGGCTTTCATGATATTATTGAGCCACAGTGCCCAGGATGTCTCATCCCATGTTAGGTTGTTGTTAGTTGCGAAGTTGTGTCCGACCCATCGTGACCCCATGGACAACTTTCCTCCAGGCCTTCCTGTCCTCTACTATCCTCTGGAGTCCATTTAAGCTCACACCAACTGCTTCAATGACTCCATCCAGCCACCTTGTTCTCTGCCGTCCCCTTCTTCTTTTGTTCTCAATCTTTCCCAGCATTAGGCTCTTCTCCAGGGAGTCCTTCCTTCTCATTAGGTGGCCAAAGTCTTTGTGTTTCCTCTTCAGGATCTGGCCTTCTAAAGAGCAGTCAGGGTTGATCTCCTCTAGGACTGACTGGTTTGATCGCCTTGCAGTCCAAGGGACACGCAGGAGTCTTCTCCAGCACCATAGTTCAAAGGCCTCAATTCTTTGGTGCTCAGCCTTTCTTATGGTCCAACTTTCACAGCCATACATTGCAATTGGGAACATGCTGTAGTTGAGCCAGCAATATTTGGGGGGGGGGGTGTCGTAGTTTCTCCCACTTCAGCCTTTTTCCTCTACACAATAAATAGGAGATGCTGGTGTTTCACCTTGACCACATCATGTCTGCCCACTAAGAAAACGGACAACTATCCAGAGGCTCCCCATTGTTATGAAAAGTTTTGCAATCTTGGTATCTTTCAAATGTGTGGACCTCAACTCCCAGAATTCCCAGCAAGGGCCATGTTGATTTGGAAATTGTGGGAGCTGAATTTCACAACTCCAGAGGAGATCCAGTTCAGGACAGGTTGCCTACTGAAGTGTAATGGTATGTTGGAATGAACTTGGGAGACAGGAGGAAGACTAGACAACCATCATGGAAAAGATATATCAGCCCACAAAAACAGTGAGAATGTAAGAAAATTTTTAGAAGGGACCCTCTCTAGTTTTATGGAAAATAACAGTAAAGGAAGGGAAAAATACTTTCAGAGTTGCAAGATTATATAAATGTAGCCTTACAATTCATGGTTTATGCTTATCTGGACTATTTCGAAGGGCTTATGGGAAGTGATCTTCCGTTTACTAAAAGAATATTTACTTGCCACAAAGTCTCTGTACTTTTTATGCATTCCAACTGTTCTAAATTAACAGGAATGGAAAAATATGGAATTTCATGATGACATAATGCAACTAAATTCTATGCTTTTTGGAGGATAAGGGAGAAGCCCAATTTTTAACTTTCAAAGCTGGTTGTGTCCAGTATTAACCTTAATGCTGATTTCCTTTCCTTACAGCTTCCTGTGCTATTATTTGAATTCTGTAAATTCTTGACCACAGCACATTATTATCTCCTTTCAATGCAAGCAGTGTTTGTTTTAGATTTTTTTAAAAAAAATAAGCCTAACATTTTAAAAATGTTTTATAGGGTGCTAATATGCTCTTAAGTGAACATGTTAGGGTTTGGACACTATCAACATGCAACACTAATATTTAGATTAAACATCTAACATTGTCATAAAAGTCTCAATTATTTTGCATAAAGAAAGTCACACCTATATACAACATTGGGCTTTTAGCATGAATGGTTACTAAAAAAAAATAGCCCTGCAAAAGTATGAAGCGTTATAGATACCATCTTTTTAGGAGTATAAGACGCACCTTAGTTTTTGGGGAGGAAAATAAAAAACAGCTGATTGGCACATGGACCAGCCTCCCAGAAAACCCCCAATCAGCTGTTCCCAGAGATGAATTTTAGCAATAGGTTCCTTGGTTGTGAGCTCTGTGCCTTGCTTTTTTTTTTTTTTTTGCTTTTTTTTTTCTGTCTCTGAAACTCTGTTTCAGAAAAAACTTTTTTTTCTGCCTTTGAAAGCCTCCGAAACAGCTTCAGAAAAAAAGCCTCTGAAGCTCTGTTTGGGGGCTTTTTTTCTGAAGCTTTGTTTGGAGGCTTCTTTTCTGAAGCTTCGTTTCTGATGCTTTTTTCAGCCTCTGAAACCTCCGTTAGAGAAGCTGGATGAGGCTACATTAGGAGAATAAGACGCTCCCAGATTTTCACCCTCTTTTTTGGGGAAAAAAGGTGTGTCTTATATACTCCGAAAAATACGGTAAGAACAATTCCTAAAAAGGAAAGTAACACAAATGCTTAATTAGCTTAATTTATAAGGAAACCATCAGCTAGACAATATATGCACAAACCAATCTCAACTCTGCCCTATAGTATGTATATACTAAAAGAATTTTGGTTTAAATGGCTTGTCATTCTCCAAATGAATCATTTATATCATTTTGCAAATCCACATCTTCTCACAAATCAGCAAAAGTGCATGAAAATATGGATGTGGTCTCCTCTTTTATTCTTTGAGTGCACTGTTGATAGCCTATGGACTTTTATAAATAACTTTTGCAGCCGTAACATAATGTCTTTATTTCTATTAAAGAAGCAAACCATCTACTATACTAGTATGGTGTTTCTCAACTTTAGTACTGTGAAGACATGTAGACTTCAACCAGTGGAGGAATTCAAATTTTTTTACTACTGGTTCTGTGGGCATGGCTTGGTGGGCGTGGCTTGGTGGGTGTGGCAGGGGAAGAATACTCCAAAATCTCCATTCCCACCCCACTCTAGGGGAAGGATACTGCAAAATCTCCATTCCCACCCCACTCTAGGGGAAGGATTCTGCAAAATTCCCATTCCCACCCCACTCTGGGGCCAGCCAGAGGTGATATTTGCTGGTTCTCCGAACTACTCAAAATTTCCACTACCGGTTCTGTGAACTACTCAAAATTTCTGCTACCGGTTCTCCAGAATCTGTCAGAACCTGCTGAATAGCACCCCTGACTTCAACTCCCAGAGTTCCTTCAACTCCATTCTGGGAGTTGAAGTTCATACATCTTAAAATGGCCAAGGGTGAGAAACACTGCTCTATGTTATCCTTCACGCAAAGTTCTTGAATTTGACACTTCTGGCTAAAAAAAGATGCATTGTTTAAGGAAACCATAAAATGATTATATATACATATAATATACATGTACATATGAAAAACAGGCTGTATATGTGTGTGCATTTGGGGAGATAAGGGACAGATGATTCTAATGCTTTAAAAAAATTATTGCTGGGAATTTGACATACTGTCTGGAAAAATATGTCTGGAAAAGCCTAGGTTTCCTATTTAATTCTGTCTTCATGTGCATTCAAATAGATGTGCTTTAGTGTCTTGCCAGCAAATAATTTAAACCATTTGTAGAAGACGCTTAGGATCTCCACCCATTAGGGCCATTTTACTTTCTGTTATAATATTTAATGTCAGGGGCAATCTAATTTTTAATGTGACAAAATTTGTTCTTTGGCAAAATATTAGCCTCTGATACTTCAGCATTTATTACAGGAGCACTTTGTCAACCGACTTATAATTGTCTCTGCTTTCTGTTAGGGTTTTGTCCTATAGGCTGATGATAGTGACGCACTTAGAATGGGAGACTTTTTATTGTAACCTTCAGAGCAGGAAATTGGACTTTTTCCTGTGGAACCTTCAGTCCGTCACTGAACAGTGTGCCTATTCTACAACTGTTGGTAGTCAACAATCAGAATTCCATTAAAAGAGTCTTGAAAAATGGAATTTGGGGAAAATGCTAAGAATTTGCTATTGAAAAAAATCCCATATGTCCTTATAAACTCTTGCAGAAATTAAATCCAGAAAGCAGACACAGGCAGACTGATGCAGCAAGATTCATTAACTTTTTAATATACATAATAATACATGAAGAAAATTTACAATACTAATAGCAGATATCTTCCCACGTAGCAGTTACAAACAAAACACAAGCAGAGTACAGCAGACAGATAAGTTTGCAGCTTCAGAGCTCAGAGTTTAACACAGAGCCACGCCCAGCCTCTTTCCAGTTTCAGTTTCAATTCACCAATCAGCTCCCATTGGCTGATTTAGTTGCTATGCCTATTCATTGGCTGACCTTGTTACCATGTCTCCATTCAGTCCCCATTGGCTGATCTATTCCAGTCTATGAATATTCATACTCTGACATAAACATGGTTTTGGTCTCCTTTTATTTGGAGCAGAGCAGTGGATAGTTGTCTCAATGACCGTCTTGCCATGGGTGCTCCTGTCTAGGTCCAGGATTGTGCATAAGTGTTTATTCACATGGCATGAACAGTTACAATATTATATGTTTTTGTATAGTAGATCTTGCTGACTCTGCCTAAAAATCACTGACTTTAATATAGTTAGTTGTGATGGTATTGCAGACTAACTCTGCTGACTGCCAGTAGTTTGATCCTGATCGGCTCAAGGTTGACTCAGCCTTCCATCCTTCCGAGGTCAGTAAAATAAGGACCCAGATTGTTGGGGGCAATATGCTGACTCTGTAAACTGCTTAGAGAAGGCTGTAAAAGCACAATGGAGTGGTGTATAAGTCTAAATGCAATTGCTAGTCACTTTCACAACCAGAGATGGGATTCAGCTGGTTCTGTCCGGTTCGGGAGAACTGGTAGTGGCAACTGTGGGAGGCTCCGCCCACCCAACCGGACATAATGCGTGAGCACTGCGCATGTGCAGAAGGCCCTGCGCATGAGCAGAGGAGTTCACATTTGTGAACTGGTAAGGAAGGTAAGTGAACCCCACCTCTGTTCACAATCAGTCTAGCTAACAGTAACAGAGTTGGAAGGGACCTTGGAGGTCATCTAGTCCAACTCCCTGCTCACACAGGAAACCTGTACTCAGGATTCGAACCGCCAAACTGCCGACCTTTCTGATCGACAAACTCAGTGTCTTAGCCATTGAGCCACCTAGTCAGGTTAAAATTAAGGTTAGCAGAGGATGGCTAATTTCGCTGTCAGTGGACTTGAGAACTGTTGGTAGAAAGGTAGAAGAGAAACTTAAGGAATCAAGAAAGAAACTGGCCCATGTTCGACCTCCATGACGGGGGTTTTGTAAGACCAACTAAACAGGACAAGGACATAAATCATGAAAGTCCGTCCTCTGGTTTATCTGATTATCAGAAGGCAGCCCTCGTGGGTTTATTGAACCTTGTAATGTTAAACTGGAAATCTTCCCGCGACATCCATGGGGTTCTGCCACTAACCATATGCTTTGGGAATGAACCAGTAGCTAACCTCATACCTGAGGTGAGATTACAATATGTACTTTGAGTTTTAACTGCCTTTTTATGGCTGCCAAATCCTGAACAGGCTGATTTGTTGCTCAAACTAAACAGGAAGGATTAAAAAAAAGAGAAAAGAATAAAAGAGCCAGAAAGAGAAAAATTCTCCAGTTAAAAAAACAAAAAACAATCCAGTGTTATTTCCTTACCTTAGCAGTCTATATATGATCCTCCAGCACCCAGAGCACCTCCCATCATGCCAATGATGGTTACTGGAAAAAGCACTGATGTTCAGGTGTCTACATTCTCGTTTTTTAAAAAACAAATAAGAGGCAAATTTGCTCTGTATACAATATGGGTACCAAATGCAAGGGGTGCAATTTTGACCTGATATTAGGCAATCTATTTTATTTGATACAGTAAGGCTATGCAAAACTAAATGTTCATAAGACTGCAATCTTATGTGTTCCTGGCTGCAATATTTTATAAATTGACTCGATGGTATGCTGAGGACAGTTGCTTTGAAAGTGGCCCAGAAATTGAACTGAGGTATCGGCTAAGATCAGGTCTTTTAGCTCCATTAGAATATTGCTTCTCCATCAATTGTAACCTCCATCTTCAATCCATTCACATATGCTCTGATCATTTCCCGAATGGATTACTGTAATGTGATGTACATGGGGCTACCTTTGAAGAATATCCAGAAGCTTCAGGATCCAGAAGTTTCAGGATCCTGAAGCTTCTGGACTTTGTAATGCAGCAATATGGGCAGTTATGTGTGCTCCTAGTGCCTAGCCTTGCTGACAAAACCTGTTTTAAAATCTTGTTGCTGGCAGAGCGCTCAGGCTACCACAGGCGCCCCTGACAGGAGTGACATCGAGCTGGCCATGCTCCCTGGCCACGCCCCGTGCCCCTCCCAAAGCTAAACACAATCATGATGCGGCCCTCAATGAAATCGAGTTTGACATCCCTGTTTTGGAAGAATGACAAGGATGGGACCTACCTGACTTTGAGGTAGAGGAATGATGTTCTACAGAACGGGTGCCATGATAGAAGATGTCCATCTCCTGGGTCCTTCCAGATGAGACTATTTTGCAGATGGGACAAATGCCATGAAGGCTTTAAAGGACAAAACCAGCTGTCGAGCCCAGCCATGGCTCAACATATGACCCTTGAGGGGGAATGACACGCCAGCACAAACCTCAAGACCAATGATTCCTGGGAGGGGGCTGGGCACCGGGTGGTTAGGCTTCACGGAGGTGGCGGTACACCGGGTGTTTCATCTGCATGGCAGTGGTGGTGCTACTCACGCTACGAAAACCAAGCAGGAAAGCAGGCAGGATGCGATGATGGATCGGGGTCGTCATGGCTGCGATTCCTGGCTTCAGTGGATGCCATAACAGCGTGACGAAGGGAAGTGCTGGAATCCGCCGAACCTCTAGTCAGCTACGACACGCTGCTGAGGGTGGGGCGTGGTATGGTGCAGCATGTTTAAAAGGCACTGAGAGGCAGAAGCTCTCAGCGCCGACTTTCTACACCTCGTACTCGACTTTAGCTGAGACCCGTTTGTAGTGGAATAAATGATCACTAGTGAGGCAAGACCATCTTTGATTGCTGATTCAGCATTTGTTCGCACAAACGTGGATTAGAAAGCCGAGACCAACATCTTAAATTGGATCCAGAAGCAAACTGTAAACCAACACAGGTCATGGAGCAGAGGTGTAACATGTGCTGGTCTAGGAAAACACATAACTCAGGGGTGGGTTCTATTTACCTCCGCTACTGGTTCGCAATGGGAGTGTGCTCACATGCTTCTGCGCATGCACAGATTGTCCATGATAACATCCGGGCGGGTGGGCGGAGCCTCCTGCCACTGTTACTACCGATTCGCAAGAACCGGATCGAACCAGCAGCAACCCACCACTGACATAACTGCACATGCCACTGATTTTGCACCTGCTGAAGCTTCCACATACTCTTCAAGGCTAGCCTTATGTAGAGTGCATTTCATTGTCTATGGCAGGGGTCTCAAATTCAAGGCCCAGAGGCCGGATGCGGCCCACAGGGTGCTTAGATCTGGCCTGAGAGGCCGCCCTGGAAAAAACAAAGGACCAGCCTGTGATGCCTCTGCCAGCAAAAATGGAGCTTGGAAGGGCAGAGAGTTGCAGGAAGCCGTTGCAGCCAAAAACTGAGCTTGGGAGCCCATTTTCGCGGAAAGAGCACTTGGGTCGCCACAGGCGCCCCCTACACGAGTGACATTGAGCTGGCCACGCCCATCCTGATCCCCCAAAGTCAAACACAACCTTGATGAAATTGAGTTCGACACCCCTGGTCTATGGGGTTTCCCCCACCTTAATTTTTAAATAATAGTTTAGTGCTTTATGCTGTATTTTTTAAAGGTTCTGATGAATAGGCCCAAAGTAACCCAGTCCTCAGGTAAAAAGCATTTTTATAAGCAGACTTAAGGTACTTTAGATTAATTGTTTCTTTAAATATACCCACTGGCCCCATTCCCCCTCCCTCTGCTTTCTTTCCCAAGGAAAGATCCTCCTGGATGTCAGCATCGAGAGGCTTGGCAGGCAATTGCACAGAACCTTGTGAGGACCTGCAGATATGTAGCCAAAATTCAAAAGACAATAGACCATGAGGGCTTGTTCTACATTCCTAGCAGCTATGGGAGAGTCTAGGGCAGTATTTCTCAACTTTAGCCATTTTAAGATGTCTGAATAGCAAGTCCCAGAATTCTCCAACCAGCATACTGGCTGTGGATTTTTGGGAGTTGACGTCCAGACATCCTAAAATTGCCAAAGTTGAGAAACAGTGGTACAGAGAACCATTAAATAAGAGATGACCAACCTGTGGTTCCAGATCCTCAAGTCGTCCAAATTCAGACCCTTTTTTTGAGTCCTGGAACTCTTCGAAACCGTACCACTGAACTTCAGTATTCTGCTATTTTTGAGTTGGAGAAGGCATGAAAATGGCTACTCAAGCCCAAAATCTCCTTAAGAATATAGCAGAAGCAGTGGTGAAATCTAAAATTTGTTACTACCAGTTCTGTGGGCGTGGCTTGGTGGGGTGGGTGTAATGTGCCTGGGTGGGCGTGGCCAATTTTTTTTTTTACTGTTAAAACCATTTTTTCTACAACCTCTTCGGCGAAGAGGTTGTAAAAAATGCTTTCAAAAGGCTCTGACGATCCCAGCTGAGTTGTCTGATCATCAGAGACTTTTTTTCTTTTAAATGCCTCTGACGATCAGGAACTCAGCTTGGATCGTCAGAGACATTTAAAAGAAAAAAAGGGTTTTTTAAAAATGCTTCTGACGATCAGGCAACTCAGCTTGGATCATCAGAGGCATTTAAAAGGAAAAAAGGGTTTTTTTCTTTTAAATGCTTCTGACAATCCAAGCTGAGTTGTCTGATCGTTAGAGGCATTTAAAAGAAAAAAAAGAGTTTTTTTCTTTTAAAAGCCTTTGAGGATCCCAGTTGAGCTGCGCGATCATCAGAGGCTTTTTTTTTACTTTTAAAAGCATTTTTTTCGGCCAAAGAGGTTGTAGAAAAAATGCTTTTAAAAATTAAAAAAAAGCCTCTGATGATTGTGCGGCTCAGCTGGGCATGGGGGGGGGAGGCAGGGATTTTTGCTACCGGTTCTCCAAGCTACTCGCCTCCATCGCTACTGGATCGGGCGATCCAGTCCAAACCGGGAGCATTTCACCCCTGAGCAGAAGGTTCTGTTTTCTCTCTTTTCAAGGTGCATGAGAATGTCTTCTTAATTAAAAGAAAGACAGGAGGAGAGAGAGGGTTTCTTGTGATCTGTTGGGACTCATATCAAGTGTTTGAAATGATGGAACATGACTGCAGAACGAAAGAAACAGAACGGAGCCTTGAACCTCTCATAACAAATGAAGAACACCCCTATTCTACTCAAGAATTGTCCCCCAATTCTCTTCTCCTTTTAGGGACCTTTTTTGCACTGTATTCATTATTTTTATATTAGATATATATTTTATATTTTATATTATTATGGGAGCGACGGGGCGCTCCCATGTGACTCCTCTCCTGCGTGAGCTGCATTGGCTTCCGGTGGACTTCCGGGTGCGCTTCAAGGTGTTGGTGATCACCTTTAAAGCGCTCCATGGCTTAGGGCCAGGGTACTTACGGGACCGCCTTCTGCCACCAATAGCCTCCCACCGGCCGGTTCGCTCCCACAGAGAGGGCCTCCTCAGGGTGCCGTCGGCCAGACAATGCCGGCTGATGACCCCTAGGAGGAGAGCCTTCTCTGTGGTGGCACCTACCCTATGGAACAATCTACCCCCAGAGATACGAGTGATCTCCGACCTCCGGATTTTTCGTCGGGCCCTAAAAACTTATTTTTTTCAGTTAGCCGGTCTGTCTTGATTTTAGGGTTAGTTTTAAAATTTTAATATTGATTTTAATTGACAAGTTTTAAATTATGGGCCAAATTTATAAATTATTTTAACTTTATTTTTTAACTGTGATGTTTGTATAGATGTTTTTTATCTGGCTGTTCACCACCCTGAGTCCGAAAGGAGAAGGGCGGTATAGAAATTTAAATAAATAAATAAATAAATAAATAAATAAATAAATAAATAAATAAATAAATAAACAAACACATATATATATTAGACCATGCTAACCTTAGCACCAACAGATGACAATTCTCCGACTAGGCCTGCCCTAAGTCAGCAGGATGGAAGAGCTGAGATGGAAGAGCTGAGAACTTGCCTAGGGCAAAACCCATTTGTCAGCATCTCTTTATAAATATAAAACATCTACCAAGGAGTTTTGTGGCTAAAATCAGGACAATCAAAACCTTCCAGGCCATATGCCACCCTTATACCGTACTCACCCCTCTACCCAAAGTTTTAGCTGAATTTTGTTGACCTCATGAAATGCCTACATTTCCACTAATTAGTGAACAAAGGGCGATTTCTGCAGGAGGGAGGGGTGAAGCCTAAATATATTGAGTAGTGCGGTGATCCAAGTGATATAGCCATAACATATGATGGAAAGAAAAAGCAAAGAGCTCTTTTGAATTGCCATTCGGAGGTGGGCTGGCAAGATTTATGAGCTCTTTTCCCTACAGCCATCTGTGTTGCTTGCATGCAGATTCCAAAACGTTTCAAAAAGAGCATTTAGCAAAAAGGGGAAATTAATGATAAAAATCCTCTGCCTGTTTATTCAGAAGTAAATTCTACATTTATCCAGTTGTGGGATGATAGTCATAGCTGGGGATCAACAAAGAATTAGCGGAAGCGAGGGATGATCAGTTAAATGACATTCATTGGCCAGTTCCTATATTATTAACACCCTTCCAAAAGAACTTAAAGTTTTACAGTATATGTTATAAAAACAGCAGTTTTACAGATGTTTTTATAATATATACAGGGCTTTTTCAAACTTGTAAAACGAATGGCAGGCATAAATGGATACACATGTGGTAGATCCAGATGTTGCAGCCCAGATCTGGTAGCCTTAGCTGTGGATAAATATGTCGTAGTAGGGATGGATAATGAATTTATTGTTAATGTATATCTTTTGCCATGCACAACATATCCTTGGAATGTAGTATTCTAAAATTGCCATATAAACAGATAAAATAAATGCAGCTAAACATAAGCACATAATTTAAAGATGTCTTTAAAGACAGCTCATCTCAAACACGAGAAAATGGACAAAGCTTGCGACAAAGAATTCAGAATAGTTTATTTATTTCATTTATTTAGTTTGTCAAACATGTACGAGATAACAGATATAAGTATAAATATGGATATAAACACAAGAAATTGGTACGAATAAATGGAGACAGTAGGACAGGGACGGTAAGCATGCTGGTGTGCTTATACGTGCCCCTTACAAACCTCTTAGGAATGGGGTGAGGTCAGGGGCAGGTTTCAAAACTTGTCGCTACTGGTTCACTCGTGGGTGTGTGAGTGCTTGCTTGCTCGCACAAGACTTTTGCACATGCGCAGGAGTGTCCGGGGGGTTGGCGGAGCCTCCCACCACCGCTGCTATCGGTTCGCCTGATCCGGGGCGAACCAGTAGCAATCCCCCACTGGGTGAGGTCCACCCAGTAGATAGTTTAAGGTTAAAGTTATGGGGTTTTGAGGATGTAACAACAAAGTCAGGTAGTGCATTCCAGGCACTGACCACTCTGTTGCTGAAGCCGTATTTTCTGCAATCGAGTTTGGAGTGGTTTACCTTGAATTTGTATCTATTGTTTGCTCCTGTATAATTGCGGTTGACGCTGAAGTAGTCATTGATAGGTAGGACGTTGTAGCAGATAATTTTATGTACTACGCTTATGTCAGACTGTAGGTGGTGTAATTCTAGGTTGTCCAAGCCCAAAATTTCAAGTCTGGCAACATAAGGTATTGTGAGCAGAGAAGTGGAGTACTCTTCTCGTGAAATCCCTCTGGACTCGCTCAATTGTATTAATGTCTGATATGCAGTGCGGATTCCAGGCAGATGAGCTGTATTCGAGAAATGGTCTAGGAAAGGTTTTGTATGCCCTAGTTTGCAGTACAATGTTACCGGAGAAGAAGCTACACAAGATTAGGTTAACAACTCTTAATGCCTTTTCTTCTTCTTAATTTTCTTTAAGAAGAAAATGGAGAAGAGAAATTTGAAAACTAGTTTTAACTTGCAGAAAATCAAAGGACTATGTAACCATTACATGTCAAACGATTGTCACGGTAGTACTGGTTTGGCCTGCTCAGAGCTTTTTTAAAAAATCAAGTGTCAGTGATTTTCAAAATATGGCCTATGCAGTGGTGAAATCCAATTTTTTTTACTACGGGTTCTGTGGGCGTGGCTTAGTGGCATGGCTTGGTGGGCGTGGCAAGGAAAGGATATTGCAAAATCTCCATTCCCACCCCACTCTGGGGCCAGCCAGAAGTGGCATTTGCCTGTTCTCCAATCTACTCAAAATTTCCGCTAACGGTTCTCTAGAACCTGTCAGAACCTGCTGGATATAGGACCCCTGGGCCTATAGACCACCAGTATTTCACAGGTGTCTACCATATTTTATTTTGCATTACAGCTTTGTGGGAGGAATTTACTTTTGAGGGTTGTTGTTTTTTTAAATGGAGGGGATGGGGAAGGCACACCCAATCATTTTATTTGCCAAAAACCCACAAACTCCCATACTTTTGAAGATGAAAGCATGGGGAGGGGTGTTTGTTTAATTGGGTGGTCTCCACATTTTCCTGCATTTATTAGTAGCCCACAGGTGCGGAGAGTTTGAGAAATGCTTCTCTGGATGTTCTTTCAGGGGGGTAGGGTTAACTGTGATGACAGCAGGAATTCTGACAAGCAATAAATGTCATACTAAACTTATTTATAATTCTGGATTTAATCCACATTTACCAAGAGAGTTGGAAAAAAAATATGCATAGTTATGCTCCTCAAGGTTTATTATATTTAATTCTATATGTACACTCTGTTTGCTAGACTGTGTTTTCCTGGTAAATTCCATTGGCGAAGTTCACAGCTGACAATACATTGCTTATGCCTTGGTTTACAGTGTATGATTTATTCCTATATATTCCATTGGCTTCTGTAAGTATGAAGATAAAATGAGTCCATAAAGCAGTAGGTGGGCAGGGAAGAAGCCCACTTGATGAGGAATATCTATCACCTGTTTCTCACACCCTTCTGTTGGAAGCAAAATGGTAGTGCATCTTCTAGTGTTGCCAAGTGTCCACTATTTGAGCGGACAGTCCGCTTTTTTCACATTATGTTCACTATTTTTTTCACAAAATAGTGGACATTTTTTTTATTCAAAAGCTTTATGATGAAATTAAAATGTAATTTAATATTTTACATATTATTATAATATATTTGATATTTTGAATTTTAAGTAAAGTTTTGAAGTGATTATTTTAATATGTGTTAAAATGTTTGTAAGAAAATATATAATTTAATTGTAATTTTTTAAAAAAATTTTTACTACTTAACCCCCTCCCCCCACCCCCGCTTGTCCGCTATTTTTTGGAAGCAGACCTGGCAACCCTACTTATGGCAGCGTCTATGGAGATTCTCAATCATCTGGGTCATGGTGGTCCCAAAGGTGCATTTTCCAAAAGGCAACTGGAATTTTTTTTTTTTTAAAAAAACACATTTTGCTTCTTGTCCAAAAACCTTTTTCAGTTCTGAAGAAACTTCTTGGATGAGAAGCGAAACGTTTTCAAAGAAAAAAAAAAACCCAAGAAAGTCCAGTTGCCTTTTGGAAAAAGCACTTTGGGAACATCTTATAGCAGCTTAATTATCTGCATCTATCTCTGCATCTATCTCTGATGCAGATTACATTCTGCATCAGAGATAGAGAGATAACAATAACAACCCAACTCTCAGTGATCCTGAGCAGCTCACAACTAAACAAAGGAATTACAATCAAATCAATAAAACACTAAAGAGAAAAGATGGCAAGGGCAATGGAGAAAGTGGTCTCACTCTCCCTCATCAAAAGCCTGGGTGAAAACAGCAATAGTATTTAGACTTATATAGCGCTTCATAGTAGTTTACAGCACCCTTTAAGCGGTTTACTACAAAGTCAGCCTATTGCCTCCAACAATCTGGGTCCTCATTTTACTGACCTTAGAAAGATGGAAGGCTGAGTCAACCTTGAGCCGGTGAGGATTGAACTGCTCACAGTCGGCAGAATATCCTGCAATACTGCATTCTAACCACCCCGTTACCACAGAAAAATCAGCTCTTTTTTGGCACTTCTGAACCAAAGCAGAATGAGAGCTGTACAGATCTTGAGGGAATCTCATTCCAGAGGTCAGGTTTTGCTACTGAGAAAATGCGATTTCTGAGTCCTGAGAGATGACACTGTTTAACTGAAGAAATTCAATGTGTCAAAACCTGTGAGATCAATTGATCTGGGGAGACACACAGTCCCTCAAGTAACCCGATCATATGTTATGTAACCAAGGGTGTCTTTAGAGGATAAAAAAATAATCAAAAGGTGGCCATGATGATGGTGTTTAGGCCCCATTCTACACACATACTTGAATCAACATAGTTGATATAGCAACATAGCCGCCATTTTGATATTTTTTAATCCCTGCTTGTGGATACTCCTGTTCAAGTGGTAAAGATAGAGATGGAGAGATACATATCACTAGCACTTAAACTTATATACCACTTCACATAGCTTTACAGCCCACTCTAAGCAGTTTACCGAGTCAGCCAATAATCTGGGTCCTCATTTTACCCACCTCGGAAGGATGGAAGGCTGAGTCAACCTTGAGCCTGGTGAGATTTGAACTGCCAAATTGCAGGCAGCCGGCAGTCAGCAGAAGTAGCCTGCAGCACTCTAACCACTGCGCCATTGCGGCTCTTACATGCAAGCAGAGAATAGAATCAGATGACCACAAAAAGTAAACCTTTAATGTATGCAAAGTTAAGTATGGTGACAGTTTGCATCAGCAAAACACTAGTAGTTATCCAACATAAATTTATAGGCATATAGGATTATGAAATTCCTGAACCCCATATGGAAAGAAGGGAAATTCTCAAAAAAGTTCTAAATGCAGTTAATTCACAAGAGAATGTCCCTTGAAGACTGGTGAAGTTTAACACAGATACCCCTAGAAATTTGTGAGAAATGCTTGACTTTTCCCTTTCCAGACAATATTAGCAGTTGGATCAAGAGTGCTTGACAGTTGCCAAGACAATAGCTACGACTTGTCTTGGCCTGATGATACTTTGTCCGAAAAGTAATGGCTAAACAAGTTCAACTATAAATAACTCCCAAAATTCACAACCGACATGAGAGTTGTAGCCCAACAACTCTGGAGGGTATTTATTTATTTATTTATTTGTTATTTATTATTTTTACAGATAACTCAAGGCGGTGAACATATCTATCATACCTTCCTCCTCCTATATTCTGATGGGCTGAGAGGTAAGGACTGGTCCAAAGTTACCCAGCTGGCTGTCATGGCTAAGATGGGGCTTGAACTCATGGTCTTCCACTTTCTAGCCTGATATCTTAACCACTAGACCAAACTGAGTGGAGAAAGTCTGCATGGTATCTTGCAGACTTCTCATTTGAGAAGCATACAAGTCTGTGGAACTCCCCAACATTTCCTTCCAAAGCTACAGCATAATTTTTAATGGCACAGACAATATAAATCAGGGGTGAAATCAAGCAGGTTCTAACAGGTTCTGGAGAACCGGTAGGGGAAATTTTGAGTAGTTCGGAGAACCGGTAGCGGAAATTTTGAGTAGTTTGGAGAACCGGCAAATGCTACCTCTGGCTGGCCCCTGGAGTGGGGAGGGAATGGGGATTTTGCAGTATCCTTCCCCCAGGAGTGGGGAGGGAGTGAGGATTTTGCAGTATCCTTCCCCCGCCATGCCCACCAAGCCATGCCCACAGAACCGGTAGTAAAAAAAATTGGATTTCACCACTGATATAAATGCAGAAAATAATCATATTAAATAAGGAAAGACTTTTCAGTGGAATTTGATGCTTAGTGAATACATGAACACAGCGCTGTCATTCTTTGGGAAAAGAATGAAGGCTCTTTTCAATTATCTTTTGTTTCTTTGACTTCACCTTCTAGATTCAGCCCAAGTAGTTTCCCTTCCAAATATTAATCAACTCTAACCCTACTTAGCTTTCAAGAGCAGCCAATTACTGAGTTGCTATCTCATGATGTGTTGTTAATGCAGGTTTAATTATTTTTAAGTTAAATTTAGTTTTGGTCCTGACCCATTCATTTCTTTTCTTGGTCTTCTCCAATGTATTGGTGTGTGACCCCAATACAACACTCGAAGACTGAGAGTAGCCCACCAAAGTTGTGCATCCTAGAGAGAGGTGGGAAGAACAAAGATATGTAAGGCTTCTGCTCAGTGTTTAAAGAAAACTAATTAAATGAAACAAAGAAAAAAGAGGAATCAAATCAAATTAAAAAAACTTGAGGTAACAAAATGAAATTTAACAGAAACAAGAACAAAGGCCTTCATTTGGACCCGTGTTTCTCAATCTTGGCTAGGTTTAGTTATGTGGACTTCAACTCTCAGAATTTCCCAGCTGGCTGAGGAATTCTGGGAATTGAAATCCACAAATCTTAAAGTCGCCAATTTTGGAGGCCCCTGACTTAAAGTATACTGTTGAGTGCTTGGGACAACACTTTAAGAGTATTCAGAGGAATTGGAATAAGGTAGAGAAGAGAAGGGATTTTTAAGATGAAAAATCATTAAAAAACCAAAGCAAAATAGAAAATCCTGTCTGGACCATCTAATTTTAGATTTCCCATGGAAAGAAGAGAAAAAAAAATTACATTATGGAAGTTTACTGAAGAAAATTATTCTCTTGGTCTTAGTAAGTAAATATCACAAAGAAGGACCTTGGCCAGCAAGCCTTTGCCGATGCTTAGCGGTCTAACTATGGAGGGAATTTATAAATATCTAAATTGAGCAACATTTCCTGGCCAAAAGGGTTTTTTTTTTTTAAAGTAAGATAGTCCTGCCTCCATTCCTCTGAAGATTTCAGCAGGGATATTTTAAAAAAAAAGCTGCAAAATTATACCTCTATCAACTCTTGAAATAGCATTGGACTTCGAAATAGTTCAGACAGACCCAGTTTTATCACTTCAATGAATAGGGCCAACTTTTAATAACCAGTTTAATAAAGATATCTCTCTCACAATGTAAATTTCTCAAATATAAAATTTCTACCTTCTCTAGCCTTTGATTCCAACCAACCAACCAATCAATCAATTCAGGGTTAATCTTTCTGTAGTAATTGACTGGGAAAAGATGGGATTACTATGGTTTGCTTCAATCAAATTTAAGTGTATCTAAATCATCAAACTGGCTGGATGATGAAGATAATCCTTAATTTACAATAGTTTGTTCAGTGACGGTTCGAAGGTACAACAACATTGAAAAAAGTGACGTATTTATTTTTCACACTTATGACCGTTGTAGCATCCCCATGATCACGTGATCAAAATGCAGATGCTTGTCAACCGACTCATATTTATGACGGTTGCAGTGTCCCGGGGTCATGTGACCACCTTTCGTGACCTTCTGACAAGCAAAGTCAACGGGAAAACCAGATTCACTTAACAACCGTGTTACTAACTTAACAACTGCAGTAATTCACAACAATTCTGGCAAGGAAGGTTGTAAAATGGGACAACATTTACTTAACTGTCTTGCTTAGCATCAGAAATTTTGGGTTCCATTGTGGTCGTAAATCAAAGACTACCTGTACTTGCTGTTTTAATTTTAATTTCTTTCTGAATAATTCATTTTTCGTATGATCGTTTGTCAGGCTTGGCAGTCTGATCCTACCTTCAACTTTTGCATTTCATTGAGGAAACACCAACAGATTGGGTTAAAGCTTCACCCACCTACAGCTGTCAAGCTTCCAACTGAAATAGAGTTATGTGTCAAGGTTTTTCTTTCTCCAGCCAAATGTAAAGCCTCTAGTTATGTTTCTAGCAGCTATGCATTTCATCCAAATTCTGGTGAGTGTCTGTGAACCATGATCACACTGAGATCTGTTCAGATGTTATGGACGCCTCTTAGAAAAGGGTTCAGCCGCAACAAACACTTCGTGGAGTGGCTGAGGAATGATGACCGTGGAAGGTTTAGGGTTAGCAGTCACTTGCATTTCTGCAAAAACATGAGATGAACAGAGAATACATCCCCAAAATCAAAAGGTATGATGGCAGTTGCAAATTACTTCGCCTGGATTATCTCAACAAAAAGAACAAAAACCTGATGTCTCCCTTGATCAATTTTGTGAAGATGTTGTCTATTTGCATATTGCCTATTGCATTGTCTATTACATTGCTTAATATATCTCTGGCTTTCAAAAATAGCATGATGATATGTGTCATTTGCTTCGCTGGCAGTGTCTTTTCGTGTGTTTGGTCCACACAGTGTGAATTCTCTCCAACCCAAATCAGATTGCCTCCTCCCTCCCTCTCTCACTCCCTCCCTTTCCCCCTCCCTCCCCCTCTCTCTTCCCTCTCCACCTCTCCCTTCCTCTCCCCCTCTCTCCCCTCTTCCTCCCTCCCTCCCTCCCTCCCTCCCTTTCCTTCTCTCCCTCCCTCCCTCTCCCTCTCTCTCACCTCTCCATCTCCCCCCTCCCTCTCCCCATCTCTCTCCCTCTTCCCCCCTCTTGATTTTTGATCTCATTTCCCTGGTTCCCCCCATTCCCTCCTTCTCTCATTTCTGATGCCCACAGTTTTGTTTCAGCTCTGCTGTTGGCATGTCCGTGGCAAAGCAGGCCTGAGCTTCACTGTAAGGGTTGCAGAGTTGCTTCCTCTGTCTTCTTCCCCATATTGTAGAGGGAAGAGGATTTCAAGAGACCACTTCTGTATGGAGGAAGTAAGGCTTTTTGAGTCTGGCAGACCTTTGCGACCAATTCTCCAAGCTCAAGGAGTGTTCATTCCTTGACATTAGAACCCTACCACTAGAAGGTAGCACTGGGTCTTGCCTTAGATGGCAAGAAAATAAAAAGAAAAGCAGCAGAAACCATTCTTCCGGTCTTGTGGTCCTAAAGTTCTGAAGAAGTTTCTTGGATGAGAAGTGAATTGTTTTCACAGAAAAAAAAACAAGGAAGTCCAGTTCCTTTTTGGAAAAAAAGCATATTTTGAATGCATAAAGTCCCTGTTCTGCAGAATAGAGGACTGGAAATTCTGCACTGGCTAACAGCACTTTAGTTCAGTCATGTGGAAGAGCTGCATGCTTTTCTCCCTCGGCATCTCCTTCCGGCATCTTCTTTTACCTGGCTGTAGTTCGAGATATTTAGGATGGAAGGGGCACATAACTTTATACCAATACCCTGGACTATGGTCCTTGCTCAGCTGAGCATAAAAAGGAATAAAAAGAATTGACCTATTTTCCAAATCATCTGATAGCAGGACAAGAAATAACGGGTGGAACATCCGTTAAAGAGAGATCCAACCTAGAATTAGCTAGTCTAGAGGAAAGAAAGACTAGGGGTGACATGATAGCGGTATTCCAGTATTTGAGAGGCTGCCACAAAGAGGAAGGTGTCAACTTATTTTCCAAAGCACCAGAGGGCAGGACAAGAAACAATGGATGGAAACTAATCAAGGAGAGAAGCAACCGGGAATTAAGGATCACTTCCTATCAGCGAGAACAATTAATCGGTGGAATGGCTTGCCTCTGGAAGTTGTGGAGGTTTTTAAGAAACACTGGAGGTTTTAAAGAAGAGATTGGACAGCCATTTGTCTGAAATGGTCGAGAGTCTCCTGCTTGAGGAGGGGTGGGATAGACAGCCTCTAAGGTCCCTTCTAACTTTGTTATTCTGTAGAAGAATAGATAGATAGATAGATAGATAGATAGATAGATAGATAGATAGATAGATAGATGATAGTCCTAATAATTAGTCCCAATCATTAGATAATAGTCCTAATAATATGTGTGAAAAAGTTATAATCAGGGATATGTTTTCTAAAAATGTACATGCCATAAGAAATAACCAAGAAGGTTTTTTTGGGGGAGGGAGAGAGGAGAAAAATGTTTAAAGTTGCACAAGCAAACAGAAAATCTTGTTCCCTACGCAGAATGTTTTCAGAGTCGGCTTCGCCATCTTTTGCACCCTCCTCTCCCCTTTTGTTCCCAGCCAATTCTGAATGATAAAGGACATTCTTTTAAAACATCTGGTATTCATTTCCAAAATATATACTGTCGTTTCTATTTTGTTTGTGGCAAATGGCTTGCTTGATGTTGTTATTCCCTGCATTCTCTCCAGAATGAAAGTATCGGTAAATAGCTGGATCCGTTCGTTCTCTCCCTCTCCCTCCCTCCCTCCCTCCCTCCCTCTTTCCCTGTCCAGGTTTTTAAATGGATTTCAATTTTCTTTTTGAGCACCTCCATTTGTGTTTAAGAAGAGAGCCTCTTTCTCCAAGATTAACATTTCTTATGATTGTTCTTGACAGAGGATTTACTTTCAGAGGCCCTGGGAAGGATAACCAAAAAAGTGCATGGAACAAGACAATTTTGGCAGCCTGTATGAATTTTCAGAGGTTTTTAGGTCTTGTTTTTTTTTTTTTTTTTTTTAATGAGCAGCTTCCTGAATGTGCCTGGAGAATGACAGGCATCTCTTAGGCTGGCTGACCCCACCTTTGGCTGCAGCCAAGCCATTGGCTGCTTTTGTAGAATAAATTGAGGACAATGCCGGCCCCTGGCTGCCAATTCTAAACATCAGGGATATGTATTCACTTAGCACTAACTTTTGGGAGGGGCCAAGGAGAGAGTGCAATTTCGTGAATTGGGCTTGTGGGGTTTAGACACAGCCAGAGAGCCTCACTTGTACAGTAGTGGGCTCATCTGGACGGCCACTGCTGCCTTCCAACACTGACCAGAGAGTTGGGCTTTGCTACAGAGGTAAGGGCTTAAAAAATGCTCTCATCGAAAGCAAGACAGGGTGCCTTGCCGTTGTTCCTTTTTTTTTTTTTTGCAAATTCCAGCATGGATTGTTTGCAGAGGAGTTTTTGATGTGGCGTCCTCAGGGGGAATCAGCAAGGATGGAGGTTTTGCTGAGTTAAAATCCGGTCACTTTTGGTTCATGTTCTTCTGTCTCAGGAGAGCGACGGATCTCTCGTACGGACATGCCTGCAATCACCCAGACAGATTTTTCTCATGCACAGGGCACTCTTTCTCTCCTTTGTGTGTGTGTGTGTGTGTGTGTGTGTGTGTGTGTGTGTGTGTGTGTGTGTGAGAGAGAGAGAGAGAGAGAGAGAGAGAGAGGGAGAGGTGGTCACATTTGATTCAACCGATGGGTCCTTCAATGGCACATCTGGCGTTGCAGTTCAGTCTTCCCCTTTTTCCCCTTTGAAAAAACACCTGTGTTTTTTTTTCCCCCATTCCTGCTGTTCAGCCTTGACACGAAAGGTGTGCAATTGAGCTCTGTGCCTCTCCCTTTCAGGTTGTTTTTTTTTTTTTAAAGCAAGAGAATGGTGTGTGTGTGTGTGCCAAAGTCAAATTCCAAGAAAAGCTACCTAGCAACAAATCCAGATCGGGCAAATTTTGGTTAAAATTGAGGATTTGATATCTTGTTGGAATAAATGTCCTGTCCAGGCTGTGTTTCATTAGAAAAGGAGATGGTGGTGTTGGGGGGGGGGAGTTTTGTTGACAATAGAATCCATCTGTTTTTAATGTCTACCCTTGCTCCCCAACAGCCAAAACATTTCTAATGAAGGACACTTTCTGGTTCATACAAAAACTGTCCGTGGGTGGTGGACAGTCCAATCCAATCCAACTGTCCGTGGATGATTGTCTTGGACAGTCATGTTTGTATGTGGGTGAAGCAGGTTTTCATTCCAGGCAGAGAGAAAAAAGAAAGAAAGAAAGAAAGAAAGAAAGAAAGAAAGAAAGAAAGAAAGAAAGAAAGAAAGAAGAAAGTAGATTTTTTTTTAAAAAAAAATTGGAGCATTTTTGCCATGCTCAGAGAATTTAACAGAGCAGAAAGCATTGAGTTTGTCTAGGCTGATCATGATGAGGAGAAAAAAAAAAGGAAAAGCAAGAGAAGGACAGTTTAAATGAGAGCGGAAAGGTATTCCTTTTCCTCATTCAATCACAGCAGAAGGAGCGTTTGCTCAATAAATATTTGATGGACTCTCGAACAAAATATTTTCTAGAAACTCTCCTGCCTATTCTTCTTCTTTTTTGGTCATAAAAACAATACAGGAAAAAAAAAACCCTACCAGGAATTTCTACGCAAACACCTTTGCAATTTGAGACACAGAAGAGTAGTTGTTGGGATACATCAAGTTCTTTCTCTGTAGGCTTGATTAAAATTGATCTTTTTAACTTTATTATAATGGAACTTTTTATTTTTTTAAGGCATAAAGCACGTTAAAAAAATAACAATTAGGCTGAGAGATGTGTTTGATGACATTGGTATTTATCTGGGAGTGCTCATTATGGAAGAAATTCCCTATCAAGCATGTGATCTCATAGGTACGATATAGAAAGACTATTAATTCTAGGGTCAGGCAAGAAATTCTGTTTTCCATCACTTCTCATTTAATTTGATGAAAGAGAAATGGCTTTAGAAATTATTCCAAAGAAAACAATTGTCAGGGATAGAATGTGGTGGTTCTTCATGTATCTAGTTCTGAGGTGGCCAAAGGGTGGATATCTTGAAGCTACAACCAATTTTTATTATCCTCAATTCTACCAGCTTTCCATTGGTCCATCTGCAAGAGCATCCTGCTTTAAGGGATGGTTTTGAAAAAGGAAAGCATCGTCATTATTGAGCTAGGAAAGAGATGACAAGTATGTACAGGTAGTCCTTGACTTACAACAGTTCGTTTAGTGACCGTTCAAAGTTACAATGGCATTGGGAAAAAAAGTGACTTATGACCATTTTTCACACTTATGACCGTTGCAGCATCCACATGGTCCTATGATCAAAATTCAGATGCTTGGCAACTGATGGTTTCAGGATCATGTGATCATCTTTGGTGATCTTCCAGCAAGCAAAGTCAAGGGGGAAGCCAGATCCGCTTAACAACCCTGTTACTAACAGCTGCAGTGGTTCACTTAACAACTGTGACAAGAAAGGTTGTAAAATGTGGGGGTGGGAATTCACATCACAAATGTTTCGCTTAGCAACAGAAATTTTGGACTCAAATGTGGTCATAAGTTGAGGCCTACCTGTACACAATTGTGATCTTATAATATACTAGCTGAATACCCGTGCTCTGCTACAAAACTATGTGATCGGGCTTGATAAATCGACACTTAGAGTTTGAAAATTAATGAGTAGTTACGATTGGCCTCTCCTCTCCCCTTCTCTCCCTCAGGCTGCCCCACAGAAGCCTTTCCTCTCCCCTTCTCTCCCTCAGGCTGGCCCCATAGATCCTCTCCTATCCCTTTCTCTTCCTCAGGCTGGTCCCATAGATCCTCTCCTATCCCTTTCTCTCCCTCAGGCTGGCCCCATAGATCTTCTCCTATCCCCTTCTCTCTGTCAGGCTTTCTAGCCCCCTCTCTCCATGAGGCTTGCCCCACAGAAGCCTGTCCTATGCTATCCCATTCTCTCCAGAGTTATTTCCAAGTTGGGAGGGGAAGTAGAAGGTCTAACTAATTAGCATCAGAGCATGTTATAATGATATAGGAAATACTAATGCTCTGATGGTCATTTTGAAAAATCCTTTCTTAGTGAGCACCTAAAAGCCAAGAGGAACATTCGTGGCAAATTTCAAGTTTGTAGGCTTTACGGTTCTGGAGATTTCGTGATTAATGCGTGAGTGGTTTTCGCTTTTATATATATAGATGATAACATTGAAGAAGCATTGACCTTTATGACTTTAGGCAGCTGTGATGGAGATAGTCCCACTGCCTGAGAATTGGAAGGACAAAGTAATTCTAATGTGGAAGATCATGTACAGGTTGGTACCATCTGGTCTGAAGAGGAAGAAGCTCATAACCATGGGGTGTAACCACTGCCTCCTCTTTCTTATATATCAACTACTGGAATTACAGCTTGGAATGGTTAGAAATGTCCTCAGGTTCTGGCCCGGCCTCATCCATCCATACTGGCAATGGGTTCATCCTAGTTAGGAAAGGCTATAAAAACTCTGCTGTTTAAGTTAGTGAGCAAAATGGTTTTTCCCAATTTGATTGTGCTTTTTCTCAGCATCTCTTGGCTTGAACTCTGTGACTCAGTTCTTGGTTTATTGCCAACAGCTGCCTATAACTCAGCTTTGAGAATGAGTGACTTTAGACATTGGCTTGGAGAAAAGAGTTAACCCTTTGGTAACATCCAATGCAACCCTCTTCTGAATTATATTCCTAACCTTGCCCTTCCCCAGCTGCTATTTTCAGCAAAACAAGTTTGCTTGGGCCATCTCTAGTTGCATTTTTCTGTATAAAGCCATTATTTTTGAAAGCAGACATGGAATACGTTCTTTGCGTAGTTTGGAAGATGGCCTCTTGGGTGCTTTGAGATAGGTCAGAAAAACTGTGGCATAGTAGCCTGTAACATATCAAGAAGTGATTCTATCTTTCCCTTCTCTGTTAGGGAGGTAGAGTAAAAGATTCTGAGTTCATTGCTTTTTTTAGAGAAGAATAACCAACATATTGTATTTTTCGGAGTATAAGACGCACCAGAGTATAAGATGCACCTTAGTTTTTGGGGAGCAAAATAAGAAAAAAGCTGATTGGTGGTGGAACCACCCAGAAAATGCATACAGAGAGTGGTGAGGACAGCTGAGAAGATTAGAGGAAACTCACTTCCGGTCATTCTGGATACTGCTTATAAGTGCTATGTGCTTAGAGCTCAAAGCATTGTTAAAGACCCTACCTACCCACTTTACGGTCTGTTTCTGTTGCTCCCTTATGGGAGGAGGTTTTGAAATATTTCTAGCAGGACCACCAGATTCTGTAACAGTTTATCCATCTGGTAAACTATCAAAATTTGTTTTTCTTGCCACATACATTTATACATCTGAACTAGACTATGTTCTTTCTCTGTGTCATATATTATATGTGGGTATATGCCTAATTTTGTATTTATTTATTTATTCATTTATTTATTTTGTCATGTTTATGTAGTGTATATTGAAGGTGGTGACCCTTTGAGAGCTGTACGCAACGAAATTTCATTTTAATGTTTGCTGATTGGTGTATGTTTAAAGAGACAAACTTATTCTAAGTCTACTCTAAGTTTAAGTCAAAATATACTCTAAATCCAACTCATTAGTATGAAGATATTAGTCAGCTCTTAGAAAGCTCAAAACCAAAACGTAAATGTAGACTGACAAGTGCTTCAATTCTAGAATTGTAGAATTCAGTTCTACAAATGAGTGTGCAGCTGAGGATATATATTATGCCTTTTCACCTGGAAGCTGGTTCGCTTGATCCTTGGATCCAGTGATCTGATTCTAGTTCAAGTCTTATCACTGTGAAATATTCAACGCATGATCACCCCAACTTCAGATAAATGTCTTCTCTATAGGTGCTCAAGGTTTTAACAAGAATATCTGTAGCAGAGAAAACAAGAGAAAAGTTGCAGGTACTACTTTTGGCTTCCATAAGGATTCACAGTGCCCTCAGCAAAGAAATCCATAGTCCTGTGCACCATGTAATGTTTTAAATGATGGAAGGAGTAAAACATTGTAGCCAATAAATTCAATCCAATCTTCTGAAATTTAGCCCATTCCCCACTTAAATTGGGTGAATTTTGTCTGATGTGTGTACCCATTTGATGAGACTTTATTAATGTTATTTGAAGCATCCTTACCAATTTCTATAGAAATTCAGCTACCAGTACCTCTTACCATGCAGCCTAGCATCGAGGGATCCAGTAGACTTCCCTGATTTCTAAACTTTATGCAGATACCTACATTGCTTACAAGCATTTGGAGGGAAAAGCATCCATAAATATTTATTGAAACACACATTTCACATATTTATATATCATAGAGCAGAGGTGTCAAACTCAAGGCCCAGGAGTGGATCTGGCCTGCAGGGTGCTTAGATCTGGCCCACGGGGCTGCCCTGGAAACAGTGAAGGAGAGGCTAGTGGTGCCTCTGCCAGTGAAAGCGGAGCTCGGGAGGGCTGCTCTATTTTAGCTGGCAGAGGTTTGCAGGAGGCCGTCGCAGTCAAAAATGGAGCTTGGGGGCCCGTTTTCGCTGGCAGAGTGCTCGGGCCCCCACAGGCACCCCCAACGCAAATGACATTGAGCTGGCCACACCCACCCTGGCCCCTCAAGGTCAAATACAACCCTTATGTGGCCCTCAATGAAATCGAGTTTGACACCCCTGTTGTAGAGTATTATTTAAATTTGCAGATAAATTTTGATACAGAGTGAAAAAAAGTAGACGCATCTATTTACCCCTAATTTTGTTGGTGGACAAGAAAAAGGAGATAAGACAGTGGGCTATTATGAAACCCTATGTAAGATATTACATGGGCAGGATCTACCCATGTAAGTTGGGTACTCTTGGAACTCTTTTCATGTCTGAGGCTGGTGATTTTCCAAAAATCTAATTGCTGCACCATAGACATGTGACGGTACAGCACCCCATTTGTCACATGAATAGAAATTACACATATCTCGGACATGGGAGAAATAGGAGATGAAAGAAAGGTAAGTCATGCATTCTAGGAGTAAACTAACTGGCGTGTTGATGGGCTGTAACACCCCTGTAGTTCCAGTTAAAAACTCAGATAGGATGGAATGTGAAGCATTTCCTGATCATCATCACACTTGTACGCTTCATGGTGCTTCTGTGGAAAACAGAAATTGAAGGCAACTTGAGGACCTAACGCAATGTTTCTTAATCTTGGTTACTTGAAGATGGGTGGACTTCAATTCAACAAGCTGGCTGGGGAATTCTGGGAGTTGAAGTCCATACATCTTCAAGCAGCCAAGGTCGAGAAACACTGACTTAAAAGCAACCAACAAAAATGTACCACATGTAACACACCCAAAACCTTGGCAAAAACTTTAATTTAGAAAGATGGATGAGTCTTTGGAGAAGAAATTTGCTGAATATTTGCAGTGAACCTACCGATGAGTCTAATATTTATGATCTCAGCAGCTGGAACTAGGAAAGCAGTGGGAAAGTACCCTACTTGGAAAAGATTTTGCTCAGTGGAAAATTTCGCTACATATTTCTCTGCTTGGCTCATGCAAATAATAAATAAAGAGAGAGTCCTTTGAGAGATGCGACGGAATTAAAAACAATAAGTGACTTGGCCATTCACACGTTCACTTGTTGTATGTCCTTAAATAGGGAGAAAAAGTCTTTTTTGGGCATGTAATCTTTAACTGCCCACCAAATGTGATGAGAATTATTTTGCAAAAGTCAAAAAGAGAAGCAATATTTTATGAGACTAGCCTTGTAATCTCCAGAGAAGTATAAAAAGCCAGAAAATGCATGTCTACCAGGGGTGGGTTCTACTTACCTTTACTACCTGTTCACATCGTGCCCGCACGCATGCGCAGATCGCCTATGATGATGTCCAGGTCAGTGGGTGCAACCTCCCGCCAGTTTTACTATCGGTTCTTGCGAACCGGTCCGAACGGGGGGCAACCCACCACTGATGTTACACCAGGAGATCCTTAGAAGTTCTCAACCCTTCGAAGTAGACCAAGAACCAAGTTCTCAACTCTTCGAGATAGTCTAAGAAACCAAAGTTATGAAAGAATAGAATAGAATAGAATAGAATAGAATAGAATAGAATAGAATAGAATAGAATAGAATAGAATAACAGAGTTGGAAGGGACCTTGGAAGTCTTCTAGTCCAACTCCCTGCTTAAGCAGGAAACCCTACACCACTTCAGACAAATGGTATCCAATCTCTTCTTAAAAACTTCCAGTGTTGGAGCATTTATAACTTCTGGAGGCAAATCATTCCACTAATTAATTGTTCTAACTGTCAGAAAATTTCTCCTTAGAACTAAGAACTCGCTTCTCTCCTTGATTAGTTTCCACCCATTGCTTCTTGTCCTTCTAATACTACTTTTGTTATAAGGTTACGGTAACAGAGTTTTGCAAGTCTCAATTTGCCTCCCTCCTCCCTTTATCTTTACGATAATTCGGTTCTTTCTCAAATTACATTTATGCTTTGGACACAAATTTCTTTTATTTGTCCTTTAACTTGATTGCAGCTCTTCTTCCAGCTCCTCATGTTTAATCCTACAATCCGTTACTGAAGTATGCTTTCTCCTTTATTTGGAAAAAATAAAACATCTTGTATGCTGATCTGTGTCCAAGAATGGAAGATTCTAGATTTTCAGGGGAACAGCTCAAAGGCTGTTATAGCATGGAGACAGTAATGTACAGCTGACCTGAGTGGGATGGTTATGATGGCGCACTAAAAAGAATCAAGAGAATTAAGAAGAATTGGGGCAGATGGCAGAACAGGCGTGTCCATAGGATGTAGTTAAGAAAATCAAGAGAGCTGCTATGTTGTAATTGAAGGTCCATCTGGTTTTCATGTGTAGTTGCCATTTTGACTTTTTTGAACATATCCCATGGATACCTTTGTGGCATGGATATGGCACAAAATAGCTATCTACCAACTATTAAACTTCAAACTCACCCTGGGTGTATAAAGTGGCACATTTTATTCTCATAATGGCAACTATGAGGTAACCCAAAATCACCCAAGGACTTCCACAGAAGGGAACTTGAATCTGAATCTTCCTAGTTTTGGTCCAGGACATTAACTATGATGTGGTGACTTCAGCATGACACGAGTTTGTTCGTTGTAAATACCCCGAGTCACAGATACAGATACAGATTAACAGAGTTGGAAGGAATCTTGTAGGTCATCTAGTCCAACCCCCCACCCAAGTAGGAAACCCTACACCATTTTTGACAGATGGCAGTCCAGTCTCTTCTTGAAAGCTTCCAGTGATGAAGCTCCCACAACTTCTGAAGGCAATGGGTGGTGTAGAAATTTGATTAATTTATCAATAATAACAAACAAACAATTCAACTATCACAGTTGTATTTCCACTTATTACGAGTATTAAGCTATTAAAATAATCAAAAGAAAAGAATAGAGAATGTATTTGTGAGAGAGATGGTAGGTCAGTGATTTTTTTTTTAAAGTGCCAGCTAAATGAGTATATTGAGTCAATGAAAGGGTTCGATGAGGAATATGATGTAATGCTGGCAAAAAGAAATATTAATATCAATTTTTTTTAAAAGAATAAAAAATTCCAGGATCATGTACATTTAAAGTATCAACCTTATTCAGAGAGTAAATGTTTATTTATTTTGTTTGTTTTGGAAAACACTGACGATTTTCTGCAAAAATTCGCTGTTGCTGGTGATTTAGAATATTTTTCAATGTTGAAGAGCCCAATTGTGGTGGAATGGAGATTCTTGATGCTTATTTATGTATTTAACATATTTACTGTATATGAAGCATTGCTAAACATGAACAAGAGCACTTAGACTTATGTATAGCTTCATAGTGCTTTACAGCCCTCTCTAAGTGGTTTAGAGTAAACATATTGCCCTCAACAATCTGGGTCCTCATTTTATCGGCCTCAGAAGGATGGAAGGCTGAGTCAAGCTCAAGCCGGTCATGATCCAACTCCTGGCAGTGAGCAGAGTTAGCCTGCAATACTGCATTCTAACCACTGCGCCACCACAAATGCTCATTAAGCTTGAGATTCTAACATTTATCTATGAGTAATCTATCTTGATGATACCCTTGGATGATGGAGGTGGGACGTGGAAGAAGTGCTCCGAATGTGTGCATTTCTGCTAGCAGCAGTATAGAGATACACAGTTGAGAATCTACTGCTGACTTTATCTGTCCTTTTGTTTGCTCTTTGTTGAGGACAATGTTGACCTGAGGTAATTTAATTTAATTTAATTTAATTTCCAATTTATATACCGCCCTTCTCCCTGAGGACTCAGGGCGGTGTACAGCCAAGATAAAAAACATAGAATACAAATATTAAAACATTTAAAAATATATATAAATTTGGGCCGAAAGTTAAGAATCACAAACTAATTAAAAAATTTAAAAATTTCTTCTAAGCCAACCCGGCTTGCTGGAAAAGATGGGTTTTCAGGGAACGACGGAAGGCATTGAGGTCATGGATTCTCCTTATCTCCGGGGGCAACTGATTCCAGAGGGTGGGAGCCCCCACAGAGAAGGCCCTCCCCCTGGGGGCCACCAGCCTACATTGTTTGGCTGATGGCACCCTGAGGAGGCCCTCTCTGTGGGAGCAGAGGTGTCAAACTCATGTCGTCATGGTGACGTCATGTGATGTATCGGATTTTCCCCCCCTTTGCTAAACTGGGTGTGGGCGTGGCCAGTGTGTGACGCATCTGGCCCGCGGGCTGGGAGTTTGACAGCCCAAAATACAGGGTTTCATTGCAAAGCTTCAATACAAAGGCCAAGCGTTTCTGCATTAGTCCAAATCCTGAGTAAAAAGTATGTATCAACCAGAGGGTGTTGGATTAGAGTCAAGAGATATCTTAAGGCAACTGGACAATTCCTAGAAGGGCAATTCAACAACGAACTCCTCCATAGGTTTCCTTGGAAAGCTTCTGAGAAATAACAGTCATGGACTATTAGGCAGAACCAAAGGCAGGTGGCTGCACTCAAAGCTGCACAATCGTATAGTAAGGGGTGCAGAAAGTATTATTTTCCAGGGGTTATAAAACTTCTGCCTCCTGAGGATGCAATTTATGTACCAGATGTGATGCTGCTGCCGTGCAGGTGTGATCAGTGTGAGAGGAAGGGCCATTCTGGAAGCAAACAGATGGTCTCTTGATGTAATCAGTGTAAATTATAGTGACTTATATACCTGGGCGCAATAAACTAACACGCATCGCTTATTCCAGCCATTTCCTCATGTGCATGAAAGGGAACCGGCATTCATTAGCATCCAGGAAAGCATATGGTCATAATGCACCAATACAGCAATAATAAAAATATATGGGAGCTTTGCTAGGGATGGGTGTCCTATCGGGGATTTCAGAATTCCAATAAAATGAAGTCACAGATAGTTGCAAAGTGAACATGAATGTGCTTTTCTCCTTCGTTCTTTTCCTTAAAAATGAAAGGGGATGGCATCCGTGACCGTCAGGTCTTGCTTTTCACTTTGGGCCTATCTGTGGCTGTCAGGCTCTTTGACAGAGTCAGCAAAACAACTGTCAGGGCGAGACTCTCAATGGTGCTGAGCTGAAGTTTTTGAAGCAGCTTCAAAGTGCTGCCAAGTTGGCGTGAAAAATCCTTGGAAAGCATTATGGACACCTGAAGGCTCACTTCACAGCAGTCGTAATGTACAGCAGTCCTGCTTGTTTCCTCAAAACTGGAACGCTGAGAGCAGTAATTTGGGGAACTGGAATTGATCTGAGGAAGGCATCCCTTGTATTCTTTGATCTTAGTTCCCCCATTGTCCTTCGGGAAGTTTTGAGAAAATCTCATCACTCCCCAGTTCATCAGAACCAAGAGTGGAATGATTATTTCTACTTAAACCGCTGCTTCTCCTCCTCCTCCTCCTCCTCCTCCTCCTCCTCCTCCTCCTCCTCCTCCTCCTTCTTCTTCCTACTTCTTCTTTCTAACTCCTCCTCTTCCTCCTCCTCCTCCTTCTTCCTTCTTCTTCCTCCTTTTCCTCCACCTCCTCCACCTCCTCCTTTTTCCTTTTTCTTCTTCTTTCTTTTTCTCAAAACACTGTTAGTTGAAAACTCTCTCCAGGGGGAGAGCCTTTTCTGTGAGGGCACCCACCATCTGGAACGAGCTCCCCCCAGAGATACAGAAGATTCCGGATCTGCGCACTTTCCGCCGTGCCCTCAAAACATTCCTGTTTCAGCAGGCCAGCCTGCTTTATATTGCTTTTGATTTTATTTTAAACTGGGATGTCTTGAATTATCTAGGACCAGAGTGTTTAGTATATTTTAATTGTTTTTTTGTTTTTTTTTAACGTTTGTATTACATGTATTTTTACCGTTCGCTGTTCACCGCCCTGAGTCCCTCAGGAATAGGGCGGTATATAAATTTAATAAATAAATAAATAAATAAATAAATAAATAAATAAAAGCAAACCAATTAATGTCTTCCCCCAAGCTGATCCCATTGCTAATACTGACCCTAATGGTAATATTTAAGATTTATTTATTAAATGAACTTTAGAAGGAATCATAAACATAAATCTGGGTTTTATCAATCCATTTCACTCCCTTGACCTTCTGCAAGCACCCAGTTTGGCAGTTAGCTTCCAGAGTCAGTTAATCTCTGGGAATGTTAGTCTGTTTCTGGACTTTCAGGAAGCTCTCTGGCTTCTTTTTCTAGCTACTTTGGCCTTCTTGGGGGAAAAGAAGAAAGGACGCCCATCTTGACCTCTTTCATATTTCTCTCAAAGGGAAATGGGATGCTGAGAGTAATCTGCCCTTGGAATAGAAATACATGGTTCTGAATTTAGCTGTCTTGCAGGAAATTTGGAATAGGATATTGTAGCACCTTGTTCTGTCCCCGTTTCACACACGCACACAAACAGACAGCTGGAGGTTAAATAAACTGGCAGACAACCAATTCTTCCGATAAGAGGCTTGGCAGCAACCTAGTAGCTACTTGCCAAGAACTTTACTCATAAACAAGATACACACAGTTCAAGAATTGTCCAGTCCGTAATTAAATCCAAGGCAGATAATGTTGTTTCCAAAGATGCAATGTGACTCGATAGTAGTTAGTTTTGTCTGTCACAGAGTCTGAATGGCCACCTCACCCCCTTTTATACCCTGTGGGGTGTGGTCCAGTGACTCAGCTTAATCTCTGGCACGCCTCTTTTTCTGTTGCGCGCGCTTATCTCTGCGACGCTGCCGAGGATCCAGCCAAGACTCATCTCCCTCATCACTGTCCACCTGTGGCTGCGTGGACGTGCTTGGCCCCGGGCCTATCTCTTGCCCTTCGGCGGACACCAAAGGCATTGCCAGAGAGGAGGGTCCTGGAGAGGGAGGCCTTGCCAACTCCTCTCCTTCACCCTCAGAGTCCTCTTCTGCCGATGACACAGGCTCAGGTAATGGAGCCACAACACACCTGCCTAGGTAAACACCTACCCAGTTCAGTAATTTCTAGTGCACACAATGGCTTGATTCTGCAAAGACCTAAGCTAGTCTGCACTTGTTCTGTACCAGTCATTCATGCACGACTGTGCACCCTCTCTGAACCACCCCTGTGTAGAGGAGTCCCTGTAGTTGTTTGAAGACAACGTTAACTGTGAAGAAATCAGTGGAGTGGCAGAAATGGATAAGTCAGAATCCAGCTTCATTTTGGTTTCCCAAGTCATACATTTTCCTCTTTAAACTTATTTCTAGCGTGGGCATTCCAGCTTCCGATCACGAACAGCGTATCTTGCTTACATGTTCTGTTACATTTCAAATGGAACTTGAGCTATTTCCTTTTCTTCTGCATCAGTGGTTGGACGATAACCTTGGATGATCATCATATTAATGAATTGCTATAACAGTGAGATGAGCAGCATAAAAATATAATAAACAAACAAACAAACAAATATAATAAATAATTGTCCACAAAGTGTAACTCATATTATTCGGTCATTGATTGCACTGAAGCCAAGTACTTTTCTTGCTATATCTTTCCAAGCTATATAGCGACACTCTTCCTTCTTTCTTTTTCATGTCCTGAATGTGATCTTCTGACCGAAAGTGACGGAACTCTCTACATCTCAATTTGCTGATTCCTAAGGTGTCAATTTGTACTTGTTTGGCAATAACAATAACACTTAGACCAGGGGTCAGCAATCTGCGGCTCTGGAGCCGCATGTGGCTCTTTCATTCCTCTGCTGCGGCTCCCTGTCACTCAAAATATACGTCACAACCACCAATGTGTGATACCTTTGCATGTGATTTATTGAGCTTTTCGGCCCCGGTAGGCCAACCATGGATAAATCCAAGAAAATAAAAGTTTCAGAAGAAAAAAGAATGTTTAATTTTTTTAAAAAAATTAGATTTATATGCCGCCCTTCTCCGGAGACTCAGGGCGGTTTACAGTGCGTTAAGCAATAGCCTTCATACTTTTGTATATTTTATACAAAGTCAGGTTATTGCCCCCACAAACTGGGTCCTCAATTTACCTACCTTAGAAAGGATGGAAGGCTGAGTCAACCTTGAGCCTGGCAAGATTTGAACTTACTTTAATTGCAGACAGCTGGTGTTAAATTACAGTGCTTAGTCTGCAGAGCTATCCAGGCTCTAATTCAACTACATATGTTAGTTTTGTGGCTGCTCAAGAAATAGTCAGGCACGGGAAGGGTTTTGTGCTCCTGGTGTTTTCTTTTATGTGGGAAACGGGTCCAAATGGCTCTTTGAGTGTTTAAGATTGCCAACACCTGACTTAGACTTATATACTGCCCAACAGTGCTTTACAGCACTCTTTGGGTGGTTTACAATGTCAGGATATCGCCCTCAACAATCTGAGTCCTCATTTTACCAATTTTGGTAAGTCAACCTTGAGTCACGGCTGAGTCAACCTTGATCCCATCAGGATCGAACTCCAGGCTGTGGGCAGAGTTTGCCTGCAATACTGCACTCTAACCATCGCGCCACCAGGGCTCTTAATTTTCACTGTGTTAAGCTTTGTTTCTTATGTTTCATGTACCCATTGTACTCCTGTCTTTAGAGTTCCTTGTTCTGCACAGCAACATCAGCAACTAGGTCTCCCAAAGGATTTAAGCCGCTCATATAATAAGTAACACTCTCAAAAGATCCTTAGGTCTTCCTCAGTGGCACAATAAGTCCCAGTCAACCTGAAAAACCCATCAACTGGTAGCATACGGTCAATTGTTTTGGATTTGCTATCCGCATGCTTTTCTTGGGAAAAGTGCAGGAGTTGTTCACCGCTGCTTCCTTCCACACAGTCTGAACTAACCCAGCCTTTGCCATTATCACTACAATGATCAACTGCCTCCAGCATCTTCCTCATTACTGCTGTCCAAGATAGGTGCCTGTTTGCTTAAGCTGGGCAGCTACTGTGTTTTCCCGAAAATAAGACCCTGTTTTATATTTTTTTGAACCCTGAAATAAGGGCTTATGTCAGCATTTCAACCTGCATTTACTCTAGTGCTGACATAAGAAGGAGAAGTGAAGGCGTCTGGAAAGGGACGTTTGACTTTTCACCTACTTATTTTCCCTGGAGATAATATCCCCTAGGAGATGAGATGGGAGGGGGGAAATTCCTTTGAGCTGGAGTACATTAGGGGTAGAATGACTTGGAAGATGGCCAATGAGTGCAGGGGAGTGGGGAATGGAAAGGGAGGGTTTGGGGGCTGGAAGTCAGTGTTGGCTTCGTTTGGAGTTAGGTTAGAATGTCGTGCTTAATAAATAGGAGTTTTTCTTCAAAGACTTTGTTTGAAATGCAATTTATTTGAGATGACCTCGAAATTTGACAGCTTATTATTTTGGGGCGCGTGGAGCAAGACGGGGATCCTCTTGCCGTCTTACCTGATTTCCTGCTCTGTCTCCCTAATCCTAACCAGAGGAAATGGTGGGGACCGACTGTGCATGTGTTTAAATATTTTCAGGGAGGTCTTATTTTTGGGGGAGGTCTTATTTTTGGGGAAACATGGTAGGAAGACCTTCACGTTTTAGGTGGTGTCTCTGCTAAGATATACTCTTGGCATACACTTCCAATGTTCTTTGATCATCCCTCCCAAGAATATCCTCTCTCCCACCATGATGAGCCAACATAGCAAGACTTGTGTGTGTGTGTATGTGTGTACTTAATCCTGTTAAGCCTCCTTAAGCCACAAGGCCTTCCTGATGTCTGTTGAATTCCTGAGTTCTTTGTGGGACTGACCTCGGTCTTGACTTCCTTTCCAATTGTGCTGTCAATCTTACTTTCAGGCTTGTTTAGGAGCTTATCCTTCAATCCACAGCTGCCTTTCCCCAGTGGCTCTCGCTTCTTGGCTCACCTCAAACTGAGATCCCTGGCCAAGTTTGAAATCCAGACCTTCATCTGGGAGTTTAAACTGGTGACAGTTTTGGGATGAATTTGGCTGCATGATGCTTGAGGTCACAGGAAAGGTGTCACTATGTATAGACATCAATGCAGATGTACCAGGGACCACAGTCAAGGGCTCTCCCTGGATTAAACAATGCAAATAATGATGGTGGCAGCAAGGTTTTGATTTCAGCATTTGAACTGATACAGGCATATGGAAATCCAGAACATAGGATTCTGCTCATTGTACTTTGTACTCCTGAGAGTTGGAAGGAAAGGTTGAACTTGTCAATTTTGGTTTCTTTCCGCTTTCTCTTCTTTTTCTTGAAAGCTGTCAGATATTAAGGTTTTGGGTTTTTTTTTTGAAGTCCACACCACATTTGTATGTTCAGGTAGTCCTCAACTTACAACAGTTCATTTAGTGACCGTTCAAAGTTCCAATGGCACTGAGAAAAATATGGTCATTTTTCACACTTATGATGATTGCAGCATCCCCATAGACACGTGATTTACATTTGGATGCTTGACAAGGATTTCATATTTATGACGGCTGCAGTGTCCTGGGGTCATGTGATTATCTTTTGCCACCTTCTGAAAGCAAAGTCAATGGGGAAGCCAGATTCATTTAACAACCGTGTTAGTGACTTAACAACTGCAGCGATTCACTTAACAAATGTAGCAAGAAAAGTCGTGAAATGGTGCAAAACTCAGCAAATTTCTCACATAGCAACATAAATTCTGGGCTCAGTTGTAAGTCGAGGACTCCCTGTATTCTGTTACACATTGTTTCAAAGATACACACTTTGGTTTGCTGGTTTCCCTAATATGTGCAGAGATTTTGCAAAAAAAAAAAAGTCTAATACAATGTGTTTTATACATTGTTTTCATGCGAATATGATGTCGTCTGCAGATATTTACCATTTAAAACAAAAAACAAAATTAGTAAACTGTGTAAACTATCATAGCTCTGGAGCAGTGGTGGGTTTCAAAAATTTTCGCTATCAGTTCGATGGGTGTGGCTAGGTGGGGGGGCATGTGATTGAGTGGGCATGGCCAACTTGACGTCACCCATGCCCACGCCCAACCGCAGCTGCAAAGGGGCTCTCAAAGAGGTGGCGCCGCAGGCCACCAAAAAGTACCGGAGGTCGCGGAAAAAGCTGCTGCAGTGCCATCGCTGTCATGTTCTTCACGCATGTGCATCCCATTGGACTTGCAAGGCAATAGGATGCAATGCATGAAGAACATGGCGGCAATGAACATGGCGGGCGGGCTGAGTGAGCGGTGACTGGGGTACTGGTTTGGGGGCATGGTCAGCTGGCCATTGCCACCGGTTCGGCGATCTTGGGCAAATTTCTGCCAACGGTTTGCGTAAACCGGTGCAAACCAGCTGAATACCACCTCTGGAGTCCAACAAAGTAAGAGAGAGAGAGAGAGACTAATGAAGGGCAAAATTCCCTGAATCTGAAGCTGATTTTGTTCTTGGCAGTGTTTCAAGGCCATAGGAGTGTGTGTTTTCACCTTGCATTCCTCTGTTGTCTTTCTGATTAGTCTTGCTTTTACCTTTGCTGCAGAATTATTGCGCTCTGTTAATTGTAATTCACTCCTAAATGTCATTAAAAGCTAGATCTGGCCAAGGAGTCATTGGCTTTGAACAGCTTGAAACCATCTTCTAAAAACATAGGAAACATAAGTAATAAGTATAAAATAAATACGGGAGAAAAATAGATTTTTAAAAAAACACACAATGCCATTTAGATATGTGTGTTTGTGTATGCGTGTGCTAAAAAAAAAATTCTACATAAAAGTTCATGATAATTTACACTTGCTCATGAGAGTGGATTTTCCTGAGACTCCTAAACATGTCTCTGCAAACCCTTTAGTAGGCCAACTATTGTGAGAAGAGCTAGTTTAATAGACCGTTTGCCTTTTAAGTGCCTCAGCAGTGGTGATTTATATTTGGAAGGACCCCAAACCTCTTTTGCATGGGAGAAAATATATGATTTTTATCTTGGGTGTTACTGCTTTGTTCCATTCTGCCTGCTTTGCAAACTACATTCCATTTCGTAGAAGTGTTGAAATGTAACACCACTGAAACCTTTTATGCGAGTGCATTTATGAACATGATATGATTTATTAGCGCACACAATGCTGGAAAACTGATTAAACGCACAAAGTGCTGAAGATGGAGATGGCGGGAGGTGCCTACCTTGGATCCTGCCTGATCCAAGTGCCAACAGTGGGGAAGATCACATAACTTTGACAATTATTACAGTCTTTTCTCTTTTTTTTTTTTAAATAAGAGTTGAAGCTTGTTTAGAGAGGGCAGCTAGTTTTTCTAGCTGGAAAAACTTCAACCTAACGGAGGGAAAGCACATTCAGTCCTTTAATGCTTTTCGTTAGCGAGGAGGAACGAAGTGAGCTTAGTGAGCTTCAGTAGCCAGCAGGACTTTTGCAGAGCAGCTAGTAATAAAAAAGATAAATCTGTATAAGCAGCTGTACAGGAAATTTTTAACCGCAGACCTTTTAAAGATCCATTCCAGTAGTCAGGAAGTTGACTCTGGAAACAGATGAGTGGCCTGTTGAAACAGGATTACAGCAATGTCCAGTCGGCGTTAAATAGGGCAAATTGTTCAAGAAAATGGAAGCTTATTCGTTTTATCCCAAGCCTTCTCTAAATCAACAAACGTACTATTTTGTTTTCTTCCACTATCAACTGATCATTTCTCTTGATGTCTGAGAATGCCTTTACTTCTGCTTCACCTACCAGCTACTGGGGTGGGGTATAGGGCAGTGGTGGGTTTCAAATTTTTTTACTACTGGTTCTGTGGGCGTGGCTTGGTGGGCATGGCAGGGGAAGGATACTGCAAAATTTCCATTCCCACCCCACTCCAGGGGAAGGATGCTGCAAAATCCCCATTCCCTCCCCATTCCTGGGGAAGGATATTACAAAATCTCCATTCCCACCCCACTCTGGGGCCAGCCAAAGGTGGTATTTGCCGGTTCTTCGAACTACTCAAAATTTCCGCTACCAGTTCTCCGAACTGCTCAAAATTTCCGCTATTGGTTCTCCAGAACCTGTCAGAACCTGCTGGATTTCACCCCTGGTACATACCTTTCACTGCTAGTTGGAGAACGTATGATGAATCATGGAAAAAGGTAGGGAGAAAAAAAATGAAGACAAACAGATGAAGACAAACTAGTAGTCCTTTAATTCTTTTGGTTAGCAAGGAGGAGCGGATTGGATACTGAGCTTCAATAGCCAGCAGGACTTTTGCAAAGGATTTTGTAGTGAAAAGAGCCAGAACTGATGAAGCTTCTTGGATCTGAAGCAAAACATCTTCTTCTTTTTCCTCAAGGAAAAAACAGTCCAGCTGTAATACTTTTGTGACAAATCCACTGCAGGCCAACTGTTAATTCTAGTTTCCTGGAGAACTCTTGTCCACAAGCCTTACTACCTAGCCCTGCTCGGAAGTTGAGGCTGAAATATTCTTCGAAAAGCTTACTTCAAAGAGATGCATCTTTTGCTTGCTTAATCCAGTGGTTCATTTCTTAAACTAGAGGTCTGTTGCTTTGTTGTGCCTCAGTACTACCTTCCCCCCCCGAAAATAAGACCCTGTCTTATATTTTTTTGAACCCTGAAATAAGCGCTTGGCCTTATTGCCATGCACTCAAAAGCTCGATTGGGCTAATTATCAGGGGATGTCTTATTATGGGGGAAACAGGGTAAATGATATCAGGGTCATGGAAAAAGAAAGAAAATGAGGTATTCTGAAAAGGAAAACCCATCCTGGATTTCCACCAACGGTATTGGCTTCTGTTAGAGATGAAGGCTGAGGTTGCAGAGAGAAAAATGAGACCTTGGATTTTTTGTAAGGGAAGTAAACTGAAACCTTCACTCCTGTAACTGCCAAAGTAAATACAGATGCTTGATGTTCCTTAAGGGGTCTCCATGTCAGGCATGCATTGGAAAGAGCTTTTCTTTTCTTTTCTTTTTTTTTAATTTTTATTAATATATTCTGTACACTAATACACAAATAAAATATACAGTCCTGCCACCATGGTATAATATGATTACATTGTCCATAAGTATAAAATCATTCCTTTATACATACATATTTGCCATCATATATATATATATATATATATATATATATATATATATATATATATATATATATATATATATATATATATATATATATATATATATCATATATCTATTCTATCCCACCTTTTCTGGACTCAATCGTACCATACTTTCCAACTGTTATAAAATTCTGAATCTTTTTTACCATTGATCAATCTAGTTAATCTATCTGATTCCACACACTCATTAATTTTATATATTATTTTCAAATCTATCGGTAAATATTGATTTTTCCACTCCTGCACATACGCTAATCTTGCTGCAGTGATAATGTGAATCAACAAGAACCATATATCTGATTTAACATTCAAAGGTTTTGCCCCCAATAGGGGCTTTTCTTCTTGATGGTTATTTTTGGGATCTTTATCCTAAAGGAGATACATTATGTAGATATTTACCACCTTAGCTAGATGGAAGTTTGACAAATTTTTATTACAGCTACTCCTTGAATTACAACCATTTGTTTAGTGACGCTTCGAAGTTACCAGGGCACTGAAAGAAGTGACTTATGACTGGTTTTCACACTTACAACCATTGCCGCATCCCAGTGGTGAAATCCAAATTTTTTTTACTACCGGTTCTGTGGGCGTGGCATGACTTGGTGGACGTGGCTTGGTGGGCATGGCAGGGGAAGGATACTGCAAAATCTCCATTCCCATCCCACTCCAGGGGAAAGATATTTGCCAGCCAGAGGTGGTATTTGCCAGTTCTCTGAAATACTCAAAATTTCCGCTACTGGTTCTCCAGAACCTGTCAGAACCTGCTGGATTTCACCCCTGCCACATCCTTGTGGTTCGCGTGATCAAAATTTGGATGCTTGGCAACTGATTCATAGTTATGATCGGGGGTCATGCGATTACCTTTTATAACCTTCTGACAAGCTAAATCAATGGGAAAGCCAGATTCATTTAACAATTATGTTATTAACTTAACAACTGCAGTGATTCGTTTAACAACTGTGGCAAGAAAGGTCGTAAAATGGGGCAAAACTCATGTAACAAATGTCTCACTTACCAATGGAAATGTTGGGCTCATTTGAGGTTGTAAGTCAAAGATTACCTGTATATTATATTTATTAGAGCGACTTTGGTGAGATGGGAGGAGTAGAAATGTGATAATTGTATTGTGTTTTAATGTATTGTATTGTATTGTATTGTATTGTATTGTACTGTACAGTACAGTACAGTACAGTACAGTACAGTATAGTATAGTATTGTATTATTCATGGAGGCCAATTAGTGGCACTTTGTTACCCTAGTAAAGAATTGGGTAAATATTCTAGTGCTTCAAATTTTAAAATATTAACATTAAATATAATAGCACATTAAAACAGCTGTATATCAAAATAATATTTTGGGGCCTAAGTATTGCATTAACTTAAAATAACATGCCTAAATTGACAGTTTTTGATGCCACTCAAGTATTTTAGTTTCTCTTTTATGAGTTGGCTTCCTATTGCCTTGCTAAGAGCATGTGAGGCCTAAGCTCATTTTATAGAAAGCCTTTTTGTATTCTTATTTGGGATATTTCATTTTATTTGCAGAACTGTACATTGTATTGGTCATTGACCGCAATAAAGGCTATCCATGTCAGAGGTGCCCTAATCACCTTGGTTACATACCAACATATTTATTGTTAAGAAAAAGAATGGAATAATGGCAGTGGATAGATAGATAGATAGATAGATAGATAGATAGATGGACGGACGGACGGACGGACGGACAGACAGACAGACAGACAAGAATCATAACATACAACACTTAATGATAGTCACAGGGTACAAATTGAATTGAATTGAATTGAATTTATTAAATTTTTATGCCGCCCTTCTCCCAGAGGGACTCAGGGCGGTGAACAGCCAGGATAAATAAGCAATCGAATCATACTAGGAAACAATAAATATAAATCGTAAGGATACAGCAACAAGTTACAGTCATACAGTCATAAATGGGAGAAGATGGGTGGTAGAATCTTGGCAGGAGTGGTACAAAGCCAATTGGGGCATTCTTCAAAGCTGAGATAGATTTTGTTTTGAGGATCGATTCCTGAGAATGTTGTCTATGGGGCTATCACAGAAAACGTATCTTCACACGTACAAAGGGATGATTTGATCTTGGGAAGAGAACTTACGAAATAATTATTTTCTATTTGGAACATTCCCAACCAGGTGCAGCACTTTTCATCATTACTCAAACCTTAGCCAAATTTATTTAATTAGTTTTATCTCTATTTTAAATTTTGTATCTATATGTTTTATTTTATGGCTGTTCACCGCCCTGAGTCCTTCGGGAGTAGGGCGGTATACAAATTTAATAAAATGAAATGAAATGAAAATGGTAGTACAAGAGCCTTGGTAGTACAGTGGTCTAAAGCACCCTGTTATTAAGACCAGCTGCCTGCAATTACTGCAGGTTCGAATCTCGCCAGGCTCAAGGTTGACTCAGCCTTCCATCCTTTCTAAGGTAGGTGAAATGAGGACCCAGTTGTGGAGGCAATAAGCTGACTTTGTATAAATATACAAAAGGATGAAGGCTATTGCTTAGCGCATTGTAAGCCGCCCTGAGTCTCCAGAGAAGGGCGGCATATAAATCAAATTAAAAAACAAAACAAAAAACCAACCAACAGGCAAAATAAAAACAGTAATTTCTACCTGATGACTTCAGAGAAACTTCAGGATGGGACTTAGGAACTGAGATTGTTGAACATCAAGCAAATCTCATATGTCCTGATAAAGAGCCTCATATGTCCTGATTTGCGGCTCAAATCTTGGTCTTTATTGCTTGACACAGTCTGATGATCTGTTCTCTTTAAGAGACTAAGAAAAGACAAGACAAGGGGGAAGAGCTGTACCCTCTTGGTCTGGGCCTTAATCCAGATCACTGCTAGACAAAACTGTAGAGGCCAAGAGACATATTTAATAAAATTGGCAACTGGAAACTAGAGTGGATGTTTTAGTTATGCAATATCTCTGGAAGGCACATCTTTCTGGTGCCCCCTCCTGTGGGGAGGGGAGTTAAAATATTTATAGGTGCATTCAGCCTATTGGAAGCTTTGCATATCTACTTTACTTATTTTCTTGCAGCAAATTGGCAGGAAAAGAAACAGCAATTATCCAAGCCTATTTGGCTTGAAAACCATTAATGTCTAATTAATGATACAGTTGTCCGCTAAACATGGAATAACAGAATAACAGAGTTGGAAGGGACCTTGGAGGTCTTCTGGTCCAACCCCCTGCTCAACCAGGGAACCCTATACCCGTGATGGCAAACCTATGGCACGCATGGCCAAAGTGGCATGCGAAGCCATGTCATCCGGCACGCACAGACTTGCCTGTTTGTCTTCCGGGTGTCTGGAGCACATGTGCATGCAACGATCAGCTGTTCTTTGCGCATGTGGCAGTGCTGGAAACCAGTGTGCGCATACGTGCCGGCCAGCTGATTGTCGGGTGCTCATTTGTGCGAGAACCTAGAAGTTTGGCTTTTCCAGAGCGTGTGATCTGTCCCCGTACCCACACACACACAAACACAGCCAGCCGAGGGTTAAGGAAACACTTTGGAACGCACCCAGTTTCTTTATCTCCCACTTGGCAGCGATAGACACACCGCCTGCCAAGTGCCTTTATTTTCACAGTAAAACAGAAAGATTAAATACTCAAGAGTCCAAATGTCCGACAACAAGAAATCTTTCTCTCAGCAATTCCGGACAAGGTTTTAGTGACTATCCAAGTTTTGCTTTGTTCGTCACAAGGATCACTGACCACCACCCTCTATTATATAGTCTCTGGGGTGTGGTCCAGTGACTCAGTTCTAATCCCTAGCACGCCTCCTAAGCTGCTGCAATCGTTTATCACGCCTTCGGAGGTGTGTGTCCAGGAATGATGTTTCTTCGTCACTCTGATCCGAGCCACCTGTCTCCCTACTGATCTCCTCTCCCTCGGCTGGCACCTGAGACAATGCCAGAGGGGAGGGGCCTGGAGAGGGAGGCCTGGCTGACTCCTCATCCTCATGCTCGGAGCTTTCTTCCTCCGATGGGACAGGCTCAGAGGGCGGGGCCACAACAGTGTGATCCCTTCACACACACGGCAGTGCTGAAAACCAGCCTGTGCATGCATGCAGGCCAGCTGATCGTTGGGTGCACATGTGCCCTAGAGCCCAGAAGTTCGGCTTTTCCGGAATGTGGCCCTGACGAGCATGCACGCGTGTGAAAAGGTTCGCCACACTGTCCTATACCATTCCGGATGAATGGTTGTTTATTCTCTTCTTAAAAACCTCCAGTGTTGGAGCTCTCACAACTTCTGGAGGCAAGTCGTTTCACTGATTAACTATTCTCACTATCAGAACATTTCTCCTTGATTAGTTTCCATCCATTGCAGTGGTGGGTTCCTCCCGGTTCGGCCCGGTTCTCCCGAGCCGGTAGCGGTGATGATATGATGTCACCGAATCGGTTCTGCCCCCTGCCCCCGGCGCCCCCCCACCCCAGCGTTATTCTTACCTTTTATTTGGCCCCACCCCCAATCTATTGCTGCCTCCTGAGTCCCAGCTGATGGCTAGAGGGAAAAAAACTGTTTAAACTCTTGCCGCGGGGCTTCAAAAGGCCGCCCTACAGCTGATCAGTGTTAAAAGAAAACAAATGAGTAGACCAGAGCCTGCAAAAATAAATGGGTAGACCAGTGCCTGCAAAAATACATGAGTAGATCCGTGCCTGCAAAAATACATGAGTAGATCCGTGCCTGCAAAAATACATGAGTAGATCAGTGCCTGCAAAAATAAATGGGTAGATCAGTGCCTGCAAAAATACATGAGTAGATCAGTGCCTGCAAAAAAACATGAGTAGATCAGTGCCTGCAAAAAATAAATGGGTAGATTGGTACAGCTCTGCAAGCAGTTAAAAGCCTGGTAGACCAGTACCTCTGCTAAATCCTAAAGAATTGTCACATGACCATCAAGCCACGCCCACAAAGTAAGCCGTGCCCACAGAACCGGTAGTAACAAATCTTAGAACCCACCCCTGATCCATTGCTTCTTGTTCTGCCTTCAAGTGCTTTGGAGAATAGGTTGACCCCCAAATCAAGAGAAGATGAGTTCCTTCCCATTCTGCATATGCCAGCCTGCACCAACACATAGTGTCCAGTTTACAGCACTGCATTTTAGAAAAGACATTGACAAGCTGGAGTGTGTCTAGAAGGGGACAACCAAGATGATAAGGAGTCTGGAAGGAAAAAAAAATACTCAGAAGGAAAAGTTGCAAGAAGTTTGTGGGAGACATAATAGCTGTCTTCAAGTTTTCAAATGGTTGTCGGGTAGAAGATGAGAAGGAATTATTTTAGAAGACAGGAAAATTATTGATTATCAGATTATCAAAAAAAATTCTAATGGTAAAAAATATTCATATTAAAAGAGGTTGTCTTTGTTAAAGACAAAGTCCTTTGTTGGAGATGTTTAAAAGAGACTTGATAAACATTGGTCAAGAATGCTGTAATTATGGATTTCTGAACTGGGCAGGGGTTTGGTTTGGGTAATCTCGAAGATCTCTTCCAGTGTTGACATTTTATGATTCATTGATCTTCTTCAAGTAAAATAAGTAGTTGATAGTGGATTGTTTCCCTGGCCATTTTCTTGATGAAAATCATTTTTCTACCATGCTGCTCATGGTGTGAGAACAGAAATAGCACCATTTATATCAGCTCCTAGGAGAAGAAGATCTCTTACTAATAGAAGCTTCCATTGTAAAGAACGAATGGCTTATATCAGAGATTTAAAACATGACTAAGTGTAATATGTCCCTGACGTCCAAACTAGATTCTCATGGCTGCTGATTAGTAAAAGCAAAGCTTGCAAGAGATCCTGATTTCAGATCTTACATGCTTTGAACTGGTTCTGCAAAGGGTTGAGTTTTGAGATTGCCCATCCATATAGCAGAAGAGACAGGTAATACTGAAACAAGATAATCAAACTGCACTAGTTCTACTCCGTTGCACTTTTCTGTGTGATCACAGCCATCTTCTTCATAATCTCTTTCAGGCTTCGTTTGCATCATCTTCCAGACCAGGGGGTGGGCCCTTTACGGCCTGCAAACTTCAACTTCCAGAATTCCTGAGACAAGCAGTTTGCCATAAGTACTATTACTCTATAATGATCTATTTAATCCATTTTCCTTCTGTACTGTTAACACATCACACAATGATAACAAGTTTGGGAAGTCTGTTTAGGATGCAACCAGGAGCTTCTGAAGCCTCAAGCTGGCCTTTTTTTTTTTTTTTTTAAAGCTGTGATCATCATTTCTTGGGAATCAGCTCAAGTTGATGGTTCTACTAGACCAGGGGTGTCAAACTCAAGGCCCGTGGGCTGCATCCAGCCCGCGATGTGGTTGGATCCGCCCCACGGGACCGTCCCTTTGCAGGGACCGTCCTGCAAAGAGGAAAAATTGGGCCAGTATGGCTTCTGTTGTGGCTCCGTTACCTGAGCCTGTGTCATCGGCAGGAGAGGACTCCGAGAGTGAAGGAGAGGAGTTGGCAAGGCCTCCCTCTCCAGGACCCTCCTCTCTGGCAATGCCTTCGGTGTCCACCGAAGGGCAAGAGATAGGGCCGGGGCCAAGCACGTCCATGCAGCCACAGGTGGACAGTGATGAGGGAAATGAGTCTTGGCTGGATCCCCGGCAGTGTCGCAGAGATAAACGCGCTCAACAGAAGAAAAGGCGTGCCAGAGATTAAGCTGAGTCACTGGACCACACCCCACAGGGTATAAAAGGGGGTGAAGTGGCCATTCAAACTCTGTGATGGACAAAACTAACTACTATCGAGTCACATTGCATCTTTGGAAACAACATTATCGGCTTTGGATTTATTTTACGAACTGGACAATTCTTGACTGTATTTTGTTTATTGAGTAAAGTTCTTGGCAAGCAGGTACTGGGTTGCTGCCAAGCTTCCTATCGGAAGAATTGGTTGTCTGCCAGTTTATTTAACCCCCGGCTGTCTGTTTGTGTGCGTGTGTGAGACGGGGACAGAACAGCTTCGGCCCGGTCTACCCAATGCGAAGAAGAAACATGCCAACAATTTGGGAGTGGTGTCAAGTTGGCTACACCCACTCAGTTGGCCATGCCCATCTGGTCAGCCCCACCCACCCAGGTCAATCACAGTCCTTATGTGGTCCTCAATGAAATTGAGTTTGACACCCCTATACTAGACTGATTTCTCACTGTTTTGTCTTCTTTCTTTGCAATAGATGACCTTGGCTATTTATTCTGACAGGGATGTAAGATAGAGTTTATCAAGGCGTGGGGTTAAGCCATGTTCACCGAGAGGAAAAGCAGATATCTTTTTTCTTGGGAAGTTGAAATTCTGAAAAAACTAGCCACTATCTTTCACTCAACCTCCGGATTTTGTGGGTTAAATCTTTGTCTGCAGAGAATAAGCAACATCCTTCCTTAATTGACCGAGGAAGCAGGAAAAAGCTTCTTTGAGGTGTGAATATTTTGGCAGAATCAGAAAGTGGGACGATTCTGGGAGTTAAGTGTTTCTTATAATCTCTATTCACAGTCTCACACTTAAATCTGGAAAGAAAAGCCAGACTATAATCATATTCTTAAAAATAAACATGCTGGATAAACTTTGTTCAGTGAAGACCTTGGCATGAGTCCAACAAACCTTATTAAGTCAAAACTCTTTTCAGACAGAATGTTTACTAGATTTAAAGCACCGAGGTACTCGACAGACCATAATCTGACTCCATCTATCCATCTATCATATCCTGGACAGGGGGATTGTATGAAATGATCTCCGAGATACTTTTCCATTCTTTGATTCTAGGAAACAACTTTTACGTTCTGTAAAACTGTCAATATATGGAAGAAAACCAGCCAAAAAGCCTTAACATTCTCTGTTCTGTATCAATAAAAGGCCAAAAATTTCAGGAAAAAAAGAAAGGAAAATAATGTTGGCTGTGCCTCTTTGCTAAAGTGTAAATTGATAAAATGTTCAGCAGAGGTTGTATCTCCACACATGTATTTTATCTTAAGAAGTGATATGCAGTGGAAAAGTTTATAAGAGAGACCTGAGGTCAGCTTGGCAGAAACATGTGTTTTTGTTACAAGGTTATTTTGAGATGGGATGCTGAAGATCTTCTTAAGAGTGCCAGGTTCTAGAATCTATTTTATCAGTGATTGGAAAAAAGGACGCTGAGTTTGTCGATCGAAAGGTTGGCAGTTCAGCAGTTCGAATCCCTAGTGCCGCATAACGGGGTGAGCTCCCATTACTTGTCCCAGCTTCTGCCAAGCTAGCAGTTCGAAAGCACGTAAAAAACACAAGTAGAAAAATAGGGATCACCTTTGGTGGGAAGGGAACAGCGTTCCGTGCACCTTTGGCATTTAGTCATGCCGGCCATATTACCACGGAGACATCTTCGGACAGCGCTGGCTCTTCGGCTTTGAAATGGAGATGAGCACTGCCCCCTAGAGTCGGGAACGACTAGCACATATGTGCAAGGGGAACCTTTACCTTTACCTTTTATGTATTGGTAAGCAAACAAAATACCCAGACAACACAATGTGTATTAAGCACTAAGAAATGTAATTAATAATGATAATAAAAAAGGGTGACAGGTTCTAGAACAGGAGTGTCAAACTTGTGGCCTGCGGGTTGGGTGCATCACATGCTGGCCATGCCCACCCCCAGTATAGCGAAGAGGAAAATGTTGTGATACGTCATGTGACAATGTGTCGTCGTGAGTTTGACACCCCTGTTCTAGAATGTTCTTCTTTCTGGCCCAGAGTTGCTAGCAATATACACTACAGAAGTGGGTGTCACATAATTTTACCACCGGTTTGCCGTGCACAAAAAATATGAGTGTGCGCCTTCCACTCATGCGCTTTGCTTGCACGCGTGGCTTGCACGCATGCGAGTGGTGGATTGTTCTTGGTTTGGTCCGGTTCTATAGAACCGGTAGCAAAACCGGCGGGAGGCTCCACCCACCCGCCATGACGTCATCATGGGTGATCTGTGAATGCGTGTGCACTCCTGCTGTGAACCGGTACTAAAGGTAAGCAGAACCCACCCCTGACGCATGCCCATGGCTTAGAAAACGTGGCTAAATAAGACGGTATAGCGCCGCCACTACCGATTCGCCCGAACTGGTCTGAACCAGATGAATACCACCACTGATACACTAGCTTCATGGTCAGTAAGGTTCACTTCAGATTCACCACCATGAAAAGTATTTTTTGTAGAATAATGCTCTTTGAGCCCTCTGAGCTTGGTTGTTTCTTTGCCGCCGTTTCATTACCCAAATGAAGTAACTCTGAGCTTGGTGATTTTCTTGCAGTGCACGGATGATGTTACCTAGTTTGGCAACATCATTGGTGGTACTGTAGTTTGTTTACTCAGTATATTATATGATATACAACCATACTGTATCTCCTCCATACAAGCAAGGATCTTGTTTCTTGGCTTTAATGTTAACTGGTTAATTATCTTGACTGCTGTATATATTTATGTTGGATGTTTTCATTGTTTTAGACGTTCTTTTATTGTTTTCATTGCTTTTATAGCTTGGAATTGTAAGCTACCCGGAGTCATTGGTTGAGATGGATGGCTATAGAAATTAAATAAATAAATAGTCTCATAAATTTATAAAATCTTGCCCTTTTGCTGTAAGTTCTTGCAACCCCCCCCCCCCCCCATTCTTGTGAACACTTGCAAGGTGCAGTGGTCTTATGAAATATTGGCCAGTTTCTTTTCTTTTCTTTTCTTTTTTTCTTTTCTTTTCTTTTCATTCTTTCCTTTCCTTTCCTTTTCCTTTCCTTTCTTTTTTCTTTTTTTTCTTTCTTTCTCTCTCTCTCTCTCTTTTTCTTTTTCTTTCTCTCTCTCTCTCTCTCTCTCTCTCTCTCTCTCTCTCTCTCTCTCTCTTTCTTTTTATGTTATTTTAATTTTGAAATTTGTGGGGGTCATTTTGAGAATGATAGTTAGCCCAGCAGTTTTGGGAAGTGTATTCCTAACTGCTGGCTTGACTTGTTGGTGTGAACTTGATGATTGCAGCATAGCCAATAAAATATAGTTTAAAATTAACCACGAACTAATTTTATGAGTAGAAGCAGGAGGCAAGCCTATCAGTTTCGGATTTCAAAGTTGTTTTAAAAAAGAGTGGTCGCCTTTGCATTAAACTTAATAACTTAATGGACATATCCAGTTAATGTTCTTGGCCCCAATATTTGTCATTTTCTTTGGAGATTTTCCTTTTTAAAAAAACTTCCCAGTCTAGTCTATAGTCCCGGAATGTCCTGGTTTCCCATCCAAGTATTTACCACTCTGACCTGATTTAGTTGTTCAAGACCAGCGGCTCCATTTAAGACAGCATTTAATTCCCTCCACCCCCCACCCCAAAAAAGAAGTATTATCTTGTCTTCCACCTGAAACTCCACGCAGTGAAGTTTTCTGCTCTCCTACCAACATGGTGCCATGTTTTCGAGTTGGCAGACTTTTCACGATTGTCAACTTTGTATGATGCAACATGGCGAATGAAAATCAAACACACATCATTATGGATACACGCACACACACACAGAAGGAGGGGAAGTAAATGCAGCTGCAAAATAGATTCCAGCACTTAAAGTCTGTCTCCAAAATGGCCAGGTTTCAAGGGGTCTTCCAGACAATTTGCCTTTTCCGTCCCAACCCTTTTGAGTCCAGTTTCAGATGTGCTTGAGATTGGTCTGAGCTGTTTTGACTATTTGCTCACTTAGTTGGACGTCCCAATGCTATAAGGATAGTCTTGTTTATGTTACTTGGTCTAGCATTTGCAGAGAACTCCACACCTATCTCTGCTTTTTTGTTGAGCTTTTAGGATTACTCTGCTGTTTTCTAAGATTTATCCTGATTTCTGCAGCCCGGATCAGGTAACTAGATCTCCATGTTTAATGGCTCAATGAGATTTAAGAACAAAGAGCTCATTGTCCTTCATGGAGTCCTCACAGCTAAAGCTTCTACGGGTAGTCCTTGACTTACGAGCACAACTAAGCCCAACTTTGTGTTGTGGCGAAGGGAGACAGTGGCTCAGTGAATTTTACTCCATTGTTACGATTTTTCTTACCACCCTTGTTAAGTCAATCATGGCAGTTGTTAAGTTAGTAACATGGTTGTTAAGTGAATCTGATGTCCCCATTGACTTTGTTGGTCAGAAGGTCTCAAAACGTGATCACATGACTCCATGTGACGACTGGTCGCCAAGAGTCTGAATTTTGATCACGTGACCATGGGGATGCTACAACGGGCACAAGTGCCTTTTTTCACTGCCGTTGCAACTTTGAACGGTCATTAAACGAACTGCTGTAAGTCAAGGACTACCTGTATTCTCATCCTAGATGCTTCTAGATGGAAATAGATCTTTACTCTGAATTATCTACAAGGAAAACAGGATCACTTTGTTGTCCTGAAGTTAAGTGCAGCTTCATGATCTTAGACCTTTGCTCCTTTCCCAGTTGTGTAGCTGCTCAACATTCAAGAGGATCGGTTGACAAACAAGTTGATTCCTAGCTATGCAGATCTACCAGTAGTTTGGATCATGATCCCACTAGCAACTTCTAGCAAATATTAGAGTGGTGTTTCTCCATCTTGGCAGCTTTAAGATGTGTGGAGGTCTAACAACGCAGATGTTGGTTGGAGAATTCTGGGAGCTGAAGTCCACACATCTAAAAATAGCCAAGGTTGAGAAACACTTCCCAGGAGGTATGCAATCACAGTTATGTCAACATCACAGTAAGGAGGACAATTTATCACTTCAATAGTGGCTGGGGAAAACAGGGATCTCCACAATGGACTGGGTGATTAAAGTCTTTTCCTTTCTTACATGTGTTGCATATAATTTGTCCATCTTAATTTTGTGAGCCCCCTCCGCTCCTGGAATCCCTTTAGCTCAGCAGCTCCCAACCTTTTGGGCACCAGGGACTGGTTCCATGGAGAGAGGTTTTTCCGTGGACCAGAGGAGGCGTGGTTTTGCATGCTGCCTGCATCCCACGGATGGGGCTTCGCTTGTTTACTTGGACTGGTTTTTGGCATGCTGCGGACCGGTGCCAGTGCACAGACTAGGGGTTGGGGACCCCTGCTTTAGCTGATAAATATTTGTAACAAAAAAGAGTGGAAGATTATTACAATATCGAATGTTTGCACACACACACACACACACACACACACACACTTATAAAGGAGAATATTTGTAGCTCAGCTTTAAAACGAGGAGTCCTTGGTGCTCTCTGAGCTGGCTTGTTTTCTTGCAGACATTTCATTACCTTAACTAGGTAACATCATCATCAGAGGTGGTATTCAGCCGGTTCGGACCGGTTTGGGTGATCCGGTAGCAGAAATTTTAACTGATTCGCCAAACCGGCAAATACCACCTCTGGCTGGCCCTGCTTCTGCCCACCTGCTCACACCAAAAAAGAGGTGGCGGCTCCAGGCTTCTTGTGCCAAAGACTACAGGCTAAAAAAGAGGCCTGAAGTCCCGTTGCCTGCTGGTGTCCATGCGCGGCCGCACCCCATTGCCAGACCTGGCCAGGAGAATGGCCTGCTGCAACGGAGGGATGGCGTTGCAGCGGAGCTGCTCGGAAGGCAGCTGGACTGTGGTGTTCCTTTAAGGTACTTCAACATAGGAGAGGGGAGGGGGGACCATAAAGGGACAGGCCACAGGAGCTGCTTTTTCTGCCTGTTCTGTGGGCGTGGCTTGGTGGGCATGGGTTACTGGGGGATCATGTGACTGAGTGGGCGTGACCAATTGGATGTCACTCACAGCAAGGTGCTGCTCCACCAAGCCACACCCACAGAGCCGGTAATAGAAAAATTTGAATCCCACCACTGAGCAGTGCTAGTAAGGAGCGCAGTTTGCTGTCAGTTTATATTCTGGTGACTTGCCCTGTCAGTGTTAGTGGTGTTGGTTTTAGAGATTCTTTGGTTGGGCTGTTTACTGATGGCTCTTTGGCAATTTCTTGATTGGGGTATTGCTTGAATGCTTGCTTGCTTGATGATGTTAGCTAGTAAGGGCAATAAAACAAGTGCAACAAAGCAAGCAAACTCAGAGAGCATCAAAGACCCCTCATACATATATCTTCCATTTTTTTATATTTTACACACACACACACACACACACACACACACACACAATCCCCTAGCTGTAGGATCAGGCTACAGATTCTTCTCAGACTGGTACATTTAGTACATGAATTCTTTTTGCTGTTGTTGGTAGTAAGAACTGTATTTTAGGTTGGAGATAGCTAGAGGAAAAGCTTGAATCAAGGACCAAACTCATCCTAACAAACATGATTTTACTTTCAGGTTGTCAAGGTTCCATATACACCAGGTGGAATGTTGTATGGTTATCCTGCACTGCTGCTGGACTTTTTATTATTATTTTTAAAAAAAATTCTGAAAGATTAAATCAAACCACATTTAAAATGTGCTTTTTTGGGGGGTAAGGTCTTGTTTTCAAATATTGTCGTGTTAACTCCCCGTGTTGCCGCCACTTCAATTAATGTGGAAGAAAAATGCCAGAAGAAATAAGACACAATGGACCCCATTTTCGGCAGTTATAAAATTTCCCTGGAACGGGTTATATGCACAAATATCCACTGGCAAAATATGCAACATACTGATATATTTAAGATTGAAAGCGTTCAGACAAAACTGGGAGTATTACTGTTTCCTTTAGCATACAATTTCAGTCCTGTGAGATTTAGATCAATATTTTGTGTCCTTATCAAATATTTGGACTAATCCTCTTCTAGTATTTTTTTTTGGGGTGGGTGGGGTCGGCTTTTCTTGTTGCGTTTGATTTTCCAAGATAATTTGCAAGAACAGCAGACTCATCCACATTGCAAATGTTAATTTGGTTTCAATGCAATGCATGCTAATTTTATTTCACTTAGTTTGGTCAAAACTAATCTTGGGCTTCTAGAGAAAGTGCTGGAAATTATATTTGTGTGAGAGGAATAAATCTCAGATCTCACCACTGAATAGTAGATCTTAGGAGGAGCTGTTGGCTCTTTGAGAGTGCTTTGAAATTAGCTAAAATTTATATTGAAGGCACACTCTAATATTTAGGGCAGGGGGATATTCCTAAGAGTGGGGATCAATCTATTTTTTTTTTTTTGATACAGCTTTTTTAATTTTTAGAGCATTTGGCTGCATACCATCTTGATAAAGCCCTTCTCAAAAGGTAACATGTGGATTCTGAAAGGAACAGAATAAATAAACCCAGGTTTTGACTAAGCCTTTCTCATCTCTGAATCTTTTCTCATCTTTTAGATCTTTAATTAGAATTTAACTAAATTTTTTGGGGAAGCATTCCAGCAAGATTCCTCAAAGAAAAAGTAATCCACATAAGTATTAAGACCCTAAAGAAGAATTTCATATATTAAAAAACAAACTTTGTTTTAATATTCTGGGATGTTAGCTTTTCATCACATAACACAACTCTAAGGGATTCCACTCCCCAGTGCATGGGTGTAACAACTGAGATTTTGGAATTGTATTAGTCAATAATCCTCATTTGCCAAGGTGGAGGAAAACACATGTCAGTTTCAAAGATATTTGTATGCTTTTCTGTTTATAATCGGATCGCTAATGCTTGGTTATTATATATGTTATTGATGAAATGCTCCATGAATATTACGTCTATATTAAAAACACACCCAAAACACTCAGCTGAATTTAACTATGGTTCTCTCTCATTCGCTCGCTCACTCTCTCACACACACATTCATCTATCATCTATCATCTATTATTTATCTATCTATCATCTGTCTAACATCTATCTAATCTATTTATTATCTCTCTCATTTGTCTAATATCTATCTATCATCTATCTATTTATCTATCATCTATCTATCTATCTATCTATCCTTATATCATTTATCATCATTCTAAGTAATGAAGTGATAAACCAATGACTGGGATATCCCATTTCATGGGTCTGTAGGTGATTAAATGCTATTTAAATTAAATATAGTTTCATGATCAATGTAACCATCCTCTAACCCCTGGCCAAGAGTTTTATTGAGTGCTGTGGAAGGCTGCATTTTTTTCTAAGTGTGTTCTGAGACTAAGTACAGGTAAACTGTTCCAGATTCAAGCCCCAGCATGTTCAGGGTACTGAGAAAAAAATCTTGCCCCCAAACATGGAAGGGTTCTTGCAAGTCCATATATATTTTCTAACCTATTGTCCTCCAACTGCATTGGGATTTCCAGAATTCCTTGTCAGGATGAATTATAATTTTAGTCCATTTTGAGATCATGGAGATGGTAGGTATAGATGATGCTGTAATAGGTGGCCTATAATATCACCCTTCCTATGGGTGATATTATATTACTGACCCCTGTAGAATGAAAATGACTTTCTAGAATTATCTGTAAGTTTCCAGCTGTGTCCCTGATATTTGCGTAATACATCTGTCTGTGTCTTTTGCAATTGGATTCATGGATAACATGATTAAAGTATCTGTGATAGATTTAAGACAGATTGTGTTTTTCTGCCTTAGAGGAAAGCTGTCATTTTAAGTCATCTAAAAGTCATCTAAATAATGTTTTCCAATTTTTTAAAAATGCCTTTGATGCTGAATTGATACACGTGCACAATCCTGCCAAATACCTGATTTTTCACAGAGTGATCTTTCATTGAAGAAAGACTTCTTACATGCATTCTGCAAAGTTCATAGACCTCTACAGTTTATTTTAAGAGACTGGTATTTGTTTGGCATACTTTTATGTCAATTATCTAATCAGAAACAGACACACGGCATCTTATGCAGTGAAAGATATCAAGGAATGTCTGACACACTTCAAAGCAACAAGTAAGAGTTCAAGATCCATCTGAAATGCAAGACTCCATATGAACCTTCCCACCCTTTTCTCACTTAATTGGATTTTTTAAATATATGATCAGCAGATATATTTCTTCTAGCTGACTTGTACAGAGTGGCTTGCTGGATGGACTATTGGTTAGCTTTGCTTAAGTCAAAAGTAACGCTATGAAGTGTCATATTAAATAATGCTAAACAAAAAGAGAAAGTCAAAGAAAATGAGACAGACCCAGAAGAAGATGGAGATACAACATCAAAGACACACTAGAACAACATCAATTAACAATCGTTGAGGCCACCATAGAAGGAGGAGGAGGAGGAGGGGGAGAAGGAGGAGAAGGAGAAGGAGAAGAAGAAGAAAAAGAAGAAGAAGAAGAAGAGGAGGAAGAAGAAGCACTAATGCTAATTTGACAACAAAAGGCATTTATTTTTCTACAGAAAATAAAGTTATAGGAAGTTCAGGGTCTTACACTGAAGAATTTACAGCTATGGGGTTCAAATACCTTATATCAGCATTTCTCAACCTTGGCAACTTGAAGATGTGTGGATTTCAACTCCCATAAGCCCCCAGCCAGCTGTGTCCACACATGAAGTGCAAGTTGCCAAGGTTGAGAAACACTGCCTTACATGCTTATGACATCATATGTACTCATGTGTTTATGGCTATATTTTGCTTATTTATTTCCTTTTATATGTGTCCATGTCCATGTCTATACTGTTACTTGTTTCCTTCTACTTGTTGACAAACAAACAAACAAATAAATTTGCATCATATGCAGGAGGGAGCTAGTTGGGTATTTTCTCCTGCATTTCTGTGCATCACAACACATTGTCAGAGGATAGAATAGATAGATAGATAGATAGATAGATAGATAGATAGATAGATAGATAGAATGTGCCATCAAAATTGAGGTAATATGACATAAGCAACCATTAGGGTGCTGTAATGATGTTCTTATCATAAATAATCACTAACCACTCAACGCTGTTGCTTGTTGGCTACTAGGCCATATGTCTTCACATGTCACTTTACTTATTTGTCTCTAGCTTCCAAACCTTTCTTAGCTTGGTTTCTTCCGGGATTTTAGATTGGGTAATTTCCAGTCACATTTACAGCTTTAAGGGTTAGGAATAGCAAGGAGGGAGATGCAGAACCAAACGGTTCAGTTTACTTCTAAAAGCATCAAGCCCCCGAGAGTCTTGCTACTAAAATGAAGTTTTTGACGGCTGGTGGCGCAGTGGTTAGAATGCAGTATTGAAGGCAAACTCTGTCTATAGCCTGGAGTTCGATCCTGATGGGGCTCATGGTTGACTCATCCTTCCATCCTTCCGAAGTTGATAAAATGAGGACCCAGACTGTTGGGGGAAATATGCTGACATTGTAAACCGCCCAGAGAGTTCTGTAAAGCACTATGGGGCGGTATATAATCTAAGTGCTATTGCTATTTATATGACAAATGGAAAAATTACCAAGTCTAATCATAATGATAACTGCAACTAGTTAAATAAACATTCATTGCATTTATGTTTAAATTAAACTGGAGTCATTTATTATTATTATTTTTTATTTTATTTTATTGGATTTCTATACCGCCCTTCTCCCGAAGGACTCAGGGTGGTGAACAGTCACAATAAAACATATAAATACAAAAATTTAAAATAGAATAAAAACAAATTAAATAATTTGGCTGACACAAATTTAAAATACCCGATAATTTAAAAACAAATTAAAATTTACATTTAAAAGGGGAGAAGATTTAGGCCAGGCCAGCTTGATGAAATAAGAGAGTCTTGAGCGCACGACGGAAGGTGCGCAGATCCGGGATCCTCCGTATCTCCGGGGTGTGGCTTGGTGGGTGTGGCTTGGTGGGGGTCATGTGACTGGGTAGGCCTGGCTATGTAACCATGTGACTGGGGGATCAAAAGACAGAAACTCACTAACAATGTCCTGCTGGAGCAGGGTTGGATTAGATGACCTCCAGGTCCCTTCAGCCCTGGATTATCCTCTGAAGCTCTGTCTAGTGCCAGGTTTGTAGTCCTTCCTTCCTCTCCTTTTTCTTTCCTTCCTTCCTTCCTTCCTTCCTTCCTTCCTTCCTTCCTTCCTTCCTTCCTTCCTTCCTTCTTTCTTTCTCTCCCTCCCTCCCTCTTTCTTTTTTTCTTTTTTTCCTTCCTTCCTTCCTTCCTTCCTTCCTTCCTTCTTTCTCTCTCTCTCTCTCTCAAAAATGAACCCCCCACCCCACCCCCGTAAAAAAAAGGCTCTGATAATCGCGCGCCAGCTGTGATCGTCGGTGCTTTTTTTAACCCTTTAAAAGCATTTTTTTACCACCTATTTGGACAAATGGTTGTAAAAAAATGCTTTTAAAAGGTAAAAAAAAGGCTCTGATGATCACAGCTGTGGCGTGCGATTGTCAGAGCCTTTTTTTAATCTTTTAAAAGCAGGAAGTAACAACACTTGGGTGGGTGGGCGGAGCCTCGCTCTGCCATCGCTACCGGTTCTCTCAACCACCTGCCACAATTGCTACCGGATCGCCTGATCCGGTCCAAACCGGGAGCATTTCACCCCTGCTTATGACCGTTTTGGACCCTTATGACTGTTGCAGCATTCCCACGGTCACATGATCAAAATTCAGACACTTGGCAACTGACTGGGATCACTTTTTGTGACCTTCTGTCAAGGAAAGTTGATAGGGAAGCCTGATTCACTTAACAATCATGGTACTAACTGAACAGCTACAGTGATGCACTTAACAACGGCGACATGAAAGGTCGTAAAATGGGGGGCAAAATTCACTTAACAAACGTCTCACTTAGGAAAAGGAATTTTGGGCTTGGTTATAGACCTAAACTGAGGATTACCTGTATTAATAAGGGAGGTATTAAACATAGGCTTTGTGAATAACATTTGCTGAAGAAGTCATGAGAATTTCAGAAGATACCCAGAGATGTCAAAGATGCACTTATCCGTTGTCTCCTTTTCACTGGGATAGATTCAATTATGAGAATGTTCTTGCTACTCTGGAATCCTTGGGGGTTTGGAATTCCGTTTCTTATCATGCAAGGTAAATTTAATTGGAAATAACACAATGTTCTTTTGTGGAGAAAGAAGGGATATTTTCACCCTCAGAGGCAAAAGGAGTGTCTGTGATCTAGGATTGTATTTCTTAACTTTTAGTGGAATATCTCAAAAATCAGCAGGAACGGATCATAGGGATGTTACAAAAGAAGAAAAACAAGGCAACTCGTCATGGCGCCTTGGAATATGGAAAATTCCAAGAATAGTTTGGCTTCCATGTTGACAAAAAAGAGTTGCTTTTGGCCAGAAATGAAACTCAATAAAACCAAAGAATTGTCCACACCACGTCTCTTCTTTAAAGAAGCAAAATTCTATCTTCTGTTGGACCGCACTGTGGGTAAAATTCAATAAGATAAGGGAAGATTTATGTCATGCCTGGTCTTCCTTTCAGATCATAGGAGCCAGAGGATTTATTAGCTCCATTTATAGGCAGGCTTTCTTCCTACAACAGATCCAGAGAAAACGTGACAACCACAAAAGGAAGGGAGAAGAGGAAGGGTGATAGGAAGGAGCACATACTGTCTTAGGGTTAGGAACAAAAGAGAGTTATGTTGCTTCTCATTTAAGGCAGGGTTTTGATGAAGGACAGAGCTGAGTTGTAACACATTCATTCCTCAGAGCTTTGCCCCAGAAATTATCCTCATCTACAAGTCATTGGGAGAGGGAGACCAGCAATCAGTATTATTTTTCTGTACTGGATTCCAACCTATAGTAATCAATGGTTTCTATAGTCATGGTTACTTGAATAAACCATAACTGGTTGGAATTACACATAGATCTCAGGCAGCAGTGTTCCTGAGGTCACATCTGAACATTATATATATATCCATGGCAGGGGTAGGTTCTACCTTTACTACCAGTTTGCAATGGGATCGCATGCACAGATCGTCAATGACGACATCCAAGGCGGAGGGAGGAGCCTCCCACCGGTTTTACTACCAGTTCTTGCAAACTGGTCCGAACCGGGGAAAACCCAACCCTGATCCATGGGTATATATGAACAAAACAAGGAAAGATCTGTCTGTCTGTTATATCTATCTATCTATCTATCTATCTATCTATCTATCTATCTATCTATCTATCTATCTACATCATCTCTCTCATACACACCACCTATCATCTATCATTTATCTAACATCCATTAATCTATTTATTATCTCTCTATCATTTATCATCTGTCTAACATCTATCTAATCTATTATAATCTCTCTCTCTGTCTCTATCATCTCTCTGTCCATCCATCCATCCATCCATCCATCCTAGATCTATCTATCTATCTATTTATCTATCTCGGGGTGTGTGTGTGTAATTATTTTTACTGTTTTATATATATATATATATACATATTTTAAAAAATTGTACGCCACCCAGAGTCACTGAGAGTGAGTGGAAACCATATAAATTCTCTAGTTAAATAAATAAAATAATTTTTTTTTAAGCAAAACCCTAACAAATTCATTTTATTGCCTACCAATATTTCACCTTATTTTCTCTTGTAAATTAGTACATTAATAAAATTAATACATTGATTTGTAGTTCCATACTCTTTACAGAATCATACAATTCATGAAACCTGCAACCTCAGTGACCAACATGGTATCATCTCCATACAATTGAACGTCCATACATCCATATTTTCAACTAGAAAACATTTCTTTTACATTTTTCCATAAATAATCAAGAGGACATCACGTATCCTCCCTCCTTAAGGTTGATCCATTTGCCAAACATTCTAGTGATTCTCACAGATGCTTTTGCAGATTATATACTGCTCTTATCACATTCAACAACCAACCTTCAATTCCAGATACATGCAAGGAATTCCATAATTCAAGTTCATGCACTTTATTGTAAGATTTCTCTAAATCACACAATAAGCTTTTTTCACATTTGTACATTTCTCAAGGACTAGCTGAAAAGCAAAAATTGGATCTGCACACGCCTGCCTGGAATAAAGCCATGTTGTGTTTCCCAAATTTTGCTCATTGTCATCTCATATGTTTTTGTTCAAATTCTGGCAAACATCCTCCCAAGCACACTTAATTTATTCCCCTGTAATTTTTGCATTCACTCTGCTACTTTTCCCTTTGTGTAAGAGAACAATAACAACATTTTTACAGATGCAAACTTATACTGTACAAGCATGAAACACAGCTATCCCATAAGCAAATCACACTCGCAATTTAAAGTCTTCCAGTTATAGTTTACACCTGCAATCTTTCCATTTTTTGAACAAGGATTTTCACACCATCTTCTATTTCTTTTGGTTTGTAGTAAAAACAGTTGCATTCTTTTCCTGTTCCCGCATATATCTCTATAACCTATGTAGTCTTTTTAAAAATTCAATTCCATTATTTCATTTTCTTCATCCGCTTCCTAACCATTTTTTAATTTTCATCAAATACTGCTCTGTATATTCTCTTTTAATCTTAGCTATTCTTGCTCTCTTTGCATAGAACGTTTTGCAACATTTTCCCCTATTAAAAATACCATTTATTATTTAAAAGACTTATATGGCTGTCTACCTTAGAACTACAGCTCTGGGTGGCTTACAACCATTAGCAATAGCAATAGCACTTATAAACGGCTTCATAGTGCTTTACAGCCCTCTCTAAGTGGTTTACAGAGTCAACATATTGGCCCCCAAAAATCTGGGTCCACATTTTACCGACCTCAGAAGGATGGAAGGCTGAGTCAACCTTGAGCCAGTCAGGATTGACCTGCTGGAAGTTGGCAGAATTAGCCTGCAATACTGCATTCGAACCACTGCACCATCACGCTCTTAACAATATTCCTAAACAAGAATATTGTTGTCCCAAGACTCATTTTTTGCAGCATTCATTTTCTAACATGAATTTCCTCCTTCCACAGCCTCTTCCACTTTATCACTTCCCTAAACCAGGGATCTGCAACCTTGGCAACTTTAAGAGTTGTGGACTTCAACTCCCAGAATTCCTCAGCCAGCAAAGCAAAGCTGGCTGAGGAATTCTGGGAATTGAAGTCCACGAGTCTTAAAGTTGCCAAGATTGTAGACCCCTGCCCTAAACAACCATCCTTTTTTATACTGTCCATTAGTATATCTCCACACACTTCTATGGCACTCAGTAATTGCTTTTCATTGCTCCCAGTAGCTTCTTCAGCATCTAATGGTTCTTTATAGTGAGCTGGACTTAGAACATGGGCTTCAAATACAGTCTGTCTCCAAATAAATGGCAATAAGAATAAGGACAGCCTGTATTTGAAGTCCATGTCCTACGACCAGCTCCCTCCAAAGAGCTATAAGAAGCTGAAAGAGTAGACACTTTGAAGGACAGTGAAGCACAATGGCCACTTGGCTATAGTTTCCCCAATGTAACCAGACATATTGGCCTCTTCTCACAATAAGTTTGGGCCAATGGAGAGAGGGTAGTAAACATAGGAAAACCAAAAAAGGCTTAATTAGTTTAGTCTACTAGTCTTGATGGTGAGGGTTAAATCCAAACCCAAGTTGTCTCACTCATAAATAGGACCAAAGATCAATCAGGTCAATCAGGTCAATGGTGACCCAATTGCTGTAAGCATTTGCTTCCAGAATAGAATAGGATAGAATTTTTTTATTGGCCAAGTGTGATTAGACACACAAGGAATTTGTCTTGGTGCATATGCTCTCAGTGTACATAAAAGAAAAGATACATTCGTCAAGAATCATAAGATACAACACTTAATAATAGTCATAGGGTACAAATAAGCAATCAGGAAACAATATCAATATAAATCGTAAGGATACAAGCAACAAAATTACAGTCAAACAGTCATAAGTGGAAGGAGATGGGTGGTGGGAACGATGAGAAGATTAATAGGAGTGCAGACTTAGTAACTAGTTTGACAGTGTTGAGGGAATTATTTGTTTAGCAGAGTGATGGCATTTGGGAAAAAATTGTTCTTGTGTCTAGTTGTTCTGGTGTGCAGTGCTCTATTGCATCATTTTGAGGGTAGGAGTTGAAACAGTTTATGTCCAGGATGTGAGGGGTCTGTAAATATTTTTACAGCCCTCTCCAGTAAGATCTGATTAGTGGCTGATCGTAATAAGTTGTATTGCAGAAATTAGGTAATTATATTTTAAGCAATTTGCTTAAATGTGTGCCTTGCAAATATCTTAATATTTCCTCTATCTTAGATTTTTTTAAAAAATAGATTACATTACAATAGAATTTTAATTAATTGTCATTAACTAGAGCAGTGATAGTTAACCTTTTAGCCGTCACGTGCCAAAAGCAACAGGGGAGAGCACAGGGGAGTCCCGCACAGGCGTGCCCACATCCATAGTTTAATGACCCCCTGCTCCCCCACGCATGCGTGTGTGACTCCCCCGTGCTCCCCTTGCTTTTGTTATGCGACGGCAAAAAGGTTACTGGTGGGCACATTTTTCACCCTCCCCAGGTTCCAGAGGTTTTCTTGGAGCCTGGGGAGGGCGAAAACGGCCTCCCCCCGCAGAGGCCCTCCAGAGGCCAGAAACGGCCCATTTCCCAACTTCCGGTGGACCTGGAAGGCCCGAAAATTAATAGGCCGGTGCGCGTATGCGCGCTGGAGCTGAGCTAAAACAACACTCACGTGCCCACAGATATGACTCCGTGTGTCAGCTGTGGCACACGTGCCATAGGTTCGCCATCACGGAACTAGAGTTTCATTATGAAACATTAGCTAAGTGCTACCAAATATGAGCTGCTTCTTCAAAAATCTCTAATCTTTGTTGTCAGCTGGTGATCATCTAGAATTTTGTAGCTATACATTAGCAATAGGTAATGTCTTTGGGAACTTTACAGTAGAAAACAATTTCATACCCAATCAAAGGTACAACTGGTATTGTGGTATAATTCCACCGTTCCTCCTCCTTCCAAACTATTATTCATTGTATATTTCTTCTGAAATGTTTTGGCTGAAGTCTTAAAAAACAAACATGGTATGATAATCATCCTTTGATGTCTTGCCTTCTAACCAATTTTTCATCCCCACTCCCAAGAAGACATACTCTTAACTTCTTTCTGATCTTATTTTCATGCATGTATTTATTATATGAATCATACCCTCCTCTTCTCGTACACGTCTTTCAGCAATGGAATGAGATTTCTTTGCAAATGTGTCCTTTATGGGTTTTATGAAGCTATTTCATCCAAAATTAGATGATTGGTTAACCTACCTATGTTTATCTACAAACCTACTCTAGCTTTCCTTAAGTAGATGTTATCCAAATATCTTCGGCATGGTTGGCAATTTTTTTTGGGTGGTGGTCGTGGTGGATTATGATGGTTGAAGTCCAGGAAGAAACAAGGTTGAGAAAGGTTGATCTCTTGATGCCCATGGTTTGCATGACCTCAACATTGCTACTTTAAATTTCAACACAAATTTCAACACATGAAGTGTATACACATCTGTTTTACCACTCAGTCTGAATCTAAAATTTAATTGAAAACCAGTCTTCTTTCTGTCTTTTCAGTGGGGTTATGGATTACTAATTATGTCACTAAGCAGTAATAAAGAATGAGACTGAGACAAGTTTTTGTTAAGTATTTTTCATCTGAAAAGCACTCTAGAAATAATAAATTGAATCACGCTATAGAGGTGCTTCAGACTGAAGGCTAATTCTCTTATTTCTTCACCTTTACTCTGATTTCAGATTTATCTTAGTATCATCTTGTTACTTTTACTTTCTTGATTTAAAGCTATGGAAAATCTGTCCTAGCCCTCTCAGCATGGGTATCCAACCCTAATGTGTGAAAACACCTCGTTTGTTTATTTGTTTGCTTGTTTGTTTGTTTATTTGTGGAGTACGTATTAGATAATATATATAAGCATGAATTGAATACATAAAATGAATACAATTAAAGGGAACATTAGGACAGGGACGGTAGGCACGCTGGTGCTCTTATGCACGCCCCTTACAGACCTCTTAGGAATGGGGTGAGGTCAAACGTAGACAGTCTTTGGTTAAAGTTTTGGGGGTTTTGGGATGAGACCACAGAGTCTGGTAGTGCATTCCAGGCATTGACCACTCTGTTACTGAAGCCGTATTTTCTGCAATCGAGTTTGGAGCGGTTCACTTTAAGTTTGTATCTATTGTGTGCTCGTGTATTGTTGTGGTTGAAGCTGAAGTAGTCATTGCCAGGTAGGACATTGTAGCAGATTATTTTATGAGCTATGCTTAGATCATACCGAAGGTGGCATAGTTCTAAATTTTCTAAGCCCAAAATTTCAAGTCTGGTGGCACCTTGCTTGTGGGGTGCCACAAGGGTCGGTCCTTTCGCCCCTTCTGTTCAACATTTATGTAAAGCCGCTGGGTGAGATCATCCGTGGCTTTGGGGTGGAGTTCCATCAGTACGCTGATGGCACCCAGCTGTACATCTCCACCCCAGGCCACCCCAATGATGCCCTTGAAGTGATGTCCCAGTGTCTGGAGGCCGTGCGGGCCTGGATGGGGAGAAACAGGCTCCGACTCAACCCCTCCAAGACCGAGTGGCTGTGGCTTCCGGCGTCCCGATATAGCCAGCTGATGCCATCGCTGGCTATTGGGAGTGAATCACTCGCCCCCACGGAGAGGGCTCGTAACTTGGGCGTCCTCCTGGACGCACGGCTGTCTTTGGAAGATCATTTGACGGCCGTGGCCAGGGGGGCTTTTTATCAGGTTCGCCTGATACGCCAGTTACGCCCCTTTCTAGATCGGGACTCCCTACACACAGTCACTCAAGCACTCATCACTTCCCGCCTGGACTACTGTAACGCTCTCTACATGGGGCTCCCCCTGGGGTGCACCCGGAGGCTCCAGCTGGTCCAGAATGCGGCCGCGCGGGGGATTATGGGGGCGACGAGGCGCTCCCATGTGACACCTCTCCTGCGCGAGCTGCACTGGCTCCCGGTGGTCTTCCGGGTGCGCTTCAAGGTGTTGGTGACCACCTTTAAAGCGCTCCATGGCTTAGGGCCGGGGTATTTACGAGACCGCCTTCTGCCACCAATAGCCTCCCACCGGCCAGTACGCTCGCACAGAGTGGGCCTCCTCAGGGTGCCGTCCGCCAGACAATGTCGGCTGGCGACCCCCAGGGGGAGAGCCTTCTCTGTGGCGGCGCCCACCCTTTGGAATAACCTCCCCCTAGAGTTACGTACAATAACAGACCTCTGGATTTTTTGTCGGGCCCTGAAAACCCATTTATTCCAACTAGCTGGGCTGGCTTGAGTCAAATTTTTAAACTATTTTAAATTGGAATTGTTTTTAATTATGGCCAAATTATTTAATTATTTTAATCAGTTTTTAATTTTTCTATGTCTGGCTTTTTACTTTGGCTGTGCACCGCCCTGAGTCCTATATTGGAGAAGGGCGGTATAGAAATTAAAACAAATAAATAAATAAGGTATTTTGTTGTGAGCGGAGGAGTGGAGGACTCTTCTTGTGAAATATTTCTGGACACGTTCAATTGTATTAATGTCCGATATGCAGTGCGGGTTCCAGACAGATGAGTTGTATTCCAGAATTGGTCTAGCAAATGTTTTGTATGCTCTAGTTACTAGTGTAATATTACCGGAGAAGAAGCTATGCAAGATGTGGTTTACAAACCTTAATGCCTTTTTGGCGATGTTGTTATAGTGGGCTTTGGCACTTAATGTTCTCCCTGACTACGTTTCTCAGGCAATTGTGACAAATATTCATAACTTTATTTATTTATTTATTTATTTATTTATTTATTTATTTATTTATTTATTTATTATTCATATTTCTATGCCGCCCACTCTACGAGGACTCTGGGAGGCTTACACCAAAGACAGTATACTAAATAGCATATTGCCCCCAACAATCTGGGTCCTCATTTTACCCACTTCGGAAGGATGGAAGGCTGATTCAACCTTGAGCCAGTGAGATTTGATCTGCTGATCTGCTGAACTAGCAGTCAGCTGAAGTAGCTGCAGTACTGCACTCTAACCACTATGCCACCTCGGCTCATTGCTCATAAAGCACTGTTTTACAACAATAGAATAAAAAGTCGTGTGAATGTTTCATGAACCTAAATTGAAGATTCAAACTATTATGCAGCTTGAACCCAGGGGTTTTCACACATTGGATTTTTTGTCAATATTTGAGATCCTCTAGGACACTAGTATCCGTAAATGAGGTTTAAGGGTTAGATGAAGAAAACCCTATACAGATTAAGAACTTGTATTTTCAACAGTACTTTAACAAACATCTGAAGTGTGGAGCTAATCCCCATGAGATTTTTGTAGATATGTAGGAAAAAAGGATATTTAATCAAATTAGTGTACCACAGATATTTCCTGGGATGGGGATTTCAGCAGAAGATGCTGATATGAAATATTAAAGGAACACCATTATAACAATTGGGTTTCTTTATTTTTAGATATTTGGCTGTTGAAGTTTATTTCTATGGAAGGCTGATGTACCTCCTGAAGAAAACCAGAACTCTGAACATCAGTCTCAGATTAGCATAGCCCTTGAGTGTGGAAAGATCCTCAGACGAAAGTGTTTCTAAGCAAAAACCTACTTGCAGTTTTATTTAAAGACTTAGTAGATTCCTGAAATGATTCTGTCACTAGATTGTTCCATTCTCAGTTATAAGATTTCTGTTGATGTTGGCCCGCAGGATAGATCATTTCCTTAGCAATTGTCCCAGAGAAACACAGAAATTATGCCAATGAAAAAAGTATGCAAAAATAGTCTCTTTGTACTAAAATAATTCCTAAAAGAGTCATTCTTGACTGGCTTAAAACATGCCAGGGTTTTTTAAAATATCATTCTGAGTAAGGCTTCAATCATACATGAAGTTCCATAAAGCTTAGTGGGTCTCATAAACAGGGATGGTTCTTTTGGCCTGAACTGCATCTAATGAGAAATCTGGGACAATACCTAAGTTGTGGAAAAGTTTCTTAAAGTTTAGACCAACTTTCTACAACTTGGCATCCCTTAGATGTATTGTATCTCAGAATTAACAGAGATATTAGTCTGATATATCCACTCTGGGAATGAAAGGTATTAATATTTTGCAAGATGAGACTCTGAAGAATCAGCCAAATAGTGGCGGGGAGAGAATTCAGGATTATAAAATTTCATATTGAGTAGAAGTTTCCTCTTTTTTTACTTCCCCAAATTCTTGCAGTCTGGCCCCTTGGTTCATTCAGATCCCCTCTTCAAAGAAAATTGGTCCAGTCTATTCCAGTTACTGTCAAAGCTTCACCAATCTTAAGGGAATCTCCAGGAATAGGGTGTGTTGTTTTGCTTTCATCCAATTCAGTTGAAGCCAATCATGATTACTGGAGCCAATTTGAATACTATTCACACATTATTTTCCTCCAAAGGGCTCAAGAAAGTGTACCTCCTTTCCTTATTTTTTTTTCACTTTATCTTTGTTACCTGGGAGATTCAGTCTAAAATAAGGTCATCTAATGAGCTTCATTGTTGATAGGGATTTTAGACTTCCATAGTCCTAGAACAAATTTCTACCTATTATACCACATAGACTAAAAGGACAATAGAGGGATGGAGCAAATGCCCTTCTCAATTTTTGTACAGTGGGCTGTTACGCAAATCACTTTGTTAATTTAACGGACATTGAATTGGAGATTCAAAGCTTCCTGGTTTGGTCTCTTTTAGACCCAGAATTGGCAAATCATAGACCTCCCAATGATTGGACTTCAATTCCAATCTCATGCTAGAACCCATTCTCAGGGAACTTCTCTCTACCAGAATGTAGAGAGAATTTTATTTATTTATTTATTGTATTTTATCAAGCATGTATTTTATGACAGATACAAGTGTAAACATTATTATAAATACATGAAAGGATACGAATAAAAGAAAACATTAGGACAGGGACGGTAGGCATGTTATTGCACTTATGCACGCCCCTTACAGACCTCTTAGGAATGGGGTAAGGTCTACAATAGCCAGTCTAAGGTTAAAGTTTTGGGGATTTGGGGAAGAAACCACAGAGTCAGGTAGTGCATTCCAGGCATTGACAACTCTGTTACTGAAGTCGTATTTTCTGCAGTCTAGTTTGGATCGGTTTACCATGAGTTTGTATCTATTCAGTGGTGGGTTGGCCCCGGTTCAGACCGGTTCGCAAGAACTGGTAGTAAAACTGGCGGGAGGCTTCACCCACCGCCCCAGATGTCATCATTGACGATCTGCGCATGCGCAGAAGCAAGGCGTGCGGGTGAGCAAAGCAAACGAGCGTGCGTGATCCCATTGCGAACCGGTAGTAAAGGTAAGTAGAACCCACCCCTGTATCTATTGTGTGCTCTTGTATTGTTTTGGTTGAAGCTGAAGTATTCATTGGCTGGTAGGACATTGTAGCAGATTATTTTATGTACTATGCTTAGGTCATCCCTGAGGATGGGCTCCAGCACAAGTCCGAAAACTCAGAAGACTAAACCGCTGGTCACGGTGACCGACCCAGATTGGATCATGCAGTTGAAATATCCACAATGGTCATACTATGTTTGAGTAAGACATCGGTCCTGATCCTTTCTCAACTGCTATTCACCAGCAGTGATATTTATATTGTCTACATCTAGCCATCACTATTGCAGCCATGGATTAATTTAACCACTTTGTCTAATTTCTTTTTAATGCATCCGTTCTGGGTAGCAAATACTGTAGATTAGCTATGCTGAAGAGATTAACTTTTTTTGATCATGAGGTTTGGCTTCATGTGTTCTCATGATACAAGAGAGTAAGGAAAATTCTATAGAATTTGAGAAAATGGGCTGTGGTTTCTATGGCATCCATATAACAGAGGCAGTATTACAGGGGTTATGTACTGATGGGCTGGAGTAAGACATATTCATACATAACTATTTCATACATGACAAGTTCAGTGTATAGATTTTCCAATTAATGTAGAGTCAAGGACCTTTGTGGGAAAAGTTAAAAAAAAAGTTAAGAGGGCAGAAAAGGGATAGAGCCAGTGGTGGGATTCAGCCAGTTCGCACCTATGCGGGAGAACCGGTTGTTAACTTTCTAAGCAGTTTGGAGAACCGGTTGTTGGAAGAAATCTTATTTTGTTTTTTTCCACTTTACAGGGCTAATCCTGTAAGGAAGGCAGGAAGGAAATATTCTGGTGTTGTTTCTAGCCTAATCTTTATTGTCCTGCTTACAGAAACTGCCTCTCTGGTTAACCCTTATTACATTGTAACAGCTAAGGCAAAGCGCCCATCAACGTGAGTGATGTTGAGTTTGGCCATGCCCACACGGTCACATGACCACCAAGCCACGCCTACCCAGCTGGTCATTAGGGCAGAGAACCGGTTGTTAAATTATTTGAATCCCACCACTGGACAGAGCTTTGATTATATGGTCATGAATCCATCTTGATTTTCCCCCGGGGATGTCCCTGCACAGATAGTATTTGAGTATGCAACAAAATTTCATTTTAATGTATGCCAATTAGTGGACATTTAAAGTGACAATAAAGTTAATTATTCTATTCTTTCTTATTCTAACAAGCATGTGCTTTCCCGGACCCAAATCTTAATTTTCTTAACAGGCAGGCGCTTTTAAAAAATGCTTGGAATTTCTCTCTACCACGATCCCCCACCCGATCTCTTTGTTCCAAGCCCCCTCTCTCTAGAGTAAGAAGTGAAATGATATATTTTCAGAAAATAATCAAGTCAAAATGCATTAATATGACATTTCTAAGCGATTTCTTGCTTTTCATGTAACTTGACCATTATGGCACACATAAAGGCTGCGGGGTATTATTCTGGCTTGCAGTGGAAAGTTTTGTTTGAATAGGTTTGTGTGTGTGTGTATGTGGACATTGTTTAAAATCTGAGGAGCTTCTTGGCATAAAAGTGTGTGGCTTTTAAGAAAGGCTTTTTGTATCTGAAAAATATGGGCTCAATCGAGGTTCTTGGCTAATCTCTATAAATATGGGCTGCTCATCTCAGAAGGCTTCAAAAGATGTTAGAGAAATATTACAAATATGTGTTTAAACATGGTTCTAATGTAAAGGTAGGTATAATGTGGACTAGTGCAGTCTGGAAAGGCTTGGTTTCGTTTTCTTATATATTCATTGTATTTTGAACTGCATTATTATTCTCCAAAGCACCTGTGGGCAGGACAAGAAGCAACGGATGGAAACTAATCAAAGAGAGAAGCAACCTAGAACTAAGGAGAAATTTCCTGACAGCTAGAACAATTAATCAATGGAATGATTTGCCTGCAGAAGTTGTGAATGCTCCAACACTGGAAGTTTTTAAGAAGAGATTGGATAACCATTTGTCTGAAGTGGTGTAGGGTTTCCTGCCTAAGCAGGGGGTTGGACTAGAAGACCTCCAAGGTCCCTTCCAATTCATTCTATTATAATTCTAGTTCTAGTTCTAGTTCTAGTTCTGTTCCATTTTTATTTTAGTTCTAGTTCTAGTTCTAGTTCTAGTTCTAGTTCTGTTCTATTCTATTCCATTTTATTCTATTCTATTCCATTCCATTCCATTCCATTCCATTCCATTCCATTCCATTCCATTCCATTCCATTCCATTCCATTCCATTCCATTCCATCCCTCATCTCATCCCATCCCATTCTCGACTCTCAACTCTCAACTCTCTTCTTATAGATTGAGATAGCATATCAACCCCTCTGAGGGCTATGCATGTATATTAAACCTAGAATTGCCATGCAGTGTGGAATAAAGATATCAAACTTACAACATCGTCTGGAGCCTCTTGGCCAACTTGCTGCACCTCTCTCAGTCTCAGCCTGTTGTTTGTCTGATTGACCCAGCTGAGGCTGCTCTGTCAGGCTAGCACTCTCTGACCTCCGATCCAGGCCATTACTCGGCTCCATTCTTTCCTCTGCTGACTCAAACTCATCCTCTTCTTCCAAACTCGCATCCAGGAGAGGGGCGCAGGGGGTGTTGTGGTCCGCCAGCAGCCTGTGGAGCTGGTAGCAGAGTCGGACAGCGAGGAGGCTGGGGAGGAACATGGGCCAGTCCTGGAGTCTGGGGGAGGCTCGGACGAGGGCTCTGCGTCGGAGGCAGAGATGGGGCCAGGGCCATCTGGGAGTTATGTGCGGACTCCAGAGCCTCCAGAGTCGGACATCAGAGAGGCAAAGGAACAGGGGGAGCCTGTTCCTAGTACATGCATGCGCAGAGCTGCCAGAAGGCAAGAACAGTTAAAACAAAAGGGACAATTTGGGAGTAAGGCTTGGAGATGATTGGCCCCTCCCATAAGACATAAAGGAAGAGCAAAGGCATGTGGGCCTTTGCAGGAAGCAATGTTGTGGATGGTGTCGGTTTGTACTTTGAAGCTCCGTTTTTGACTCTGTGTTTCCGTGCGGCCTTGCCAAGATAATTGCCAATTAGGTCTTTGGCAGTGTGTCAAAGAAGATAAAGGTGGGTGTTTACCAGCCTTATCCGAAGGACTGAGGCAGATTTCTGTTGGACTATTTACAAACTCTTGGTGATTCAGCATGTGCTGTGAATGAAAGGAATTCACATCCCTTAAAATTAAAAAAAAAAAAGGGGTTGTGGGACTAATTGTGTGCTTTTTACTATATCAGGAAGCCTAGGTCAGAACAGGGGGCAGATCCATGACACTAAGTCAGAGATGATGAAATGACATCTGACACATGAATGGGGAACTGATTTGGACTGATCCGCATATTCCTCCAGTAACTCACTTAACCATTCTCCTGTGACTGGGAGGATCTGGCCACATCTTTTTTTTCTTTTTTCTTTTGAAATTTTTATTTTATTTTATACACAGACAAACATTTAATACATCAATCATTTTTTCCATGCGACATCTCGGTGTTTCCTCCATAACATCATCTTTTTACAAATTCTTCTGTCTTCATTATCACCCGATCTATTACAGTATATCTCCAAAGATACAATATTCTAATCATATCATTTTTGCATAACTATTAATTTAGTTATCTATATCTCTTTTCTAGCCAATGAAAAAATTGATCCCCTATCTTAAAATATTCTGAATCCCCTCTTTCTTTAATCATCATAGTTAATCTATTCATTTCTGCACAATCTAAAATTTTTTTAATTACTTCTCCTTCTAAAGGTATTTTCTCTGTTTTCCAATTTTGTGCAAAAACAATCCTTGCAGCTTTTGTTACATGTATAATCAAATAAATATTTTCTTTACAAATTTTCTCTGGAAGGATACCCAGTAGGAACAGCTCTGGTTTTAAATCAATGTACTGTTGTGTCATTTCTTCCAACCATGTCTTAATTTTATTCCAATAGTTTTTAGCTTCTGGACAGGATCTGGCCACATCTCATTCTAGTAGCAAAGGGCGGGCAAGATGGTTTTACGCAATCATTTCTCCTCAGTATATCAAGTTGATTTCACGCAGCACCATTTCAACACAATTGCAGTTCCTTATCAACTGTCGCCAACATACCTGATGAGTCACTTCTACCTGTCTCCTAAGTAGGTACGTCTGCATGGGGCATCTGCTAATTTTAAAGAGGCATTGCCAAAGCGTAATTATGAAGGATGGGGAAAAAAAAATATAGGGTGGAAACCCGAGTAGCTATTTAAGAGAGTTGCATTCAACACTGACAAAACAACCTGTTGGACGTTACCTTCCCTTGTAGCAACTTCTTCCACCTGGCAGCTGAAAGAGCTGTTTTGGGAAGAATTCTTTCTGTGTTCTGCAGCCAATTCCGGCACGCCCGAGGGACTAGAAAACTGAGAACTGCTGGCTTTGCTGTGTGCCCAACAATATCATTATTATAATGATCTGTGGCAGCAGACTCCGAGGCTTAACTTTCCGCAGAGAAACAATGGCAGCTATTGAGCATTAATGATTGGCTCCGTGCTTGCCTGCCTGCCTAAAAGGAGGTCAGCAAGGGACAAGTAGAGCAACAAAGGAAAAGAACTGGAGCCAAGACACTCTACGGCAATATTTCTTAATCTTGGCAACTGGCTGGAGAATTCTGGGAGTTGAAGTCCACAGCTCTTAAAGTTGCCAAGATTGAGAAACACTGCTCTATGGAATCAAGGAAGAGAGAGCAACCCAGTTTAATTCTAGACAGCCGCAGGTACAATAGTTAACAAACTGGTGTATGACTTGAAAAGTCTACGTTCAAGCCCCTTTTTCTTAGGTTACAGGGCAATCGTCTTCCAGGCTGCTGACTATTTCTCTGCTCTTGAGGTGTCTCTCTGCTTTGGCAAGCACTAGCTGTCCTTGTAAAAGAGGAGGGAGGGAGGGAGGGAGGGAGGAAGGAAGGAAGGAAGGAAGGAAGGAAGGAAGGAAGGAAGGAAGGAAGGAAGAAGGACGGACATATGGGCAGAAGATAGACAGACTTTGGCAATAGTATTAATCCTGGCTTCTTGGGGCCACAGGCTCCAGTATTTGCTGAACATGCTGACTGCTGGCATGAGGCCTAGCTCTCCACATGTTTGTTTCTATTTATAATGAGGTTTTATTTCAGTGCTTTTCTCAAGGCAATAAATTAATAAGAGAATAGATGTAGAATTATTGTCACAGTTTAGGATAAATAGTCCTTTGTGATTTTAGGCTAATGATTCCTTTGTGATTTTAGGCTAATGATTCCCATAGTAAGTGCATGGCACTTCAGTGGGCAGATGTCAAGAACAAGGCAGTATCTTAGACAAACTTATCATGCTGGCTGGTTCCATCTTCGTATGCCTCTATCAATGATAGCTTGTGAGAATAAATACTCAGTGAATTCACCCATCCAGAAGTATGGATGCCAGATGTCTTCACTCATGCCTAATGAAGTCATCTCTGAAGTTCACTGAAAAGAACATTTTTACGCCTACGTTTTACTGACTAGAGAGACAGTAAAATGAGATGGAGCTTTTCATGTTAAGATGTTTGATTGGTGTTGGGGAGAGCTAGGTTTGAGTTCCCGTTTGACCACACAGAAGAAGTGGTTTGGGCCAGTTATTCTTTCTTAAATCAGACTAATTGATATGGTGATGATCAAATATGAAAATTCAACTGCTTTGAGCTTCCAGAGGAAAGGCAGACAATTATTATGATTATGATTATGATTATGATTATGATTATTATTTAATCTTCAGTGGGATTCACAGCCTTTGAGGCTGGTTAATAGCTCAGCAGCTCGAGTCCTAACCAAGGACCTAGGAACTGTTAAGGTATCGTCGGAGGATGTAAGCTGTTCCGAGTTATTATTATTATTATCTCTATTAAGTATAGATAAATTTAACCATATGAGTTATAGATAATCTACGTCCTCTTAGTTCTTTTTCTTGATGACTTAAGTATTATCAAGTGCCCTCCTAAGGTTCAAGCATAAGTGCTTTTAAATTGAGTCTGATTCCTGGTGATTTGCATTCATATAGTTATTTTCCCCCCCTCACAGTGTTAACAAAAGCAGTTCGGTCACACTGTGAGTTGTTGAGGGTTTAGCCTACTGAAGAGAAGGATTAGGGGAGACATGATGACTATCTTCCAGTCCTTGAGGGACTATCACAGAGAAGAGGGAATTGACTTCTTCTCCAAAGCACCAGAGAGCAGGACAAGAAGTAAAGAGTGGAAGCTTGTTAAAAGAGAGATCCAACCTAAAGGTGAAATTTTCTGACAGCGAAAACAACTAATGAATGGAATAGCTTGCCTCCCAAATTTGTGGGTGCTCCATCATTGGAGGTCTTCAAAGATAGACTGGATAATCACTTGACAGGGATGCTATAAGGTCTTCTGCCTTGAGCAGAGGGTTGGACTAGAAGAGGGGTCACCAACCTTTTGGACCTCAGGGACCACTAAAATCATAATTTTAAATCCTGTGGATCACTAATATGATCTGCCTAATGACTGGCTGCACTACTCAAAATTTCCGCTACTGGTTCTCCAGAACTGGTCAGAACCTGCTGAAACCCACCTCTGGTCCGGGGTCATCCAGGAATAGGTGGGTTATACATATTGTTAAACAAACAAAAAGTAATAAATTGTTCTATTTACATAGCAGGCTATGACCCAACCATGTTATGGTTGGGTCTGACCTAAGTGTAGTACATAAAGTTATCTGCTACAATGTCCTACCTGTCAATGACTATTTCAGCTTCAACCACAACAATACACAATCAAATAATAGATACCAACTCAAGGTAAACCGCTCCAAACTTGATTGCAGAAGCGGTCAATGCCTGGAATGCACTACCTGACTCTGTGGTTTCTTCCCCAAACCCCCAAAACTTTAACCTTAGGCTGTCTACTGTTGACCTCACCCCATTCCTAAGAGGTCTGTAAGGGGCGTGCATAAGCGCACCAACATGCCTACCGTCCCTGTCCTAATGTCCCTTTTTATTCGTATCCATTTCATGTATCCATAATCATGTTTATACTTTTATCTGTTATATATGCTTGAGAAAGAAAGAAAGAAAGAAAGAAAGAAAGAAAGAAAGAAAGAAAGAAAGAAAGTTAGTTTAACACAGGGGTGTCAAAATCGAATCGTCAAAGCGACGTCATGTGATGTATCGTGACTTTTCCCCCTTTCACTAAACCAGGCATGGGCGTGGCCATCGCGTGACGCATTTGGCCCACAGGTCATGTGTTTGATGGCCCTGGTTTAACACAATGGTCTGATCCACTTAATATGCTAAGATAGGGTTTCTGACAACTTCAGCAACTTGAAGTTGCCCATACTGGTCAGAGAATTCTGGGAGTTGAACTCCACCCAGAGTGTTGAGGTTGATACTCTGCCATTAATAGAATGTTTAGTTTGCTGACAAGCTACCGAAGAACAGATTGCTGTAATCCTATTTTAGCCTGGCTTCAGGTATTGTGTGAATCGTTTTCTGGATTTTGTAGAAAAACATTTCTGGGCTATGTTCTTTTTTAGAGAAATTATGGGAGGCAGTATGTTTCTAAACTTTTCTGTGAAATTTCGGTTGAGCTAAATTTCTTCTCTTCCCAAATAAAACTTTGGTTAAAGGTTTTCCGCTAATTATGACTAAAATTTTGCCCTCTGGAATTCTTCTCAATTCCAAGAGGAAGGTTGCTCAACAGCAAGCCGTTAAGTCTTCACTCCTTGTATGGTAACAAGAATTTGTTTTACTGTTTCTCTTCACTGACAGCCAAGAGAATTGTGCTTTCTGTTTACTGTAATGGACAACTACAGTTATACCTTACAAGAAATTATCAGCTTTGGGCCGCAATTTTCCTAAGCCTGAGCAGAGGGCTCTGTGGCATTTTGCTTAGCTGTTAAATTTGGCTCGTGTCAAAGCTTGGATATAGTCAAGCATTTTGCTAACCATAATAGGTAATATGGACACCAGCCAGGGACTGCAGACCTTGGTCAGTGACTTATTGTTTATAAGTGCATTTTAACATTTCCTTCACTCGCTCATTTTCTTTAATCACATCTACAGGCTTATTCTGTAGGGCAGGATGGGTGGGGGGGGGGTTGGAAAGTCTTGTTAAAGTTAACTTACTGGCTTAGTGGCCCATTTAGAAAAATGAAAGCAAGTAATTGAAAGTGGTAGATGACACGATTGCACGAAGCCTGAATAACTGCAGTCTACTTGCCAAGGGGGTAAAACATGTTGTACATGGTCAGAGAAACCTCTAGGGCATTTTAGGATACATTTTTTTTTCCAGGCTGAGATTGGGAAAGAAAAGAGATTTTGGCATTGTCATAAATTAAACTGGGAGTGTGGGGGAAAAAAATCAAAGGAGCAATCCAGTTGAGATTTATAATCCGATGCAAAGATATCCATCAATGTTTCCATATGGTTGTTATTTTTATTTATCTTAATTAAAGAACAACAAATTCTCCGGTCCCAGAACCACATGTGGAAGCCCAACTTTTAGGTACAGACATCAAAGCTCCCCCCATAACCTGATTCTGAAATCTAATGCATAATGCACTCTATACATGGCCTTATATTAAGTTAACTAAACCAATTAACTTGCTCTCAGCTGCGCTCCAAGAGAAACAGTGCGAAGACAGTTGTGTAATGTTTCAGCTTGAGCTCTGAGGGCCCCATTCTTTCAGAATGACTGGAGGGGCAGTTTTACCATTCCTCTCCCCCAAACCAAATGATCTGTTATTTTGCTAGGTGCACAAGCCAACGCAAAAAAGCAACTCACCAAGGCAGGAAATGGGATACTGGCTCAAGCACAGAGAGTTCTGCTCTCATATTGGCCTTCCTTTCCTCCTTCCTCTGGTTTACCAGCCCCAGGGAGCAACAGTTGTGAATGCTTGTATGAGGGGTAGGCTTCAAAGATTTTAGCAAGGGTTGCTAAATCTGCCAGGTTGCTGGGTGGGCGTGGCCATGGTGGGATTGGCCTAGTTGGCCTCCTGCACCACAGTGGGGGGTTGGGGTGTTTTTGCTCCTCCCGGGCTCTGGAGGCTTTCCTCGAGCCTTTGGAAGGGCGAAAATGGCCTCCCCAGGCTCCAGAGGCCCTCTGGAGGCTAGAAATGGCCTCATTTCCAGCCTTCCTGAACTTCCAGTAGGCCCGTTTTTCGCCCTCCCTGACCATCTGCACGTGCCCTGCACTGTTTTGCATCCAAAATAGGCCTCGTGGGGACTTCTGGGATGGGTGGGGCTGGGTGGGCGAGGCCAGCCAGGAGTGGGATTTGGGGGTTCTCTGAACGGCACAGAATCTTAGCTAGAGGTTCTCCCGAACCCCTACGAACCCCGAGCAGCCCACTCCTGATTGTATGGTGGCACCAGAAGTGTTGCAAAAGATGTGAGGCCAATAAACTTTCAAGGGATCAGGACTAATTTTCTATTGAGTTCCCCTGTATTCTGTATCTCTATACGTTCTCAATTTATACTTAATTTGCTAACAAGCCTCTACCCCAGGGGTGTCAAACTCGATTTCATTGAGGTCCGCATCAGGGTTGTGTTTGACTTCAGGGGCCTGGGGTAGGCGTGACCAGGATGGGCATGTCCAGCTTGATGTCACTCGTGTCAAGGGCGCCTGTGGCGGCCTGAGTGCTCTGCCTGCGAAAACGGGCTCCCGGGCTCCGTTTTTGGCTGGGATGGCCTCCTGCAACCCTCTGCCAGCAAAAACGGAGCCAAAACAGCCAGAGCATGTGGCCCTCCTGAGCTCTGTTTTTGCTTGCAGAGACACCGTGGGCCTTCACTGTTTCCAGGGCAGCCCCAAGGGCCAGCTCCACCTTCTGAGCCTTGAGTTTGACACCCCTGCTCCAGCCTGTTTATACTCCTAGACCAGTGGTTTTCAACCTCAGCAACTTTAAGGTTTGTGGACTCCAACTCCCAGAATTACCTGCTGGGGCATGCCAGCTGAGGGAATTCTGGGAGTTGAAGACCACAAACCTTAAAGTTGCTGGTTAATCACAGCCTGAATATGAAGTTCTATCGTTTTCTCACTTTACACAAGGTTCTATTGAAATTCCCAGTCTGAAATATGGGTGACCGGAGATCACAGCAGGTGATTGGAATATTAGGATTAAACTGTTCAGATTGTGAACTGGTCAGTTAGGGGTCAATAATGCCAAAGGGTCAATTACTTGGTTTCTTTTTTATAATAGTAGGTTAAAGAAGTTTGGATTTGCAAAAATGTTTTTTTTTTTTTTTTTTGCAAAACCCCCAACTCTGGGTTGAATAGACCCAATCATTGTGTTCATGTAACATCTAATGCCTCAATAAATGGACAACCACTTGGACAAACATTTGTCTGAAATGGTACAGGGTTTCCTGCTTGAAGTTGGACTAGAAGTCCTCCAAGGTCCCTTCCAACAATGTTATTCTGTCTGTTCTATTAAATAAACCACATTATGGCTTCAGTGGTGTATTAACCATTAAGCAGACTAAGCACCAGGCCCAAAGAAGGCACCACGAAGTTGAGAAAGAAAAAAAAACCCCAATGAAGTTTGTACAGTATGTACAAAGAAGGGGGCACCAAGATTTGTCAGTGCTTAGGGCACCAGTGAGCCTTAATCCGTCACTGTATGGCTTGATGGGGCAACCTGGTTCATGCAACACGTTAAGATTGTGGTTGATTTGCCTACAATACTCTGAGTCACAAACTACAGGTAGTCCTCGACTTGCAACAATTCAAAGTTCAAAGTTACAATGGCACTGGAAAAAAGTGACTTATAACGATTTTTCATACGACTGTTGCGGCATCCCCATGGCCATTGGGATCAAAATTCAGACACTTGGCAACTGACTCATATTTATGACGGTTGCAGTGTCTCAGGGTCATGTGATCATCTTTTGTGACCTCCTGACAAGCAAACTCATCAAGGAGAAAAGCAACCTAGAACTAAGGAGAAATTTCCTGACAGTTAAACAATTAATCAGTGGAACAATTTGCCTCCAGAAGTTGTTCAATGCTCCAACACTGGAAGTTTTTAAGAAGATGTTGGATAACCATTTGTCTGAAGTGGTGTAGGGTTCCTGCCTAAGCAGAGGGTTAGACTAGAAGACCTCCAAGGTCCCTTCCAACTATTCTATTCTATTCTATTCTATTCTATTCTATTCTATTCTATTCTATTCTATTCTATTCTATTCTATTCTATTCTATTCCATTCTATTCTCAATGGGGAAGCCAGATTCACTTAACAACCATAATGCTAAATTAACAACTGCAGTGATTCACGTAACAACTGTGGCAAGAAATGTCGTAAAATGGGGCAAAATTCACTTAACTACTATGTTTCCCCGAAAATAAGATCCTGTCTTATATTTTTTGGAGCCCTGAAATAAGTGCTTGGCCTTATTGCCATGAGCTCAAAAGCCCGATTGGGCTTATTATCAGGGGATGTCTTATTTTGGGGAAAACAGGGTATTACACATAAGAACAAAAATTTTTTGGCTCAATTGTGGTTGTAACTTGAGGACTACCTGAACCCAGCTCTATTTCAAAACTCCATGTTGCCCACAACTATTTACAGTGTTTCGGTAGGGAAGATTTCAGCTTCCTGGCAGTGGGCTCACAGAATCAGATCCCTTGCCTTTTGTACTTGTCCCCTGCCTGTGGGATTTATGCCTTTCTCAAACAAGATACTCCATGGGAGTGAGAGTCTGGAGCTTCTCAAGATAAGTTTGATTGAAAAAAGAATTCTCCTATGGATGTTTCTCATGTTTGTAGTATGCAATCACTCTCATGGTTGTTCCTGAGAGTTCAATGGGCTTAAGGCTAGGGAGGGGATTGTCTTCAGAAGGATGGGAAAGATAGCACCCAAGAAGAAGAATTTTGAAGATATGCAAAATGAAGAATGCAAGGAGAAGAAAGGGAGTAGATCAAGAGAGGTTAAAGATCATTTTATTTATTTAATTCATTCATTTTATTTATTTTATTTATTTATTATTTATTTATTTATTTATTTATTTATTTCTGTCAGGCATATATAAGATTACAGATAAAAGTATACACATGATTATGAATACATGAAATGGATAAGAATAAAAACGGACATTAGGACAGAGACACTAGGCACTTTGGTGCGCTTATGCACGCCCCTTACAGACCTCTTAGGAATGGGGTGAGGACATCTATAGTAGACAGTCTAAGGTTAAAGTTATGGGGGTTTGGGGAAGAAACCACAGAGTCAGGTAGTGCATTCCAGGTGTTGACCACTCTGTTGCTGAAGTTGTATTTTCTGCATTGAGTTTGAAGAATATTCACTGACAGGTAGGATATTGTAGCAGATCATTTTATGTACTACGCTTAGGTCAGACAGAAGGCGGCATAGTTCTAAGTTGTCTAAGTCCAAAATTTCAAATCTAGTGGCATAAAGTATTCTGTTGCGAGCAGAGGAGAGGAGGACTCTTCTCATGAAATGTCTCTGGACTCTCTCAGTTGTATTAATGTCCGATATGCAGTGCGGGTTCCAGATAGATGAGCTGTATTTGAGAATCATTTATGGCTTAAATGTGATTAGAGATCATTTATATCCCTAACCTTAAACCTATTCCTAGACTCATTTTGTCTGAGACATTCCTTTCCACCCTCCTGTCATCACTCTGGATCAAAGGCAGCATTTCTCCACATTTCTGGTATTGGACCAGAACTCAAGGAACTCTTGACGAGCAAGGCCAAAAAGAACTTCAGCCCAGTTTACAAAGAGACCATTGGGACAAAGAAGGAAGTCCTGGCTTACCCTTGACACCTCAGCCCCCAAGGGGGTCTCTTGTCCTTCACACTCAAAGAGAAATTGGGGCTAGTACAAGGACATGGAAAGTTCAATGTGAGGATTCATCAACAGGTCTTATTCAGGGGTGGGCTGTTGGGGGTTCGCAGGGGTTCGGGAGAACCTCTAGCTAAGATTCTGTGCAGTTTGGAGAACCCCCAAATCCCACTCCTGGCTGGCCCCGCCCATCCCTCCCCTCCCAGGAGTCCCCACGTGACCCATTTTGGATGCAGGGCATGTGCAGAGGCCCGGGGAGGGTGAAAAACAGGCCTACCAGAAGTTCAGGAAGGCCGGAAATGGGCCCATTTCTGGCCTCCCGAGGGCCTCTGGAGCCTGGGAAGGCCATTTTCGAGCTCCCGGAAGCTTGAGGAAAGCCTCCGGAGCCCAGGGAGGGCAAAAACGCCCTCCCCAGGCTCCTCTGGTGCAGGAGGCTGACTAGGCCACGCCCACCATGGCCACACCCACCCAGCAACCAGGCACAGAACCCCTAAAATTTTTGAAGCCCACCTCTGGTCTTATTGATTGATTGATTGATAACTTTATATTTTCAAATAAAGTAATGAAACTAATAAAGAACAGAAATTAATAATTGAAGTCAAAGAAAGAAGTAAAGAATGAAAAAGGAAGCATAGCGAAAATCGCAGAAAGGAAAGAGAGAAAAACAAAGAAAGAAAGAAAGAATTTCCAACTTTCTTTAAACAAATTGACATTCCACAACAGTTCTAATGTAGCTCAATTCTGCACTGAAGAGCTGAACAGAGTTATTCAACTACCGAGGCTCCATTGGAGTGAAACCCATAACAAAGTTAAATTCTCTTTTGGGATGCTATGGCTCCATTTCCTTCTTAGGGTAACTTCTGTTGCATCTCCATTGGTTCCTGAGCTTCATGTCATGGAGGGAACTGAATTTTCCAAATTGATAACCGTGATATAGTTCTTTTCATGAAATGACCCAAATATCTCCTTTTGAGTTAGGCACCATCTCTATAACTTGAAGTTATGACTTCTGTAGATTAATTTTCCATTGTGTGAAGAACTTCCTTCTATCTATTTTGAAAGTCCCTTATTGGATGATCTCCAGTTGCGACCCTTTCTTGATTAGGATTCCCTGTGCACAGTCACTCATGCCCTCATCACCTCTCACCTTGACTACTGCAATGCTCTCTCCATGGGGCTCCCCTTGAAGAGCACCCGGAGGCTCCAGCTGGTCCAGAACGCAGCAGCGTGGATAGTGACAGGAGCAGCATGGCGCTCCCATGTAACATCGCTCCTGTGTGAGCTGCACTGGCTCCCGGTGGTCTTCCGGGTGCGCTTCAAGGTGTTGGTTATCACCTTTAAAGCGCTCCATGGCATAGGGCCTAGCTATCTTCGAGACCGCCTGCTGCTACCGATGACCTCCCATCGACCCATGCGCTCCCACAGAGAGGGCCTCTGCGGGGTGCCATCAGCAAAACAGTGCAGGCTGGTGACCCCCAGAGGGAGGGCCTTCTCTGTGGGGGCTCCCACCCTCTGGAATCAGTTGCCCCCAGAGATAAGGAGAATCCAAGACCTCAGTGCCTTCCGTCGTGCCCTTAAAACCCATTTTTTCCAGCAAGCCAGGCTGGCTTAAGAAGAAATTTTTTAAATGTTTTAATTGGTAGTGATTTTTAATTTTTGGGCCAAATTTATATATATATTAATTGTTTTTTAATATTTGTATTGCATGTTTTTAATTCTGGCTGTACACTGCCCTGAGTCCTCAGGGAGAAGGGCGGTATAGAAATTGGAAATAAATAAATAAAATAAATAAATAATATTTTGAGACAGGGAGAAAAATTCTCTGTCAACTTTCTCCATGCCATTTGTAGTTTTGTATACCTCAATCTTATCCCTTCTCAGATTTTTTTTTTTTAAAAAGTCCTAAAGTTCTAGCCTTTTGGAGTGATCTTGACTGCCCTTTTCTACACTTTTTCATTCTCTGTGAAATCCTTTTCAAATGGGGAGACCAGACCCAGACTCAGAATATTACCTAGTTTGGATAATAAAATCTATACAAAGAACACAACCAAGCCCTGAGAGCACAAAGGACCCCTCGTAGTCCAATTGTGGATATTTCATAGATAGATAAAAATGTCACTGTGTTGGCTTTTTATTTTCAGTCTCTTTCCTGAACAGCTTTGCCATCTCACTTAAAATGTTGAAATCGATTTAGTTCATTATCATTCCAGTTTATGTTCTCAAAATGAAATGCTTTACTGTGCGTTTTTTCTACCACCCAAAGCCCCTAAACAGTTAATCCACAGCAGAGCATAAAGTACAACCTTTGCATTGTGTTTTTGCTTTTCCAGCCTGTTCAGAAAAAAATGATTATGAAGGTAGATTTTTTTCCTCCTAGCTATTAATCAAGCGTTCTTCTGACTGCAGGATGATAATGATCATGAAATAGCATGCTCTAAGACAGTGTATATAACGGTGATGGTGAACCTATGGCATGCGTGCCGGAAATGGCACGCAGAGCCATCTTTCTGGGCATGCCAGCTGTCACCCATTGCTCTTCCGGATTCCCGTGCACCGGCCAGCTGGTCTTCACGTGTGTGGGAGCACCAGAAACCTGAAGAGTATGCGTATGCATACAACAGAAACTGGAAAATCATCTTCCTGGTGCGCATGTGCCCTTTGATCTGTCCCCTCCCCACACACACACAAACACAGCCAGCCGAGGGTTAAGGAAACACTTTGGAACGCACCCAGGTCTTATCTCCCACTTGGCAGCGATAGACACACCGTCTGCCAAATGCCTTTATTTTCACAAACAGAAAGATAAGATACTAACGTACAAAAAAGTCCAAGCAGAAATAATATTCCGGACGAGGCTTTAGTGACTATCCAAGGTTTACTTTTGTTCGTCACACGGATCACTGACCACTACCCTCTATTATATAGTCTCTGGGGTGTGGTCCAGTGACTCAATTCTAATCCCTAGCACGCCTCCTAAGCTGCTGCAATCGTTTATCATGCCTTTGGAGGCGTGCGTCCAGGAATGATGTTTCCTCGTCACTCTGATCCGAACCAGCTGTCTCCCTGCTAATCTCCTCTCCCTCGGCCGGCACCTGAGACAATGCCAGAGGGGAGGGGCCTGGAGAGGGAGGCCTGGCTGACTCCTCTTCCTCATGCTCGGAGCTTTCTTCCTCCGAAGGGACAGGCTCAGAGGGCGGGGCCACAACACCCTTCCAGTTTTTGGCACATGCATGCACGCCAGCCAGCTGGTCTTCACACACATATGCATTCCAGAAACCAGAAATCCAGGTGGCTGGTGCGCATGTGTGCACCAAAAACTGGAAGATCATCTTCCTGGCATGCACCAAAAACTGGAAGATCATCTTCCTGGCATGCGGCTGCTCTATTGGTTTCCAGTGCGTGTGTCTGCATGCGTGCTCCCGTTTTGGCACTCAGTGCCGAAAAGTTTCACCAACACTGGTATATAAACTGACTTCTGTCTTAGAAGAACCTGCCCTAATCTGGTTCCTTCAAGATATGTTGGACTTCAACTTTCATAATTTTCATTAAGTGGTTGTTCACTGTATCTGGGAATTTTTTGGTGTTTAAAGTTCTTGGAAGCTGCCAGATTAGGAAAATCTGGGATTCAGTATCAGTCCACTGTCTCTCTCATAATGCATTTTGTTGGAATCATTCATTCGTTTTTGTGAGACAAAAGATGTCTTTGCACTAAACCTTGAATTTCTCTGCTTAGTTTTTATGCAACAGGTTGTATGACCCCCCCCCAAACACGTTGTAAACCATGTATGTTTATAAAACTATGGTTTATAGTTCTGTTGTGAAAAATAGCCAATTTTGGTTCATTCAGCAAGTCATGATTCAGAAACCACAGTTTAGCATTATGTGTGAACCAACCAGGAGTGAAATCCAGCAGGTTCTGACAGGTTCTGGGGAACCGGTAGCGGAAATTTTGAGTAGTTCGGAGAACCGGCAAAATGCCACCTCTGGCTGACCCGAGAGTGGGGTGGGAATGGAGATTTTACAATATCCTTCTCCCAGGAGTGGGGAGGGAATGGGGATTTTGCAGTATCCTTCCCCTGGAGTGGGGTGGGAATGGAGATTTAGCAGTATCCTTCCCCTGCCATACCCACCAAGCCACGCCCACCAAGCCACACCACACCACGTCCACCAAGCCATGTCTACAGAACTGGTAGTAAAAAATTTGGATTTCACCATTGGAACCAACCACCATTGGACAAAATATTTATGCATCCTACAACTTCCAATCAGAGATTATAGGAATTTGGGATTTTTGCAACTAAAAATCACTCCTCCAAATGCCCAGGTCTGGGTTAAGAGATCCTGCCTTTCAAAAGTCATCAGTGAACTTCCACTGGATTATTTGTGGACTGTTGAAATGTCTCTAGGATCTGTCAACCTAATCTCTCTACCATATGGTTCCATAAGGTTCCAAATCAACAATATTGTAGCCTCTTCTCAAACTGTTGGAAGGTTTCAACTCTCTTGCCCAGCCAGACTTTTGATTTCTCAATGTAATATGCCAAATGCCCACATGTGGTACGATCTGTAGAGTCATTCTGAGGCTATGTTGCAATGAGGCCATTTGTTGGTTCTGCATCTGGGCTTCCCTGAAATCCATATTATTATTTGTTTGTTTGTTTGTTTTAATGGACTAGCTCAGAAGCCAGGTGCTTCTTGAGAAAAATTTATGGTGTCGAAATGAATTTGCAGCATGTTTCATATGACAAAAGAGCAGTGCACACCATTATTTATGGTCTAGAATAACATTTAGGTTTACCACTAACTAGAATTTATTTTAAGGGGGGAAAAAAGTTTGCAAAAAGGGACGTGATTTATATGGATTTTTTTTTAAAACCAGGTTTCCATAATAAATTGGTTTGGAGAGCAAGATCCCATCTGTTACTCATTATTTCCTAATGGTTGTCACTCCCAATTAATTCATTGGCGTCGTTCATTAATTTGGAGGTGTTACAAAAATGAGGACTGGGTTTAAATGTGTAGTCTTTTGCATGTTTTTAGAGTTTAAACAGCCTGGTAATTCTGAAGCCTTGTTTGGGTTATAAGTTAATCTATTGCTTTCATATGTAATTGTTCACCAGAGAAGAATAGGTTGGGGGCAGCAAGCAACAAAAGCAAACACAGTCATGATTCCAAAATGTATATTTATTTATACAAGACATTTAGAAGCCACTTCCCTGTTAAGATATATTAAAGAGTTTTTTGAAACTATCCTACAGCTAAAACTTTCTCCCAGCAGATAGAATCCTTTCTTTTTCCTACATATCAATAACAACAAGGTGGGACAAGATAAAATAAGGTCCCTATCCAGGGGTGAAATGCTCCCGGTTCGGACTGGATCACCTGATCCGGTAGCGATGGAGGCGGGTGATTCAGAGAACGGTAGCAAAAATCCCTGCCCCCCTCCATGCCCAGCTGAGCCACACAATCATTAGAGGCTTTTTTTTTTTCTTTTAAAAGCATTTTTTCTACAACCTCTTCGGCCGAAAAATGCTTTTAAAAGGAAAAAAAAAAGACTGATGATTGCACGGCTCAGCTGGGATCGTCAAAGGCTTTTAAAAGAAAAAAAAAACCTCTTTGCTGAAGAGGTTGTAGAAAAAATGGTTTAAAAAAAAAATTGGCCATGCCCACCCAGTCACATTACCCCCCACCCCAAGCTATGCCCACAGAACCGGTAGTAACAAATTTTAGATTTCACCACTGTCTCTATCTGATATGACTGTAGTGCTAGCCAGCCTAAACAATCAAAGGCAATGATCATCTTTATAGTCCATTACTCAGTTTTGGCCTTCAAATACACCAGCAATTTATCATATGTACTCATGGATGAAAGGCTGAGTCCAAAGAATTGAGGCCTTTGAACTATGATGCTGGAGAAGACTCCTGTGAGTCTCTTGGACTGCAAGGCGATCAAACTTGTCAGTCCTAGAGGAGATCAACCCTGACTGCTCTTTAGAAGGCCAGATCCTGAAGATGAAACTCAAATACTTTGGCCACTTAATGAAAAGGAAGGACTCACTGGAGAAGAGCCTAATGCTGGGAACGATGGAGGGCAAAAGAAGAAGGGGCTAACAGAGAATGAGATGGCGGGATGGAGTCACTGAAGCAGTAGGCGTGAGCTTAAATGGACTCCAGAGGATGGTAGAGGACCGGAAGGCCTGGAGGAATGTTGTCCATGGGGTCGCGATAGGTCGGACATGACTTTGCAACTAACAACAACAATCTGATATGACTGTAGTGCTAGCCAGCCTAAACAATCTACAAATCAAAGGCAATGATAATCTTTATAGCCTATTACCCAGTTTTGGCCTTCAAATGCACCAGCTAATTTACCTTATGTACTCATGGCTAGGCCCATCCATGCATAAGCCAAACCTATTTTGGGGGTCTATTTAAGCATCCAAAATTCTCAGCTTATCTGCAAGTAGATACAATAGGGGCAGTTATTTCATCTCCAGTCCAGACGTGACTGCTGGACTAGATTTCTGTGCTGCTAGAAATCTATCTTCAAATTCTCATATTCCTAGGCAGAAGCAATTTCCTCTTTAAATCTAATCTGGATGCCCTGAAACTAGACAGCTTCCAGATCTGCAGACTTCAACTTCCAGAATTCTTGGCAATGACCATGTTGGCTGAAGGATCCTGGGAACTGAAGTCCATGCATGCATGTCTATAGACAGACCAGGTTTATATGGCTGGCTTAATTGTGTAATTTCTGAGCTAGTATTTTATTGTACTTCCTTTATTGAGTAAGAAAGAAGATCCTGGAAGCCTGAAATGTGCTGGGCCCCTGGCCTGGAGAAGTGTGTGAGGTCCCCAATCCACATTTGATCTGTTTGTTGATGGTCTTTCATCCAGTGTGTGTTTCCTTGCTTGGCTCGGGGGCTAATATGGCATGGGGGCTGTAACTGTTTTGTTTTTTTCTCTTTCCTATTTGCATTTGTCCTTGGAAGGCATTTGTTATTTTTGGCAGACTCTGCAGTATTATTGGGAATTTGCTAAGTTCCTTCAAGGCCTATTTGTTCAGTCATTTAATTTACTCCATTTGCTTAAAGACTTTTCATTTCACTGAATATAAAGAAGGGAGAGAGAGAGAGAGGGAGGAAGAGGGAGGGAGGGAGAGAGAGAGAGAGAAAGAAGGAAGGAAAGAAAGAAAGAAGGAAGGAAGGAAGGAAGGAAGGAAGGAAGGAAGGAAGGAAAGAAAGAAAGAAAGAAAGAAAGAAAGAAAGAAAGAAAGAAAGAAAGAAAGACGGTTAGTTAGTTGGAAGCCTTCAATCGTAATCACCCAGGAGAAATAACTGACTAAAAACAAGTGTTAATATGTTTGCTTTTTCAGGGCCTTCTTGAAAAGACAACAGGGAGTGAAGAGATGATTTGGAGGTCACCTTAGGCTGTAGTTGACTGTCCTGTTGCAAAACCAGTTGGGGCAACAAGAAGCCTACAAATCTGATTCATATTCACGACTTTTGATAAAGGAGAATATTTGTAGCTCAGGTTTGGAATGAGGGGTCCTCGGTGCTCTCTGAGCTTGGTTGTTTTTATGCAGACACTTCATTCCCCAAACTAGCTTGAATTAATCAAGTTAACAGTAAATGGCCCAATGAACTGCCAGGGCAAGCCACTAGAACAGGGGTGTCAAACTCGCGGCCAGTTGCCCCGCCCCCACCCAGTTTAGCAAAGGGGGGGAAGTCCCAATATGTCACGGGATGCCGCCGTGACGCCGCAAATTTGACACCCCTGCATTAGAATATAATCTGAGAGCAAACCTCACTCCTTAATAACACTGATGATGTTACCTAGTTGGGTAATGAAACATTTGCATAAAGCAAGCAAGCCAAGAGAGCGCCAAGGACCCCTCATCTCACCACTTTTCTGAGCAAATGCTTAGGCAAAATTTAGAAGCAGCTCTTTGCCTGGTGACTGTGTAGACTCAGCTCAAGCACAGCAAATAATCTTTGCATTACCTTCCCAGTTTGGTATTAACGTCCTTCCACTGTTCCTTGATTCTCTGAGACACCACTGGGACTTCTGGAAATTGGAATTCAGCAACATCTGGGTTCTCCAATCCAGTTCCATGACCTGCAACAAGCCTAACTGAGCATTAGAAAGCCAAATACAAATCAGAATAACATAAAAACAAAGTTAGAAGAGACCTTGGAGGTCTTCTAGTCCAACCTCTTGTTCAACCCATACCATTTCAGACAAGTGGTTGTCCAATCTCTCCTTAAAAACCTCTGGGGATGGAAGGCAAGTTGCTCCACTAGTTAATTGTTCTCACTGTCAGCAAATTTTTCCTCAGTCCTAGATTGGTTCTCTCCTTGATTAGTTTCCCTCATAACTTCTGCCTTCATATGCTCTGGAGAATAGATTGACCTGCTCTTCTTTGTGACAGCCCCTTAAATATTGGAACCAGGGGTGGGTTCTAAATTTTTTTACTACCGGTTCTGTGGGCGTGGCTTATTTTCTGGGCGTGGCTTGATGGTCATGTGACAATTCTTTAGGATTTAGCAGAGGTACTGGTCTACCAGGCTTTTAACTGCTGGCAGAGCTGTACCGATCTACCCATTTATTTTTTGCAGGCACTGGTCTACTCATTTATTTTTTGCAGGCACTGGTCTACCCATTTATTTTTGCAGGCACTGATCTACTCATGTATTTTTGCAGGCACTGGTCTACTAATTTGTTTTCTTTTAACACTGATCAGCTATAGGGCGGCCCTTTGAAGCTGCGCGGCAAGAGTTTAAACAGTTTTTTATCCTCTAGCCATCAGCTGGGACTCAGGAGGCAGCAATAGATTGGGGGTGGGGCCAAATAAAAGGTAAGAATAACGTGGGGGGTGGGTGGAGGGCTTGGGGGGGCAGAACCGGTTCGGTGACATCATATTGTCACCACTACCGGCTCGGGAGAACCAGGCCGAACTGGGAGGAACCCACCACTGATTGGAACCCTGCTATCAAGAGCAGTCTGCGTTAAAAACCCAGAAAATATGGAATAGGAGAAAGGAGGTTGGGAAAATTAGCAGGCCCAGTATAATAAATACGTCTCTACCTGGCTGCCAGGAAGGAAACAGCACCACGATGAGAGAGATTCATGCTTTGATTTATTTTTGCTTGTAGTTTTCAAACTATATTGCTGTAAAAAAAAATGATGAATGGATCTCCTTTCTGGGCTCATGACTTTGACCTCTGTCAAATGTGCAAGAATTCTGGTCTCCCCTAATAGCACTAGAATGTTTTTTAGAGTTTTGCTCATCCGAAAATGGAACAGACACTCTGAGCCAAAAAATAAAAATAAAAATAAGAGGCCAAGAACTTGGACCAATTCCAGCCAAAATAGCTTCGTTCCAGTGAAAACAGGAATCAGATGTATGGTCCCTCTGATAGACTAATAGCATAGTGCTATTTGGCCTACGTTAATTGCAGTGACATTAGACCCAATTTTGTGTGTGTGTCTGTGCAATTGCCTTAATGGTTACCATCCGTGGCCTAGAATGTCAGGCAGGACTCGTGCAGAAGATGTTTTGGTAGATCTTGGTTATTTTTGAAGGTCATTAGAAAAAAAAGCTAAGCAACGTTTGCATCTGCAATACCAACGAGAAGGTGGTTAAAAACAGATGTGACCTCTTCTATTTCTGTATGGTGGTAGGAGGTGCATGTTTGAGGACGTGCCTTGTCATGATCAAGTCTTACTCTTGGATATCCCTAAATAACTCTTTAATTCAGCATCCCCCAATCTTGCGCCCTCTAAATATACTGAACTTCGTTCCCATAATTTCCAGGCATGCAGAATGAACTTCCTTTCCCAGATCAGCATGGAAATATGACATGTTAATTGGTTACTACTCATGACCTCTACCCAGAGGAGCCTAGACGCTCCACTACTATGAGAAGGAAGAGTTGGATTCAAAAATACCGTCAGAACTAAAATATCACAGATTCCTTCAATGGGAGATCCTGCCACAGAGGCAGACCATCAATATAAGGATCAAGCACATGAATAAAACCCATGCATGCACACACACACACACATTACCGTAGGAAAAGGGCAGAGGTGGATTTCAGCAGGTTCTGACCAGTTTTGGAGAATCGGTAGCGGAAATTTTGAGTAGTTCGGAGAACCGGTAAATACTACCTCTGACTGGTCCCGCCCCCATCTATTCTCTGCCTCCCGAGTCCCAGCTGATTGGGAGGAAATGGGGATTTTGCAGTAAACTTCCCCTGGAGTGGGGAGGGAATGGAGATTTTACAGTATCCTTCCCCTGCCACGCCCACCAAGCCATGCCATGCCACACCCACTAAACCACATCCACAGAATCAGGAGTAAAAAAAGGTTGAAACCCACCACTGGAAAAGGGAGCTATAAATACTAAAACTCTATGAAAACTATTCTTTTCTTTTCCCTAAGAAAAACCAAAGCTCTGTATGTTTTATTTGAAATGCTTGAGCATCTCCGTTTTGCTCTAGATCAGGGAGTCTCCAAACTTGGTGACTTTAAGAAGTGTGGACTTCAATTCCTAGGATTCCTCAGCCTTAAAAGTCACCAAGTTTGGAGATCCCTGCTCTAGATGAAATATTGCATAAAGTGCAGGGAGTACTTGACTCATGACTGTAATTGGGACCAGAATTTGCACTGCGAAGTAAGGTGGTTGTTAAATGAACTATACCTGATTTTGCAACCTTTTTGCCAGAGATGTTAAGCAGATCAATGCAGTTGTTAAGGGAACCATGTGGTTGTTAAGTGAATCCAGCTTCCCACACTGACTTCGCTGGTTGGAAGCTGGCTGGAAAGTCTCAAATGGCGATTACATGACATTGCATAAATACATGCTGGTTGCCAAGCACCCACATTTTTATCACATGATCGTGGGGATGCTGCAGAGAGTTAATGACCCAGTTTTACCAAATAAAAGGTGATGGATGAGGGGGGCTTGAACCTGGATCTCCCTAGTCTTAATTCTACTCTTCAACAAAGCTCCTACAGTACACCACACGGTTGTACAAGTACACAGAAACATTCCTTGCTCTTGCTCTTCCCATGAAATTGAACAGCAACATCAAACCAGTTAAATATGCAACTAGAGACCCAACTGACATTAAGAGGCTTCTGATCTTTTATCTTCATCGCCCCTCTTACACAGGAGGGGAGATGTAACATATTGTCACATACAGACTTCATTCCTCCAAGTTCTCAGAAAGAATGTCGAGCATTTCACCAGGCTCTTCAAGTGGATGGGAAAAAGTCAAAGGGGGATTTTGGGGGGGAATTTTTTTTGCTAGGCATTCCAAATGCCTGACCAGGCACCCCAGAGAGATCTTCATTCTGGAGAACCAATGCTACGGAGAGAGGGAAATATGGCACAGTGGATGGCTGTCTCAGAAAGAATGATGACACAAACTCAGCATTCAGTGGGAGGACTATATGTGACTGGCCATTCAATTTAGTAAATATTCTTAGCAGGATATAATGTTTTTTTTTAAAAAAATAAATAAATAAAATGTCCATTAGTCCCAAGTGCTTAGCAATAATTCCACTTTCCACTGCTTGAATACCATCTCAGACTGAATTGAAAAAGGAAACAACAAGGGAGTGGAAAAGGGGAGAGGAGTAGAGAGGGGGAAGGAGGGGAGTTGGGAGGTGAGAAGAGAAGAAAAGAAGAATGGGAAAAGGAAGGGAAGAAAGAAGGGGAAAAGAAGAGTAGGAGAGAGGGTAAGAAAGGGAGGAAGAAGAGAGGAGAGGGGAAAGATGAGAGGAAGGAGAAAAGGGAAGGAGAGGAGGAATAAGGAAAGTAGAAAGAGATAGAAGAGGAGAGCGAAGGGAAGAAGAAAAGGAAAGGTTGTATTAAAATAAAGGAAGGAGATGGTAGAAGAGCAGACCCAAACAACTAATTAGTAAATGGAAGTTAAAGAATAAGATGAATGAATAATGATTAATGATGCACAAAAGACTGTACATTTAAATATGTTGATAAAAAATAAAAATAAAAAACTTTTTAAAAAATTCCACTTTTTTTTCTTTCTTAGTGCCTTCTCCGTTCTGCAAACATTTGGATATAGTTGAACTGAGATTTCTAGATATGGTTTTTGTCCATGCCAGCTGGGAACTGTAGAATAGCAATGACACTTAGACTTATATACTGCTTCATAGTGCATCTGGGTTTTACCCGCCTTGGAAGGATGGAAGGCTGAGTCAATCTTGAGCCGGTGAGACTTTGAACTGCTGAACTGCAGCCAGCAGTCAGCTGAAGTAGCCTGCAGTACTGCACTCTAACCGCTGCACCACCTTGTCTAAAGAAGGTGAAATCTGTCTACGCAGCTCTTCCTTTCCACCTTCCCTGAATGCAAAGCAGGGCAAGGAATTAGCATCATTGTGTAGCTGCTCAGACTCGGTACTCTCCCATCCTCCCATGCTGAGAATTCTGGTTTAGCACCGCCAGGGAACCACAGATCAACAAATGCAATTTCAAAGGAGCAGTGCTTTCTATTTATACGAGGCGACCTGTGACCCATTGGGTCATTGTTTCAGAGACATTTCCTTAACTAAACAAAGAAATAGAATGACCCCGGATGGGCCGAAAAAGCAGTGACAGTGGTAGCAACTTCCAACTTCCTGCCAGCTTCCCCACTGACTTTTTGTGTAGGAAGCTGGCAGGGAGCTTTGAAAATGATGATCAGGTGGCCACAGCTGAGTGTGGCAGTGCGACAGTACGGAACCAGTCACAACTTTGCCAAAATTCAATTCTGTGGGAGTCAGGGATCCCAGATTCTGGACGTGTTCTGTAAATTAGCCCATTTGAGATCCATTTATTCAATTTATATGAAGAACGGTTGCAGGAACTGGGTATGTCTAGTTTAATGAAAAGAAGGACTAGGGGAGACATGATAGCAGTCTTCCAATATCTCAGGGGTTGCCACAAAGAAGAGGGAGTCAAGCTGTTCTCCAAAGCACCTGAGGGTAGAACAAGAAGCAATGGGTGGAAACTAATTAAGGAGAGAAGCAACCTTAGACCTAAGGAAAAAATTTCCTGACACTTAGAACAATTAATCAGTGGAACAACTTGCCTCCAGAAGTTCTGAATGCTCCAACACTGGATGTTTTTAAGAAGAGATTGGATAAATATTTGTCTGAAATGGTATAGGGTTTCTTGCCTAAGCAGGGGGTTGGATTAGAAAACCTCCAATATCCCTTCCAACTCTGTTATTCTATTCTATTCTGTTCTGTTCTGTTCTATTCTATTCTATTCTATTCTATTCTGTTCTGTTCTGTTCTGTTCTATTCTATTCTATTCTATTCTATTCTATTCTATTCTATTCTATTCTATTCTATTCTATTCTATTCATCGTTGTTGCCCTATGAATCACTTTTTTTCACAATCAAACAGATCCAAGAGTTATTGTTATTACAGATAGTCCTTGACTTACAACCACAATTCAGCCCGAAATTTCTATTGTTACAGCGAGACATTTGTTAAGTGAGTTTTTCCCCATTTTACGACCTTTCTTGCTTCAGTTATTAAGTGAATCACTGTAGTTGGTAAATTAGTAACCCGGTTGTTAAGCGAATCTGGCTTCCCCATTGACTTTACTTGTCAGAAGGTTGCAAAAGGGGATCACATCAGTGGTGGGTTGCTACCGGTTTGCCCCAGATCGTTCAAACTGGTAGCGGCAGTGGCGGGAGGCTCCGCCCACCCGCCCGGACGCTTCTGCGCATGTGCAGAAGTGTTGCTCGTGAGTGTGCGCCCACGAGCAAGCCAGTAGCGACAGGATTTGAAACCCACCACTGGATCACATGACCTTGGGACACAGCAACAGTCATAAATATGAATCCGTTGCCAAGCATCTGAATTTTGATCACGTGAACATGGAGATGCTGCAACAGTCATAAGTGTGCAAAACGGTCATAAGTCACTTTTTCCAGTGCCGTTGTAACTTTGAACAGTCACTAAATGAAGGACTACCTGTACAAAGATGTTCCTATGTGTGGCCTATTTCTGCTTCTTTGTCTTTCTCTTTCTATATGAGACATCTTTCAGTTTGTGTTAGCCTGGGATCAGAACCGTGCGCCTGTGTTTTCATGATTTCAGCACCTCTTGGCATCTGAGCCAATTTGCTTCCAGGTCAACTCATGCCACAGGAAAATACGGCATAAGATATTTTTGTGGTGTTCATGTATGTGCTTGGTGGGCACTTTTGTGCCCATCATCTGGTTACCTGGTCATTGGCTGAAGCTTTTGAAAGGGATAGAGCTGGAAGGAGGTACGATTGGCACAGAGGAACAAATGGGCGCGGATGACAATCGTGGGGAGGCTGTGGGGGTGACACAAAAATGCTTGGCCATGAGGAATAATAGGCTGAGGGTGCCAGAAGAGCAAGAACTGGAACTGTATATCTCTCTCAACACTCAAAATGGTGTTGTGGTTCGCCAGCAGCCCGCAGAGCTAGTAGCGGAGTCGGACAGTGAGGAGGCTGGGGAGGACCCCATAGGCCAGTCCTGGAGTCTGGGGAAGGCCCGGACGAGGGCTCTGCATCGGAGGCAGAGATGGGGTCAGGGCCATCTGGGAGTGATGTGCGGACTCTGGAGCAGTGATGGGTTCCTCCCAGTTCGGCCCGGTTCTCCCTAGCCGATAACGGTGATGATATGATCTCACCGAACCGGTTCTGCCCCCCTGTGCCCCCCCATCCCCCCCACTCACCCCCCACATTATTCTTATCTTTTATTTGGCCCCACCCCCAATCTATTGCTGCCTCCTGAGTCCCAGCTGATGGCTAGAGGATAAAAAACTGTTTAAACTCTTGCCGCGGGGCTTCAAAGGGCCGCCCTACAGCTGATCAGTGTTAAAAGAAAACAAATGAGTAGACCAGTGCCTGCAAAAATACATGAGTAGATCAGTGCCTGCAAAAATAAATGGGTAGACCAGTGCCTGCAAAAATAAATGAGTAGATCAGTGCTTGCAAAAAATAAATGGGTAGACCAGTGCCTGCAAAAATAAATGAGTAGATCAGTGCCTGCAAAAAATAAATGGGTAGATCGGTACAGCTCTGCAAGCAGTTAAAAACCTGGTAGACCAGTACCTCTGCTAAATCCTAAATAATTGTCACATGACCATCAAGCCACACCCACAAAATAAGCCACACCCACAGAACCGGTAGTAAAAAATTTTAGAACCCACCCCTGCTCTGGAGCCTCCAGTCGGACATCAGAGAGGCAGAGGAATAGGAAGAGCCTGTTCCTAGTACACGCATGTGCAGAGCTGCCAGAAGGCAAGAGCAGCTAAAGCAAGAAGGATGACTCAGGAGTAAGGCCAGGAGATGATTGGCCCCTCCCATAAGCTTAAAAGACCAGCAAAAGCTCTTGGGTTCTTTGCAGGAAAGCAACGTTGCTAAATCTGTTTTCCAGTCGGCGTCTCTTGTTTCTGAACTTCATGGGGCTTTGCCAAGAAAGGCCTTTGGCAGGGTGCCAAAGAAGATAAAGGTTTGTGATCAGCCTGAAGGACTTTTTTTCTGAAGGACGTGTTTTGGAATTAATTTGGACTAAGCTGGGAATGAAGTAATTCTCAGCTGTTATAATAAAATAGTTTTGTTTGAGACTAATTATGTCTTGTAATGACTAAGTGAACCTAAGTCACAAGAAATGGTAAAAAAAGAGGAGGAGGAGGAAAACAGAAGCAGAAGAATCCAAATTATATTATTCAGATATTATGAGAGAAAACAATAAATGATAACTGGCAACCTGAATTTAAAGGATGTTCCTAGCCTGGCAAGCAGAATAGAAGTGGCTTGTTTTGCCTCCATCCCAATTCCGCTTCTTTTTTGCCTTCCTTGGTTCTTAGAGGAATGGGAAGACCTTTGTGGATGATGGCAAGAAGCTGGTGCCATTAATAAACTGGTGTAGAGTCTAGACAACAGTTAAGCACCAACCGTCAGCACTTAAAAGTTTCCCATGAGAAGCACAGCCGTCCTGGCTTGCTGTAAATAACTTAATGCCGTTTGCATTTCCTGAAGACAAAAGGGAGACAACTGGTTGGCTTTTAACCATTTGTGTCTCACAATCACCACAAGGTTTCTGACTGTGTTTTCCAGTGGCTTTTAGCACACATCTGGCTGTGCCTAAGAGGAGGCACATTAAGTCAAAGGCCAATTTTCTTCTCTTTCAGAGAAAGAGCCTTTAAACAGTTATACTAAATCTGCAATTGGATTCTTGTTATTAATTTTACTCACTGTCCAAGGTACAACTGAGATGTTGATACACAGAGCAGGGTGCAAAGCATCCATTTCTGTTCTAAGATGCAACCTGTAACCAGTGGCTCAATTTCCAGTCTCAGTTTTATAAAGTACTTTAGAACCAGCCTTCTGAATCCTAAACCCTCTGTTGTTGTTGTTTTTTAATATATAGAAAAAAACTAAACTAGAAGCTTTGTCACGTTTATGGATTTTTTTCTGCAGTATTTTTTTTTTTTTTTGCACATGAGAAAGTTCTTAGAACACCCACCTTTCACTCCAGTCTGCAGTACAGGTAGTTCTCGGCTTACAACCATTCATTTAGTGTCGAGGTGGTATTCAGCAGGTTCTGACCAGTTCTGGAGAACCGGTAGCGGAAATTTTGATTAGTTCGGAGAACTGGTAAATACCACCTCTGACTGGCCCCACTTCCATTTATTCTCTGCCTCCTGAGTCCCAGCTGATCGGGAGGGAATGGAGATTTTACAGTATCCTTCCCCTGAAGCGGGGAGGGAATGGAGATTTTACAGTATCCTTCCCCTGGAGCAGGGAGGGAATGGAGATTTTACAGTATCCTTCCCTTGGATCGGGGAGGTAATGAAGTTTTTACAGTATCCTTCCCCTGGAGCGGGGAGGGAATGGAGATTTTACAGTATCCTTCCCCTGGAGCGGGGAGGGAATGGAGATTTTATAGTATCCTTCCCCTGGAGCGGGGAGGGAATGGAGATTTTACAGTATCCTTCCCCTGCCACTTCCACCAAGCCACTCCCACCAAGCCACACCCACAGAAGCAGTAGTAAAAAATTTTGAATCCCACCACTGATTTAGTGACAATTTGAATGACAGTGAAAAAAGGGACTTTATGTTTTTCACACGTATGACTGTTGCAGCATCCCTGTAGTCACGTGATTAAAATTCAGATGCTTGGCAACTGGCCTGTATTTATGACGGTTGCACTGTCCTGAGGTCATGTGGTCACCTTTTGCAATCTTCTGACAAGCAAAGTCAATGGGGGAGCCAGATTCACTTAACAACCATGTTACTGATGTAACAACTGGAGTGATTCGCTTAAGGACGGTGGCAAGGAAGGTCGTAACAGGAGACAAAATTCACTTAACTGTCTTGTTAGGAATGGAATTTTTGGGGCTCAATTGCGGTCGTAAGTTGAGGACTACCTGTATTACACCGCATTTAAAATCTAACAGCAGATGAAATAAAAACCAAGGATTCAGGAGGCATGAAAAAGAAAGCAACACTGAAGTATGGTTAAAGCATGGTTAAAGTCAACGGGTAGCATTTTTTTTTTAAATTTGATTTATATGCCGCCCTTCTCCGGAGACTCAGGGTGGCTTACAGTGCGTTAAGCAATAGCCTTCATACTTTTGTATATTTTATACAAAGTCAGCTTATTGCCCCCACAAACTGGGTTCTCAATTTACCTACCTTAGAAAGGATGGAAGGCTGAGTCAACCTTGAGCCTGGCAAGATTCGAACTTACTTTAATTGCAGACAGCTGGTGTTAAATTACAGTGCCTTGTCTGCAGAGCTATCCAGGCTCCTGCATTGTTTCTGTAATGTTTAAGTTTATTTAAGTTTAAGTTTATTTATTTGTCAAGCATATATAAGATTACAGGTAAAAAGTATAAACATAATTTGAATACATGAAAAGAGTAAGTAAAAAGGATTATTAGGAAAGGAACGGTAGGCACGCTGGTGCACTTATGCACGCCCCTTTGTGCGTGCATGTGCTGAATGACATTAGCAATAGCACAATAGCAATAGCATAGCTTTGCAGCCCTCTCTAAGTGGTTTACAAAGACAGCATTTTGCCCCCAAGAATCTGGGTCCTCATTTTACTAACCTCGGAAGGATGGAAGTCTGAGTCAATCTGGAGCCTGGTGAGGATCGAACTCCTATCTGTAGGCAGAGTTAGCCTCCAATATTGCATTCTAACCATTGCGCCACCACAGCTCTTCTGCCATCTCAGATGGCTATTTATTGCCTTTTTCAGGCTCACCTGGTTTTACAAGCCGCGGTTATTCTCGCTACAAATTTTAATAAGAATAAAACAAACAAAAACATGTTTCTTGCTTCTTCCCTCTGAGGACACTAATGGAATGCTAACCAGTTTCCTGACAGCAAAAACAAGAGTTTATTTTTAATTAAAAAATAACAAAGTTGAATTGACCTCTGTTTTCTCCAGCTGCTGTTTTTCCATCATGGCAGCTTATAGGCCATAGACTTCTTGCCACTCTTCATCAGCATTTGCACGTGACTTGAGGGATGGCTGCAGGGGACGGCTGCAGAGACATCAAGAAAGTCAAGGTGGCAACTGCAAGTTCACAAACAAAACCCCAACCTTTTAAAATGTGTGTCTGTAAAGCAGGGTGGTATCAGTAATCTTGACTTTTTGACACCAACCTGCAGACGTTTCTGGCTGGCTGGCAGGCAGGTGAGAAAGGGAGTGGATGCTGATATTACTCCATCAAAGGAGCAGGAAAAGACTGATGCTGATGCTGCAGGATCCTTCCCCTTCTCCCTCTCTGTTTTAAGATATTGAAGTCGTAGTAGCAGCAACAGCAGCAGCCAGGAAAATAAAACGGAGGGTAATAATATTATCTCAGCTGAAGTATGGAGTGTGAATGTTCTTCTACACTTGGTTGATAGCAAATCAGCCTCAGATGCCACTCCCTAATCCTGGATAAATGGAGTTTTCAAGGTCAAATTCAAATTCAGAATAGAGCTGGAAGGGACCTTGGAGGTCTTCTAGTCCAACCCCCTGCTCAAGCAGGAGACCCTATATAGGGGTGGCCTTCAAAAATTTCAGCAACGGGTTCTCTGCCTGGTTGCTGGGTGGGCGTGGACATGGTGGGCATGGACATGATGGGCATGGCCTAGTCGGCCTCCTGCACCACGGCGGGGGGGAGGCGTATTTGCCTTCTCTGGACTCTGTAGGCCCTCCGGAGCTTCCGGGAGGCCCATTTTCCCCGTTTCCAAGCCTCTGCACAAGCCCTGCACTTACCTCGCATCCACAACGAGCCACATGGAGACTCCTGGGAGGGGCGGGGAGGGGTGGGTGGGCAGGGCCAGCCAGGGGTGGGATTTGGAGGTTCTCCGAATCGGTTGTAACCCCTGACCCTGTGCCATTTCAGACAAGTGGCTGTGCAGTCTCTTCTTAAAACCCCCCAGTGATGAAGCATTCACAACTTCTGAAGGCAAGCTGTTGCTTCAAAAGTTGTGGGCGCTTCATTACTAGATCTAAAAATAGGGAAATATCTAGTCGATTTGATTATTAGACAGAGATCTCCTCATCTGGAATATTTGTTTATGTAATGTAGTATTCTTGTTAAATAAGTATGAGGAAGTGTATAACTATTTGTTGACCCGTTAGGTAAAGGAAAGAGAATTTATCAGAATTGGATTGGATTGGATTGGATTGAATTGGATTTTATTATTTTATTTTATTTTATTTTATTTTATTTTATTTTATTCAGCTGGAATGGATTTTTTATGTTTAATGTTAGTCTTATTTGATATCTGGGTCATTTTTTACTTTTTTGTACACTTTTTTTTGTCATTCGTGTTGGATTCGTGTTTTTTGTTTTTTATATTCTATTGTTGTTGATAAAACATCATAAATATATATAAAATAATACAAATAGGACATATCTTGAGAGCTAGGGTGGGACAGATGTAGTTTATGTTGAACTGAGAGCTTTTTTGATTGGTCAGCCTTTGGAGCCAAAATGGAGAAATGTATCAATCAAATCTAAATGAGGTTGGAGGCAAAATAAATTGGGTGATCTCCTTCCATTTCCTGCTACCGCCCATTGTGGGCAGTGCTTGTTGTGTGTCCAGATGATCCATCCCCACCAGTTTCTTCCTTTTTATCGCTATCCCTCTATTGAGACTGATGGGTGAGAAAATGCTTACACCAGATGTTATGGGATAAGTGATGAAGCTATTCTCTGCAGGGGAAGGAGCTTATAAACCGCGTCTCAGCAGACCCTTTTTACTAACTAGAGAATCTGGGGGCTGTAATCCTTGCATAGAAAATGTTTTGGCAAATCCCTAATATGCTTTATTTGGGAATAGATTGAGGAGATCAGTTGTTGGTGAGAGGATTAGGATGGGAGAGTAGAACTGGATCATAACTCTTCCATACTTTTCTGTTGAGGAGTAAACCACCGAACGCTGTAGATCTTTCTCCAAAGAAAAACGAGTTAACAAAACCAGTAAAACAATATTGGTGGAAAGGCACTCCTTAAAAGTATTTGTCTCTGGAATTACCACGTAATTCAAAATAAACTAAGAAAAAATTTGAATCACTTTTTCATGTCAGTTTTCATGGTCTTTTCCTTGAAGGTCATATTAATTTGGCACCAGATGAAAGTTAACTCTGGCTTGGAATGAGGATTTGCTAGGAGGAGAATTTTTTTTGTTTCCAACCAAATCAGCTAAGGAATCAAAGGATCATCTATAAAAAGAAATCTCCCATACTTCCTTGGCAAGGACTTCTGGAACCGCAGAACAAATGTGCTAGTCCCTAAATGTGGCTGATAGGAGTTATGTTCTAAAGCACCTGGAAAGCTATGTGTTGCTTAGTTGGCATTATCAGTTCTCAATCTCTTGGGTGGCTGTCCGAAACCCATACCTCTTTCTGACATGGGAGATGGTCAGCGAGCCTGTGAGACATTGTTTGATATTATGATCCTTCTCTCAAGGCGAGAACCAACCTAGAACTAAGGAAAGGTTTCCTGACAGTTTGAACAATTAATCAGTGGAACAACTTGCCTCCAAAAGTTGTGGGTGTCCAACACTAGAGGTTTTTAAGCAGAGATTAGACAACCATTTGTCTGAAATGGTATAGGGCAGGGGTCTGCAACCTTAAACACTCAAAGAGCCATTTGGATCCGTTTCCCACAGAAAAGGAAACACCAGGAGCCACAAAACTCTTCCCGTGCCTGACTATTTCATGAGCGGCCACAAAACTAGCATATGTAGTTTAATTAAACGTTCTGTTTTCTTCTGAAACTTTTCTTTTCTTGGATTTATCCATGGTTGGCCTACCCGGGGTTGAAGAGCTGAATAAATCGCGTGCCGGCGGGTGTCACACATTGGCGGTTGTGACGCATATTTTGAGTGACAGGGAACCGCAGCAGAGAGGTGAAAGAGCCACATGTGGCTCCAAAAGTGCAGGTTGCTGACCCCTGGCATAGGTTTTCCTGTTTGAGCAGGGGGTTGGACTAGAAGACCTCCAAGGTCCCTTCCAACTCTTTTATTCTGTTATTCTTTCTTTTTCTTTTTTAATAATTTGATGATTTTTCTGTTCCTCTCTCTCAAAGTTGATTATGCAAGATGGAGGAGGCAGCTGCATAAATTGAATTCAATAACAATAAAACAAAAGAAATGAAATAAAAGGGAACCTCATACAGTTGTCTTCAGCAAGATTTGTAGAGAAAAATGGGCTCCAAGAATTCCAGCAACTCAACTATTTCCCATTTAGAACCAATGTATCTCCATGGGATTTAGGACAGAGTCTCTCTGAGCTTCTTTCTAATCGTCTTTCTGTGCTCTGACAGAGAAGCAGATCGTTTTACCAATAATAGAAAAGTTTGATCTATTGATCTTTGTAAGTCTGGAGACCAACTATTACATAATTTTGTCATGCCAATAGAAGAGAAGACTTGTAGCTTGGGATTGAACTGTGGGGCCCTTGTCCCAAAGGTGCTTTTTCAAAAGGCAACTGGACTTTCTGGTTTATCTTTGAAGATGTTTCACTGCTCATCCAAAAAGCTTCTTCAGCTCTGACTGGATGGCGGGGAATGGAAGGATTTTTACTCCTTGCAGACAGGTGGTCATTTGCATTCTTTTAGAGAGTCGTTGAGGCCACTTGGAGGTGTATCTGTATCCTCAGCAGTGGTGGGTTCCTCCCGGTTCGGTCCGGTTCGGCTGAGCCGGTAGCGGTGATGATATGACGTCACCAAACCGGTTCTCCCCCCCGCCCTCCCCCCCACCCCCCCAAGTTATTCTTACCTTTTATTTGGTCCCACCCCCAATCTATTGCTGCCTCCTGAGTCCCAGCTGATGACTAGAGGGAAAAAACCTGTTTAAACTCTTGCGGCGGGGCTTCAAAGGGCCGTCCTACAGCTGATCAGTGTTAAAAGCAAACAAATGAGTCAGGTCGTAAGTGTGAGGACTGGTCGTAAGTGCAAGGACCTTCCAGAAAGGACACTGACCAGCCAGCCATGCCCACCTAGTCACATGACCTCCAAGCCACACCCACAAAATAAGCCACGCCCACAGAACCGGTAGTAAAAAAATGTAGAACCCACTCCTGATCCTCAGGGTCACCTAAGTACTAGTACAAATGGGTGTGGAACCTTCCTGGAACTGCTGAAAGTTCTGTGTTGTACACTGGAGATTGATGATGTCGTACCCCTCCCCTTTGACATAGATGGCCTCATTGATCCCTCTTTCAAACCAGTGGTCCTCTCTATCCAAAATGTGGTCCTTGTTGTCTTCAAAAGAGTGGCCTTTGTCTTTTAAACACAGATGGACTGCTGAATCTTGTCCTGATGGATTTGTTCTCCTATGTTGAACATTACATTTATGAAGTGGTTGTTTTGAAGGAATTGATTTGGATTAGATGCAGAATTGTCATTCTAAATTAACCCCATCTTTCAGTGTATCTATGTATAATGCTTCCAGGCTGGTCAAGACAGGGTGAGATAAATTCCAGAGCTTATTGGGTTTGAAAAATAAAAAGAGTAGTCCATTTTTGGGAGGGAATTAATTATACTCAAGCTTGGATTTAAAGCATAGAATTATACCTGACTCTTGACAAAAATGAGAGGCCAAACTTTTATCTTTCTCTTTTGTCCAGTTTTCCTCAGGCAAACATTCTTGGAGGGAATTCTTTTACATCGTTTCAGTTCTTCAAAATCTTCATTCCAAGCTGCATTTGCTTGTCAGATAACTACAGAAAGTTGGTGTCATCATTAAAAGTGAATAGTGGAAAGGTATTTTTTACCCTCCAAATGATCTACTCTTAAGATTCCCACATTTTCAAATGTAGATGAGAGAGAAGGGAGGGAGAGAAGGACGGAAAGGGTGGGAGGGAGAGAGGGAGGGAGGGTTAGAGAGAGGGAAAGGGAAGGAGAGGGAGCAAGAGAGGGAGAGAGAGAGAGAGAGAAGGAAAGCTCTCAAATTGTTAAATATGCCTTAAAGAGAAATGTCCTTGTAGGTTTTTAAAGTCTGTTTTCTGCAAAGAGTAAAATCTGTCATAGGTCATCTACTGTGAAGCTTAGGTTTGAATCCTTGACTCAAAGTGAGACTGAGTCTCTTTGCCACTCAACGTTGTAGTGTAAGCCAGCACGAATCAAACAAACGATGCCACTGCAATATTAACCGGTCTGTTAGGCTAAAAACACAAAACTTGAACAGCATCTTTCCCCCCACCCCACCAAGTTTTTAATTTTTTTTTACAAACATATCAATGTGTGAAAGGTGTGGCACCTCGGTATCATGCATTCTAATACAAATAGAACTAGTAAGATTAATCATAATTATTACATTCAATCAACTTATATATTTCTAATAATAATACACGTTTATATTAAGTTACAGTCTACCATTATTCAATTATTCCATATTTTGTCTTGTTATTGCTTTTATTTTATTATATAAAAGTGTACACACTAATATTCCCCCCCTCTTATTTCTGTCTCTTATTCTAACTTTTAATCATATCACCCTTTATTTAAAAAACGTTTTCTTTCTATCCTACCTAACTTCTAATCATATCTTCTACCTAAAAAAAGAAAAGAGAGAGAGAGAAAAAGAAAAGCAAATCAGAACAACAAAAAAGAGAAATCATCTATCCATCGTCTCTTGCCCGCTTCAATACTTTAATTGCAATGCTTTTTTTGAGAACAGCGTCTTTTGTTGATGGTAGCATTTTCTGAAATGCGTCAGCCTTGGGCAAACACTTGAGGACTCTTTAAAAGCATGAAATCTACACCATTTGATGTATAATTGGAAGCTTTGGACTATAAGAGGTGTCTAGAGATGTTGTCTAAGACAACGGTTTTGACAAAGTTTGAACTTTGTCCCCTTGTTTTTCATGATGGTTTTGACAACCTGCAGGCTATCATCATGTATTCAAGACACAAACTTACAATCTTTGATTTTTATTTAGGAGTATTTCATCCACAGTCAGTTTGGGTTTCGGGGTGGGCTTCAAAAATTTTAGCAAGGGGTTCTCTGCCCAGTTTCTGGGTGGGCATTGCCATGGTGGACATGGCTAATTGGCCTCCTGCACCATGGTGGGGGAGATTTTTGCCCTTCCTGGGCTCCAGAGGCTTTCCTCGAGCCTCTGGGAGGGCGAAAACAGCCTTCCAGGCTGGGGCGCTTATGCATGCCCCATTTATGGACCTCTTAGGAATGGGGTGAGGTCCACAGTAGAAGTTTAAGGTTGAAGCTGGGTGGGTTTGAGGATGTAACAACGGAGTCAAGTAGAGCATTCCAGGTGTTGACCACTCTGTTGCTGAAGTTGTATTTTCTGCAATCGAGTTTGGAGCTGTTTACCTTGAGTTTGTATCTATTGTTTGCCGGTGTATTATTGAGGTTGAAGCTGAAGTAGTTGTTGACAGGTAGGATGTTGTAGCAGACAATTTTGGGTACTATGCTTCGCTCAGAACACAGGCGGTGTAGTTCCAGGTTGTCCAAGCCCAAAATTTCGAGCCTGGTGGCATAAGGGATTCTATTCTGAGCAGAGGAGTGGAGTACTCTTCTCGTGAAATACCTCTGGACCCGCTCAATTGTATTAATGTCTGATATACAGTGTAGATTCCAGGCAGATGAGCTGTATTCGAGAATTGGTCTGGTAAAGGTTTTGTATGCCCTAGTTTGCAGTACAACGTTACAATGTTGTCCCCTTCTCCTTTTGCCTTCAATATTTCCTAACATCAGAGTCCTCTCTTCTCATTTGGTAGCCAAAATGTATGAACTTCAGCTTCAGTATCTGTCGTTCCAAAAAACAGTCAGAGTTGATTTCTGTAAGGATTGAGTGATTTGATCTCCTTGCAGTCCAAGGGACACTCAAGAGGCTTCTCCAACATTACAATTCGAAAGCATCAATTCTTCGACACTCAACCTTCCTTTATGGTCCAGCTGTCATAGCCATACATTATTATTGGGAAAAACATAGCTTTGACTACAGTTGATTTTATTAGCCCTAGCTAATAAATCATCATCATCATCTTTAAAATTCTTTTAAAGTTCTTATTCTCACCATTTCAGATTTAATCCTTTTTATCTACTGTCTGCTATCTCTCTAATGTAGTTCCTGCATGTGACTATCCTGCCCTTTCTGTATTTTGGAAAAAGAAAAAGGAAGGAACAATTTAAAAAAAATGAAAATACAGATTATTCTGATAAAAACACACATTGCATTTAAAATGCCCTTGGCCAAATAAATTATACTTCCAGTGCATCTTGAACACATTTTTTTTTAAAAAGTATAAACCCTTTCTGACAGTTCTGCTATAATTCCTATAAAAGGAGGAAAGAAGGTCAACGGAGGTTCACTTTCAAGAATTCCTTGATTTATTTTATTTAAATCTTTATAGGCCATCTTTAGGATTAAAATTCTTCCAAGGCAGCTTCCAATAGTCAGCATAAAATACAAATAAACGTCAAGTAAAGTGAGCATGAATAAGAGCCAATGATAATAATAACAATAAACCATCTGGCTCAGTACAGGATTTACAAATAGGAGGGCTGCAGAAATTATCTAATGCTGAGACTCCCCACACTGCCAGAACCTGGTTAACCTCCTAGTAGGTGATTGAGACCAGAAGTTACCGCCTCTATTTTATTTATTTATTTATTTATTTATTTATTAAATTTATATACCGCCCTATTCCTAAGGGACTCAGGGCAGTGAACAGCGAACGATAAAAATACATTTAATACATCCCAGTTTAAAATAAAATCAAAAAAGCAATATAAAGGGAAAATTAGGCCAGGCCGGCCTGCTGAAACAGGAATGTTTTGAGGGCACGGCGGAAAGTGCGCAGATCCGGAATCTTCTGTATCTCTGGGGGGAGCTCGTTCCAGATGGTGGGTGCCCTCACAGAAAAGGCTCTCCCCCTGGGGGCCGCCAGTCGACATTGTTTGGCTGTCGGCACCCTGAGAAGCCTCTCTCTATGGGAGCGTACTGAGCGGTGAGAGGCTATTGGTGGCAGAAGGCGGTCTCGTAAGTACCCCAGTCCTAAGCCATGGAGCGCTTTAAAGGTGGTAACTAAGACTTGAAGCGCACCCGGAAGACCACAGGGAGCCAGTGCACCTCGCGCAGGAGGGGAGCCACATGGGAGCGCCATGCTGCTCCCATGACTACCCGTGCGGCCGCATTCTGGACCAGCTGGAGCCTCCGGGTGCTCCTCAAGGGGAGCCCCATGTAGAAAGCATTACAGTAGTCCAGGCGTGAAGTGACGAGGGCATGAGTGACCGTATTTAATGAGTCCCGATCCAGAAAGGGACGCAACTGGCGAATCAGGCGAACCTGATAAAAAGACCTCCCGGCCACAGCCGTCAAGTGTTCTTCTAAAGACAGCCGTGAGTCCAAGAGGACGCCTAAGTTGCGAACCCTCTCCGTGGGTTCTATAAAAGAGATTTTCTCTTCTATAAAAGAGATTCAGTGTAACAGAATAAGAGAGTTGGAAGGGACTTTGTAGGTCATCTAGTCTAACCCCCTGCTCAAGCAGGAGACCCTATACCAGTGCTGACAAAACTTTTCAGCATCGAGTGCCCAAACCAAGCATGTGCACATGACAGAGAACCAGAAACCCGACAACCAGCTGGCCAGCATGCATGCGAGCGCCAGCCCGCTGATCTTTGGGTTTCCGGCCCATGCATGCACGCCTGCCAGCTGTTCTTCGTGTGGGCCAGAGCACCGGAAACCCACACATGCCTGTTTTTTGGCCATTTTTTGGGACAAAAACGGCCTAAAAAACAGCCCAAAAAACAGCCTGAAAATGGCCCGAAAAATGGCCTGTTTTTTGGGCCATTTTCAGGCTGTTTTCCAGTGCTCCGGTGCCTGTGAAAATCAGCTCAGATTACATTAGAGGTTTATTCAAATGAGTTTTGTGCCAGCCAGCTGGTCTTTGGGTTTCCAGCATGCAAATGCATACCAGCCAGCTGGTCTTCGTGTGGGCCAGAGCACTGGAAACCCAAAGACCAGCTGGCTGGCGCACACATGCCTGTTTTTTGGCTGTTTTTTGGGGCAAAAGTGGCCTGAAAAATGCCCCCCAAAATGGCCTGTTTTTTGGCCGTTTTTGGGGGACATTTTTGGGCCATTTTCAGGCGGTTTTCTGGTGCTCCGGCGCCTGTGAAGATCAGCTCAGATTGCATTAGAGGTTTATTTAAATGAGTTTTGCCAAAATTGTTTATAAACATTTTGTTTCCATAAAAACTTCTTGTGGGGAGGGGGAAGATAATAAAGGGGTATATGTGTGATAAATATGCAATGTGCAAAAGCCAGTTTGGTGCAGTGGTTAAAGCACCTGGCAACCAGAAGACTATGAGTTCTAGTCCCTCTTAGGCAAAAAGCCTATTGGGTGACCTTGGACCAGACATTCTTTCTCAGCCCTAGATAGCAGGCAATGGCAAACACTTCCAAAACATACTGGAAGAAAACCGCATGGATTAGTAGAATTTTTCAACATAATTTCATTTAGAGTGCGCCTTAACATGGAAAAGAGTAGACCTTAACATGAAAAAACCAGTGGACATTTATTCAAAAAATATCTAAATTAGCACTAACTTCATTAAATAAAAATTAGAATTAGATAATAAAAATTAGAATTAGATAATAAAAATTAGAATTAGATAATCTAATAGAAATTAGATAAACATGGCTGGAAACCCTATAATTGCAATGTCAGGTCTGTGATAAATAAAGCCCCCCTCATTTGCGATCTTATTCAGGAGGGGGGAGCGGACCTGGCAGGTATTACGGAGATCTGGTTGGGCCAGGAGGGGGGAGTTCCCCTCGTAGATATGTGCCCACCAGGCTTCCATGCATTCCACCAGACGAGAGCTCAGGGCAGGGGCGGGGGGTGGTGGCGGTTATTATAAAGGAAGGTCTTGATCCAAGGGAGACCACTGTTCCACAGATAGCCGGATGTGAGTCCCTTCTTGTGAAGTGGGGCCGTGGAGTGCAGATGGGCTTGTTGATCATGTACCTGGCTCCCTGCCACGTGGCAACGGCCCTGCCTGAGCTGCTCAATGTCATAGCCGAGGTGGCGGTTGATACCCCCAGACTTTTGGTCATGGGGGATTTCAACCTGCCATCCATCGGTGAAACGTCTGAGGTGGCTCGGAAGTTCATGGCTTCCATGATGGCCATGGACCTGACTCAGTTAATTCATGGCCCTACTCACACGGGCGGGCACACTCTGGACTTAGTTTTTATCTCTGGTCAGTGGTCGAGTGGCCTTGATACTTGATATAGTCATCGAACCCTTGTCATGGTCTGACCACTCGCTCCTTCGACTTGACTTTCTAATCGCTACACCCCGCCGCAGGGAGGCGGGACCGACTAGGTGGTTCCGCCCCAGGCGCCTGATGGATCCTGATAGGTTCCAGATGGAGCTTGGGCCATTTCCTGAGACTCTGGCTCATGACTCAGCTGAAGACCTGGTGGCTGCCTGGGACAGTGCCGCCGCCAGGGCTTTAGACCACGTCGTGCCTTTGCGGCCTCTGACCCGGCACCGAACTCACCTAGCTCCTTGGTTCTCCGAGGAGCTGAGGGAGATGAAGCACTGGAAAAGATGCCTGGAGAGCGGTTGGAGGACCAGCCGTTCCGAATCCGACCGAACACTGGTGAGGTTTCATATTAAGACCTACCTAGTGGCGATAAAAGCGGCAAAATCTAGCTATTTTGCCGCCCTTATTGTGTCATCAGATAATCGCCCAGCCGCCCTGTTTAGGGTGACCCGCTCCCTTCTCCATCTGGGAGCGCGGGATGATCCCTTGCAGGGTCGAGCTGAGGATTTTGTGCAGTATCTGTATGACAAGATCGCTCAGATTCGGGAAGGCCTGGCCTCTGACTGGGTAAGTCCGGACGGGATGATTGAGGCAGGTCCTGAGAGTGTTATCTGGGAGGAGTTTGATCCTGTGGCTCCCGAGGATGTGGACAGGATTCTTGGATGGCTGAATGTGACCACATGTTTATTGGACCCGTGTCCCTCCTGGTTGGTGCTGGCTTCCCAGGAGGTTACACGAGACTGGCTCCAGAGGATTATTAACGCTTCTTTGAGCGAGGGTGTCCTACCGGCCGCCTTGAAAGAAGTGGTGGTGAGGCCCCTCCTCAAGAAGCCCTCTCAGGATCCGGCTGTTTTGGGAAACTATCGTCCAGTCTCCAACCTTCGTTTTATTGCGAAGGTTGTTGAGAGTGTGGTGGTGAGGCAGCTTCCACAGTACCTGGATGAAGCTGTCTATCTAGATCCACTCCAGTCCGGCTTCAGGCCTGGGCACAGTACGGAAACGGCATTGGTCGCATTGGTGGATGATCTCTGGAGGGCTCGGGATAGGGGTTGTTCCTCTATCCTGGTCCTGTTAGATCTCTCAGCAATACAACCAGTGTGCAGGGGGGATTTTCGGAACTGCAAGAATGGAAGGAAATGATTAACTTTCTTCTCCATCCCTGGGCTGATCCCATTACCGATCAGCACCCCTTCCCTAGCAGAAGCCATCGGCATTTGAAAAACCTGAGCGTTCAGTGCCGAAAGACACTCACGTCACAGGAAGTTTGGCTTCACATCTGAAGCATTTGTCAGCGTTAATGCTGCAAATTCTTGGCAGAGCCTCATTATTCTTGTAGTCTTGCATTAAGGATCAGCACAGTTGGCTCCCAAGTGCAGCGAAGGCCTGCCAAGTCTGCTGCTTATTGAGCCCACTGAAGTCTGTACCCACCTTCACCTGTCATTTGACAAATTTCTCTAGGCAGCAGCAGATACAAACAGGCCCGAGATAGGTCAGCACTTAGTACTACTCCGTGATAGCCATCTCGCAAATTGGGTGATCCAAATGATTTGAGGTTTGCAAAGAGTTGATAATCTAATTGCAAACAATCTAATTGCAAACAATTGCAACCAGCCTAATGTCAGCATCCAGCTTGAGTATCCAAATAAAAATCCGGCGTCATTTCAGTTCTGAGCTACGTGCCTCTTCGTTTCAACTCATCACCTGCCTTCCACTGAGGATGAACCAGGAAGAGGGCTGAGAAAATAGCTACAGACTCCTCACATCCTGGACATAAACTGTTTCAACTTCTCCCCTCTGGACACCGCTATAGGCCATTGCATGCCAAAACAATTAGACACAAAGATAGTTTTTCCCCCTGTGCCATTATTCTGCTGAATCCCTAATTCACACAGTACGGTCTTAGGCCTAAAGATATTTACCCAATAGGGCTGCATTGATATTATCCTTCTCATCTTGTCTTTCTCATCTTCTCATTTTTCCTACTACCTTCTCCTATTAGTATCTATGATTATCACTTGTTATATCTTATAATTAATGATTGTAACTATGATCTATGATCAGTGGTGGGATTCAGCTGGATCTGTCCGGATTGTGCGAACCGGTAGCTGTGACTGTGGGAGGCTCCACCTTCCCACCTGGGCTTAATGCACGACTACTGCACATTAAGAAATGTGCAGTAAGAAAGAATTACCGTACTGTAAATCTGCTTTACAAGAAGGAAAAGTGAAGTTCAGGTAATAATCTTTGCATCTCAGGGCATCCTGGTTTTGACAGCCCTCTAGCCACTAGTCCACAATGTTTTTAATCTAGGGTTCATCTGGGTTTTGTAAAGAGCACATTCCAGCAAGAAACAAAAGCCATAAAGAGACTGCTTCAAAGCAAATGGCTTGGATATGGAGACAAAGAGCACATTTTTTCCCCCTGACAAAGTTAGCTTTCCCATGATAGGCTTGGGATCAGCAGTGTGGTTCAGAAGCGATAAGCAGTGAACAACAATAAAAATTGTGTAAACCCTATTTCGCTGATGCTTAAAGCTTTGCTCGAGGGAAGTGAAATCAATTTCTCAATTTTTAAGCAGAATGAATCTGGGAACATGCTGGGAAGGTGTGTTTGGAATACAGTTATATTAAGGTCTGTATTTTTCATTGGCCAATAAAGACAAATTCAATAGCAGTGTTTTACTCATTAGCAGTCTATTTAGTTAGGTTTAGTATTTTAAGGCCTGATTTTAGTTATTGAGATCTGGAATCTCTTCGAAAACCTCCTCTCAGATTCTTTTAATCTTTGTATCTGCCTTGCACTGCAGAGACATTTTAAAAGATTTCTTTGTGAAAACTGCTTTTCCACTGTCTCTCTCCATCAACCCTCCCCATCCATACTCTGCTGGGTCAACAGCAGAAGTGGGTTTCAGCAGGTTCAGCAGGTTCTGGAGAACCGGTAGCAGAAATTTTGAGTAGTTTGAAGCAGTGGTGAAATCTAAAATTTGTTACTACCGGTTCTGTGGGCGTGGCTTGGTGGGGGTGGGGGTAAATATCTACAGACCCCTCACATCCTGGACATAAATTGCTTCAACTCCTACCCTCAAAACGATGCTATAGAGCACTGCACACCAGAACAACTAGACACAAGAACAGTTTTTTCCCGAACGCCATCACTCTGCTAAACAAATAATTCTCTCAACACTGTCAAACTAGTTACTAAGTCTGCATTACTATTAATCTTCTCATCATTCCCATCACCCATCTCCTTCCACTTATGACTGTATGACTGTAACCTTGTTGCTGGTATCCTTAAGATTTATATTGACTGTTTCCTAGTATGATTTGATTGCTTATTTGTTCCCTATGACTATCATTAAGTATGATTCTTATGATTCTTGATGAATGTATCTTTTATGTATACTGAGAGCATATGCACCAGACACAAATTCCTTGTGTGTCCAATCACACTTGGCCAATAAAGAATTCTATTCTATTCTATTCTATTCTATTCTATTCTATTCTATTCTATTCTATTCTATTCTATTCTATTCTATTCTATTCTATTCTACTCTACTCTACTCTACTCTACTCTACTCTATTCTAAACAAACTTTTGTAAGTTGAGGATTGTCTCTATCTCGGTGACATCTTTTGAAAAGGGAATGCTGCTGGAGAACATTAGCCTTCATCTTGATCCAGCATAGTTCTTACATGTATCTTCAGCTGACAAGGAGCATTGCTCTATTCTTTTTTTTGGGACTGCAATTCCTTTTGACCTTGAATTCTTATTTTTTCCGCTTGGAGAAACATCCACCTTTCTCTGTGGTCTGAAGTGGAAGAATCCAGGAATCTGTTGTTTATGCGAGATTGGCCTTGGTTCCTTATAAAACCATGTGTTTAATCAACACTCTCCATTTCTCTTACTATAAAAGAATGATGGCAAGCTTAAGTGGAGTGGCTTGCCCATATTCTTGAGTTAGCATAAAGCAGCGTGTGGCATTTCAAGGATTCCAGGATGCTATTTTTGCATCATTCCCATTCTTGAAGTTACGGAAATAAATTCCATGACCAGAAATTCGGGAGGCCTGTGGTATGGAAAAAACCGAGAGATGCCAGGGGAATTTCTCTCACATCATCCTTCCCTCTCTTTCTTCTTTTGTGGAACTAGAAAATAATTCTCTGGCTATATGGAAAGGATGAGGAAATTTCTGTTCAGAAATATTCTGTTTTAACCGAGTTCTCAAATCTGGCAGCTGGCTCAGCATTAAACTACTGTTTCACCCACACCTTTTGAAATAGGAATCGATATTAAATGTGAGAAATTTTTACATAGGAAGATATTGGCAAGCCTAAACATATCTTTAATAGCAACCTTCAAAGTATTTAGTCATTTCCAGAATAATTTTTGTCTGCTTTAAGATGTGAAACAGGAACCATGCAACCTCAGAACAGTAGGATAGAAATTATCTATCTTTGAATATTTGGGAGGATCTGTTCTAACTGGTAGCTGAGGAGAGGTTTCAATTTGTTTTGGCTTTTTTTTTTTTTAAAGAAAAATGCATGGGGAAATGGAGTATGCAATACTTACATGATGGAATCCTGAATACGTCATGTATACTGTAGATACATCCATACAACTCAAATGTGCAAATTTTTGTAGCTTAAAGAAATATACAGAAAGTGGGACAGAATAAATTAGACAGAACTGATTAGAACGACAAATAGACAGATATAACAGTAGTCCTCGACTCACGACTAATTGAACCTGAAATTAAGGTTGTGGTGGTTGTAAGTTGAAGATTCACATGACTGGGTTTGAAGTTACAACTATTTTTTATGACAGGCATTAAGCAAACACCACAGTCATTAAGCGAATTCACTTTCCCCAATGGGCTTTTTTTTTTTTTTTTTTTTTGCTGGGAACCAGAATTAAATAACAGAAATTGTCAAAAAAGACACGTGTTCATTTGTGTTGCTCCCAATAGCTATAAAGGTGAGCCAGTTGTGAAGTGCCCAAACTGCGATCACCCGATTCCTTATTTCAGCACAATGTTTCTCAACCTTGGGAACTTTAAGGGACTTCAACTCCCAGAATTCTCCATCCAAGTTGGCCCTAGCTGTGAATTCTGGGTGCTGAAACTCACAAAGGCTGAGATATGGTATAACTGGATTCAAACTTCAAGCTAATCTACAATATCAAGAGCCTTGATAGTACAGTGGTCTATGCACCCTGTTATTAACACAGCTGCCTGCAATTTTCTGCTGGTTCGAATCTCTCCAAGGCTCAAGGTTGACTCAGCCTTCCATCCTTTCTAAGGTAGGTGAAATGAGGACCCAGTTTGTGGGGGCAATAAGCTGACTTTGTATAAATATACAAAAGTATGAAGGCTATTGCTTAACGCATTGTAAGCTGCCCTGAGTCTCCGGAGAAGGGCGGCATATAAATCAAATTATATATATATATAATCTATTTGTGATTTAGCATATTATAGAGACCCTGTTCCACATATTGTGTTGACCCAGGCATTTTAGTTTATTCAATAAATCATAATTAAAAGATAGCTTACCATGATACGATTTGGATTGATGCTTCAGAGTACCAAATCTTTATATTTAAATGTACAAAAACTTTTGTAAAGTTTTTAAAATTTTTTACACAAACACACACACAAACATACAATGTATTTTTGCTGAACAGAGTATTCAGCCGGTTAACAAATTTAAACAATTTTTAGTTCTTTCAACCAAAATTACAATTTCTATACCTCCTTTTTTGCCATAACATTTATTTTCATCTATTTTATACCAATATTAAATATTAATATTTAAATGTATGTTTTGAACCTATTTACTGGCATAAGGATAAATTTTTTTTGCTTTATTTTAAATTAATGAGTTTTTACAGAGTCTGTTCCTTTTTCTAATAATGCCTTATTTACTGTATACTTTTTCTTGTTTTTATGTTTACATGTGAATGTATTGTTATATTATTAGTTTGGGCGGACATCAGATTTAGGCATTCGTTGTTAATCACAATGACAGCAAAATGATCAAATGTGTGTGTCATGACATCACAATACAGGGTCAAATCTCTTTGTAGGGTTTTATATGTCAATATAGTTGTGCTATATTCTTAGGTAAACTAATATCTTTTCAGAAAAGTAAGCAATCTAATGAACGTAAGCAATCTAATAAAGTATGGTGTTAAATAGCAATAGCACTTAGACTTATATACCCCTTCACAGTGCTTTACAGCCCTCTCTAAGTGGTTTACAGAGTCAGCATATTGCCCCCAACAATTTGGGTCCTCAATTTACCGACCTCGGAAGGATGGAAGGCTGAGTATACCTTGAGCCTGATGAGATTTGAACTGCCAAATTGCAGTCAGCCGGCAGTCAGCAGAAGTAGCCTGCAGTACTGCACTTTAACCACTGCACCACTGTGGCTCATGGTGTTGTCTAAGTCAGTGGCCCCCAACTTTTGGACACCAGGGACTGGTTCCGTGGGGAGGTTTTTCCATGGACTGGAGTGGGTATGGTTTTGTGTGCTGCCTGCATCCCGCGGATGGGGCTTTGCTTGTTTGTATGCCACGGAGTGGTGCCAGTCCATGGACTGGGAATTGGGGACCCCTGGTTTAAGTGATCTATTATCTATTATTAGATAATCTATTATTCTTTATTTATGTATCCCAAGTTGTTAATCTAATTTTTGCAGATACATTATTTATCAGCTCTGGACTCTTGGCCACTCCCAGATGGCCCAGATGCATCCATGTAGAACTTTTATAGAGCTGAATGAGACATATATTGATTTAACACTTCGCCTATCATTAGAAGGTCTTGAAAGACTTAACGATGGACAGTTAGAAGAATGAAGGGAAGGGCTAAATGAAAACAAAAGTGTACATTCACATGACTTAATATGTTTATTTTGCTTGGAGTCCCAAATGAACTGTTCTGTTTGGAAAGAAGCAAGGTTTTTCACTGATTTTTTTTTTTAAAGACTGATGAAGAAGTTCAGTATTTGCAGTGAAGATTAAAATATTGCCAAGTTTCCACTCAGGATGCAGATGTGGTTATTTAAAAGGAACACCAAGGAGAAATTGCTGAATCAAGAAACATCTTATATAGACTCCTAGCCACACAAAGAAATATTTTTTAAAAAAATGTTTGCTCTTTGCTTCCATCTAGTCCTCATTCTGATTCTTGCAACCCAGATCTGTTGGGGTCGTTAAACTGGTTTGTAGGGTGGAATGAGGTGGTTGTGTATAACATCGCTTCCAAGTCTGTTAAAACTGAAGATTTTTCTTCTGCATGCTGGACTTCTTTTTCATATTGATCTTCTTTGTCAGCCATAGCAGCTTGTTGTGACCAAGGCCCAAGTAGTGATTACCATACACAATTCAGTCCTCAATAAACTTATTTTATTAAAACAGCAGAGAATTAATTCATTCTCAGTTTAGTCCAAAACAAAATTGTAATAATTGTAATTGAAATGGTAATAAGTCGCTTTTTTCAGTGCCGTTGTAACTTTGAATGGTCACTTAGTGAACTGTTGTAAGTCGAGGACTACCTGTATATTTATTAATCACAGTCCATTTGGAATACATAGCAGAAAAAAGAGCCTTGAGAGTTAACAAGGTTAATACTATATAGTAGAAAGCTATTACAGAATCTAGTTGTTTTGCTTTGGATACTGCGAAACCTGCACAAGGAAAATTGGTCATGGAGAGGATGTGTAGCATCCGTGACAATACTGTGGACCATGGTCAGGCATCGCTTATACAGTATGTTATGTCCTGGGTGGAAGGGAGTGAACTTCCAATAATCGTTTCTGCTGTCCTCATCACTTTCTGCATAGTCTTCTTGTCTGAAACAGTAATACCTCTAAACCACAAAGTAATGCAATATGACAGGATGCTTTCAAACATCCCACTATAGAAAGTGGTAAGGATAGGGGAAGGAAGATGTGCTTTTCTCATAGGTAAAGGTAAAGGTTCCCCTCGCACATATGTGCTAGTTGTTCCCAACTCTAGGGGGCGGTGCTCATCTCCGTTTCAAAGCCGAAGAGCCAGCGCTGTCCAAAGATGTCTCCATGATCATGTGGCCGGCATGACTAAATGCCAAAGGCGCACTGTTACCTTCCCACCAAAGGTGGTCCCTATTTTTTCTACTTGCATTTTTTACGTGCTTGCGAACTGCTAGGTTGGCAGAAGCTGGGACAAGTAACAGGAGCTCACACGGCACTAGGGATTCAAACCGCTGAACTGCCGCCTTTTCGATCGACAAGTTCAGCGTTTTAACCACTGAGCCACCGCGTCCCTGTATATGACACAGAAAACGCAGGTGCTGCTGTGCCCTCTTCACCAGTGTCTCATTGTTGAGCGACAAACTATAAAAAGGAATAAATGTAAGGATGTAAACAAATAAATAAATCTGCACCAGTTGTAAACGAACTATTAACAAAGATGGACTCACCCTTTTTTCCCCTCAGTTCCTGCAAGAATTGCCCCTGTTTACAGCTGGTTTAAACTAGAGCCAATCATCCTCTTCTGTAGAACTTTCCCAAACATCTCCGAACAGATTTTGATAGAAAACAGATTTATTTGTTTTCCTTTACGACAGACTAAGAACCTCATTCTTTTAGATACTGCAGAAGAATGCTTGACATGTGGTCAGATTAGGGTGCCAGTTTAAACAACTTATGCTCAAGTCAGAGATGTGTTAGCTTGCTTCATTTTTTTACATGAAGGATGGGGGGGGGGCATTTGTTCTTTCTTCTTTCTTGGGTTGCTTGCTTGTGGTCCAACAGATGCGATTGCACACAAATAAAGCATTACATTATATATACACAAGGGTCAGAATGCACAGTTTGCTCTCAGAATGAGCTGTTCCATACCCTAAACGATGTCTTTAAGAACAGAGCAATCAGCTCAAGTTGTCTCTCCAAGGTAATGAGGGTGGGCCATTCCACAGATAACTTCAGGCTGCCTCTTTTATAAACTTTAGTCCTTTCTAGGCACATTTCTGCAGATAATGTATTCATCAGCTGTGGACTATTGGCCCTTTTCAGATATCTTCCAAGGATAAATCCATGTGGAACTTCTATAGAGCTGAAAATCAGGGGTGGGCTTCAAAAATTTTAGCAAGGGGTTCTCTGCCCGGTTGCTGGGTGGGCGTGCCCATGGTGAGTGTGGCCTAGTCGGCCTCCTGCACCATGGCATGGGGTGTGTGTGTGTGTGTGTGTTTGCCTTCCTTGGGCTCTGGAGGCTTTCCTCGAGTCTCCGGGAGGGCAAAAATGGCCTCCCCAGGCTCTGGAGGCCCTCTGGAGGCCAGAAACAAGCCCATTCCTTGCCTTCCCGAACTTCCAGTAGGTCCGTTTTTTTGTCCTCCCCGAGCCTCCTGCACTTACCTGCATCCAAAACAGGCTGCGTGCAGACTCTTGGGAGGGGCAAGGTGGGGCGGGAGGGGCCAGCAAGAGTGGGATTTGGGGGTTCTCCAAACTGCTCAGAATCTTAGCTAGAGGTCCTCCTGAACCCTGCGAATCCACAGCAGCCCACCCAGAGCTGAATGAGGCATATATTAATTTAAAATTTTGCCTATCACTGGACAATCTCATCACAGATTCTCAATATCAATTTAATTGGTTTATTGCTGTGGTAGACCAGTATAAATAGAGCAGGGGTGTCAAACTCGATTTCATTGAAGGCCGCCTCAGGGTTGTGTTTGACTTCGGGGGGTAGGGGGCGTGGATGGGGTGGGCGTGGCCAGCTTGACATCACTCGTGTTGAGGCGCCTGTGGTGGCCTGAGCGCTCTGCCAGCAAAAATGGCCTCCCACCACCACCTGAGGCCCTCTGGAGACAGGAAACAGCCTGTTTCTCTTCTTCCAGTGGGCCCAAAAGGCCCGAAAATCATGCACGTGCCAGAGCTGAGCTTGCGTGCCCACAGATACGGCTATGCGTGCTATTTGTGGCATACATGCCATAGGTTCGCCATCATGGACCTAGGATTTGCATTTCCTCTTTTACCTATAGAGCCAGCTATGACCCCTACACAAACCCTACATGACCCCATAGGAATCTGACAACAGCCAATAGAAAATTAAAGGACTTGTTCTTGCACAGGAAGCTCAAATAGAAAGCCCATATAGAAGATATAAAAACTCACCCACTCTCAACTTCATTTTGTCAGCTGCCCAGAATCATATGTCATTCTGCTTCATCAATAAACCTTCTTTCCAATCAGCCACCATGTTTCCAGTGTCTTTCTCCCAGCTTGGAACTGAACCAGATGGATATTTCTTCCCACATATGTACAGTATATATGGGGCTAAAGACCAGTGCTACACCAAGAGTCTGTGCTTGAACAGGCCCCATAGGTGGGCTTAGCTGGCAGTAAAAAACCCCCCAGAAAATAGCCTAATGACCTGTGACTTCCATTGGAGTCAACCTACTGTGGGGCATAGTAGATACAGCACAGCCAGGAATTAGGCACTGTGGAAACAATACAGTGAACGCACTAAAGACTGAACATTTTTGTTCCATGGCCAAAATGCTACAGCACTGTGAGTTTCTAATGGGGGGTGGGGGAGAACAATTCAGCCTTTAAAGTGATCAATTGCTATATTTTGTACATGATGACATTGAGAAGCTCTACCAAAACCAACCAACCTAATTCTAAAAAATATTCCATGGCAAAATGCAATGTCAAGCTGGAATTGTCAGAGATCCCAAACAATCTTAATAGTTAAGACTACCTATTTCGTATCACCAATTCGATACAATAGAACCGTGTTTGATATAGCATGGTAATTGATGAATGAAAGCTTTTTCAAAGTGTGGGAAGCTACCCTCCTCCTAGAAGAATGAAATATTTTGAGAAATATTTTAAAAAGGCAGGATATAATATTTCCCCTAAAAGAGAAATAATTTTTTTTAAGGGAGACAGAAACTCAAAGTTCCAGTTCCCTGCCCCCAAGCAGATACTAAACTAAGCCCAGCTTTTAGAAATGCAGATTTGGTAATCCATTACTCCCTGCAGCAAGGTCTGGCTCTGAACAAAGGTAGGGTTAGGCTTCAGCCACAATAGGAATTGCCCAACAAGCCCCTTCATTGCATCAGCCAAACTTCAACCAAACTTAAGCTCAGACAAACTCCTAGGATTTGTACAGGGCCCTATGGGAGTCTGACAACAGCTAATAGAATACATGTTCTTGCACAGGAATAGGAAGTTCAAGTGCAAAGCCCAAGAGAAGGTATAAATCTCCCCCACTCTCAACTCCATGTGGTCAGCTGCCCAGAACCATATGCTTGGTGGTTCTACTTCACCATTAAGCCCTCTTTGTAATCAGCCTCCAGCCTCCATTTTGTCTCCAGTGCCTATCTTCTGGCTTGGAACTGAACCAGATGGATATTTCTTCCAACAAAAGGATAGGGTCTCCATCTGACCATTTGGATTTTACCAGGGACACAGTTGGGGTTGTAACAAAATAGAAATAAATGTATGATTGAGGTGACATCATGTAAATGCCTTATAGGAAACTTTTCGGAATGACAGCATGTATTTTTTATTACTAATGTTAACTAAGAAGCATTACTTATTTGTCTTACTACTACTGCTACTTGTCCTATAATTTTGGGCTGCATTGCTAAGCAGTGGTTGTTGCGTTGAAGATCTGCAATAGGAGGACATTCTTGCATCGACCCAAAGGGCTGGATTACTCCTTGTACCACCCCCTGTGCAGGGATGGGATTCTACCGGTTCGGACCAGTTCAGGCGGTTCAGTGAACTGGTTGTTACACCGGTTGAATCCTACCACTGGCCCTGTGGGTTGATATCATTTCTTTGTAATGAAAATAGACCCTAAAAGACAGATTTTATTTATTAAATTTATATGTCTGCCCATCTCACAAAAATAGGCACCTTACAACAAGATACAAACAATAAATGTATGTTAAAAAACTATCATTATTAAAAAGCTTTTAAAAAAATCATACAGGCATACAGGAGATTTAATATTAATAACTAGCTGGATACCCGTGCTTCGCTATGAAACTATGTGATTGGGCTTGATAAACTGACACTTATAGCTTGGAAATTAATGAGTAGTTATGATCGGCCACTCCTCTCTCCTTCTCTCCCTCAGCCTTGCCTGACAGAAATGTCTCCTATCCAGTGGTGGGATTCAAGTAATTTAACAACCAGTTCTCTGCCCTAATGATTTCTTCCAACAACCAGTTTGCCAAACTGCTCAGAAAGTTAACAACCGGTTCTCCCGAAGTGGTGCGAACTGTCTGAATACCACCACTGCTCCTCTATCCTATCCCCTTCTCTCCCTCAGCCTTGCCCCACGGAAGCCTCCCCCATCGTATCCCCTGGTTGCTGCTGTGAAAGTAAAACTGAAAGTGAAACTCCTCTCCTCTGCTTGTGTTTTGCATTTGGAACAGATTCCTTTTCAGGTGGGGAGGTGGAGTAGAACTCCTTAGCATCAGAGCATATTAATCATATTATATATTATATTATAGGAAATACTAATGCTCTGATGGTCATTTTGAAAAACCCTTTCTTGGTGAGCACCTAGAAGCCAATAGGAACATACGTGGCAAATTTCAAGTTTGTAGGCTTTACGGTTCTGGAGATTTCGTGGTTACGGCGTGAATGGTTTTCGCTTTTATATACCGGTATATAGATGAAGCCACCTCAGTTTCTCATCGGTCTCCTAGCATCTGCAGGCCTGATAACATAGCCAGGTCTTAAGGGACTTCCGTAAAATAAGTAATGGTGATGATAACTTCACTTGAGGATGTGTATGGAGAGTATGTCACATAAAGGTGGGCACTCCAAACACCCAAAGCTGTGTTGTACAGGAAATCCTCGACTTACGACCACAACTGAGACCAACATTTCTGTTGCTAAGCGAGATAGTTGTTGAGTGAGTTTTGCCCCCATTTTACGACCGTTCTTGCCCCAGTTGCTAAGTGAATCACTGCCATTGTTACGTTAGTAACACGGTTGTTGAGTGAATCTGGCTTTTCCATTGATTTTGTTTGTCAGGATACAAAAGGTCATCACATGACACCCCCCCCCGGGGACACCGCAACCGTCATAAATACACGCCAGTTGTCAAGGGTCTGAATTTTGTACACACAAGCACGAGGATGCTACAACGATCATGCGAAAAGCAGTCATATTTCAGTGCCATTGTAACTTCGATCACTAAATGAATGGTTTGTAAGTGTAGGACTACCTGTACCACAGACGACACACACACACACACACACACACACACACACACACACACACTGACAGTCACACAAACACATCTCTCTTAATAATCAGCAAACAAGCATTCACTAACACAGAATTCTTTTTGCTTCTTTAGACTAGCAAGTGTACATTCGTCTCATGTTTGCCCATTCTAAATTCACTGTAAAAATGCCTGGATATGGACTGCCATAAAAAAACTTGGAAATTTTGAAAGGAGGAGGGGAAAGTTACTTTAAAAAAAAAAAGAAGAAGGAAGAAAGAAAAAGCACCCTGAGCGCAGAGTCTAGGCTAGAATTCCAAAGGAAGTTGAGGGCCTCCAGCTCAACACAGGAAACGGGTCCTGGAGCAGGCCTTAAATGCTAGATTCCAGGCAGAGTTTAACTAACCACTGACAGCTCTGTAAACAAAGCCGGGACAAAAAGAGAACAGCTTTCCCTTTTCTGGTAGTCATTTTTTTACTTGGTGGGCCTGCAGCAGAATTCTCCTATATTTGTCTCGATAGGAAATAAACCAAAGCCTGAAAGGGTTTTGCGCATGAAGGAGCTATAAAGGGGCAAATATTTTATGGAGTAAACCTAACAAGAAGAAGGTAGGTGCAGATTTAAATTGCAGATGCTTCGATTTGTCCAATTCTTTCTTTTTTTCCCCCCACCCCAACCTGCATCTTAAATGTCGGCTTTAATTTTTTTTTTTTAAGGAGGATTTAGAGCAACATTTTAAAGGTGTGTGTGTGTGTATTTTAACCATTTGCCTCTTTTGTTCCTACCGACGGTAGAATTTCCATTTTTAACCTTTCCAAAACGCATGCTTTCAGCTTTGTGCTTAGCAAAGAAAGTAGCCTTGAAGTGGAAGATAATATTTTGCTGTTGGAAAACTGTGTTTGACCGTTACAGATTCTTTTCTGACTGTTGCACATCTGCCATGGTGCAAATCTGAGGCTACAGTGAAATAACCTCCTTTGTGCTTCCAGTTTATCATTAGTGGCAAATTTGCACATCTCGCTGAAAATTGACATTATTATTTTGCTAAACACGTATAGTGGGAGGAAGACGCCAGGAAGCATAAATACTTCTTTTAAGACGTACCCCATCTGCTTCTTTTATCAAACGTAAAATGTTACAGCTTTGTTTTAATTTCCAGCAAGGAAGCGGACTCCCAAAGGGAAACTTGCTAAAACATTTAATAAACTGTTTGGTGATTCTGGAGAATCTTTCTAACTGGGAATGTGAACATGACTATACTTGGGTATGATTCTGTCAATGAGAGGCTTCATTTCCATGCCTAGTTCTGACTTTCCCACCCCTTCTTTCTCTCTCTTTCTCAAATTCAGTCTGATTTGGGGGATTTATCTGAACTTGACTATATATCATGGACGACTTTGAACGTCGCAGAGAACTTAGGAGACAAAAACGGGAGGAAATGCGCCTGGAAACAGAGAGGTGGGTAATATTTGAGAACATTGACGGTGCCTGATTTTTAATATATATTTTTTTAAACATTGACTTTGAAACTTCATCCGCTTAATAATCGGGGTGCAAATCAATGCGGGTGCAAATCAATGCGTGGTCCAGATGTTTGCGAAAAAAATATTAAAAGTTCCTCTCTGTGAAGGCTTTCTGCAAATTCTGTGTGGCCTGAGTTGTGCCTACGGAGAGAATTTCTGAACTGGAAGAGGCGACAGGAGGCAGATATGAAACTTGTTTGGTGTTTATTGGTTTTATTAGAAGAGGAGCAGGAGGAGTGGTAATAGCTCAGTTCAATGTGTCTAACCACTATTATGTAGACATGATTGTCTTGGACAGCCTGTGATAGGATGCTTGATAGGCTTTTAATGTGTTCTAATAGTTGATTATTCATCAGTAAATATTGTTTATTAATTATTAATGCGGACAATGCCTGATTTTAGTGAAGTCTCTCAGATTTAGTCCCATAGAACCAAGCATTGCTTGTTTGGCTGGTGTGTTTTTTATTTGAAGGAATTCAACATTGGGGTCCAGCAGATTAGATGTAGGACAAAGACAAACCAGCAGAGATTCTCAAGGAAGCCTCAGGTCTTGAGGATATCTGTTTGATGATGTATCTCAGATGCATTTCCCCTATGCAAGAATCTAGGTAAAGGAGCTGTTTAATCCTTTCTCCTTCATTCAGAACTTTCCCCCCAACATACTGCTTGTGTAGGGATCAAGGGGCAGCCCCCAAATCAGTGGAGGTGTCCCTGGGGGACTTTTGCAAACAGTTACTGTTGTTCCCTTGGAGAAATTGGCTACTTGTCTAGAAATGAGAACAGATCTGCATCTTCTGCTTGACCCATGGTTGGTATGGGCCGCTTGCCACTTGCTAAGTGCAGGAATGGATGGCATCTTCATCCGTTCCCAGCCCACCGCAAATGCACCCCACTAGTTTTTATTCAAAATGGTTGACCCAGCCACGATAGTGGCTTCAATTCTAGTGCTTCATTCTGATCTGGTAGAAGCTCAAGCTCTGATCCACTGCAATGCCTGAGAGCCCCTCTCCCCACCTGTGACTAGTCACTGCCCTGGATTACTGTATATTCTGTACTGGTTGACAGTTTCCCCCCAAAATACTGTGTTTCCCCAAAAATAAAACCGGGTCTTATATTAATTTTTGCTCCAAAAGACTCATTAGGCCTTATTTTCTGGTTAGGTCTTATTTTTGGGGGAAATACGGTACTAAATGCATCCATCTGGCTGACAATCTTAATGGGCTTATTTTGAGGGGTAGGGCTTATATTACGAGCATCCTGAAAAATCATACTAGGAATTGTTTTCTGGTTGGGTCCTATTTTCGGGGAAACAGGGTAATCTTGTGGTTGAGTCAACAAATATCTAAGTCAACGAGCTATCCTCAACCGTAGAAGCTCATACTCTTTTTCCACACTTATATGGTCTACTTTCACTTTCTGCCCAGATTGAGCGAAGGATGTTTCTCTTGCTTTCTCTCCTCCTGCAAAGCCTTTTTTAATTTTTTAAATAACATCTTTAGGTTGCCCCGTAAGAAAGCTGCTATTTTATTTCCATGAAATGGAAGGATCGGTTCTTCTTTGCTGCAGAGTTTTCATAGGTTTACAGAGGAACGTAGGGACGAAAGAACAATGTATATTCCTTGTTGCTTCGGTTGTTTCTAGCATCACGGCGATGGTGGTGCCATAAGGGGAAAAGAAAAAGGAAAATTAAGAAGGGTCTACATTAGTGACAAGGCAGATTACGGTGGGACGAGAGATGAAGGCACTTATATGTGTGGCATTTTTTTTTTAAATTTGATTTATATGCCGCCCTTCTCCAGAGACTCAGGGCGGCTTACAATACGCTAAGCAATAGCCTTCATCCTTTTGTATATTTATACAAAGTCAGCTTATTGCCCCCACAACTGGGTCCTCAATTTACCTACCTTAGAAAGGATGGAAGGCTGAGTCAACCTTGAGCTTGGCAAGATTTAAGATGCACATGAGTAGTAGCCCCTAAAAGGAAAAGGCATACACTAGTAGGCTGGTCCACACAAGAACCAGCCAGTGAGGATGGGAAGGGCACAATCTGGGAACAACTGCACAAGTTTTACGATGGCCGTAATCCAGATGAAGTACCAGCCTAGTCCTGTTGCCAATCCACTGCAATCTGGACTGGAAACTGAAACTTGAAACTATCTTAAGAAACAGATGAGACCAGCATGTGGGACAAGCAGCGTAGGCTCCAAAACTGAGATGGTGTGCCAGAGGTAGAAGCCACTGCTGGAAGGAGGTAAATATTTGCTTTTCTCAAATTGTTGTAGAGTTCAAATCATTTGCTAGCCAGGTATTTGTAGGTATGCATGAAGGGACAGTGTTGAGAAGCTGGGCGTGACATCTCTGTTGCTTTTAATTGATTTGGGGATTTAATCAGTTTGCAAATCAAGGATGCACATACAAATTCATTGTTTGCTGGAATTGCACCCCAAGGAAGCTTGGACAAGATGTTCTTGGTGTTATCCTCCATTTCTCTCAGAGACCAGTAGGAACCACCTCCTACTGAGAGGGTAATAAGAAATACTTTTCTTGGAAGAGCCTGGCCTTCTTTTGTTCCTCTCCCTTCTTCATCCCATAAAGAGTTCCAGTGATCTAGCTCCAGCTAGGAGGAACAGCAGCAAGTCAGTAGATAGCAGGGATTGGCAAAGGGACTCTGGTTTAGGAAGATATATTCTCAGCCAGTGTCCAGCAAAGGCTTATTTAACCACAGATCTAACTATAGCAGTGATGGCTATCTTTTTTGCCATGTGCCAAAAGCGGGGGGAGTGTGGGGGGGGTCGCGTGTGTGCGTGCCCATACCCATAATTCAATGCACCCCGCCCCCTGCGCATGTGTGCGTGACCCCCCCGCGCTCCCCCCGCTTTTGGCACGTGACGGCACGATGGGCCTGGTAGCCCGTTTTTCGCTCTTCCCAGGCTCCAGAGGCTTTCTGGGAGCCTGGGGCAGATGAAAATGGCCTCCCGCACCGGGAGGCCCTCTGGCAGCCGGAAACAGCTTGTTTCCTGACTTCCGGGGGCCCCGGAAGGCCTGAAAATCAGTTGGCCGGTGCGCGCATGCGCGCTGCAGCTGACGTACGGCAATGCCTACTGATATGGCTCCACGTGCCACCTGTGGCACGCATGCCATAGGTTCACCATCACGGGACTATAGCATTGGTTGAAGGTATGCCCAAAATATAATTGCCTAAAGGGCATACCTTCAACCATACCTTAAATCGATTTATTGCCACATAGTCTATGCACAAGAATCTCCTCATCTAACATTAGCACCTGTTGGAGTTAAATAAGGGTCAAGAAAATTCAAGGGTGGTGGTGAACTTAGTCTGCTTATGGCTACGTAGGGATTCTAGGCTGATTTCTCTTTTATCTCCAACCCCAGGTTCTGCCATTCCTTCTCCTACATAACTGGAACTTAAATCTACTATTTAGTCTAAGATTCATTTCTGGAACATGTAAAACAATGAGCATGTACCAATTTCCACCCTTCCTATTTCTTCTCCTGCCGATCAAAGAGCAGAAATAGCTCACCTCCAAATATTTGAAACTAGGAGGCTGAGGACTTCCCAATAAAACTGTACTTTTCTAGGCCAGCTAAAACTTTAACACCTTTCTACTTCAAAAATTTTCCATGGATAAAACCCCATCTCTTCAGTTATTTGGAAACTACAGTTTAAGTTATTGGGTTAGCTGGATTTATATAGCCCACTATCCCAAAATAGGATTGGATGGTTTGTGGTTCAGTTTGCTGTGGGAGATCCAGCAGTTCGGTTAGCATAGTCTGTAAGCTAGACCATCTGAGTAAACCATAACATGGTTTATTTTTGCTCATAACATTATGTGAACACAACAATTATACCCTAACATGGCTTTAATAACGTTAGCCAAGCTTTGAACTATTGGTCAATGGAAAAAGTCATAAAGCGGTTATTAGCAATGCAGAACTCTTGATACTTTATGTTTCTTTTTGTCCTTTTCTTGGTGATGTCTAGAATAATAAGAGTGATGACAAGTCTGGTTATTCTTGTATTGAATGTCCTTCTACTATCTATGGGGAACTATGGCTGTTTTATGACTTGTGGACTTCAACTCCCAGAATTCCTGGGCCAGTTGAAGTCCACAAGTCATAAAAGGGCCATAGTTCTTCAACCCTGTTCTACTACACGTCTCCAACACAGCTTCTTCTTAAGGGTAGGATACCACGTCATGTCTTGTGCTCAACTCCACAGGTCGCATGAGAGAGAGAGAGTTGTTTACATCACAATGATATTATTATTATTTCGGTTTATATCCTGCCTTCCTGTCCGTAAAGCACTCATGTAAACTGAACTTAATTTGTCTTCCAGACCAATCCATGAAACCAAACTTAAGTCTGCTTTGAAATGCTTTGCATTTTTACTGGTTTGTTAATGGTGGTTTGCTAGTTAAAACAAATCGTTATTAAAGGAAAGTCTGCACGAATATGGACCACGTGCCAACATACTTTTGTTAGAGGAAATTGTGCCAATCTATACTTCAGGAAATGTTTCAAACAAAAATGCATTTTGGAAAAAAATACTCAAGACACATGCAAATTGTGAGATAGATTTTTTTAAAAAATAGGTTAGCAAACCAATAAAGGAAACTAAACTTGCAAATACAAAGATGAGCAAGTGAGATTGATAGAGTGAGGGGAATTGAAACTGCCCATCTCTACTGCCTTCTGCTTAAATCAGATACCTTCCAATCGTGATAGGATCACAACCTGCAGGATTTGAGCATATTGGCTGGAATTTGGGAAGTGGCAGTCCCATTATTTCTGGAGAAGACACAATTTCCCCACAACTGGGGGAAGCCACTAGAGACATTATTAAAAAAATCGAGAACAAGAGTGTTCATTAGAAGAGAAGCAGCCCACCCCTTTGAAGAAATAGTGTTGGCCTCTAAATGAATCTAATTTTGCTGGCCATACTTCCTCCAATCCGGTTCCTCTTTTATAAAACAATGAAATAATTCAGCATTGGGGTAAATATCCCTTTTGCATTTTCTCAATTCCAGAAGAACTAAAAGAAATTTGGTTAGTGTTCCAAAAATATTGATGAAAAAGTGTAACGTGGCATCATAGCCCAAATTGGCATACCTGGGAATATATTTGTAGTACTGTAGCTATCAGTGGATTAACTCCCCTAACTCTCCTCTTTTAAATTTTTAATTCGTGATTTTATAAATTGGGTGTTTTAATTTGTGTTTCGGCCAAAATATTTAATAATTTTAAGGGATTTTTTAATATTTGTATTATCTGTATTTTATCTTGGCTGTTCACCGTCCTGAGTCCTTCGGGAGTAGGGTGGTATAGAAATTTGATTAATAATAAATAAATAAATAAATTAACAAATGATTAGTGTACTATTGTAGGAGAAGGAGTTGCAGAGTCTGAGTGGGGGGCAGAATCAAGGGCATAATTAACCTAGAGTTGAGGCATTCCCACAATTGGTCTAAGTCCAACTTTTCTTGAATTGTGTTAATTCTTTATCTAGCACCAATTTAGTGCTGATGGGCAGTTGACTAGATTCTTGTGTATATACATGAGTAATAAATCAGCTTGACTGGAACTTAAATTGTGGTCCTGAATCATCGCATCTGACAACTATGGTAACTAATTAAACAATTGGAATTTTAAAAATAGTTCCAAAATCCATTGTATCAATAGAAGAGAATATTTGTAGTTTAGGATTGAAATGAGGGGTCCTTTGTGCTCTTGATCTTGGTTGTTTTCTTGCAGATGTTTCATTACTCAAACTAGGTAACATCATCATTAGATGATTTAATTTAATTTAGTTAATGAAATGTTTGCAAGAAAACAACCAAGCCCAGAGAGCATCAAGGACCTCTCAAAATCCATTGTTTTAGCAAAGTATTAGCATTTTTAATGGAACTTTTGGATTACTCAGAAAATACAAAATTCCTTTTCCATAATTCCTGAATTACTTATAAATTTAAAATTTTTGGACTAATACCATGTAAGTTTGGATCAGTGGTGGGTTGCCCCCAGTTCGGACCGGTTCTATAGAACTGGTAGTAAAATCGGCGGGAGGCTCCGCCCACTGACCCTGATGTCATCAAAAGCAATCTTGCTTCACTTGCGCGCACGTGATCCCATTGCAAACTGGTAGTAAAGGTAAGTAGAGCCCACCCGTTTTGGATTGTATATATTCTAGAAAGCCTTGGCTTTCAATCCGAGAATGGCATTCTCCACTATATTGTTAAGAAAATGTCAGGATTATATTTTAAAAAATCTACTGTAGGAGAAACTTTATAAATCATAAGGATAATTCTGAACTAAAATATTATTTTGCAGACAGATTATAGAATTATGCTTTATACTGAGTTTGGCAATCAGTCAATAGAACTTAATGTGATTTGCATCAACTTTCGCATTGCTAGACCTCTGGCTGGTTGAATTACTTTTCTTATTATTTATTTATTTATTTATTTATTTATTAAATTCTTATAATCTGAGTTTAGTGACCATTTTAGGTTACACTGAAGACACTGAAGAAAGTGATTTTGGATTGATCCACTATCAGAAGATCTATCAAGTCCCTAAGAGATATTCATATTCTAAAACAACATTCTTGTATTAACACTGTCTGATGAACTTTTAAAATTCTCATGCCATTATTTCCACATGGAAAGCAAGGATGCCTAGAGGACATTAGTTTTGCTGCAGGGAAATAACTAGAATATTTGGGCACTTGAAAAACTGAAACACGATAACGCTTTCCATGTGGCAGCATATAACCTGACCTCCACGCTAATACCACTGGCAAAAAAACGTTTGTAAGTCATCGCGATATTTTAGCATTTTGATTAAAAAAAAATAACCTCATAGGATTTCAATAATGGCACGAAAATTTGAAAGTTTGTCAGGATCGTTTAAGTGAATCTGGATTGCTCATTGACTTTGCTTGTCAGAAGGTAGCAAAAGTGATCGCATGACTCTGGGACACTGCAACTGTAGGTCAGGTGCAACCACTAGTTGCCAAGCGTCTGAATTTTGATCATGTGACCAGGGGTGGGATTCAGCCGGTTCGTACCAGTTGGGGCGAACTGGTAGTTGTGCCCTGTGGGCCCCAGTGCTATGCCGTCCTATTTAGCTTTAGCTTTTAAGCCATGCGCTTGTGTGCAAGCACACGTGTGAGCAAAGCGCATGCACAGAAGGAGATGCTCACATTTTCCTTGCTGGGGCGAACTGGTTGTTAAATTCTGTGAAGCCCACCTCTGCATATCACCATGGGGATGCTGTCCATTTTTTCAGTGCCATCCATTTTAACTTCAAATGGTCACTGAACAAATGGTTGTAAGCCAAGGACTAACTGTACATGGTCTTTTTCTGATCTAATTGGAAATGGTGGGGATTTGGTTTGTCTTACGTAAAATATGGGTTTTCCCACTGAGCTTCACCCCTTCCCCAGAGAGAAAGAGAGAGAGAGAGAGAGTAACTAAGACTAGAATGCCTTTTCAAGAGCCCCCTCAGGACATATGTAAACCACCCAACTGTTCAACTAAAAGATTTATTTTCCATGCTCCAGCAGAAGCCTCCCAATGCTGCTGTTATGGCTGAAAGGCTTTTTCATTAAATAACTTTTTTGTCTCTGACCCTCATTCTCATCTGCTGATTTACAGTGGCAATGTAATGAGCCCCTTAAATGAGTGTAAGCCTATAACTATTTAAGAAAATATTTGCAGTGACTTAAAAAGCTATGCATCAGAGTTATTTCCCTCTAGGCTAAAAGTCCAGGAATCCGTCTGGAGAGACTGCATGCGTGTCTTCTGAGTAGGGTGGCCTTCCACGATTTTTCTGCAAACCCCAGAAAATGCCGGGATTTCTCATATAATTCCCTAGATTCCATTCTCAAGTTGTCAAGATTGTTGAGGTTGGACATTTCCTAAACAAATGAATTAAAAAAAAGGAAGACTGGAGACAGTTGCTGTTTAGACCAGCCTTCCCAAATTCCTCTAAAGTTGTGTATGTACACATTCCCAGCATTGTTAACAAGGACCATGCTAACTAGGCCATTCTGGGAAATGAAATCTATACATTTGGCAGGCATCCAGGTTTGGGAACATTGGCTAATGAAGTTTTATTGAAGTTTTATTTTTAGAAACACATCCTCAAACATCCATTATGTTACTTGATGTGTAAATAGGCCATAGAAGTTACTTGTCCACAGCTTTCTTCATATCTAATGTCAATCAATCAGAATAGAGCTGGAAAGAACCTTGGAGGTCTTCTAGTCCAACCACCTGCTCAAGCAGGTGATCCTATACCCGTGATGGCGAACCTATGGCACGGGTGCCACAGGTGGCACACGGAGCCATATCTGTGGGCACGCGAGTGTTGCCTTAGCAGTGCGCATGTGTGCACCAGCCAGCTGATTTTAGGGCCTTCCGGGCCCAGCGGAGGGGCCTCTAGAGAGTGTCCGGGGGTGTGTGGAAGGCTGTTTTCACCCTCCCCAGGCTCCAAGAAAGCCCCTGGAACCTGAGGAGGGTGAAAACAGGCCTATCAGTCCCACCAGTAAACTTTTTGCCGGCGCGTGCCAAAAGCGTGGGGAGCGTGTGGGGGGCAGGGCACAGAAGCATTGAATTATGGGTATGGGCACATGCACACGTGACCCCCCTACGCTCCCCACGCTTTTGGCATGCAATGGCAAAAAGGTTAGCCATCACTGCCCTATACCATTTCAGATAAATGGCTGTCCAGTCTCTTCTTAAAAACCTCCAGTGATGTAGCACCCATAACTTCTGAAGGCCAGCTGTTCTACTGGTTAATTGTTCTCACTGTTAGGAAGTTTCTCATTAATTCCAGGTTGCTTCTCTTCTTTATTATTTTCCATCCGTTGTTTCTTATCCCGTCCTCTGGTGCTTTGGAAAATAAGTTGACTTCTTTGTGGCAGCCCCTCTAATACTGGAATACCTCTATCATGTCACACCTAATCCTTTTTTTCTCTAGACTGGCCATACCCAGTTCCTGCAACCGTTCTTCATATGTTTTAGACTCCAGGCCTTTAATTATCTTAGTTGCTCTTCTCTGCACTTTTCCCATAGTCTCAACATCTTTTTTGTAACGTAGTGACCAAAACTGGATGCAGTATTCCAGGTATGATCTTATTAAGGATTTATAAAGCGGTACTAATACTTCATGTGATGTTGATTCTATGCCTCTATTTATACAACCAAGGATTGTATTAGCTTTTTGGCTGTTGCCGCACACTGTTGGCTCATATTTAAGTGATCATCCACTAGGACTCCAAGGTCCTTGTTTTTGAGCCAGGTTTCACCTAATCTGTACTTGTACCTTTGGTTTTTATTGCCTAGGTGTAAAAACTTGCTTTCCTCCACATTAAATTTCATTTTGTTGCGTAGGGCCAATTGTTCAAGTCTGTCAAGATCTTTTTGGATCCTGAGCTTGTCTTCTGGGGTGTCGGCTATTCCTGCCAGCTTAGTGTCATCTGCAAATTTGATGAGTTCCCTTTCTATTCCCTCATCTAAGTCATTTATGAAGATATTGAAGAGTACTGGGTCTAAAAGGTACATTTCATGTCTGCATGTAGTGAAGGTCTGGAGATGTTTGGATTGGTCCAACTATGAGTTACATATTCTCCATTTATACAGTATTCTCTTGATGCATAAGGAGAAGGAACGTAACTGTGAATCTCACATAATTTCCTCTGTGCTGTGCGGTGGTCTATAATTTTTTCACCTCATCATAAATATGACCATGGGTAGACATCTCTGAATTGCCCAGGTCTACGGAGAACTGTGGCACTTTTATGCTACCGTTACTACAAGTTAGGAAAGGTTGTATATTTCTTTGATCTGATAAATGAATGTTCTGCTTTCTGTCTCACGAACTAATAACCTGTTGACAGAGGCTCAAAAGTTTTATCCAAATGCGAAGTCTTATTTATTTAGAAGATAGTTCTGCTGAGTTCAGCAGGTTCTTTCAGTTAACTGATTAGCTCTGTAGTTTAATGTCTACATCTCAGTAATGCAATTTAATTTTTTGAACTACGAATATTTTGGCTGGAGTGCTGCAGTACATCTGTGACATTTGGCCAACAGTATGGTTTAGGGAGTGACTTACAATGTGTTTGAAAAAGAGGTTGCTTGCATTTTGGATTGTTAAGTATCTGAAAGCTTTTTTTTTTTGGAAATAATTTTTATTATAATTTTCCTTTACACAACTCTTGTACATAATCAACAGAGGGTGTCATTTTTGTATACTTTGGATCAACATTCCATACGATATATACATTATATACATTCAATATCTAATCCTCAATAGCCTTATATATATTTCCAGTTTTTATTTCTATTATCTATCCAAGTGTACCATTTTTCCCAAACCGCATAAAATTCTGAATCATCTTTTTCTTTTAGTTCTAGGGTAAGTTTATCCATTTTGGCACATTCATATACCTTCTGAATGATCAATCCCTCTGGTGGTGTATTGTGTTCCTTCCAGTATTGCGCGAATGCAATTCTTGCCGCTGTTCTGAAAGCTTCTTGATGATGATTATGAATGAGTTTAAGGATGATGCAGCTCCTTGAGGTCTAAATAATGAAGAGCAAGGCCGTGGGGAAAGAGACATTCAGTTCAAACCCAAAACTAAATGGCTGATAACTTGCTTTAAAAATACAGGTAGTCCTTGACTTACGATAACAATGGAGCAAGACACTTGTTAAGTGAGTTTTGCCCCATTTTACAACCTTTTGTGCCACAATTGTTAAGTGAATCACTGCAATTGTTCAATTAGTAACATGGTTGTTAAGTGAATCTGGCTTCCCCATTGACTGTAAGAGATGACCAGGCTGAGTCCGAGGGAAGGGCCAAACACGTCATCAGTCTCGAATCCTTTCGTGCCCACAAGAGCTCTAAGTCAGCCCACCTTGAATTCCATTGACTGTTATCTACCACCAACTCGTGTTGACTGTCAGTAGTTCAGATTCTTGTAGAGAGCTTTAGCATACGATAAAGCTATCTATTCATCTGAACTGCCTTCGGCCATGTATTCTACTCCTGATCACAAAGGTGATCACATGACCCTGGAACATTGCAACAGTCATAAATACATGCTAGTTGCCAGGCATCTGAATTTTGCTCACATAACTATGGGGACGCTGCAGTGGTTGTAAATGTGAAAGGTCACTGTAATAGGTTTCGAGTTACGACCATAACTGAGCCCAAACTTTCTGTTGCTAAGTGAGATAGTTGTTAAATGAATTTTGCCCCATTTTATAAACTTGCTTGACACAGTTGTTGAGTGAATCACTGTAATTGTTAAATTAGTCACACGGTTGTTAAGTGGTTTCACCATTGATTTTGCTTGTCAGAAGGTCGCAATCACATGACCTTGGGACAGTGCAACCGTCATAAATATGAGTCAGTTGCCAGGCATCTGAATTTTGATCATGTGACCATGGGGATGCTGCAACAGTCATAAGTATGAAATATGCTGATAAGTCACCTTTTTCAGTGCTGCTGTAACTTTGAACGGTCACTAAATGAACGGTCACTAAATGAACTAAGTTGAGGACTACCTGTGCTTCATTGCTGGCCCCCTACTTCATTTCAGTTTCATTCCGTTCATAATTCCATTCCTTTCATTTTCTATTCTTTGGCCTTGTACTCTACTCCTCCAGAACCTTACGAACATTTATAAAATTAAATAGACTTTGTAAAATTAATTCCAGCATTGAATCGTCTCAGATTTCAGTTTGTCCGTAGTTGTTTTGCCCATAAATATGAGGAAAATGAAGTGCTTATCTATTTAAACCTATCTTTCCTCCCAAAAAAACTGCTGGTTGTTGAAGAGACCTGGGTTCAATTACTCATTGATGTCATAACTAAGAAGAATGCTGGGACCACAAAAATCTATGCCGTACCTCCAGTTTACTTATGTTACTTACATTTCCTGAAAGATTTTATGTGAATTAACCCCTGGGCAGTATAGTATGGAAGAAAAAAAAAGTGGGAATAAGGGAGGATGATATAGGTTTCGGAGAGGTATGAGTGGGATTTTTTTTTTTTAGTAAAAAAATAAGTTTATTGGGACCAGGGGTGAAATCCAGCAGGTTCTGACAGGTTCTGGAGAACCGGTAGCAGAAATTTTGAGCGGTTCAGAGAACCGGTAGTGGAAATTTTGTGTAGTTTGGAGAACCGGCACATACCACCTCTGGCTGGACCCAGAGTGGGGTGGGAATGGAGATTTTGCAATATCATTCTCCCAGGAGTGGGGAGGGAATGGGGATTTTGCAGTAACCTGCCACGGCCACCAAGCCACGCCCACAGAACCGGTAGTAAAAAAAATTGGATTTCACCACTGATTGGGACCTAATGCAGATGGAATCCATGAGATGGAGGGAAAATGGGCTTGTCTTTCCTTCTCTCCCTGATCCTGGATGGAAACGTCATCTCATAGATCGTTAAAAAAAAATAAGGCCAATTTACTAATGGAAACATTTGTTCTGGTGCTATTTCTATTGGATTTTGTTTCTTATTAAAAAAAGAAACTCTTTCAAAATTGTTTCTAGGAAGAAAAAGTTAAATGTCTTCTGTCCCGAGTATTATGATCTTGATTCATAAAAGATCCCTTAATTTTTGGCTTTGATTGCAGCAAAGTGGGCCTGGTGGCTCAGCAGACTGATAGCATTGTGATTAACACCAGCTGTCTGCAATTACTGTTAGTTCGAATCTCACCAGGCTCAAGGTTGACTCAGCCTTCCATCCTTTCTAAGGTAGGTAAATTGAGGACCCAGTTTGTGGGGGCAATAAGCTGACTTTGTATAAATATACAAAAGTATGAAGGTTATTGCTTAATGCATTGTAAGCCGCCCTGAGTCTTCGGAGAAGGGCGGCATATAAATCAAATTTTAAAAAAAAATGTAATGTTGAAAGTGTTAAGAGTTATAAGTGTAGTGTAAATACAAGATTTAGCATATTATTATTATTATACTACACAACAGCAGGAGATGGAGTCCAGTTATCAAAGGCCAAACATCTGGCTAATCAAGTGACTTGGAAAAACAAAAGTAATTGTGAATTGTGAAGAAGGATCTCTTTGAAAATAGCTGCATGGTCAACCAAGTGCTATTCAAGAAGAAAATGTAAAATAAGGCTTGCCGGGCGTAAAGTAAAAGATTAATTTCACTTGTACATTGAGCTATTTGTAACTCACCAGAGAAATATTGGCATTGTGGTAGATGGCTTAAGAAGCTGTTGCGTGGTCGGCATGAAAATTGCCAGGAAAAAGCCAGGAAAATTTACAGTAATTAGGTAATGAAATATCTGCAAGAAAGCAACCAAGCTTTTAATGGCTGAGGACTCCTCAGCCATTAAAAAAAAAAAAGTTAATTCCATGCTAGTGATCATTAAGAAAAGTTCTGTAAATAAAACCGCCAACATGGTAATGCCATGCTATAAATCCCCTTGTATGTATGTCGGACGGCCCCTGACCTCCGCACTTTCCACACCGACCTGAAGACATGGCTGTTTCAGCAATTTCCCTGATCTGCTACAAAATTTTATTCTGTTTGGGGTTTTATATTGGCTGTTTTTAGGATTTTTATTGTTATATGTTTTTAATTCTGTGCGCCGCCCCGAGTCCTACGGGAGAAGGGCGGCATATAAATTTAATAAAAATAAAAAATAAAATAAAATAAAATAAATCTGGACTATGGGGTAGAAATATGGTAGTAGTATTTCAAAAAGGGATATACGAGAGCTGTAATGTGCTTGAGGGAAACACTGTTTTGTGAGGAAAAAAGGCGTTCGGAGAATAGATTGGAGGGCACATTGTGTGCTTTGTGAGAGAGACCATTAACATGCTGATAGAATTTAGCACCCATTCAGAAGTAATAATTTCTCAGCAAGGAGGCAGGTCGTTTTTTGAAGTTCTTTCCTCACTTGGGTGACGCCCTCACAAAGTGAGGGGAGTGGCAAGGTATCCAAATTTGTTTCCAAAGTTTAAGAATTGAGCATTCTGGGAGCAGACAGGCCTTTTGTTACCCTGGCAGCAAGCAATTTCAAGCTTCCAAATACCATCTACTCTCACTTACTTAGGAGTAAGTTCCACCAGTCTGGTGCAGGGGTTGAGATGCTGACCTAGAAACTGAGAAACTGACCTAGAAAAGGAGTCAGTTCTTAGGCATGAAAGCCGACTGGGTGACTTTGGGCTAGTCCCGTGATGGTGAACCTATGGCACACGTGCCAGAGGTGGCACGAGCGCCCTCTGATGGCACGTGAGCCGTCACCCCAGTTCAGCTCCGCTGCGCATGTGTGTGTGCTTCCCACCGGCCAGCTGGTCTTCAGGTCTCTGTTGTGCATGCATGGGGATGGGGGGTGGAAGGTGGGGGGGGGGCTGCGCACATGTGCATGGGGGCAGGGCGCATGCACATGAGTGGGGGGGCAGGGTGTGTGCAAGGGGACCATGTGTTCATGTGCGGGGGCAGGGTATGTGTGTGGGCATTGCATTTTGGGGGATTGGGTGCGCGCACACGCTTTGGGCACTCAGTCCGCAAAAGATTAGCCATCACTGGGCTAGTCCCTCTCTCTCTTCTTTTTTTTAAATTTAATTTATATGCCACCCTTCTCCGGAGACTCAGGGCGGCTTACAATGCGCTAAGCAATAGCCTTCATACTTTTGTATATTTATACAAAGTCAGCTTATTGCCTCCACAAACTGGGTCCTCAATTTATCTACCTTAGAAAGGATGGAAGGCTGAGTCAACCTTGAGCCTGGTGAGATTCGAACTTACAGTAATTGCAGACAGCTGGTGTTAATCACAATGCTATCAGTCTGCTGAGCCACCAGGCCAACTTGCAGCCCAACTTATCTCACAGGGTAATTTTGGTGGGTAAATGGATATAAATGCTACTGCCTATGTTAAATGTTAGAAATGTTTCATCTTGTTTGTTTTGTTCTGCTTTCTGTCATTTATCCTATCTAATCATCAAAACTGTAAATGACATGTTCAGTTTTTTCATGTTTATGCAAAAAGTCCATAAGAGATTTCCATAGTTTAATTCATCCGATTTCAATTCATTTTGCAATTAATTGTATTTCTTTACATCAAACACTTCTTTTTACTCTGGCCGTTCTTTTTTTTTATTGTGTTCGCAATGACTTGTTGGGGTGTAAAAACTCAAAGGTTGAGCTTGGTCCTCATTGCAAGACATGTATTCACATCGGTTGTATATGCACAAAATCAGAAAAAGGGTTTGAAAAAGGAGCAAACAGCAAAATGCCTTTGCTTCCTTGCTGGAGGTCTAGAATTGGTGTCCTAAACCTTATCTTTCATTTGCTTAGATGATCATGGTCTTACTTATAAAATATCCTTGCTGACTTGACATCAAGTTAGTAGATACTGCAAATGCGGTATCATACCATGTTATGAGCAAACAGGGCAGGCCAATGGACTGATAGCCAGAATAAATTATTATATATATATATTTCATTGCTCTGGCAACTGCCAAGATGATAAGAAGGGTTGATCCAATAAAATCCTATCTGGGTGGTAATTTTGCTCAGGTCCATATCTGTCGAAGCCACAGTATTAAGTATCTGTTTCCCCTTTCCCACAAGACTTTTGGACTTTTTTGTTTTAGTTATGAGATGAGTTATGTGTAAAGAGTTGTATTTAGAGAGGATGATTGTTTTTACTTGTTGGGTTGAAGGGAAAATTATTTCTTTATCCTTTCCTTTCCTTTCCTTTCCTTTCCTTTCCTTTCCTTTCCTTTCCTTTCCTCTCCTCTCCTCTCCTCTCCTCTCCTCTCCTCTCCTCTCACCTCAACTCCCTTACACCTCCTCCCCCTTCCCTTCTTCTTAACTTTTCTCATTCCCTTCCTTCTGTCCTTCCCCTCCCCTCTCCTCTCCCCCTCCCCTCCTCTCTTCCCTTCCCTTCCCTTTTTCTTACTTTTCCCCTTCCCTTCCTTCTTCCCTCCCCTCCCTCTTCTCTTCTCTTCTCTTCTCTTCTCTTCTCTTCTCTTCTCTTCTCTTCTCTTCTCTTCCCTTCCCTTCCCTTCCCTTCCCTTCCCTTTTTTTACTTTTCTCCTTCTCTTCCTTCTTCCCTCCCCTCCCCTCCCCTCCCTCCCTCCCCCTTCTCTTCTCTTCTCTTCTCTTCTCTTCTCTTCTCTTCTCTTCTCTTCTCTTCTCTTCTCTTCTCTTCTCTTCCCTTCCCTTCCCTTCCCTTCCCTTCCCTTCCCTTCCCTTTTTTTACTTTTCTCCTTCTCTTCCTTCTCCCCTCCCCCTCCTCCCCTTCCCTCCTCTTCTTCTTAACTTTTCTCCCTTCCTTCTTCGCTCCCCCCCCCATCCTCTCCTCTCTGCACTTTTGGTAGTTTGTATTAGCTTTTAATTCTTTCTATCAGTATCTCTTAATAACGTGACTTGAATTCTTTTAAAAAGCTTTCCCCTTTCCCCTGCAGTTATCTACGCTAGTAAATTAATGGGCAAGATTATACCCTTTGTCTTGGAATAGTTGATTTGCAGCTCATGTGACATGACCACGTTTTCCTGGTCTCTCTTAGGGAGAACATTCCAAAAATTCCCCCTGTGAGCTGTCACTTCAATGTCTTAATAAGGCCAGCCGTGTGCAGCTGTAAAATGGATGACGGTTGCCTTTTCTAAATATTGGGTGCCTGGAGATTCCATTTATGGTGAGGCTTGCAAACTTGGTATTCCACCGAAGGTCAGCCTCTCAGATAACAGCATTGCTCACCGTAGCCCAGAGTTTCTTCAGCCCAGAGTTTCTTCGGATTGCAGGCGTCACTTTTCCAAGAGAAACTGTGCAGAACAGGAACTGGAATTTTTGGGGGGGCGGGGCTGGGGGGTGGAAAGAGAAATAGGCCACCTAAAGGAACTAAGCCGATGAAGTGTCCTTTTGACCAGATGCTAGATTATTTATGCTGCTAGGATGTGGATGTGAGCCTGATGGCAGGAGGATTTGAATGCCTTGTATAAATTTGGATTTTTCTCTTCTGGCTAATGCATAGATTTGGCTCTTTCTTGCGATGTTGTCATTAGCTCACAAAGCAGAATAAAATGGGCTATCGTGTGCAGCATGGCGGAGTGATGAAGACTCTTGCCTCCCATTCAGAAGGTTGAAAGTCCAAGCTAGCGGCAGATGTTTGTCTCCTAGGGTGCAAAGAAAAAATATATCTGCTGCAAACTCCACATAGGCATCAGGAAGGGCATCCGGCAGGTAAACGCTCAGCTGAACCAGTTATCCTGACTCTATCCCAAATTAAAGGATTACAGCAGAGTTGGGTTTCAGCAGATTCTGACCAGTTCTGGAGAACTGGTAGCGGAAATTTTGAGTACTGTATTTTTCGGAGTATAAGACGCACCTTTTTCCCCCTTAAAAGGGGGTGAAAATTTAGGTGCATCTTATACACCAAATGTAGCCCCATCCACCGACTGGTCCCCACTCTTTAGCCTCTGCCTCGCAGCAGTTACCTCCTTGCAAGCAAACAGCAAGAAAAAACAGCTCCTTTCAGCTTCAGCACAGCCTAATTAGCACAAGTTGATTTGCTCTCAGCTGTTTTGCGCAGGGCTCTGCTGCTTGCTGTAAAGAGGTAAATGGAGCAGATTTGTTTTCCCTTTGTGTTAATCAAGCTATGCTGAAAACGAAAATGAAAGTAAAGCAGGCTGTTTCCTGTTTGCTGTTTGCTGCAACGAGGCAAAATTGCTCAGAGGCAGAGGGACATTTCTTTTTTTTCTTTTCTTCACTAAAAAAGGTAGGTGCGTCTTATACTCCGGTGCGTTTTATACTCCGAAAAATGTGGTAGTTTGAGAACCGGTAAATACCATCTCTGACTGGCCCTGCCCCCATCTATTCTCAGCCTCCTGAGTCCCAGCTGATTGGGAGGAAATGGGGATTTTGCAGTAACCTTCCCCTGGATTGGGGAGGGAATGGAGATTTTACAGTATCCTTCCCCTGCCACGCCCACCAAGCCACATCCACAGAACGCGTAGTAAAAGATTTTGAAACCCACTACTGGATTACAGGGTTGTAAAAAGGGAATGTTTTAGTATGCTTATATGAAAATACTCTCAAATATGGTTGGACCTGCATATTTTGATAGGTATTTGTTTATGAATTTACAGAGTGAGCTTTTCTTATGTTTTTTTTAATAAAAAAATACAAATTAAAATAGCAACAAGGCAGAACAAACAAATTAATATCTAACTGACAAGAATACAAGATGAAATTTCCTTCCTTTTGGTACCAGGTTTTCTAGTTTATTGCGCTGCCCAGATATATGAATGTTGCTGAACTTTTTTCATTATGCCTTCAACTCTGTAGTTCTTTTGGGGCTATATCATAGTCTAGTTGAAGTCCAGTGCAAATGTAAATACCTTCAATTTCCAAATGTCATATTGGAATCGAGCCTTTGGAAGGAATGGTTGATCCTCTTACTCTCTTTGTTCTGGATCCAACCTGGCTTGAAACATTGGTTTAGTGGAGAATCCTGGTTAACATCAACTATGGAAAGTATCAGTTCAGATGTAATAGAGGCAATCCTCAACTTACAACCATTCATTTAGTGTCCCTTCAAAGTTACAATGGTACTGAACAAAGTGACATATACCTGTTGTTCACACTTTTGACTGTTGCAGTACCCCCATACTCATGTGATCAAAATTTGGGCGCTTGGCAACTGGCATGTATTTATGATGGTCCTGAGATCATGTGATCACTATTTGTGACATTCCCAGCAGGCTTCTGACAAGCAAAGTCAATGGAAAGGCCAAATTCATTTCACAACCACTGAACAACTGCAGTGACTTGCTTAGCAACCATGGCAAAACGGTCATAAAATGGGACATGACTCTCTTAACAACTGCCTTGCTTAGCAACAGAAATGTTGGGCTCGTAAGTGGTCGTAAATTGAGAACTACCTGTATTAATACAGGGTAAATTATGATAATATAGGGGGAGGATTAGTTCCTGTTGTTCCTGCTTTTGCAAATCATTAATGCACAAAGTCCAGCTGGCAGAAACCGGAAACTCAGCTTCCCAGTACGCACATGCACGCCAGGGAGCTGCTCTTCTGGTTTCCAACGCTCCCGCATGCACAGAGATAAGCTGGCTGGCGCACATGTGCGCACCGGAACCCGGAACAGCAACTGGCGACGGCTGGCGTGCCCTGAGAGATGGCTCTGTGTGCCCCTTCTGGCATGTGTGTCATAGGTTTGCCATCACTGGTATAGGCATAATGGATTACAAGTAGTCCACAACTTAACAATAGTTCGTTTAGTGACTGTCTGAAGTTACAACAACACTAAAAAAAAGTTACTCATGACTACCTCCAAGTTCTTAAACCTTTGTTGACATGACCATGGGGATGTTGCAACGGTCGTCAGTGTGAAAAACGGTCATAAGTCATTTTGTAACTTTGAATGGTCACTAAGCAAGCTGTTGTAAGTCGAGGACTACCTCTATGAAATTGTGAAATCAGGATGCTCTGTGGTTGCCATTTGGATAATTTTAATGAGAAACTGTATATTGGATATATACATACATAGATATATACATTGATACGTGCATGCAGGCCAGGGGTGGGTTCTAAAAAATTTTACTACTGGTTTTGTGGGCATGGCTTATTTTGTGGGCGTGGCTTGGTGGTGGTGGGGGTAATGTGACTGGGTGGGCATGGCCAACTTTTTTTTTTTTTACTTTTAAAAGCATTTTTTCTACAATCTTAAGAGGTTGCAGAAAAGAATGCTTTTAGAAGCCTCTGATGATCAGGCAACTCAGCTGGGATCGCCAGAGGCTTTTAAAGGCATTTTTTTTTCTACAACCTCTTCGGCCGAAGAGGTTGTAGAAAAAATGCTTTTAAAAGTAAAAAAAAAAGCCTCTGATGAGGTGGGCGGGGTAAGCGAGTGGCGACCAGGCCGGGAACCAGTTCGGGGATGTGGCCAGCCAATGTTATTACCGGTTCTCCGAACTACTACAAATTTTTACTACCGGTTCTTGCGAACTGGTCCGAACTGGGAGCAACCCACCACTGATGCAGGCATATATGCTGTCTCTTTCATGTAGCTCTACATATGTTACACATTTTCTTCAGCCTATCTGAATTTGAGGGATTCCCAGAGATTTTAGTGCAAGTTAATCAACACCAAAGGCAAATTTAACCACCTGCGATGTGGCAGAAGCAATATCATCTCCTTCCAGTTTGTATTAGTTCAATTTATTTATTTAAGATGTATAGCCAGCGCATTTCCTTACCTCATTCATCCTGAGCCTGTGAATTAAGTCACAATTCTTCTCACTGTTAATGATTGGGAATTAAGACCCACAAGGTAGCGAATCGCATAAGGCCACCCAGTGAGTTTGTAGCTGGACTGAGATTTGAATTTTCACCTCACAGGTAGAAGTCCAAAAATGGATGAAAAACATTTGAATTTTTCATTGCTCCAACATGATTGCTCTTGTTAGAGCAGTGAAATCACTCTTCATTTTAGACAGTGATCGGGCAAAAGTACAAGTACATATTTCCCCAAACTCCAAAATACTTATCACAATAGCTTTGATTTTTTCCAAACACAACATCTGCAGGTTGTGTTAATCGGTTGAACATTTCAGGATCAGCTTTCTTCAAACATTGAGTTAATTTGCTTACAGTCGATTAAGCTTTCGGTGAGACAGGAATTCAAATTTTCAGTTCCAACCCATATAAATCATCTGGGTCCTGAATTGACTGGATTTAAAGGGAGTTTCAGTCCAGGTGCAAAACACTAAATATTCGATTTTGATTAAAACCTCACATTTGTTTTGAGTATGCCTCATTGGATGTAGGGGTTGTTCCAAATGAAAGAGTGTAGGCATAGGCTGTGAATTTTCTTGACTTCTGGTACGCCAAATAAAAGAGTCAGAATTGTGTCTAATGTCCCTCCTAAAAGAAAAGTTTGACCAGAAATGTATGGAAGTTTCTGGCCTTATCCCCACTTTCGCATTGAACTCACAGCAGGAACTGGTAACATTAAACTGTTTCCAAGTCAGTTGTGGTCAATTGCACTAGACAGATGTGACTAGAAAATCATTTTTATAGGAGCATTACAAATATACTTTACTGAGATAGATTATAAGTCTATCTTAAAGTAGTAAGTAAAGACTATCAGAAGTCTGATTGTCTTTACCTTCCTCCATTTATACCTAAGTGAATTAGGGAGGTGTTTACATGAGCTACCCAAGGGACCAAAAGAAAATTTCAGCCTTCATTGTTGAGGTAGTGGTTCTTGCATATAGGTAGTCCTCACCTTACAACCATTCATTTAGTGACTGTTTGAAGTTACTGTGGCATTGAAGAAGTGATTTATGCCTGGTTTTCACACTTACGCTTACTGTAGCATTCCTGTGGTCATGTGATGAAAATTTGGATGCTTGGCAACTGGCATCTATTTATGACAGTTGCAGTACCCCATGGTCATGTGAATCACCTTTTGGGACCCTTCTGACAAGTGAAGTCAATGGAAAAGCCAATGTCAGGGTTCCAAGTAACCCCTCCCCCCCAACGAAAGAAGACTCCGAGGCTTGAAGTTCCTCAAAGTTCCATTTTATTAGAGATGTCATATTGGCACATCTGGGAAAACCCGAATCTGAAAGCTTCCAGGTTTTCCCCACCCAAAAGAAAGTCCAAGTCCCTGCCCAGCACCCATATATCCATCACATAGTCCAATCAAAGCACCGTGCCAACTGGACATGCCTCCCAGTCACACCCCTCCAGGTGCAGGGCATGATGTCCTTGATTCCCTGAGAAAGGAATGTTATTATGACTACATATCACTCCTGCTCCATAAAATCCTCTCTCCCAGTTTCCCACAACAGTAAATGTGGCAGGCCTGAAGGCCTAATGCAAAAGGTGGCTTCCAGGCCTGACAGCCAGATTCACTTAACAATCATGTTATTGACTTAACAACTGTGGTGATTCACTTAAAAACAATGGCAAGAAAGGATGTAAAATGGGGCACAACTCACTTAACAACTGCCTTATTTAACAACAGAAATGTTGGGCTTTCAAGTGGTCATAAATTGAGGACAAATCATTAAAACCCGTTGTATAAGGTCAAAGAGGTGAGTGGACCAAATAAAAGGGTCTTCTTTGTGGTGGCTTCTATCCTGTAGTTGTGAATCGAGGATTGCCTGTATTTCTGTCATGTACAGTTGTACATGAGTTGCACACATCCATTGTGTTTCACCCAATGATTGATGTGCCGTTATACTGACTACTCTTACATCCATTCACCAAGGATTGTTTTGCTCAGCCCGATAAGCAGATATGGGATTCACATAATTTACCTACCGGTTCGCCCAGCACCAAAAATGTGGTGGCACATGCGCCAGTCCTTCTACGCTTGCACTTTGCTTGCGAGCTTGCTTTCTGTGCATGCGCCCGGCCTCAAAAACATGCCTAAATAGGACAGCATAGAGCCGGGGCGGGTGGGCAGGTGTATCAGCGATTTCTGCTACCGATTCACCCAAACTGGCCCAAACTGGCTGAATACCACCTCTGACGATAAGCCATGACTTGTTTATTTGGGGTTAGTGCAGTGGTGGGATTCAGCTAGTTCGCATCTATTCAGGAGAAGCGGTTGTTAACTTTCTAAGCAGTTCGGAGAACCAGTTGTTGGAAGAAATGTTATTTTGTTTTTTTCCACTTTACAGGGCTAATCCTGTAAGGAAGGCAGGAAGGAAACATTCTGCTGTTGTTTCTAGCCTAATCTTTATTGCCCTGCTTACAGAAACTGCCTCTCTGGTTAACCCTTATTACATTGTAACAGCTAAGGCGAAGCACCCATCAATGTGAGTGACGTTGAGTTGGCCACGCCCACACGGCCACATGACCACTGAGCCACACCTACTCAGCTGGTCATTAGGGCAGAGAACCGGTTGTTAAATTATTTGAATCCCACTGCTGGGTTAGTGTGATGTGTGAATCAAGTCTCTGCAGCATGTTCTTCTGTGGTTAAACAAATCTTGGCGTGGTGTTTTGTATGAACTAAATCTAGGTTTGATGAGCCCTTATTTATATCAGAATAAACACTCGAAAATCCTTCCTGAAGCAAGTTGGAATTTGGCAAGAATATCGTACCCATAAAAGCTTTCCGGCATTCGGAGCGATTGACTCATCTTTAGATGGGACTAATCATCAAACATACTGGCTGGTTGTTGACTTTTCATGGGGGTAAGAAAGCACGATACTTTTACTAGAGTTTTCTGGGGCATGGTAACCTCTTGTGTTTGGGATTTCCTGTTTCTTTCAGATAACTTCTTGTCTCCAACGGTTCAACCCTTTTGCAAACTGAGTGTGACTGCATTTTTCAGTCCATCTCTTTATTTCTGGGACCCCTCTGATTGGAGATAAAAAAAAAATCTACAAACAAAAGCTATAGTTAAAGAGAAACAGAACATTTGTCTTTTCTGCTAGGTCTTGGTTAATCTTTTTTTAGAACATTTCCATGCAAGGATTCTGTCCTTGGGATTTAATGGTTGCCTGGGAATCTCAGATTTTGAGTCACATTACTGGTCTTAGCATCCTTCATACAGATACATTACCAGTTGTTGATACTCATCCCAGTGTTAGGAAAAACTTACTCATTTCAGATCAACCTTTGTAATAGACCCAAAAGTAAACAAAATCATTTTTATACAGTTAACTAGCATGCAAAAAAACCCCCAAAACAAACTGCTTTGGAGTAAGGTAATTATCTCCTAGGCTCAAAGGATAAAGAGCAACTTCATAATGGAAATTGTATTCCACACAGACAGTCCCTGGGTTAAGAAGGTTCTAATTTAAGGACAATCCAGTGGTGGGTTGCCCCTGGTTCAGACCGGTTTGCAAGAACCAGAAGTAAAATTGGCAGGAGGCCCCGCCCACCGTCCCGGATGTCATCATCAGAGGATGTCATCATAAGCTTCACTCGCGCGCACGCGATCCCGTTGCGAACCGGTGGTAAAGGTAAGTAGAACCCACCCCTGGGACAATCCCTAGATATCAGTAGATCATCTATTACTAAAAAGGGCAACTGGCATTCTCCTTTCTGAAGCCGACAAAGGGCTGAAGCCGCGCGAAGCTTTCAGCAACTGCTGAAGCCACACTTTTTTTGATATACAGCCTGATTCCTAAAAATACTGCAACACTTCAGTGTTTCTTGGCTCAAGAAGTGAGAACACCAACCACCACTTTCAGTAATAAGCTGTCCATTTGTAAGTACAAGTTCTGACTCACATACAAGTTCAGGTTTAAGACAAAGTTAGCAGAACTCGTTCTTAACCCAAGTACTGTATTTTTCGGAGTATAAGACACACTGGAGTATAAGACGCAGCTTAGTTTTTGGGGAGGAAAATAGGAAAAAAAAATCTGCCTATCAGGTATTCATCTGGCTAGCGTCCTTAGTTTGGTCAGTTTCAGCACATTAGTTTGCTGGTTTTTTATCCTCTGCTTGGGGATAAAAAACAGCTTTTAAGACTCTGAGAGGAAGCAGCAATGAGAAAAGCAGGCAAAGCACATGGAGATCGCTTTACTCAGCTAGCGCCTAGTTAGGACTGAAAAAAAGCTTCTAAATAACAGCTGAGAGTTGGAGCAAAGCATGGAGATCGCTTCACTCAACTAGTGTCTAGTTAGGACTGAAAAAAGCTTCTAAAGAACAGCTGAGAGTTGGAGCAAAGCATGGAGATCGCTTCACTCACTAGTGCCTCGTTAAAGCACAGCAGAGAGTCAAGGGAGCAGGCAAAGCTGGGAAGATCACTTCATTCGCTAGCATCTCGTTAGCGCCTCGTTAGGGCTGAAAAAAAGCTTTGAAAAAGCTACATTCGGAGTATAAGAAGCACCCAAATTTTCAGCCTCTTTTAGGGGGGGAAAAAGGTGCGTCTTATACTCTGAAAAATACGGTACTGCCTGTACCAGTAAAGTAAGATCCTGCTTGTTTTAATTCAGTCTTTACTTAGAATTAACAGAGTAACATAACAGAATAACAGGGTTGAAAGGGATCTTGGAGGTTTTCTAGTTCAACCCTCAGCTCAAGCAGAAGACACTATATCAGAGTTCCTCAATCTTTCTGGATTGGCGACCTGGAGGGGGAGAGGAGGAAAGAGGGGATAGTTTTGTGGAGGGACAGACACACCCGTTGCTAGTATGAGTGGGAATGCAAACCCCTGGGATGCTTGCTTGAGTGGGGCTGTATGTGGACACACACATGCATGCACCAGCCAGCCACTCACATAGCCTGGTTGCGAATAGGCCATGGCCCACAGGTTGGGAAAACCTGCCCTATACCATTCCAGACAAGTGGCTGTCCAGTTTTTTCTTAAAAGCCTCCAGTGATGGAGCACCCAGAACCTCTGAAGGCAAGCCATTCCACTGGTTATGCTCGTTTTTGCTCTTCACAAACTGAACTGGCCACCACACCCACATTTATACCCTGTGGGGTGTGGTCCAGTGACTCAGCTAATCTCTGGCACGCCTTCCCCTCTGCTGCACACACTTCTCCCTGCGCCGTTGCCGAGGATCCAGCCAGCACTTATCTCCTTCATCGTTGTCCACCTGTGGCTGCGGGGACGTGCTTGGCTCTGGGCCTATCTCTTGGCCTTCGGTGTCCTCCAGAGGCATTGCCAGAGAGGAAGGTCCCTGAGAGGGAGGCCTTGCCAACTCCTCTCCCTCACTCTCAGAGTCTGCATCTGTCGATAGCCCAGGCTCAGGCAACGGAGCCACAACAGGTTAATTGTTTTCAGTGTTAGAAAATTTCTCCCTAGTTTTAGGTTGTTTCTCTCCTTGATTAGTTTCCATCAATTATTTCTTGTTTTGCCTTCTGGTACTTTGGAAAATAGTTTGACCCCCTTCTTCTTTGCGGCAGCCCCTCAAATATTGGAACACTGCTATCATGTTCTTCTTTTCACTAGACTAGACATACCCAATTCCTGTAACTGTTCTTCATATGTTTTAGCCTCCAACCCTTTAATCATCTTTGTTGCTCTTTTCTGCACTCTTTCCAGAATTTCAACATCTTTTTTTTATAATATGTTGAATTGAATTCAACATTTCAGTGGAACTGAATCCCTCTCTAATGTTTATAGTCTTAGCATATTGGTTGTCCTCGGAAGCATTCTCTTGGTATGGCAGTATTATTCTTATTTTACATATTGATGAATTAAGAATAATTTAGTGATTTGTTTGTGGCATCATACAGAATATACAAACAAGGACAGAAGGATTCAAAACTAGATTTCCTACATTCGGGTGAGCCCTATATCTATTGGAGAACACTGCCTTTTCTTCATGTCCCTAGGTATGTACATAAAAAGGAAACCAAGTGGAAAGGAGAATGTGAAGAATCTTCAGTATACAGAATGGTCAAGCTTGTTTTATTAATTCTGCTTTGCCTCAACATGTGTAGAAGAATTTGTGGACTGTAAATTATTGGGATTTGCAGCTTCCTTTCTCTTTCCCTAGCTCAGTGTTTCTAAACCTCAGCAGCTTTAAGATATATGGATTTCAACTCCCAGGAATCCTAGAAACTGAAGTCCACACATTTTAAAGTGCGATTTGGGAAACGTTGCTCTAGCTAATTAGTATCAGTGAAGCATATGGAATTCTATAGATAACTAGCTGTATAGAACTAAGGAGGAGGTGCTTTGGTGACAATATTGGAAAGAAGAACTATGAACATTTCCAAACTGCCTTATGGAAGAATGAATATCAGATGTGCAAAACCAAAACAGGATGTAGCTGTATTCTCTAAGACCGCCTTCTGTCCTTGCAATGCATCCCTTGCCTATAAAACGAAAGGCTGAGATTGAAAAATGGATGTCAGCATATAATACTACTGGTGTGGTCTTTAGAAGCCTCTATTTTTCTCAGCTTCATGTGGAACAGATTAAACCACCCATTAGGTTTGAGTCTTAAGCCTGCTAATTCTGCTGTGTTAACTAATTTCTCTTGGTAAAGAAAGTTGAAGGAAGTCTTAACTTAAGAACAACCATTGAAAACTAGTTATTTATTTATCCTGTTAATTAAATTCACATTGCAAGGCTAGAAAATCAGTGCTTGATATAGCACCTATAGAGCAGTAGCAATGGCAGCTCTATAAATAGAACAGCAAAGTCAACATAGGGTAATGGCTCAGCTTGGTTTGGATCAATATCCAATTCCAAAACCTGGTGAAACCACTCCTCAGTCCATAAAGGTTGAAATGTGGAAGAATCTAATTTTTTTGGTAGATGTTGCTGCTCTGTGACTCCCAACATCCTACCCGGTTTCCCTGAAAATAAGATCCAACCGGAAAATAAGCCCTAGCATGATTTTTCCAGGATGGTCATAATATAAACCCTACCCCCAAAATAAGCCCCAGTTAAGATCATCAACCAGACGGAGGCGTTTAGTACTTTATTTCCCCTAAAATAAGACCTAACTGGAAAATAAGCCATAATGCATCTTGGAACAAAAATTAATATAAGACCCAGTCTTATTTTGGGGGAAACACGGTATATCATTACTCACTAGAATGTTGAGAATTCCAGAACATGTCAAAAGTGTTAAAATTGAATGAATGAATAAACAAATATAGAAATTAAATACACAGGCAGGCAATAAAATATTATTAGATCTATGCATTAAAGAACATACAGATATGCTTTTGGTAACCAAGATGCATCTTATCAATCAGTAGAGTTGAAAAGCAACCATCAATTTCTTGAAATACAGGAACTAGAAAACTATGTATTATGCAAACTCTCCTGTCTGTATGCCACTTTGTAACCTTCATCTGCGTGAAATGGTGCATCGTGGGACAACAATTTTTGAATACACTTACTTCAAATGGGCTAACTATAAAAAATGCATCCAAAATCCAGGACCTGTGACTCCCATGGGACTGAAATGTGGCAAACCCGTGACATGTGATCGCCATTTCTAATGCCCCCTGCCAGTTTTCTCACAAGTCAATGCCATTTATATTATCAGAAATGTCATAGTGCCGTGATATCATAAAGTTTAGTTATCGAATATATTGATATAACTCATGTTTTGGACATAGAAGACTCCAGCTTTGATCTGCCACATCTTCAGATGGGGCTGCAAAAGATTATGGTCTGAAATCCTAAATATCTGCCTTGGTCAAAGAACCAAAGGGTACCTGCCAGGACAAAGTTAAACTTATGTGGTAGGCAGAGGTGGGTTTCATCAGGTTCTGATCAGTTCTGGAGAATGGGTAGCAGAAATTTTGAGTAGTTCGGAGAACCAGTAAATACCACCTCTGGCCCTGCCCCCATCTATTCTCAGCCTCCTGAGTCCCAGCTGATCGGGAGGAAATGGGGATTTTGCAGTAACTTTCCCCTGGAGTGGGGAGCGTATGAGATTTTACAGTATCCTTCCCCTGCCACGCCCATCAAGCCACACCCACCAAGCCATGCCACGCCCACCAAGCCACACCCACAGAACCAGTAGTAAAAAAATTTGAATCCCATCACTGGCGGTAGGCCATATTTATCAATGACAAACCAATTAGTAAAATATTCTCTGGAGAGTGACAAAGTGATGTTCCTTTGAAGAAAGGCTAAAAACCTCCCAATTTGCTTGCCTTTTCCAACTTTTCTAATTCCAGTATGAATTGCAACTCATCCCAGCTGTCTTGACTGCTTGAAGATCTTGTCTCTCCCTCCTTCCAATTCTTTACCTGGGTGTAGATACAGCCCAGTAAAAGTAAATAGGGGTGAAATTGACCAGAACGTTTTAGAAACAGATCAGCTGGCACTGTTTGACTTCTTCCTATTAGGCTGAAAATGTTTATTTGTAGGTCAGTTTTGAAAGGAGCAGTTGCTTCAAAACAGAAAGAAGAGATAATTGAGATTTCATGGAATTTCAAGCCTCTGATTATGGTATAATTTGATCATTGGAAGCTATTTTCCACTGGACATCCAACTGGCTCCCACCCCAATTGTCTTCTGGAAGCTGCTCAAAACAAAGCTGTTTTGGACAGTCTTGATCCTACCTTGATTTGGTAATGCTTTGATCTGATTAATTTGATCTTATTTTATGTTTTCAGATAATGTGCAGATGTTTCATTTGTGTACTCTTTGTATATTGACCTTTGTTGTTTGTGTATCTTATTTATAAACTGTCAAGAGTTCTTCAAGGTTTGGCAGTCCGTAGATAAAATTAATAATAATAATAATATCTTACACAAACTCTGTGAGTGCATCTTTCTTTGCAAATCTTCCTGCTGTTATAGTGACCCAATCAAAGCAAACAACACTGAAATTAAGAATTAATTAGCAATAGATCCCCATGCCAGTTTGTTGGGAAGCTCTTTTGAGAGAAAAAAAAGAGGTTCTTTGTTCAACGAAACAACAGGACTCTATTTATATTTCATGGATTTGCAAATTTCCTATTGTAACTTTAGTTGACCATTATTGCAACCAAACCAAAATCTTATAGATTTTAAGAAAAAGCATAAAGAAGAGAAGAATGACATTTAAAACAGATAATGGAATCTGTTTCAATTAATGTAGGATTTCATATTCAGCATTGTCATGAGACAAAAAAATAGGATTAAGCTGTTTTGGTGACCTCCTATAGTCCTTTAAAGTAAAGGTAAAGGTTCCCCTTGCATATATGTGGTAGTCGTTCCCGACTCTAGGGGGCGGTGCTCATCTCCGTTTCAAAGCCGAAGAGCCAGCGCTGTCCGAAGATGTCTCCGTGGTCATGTGGCTGGCATGACTAAACGTCAAAGGTGCACGGAATGCTGTTACCTTCCCACCAAAGGTGGTCCCTATTTTTCTACTTGCATTTTTTATGTGCTTTTGAACTTCTAGGTTGGCAGAAGCTGGGACAAGTAACGGGAACTCACCCCGTTATGCGGCACTAGGGATTCGAACTGCTGAATTGCTGACCTTTTGATCAACAAGCTCATTATCTTAGCCCCTGAGCCACCGCGTCCTTTAGCTGCTGCAAATAATCTTTTGACATAGGCTGCCTGATTACTATAAATAATATATATTTCAATCCATGGTAAATTTCAGTCAAAATTATTTTTAACCGCACACATTGTTTAGCGTATTCTTCAGTAATGTCTTGTTTTCAATTTTCAATATTTCTGGCTTTTTCCCATCATTTATTCTCCATGCACAATCCAAGATAATCATGGATCTGTTGGAAAGGCAGACTTTTGCATGTATATGAATGTAAAATAGTTTCTAACTTGTTCATTTTCGCTTTCCACAGTCACGGGAGAATTGAAAGCATTTCAGGGACTATCAAACTGCCAGCAAGATAGGATGCAAACTTTGTTGCCATGGATAACAGATGTTTTATAGCAACAGCACCTAGACTTATATACCGCTTCACAGTGCTTTACAGCCCTCTCTAAGTTGTTTACAGAGTCAGCCTGTTGCCCCCAACAGTCCTCATTTTACCGACCTTGGAAGGATGGAAGGCTGAGTCAACCTCGAGCTGGTGAGAATTGAACTGCCGAACTGCAGGCAGCTGGCAGTCAGCAGAAGTAGCCTGCAGTACTGCATTCTAACCACTGCAACACCACCGCTCCTTTAACCCCAGGGACCATTGGAGGAACAAATTTCTTAGAATAATAATGGCTAATCAGCTTTATACTATCAGAGAAAATATTCTGCTTTTTGTAGGTTCTCTATCCAATAAGGTGAGGTTGAAGTTATCCCCTAGTAGTTCAGGTACAGCCTGCCCTGCACAGAATAGAGCATGATTTGAACATGAATGTAGTTTTTAGTAGTTGTTTTTGAAATGCGGACTCTTACTCAGTGTTGGAATCTTTTTTGTATCTAATGTTACCAATCCAGATGTGTCTTTATTCTATACTTTAGATTTTAATAACTACGTAGAGAGATTTCAGCTTATCTTTCATGTACATTTGAATTGGTGTTTAATTCTGTTCATTCAGAACTTTATTTCTGAACTTGGGTACCATTCTTGTTGCAATTCTCTTTCTGTTGACCTGAACTCAAAATTGTTATCTGTTAATGGGTGAAAAAAGTTCTACTGTAGACCTCAGAATTCCTTTAAAAGAATAGAGTAGAGTAGAGTAGAGTAGAGTAGAGTAGAGTAGAGTAGAGTAGAACAGAACAGAACAGAACAGAACAGAACAGAACAGAAGAACAGAACAGAACAGAACAGAACAGAACAGAACAGAACAGAACAGAATTCTTTATTGGCCAAGTATGATTGGACACACAAGGAATTTTTCTTTGGTGCATAAGCTCATAGTGTATATACAGACAGCAAGTAAAATAGATCATAGATCATAAAACATAATTACAATCTTTAATCATAAGTTACAAACAACAACTGATAACTCATAAGATACCAATAGTAGAAGATAGTAGGAAAGATGAGAAGTTGAGAAAAGATGAGAAATGAGACAGTGCTGTGGGAATTACGTGTTCAGCAGAGTGATGGCACAGGGGAAAAAAAAACTATCTTTGTGTCTAATTGTTTTGGCATGCAATGCTCTATAGCAGCGTCCTGAGGGGAGGAGTTGAAATAAATTATGTCCAAAATGTAAGGAGTCTGTAGATATTTTCTAATGTGTGAGTGCCATTAGATAACTCTCAGTTCAGTCCTTAGTATTTCCAGTTTAAAAAGACCTGTGATTTCAGAACAGTGTTTCTCAACCTTGGCAAATTTTAATTGAAATTTAACTTCAATTCCCAGAATTTTCCAGCCAGCCATGGTTGGCTGGGGAATTCTGTGAATTGAAATCAACACCTTTTAAAGTTGCCAAGGTTGGGAAACAATTTGTTAGAAAGCTGTTGAGAGTCAATAGGGCTAACATTAATGTAGATGGACAGTGGGCTTGATTTGGGTAGACCAATTTCCTATCCAAGTAGCAATAATTTCACTGATAGTTAAAAATATGATAGGCTTTCCGAGAATGTGTTAATAGAACTGCTGTTAGCCTGCAAATATTGTTAGCAGAGGCATCCAGACGGCGTTAAAATAGTGTCAGGGGAATAAACTTCTAAGGAAATGTTAGTTTCCTTTTCCTGTTTTTCAAGAATGCCATATGCATAGGGATACTGAACTCAAATGTTTTTGTCAGTCTTTGAAACTTTTGAAATTTCAGCTTTCATTTTCATTGTGATGAGCCATTAGAGGAAACTCTGCTCAAGCTGATGCTGTGTTCATTGCAACGGAAAACGTGGTCTGAAAGATAATGCGTTCTTTTAATAACATGTTTCTTTATTTAAGCTTTATTTAAGTGGCAAGCAATATTCCTGAACATATAGTCTATTGGCGTGGATTTTGCTTTTTTGAATGGCTGAGATTATATACAGCTGAATTATCTTGCATAATCTTTTGTCTCCATCTTTCGTGACTCTTGGAGATACGAGTGTAGTATGAGCTGAAGAAATGCTAACCAGAAACAATCTAGCTCTTTTCCATTCCCAACCAGGGGAATGACAGATTCTGGAGAACCGGTAGCGGAAATTTTGAGCAGTTCGGAGAACCGGTAGTGGAAATTTTGAGTTGTTCGGAGAACTGGCAAACACCACCTCTGGCTGGTCCCAGAGTGAGGTTGTAATGGAGATTTTGCAATATCCTTCCCCTGGATTGGGGAGGGAATGGGGATTTTACAGTATCCTTCCCCTGCCACGCCCACTAAGCCACACCCACCAAGCCACACCACACCCACCAAGCCACGCCCACAGAACCGGTAGTAAAAAAATTTGGACTCCACCACTGCTCCCAACCCAATTTATTTCCAAACAACAAACTCCGGTCATATCAATATGCGTGGTTCAGCACCCTCCATTTTATTACATTGCTCCATCCATCACAGGATTCAGAAGGAATGGGAAGTCATTGTTCTCTAGGGCCAGGTTAGATTCTGACAATTTTAGTTGCTGACTCTTACTTCAAAAGAGTAGAGTAGATTTGGTTCCTATGAGAACATGTTGAATTACAGCTATGGTCCCCATTGTGGTTAAATCTAGTTTTCTCATGTAGTCTCAGATCTGAGAAAAAATGCTGTATTTTATGTTCAGTTGAAATTTCAAAAGTTCAGCTGTCAATAATGCCCATTTTTCTTTTTCTTTCTTGATGGAAGCTTGGGATATCGTTTTTTTTTTAAAAAATTCTACTGATTTCATAAGTAAAGTATCATCTCCTGTCTTTAATTAACTCTGTTAATAATTCCCAGAACCTTATAGCATGCATGGTGGTATTTAATTAAATCAGAGGAGACATGATTTGAACAAGACTTTAGTTTCACTTTGAAAGTTATTAAATAAACTGATATGGTTTTGTTCCTCTAAAGTTCCTGGGAGCATCCGGTTAAATTTTAATCATGTGCAGCTAGTCAAATAATGGCCCCTTCCCAAAAATCCTGAAAATAATAGTAAGATATTAAAAAGAGATGCTATGTAAGATTATATCTAAAGGCTTTAACCTGGTAGATATTTGAACAGAATACAATTTTCACCCAACTGAAAAGGTAAATATCAGCTCATTAAATGGACTTCAGGGAGTACTTTAGTATATTAGCCATGTGCTAACCATCTATTGGGGTATTGTGTGGGAATGACTAGAATTTTATGGCATAATCACTGCAGCTGCTTATCATTCTATTTTCCAAACTGTTTGCCCCCATTACACCTTTCCCATCTTTGAGGGCTGTAAAGAATGTTTATACATCTGCTACATGCCATTTATGCACTACACAGGATTCTGGAAAAAGTTTAATGTGCCTACTGAAAGAATAACCAGAGGTTTCAATCTGAGTTCTTCCTTAGTATCGCCAGGGTTCTGAGTCAGTGGGAACATTTGACATTTTAACAGCATGTCTTGGATACACAATGAAAATGGCTGCTGGGTGGGGGAGGGGATTTTCCCATTCAAAAATGGCTCCCACAGTGGGCATGGCCAGTCACAAAGGAACCATTTCAGTGGTGGGTTGCCCCCGGTTCGGACTGGTTCTATAGAACCGGTAGTAAAACCGGCGGGAGGTTCCGCCCACTGACCCTGATGTCATCAGAAGCGATCTGCACATGCGCAGAAGCAAGGCCCGTGCGTGAGTGAAGCAAGTGCACGATCCCGTTGTGAACCGGTAGTAAAGGTAAGTAGAACCCACCCCTGAGCCATTTGCCTAGAGACAAGCTTGGCAAGCTTGGCAGCTTCCACCATTTCTAACCTTACCAGTGGTGGGATCCTGCCGGTTTAACAACCGGTTCGGTGATTGTGTATTTTGCCCGCGTGTGTGCAGTTTTGACAAAACTAAACTTCCGCGTTACTTCTGGGGACTAACACAGCTGAGGCGCAGCAATCCGCTCTGCCACACAAATCAGCTGAGAGGATAAAGGTAAGTAAAGCGCGCAGGGGCAGGCGAGGCCACCTGATCATCGGAGCGAACCAGTTCACTCCCAGCTGATCGTTGGAGCTACCTGCACACCCAAACCGGTCCGAACCGGCTGAATCCCATCCCTGAACCTTACCCTTCGGGAGACTCACTATCAATCTTCAGTTCATTCTTCATTAATGTTGTTTTTCTGGACATGTAGACAGAGTGTTCCTTTTTATTTTTGGAGAACACCTGGGGTCTGAGATGGACTGCAAAGACTTTGTAGGAAATGATTCTTGAACTTGGTTTTTTGCTTTGCAATAAGCCAACTTTATTTTAAATTTTGTTTAGAGTTAAAATGGTAATCCCAAAACTAGAATGAGATAGGTTCTGGTGGACACTAAGGAAGTTGTCTGCACATATATTTTTGCCTAGGTTCACACATGCAGGATCCCGGTTCTGTTAGTTATAAGAAATCCATGTCCTAATGATATTCCCTTACGTATTTGTATTGCAGGAAGAGAAAACTGCAGTAATGTAGAAATATATCCTAATCCAGGGGTCCTCAAACTTTTTAAACAGGGGGCCAATTCACGGTCCCTCAGACTGTTGGTGTGTTGGACCGGCTGGGTGGGCAAGCCTAGGTCATGTGACTAGGTGGGTGTGCCCAATTTAACAGTCCATTAAACAATGTACACAAATTAAACTTTAATTTGTTTTGCTCCTGGGGGTGTTTTATTTGCTTTCGTTTGCATGTTGCTCTTTTGGTAGACTTTTCTTTTTACTAGATAATTTTTCAGTTGTTTAGGAGTCTAGTGGTCCACTTCAGAAAACTCAAGTTTTGCAGCAATCCTTCTCAGCCCCAGGGAGCTTGAGAAATATCTGTCTCTCTTCTCTCTCTCTTTCTGTCTCTCTCTCTCCCCCCTCTCTTTATCTATCTACTGGAGGTAGGGGAGGTGAAAAACATGCGATTTTTGCCCATTTTTGGCCTCCTGGCACGTCAGTGCGCTCAGTTTTTCACCTCCCCCGCTTCCAGCAACATTCTGCAGGCCAAAAACAGGCAAAATGGCCTGCTCTTTGGGCAAAACGGGCTGTTTTCGCCTGGTTTTTGGCCTTCTGGGACGTCTGTGCACCCCGTTTTTTACCTCCTCTGCCTCCAAAATGTCTCTGCAGGCCAAAATTGTCGGTCTTACCTTTCAGTTCCAGCCTGCGAGGCTAGCAAAGGTAAGTCCTGCACTCGGCCGAAGGGTGGGTGGGGCGATGTGGGCAGGCAGCCTCGTGGTCCTGTGTGGGCCGGATTAATGGCTTTGGCGGGCTGCATGCGGCCCACGGGCCATAGTTTGAGGACCCATGTCCTAATCTGATAGAATATTTGTAGCTCAGGGTTAAACCATGAGGTTCTTGGTGCTCTCTGAGCTTGCAGATGTTTCATTACCAAACTAGGTAACATCACCAGTTCCAGTAAGGGTGTAGGGTTTGCTCTCATTTTATATACTAGTGGCTTGTCCTGTCCATGTTGGTGGGAGTAGACTCGGCGATTCTATGATATCCTAATCATTTTACTTATCCCATTAGCTAGGATTTGTTTTTAAAATGAAATTCTGTATTGGTTGGCAAGAAATATGTTCTCTTTGGAACCTGATATTTAGAAGCTTGCGATGAAACCAAAGAGCAAATTGTTGCACATGCATTTGTGTATATTTACTAACATTACCCATTTTTATATTTATTTTTCTTTTGTGTTGCACTTTTTTCATGGATTTTTTTCCAGGGTAAACTTGGGTATTTTTGTGTAATATACTCAAATATGCATAATTTCTGCCTATTGTCCCTTACTGTATGCTTTTTATGATAAGAGCTGTGCAATTCAGATTCAGTTCCAAAAAGCATGAGGGACATAGTCTTTAAGCCAGCCATTGTTTTCCTGGGATCTCGTGCCAGTTGCACCATCCCAGGAATAAAAACAGCTGCTTGCTTTAAAGAGATGCAAACAGGTTTTCCATTTGCATGCTTGTGAGCTGCAAAGCAGCTTTTTGGAACTATTATTATGGTTGGTTGCAGTCAGCCAGATGTTTAGGTTGGATTTGGCATTTTAACCACTTATTGAGTCCTTTTCCAAGGACCTGGGATAGGCAGATGTTGTTGTTTGATGATGTTAAAGGTATCATCGTAGGATGTAAGCTATTCCAGGTAAAACTGCCTTTTGCAATTGACTGATGGTGATTATATCAATGTAGATGGTGTTCAGGTGGTGCCCAGATGTTTTGAGCTTGCATCCAAGGCTCCTATTACAATTGGTACTATCTTTGTTTTCTTTTGTCACAGTCATTCTATTTCTGTTGGTGGCTCTTTGTGCTTTGTGATTTTCTCCAGTTCTTTCTCTTCTCTCCAGATACTGCAAAATCCACCATCCAGACCTTTTTTTTTTTTTTTTGCATTTCTTATCGACAATTGTTTTAAGTCTGGGGTACTATGTGATAGATGCCTGTCTGTTTGAATTCTAAAGCCCCAGAGCAATTTAGCTTCTTCATTTTATATTATTTTTATCTATTGGGTGGTCCCAATAGATCTTGCTTGCAGGCAAATGGTATTATTTGCAGATATTCCAATGCACTATTCCAATGCACTATTGACAATGCTACTTTGTCATGCTGTTGTTTATGGTCAGTCTGTGCGATCTTCTTGCAGCAGCAAACTAGGTGGTCCATTGTTTCTTCAACTACTTTGCAAAGGTGGTATTTGCTGTCTGTTACTGTGTTCTCAATTCTGGTTTATTATGTATTTGTTCTTAAGGTTTGGTCCAGGGTGAAATGCTCCCAGTTCAGACCGGATTGCCGGATCCGGTAGCGATGGCGGGTGGTTCGGAGAACCAGTAGCAAAAATCCCTGCTCTCCCCCCTCCCCCCACCATGTCCAGCTGAGCCGCACGATCATCAGAGGCTTTTTTTTTTACTTTTAAAAGCATTTTTTCGGCCAAAGAGGTTGTAGAAAAAATGCTTTTAAAAGTAAAAAAAAAAAGCCTCTGATGATCGCGTGGCTCAGCTGGGATCGTCAGAGGCTTTTAAAAGCATTTTTTCTACAACCTCTTAAGATTGTAGAAAAAATGCTTTTAAAAGTAAAAAAAAAAAGTTGGCCACGCCTACTCAGTCACATTACCCCTACCACCAAGCCACGCCCACAGAACCGGTAGTAACAAATTTTACATTTCACCACTGGTTTGGTCTTGTGCAGTCAAAATTAGCCCTTCTGTCTCTAATTATTAATAATATTGGGCTGAGAGAGAGGGACAGGCCCAAAGTCACTCATCTAGCTTCCCTGCCTAAAGGAGACCTAGAACTCTAGTCTCCTGCTTTCTAGATCAGCACCTTTACCTCTATACCAGGGGGGTCAAACTTGCAGCCCGTGGGCCAGATGCGTGACGCGCTGGCCATGCCCACCCCCGGTTTAGGGAAGGGGAAAAAAGTCACGATACGTCATGTGACGCCGTGAGTTTGACACCCCTGCCCTATACTAAGCTGGCTCCAAACCAAACGACCGCAGGGCTATAATTTGTATATGCATGTTCGATATGAGAACAGTATTATGGAATTCTGAAAAATACAATTGTGGGCAGGCCTGCTTATAGTGTGAGGTGAGGTCTGAAATTGATTATCCATGTCTTAAAGTTAAGAAAGATCTAAAATTCTCTGGAACTCATATTTGATCCTTAACCAACTTTTTCTAAGACTCTGTGGCTAAGGCAGAATGGGCTGTGCTTGTGTTATTTAACTGTGGTGTAATTTCCTGCAGTGTACCGCAGAGCCACACTTCAGCTGGTATGCTGCTCCTTTTAGGCATCCAAATACCCTTTTCAGTGAATTTTAGGAGTCAGGGGATTATTTTTTTCTCCCTCCTTCCCCTCCCCCCCCCTTTCATCTTTAGGTCACATCCATCTTTCAGAGTCTTTAGAGATTAGCTCTCTGTATATTCCTGATGTTTTACCACATTGTTTAATTAATTTCTAAGTTTAAAGCAGTATCTTGTTTGATGGTATCTATCAACGTGTTTTTTGATGGCCTCGCTGTGGATTTTGCAAAAGGTTGAGGATCTATTTGGTCGTCCAGTTCAACAAAAGAAGACTGGATTCTGGATTCTGACTGGCGTGATTAAGAAGATTTTATTCTACTTTTTGTTCCATTCTCATCATCTCCTTTCTCTCAAAATTGAAAACGTCTTCATAGTAATGGCATACCTTCAGAAGAAAGGGCTCCACCCGCATTGCATATTAGAAGCCTCTTTCCCTGGTGGTATATTTTTGCTTTTTGAGAACTTTGTAAGAAAAACAGACAAATGAACCCTTCAAATAGCCTATGGTATTTATATTGGAGTCCTTCCTGTAGCTCTGTTTCAGACATACATAGGCTGGCAGCTGGATACTTTAGCTAGTTGCTCAGCCAAGAACTGGATGTTATGGCAGACATATGACTGTCGCCAAAACCATCAATGCAATGTCTCATTCTTTGCTCCTTCATAATTTCAAATAACATCAAATGCAATTCATTGGTTTCTAGCCCACTCTTCCTCCAAGGAGCTCAAGGCAAGACATATGATCCACTCCCATTTTATTTTTTCTCCTAGACTGGGCTATGAGAGAAAAATGTCAACTGGCAAACCTCATCACCAAGCAGGAATTTATAACTCCAGTCTTAATCTCGTGTAGGGGAAGGAATCACAGAGACTCTGGAGGGAGTGAGAAGAGGTATCAGCCTAGAATCTCTATGTAGTCATAAGTGAGCTACGTTAAGTCACCCCACTCTCTTTGAATTCCATGGAATATTATCTAACTACAAGCAGGTGCTAGAAGCACAGAGGCTCAAGTACTTGGGTTACTGGGCAGGAGGACAGGTAGCCTACATTCAAGATCTTACAGCTACAGTTGGGCAGGGTTGAGCTCCTGTCCTTCCCTCCAGCTCCTGCCAGGGACATGAAAGGAGCCTCTAACTGGGTGTCCCCAGGGCAACAGTGATGTCACTGGCTAATCCCTTCAACCCAGAAGCTCCTTGGTGCTTCTGACACAAGTGCAAAAAAAGCAGATGCTAACCCTTAGTTGAGAAGATTCCTATGCGTAGCCTGTTTAGCAATAAATTAGCTTAACTGGATCTTCATGTGTGGACCTGGTCTTTCATGCCTGACATCTGGTGGTTTAAGGCAGTGTTCTTAATCTCAGCAATTATAGTCAAGGCTATGGTTTTTCCAGTTGCAATGTATGGCTGTGAAAGTTGGACCATAAGAAAGGCTGAGCGCCAAAGAATCGAGGTCTTTGAACTATGATGCTGGAGAAGACTCCTGCGAGTCTTCCTCGCCTTGGACTGCAAGGCGATCAAACCTGTCAGTCCTAGAGGAGATCAACCCTGACTGCTCTTTAGAAGGCCAGATCCTGAAAATGAATCTCAAATCCTTTGGCCACCTAATGAGAAGGAAGGACTCACTGGAGAAGAGCCTAATGCTGGGAATGATTGAGGGCAAAAGAAGAATGGGACGGCAGAGAATAATGAGATGGCTGGATGGAATCACTGAAGCAGTAGGCGTGAGCTTAAATGGACTCCAGAGGATGGAAGAGGACAGGAAGGCCTGGAGGAACACTGTCCGTGGGGTCACGATGGGTCGGACACGACTTCGCAACTAACAACCAAAGACTTCAACTCCCAGAATTCCCCAGCTAGCATGCTGGGAGTTGAAGTCCACACATTTTAAAGTGGCTGTGATTGAGACATTGTCCTAAGGCATATTACACCAAGCTAACCTCCAATTATATTGCATCAGCTCCCGTGAGTCCCAGCTGCATAACTTATTTTGAGAGTGCTAGGATGGGGATTCTGTTTTAGCCATTCAGGTTCTGGATTCAAGTGGATGTGAAGTTAGGAACCCTTGCAAATGGTACCATGTTGATGTATCATATGTTACATATCAAAATAGACTATGGGCAAGAGACAAAAGAGGACCATTCCGGCTGTTTTCATGCTTCTGTTGTTATGGCTCAATCCAGCCTGAAGAGTCAGCCACCTGTACTTGTGGCTTCAAAACTTATCATTTCTTGTATGATTTCTTTATATTTACAAGAAGAACTCTGATTTGTTTTGCAGGGCTTATAAAATGAATTTCTGTGCGATATGGGAGATAAAAAAATCTTTACCTAATTGGTCATGAAATCTTATTAAAATAGCCTTAAATAAATGCAAAAAATATTGTTCGCAGTCCGATCAAATGAAGGAGTAGACTTACATATGTGTTTAAATACATACTCTAGAGCAGTGTTTCTCAACTTCGGCAATTTGAAGATGTGTGGACTTCAACTCCCAGAATTCTGCAGCTGGTAAAACTGTGGAATTCTGGGAGTTGAAGTCCACATATCTTCAAATTGCCAACGTTGAGAAACGCTGCTCTAGAAATACATATTTTAAGATCATTTCCATAATAGCAGCATTACAAAAGTATTCCACCAAAGGAATAAAAATAGCACTCCCAAATACCATCAGAGGGAAAGATTTTACAAATGAAAATACTTTGACCTGATGGAAAAACAGGACAGGCTGGGATCCATCTGTAAATGGGAATAGAGCATCTGGTTGGTTTGTTGGTACGATAAGGGCATTTTCACATAGTTCTATGCAGAACTATGCTCCAGAAATCGCTTTTCAATTGTGTGATTTAAAACTGAAGCCAGCAAAATTGGAAGCAACAATTTTTAGCCCAGACAGTATCATTATGTAAACACTGAACAGATGTCCCCGAGTTTCAAGGTTGGGAAAAATCTCATGGATTCAAAAAGGCAGGAGGAGAAGGCAGGCTTATGCAAGGGGACCTTGGTTTATGTAGGAAGAACCTGGCTAAAGAGAAATACATACATACATACGTATTTATGTATGTATATGTGTGTGTGTGTGTATTTGTATGTATATGTATGTATGTATAATCCAGGTGTGTTGAGGCTTTTGTTGTTGTTTGACCCATAGATAGATAGATAGATAGATAGATAGATAGATAGATAGATAAGGAATGACTGATAGAAAAATGGAAAAAAGTCTTGTATTATATTATATTGCATATTCTAACAATAGAATGCTCTCAGTGTACATAAGGAGAACAAAAAGTCATCAAGAATAAAAAGATACAATAAAGAAGAAAAGTGAAACACGGAAAAAAACGAGTTATACAAAAATGATCACGGTGTCAGTTAATACTTAGTTGGGTAACCTTTATCATGAATTACGGCCTTACAACGTCTTCCCATGGAGTGAACCAAGTCTTTTAGTTCTGCAGCTGTTATAATGTGAAACCAAGACTGAATGATTGCTTCTATTAACTGGGTTTTATTGCTGGGTCACTTCTGACTAACACATTTCTTTAGTCGGCTCCGATTTTCAATTGGGTTAAAGGCAACGTATCCAGGGGTGTTGAGGCTGTTGTTGTTGTTTGATCCATGAATGAATGAAGGTTTGAGTTTCTGAAGAAGAGAGATTTAAGATTTCTAGTCATGCCTTGTATGAAGTCTGACAATCCTCTCACACCAACTGAGACGAATTAGTTCAGCTATAGCAGGGGTGTCAAACTTGATTTCATTGAGGGCAGCATCAGGGTTGTGTTTGACCTCGGGGGGGGGGCAGGGTGAACATGGGCCAGCTCAACGTTACTCGGGTCAGGGGCGCCTGTCGTGGCCTGAGCGCTCTGCCAGCGAAAACAGGCTCCCAAGCTCCATTTTCGGCTGCGACAGCCTCCTGCAATCCTCTGCCAGCGAAAACGGAGCTCCTGAGCTCCATTTTCACTGGCAGAGGCACTGCATGCCAGTCCTTTGCTGTTTCCAGGGCGGCCCTACAGACCAGATCTAAGCACCCCGTGGGCCGAATCTGGCCCCTGCATCTTGAAGTCACAAAAAAGAAATGTTCTTCTCTTGCGGTGCTCAAGTTTCATGGAGTCTGTGGGCAACTATATTTTCATTGATTATCTTACCTGTTTTCTAGACTCTGGTAAACATTAGTCTCTACTGAATGCATATACATATTCCAGGATAATGTTGCAGGTTCCAATCTGGTTAGTCACCGGAGGTTTATCACTCTGGTTGGTCACCCTGAGCCTCTCCTCAGGGAACATCTCTTTAGCAAAATGCATGTCCCTTTCACTCTCATCTTCCCATAGAGAAGCAATGACCTGTTCTGGGTAATCCTTCCTTCCTTCCTTCCTTCCTTCCTTCCTTCCTTCCTTCCTCCCTCCCTCCCTCCCTCCCTCCCTCCCTCCCTCCCTCCTCCTCAATTCCAGCTATTGCAAAGATATGTAGTCATAATTACAGATATCAGGGAAAGTGGTACTTTCCAAAAAGTTTGGCATGATATCATTTTGCTAACCGAGCTTTCAAGAAGCTTTAAACGCAAAAGAGGAATAGTATCTTTGCAGCCAGGAGTCCCATCCCATCTACTGGGATTTTATTTATTTATTTTTTTTTTGCAAGTGAGCACAAATATACTGAAAAAAAAATGGAGGCATCGTTTATTGCTGCTTAGAATGTGGGAGTATGATGTAATAGAATGGTTTAGATGAAGATGTTAGAATTTACGTTAAAAAATTTTATGTTCTGATTTCTAATTTTAAAAGATGTAATGGGAAATTGTGAATGGAGCTTGTTAAAGAAATGTAAGCAGTTGTACCTATCTATGACCGGATCGAGACTTCGTTCTTGAAAGATATATTTTATGTTTATGTTTGAAAAAATAAAAAATTTAAAAAAAAAAAGAATGTGGGAGCATTGTTACTCCAGAATCTGCAGAACTCAAGAAATGGAAGTCTAGTTGCATTATGTGTCTCTCCTTTTGTTAACTAGCCTCAATAGATAGCAGCCCTTAGCCAATTTTGGCAGACCCCAAAAAGCAGAAGAGAATTGGACCATTTAAAAGTTGGATAAGAAATCACTAGAGAATCTTGAGCCATAGGCTATTTGGGAACTTGAAAAATATTCCTTGGAGGAAAGCAATGGCAAACCACATACTTGCTATTGCCAAATAAGCTACCTTTTTATTATAGTGTTTCAATGGTTTGACAAGAGTGAAGATGACTTCAAGTTGGCTTCAAACTCTTTTGTGAATATGGGAAAGGGGAAGGGATTTGCCTTAAGAGAGAAATATCAGAGCATCAGGTCTATGGAGATTCCCAGTCATCCAGATCAGAGGTCTCCAACCTTGGCCACTTTAAGACTTGTGGACTTCAACTCCCAGAATTCCTCAGCCAGCTTTGCTTTCCTAGACCTTTCCTGGCTGAAGAATTCTGGGAGTTGAAGTCCACAAATCTTAAAGTTGCTAAGGTTGGAGACCCCTGATCCAGATCATGGTTCTCCCAAAGGTGCTTTTTCAAAAGGTAACTTTGTTTTTCCTTGAAGCCATTTTACTTCTCATCCAAGAGGCTTCTTCAGTTCTGACTGAATGGTGGAGAATGACCGCAAGGAATATAAATACTTATATTCTCCAAGATTCAGTCAGAACTGAAGAAGCTTCTTGGATGAGAAGCAAAATGCCTTCAAGGAAAAACAAAGGAAGTCCAGTTGCCTTTTGAAAAAGCGCCGTCAGGATGATCAGAGCAATCATGCATGGACCCTTGAAGAATATATGGCTGGAGGCATACAGAGTGGACTAGTTTCTAAATTCAGGCCTAAGACAAGTCCATCTATCTGCTGTATCTTTAGTTTTCAATTCCAATTGAGTCTTGTTTAAATAGCAACATGTTCTGGGGCCTAAACTTGATAATTCTTTATTATTTTTGTCTAACCCTTTGACTTGCCTCCTGGCAAGTTTTCAGTATTGGCTTACTTCAGGCTGCCTCATCTGACACCTGTCTGAAACCATTGATGAGCAGCTGAGCAAAAAAATAATGACACTTTTCTTCCTAGAAGCATCTTCCAATGTTGTTCCTCCAAACCAGGGGTGTGAAATTCGGTTTCATTGAGGGCTGCATCAGGATTTTGTTTGACCTCGGGGGTGGGGTGAAGTGGTTCGGGAATAACGAGAGGTACAAGCAAGCAAGTGACAACAGCTCTTTAATATACAGTGAGACTTCAGCAAAAACTCAGGGGCTGCAGTCCTCCTTATATACAATCCAGGAGGGACTGTCAGCCAATCAGAAACGTAGGCAAGTTTGAAACTCCCGCTTAAAAGTATCAATACATAACACCCCTCCCTTCCCAGAAGGCACTAATACTCAAAAATTAACATATGTACAAACAAAGTCTCGCAGGTGCTTAGGACGAGTTCTCGCCCTAGTTGACCTGCGCAGTTCAGAGTCTGGTGGGGCGTCGAGCTGGTCGGAGGGACTCTTGGTCTCTCCCGGCTCCGCCAATGGAACCTCCTGGATTTTGTCCGGGGCGTGGTTATCCCCGGCTGGGAGTGGCGACTCGCTGGGGCGGCGCTGGAACCAGGGCTTGTCAGCTAAGTATTCGCGCGACCCCGGGCTTGAGTTAGCTGTTTTGGAGAAGTGGTCATAGTTAGGCTCGGAAATGTCTAAGTTGATGTTCGCCTCGCCAACCACCCGTTTCCTAAGTTGGTCTATGTGGCGCTTCCAGAGTCTATCTACCCCAACGTCCACCGTGTACGATTTTGGGCCTGTTATCCCCACTATGGTTCCTGCAACCCATAGAGGACCGCTGGCATAATTGCGAGCGAACACCGGGGACCCGACCTGAAACTGCCTTAAGCCACAGGTTTCTCCCTTAAAGTTTTCGTGCGAGTAGTTAGGGTGAAGCCTGTCTAACACGCACCGGAGCTTCCTCCCCATGAGGAGCTCTGCTGGGCTTCTCCCTGTTGCTGTGCATGGTGATGCATGCTGAACTGCTAGGAATTGATCTATCCTGGCCTGCCAGTCCCCATTGTCTAATCTGGACAGTGCTTCCTTGGCTGTCCTGACAAATCGTTCAGCCAATCCGTTGGAAGCCGGGTGAAATGGGGCTGATAGGGCATGGCGGATTCCCAGGCCGGCCAAGTAACCTTCGAAAAGGGTTGCTGTAAATTGAGGCCCGTTGTCCGATACCAAGGTATCCGGCAGGCCGTGGGTGGCAAACAACTTCCTTAGGGCCTTGATAACGGCTTCGGCCGTTGTAGATGGCATTAATACAATTTCGAGCCATTTTGAGTAGGCATCCACAACTATTAAAAACGTTTGGCCATGGAACGGGCCGGCAAAATCAATGTGGATCCTCCCCCATGGGCCTTTTGGTTTCTCCCACTCTCGGATGGGCGCTACTGGGGGATCGGGGCGAGACTCCTGGCAGGGTCTGCACTTCCCCACCCACTCGGAAATGACCTGGTCCATGTTGGGCCACCAGACATAGCTGCGGGCTAAGCACTTCATCCTAACAATGCCCGGGTGCCCATCGTGCAGCAACTCCAAAACCCTATTCCGTAGTTTCGTTGGAATTACCACCCTGTCACCCCATAGCAAGCACCCCCCTTGCATGAACAGTTCGTTTCGTTTGTTGGCAAACCCTTGGTACTCCTCTCCTACCACCTTGTCCGGCCACCCTTTCAGAACCCAACCCATAACAGTCCGGATGACTGGGTCTCTATTTGAGGCTTTCGCCACCTCGCCGGAGGAGATGGGGCCCAAAGTTAACGTGTCCAACAAGAGGACGGAGGCTTCCGGCGTTGGGTTGTCCAGTAGGTCGGGAAGGGGGCAGCGGCTAAGGGCATCCGCATGACCCAGGGTCCGCCCAGGTCGATGGACGAGTTGATATGAGTAGGCCGACAAAAAAATGGCCCATCTGGTCAAGCGAGGGGAGAGGGCAGCGGGGGTTGGCCTGTCGCCCGCCAGCAGTCCTAGCAAGGGTCTATGATCAGTCACAAGTTCGAATTTTCGGCCATAGAGGTATTCGTGGAATTTTTTAACCCCCGCAATCGCAGCCAGAGCCTCTCTGTCCAACTGGCTATAGTTCCGCTCTGTGCTGGACAGGGTACGGGAATAAAATGCAATGGGCGCCTCTAGGCCGTTCGGCAGTCTATGGCCTAGGACGGCACCAACTCCTACGGGGGAGGCGTCACAAACTAAGACGAGCGGCAGCTCTGCATTGTACTGGATCAGGAAACTGTCCTCAGATAGGAGTCTTTTCACTGCCTCAAAAGCGGCTGCTTGCGGTTTCCCCCAGACCCATGGTACATTCTTCCCTAAAAGTTTGTGAAGGGGATCTGCAACCGTGGCTTTATCTTTTAGGAACATTGAGTAGAAATTGAGCAGTCCAAGGAAGGTTTGGAGCTCAGCTTTGGATTTGGGGGCTGGTGCGCTCTTAATAGCTCTCACCTTGCTTTCGGTAGGGTGGATGCCTGTGCCGTCCACCCTGTACCCCAGAAATTCTACAGAGGGGACCGCTATCCTACACTTGTTCCTTTTAAGTCTTAGTCCCGCTTCTCTGAATCTGGACAGGACGTTCCGTACCCTGTCCCCTAGCTGGTGTTCGCCTTGGGCGCTGACTAAGACGTCATCGAAATAGGGCACCACTCCTGGGAGTCCTTGCAACAGGCGCTCCATGGTGCTTTGAAATAAGCCGGGTGCGACGCTCACCCCAAATTGGAGCCTGGTGCATTTAAATGCACCCCTATGAGTCACGATCGTTTGCGCCTCTGCCGTGGCGTCGTCGACCGGTAACTGTTGATAGGCTTGGGCCAGGTCTAATTTGGCAAAAATTTTTCCGGGGCCCAGGGAGTGTAGTAGATGGTGCACGATCGGCACCGGATAGGCGCTCGGCTGCAAAGCCTTGTTGATCGTGCACTTGTAGTCGGCGCAAATTCTTATTGAGCCGTCGGACTTAACTGGGGTGACTATAGGGGTCTCCCACTTAGCATGGTCAACGGGAACCAACACCCCTTGCTTAATCAGTTTGTCCAGTTCCGCATCGATCTTCGGTTTCAATGCGAACGGCACTCGTCTGGCCTTTAGTCTTACTTGGGCTATGTTGGGGTCTAAGTTTAGTGAAATAGGGGTCCCCACATACTTGCCCAACGTGTCCCCGAAAACGTCCTGGAACTCGGACAGGAGGCTGTCTTTCAGGGTTGACTTGGACATCAGGTGGACGCCGGTGAAGCCCATGCCCAGGGCTCGGAACCACCCCATGCCTAGAAGGCTAGGGAGCTGCTTCGTGACGATGGTCAGCGGCAGGTCCTTCTCGTAGTCTCCGTAGGTGACCCGGAACGTGCCCACGCCCTCGAGGGGGACTCGGTTCCCCTGGTAGTCTAGGATGCGCAGTCTCTGTTTGGAGAGTTGATCCTTCCGGAACGACGGCAGGAGGGTCTTTAGGGTCGCCCACGACATTATGGAGAGAGCTGATCCGGTGTCGATCTCCATCGAGCACGGCCTTCCGTTGATCTCGACCACCGTGCTGACTTTGTCCTCGACCGTCGTGCTGGCCTGGTCGATGTGTATGCTGCGGCCATCTCGCGGTTCAAATTCGCGCCATTTTTTCGCGCCGCCTTCTCTCGTTGGCTGCTTCTGGCGCGCTGATTCCGGTTGGCTGCAGCGCTCACGTGGTTTGTGTCTTCTGGGCAGAATGGCTCTGCAGACTCGCGCCAAGTGCCCTTTCTTCTCGCAGCGCCTGCAAATAGCCTCTCTGTATTTGCAGGACAGTCTATCATGGTGCCCGCCACAGCTGGGACAGCTTCGCCGGGGGCTGCCAGTGTCTTTTCTCTGGTGCTCCGTTCGGAAGACGTCCTCATCCGACTCGGACTCCGAGCTGGATCCAGCGTCTTCTCTGTGCACCGGGGCAGACTTGGGGCTGTCCTTGCTGGTCAGCGGACGCTGCAGCGTTTCAGCGGCCTTTGTGGAGGCTTCGTGAGCCCTGGCCTCGTCTAGGGCTCCGGCAAGCGTCAAATCAGGCTTGGCGAGCAGACGCCGTTGCAGCCTAATGTCCCGAACACCACAGATCAGTTGCTCAAGCAACGCATCGTCCAAATCTCTGTAGTCGCAATGGGTTGCGGCTTTTCTCAGGCTGGCCATGTACGTGCTGACCGGCTCTCCCTCTCGTTGAACGCGCTGCCTCAGTTGGTATCGCTGCACGAACTTGGAGGGGACGGGAGCGTAGTGAGCCCAGAGAGTTGCCATCAGGGTGTCCCAGGAGACTGTTTGAACCGGCGTTGGCTCACACAGTGACTCGGCCATCTCGAACACGTCCGGTCCGCAGTGGCTTAGGAATAGGGCTCTCTTTCGATTAGCCGAGAGGCCCTGCATGTCGCTGGCTTCTAGCGAGCATTCAAACCTCGTTAGGTACGAGACCCATTTTTCGCGGGTCGGATTGAAAGGCTTGGGCGGAACGTAGGCAGACATGTTTGGTATGCCTCCTGTGGTTCGCCTCGTCGCCTAGCTGAAGCTCGTGGTCTCACTGGTTGGCTTCTTGTAGCCTCTATCCCACCTTCGTCGCCAATGAAGTGGTTCGGGAATAACGAGAGGTACAAGCAAGCAAGTGACAACAGCTCTTTAATATACAGTGAGACTTCAGCAAAAACTCAGGGGCTGCAGTCCTCCTTATATACAATCCAGGAGGGACTGTCAGCCAATCAGAAACGTAGGCAAGTTTGAAACTCCCGTTTAAAAGTATCAATACATAACAGGGGGGGAGCTGCAGGGGGCGTGGTCATGGTGGGTGTGGCCAGCTTGATGTCACTCATGTTGGGGGCACCTGTGGTGGCTCAAACACTCTGCCAGTGAAAATGGCTTCCCAATCTCTGTTTTCGGCTGGGACAGCCTCCTGCAACCCTCTGCCAGTGAAAACAGAGCTCAGGAGGGCTGCAGGCAGTCCTCCAGAGCTCCAGCAGTGAAATTCGGCTGGATCTATCCAGTTCGCGCAAACCAGTAGGGCTGGCGGCGGGAGGCTCTGCCCACCTGCCGGGACGTCATTATGTCCCGTTTTTGACCCTCTGCGCACACTCACATTTCCAAACCGGTAGCGAAGGTAAGTGCATTTCACTGCTGCCGAGCTCCGTTTTCGGTGGCAGAAGTACCACGGGCCGGTCCTTTGCTGTTTCCGGGGTGACCCTGCAGGCCAAATCTAAGCAGCCAGATCTGGTCCTCAGGCTTTGAGTTTGACACCCCTGCTCCAAACCGTTGAATATGCTTTTGTGGGGGGAAAAAAACTTCTAGTATGCCGTCTAGATTCCTCACTTGAAAACTGGATGCTTAAAGTGCTTTCCATTACTTTACTAGAGATTGTTTGGGGCCAAAGAAAGGCACATCCTGTTGAGCTGTTTTTAAAGCCAGTTCTTAGGGCAATGTTTCCAACCTTTTAAGATTTGTGGACTTCAATTCCCAAATTCCCCAGCCAAAATGCTGGGAGTTGAAGAATTCTAGGATTTGAAGTCCACATATCTTAAAGTTGCTGAAGCTGGAAATACTGATCTAGGAGCTTTTGTGCAGTGCAAGATTAAGCTGCTTGACTACTGCGTGGAAATCAGCTTGATTTCAGCCCTTCATCCATTTTGGCCATGGTGCTACCTGTTGCTCTGACTGGATAGCAGTTACCACATCGCTAAATTCCCTACTTCTTCCTGTCCTGCATCTGTGTTAGAAAAGCAACCACCAATATCTTTTTTTTTTCTTGTGGATGATTTTTTTTTTTAGAGGATCTGTGCTTTCTATTGATTGGACCTTTGGTATAAGCTGCCCCCTGTTGACTTCTCCTCATGCATGATTTTGATGCCTCCACCAATATATTGGTAAGAAAAAAACAGAAAGGAAATGCAATTTTATCATTCTTCCCCTAGTTTGGGCTAAGGCAGGAAATGGGTAGGGGTTCTTGTCAATGTCACTGAGTTAAAAAAAGAAAAAAATGGAAAGGAAATGATGAAGTCTCATCAATGAACTTGCAGGGAAAAAATGAATGGGAAAGAACTTTTACCATTTGAACATAAACTCTGGAAAAAACCCCTGCTATTTTACCATTCCATTGTGAAATGAAGACCTAAAGACAAAAGTATTGGTATCTTGTAGATGTGGAGGATTGTGGAGGATGGTAATCCTTAGGAGGTGCTGTTCCTGTCACACCATGCAATTGCTAATTGGAATGGAGCAGGGGTTGGTTCTACTTATCTTTACTACCGGTTTGCAACGGGATCGCGCACACATGCTTGCTTCACTTGTGCATGCGCCTTGCTTCTGCGCAGAAGCTTCTGATGACATCAGGGTCAGTGGGTGGAGCCTCCCACAGTGATGGGTTGCCCCCAGTTCGCACCGGTTCTATAGAACCAGTAGTAAAACTGGCGGGAGGCTCCGCCCACCGACCCCGACGTCATCAAAACGCTTTTGCGCATGTGCGTGGCCCCGCTGCAAACCGGTAGTAAAGGTAAATAGAACCCATCCTGGCCTCCCACTGGTTTTATTACCGGTTCTATAGAACCAGTCCAAACTGGGGGCAACCCACCACTAGAATGGAAGCCTATCATGAAATTGAGCACTGTAAGACTTGGACAACACTGTTGGTGCAGCCAAAGGCAGGAACACTACTTTGGATGGGAACACTACTCTAGGAGGAAAGGATAGGTGGAAATTGTCTTCCTGATAAATGGACAGAGTTGTCCATTCCTATCCCTAGTGCCACTTAACAGGGTGTGCTCCCATTACTTGTCCCAGCTTCTGTCAACCTAGCAGTTCAAAAGCAGGTAAAAAATGCAAGTAGAAAAATAGGGACCACTTTGGTGGGAAGGTAACAGCACTCCGTGAGCCTTCGGCATTGAGTCATGCCGGCCACATGACCACGGAGACGTCTTCGGACAGCGCTGGCTCTTTGGCTTAGAAACGGAATTGAGCACTGCCCCCTAGAGCCAGAAATGACTAGCACGCATGTGCAGGGGAACCTTTACCTTACCCCTGAGAAACAGTAGCCCATATTTTTCATCCTGGGTAACCTGCTTCAGATCATAACTGCATTTCCACTAGAGGGGAATAATGCTAATGTTTATTTATTGCCCATAGATTTTCAGCATTGATGGTTAATCCATGACATGCGTGTCAATGGAGACATGACATGATATTTTGAATGCAGGCCTCCCAAACCCTCTGTGTATCCTGTTTTTCACAAAATCGGAATGCACAGAGGGGTTTGGAGGCCTGAAGAGTGTTCCTGGGGGCTGGGGAGGGCAAAAACACGACACATGGGGGGTTTGGGAGGCCAAAAACAGGGCACGCAGAGTGTTTCGGAGGCCTGCAGAGTGCTCCTGGGGGCTGGGGAGGGCAAAAACACCCCCGTTTTTGCAAAAAAAATGGGCCTGTTTTTGGCCTCCCAAACCCCCACAGCCCATGCGTTGTGTTTTTGCCCTCCCCAGCCCCCAGGAGCACTCTGCAGGCCTCCCAAACACTCTGCATGCCCCGTTTATGCAAAAAACAGGCCCATTTTTTTGCAAAAACGAGCTCATTTTTCGCAAAAACGGGACACGCGGGGCGGGGTTTTGGAAGGTCAACAATGGCTGTATTCGGTGTATAAGACACACCAAAATTCCACCCTCTTTTAGGGTTGAAAAAGATGCGTCATATTCCAAAAAGTACGATATATTTTAAATAGATTTGTTATAAAATGTGCCAGACGCGTATAAATGGTTTTTTTAAGGTTGAAAGAGGATTATGGAGAAGTTTTATAAACACAGGTTTAAATCTCAGCATTTTCTCCTTTAGTTATGAAACCCTGGAAGAGTAATTTAATCCCAAGGATTATAGGGATTCCATTGTGCAATACTTGGTATACATTTGTCATCTTCCATAGTAGTCAAACAACCCAGGAAACCTTTCATAGAGGTCATCTTTCTTTCTATCACCTTGATAAAAATATCGTTTCCCTTTCTTGCTGGGTTTTTTTTTTTTTTTTGGTCTCACTTCCTGCGTTCTTGACTGAGAAGTTACTTGCAGAAATACGGTTTTCTCATCAGGCTTTGATTTGCAGCAGAGAGAAGGAATTGATATCATATCTTGTTAGCTTGTGATTATAATGAACATAACAAAGTGAAGTATGAGGAATACTCTGCTTTAGAGCTTGCTAGAGAAATGGGCTAAGAGTCATCCACCGGAGGGTTTTTTTTTTTTGGTGGTTGCATGTTTTGGGAGAAAGCAGAGGTTTTTAGAAGTAATGGGTATATAATAATTCAAATGGAAATTATTTTAACACAGTACTTATTTGCAGTTCTGACAGATGTTCACTCTTCACAAGATGAAGAAATTGCTTATGCCTCAGTATTTTAAGCTGCCCTTGCAATCAGTGGTGGGATTCAAATAATTTAACAACCGGATCTCTGCCCTAATGACCGGCTGGGTGGGCGTGGCCATGGTGGGCATGGCCAGGGGTGTGTGACAGGCAGCAGCATGCCTCCTGCATGCCCCTGGGAACAAAAATGGCGCCCCCCCTCTGCACCCTATTTTGGGCCTAATAGGCCTCCCTGCAGCCTCCTGGGAGCAAAAGCAGGCCGCAGAGCTCGCGCCGCATCCCCCTGTGCCCCGTTTTGGCCCTAGTAGGCCTCCCTGCAACCTTCTGGGAGCAAAAATGGGGGTGTGGGGACTCCTGGAAGGGGCGGGGTGGGAAGGGGCAGGCCAGCCGGCAATTTAACAACCAGTTCGCTGAACCAGTTCGAACCGGCTGAATCCTACCACTGCTTGCAATGAAAATCATCCAAAGCAGCTTATAAAGTTTAAAACCCTTTAAAAGAAGACTCTAAACAAGAGTAATATAATATGTAAAAGCAGATGTATCAAATAAAAAAAAATCTAAAAAACTTTGGTAGTCAGACGTAGGATCTGGTGGAAGGAAGAACAAAGGATCTGGGGATACAACTCTCTGGGCTTCAAGGCAAACTTACCAGAGACTTCCCACCTCCAATGGTGAGAGTGATCTGGCTTTGAGACCCTCTCTCCAGATGACTCTGGCAGGAAAAAGGAAGTTGGGTCAGACCTAGAGATGCCTATAGGGTATGGTCAAAGATGCCAAGATGGCAGTTGCAGCAGTGTTACCATGTTATCAAAGCTTCACCAATTTTTTTATGAACTTTACCTTTTATGGATATACTTCCGCAACAGGAAGGGAAGGAAGGGGAGGTTGTTGACCAATATGGAGCAGTGCAGAGGTGGTATTCAGCCGGTTTGGACCAGTTCGCCCGAACCAGTAGCGGAAATCGTGGGTGGGCCTGCCCTGGCTCTATGGGGTCCTATTTAGACATGTTTTTGAGGCTGTGTGCATGCGTGTAAGGCCGTGTGCATGCGCAGAATGCCGTGTGCATGTGCAGAAGCTTCTGCACATGCTCACGTTTGTGAACCGGTAAGGAAAGTAATTGAATACCATCTCTGGAGCAGTGGTAGAGAGGAATGGCTGACTCAGGAGATCCAGTAACAACTTTGCTTTCCCCTTGTCCATGCAACTCCTCTTGGAGCGCTGTGTGATCAGTTCTGCTGAAGTAGAGGGGCAAGGGGCAGCCTGGGGCTTCATGCCCTCATAGCAGTGGTGAAATCCAAATTTTTTTACTACTGACTATTGGTTCTGTGGGCGTGGCTTGGTGGGCGTGGTGTGGTGTGGCGTGGTGGGCGTGGCGTGGTGGGCGTGGCACGGGAAGGATACTGCAAAAACTCCATTCCCACCCCACTCCAGGGAAAGAATACCGCAAAATTCCCATTCCCTCCCCACTCCAGGGGAAGGATACTGCAAAATCCCCATTCCCACCCCACTCTGGGGCCAGCCAGAGGTGGTATTTGCCGGTTCCCCGAACTACTCAAATTATTTCCGCTACAGGTTCTCCAGAACCTGTCAGAAACTGCTGGATTTCACCCCTGCCTCATAGGCTTCAAGGTAGTCATCATTTCGGCCTTCAGTGGGTGTACAACCTTGCTCCAGAGGGATTGTTCAGTGGTTTGATACCACCATAAATAAAATGTCCTTTCTCTAGTTGCTATGACTACTTTGACCTGCTGAAGAGGCACAGGAGGACCATTCTCTTCAAATAACCTGAAACAATAGGGAGATTCATATGCTGATATGGTAGAATGTAATCCAAAGTCGCAGTCGGGAGGGGCTCTTTCCCAGAGAGCAAAGAGGCAACATTGCTTGAAATCTTTGGTATGCAGGAAGAGAGCAAAGACACACACACACACACACACACACACACACACACACACCCCACCAGCAGTTCACAAGCTGTATCTAATATTTTTGCATATAGATACTTTAGTCTGGCAAGATTCCTGTCTATAGGCGAGCAACAATAAACTATTGTGAAATAATTCTATCATTCTTGGTTCTTTGGGCCTGACAGCTATAGAAATATTGGCATTCACCAAATTTTGGGACTTAAAGAGAATTTAAAGAACTTAGTTTTGACCCATTGAATAAAATTAGATTGAACTGGAGATGAAATCCTAATTTGATTGTTTTGTGCACTAATATCATCTTAAAGATAATACTATTTCCTTCCTCTGTTTACTTAAACAAACAGATGCCTCAGAACTGATTCTTCTTGGTGCCCCAGAAAATTTCCCATAAAGGCAATTTTTAAGGTCCATCTTTATGAAGGCTAAGTTAGTCATCAAGACATCATACGTTGTTCAGACTTGGTGGTCTCTCGATACATTTAGACTACAGTTTCCAGAAAAATGTAGGAAGTATGTTATCTAGGAATTATGGGAGATACAGTTCTAACACATCTGGAAGGAGACAGGTTCGAGAAGACAGCTATAAAGTATTTCCTGTTCCAGTCAACTTTATGGGAGTGTAAAGCAGCCTTCTCCATTTGCAATGCTGGCTGCAAATTCTGCAAGATACACCCTGAAGACATCTGGTGGGCAGCAGAGACTCAAAAGTACAGATTTCTAGTTCTGTAACAAAATGCAAGTTCCTCATGGCAGCCCTGGCTTTTCTGGGCAGTGAAGAGTTAATATTATTTTTTAAACAACGAACAGATGTTAATGTCATTATGGTGGATTTTTAACAACAAACACATTTCTTTTTCCTGCAGGATACCAATAGTCTTGTGGAGCTTTTGACAAATAAGTGGTGTTTTCTGAGAAGGGATATATTAGAGGGTGGGGGGAAGAGGTGAATAGGGGACCTGGAGTCTTTGAAATTGGCCAATCATTTCTAAAAATGATTTTGTATATTTGATTCTGTGTTCTCCAAACCTTCAGTGTCATTTTTCTATATTGCTGGAAAAATTAAACTGCTTTGTTAGAAGAATGACGTAATCAAACAAGGTCTTGTTTTTAAAACAGTGTTTAGTTTTAGAGAGACAGTTCTCTCTGGTAAGACCCCCCTCATTTCAGATGTGTACTGTAATTCATTTTGGAACTTTGTATTTTTAGGGCTTGAAGTGTTCTTGGGTCATAAAACATAGAACTGCTTTGTGAAGTTGTGCACCAAATATTTCCATTTCTTACAAGAAGAAATTTTGTAAAAGACAGAACTGGCTCATTAGATTAATTTTAAAGTGCATGAGTCAGTGTCATAATACTGAGTTGGAGATTGGAGGCAGAGTTTTGCAGTGGGCCTGTGTCTCCCGAAGTAGGAAATTCCAGTTAGCATTAGTGTGGGGAGAGGTTGGGCCCTTTAAATACTCCAGTGTGGGGCAGTCTCCCCATTACTTTCAATATTGATACCTTTGTGGAAGGCCATCTGTTAATTTTGAGATCAGGATTCGTCAATATGTTGTTGATAACCAGTTTTACAAGTGTACCCAAAGTCAAGTTCATAATATGGTAGAAGACTTGGCCTCGTGCTTATGGGCAATGGAGAACTGGATGAGAAAGGACATCTTAACCATAGGACTAAAAGATAGAGAAGAAACAGAATATTATAAAATTTGGAATACATGGTACAATTGGCTAGAAAATAAATATAAAGTCCATATATAAAGATTACTTAAGAGTCATATTAAAATGGGGAAATATTGTATATATTTTTGTAAATATTACAAGAAGTTAAAGGTAAAAGGCATTATGTATGTATATAAATAAAGAATTACAATATAATTAAATGGGCCAACACCCTTTCAGGACACAAGCCTCCTCATTGCATCAGAGAGTCCAGGCTTCAATCAAACTTAACTCAGACAGCCTACAAAGCTAGCAGTGACCCTCTACAGCAACCAATAGAATGCATGCTCTTGCCACAGGAACAGGAAGCTTAAGGGCAAGGGTCCAGAGAGCATATAAAGAACCCTCACTCTCCACACCATGTGTACAGCTGCCCAGGACTTCAAACCCATGTGGTCCTGTTCACCAATAAACCATATTTCCAATCGGCCTCCATCTTTCCAGTGTCTTTCTCCCCACTTGGAACTGAACCAGATGGATATTTCTTCCAACATTAGATTACTGCAAATGGCTTCACATGTGGCTATCCACCCTCCCCACCCCAAGTGAGCAAAGTCTGTAGAGATTCTCAGTCATTCACATCATGGCTGTCCCAAAGGTGCTTTTCCAGGAGGCAACTGGATTTTCTTCTTTTTCCTTTTGAAGCTGTTTCGCTTCTCATCCAAGAATTATTGGGTTGTCTTATTGCAGTTCCTTCACTTTGGAATACTCTGTGATCCTGGAGATCAAAATGATCAAAGCTATTCTTTTTTGTAGGACTTTCAGAATGCAGGATCCTCTGTAGTGGACAGCACAGCATATGTGATCTTTTTATTTTTATTTTATCAAATGCATTATTTTATATTTTCTATGCCATGGTTTTATGCCAGAATCTAGTAAATAAGCAGCATGAAAAGATTTGTACACAGATAAATAATATCCACATGCCCAGGGGTGTGTAAAGTGAATTCCAGGTAGACATGTCAATGTGCTGTTTGTGTTAGAATCCTTGATGGATTTAACGTGATTCTTCTCATTCATTCAAACCCATTGGAATAGTGAAAATATATGCTTGGTATTAGGAGATCAACCCTGACTCCTCTTTAGAAGGCCAGATCCTGAAGATGAAACTCAAATACTTTGGGCACCTAATGAGAAGGAAGGACTCACTGGAGAAGAGCCTAATGCTGGGAAAGATTGAGGGCAAAAGAAGAACGGGACAACAGAGAATGAGGTGGCTGGATGGAGTCACTGAAGCAGTAGGCGTGAGCCAGGGGTGAAATGTAAAATCTGTTACTACCGGTTCTGTGGGCGTGGCTTGGTGTGTGTGTGGGGTAATGTGACTGGGTGGGCGTGGCCAACTTTTTTTAAAAAAAACTTTTCAAAGCATTTTTTCTAATGCTTTGAAAAGCCTCTCTGCCAATCAGGAACTCAGCTGGGATCATCAGAGACTTTTCAAAACATTTTTTTTAACCACCTCTTCGGCCAAGAGGTTGCAGAAAAAAATGCTTTGAAAAGCCTCTGATGATCCCAGCTGAGCCGCGCGATCATCAGAGGCTTTTTTTTTTTACTTTTAAAAGCATTTTTTCATCGGAAGAGGTTGTAGAAAAAATGCTTTTAAAAGTTAAAAAAAAAAAGCCTCTGATGATCATGCGGCTCAGCTGAGCATGGTGGGGGCGGGGCAGGGATTTTTGCTACCGGTTCTCCGAACCAACCGCCGCCATTGCTACCAGATCGGGCGATCTGGTCCGAACTGGGAGCATTTCACCCCTAGCGTGAGCTTAAATGGACTCCAGAGGATAGTGGAGGACAGGAAGGCCTGGAGGAACGTTGTCCATGGGGTTGCAATGAGTTGGACACGACTTCACAACTAACAACAACAATGCTTGGTATTATCATCTTTGACTGATGTTTCAGGGAATAAATATAGGATTTAAGACCTTCCTTGCTCCTTATTAGATGATACAGTATCATCTTTGAGAGCATCCACCATCTGACTATCACATACATTCAATTCAATGTAGGTAGGCATCTCTATTCATTTGTGATGTCAGGAACATGTAACAAAATTGATAGGGTCAGAGGACATATCTGACTTGCATTTCTTAATCTTCCAGCTTCATAATTTCCTTTTTTTTTTTTAAGAATCCCAATCACAGAAATTGATGTGTTTCATAAATGCAATCATGGCCCATGAAACAGTCAGAATAACAGAGTTGGAAGGTACCTTGGAGGTCTTCTAGTCCAACCCACTCTTCAAGCAGGAAACCCTACCCCATTTCAGTCAAATGGTTGTCCAATGTCTTCTTAAAAACCTCCAGTGTTGGAGCATCTACAACTTCTGGAGGCAAGTCTTCCACTGATTCAATGCCTTCCATTGAGGACCTGTATACTGCATAAGTTAAAAACAGGGCTGTGAAAATATCTACAGCCCTGTTTTTAACTCGTGCAGTATACAGGTCCTCAATGGAAAGCATTGGATGGGTTTCAAATTTTTTTACTACCGGTTCTGTGGGCGTAGCTTGGTGGGTGTGGCGTGGCTTGGTGGACGTGGCAGGGGAAGGATACTATAAAATCCCCATTCCCTCCCCACTCCAGGGGAAGGTTACTGCAAAATCCCCATTTCCTCCCAATCAGCTGGGACTCGGGAGGCAGAGAACAGATGGGGATGGGGCCAGTCAGAGGTGGTTCTCTGAGCTACTCAAAATTTCCGCTACTGGTTCTCCAGAACTGGTCAGAACCTGCTGAAACCCACCTCTGCTACAGACCCCTCGCATCCTGGACATAAATTGTTTCAACTTCTACCCTCAAAACAACGCTATAAGTATAGGACACTGCACACCAGAACAACTAGACACAAGGACAGTTTTTTCCCGAATGCCATCACTCTGTTTACCAACTAATTTCCACAACACTGTCAAATAATTTACTAAGTCTATATTACTATTATTCTTCTCTTCCTTACTAGTATCTATCTCTTCCCACTTATTACTATAACCAAGTTGCTTATATCTTTCAATTTATATTGTTTTTATTTCTTTCCTAGTACGATTTGATAGCTTATTAGTAACCTTGACTATCACTAAGTGTTGCATCTTTTTATTCTCGTTGAATATATTTTATTCTCCTTATGTACACCGAGAGCCTATACACCAAAGACAAATTCCTTGTGTGTCCAATCACACTTGGCCAATAAAGAATTCTATTAATTGTTCTCACGGTCAGGAAATTCCTCCTTATTTCTAGGTTGTTTCTCTCCTTGCTTAGTTTCCATCCATTGCTTCTTGTCCTGCCTTCAGATGCTTTGGAGAATAATGAATCCATGAATCTTTTAAGTGCTTTTTAAAAAAAAAACTCTCCAGACAGCCTGCTGCTCTGAAATACAGTTCTTGCTACACGTGGGCTGCCTTCTCTTGCTGTAAGCTATTTCTTTTTGTAGGTAAACAAACACCTTTGTATCGAGTTCCACATTCCAGCTGCCCGTTGCTCGTTGCAATGAAACTGAACTGAATCCAGCCTAGATCTGTTTACTTGTGACATTATGACAAAAGTAGAATGAAAAACTTCGGCTGGTCCGTCTCTGCCCTTGCGAGAGAATGGAGCTTTTTGAGTATTGCAAACGGGGCCCTATTAGAGAGAATACAGTAAAGGTAGTGTGGGGTGGGAGTGGGGGTTTGGGATCATATGATCTTACTGCTGAGGATGTCTGTGGGTGGAGGAGGAGGTGGAGTATTCAGGATTGAGAGACAGTAGATTGACCTACTGCAATCCTACCCAAAGGATCAGTCCAGAGGACTTTGCAAAGCAGGGTGGCGAGAAGACAATTGGCCCATTCTTTCTTCAGCTGCCTGGAGGCAAAATAAATATTTTGGTTAGCTCTTCCTAATTCTCTAGCCCACTTCAGCTGCTCCTCTGTCTCGGAAGCTGTCAACGAACAAGGGAGGATCTTCCCATTCCTCTGTTCCAGGCATGATCAGCGGAGCGGTCTGTAGGACAAATTTATCAAGTCTTTCCAAGTGAGTTTGCTGACTTATATTGGAGGTGGTGTTGGTGCTGCGGGGTGGGGTACGTGCGCCTGGCTTCAAATCCTTCAAGCTGCGGGGGAGGGGGTTCTTTCTTTCTTTCTTTCTTTCTTTCTTTCTTTCTTTCTTTCCTTCCTTCCTTCCTTCCTCTTTCTTTCTTTCTTTCTTTCTTTCCTTCTTTCCTTCCTTCCCTCCTTCCTCTTTCTTTCTTTCTTTCTTTCCTTCCTTCCTTCCCTCCTTCCTCTTTCTTTCTTTCTTTCTTTCCTTCCTTCCTTCCTTCCTTCCTTCCTTCCTTCCTTCCTTCCTTCCTTCCTTCCTTCCTTCCTCTTCTTCTTTTCTTTCTTTCTTTCTTTCTTTCTTTCTTTCTTTCTTTCTTTCTTTCTTTCTTTCTTTCTTTCTTTCTTTCTTTCTTCCTTTTTCTTTTTAAAGCTGGAAGTTGGCTTTGAAGAGGCGGAATAGGTTGCAACATGTCAGCCACCCGTGCACGAATTCTACAGTTTTATCTGACGTCCCTCCTTGGGATGCTTTGGTTGCAAAATTCATCATAACTTGTATAGCTATCAAAGCATGTCACCGTCATAGAATAGGCTCCCCCGCCCCCCCCCCGCTTCTTCCTCTTTTAAATTCCTTGGCTGCTTAGTGGATGCAGTGTAGTGCAGAAGTTGCTTTCATCAGCGCGAAATTTGGATGTTGCTTAATCTCTCTAGGTAAATAAGGGAGTAAATTATAAACCAAACGCCAGCACTGCGTAATAACTGATGATATATTGATCAAAGAACTACATTTTGTTGGCTTCGCTACCCCTGAAATATCTTCAGGGCAGCAGGCTGCCTCTGTTCTCTTTGAAGTGCTCTAAAATTATTTCTGCCTTTTGTAAAAGGATGAAAAAGAATGTAGTTTTCTAGCTAAATCTACAATATGATTATAGTTGGGGATGTGTTAAAACTGCTTGTTGTTGCTTTTGGTGCCATTGTTGAATAAAATATAACTATAAAGCTGTGCTATGCCTTAGACATACAGAAATAATGTAATCCATGCACAAAAGGATCCAGACAGATCTCTTTCAGTTTTTTTTTTTAAAAACCTCTGGATTGTATGGCATGATTCATAATGTGAGAATGTGCAAGGAAACAAAATGTGCATAGGCCAAAGATTTCCTCAAACAAAAGACATGGTTTTAAGACTGCATTAAATAAATCTGGATAAATGAATCTGCAGCCTGTATAATCCCCAATTAAATTAGTTGAGTGCAAGACAATGATTGTTACTTAACTGTCAGGCATTCATTTGGATTGATAAAGGTAGACAGATTTGACTTGGCTCCTGAATGATCTGATTCAGCTTGCACAATATTCGCAGCTACCAAAATGCTACCTCACCCTTCTCTCCTTCAGATAGCTCACTTATCTGCTCATAATAGAAGCTGGAGTAATCTGATTTGGGAGATTCAGATGACTGGCTCATGGTTGAGTTCATCCATAATGCTTAACTCTAAATCTGGGTGAATAAAACTCAATTGAGGTGCTCACATAATATGCAGTGTTTAAGGAAACCATATCATGACTAAATGTGAGGGCTTGTTTCACTTAACATTTAAGAATGTGACTGAATTTTTCCCATCAACTGAATCACAAACTAACTAAACTCATTATAGATCATTGTAGCATTCCCAGTCAATATTCCAAAGCATCTGTTGCAACTGAGAAGTAAACACAGATAAGCTGGCACACGTATGGTTATACGACCAGCAAAATTGGTTTGCTGGTCGTATAACTCGTGGCCCATGGGCTGGATGTGTCATGCGCTGGCCACGCCTACCCCTGATTTAGCAAAGGGGAAAAATGTCACGCTACATCACATGATGACAACATGACGACGTGAGTTTGACACCCCTGGTTTACAGGCTTCATCCATTTTCTTTTATTGGTTCACCCAGAATTATATGGATGAATTATATTGACCGGTAAACCTGGTTCACACAAGACAATGAACTACTGGCACCCTACCCCTCCCAAAAAACCCTAAACAAGTAGAAACCTAATTAATTTAAGCCAGGGGTGAAATCCAGCAGGTTTCTGACAGGTTCTAGAGAACCGGTAGTGGAAATTTTGAGCAGTTCGGAGAACCAGTAGCGGAAATTTTGAGTAGTTTGGAGAACCGGCAAATACCACCTCTGGCCCCAGAGTGGGGTAGGAATGGAGATTTTGCAATATCCTTCCCCTGGAGTGGGGAGGGAATGGGGATTTTGCAGTATCCTTCCCCTGGAGTGGGGTGGGAATGGAGATTTTGCAGTATCCTTACCCTGCCACGCCCACCAAGCCATGCCCACCAAGCCACACCACACCCACCAAGCCACGCCCACAGAACCAGTAGTAAAAAAAATTTGGATTTCACCACTGATTTAAGCGTGTTGTGCATATAGATCCAGGTAGGCTTTTAACTAGCCAGGTTTAGTATATTGTGGGAACTCGTCTGGAGAATCCAGTGAATGCAGAATCATCCTCCATCATGCAGAAGAGAGTAAGCAAAATAAGCAAAGCAACTGTTAGTCATCTCTTAGGAACAGCAGCACCCTTCAGTGTTCAGCATCCCAAAGTTACGTCGCAAACTCTGCTCCTTTTGGTCATACCGATGACACTGCACTGCTCAGAGAAAAGGCACAGAGCTTGCATTGCAATGGCATGATGCTTTTAAAAAAAACAACAACGGTGACCTATAGCAAGCAAAGATTAATACCACAGCATTATTTGCTGTGCGGTTGTAGCAAGCTGCCAATTTTGTACACAGCTGAATTCATCTACGGTTGTGTTAACAATTCTGCTTTGTATTAAAATGAATGATAACTACAGGTTGATATGAACACCGAATTACAATATAAGTTCCCAATGGAAGAGCTTAAGAGCCACTTCAGTGTAGCAGTTGAGGCACCAGGCTAGAAACCAAAAGTCCAGCTCTACCCCTAGGCACAAAGCCAGCTGGGTGACCTTGGGCTAGTCACTTCCAGCCCTAGGAAGGAGGCAACGGCGAACAACTTCTGAAAAACCTTGCCAAGAAAACTTCAGAGACTAATCCAGGCAGTCACCAGGAGTCAAAAACTGTCTCAAAGGCACATATACACATGCACACACAATACACTAGAGCTTAGTTTTGTGAATGGCCCTTTGCAGTGGTGGGCTCCAAAAATTTTTACTACTGGTTCTGTGGGTGTGGCTTGGTGGGTGTGGTATGGCTTAGTGGGCATGGCTTGGTGGGCATGGCAGGGGAAGGATACTGTAAAACCTCCATTCCCTCCCCAATCCAGGGGAAGGTTATTGCAAAATCCCCATTTCTTCCCGATCAACTAGGACTCGGGAGGCAGAGAATAGATGGGGTTGGGGCCAGTCAGAGGTGGTATTTACCGGTTCTCCGAACTACTCAAACTTTCTGCTACCGGTTCTCCAGAACTGGTCAGAACCTGCTGAATACCACCTCTGGCCCTTTGGAAATTCCAAGGGGCTCCAGGGACATCCCAAGAGTAATTCCTGCTTGGGGAAAAGATCTCCCCACTTCCATTCTGATTTGTATTTTTAGAAATCTTTCCTTCACATCAACTATGATGTACTTGAAGAAGTTACAAAAGTGTAGTTCTTCAAATCCATCTCTCATTCTGGACCTCTTGGCTGTGACCTCACCTTGCCTCCTGATAGGGCAGGCCATGAATGACTCCTCTTCCTCCTCCTCCTCCTCCTCCTCCTCCTCCTCCTCCTCCTCCTCCTCCTCCTCCTCCTCCAAACTGAAGTAAGAGGTTGGATGCTTAGAGTAGGAGTGGTTGGTTTTTTTTGCAGGCCATAGCCATTTTATTGCTATCTAAGGACAAGAAGAGCATCAAGGGTGGGTGGGTAAGATTTTAGGCAGGAGTTAAGGGATAAAATAGATGCCTTTAAGCCTTTGCAAGATTAAAGCACCTATTTTGTCTTTAAAGCCATTAAAATTGGTCTGAATTTTACAAGGGGTTAGTAGATACTAAAGAACAGAATGGTTGGTGTACATTTCTCAAAGTGCCTACTGTTTCCGTTGCTCTTCTTCCTTGGCTTATTCCAAAGCAGGCTGGTGATTTTAGCTTTGTCCACTCTGGAGCTGCTCTGAGGATGCTCTTGAGATCTGAATAAAAGACGACAGGATGTATGTGCATGCAGCTTATATCCTAAGATTTGTCCAACTTCATTTAAATCTCATTGAGTCATAGAATCATAAGGCTGGAAGGGACCTGGGAGGTCTTCTGGTCCAACCTCCTGCCCAATACAGGAGCCTTTATACCATCTTGGACAAATGGTTGTTCAATCTTTTCTTGAAAACCTCCAGAAATGGAGCACCAACAACTCTGGGAGGCTAGCTGTTCCATTGATTAATTATTCTCACTGTCAGAAAATTCCTCCTTATTTCAGGGTTGAATCTCCCTCTGATAAGCTTCCACCCATTGCTTCTTGTCCTGCTCTCAGGTGCTATGGAGAATAAACTGACCTTCTCTTCCCTATGACAGCCCTTCAATTATTGGAAGACTGCTATCATATCTGAGCCTTCTCTTCATCAGGCTAAACATGCCTAGTTCATAAATTTAGGCAGCTGTTATATAAACATTCAGGGGTGTGTGTGTGTGTGTGTGTGTGAGTGAATGGTGCCATTTTCCTTAAATGTGGGCTGGCATTTAGTGATTGAGTTCACCATTAATATTGCACCATGCATATTAAAGTTGGCAGTCCTACCTATGTTGCAGGATTTACGAAATAAGCCAGGGTGGATAAAAATAATGATTTTTTAAAAAAAAAATCAAAAAAATCAGATTTTTTTTATTTAAATTGGATTTTTTTTATTTAAATCGGATTTATTTTAATAAAAAACTTTTGGGGTAAAAATCTATTGTAAGATAGTTTTCTATTTAAGATACATAAATAATTTAGTTTATTCAGCATGAAATGGAGCTTAGTTATGGAGCATGAGGCTGTATATTCTGCAACACTGGGACTATCGGTGAGTCAATCGGTGGTCAAAGGAGTAGCAGAGATGACAGTTGCTCTTTAAAAATTATGATTTAAATCGAGTTGATTTAAATTGAGTCTTTTTACTAGTGATTTAAATCATGATTTAAATTGTGATTTAAATCAACTCTATTTAAATCAAATCCACCCTGAAATAAGTGAGATGAAAATAAAGGGAATTTTATCCTTAAGAAGAGACGGGTGAGATAAAATGTAGTATAAATTAAAAGTTGAAGACACAACCAAATAAGGATGGGGGGAAGATGGGAAAAGTGTATATAATAGAACAGTATGGGCAAAGAGGACAATATATCCTTTTACGGAACTAAAGGAAACCTGTGGTTAATCAGCCAACTGGAATGCTGGGAGATTTAGAAAATTTTTTTAAAAAAGGGCTTTTCTAAAAAGTAGAGATAAGAAAGTTTTTATAATGTTTGTAACTGAACTCTGGAATTTGGTGCTAAAAGATAGAGTCACGACAACAACAAATGCGATGGTTATTAGAGTAGTCAGGGCCTTTCCTCTCTCTTCAGTTAATGTCCACCCATCGTTGTGTTGGCAGAATGCAATATACGTCTGACATTGATTGTCCCAATTGCTGGTCTTTATCTTGCTCAGAGGTGTTCCCAGGGTGTGGGATTCAACAAAACTTAAGATGGAAACACAGCCTTGCAATCAAAGCAACAACCTCCTTTGACTTGTGTCATGACACATGTAAACAAGATTAAGGCTTTCATTGAATGGTTGTGCCATCTTGAATTTGGTTCTACTTCTGTTGCCTTCTTTTATTCCTTGACAGTCACTTGACTTTCCTCCAAGTTAACGGGAAACAAAGACCAACAGATCTTAGGTTCAAATTTTGTTGGTATTTCTTGGATCCCTATCCCTTTTATTCAAAACCACCTAGTGGCTTTTTTCTTTTCATTTCAGGGAATATCAGCTTTTGAGGAGGAATCACTGAAAAGGATTAAAATTTTGGCCATCTTGGCCACTTGTTGGGGGCATCTGTATGTCCGGAGACAAAATAAGAGACACTTTTGATTTCTTTGAACAAGGTTGTTCTTAAATCCTTAGAGGTGAGATTTGCATTGTGCATCGAGGAGCTGTGGTGGCATAGTGGTTAGAATTCAGTACTGCAGGTTAATTCTTCTGACTGATGACTGCCAGCAATTCGACAGTTCGAGTCTCACTGGCTCAAGGTAGACTCAGCTTCCATCCTTCAATAAAATGAGGACCGAGATTGTTGGGGGCAATAGGCTGACTCTGTAAACCGCTTAGAGAGGCCTGTAAAGCACTGTGAAGCGGTATATAAGTCTAAGTGCTGTTATTGTTGATCAGCATAAACATCTATTAAAAAGAAAAATAATTTTTCACCTGGCTGTCACACTAGAGGATTATTTATTTCACGAAAAAATATTTTCGTACGGATTTTTGCTCTAGTTTTCTATCCCAGTGAAAATATTTTTTGTTGCTTTTCAAATGTCTTATTTTCTCTACTGATGAGTGAACTTTCCATTTCATTTTGGGTGTCACCGTCACTCTTTTGAGGAACATCTGGAAAAATGGTTTTTCTTCTCCAGGGCAGTCTTTAGGTAGAATTGAAACACTGAAAGGTAAATCTACAACTCTTGAGAGTAACAAGAGGATTGACTTCCTTTGGTTTTGCTGCAATCCAAGGTCTACAGCAGAAGTGGGTTTCAGCAGGTTCTGACCAGTTCTGGAGAACTGGTAGTGGAAATTTTGAGTAGTTCGGAGAACTGGTAGTAAAAATTCTGACTGGCCCCGCCCCCATCTATTCTCTGCCTCCCAAGTCCCATCTGATTGGGAGGAAATGGGGATTTTGTAGTAACCTTCCCCTGGAGTGGGGAGGGAATGGAGATTTTACAGTATCCTTCCCCTGCCACACCTACCAAGCCATGCCATGCCACGCCCTCCAAGCCACGCCTGCAGAACCAGTAGTAAAAATTTTTGAAACCCACCACTGGCCTACAGTACCCTCATTTAAATTCAGGAAAGAAATAGCGAGGAAAGGATTTTCTTAACAGGTTATAGCTTTCTTTTAAAAGAGACTTGGCAGGACTAAGGTGGAAATTCTGGGGGTGGCAATGTTGGCAAATCTTCTTCCCAACCTCCCAGATGTTCTGGCAGCTAGCATTGGTCGTACCATGAGATTCTAGGTCCACAGAAGTTTGGTTTGTGAATAGTTCCAGGCTGGTTTAAAAGAGGAGTACTTACTTTGACAAACAAGTAGTTCTTTTCAAATTTGGCTCAACCATGGATTTTCCAGATGTTCAAATGGTGGTTACTCATTCCTTTCAGATAGAAAAGCTATTTTTCACTCCCAAGTAGGTTAACCGTATTTTATATGTGTATCTGTGGTGGGTTTCAATTTTTTTTTTACTACAGATTCTGTGGGTGTGGCTTGGTGGGCGTGGCTTGGTGAGCATAGCAGGGGAAAGATACTGTAAAATCTCCATTCCCTCCCCAATCCAGGGGAAGCGTCACGCGCTGGCCACATCCACCCCGGTTTAGCAAAGGGGGGAAGTTGCAATATGTCACGTGATGATGACGTGACAATGCAGTATCCTTCCCCTGGAGTGGGGAGGGAATGGAGATTTTACAGTATCCTTCCCCTGGAATGGGATGGGAATGGAGATTTTACAGTATCCTTCCCCTGCTGCGCCCACCAAGGCATGCCATGCCCACCAAGCCACGCCCACAGAACCGGTAGTAAACCCACCACTGAACGGGATCTGAAGTTGAGTTATGGATCAGATTAACAAGATGCCTACTATTTTAACAGTCCGCCCCCCCCCCCTTTTAGCTCCCATTATTTGTAGAACAGTGAAACTTGAGGGAGCTATTTAGATGCACAACGTCCACATTTTATTCAGTGCAGAAATCCAAATTAAAGATGGCTACCCAGCTGGTCAACGACTCTTGTGCCTAGAATGGTTTTCCGAGCTTTCTATTGGAAAACTGCCCTAAGTGCAAATTTGGATGCAGCAAACAAAGCAAAGGCAACCATTCATTTCCTAATTTTTTTACTGCCTTCCCAGTCATTTTTATTTAACTTAAAACCTGGCTGTAATCATATTTATTTTATTGCTGACTTGCAGCATCTGTTAACAAAGGAAACTTCTAGCACCAGCCACAAAACTTGTCCTAATAAGGATAACTGAAAAAATACCCAGCTTTCAGCGGTGAGGTCAAAGATATGAGGCAGTGGATAATAATTCCACCCTCTCCTTCGCCACCGAAAGTATTATGGTGTGGTTTGGCGTAGACAGCAATGGTCTGGCTAGCTGGTCAGGGACAGTCTGTTCTGTTGAAAACCTTTCCAGAGCAGGCAGCCCAACTACCCTTCTCCCCCGTCCCCTTTCTTTTCTTTTTGCAATTGCTAATTAAGTTACACACTGAATGTGTCAATTAGAAAACAAAAGAGTGCTAATAAAGGAGGATTGCCAAGGAGGTTTTGTGGCACTTTAAGAATGAAGCAGTTATAGTTTTGTACACTTATTTAGTGCTGTGATGGAAGGGTTATGGCGAGTCCCTTGTGAGATTTTCTCTCTCTCTCTCTCTCTCTCTCTCTCTCTCTCTCTCTCTCTCTGTGTGTGTGTGTGTGTGTGTGTGTGTGTGTGAGATCTGATCCCCTTGTTAATGCAAACCGAGTTTATGCAGGGAAGAGATGTGCCATGTGCCCAACCTCTCACATTCTAGTTGGATCTAAACGTTCCATTTGTCTTTCAATTTGCAGCTCAGATCCTCCTCTTCCCCTCCTCCCGTTTCCATGCCCATTGCCCAGCCTCCCAACTTAGAGAGGAAGTGTGTGTAATAAGGGTGGATGGGTGTCTTTTGGCTTCTGTGTTATGGAGCAGGGAGGCCAAAAGCAACAACTGGCCATTGTGCGGGAGCAGGTTGGAAAGAGCTGGATACTGCTCCGGTTATCTAGATCAGAATTCCTCAACCTTAGCAATTCTATACTGTGTAGACATCAACTCCCAGAATTCCTGTAGGAGATGACTAGGCTGAGCCCTAGGGAGGGATCATCAGTCATGAGTCCCTGCGTGTCTGTCAGACCTGCCACAGCTTGGTCTTCTAGGAAAGGAAGACTCTAATGGACTCTTGACTCCATTAGTAGTGAAAAGAATACTTTTACTAAAAGCCAAGTGGTTACAGTAGATCAAAGTCAGAACGGAGGTTTTGCACATGAAAGCTTCCCAGTTAATTTCCCCTTTTTCATTCTACCTCCGTTATCTGTTGATTGTCCAGTTACATTCAAAGAAGTTGTTTCGGTAACTGTCCCTGCAAAGGTGGGCTGGATCGCGAGCTGCTATATTCCATTTCCCAAGACTGTGACCTTGGGATAGTGAGCCGATGTCTTGGGACGACACTGAGCTTTATTTTGGTTTCTCCCTTCCCCTCGCTCCCCCCCCCAGTAGTTTATGACAGGCTGGTATCTAGCGAAGCACAGTTGAAGCAAAGGATGAAAGTTCTGACAGCGCCCACAGGAGATCTAAGTCCAGCCCACCTTGAATGCCTTATCTCCCGCTCATTTCCCTTGACGGTTAGTAGTTCAGATTCTTGTAGAGAGCTTAAGCTTGCAATAAATCTTTATACTCATTTGAACTGCCAGAATCTCCTGATTTCCCCGGTACTTGACAATTCCCCAGTCAGTCATGTATTTGACTCTGTGGTTGCAGAATCCGTACTTTTGCTCCCCACCCTCAGGGGTGCCCCTGCTTTTTTATCCAAGCAACTTCTTCCATTTTATTGTAATTTTAAGATTATTCAGCGATGCAAATAAAAATAAAGCACCTCCTGCATTTTCAATGACCAGCAGGAATGGGTTGAGGCGTGTTTTCCTTGTCATTAGATCAACCACCTTCCATTGAAAGGTTATGGCTCAGGTGGCTTCCCTTTTCTTTTACGGATGGTGGTTGACCAAATTTCTCCTGACCATATTTTCATCATTTTCCTCCATTGCTCTATCCTGGAAGGGAGTTGGAAAGGGAGTCGAGAGTTTCCAGACAGGAGTTATGGCACAAAGGAAACAAAATGCAAAACATAAAAAAAAAGAGAGATGGAAACGAACATCAAACACGTTGTGCTTATTTTTGATGTTTTGAAAGTGCCCGTCAGTAATACAGGAAGAGGGAGGATGTTTAATCACAGAATAAGCTGTAAACTATCAAGGGCTTTGAGCGGTTAGTGGAACAAAACAGATGGTGAAGAATCTTCTTTCCATTGCGGGTGGGGGCTTTTGATATAATAATTATGCCATTTTGCCCTATTACTTGTAACAGTTTAGTCCAGTGACGGCTAACCTTTTCCAGACGGAGCACCCAAAGTGCCTGCACGAATGTGCGTGTGTGCCTGAACCCCCAAAATGCAATGCGTGCTCACCCTTGCTCATGTGCATGCGAACCCTCTGCACATGCCCTGGCCCCCCCGTACATGTGTGCATGACCCCCCCTATGCGCCCCACCCCTGTGTATGTGCACGCAACCCCCCATACGTGCCCTGCCCCCATACATGCATGCGCAATCCCTGTACGCACCCCACCCCCCCATGCATGTGCAACCCCCCACCCCCCATGCATGTGCAACCCCCCGCCCCCCACGCAAGCACGGCAGAGACCCAACAACCAGCTAGCCAGTGGGAGGCACCTGTGCATGCATGGCAGAGCTGAACTGGGGCGAAGGCTCGTGTGCTCACAGAGAGGGCCCTGTGTGCCACCTGTGGTACCATAGGTTCGCCATCACGGGTTTAGTCTAAATACCCCCGTGGATTCAATGGATTCATTGAATTGATTTATTTATTATTAAATCAAATTTATATAGCTGCTCATGTCATCAAAGGAGAATTCTGGGCTGTGCACAACAATACATAAAACAATTCCAATACAAGTTAAAAATTAAAAAAAAAACCCCACAGCAATAAATAATATAAATAATATAAAAACAAAAATACTAACCATGGGCAAAGGGAGGATAAAAATGACCCTATCTGGAAATAGAACTATTGAGACAAACCTTTGATTTCCTGGAAAACCCAGGTCTGATGAATAACCAGGTCTTGAGGGCCTTCGAGAATTTCAAAAAAGATGGAGCTAATCTAATTGTGGGGAGAAGAATGTTCTATAGGGCAGGCACCACGGCAGAGAAGCCCTGTATCCTGGGATCCACCAGATGTAGATCCCTACCTGATGGAATCTGCTGCACTCTTCTCTGTAATTGGGGAGAAGACGTCCTTCAGATAACCTAGTCTGATGCCATGAAGGGCTTTAAAAGTTAAAACCAGCATCTTGAATTGGAGACAGAATCAAAACTGGCAACCAATGCAACTCTTGGAGTAGAGGCATAACATGGAATGCGCATAACTGTAGGTGACTTGCTTTACGAGCATCACAATTTATGCCTCTGTTGGGCAGGCTCCAATATAGTCGTAAATCAAGGACGCTCTGTATACTTTGTTCATCCACTTGCAAGAACTTGCAATGCAAGATGTGCATTGGAGTCCTTGCAGTAATAGAACGTGTGAACACAGGATGCCGATCCGCTTGATGTCTGGTTGCTTCTTTTTAGCCAAACTTGCCTATCAGCTTTCCCACCTAAAATATATATTAATTACATTGTATTTTCAGCCCTGAAAGCATAATTACAACATAACTTCCTAGCCATAGAAATGTTAAATATCTTGGCAGGCGAACTGCATTTGCAGGAAACTTATGTACCTAAGGCCCAATGTAGGTATTTCAAGAGATTATTTTGACGACAGATCTGGCTTTGCTTCTGCTCCCTATCAGTTTCTATCAAGATTTTGTTATTTCTCCTTACGAACGTTGATGTGGGCAAGTTTCTATCTGCCAATCTTGGCAGATTCAGTCAAAAGGAGAAATATATTACTGTGTTTTTTTTTTTAAAAAAATATGTCATTATGTACATACTTCCTCATCCAGTAAAGGAAAAATAGAGTCACATACTCAGAAATACTGGATTCCCCACTGTGAAGCATCTTGCAATTTAAAGTAGAGGAAAACAGCAGAATCAGAGAAGAAAGAAGAGGCAAAAATAAAGGTAAAGGTAAAGGTTCCCCTCGCCCATATGTGCTAGTCGTTCCCGACTCTAGGGGGCGGTGCTCATCTCCGTTTCAAAGCCAAAGAGTTAGCGCTGTCCGAAGACATCTCTGTGGTCATGTGGCTGGCATGACTAAATGCCAAAGGTGCACGGAACGCTGTTCCCTTCCCACCAAAGGTGGTCCCTATTTTTCTACTTGCATTTTTTACGTGCTTTCGAACTGCTAGATTGGCAGAAGCTGGGACAAATAACGGGAGCTCACCCATTATGTGGCACTAGGGATTCGAACCGCTGAACTGCCGACCTTTTGGTCGGCAAGCTCAGAGTCTTAGCCACTGAGCCACTGTGTCCCTTTGAAGCAAAAATAAAGAAATATCAAAGAAAGTGATACGTGACAGATGACCTGTTACTACATAATAATATTTTTTTTTAAAAAAACTGCATTTTAACATTGCTGTGAAGAATTCACATGATTTAATTCATAGTAATCATTGATTCACAGTTATTTGGATAAAACAGATTAAAACCAGCTTGTCATGTCCCCCCCTCCCCCCGGTAGCTTAAAGTGTATAAGCCCTTCCTGCCAGTGAAAGGTGCTTTGAGGTAAGGCTTTGACTTTGCAAATTGCTCTGCCGTAAATAAATCAGGGAAGGAAGGAAGGTGCTAAATTATGCCTTATGATTGGTGGTGCTGGGAACGATCCAGCTGGAGAATTCAGAGGAGCCATTCTTCCCTCTGAGCTGTAACCAAAAGGGAGACAAGTTGATGCTTTTCAGATGTTCCTGGACTTCAGCTCCTGTCAGCTTGAATCAACTTGGTCAATTGCAAAGCATTTTAAGATAAAATATCCAGAGAGTGCTAGATTGCGTATGTTTTCTGTTTCCCTCCCCTCCCTTCACTTCCCACCCCTCCCCTCCCCTCTCCTTCAATGGTGGTGTTTTCTACAAGGTCATGTTATCATTATTTTTCTTCTTTTACGTTCTCAAGGTCTCCTTCCAGATTAGCTAGTTTTCATATTCATCTGAAGGATTTCTTATCCATTTTATTCCCGTCTCCTTTTTCTATTTCATAAGCAGATGGGGACAGCTGGTTTTAGAGCAACCAGCTAAATTTAAATGACTGCTTTTGAATTTTAGGTCAAAACATCCGGTACGTTCTTTTAGGGCATTGGCTAAAGAAGAGTTTACATTTGATGGTTGCCTTTAAAAAGATTTCTCCACAGATTTTCCATGCGCGATAGGAGATACCCTGACTGAAATTTGAAGAGAACATTCTATGTTCTGTATCCTGAATAAATTTGAAGAGGAAGGTGGAAAGGATGGTGACAAATTGGAGCACGTTCAATGCCCCAGCTGTCAATATCGTAGAGCAGGGGTGTCAAACTCGATTTCATTGAGGGCCACATCAGGGTTGTGTTTGACCTTTGGGGGTGGTTTGGGGTGGGTGTGGCCAGGGTGGGTGTGGCCAGCTCGATGTCACTCATGTTGGGGGCACCTGTGGCGGCTCGAGCATTCTGCCAGCAAAAACGGACTCCCGAGCTCTGTTTTCAGCTGTTTTCACTGCAACGGCCTCTTGCAATCCTCTGCCAGCAAAAACGGAGCAGGTGGCCCCCCCAAGCTCCGTTTTCACTTGCAGTAGCACCGCCGGCTGATCCTTTGTTGTTTCTTGGCGGCCCCGCAGGCCAGATCTAAGCACCCCGTGGGTCGGATCTGGGCCATGAGCCTTGAGTTTGACACCCCTGTGGTAGAGCATCTAGAAGCCTATGGGGATCATAGGATCTGGGTATATTTAGCATACATAATAGATAACTGAGAGTTAGTATAACTGCAAATAAATTGTCACACACAACAGGAAATGGACTAATTCTCTCTTGGCCCAGAGGCACAGCAAGCAGCAATAAAGAATTCAGATTAGACATCAGGAGAAACACCATACTCTAAGATCTGTCAGCCAGTGGAAAAGAGCTTCCACATGAAGTAATAAATTGTTTTGCTAGAGGACCTTTTGCGCATGTGCAGAGCATCAAAAACGGGACATGATGATGTCCAGGTGGGTGGGAGGAGCTTTACAGTGCTTTACAGCCCTCTCTAAGATTAACAATAATAAAAGTTGACTCAGCCTTCCATCCTTCCGAGGTGGGTAAAATAAGGACCCAGATTGTTCGGGGGAGAATAGGCTGACTCTGTAAACCGCTTAGAGAGGGCTGTAAAGCACTATGAAGTGGTATATAAGTCTAAGTGCCATTGCTATTACCTCTAATACCCTCTGCAAAGTAGCCATTGAGTAAAACTGGTTGCTGAGGGGTTTTTTTTTGGTAGATCCCCTAGTTAAAGTAAATATTTGCCTGTTTCATCACTATTGGGCAACAGTCATTGTTCGGGGGCTTTTGAAATGTTGACTTCGGATCCAATTTTCCGACTTGCATTTCGAGGCATAAGGTACGCTTCTTGAGAATGAGTTTGGTGGAAAGGAGCATACAAAATGTTGAGCTACGGTGCGCTTCCATAATCCACAGCGGTATTCCGAGACCGATCCCTGCCTTTTGTTTTTTTTGCAGAAAGCAAGATGGAAGCCAAGGGCCACTTGCTTGATTTGGAAATTGTTTTCTTTCTGGGGCTGTGTGGAACAAGTTCAGGCGCAGACTTATTTGTCAATGCTAGAAAAGTACACAGCAAGTTAATACTGCAGATAAGTCCGCAGATGTTCTGTGGGATCTGTGTTTCGAAATCCTTTGGTAAGGAGTTTCCTCCCCTGTTCCTGATAAAAGGAAAAGTCAGACTTAAAAGCTCGGGTGAAAGTACGATGTGCGAGTCTCTGCACCCTTGATTTTGTGGAGAAAGGTCCTCTTTATTTATATTGATATTGATTGTTTCCCAGTAGGATTTGATTGGCTATCATTAATTGTTGCACCTCATGATTCTTGATGAATGTATCTTGTCTTTTTATGTGCACTGAGAGCATATAAAGCACCAAAGACAAATTCCTTGTGTGTCCAATCACACTTGGCCAATAAAGAATTCTGTTTTGTTCTGTTCTGCTAAACAAATAATTCCCTCAACACTGTCAAACTATTCACTAAGTCTGCACTACTATTAATCTTCTCATCGTTCCCACCACCCATCTCCTCCCACTTATGACTGTATGACTGTAACTTTGTTGCTTGTATCCTTACGATGTATATTGATATTGTTTCCTGATTGCTTATTTGTACCCTATGACCAGTGGTGGGATTCAGCCAGTTCTCACCACTTCGGGAGAACCGGTTGTTAACTTTCTGAGCAGTTTGGCAAACTGGTTGTTGGAAGAAATCATTAGGGCAGAGAACCGATTGTTAAATTACTTGAATCCCACCACTGCCTATGGCTATCATTAAGTGTTGTACCATATGATTCTTGATGAACATATCTTTTCTTTTATGTACACTGAGAGCATATGCACCAAGACAAATTCCTTGTGTGTCCAATCACACTTGGCCAATAAAAAATTCTATTCTACTCTACTCTACTCTACTCTACTCTACTCTACTCCTATTCCTGTTCTGTTCTGTTCTGTTCTGATTTACTCTACTCTACTTCTATTCTATTCTATTCTATTCTATTCTATTCTATTCTATTCTATTCTATTCTATTCTATTCTATTCTATTCTATTCTATTCTATTCTATTCTATGTCCAGATCCTTGGTTCTTGTACAGAAAAAGAGCTTCAAATGCCTGTGTGTTACCTGTGTAGTTGCAATAAACTTCAAACATCCCCAAAGCCTGTTTTAAGCTTCATCCCCCCCCCCTCCCACTTGGAAGAAAGAATCCTTCACATGCCTGCCAACCAGCCAGCCATAAGTACAGGGACACTGATGAGGCAGGAATGTGGACATCTGATTCCTGTTAGCTCTGTTCCCCACACGTTGCTGTGCTATGCATATTTTTGAAACTGGGCCCTCACTTCCCCATTCCTCCCCACCCCACCCCCCCCATCAGCACAGTTTACTTCCATCAATGTGAAATTTTACAGCCTGCTCTTATTCTGCAGCAGTTGCTTTATACAGTTAGTAGTAAAAAGTTAACCTCCTTGTCCATAAAGGAAGAGAAGAAAGTACTGGGGAGAAGTTGATTGTCAGGGATATAATTTGTGGAATATTTTCAGTCTATCCAGAAAAGTCTGGGGAACTTTATTTGAATGTACAAGGCTGCATCTCTCTTATCAGAATTGATGATCAATAAATAGTAAATAGAGCCAGGGTGTATTTTTCCATTCTGATTAGGTTCAAACATAACCGTTTTTGTCTTTTTCCCCTAAACTTTCTAGCTGATTTAAAGTGACTTGGAAAAAATAGAATTTAATTTAATTTAATTTAATTAATTCAATTTATATGCTCCCCCCCTCTCCGAAGACTCAGGGCAACTCACAATACATTTAAAAAATCATTATAAAAAACATTTAAAAATTAAAAACATTAAAAACTCATTCACGCCATTCATGGCCGGATCTCGCCAGATCACAAGAACGAGATCAACGGCCCCAGGCCTGCCGGAAAAGCCAGGTCTTCACCGTTTTTTGGAAGGCCAATAGGGTGGGGATGGTCCGGACCTCAGGAGGTAACTGGTTCCAGAGACCTGGGGCAGCCACAGAGAAGGCCCTCCCCTGTGGGCTCGCCAGCCGGCATTGTTTAGCTGACGGGACCCGGAGGAGACCAACTCTGTGGGATCTTACCAGTTGCTGGGAGTTATGTGGCAGAAGATGGTCTCGAAGATAACCTGGCCCTAAGCCATGTAGGGCTTTAAAGGTAATAACCAACACCTTGAATTGTGACTGGAGACCATTAGGGAGCCAGTGCAGCTTGCAGAGAATTGGTGTAATGTGGAGAGAATGAAGAGAATGTTTGTAACTCAGGGCTGAATGATGGAGTCTTTGGTATACTGTGAGCTTGGTGTTTGCTTGCAGATATTTCATTACCTGACTAGATAACATCAGTGCTAGTAAGGCTCCCAATCAGTGCTAGTGATTGGAAAAAGCTAAGCAGGATTGGATTCTAGTTATCAGTTAGAAGGGGGCCCACCAGCAAATGCACAGTTGCAGGCTAACCTACAGAGGAAGTCAAAGGCAAATCAATTCTTTATAGACTGCCAAAAAAACTACATGGATAATCAACCTTGGCTGGAAGAAGACTTTGCCTGAATACTTGGAATTGCTAACATTCTTCAAACAGTGATGGACAGTGGAAGATTTATGATGCCTGGTTCAGTAATTTTTTTTTTCTTATTGTCAGAGTATTGTACATGAATATAATTTAAGGAGACCTCTTTCAAAATAACTCAGTAGTGCAGTTAATAGACTGAAAGGCTGAGCAGCCATTTGCATAAGTACCATTTGCAATCTCAAGTAACTCTGAAAAGGAGTGTATTAATATTTCTTTTACCCGGGCTGATCAAACTGAGGATTGAGGAGAAAGCAGCAGAAATGAATTTAAAAGAAATAGAGATGCTTTTCTGGGTTAGAAAAACCCTGGGTGTAACACAGGGGTGGGTTCTACTAACCTTTACTACCGGTTTGCAATGGGACCGTGTGCGCACGCTTGCTGTGCTTCCTGATGACGTCAGGGTTGGTGGGTGGAGCGTCCCGCCGGTTTTACTACTGGTTCTTGCGAACCAGTCCGAACCGGGGCAACCCACCACTGGTGTAACATCTTCCTCGCTTGTTGATAGAGTTGATTTGGGATGCGTTCTGGGGGGGGGGAATGGGAAGTGAACCTGTCAGTGCTATCTTTGCTCAAGTAAGTTTCTTTCTATTTTTTTCCAAAGATGAGAAAGGACAGTCAGAGGACAGTCAAAGGAAGCTGAGAAAATAATCAGTCTCTTTGGGGAGTTGGGGAAACTTTTCAACACAAGTGGTGGTGTCAAGACATAGATCCCTTCAGAATGGAAAATGGCATGTGAAAAAGCTGTTAGAGGAGGAAAGCAGAAACGTTTCGTAGCCTGGGGTTCAGTGGTGGGTTCCGCCCGGTTTGGCCAAGCTGGTAGCGGTGACAATATGACGTCACCGAACCGGTTCTCTTTGTTCGGAGGTGGCCCCCCCGCCCCCCGCATTATTCTTATCTTTTATTTGGCCCCACCCCCAATCGATTTGCTGCCTTCCGAGTCCCAGCTGATTGGCTAGAAGGAAAAAAACTGTTTAAACTCTTGCCGCGGGGCTTCAAAGGGCCGCCCTACAGCTGATCAGTGTTAAAAGGCAGTGTGGTGGTAGACCAGTGAGCTCGAAAAACAAATGGGTAGACCGGTGCCTCCAAAAACAAATGAATAGATCGGTGCCTACAAGAACAAATGAGTAGACCAGTGCCTCCTAAAACAAATAGGTAGATCGGTGCCTCCAAAAACAAATGGATAGACCGGTACAGCTCTGCAAGCAGTTAAAAGCCTGGTAGATCAGTACCTCTGCTAAATCCTAAAGAATTGTCGCATGACCATCAAACCACGCCCACAAAATAAGCCACGCCCACAGAACTGGTAGTAAAAAAATTTAGAACCCATCCCTGCTGGGGTTGCATTACTTTTTTAAAAAATAAATGTTTGGAGTGGCGGAGGTTCTGATAACAAGAGATCTATTTCGCTTGTTAGTTTGCAAAGAAACAATAGAAGATCACCTTGCTTTCAGCAGTTGGCAAACAAGGATGACAATGACAATTCGATAGGGCAGCACAACCCTAGCAGGAGTCAGGAAGCCACTGAAAAAGAGATGCAGGTCCCTTACCGCTACCTTATCATTTGTGGCAATGATGCTTAGTTTGTCCCATCTGAACAAGGACAGCAGTCATTGTTCTTCAGATGACACCATCTCTAGCAAGTACATAAGAGAAGCATGTAAGTGTGTGTCACCGATTAGTAAATGGAAGGGGTGTGTGTGTGTGTGTGGGGGGGAAATATAAAACGGCAATCCTGCAATTTTAGGATTTCAGGAAAGATAATGCTTTATTTTGATTTTTAATCAGTATTTTTCTCCCTTCCCCCCTAATAAAAGTTCAAAAGTTTGTATTTGAACCTATTTTGATAATGTTAGGGGGAAACTATCCTCAGTCACATATTCTGTAGATATGTTAAGTGAGGAATTCCTGGAATTTCACCAAGAATGGTCATCTAGGAGATGAGCGGCATCACAGACAAGACAAATGCTAACTGAATTATTATACTGGTCAAGGTTTGTGTAATGCATTCCCAGTTTTCATCTGTTCATTATGACTGATAAGTATATGAAATTGTACAATTACTCCAGGAAAGAAACATCCGATTTTGGAAACTGTTCCATTCATCAACCTTGCTAATTTGTCCTCTTGATACCATTGAAATTGTTCTAAGCCCGACTAAAGGCACATAGGTATCACCATTTTTACTCTTATTTCGTTCCTTAAAAGCAGCTTGAAAACAACCCGTATCTGTCTTCACTTTGCTTGGCTTAGAAATTTGCTTCGCTTAGAAATGCTGGAGGAGTGGGGTGCATTGTTCTAAGTTAAGCCCCAAACCCTCTGACTGCCATTCCACAGAGGAAATCTTTGTATGGCCTCAAGATGGTCATTTTCACTCTGTTTGCCTGGAGTACTGAGAAGACAGCATGCTTATGTATTTAATAAGATTTCCTGGGATGGCTGGAATTCAGGAGCTGGAAGGAAAGGGAGGGATTCCCTGTAGTTGGGAATGGCCCACCACCAAGCTCCACAGAATTCCAGCATTTCCAGGTGAACCTCCAGCTGGAAACATTGTGGTTCCTCTTGAACCCCAAAAGAGCCGGAAGTAATTCAGTTCAGCTGCTTATGACAGAGGAAGTGGGGGAATACAAAGGTATGGAGCCAATCTGGGAGTAGCTCCAGAGGTGGGTTTCAGCGGGTTCTGACCAGTTCTGGAGAACCGGTAGCAGATATTTTGAGTAGTTCAGAGAACCGGTAGTAAAAATTCCGACTGGCCCTGCCTCCATCTATTCTCTGCCTCCCAAATCCCAGCCGATCGGGAGGAAATGGGGATTTTGCAGTAACCTTCCCCTGGAGTGAGGAGGGAATGGAGATTTTACAGTATCCTTCCCCTAGAGTGGGGAGGGAATGGAGATTTTACAGTATCCTTCCCCTGCCACACCCACCAAGCCACGCCCACAGAACCGATAGTAACAAATTTTGAAACCCACCACTGAGTAGCTCCAAATACCTTGAGTGGAAGTGGCCTAAGGCTGGACCTGGAACGTTTCATTTGGAACTGATTGTTCCACATGAATCTACTGTCCATTATCTTGCTTGATTCAGTTTTCTGTGGGTAATTATACAGCAGGCAAGAGAAGAAGAATGGCAGAGCTGTTCAGCTTCAGATATGTATTTGATCTGTGTATGTGAAGTGGGAGGGGGAATTGCTTGCCATACGGTATATGCAAACCAACCAAATCTCAAACATCTTATAGGGGGACGGAATGAATGAACCCATGATTGATTGCATATTGAATAAATTACTTGCTTCCACTTTGGAATGCTACCAGAAAGTCTTTTAATCTTTATATGCTAAAGGCAATTTCAACATGATTTGGGTAGCTGAAGGGCCTATTATTTATGCATTGTTCTTGTTATGGGTCATTCTTGGCTAGACTTCACTCTGAGAATCGTGAAAGAGGTTGGGTGTAAAATGACTTGAAAGGCAGTAGGTAAAATGCATGCTCTTGGAAATAAAGTATATTTATTCAGCTTTCTCCTCATTTTATACACGTGCTCTGCATTTTGTACACGTTAGAAATGTGGTGCTCCATTTTACAGGTTGTCAAAAAGGAAGAAGGATGCCATTGGATAAAAGACTTGCCAATAGTTCAGTTGAAGATATTGACTTTCTAGTTTTGTTCTTCATCAAGATATGTGTATCTCTGCATCAGTGGTGGGTTTCAAAAATTTTTTACTACCAGTTCAGCAGTCCATAGCATGAATAGGAATAGGAATATTATTTATTGGCCAAGTGTGATTGGGCACACAAGGAATTTGTCTCCGGTACATAAGCTCTTAGTGTACATACAAACAACAAAGTGATCGGTCATAGATCATGAATCATAAGAAACAATCATAAATCATAAGATATAAACAACAAATCATAATACAAAGTTTTATAAAGTAATGCATTCAATATGTTTACTGAGAATGTGTGCCACAATAGGACACAATAACCCTTAATCCTGGGTTTTTATACTTGACAACTTAAAATGTGTGGACTTCAACTCCCAAAATTCTCCAGCCAGCACATTAAGAATAGGAACCTAACCTGAATTCTTTGGCCAGAATGAGAAACATACAAAAGATTATTTGTTTGTTTGTTTGTTTGTTTGTGTATTCATTCATTCATTCATTCATTCATTCATTCATTCATTCATTCATTCGTTCGTTCGTTCATTCATTCAAAATTTATTTGCTACCTATCTTGCATCCAACAGCTCTGGGCAAAATAACTTTTTCGTTTCAGAATTCCAATATCTGTTGTAGGTGTATAGTATCTATCGTGATGTATTTTTCATTTCATGTAAAACCATAAAAACATGAAACCACCAGGTCACTAAAGCCCATCCTGTTCAGTTTTCTATTACCATTAGCAACAGCAACAGAGTGTGAAGGGAGAAAAATCTGAATTTGCTTGGCATGTTTGTCAAACAAGCAGAATTTTCTGGCTTCACATAGAATTATAAACCATAATGTTTATGGCACAGACTACAGTTTATAAACCACAGTATCTGGTTTTATACGGCATGCAAAGCCAAAACCGAAGAAATCACATTTTGCAATCCTAGCATATGGACTATAAATATAATAATGTTATCACAGTAAAAAGCCACTGGTAAGTTTAGCTTACCACAAATTCTAATTTTCTTTATGAATAGTAGTATCAATAATTGACCAGTCTCTCTGATTTAAATAACAGTTGATAGTCCAGGTTTTAGAACAGTGTTGCATTTCCATAGAAGTTTTCTAAAATCATTTAGTGTCATCAATCATAAATCAACTAAATAAAAAGGACTAAGGGTGGCATGATAGCATTCTTCCAATATTTGAGGAGCTGTCACAGAGAAGAGAGGGTTAGCCTATTCTTCAAAGCATCCAAGTTAAGGCTAAGAAATAATTAGATGGATAAGAAATAATTAGTTGGAAACTTACCAATAAGAGATTGAACTGGTTGTCACCTTTAAAGCCCTTCATGGCTTGGGACCAGATTATCTGAGAGACCGTCTCTTGCTGGTCACATCTACCTGACCCACTATAGCAGGGATGTCAAACTCGCATCGTCATGTTGTCATTACATGACATATCATGACTTTTCCCCCTTCATTAAAATGGGTGTGGGTGTGGCCAGCGAGTGATGCATCTGGCCTGTGGGCTGCGAGTTTGACATCCCTTCACTAGAACGTGGAGGCAAGGAATGTTGCGGGTTCCATCCCCTATGGAGATCCAGAAGAAGGGCCTTTTCCATGGTTGCTCCCTCCCTCTGGACATTATCCTTCCAGAAATTAGAGTGTCCCCCACTCTGGAAGGCCCTGAAGACGTGGTTCTGAGAGTGGGCCTGGGGAACATAGAGAGGGATGGAGCCCATTAAATGGTTGATATGATTATGTGTTGTCGCCAGAGTTGGGGGTTGGGGATTATTATTTTATTATTATTTTTTTTTTAAAAAATTTACATTGTGTTTTTGTATCCTGTAAGCCACTTTGTGTCACCATGTGCGAGTATGTGGCAATATAATTTTCCTAAATAAATAAACTTAGAACTAAAGAGAAATTTCTGTATCCTATAAGTGGGTGTACTACAATCTAGGATGAAAACCCAAGAGAGAATTGAGTGTCAGCTGAGTAATCAACTTGGGGCTTTGTAGATATGTAGGAGAACTTGACTCTGCTGGAATGTTTGAAAATATTTGAATATTTGAGATACAGGATATCATAATTGCCTTCTGTTTAAATGGTTATGTTTACCTCCACTTCAGTGGTGGGTTCCTCCCGGTTCGATCCGGTTCGGCCGAGCCGGTAGCGGTGATGATATGACATCACCGAACCGGTTCTCCCTCCCCGCCCTCCCACCCCCCCACCCCCCACGTTATTCTTACCTTTTATTTGGTCCCACCCCCAATCTATTGCTGCCTTCTGAGTCCCAGCTGATGACTAGAGGGAAAAAAACTGTTTAAACTCTTGCCCGGGGCTTCAAAGGGCTGTCCTACAGCTGATCAGTGTTAAAAGCAAACAAATGAGTCGGGTCGTAAGTGCGAGGACTGGTCGTAAGTGCGAGGACCTTCCAGAAATGACTCTGACCAGTTAGCCACGCCCACCTAGTCACATCACCTCCAAGCCACATCCACAAAATAAGCCACGCCCACAGAACCGGTAGTAAAAAAATTTAGAACCCACCCCTGCTCCACTTTCCTGAACAGTAAAAAACACAATGGTTACTTATGTTTAGTTTGTTTTGCAAGGATTCAACAAGAGATTTATTAGTATTTTGTACTTTTTTTTCCTTTACAAATTACAATTGAGCATAATAGAAAAGCGTAATAGAGAAACTATTAACTATAATTTCCAAAGAAAAAAATTGTAATGAACAAAAAGTGCAAAATAATAATATATTTCTAGTGGAATCCTTGCAAAACAAAACAAACATTTGTAAGCATTGCGGGGTTTTTTTTGCTGTTCAGGGAGGTGTGGGTAAACATAACCATTTAAACAGAAGCAATTATGGTATCCTGTATTATTAATTTCTATGCACCTTTAGTGAGATATGAGAAGCAATATCTGAATTTGTGAGATGGTCTCTATCTGGGGTTTCTAGCTTGCTCTGAGTAGTGTGAGGATACTTGGGACAAAACTAGACTGTAGTTGAGATTATTGTCTACTAATTGTTAAATTTATTTGCCGCCCATCTTGCTGTGGGCTAATCATATATAATATATAATCAGTGGTGGGATTCAAATAATTTAACAACCGGTCCTCTGACCTAATGACTGGCTGGGTGGGCGTGGCCATAGTAGGCCTGGTCAGGGGATGTGACAGGTGGCATTCGGACTCCTGCACCCCCCTGGGAGCAAAAACAGCATGTGGGAACGTGCCTCCTCCCCGTGCCATGTTTTGGGCCTAGTAGGCCTCCCTGCATTTACCTGGGAGCCAAAACGGGGCATGTGAGGACTCCTGGAAGGGGTGGGGTGGGCCAGGCCAGCCAGCAATTTAACAACTGATTCGCCTGAACCGGCCCGAACCGGCTGAATCCCACCACTGTATATAATGGGATGGACCGCAGAGGCCACCATCCCAATCCCTGTTCAGTGTAGGAGTCCAAATTCAAGGTCAGTGTTGCAATCCACATTTTGCCAATGGGGGATTTGAGGCAGGAAAGAAACAACTTGCATATGGTTATTAGGGAAACACATTGTTGAATGAACATCTGCTTTGTACACTGTGGCAAGATATTGAACAGGAACAGCTACTTTAACAGCCACGTTCCCTCTCAGAGAGAGGAAGAGGTGTTTTTATTTATCTAATGAAACAGAAAAAAAAGAAAAAATATAACAGCAAAAAGAAATAAAAGGCAAAAAAGGGAGCAACACAACAGCAAAATTCTATGTATTAAGAGTTTTCATGCATGAAATTGTTACCCAACAGTTCCATTGAAGGCTGGCTATATTTCATTGTAATCGTACCTATGCAACCTGCAAACCGTTTATGCTGAATAATTGGAACCATAAAATTATCTTTCCAAAGTTGGAGAATTAGCCTCTTAGCACTAAAGATAAATCCAGATAAATGGGATGGAAAGTAAGGTTCAAGCAAGCTGATACAAGAACAAATGAATACAATCCTTAATTTGTAAGTGCTTAGATGCAAAATTAGAGAATACTCTTTAAATTATTTGCAATTATCATTCCGTTAATACAAATTCCAAAGCAACAATAAAAGCCGGGTAAACATGCCGTAAATATTTTGAGCGAGGTGAGATAAAGGGAGAACAGTCACTCATCCCACCAAATTTTACTTGCAGCTGAATATTTTACAGGCCGTAACAAGAACATCAGATAAGCTGGCGTGTTCTGTTTCTAGAACTGTTTTCCCAGTATTGGAAGCAGGGATTAAACCAGGAAAGAAGTTTGATCTGAAGCTGAAGAGAGAAATAGTTAGTTTAATGTGGAATGAATGAAAATGCGTTGTGGGGAAGGACCCTGCTTATTTTCGACACTGAGGAAGAAAAGGACAACAAATGTGGACCTTTTATATGAGTGTTTTCCATTACTTCTATTTTGCTCTCTCTTTTTTTTTTTCTGTGAAAAGAGGGGAAATTCCATAGAAGAAGGGCGGAGAAAAATGAAAAAACTTAGGCAACCAGATTAGGAAAGTTTGTATCCTGATTCTTAAGAACTTTGCAGAGATGAATAGATTGACATTGACATTGAAAATAAAAGATAAAGGAGATACAGAGTACTATTCAAGGCGGAATAGGTTTTATCAATGGTTAGAGATAAGAGGTAGAAAGTATATGAAGAAAGATTATTGTTATATGCAAGTAAAATATGAATGTTGTTTATAATTATAAGTATGCCAGTACAATTAATATGAATATAAATAAGTTAATACAATTATAAATATGACTGTAATTATTACATGTATAATCATTATTACTATCAGTAGATCTGTTATTTTTTTCCTTCTTTTGTAAAATGAAATACCCGGACACTACACTGTCTTCAAAATATTTATATATAAATTAAAAAACTTGATTTAAAAAAAGAACTTTGTTAGAACATGATCCTCTACTGGCCAGTTATATTGGCAGGTGGGCCACAAATGAAGTGTGGGAGGTTATCGTGTGCTATAACAGTGTTTCTCAATCTCAGATGTCGTGATTTCTACTCCCATATAATTCTTCAGCCAGCATGCTAAACTGAAAATTCTGGGAATTGAAGATTACACAGTTTAAAAGTTGCAGGGAAACACTGCACTAGAATAAGCAAACAGTTTTTGTGTGTTTTATTTATTCCTTTTCTGCTGAACTTGGAGAGGGGGCATGTACGACCTGCACATACGACCATAATACAGCCTGCCCATCATGGTAATTAGTCGTAATGGTCATGATCTGCATCACCGACCCAGTTTTATCCTGGTTGTTAAGCTGATGCCACAGGCATACAGTGATTGCTGTGCTTATTAAGTATGTTAGGGTTGCAAGCAGGGGTGAAATGCTCCCGGTTCGGACCGGATTGCCCGATTGCGGGTGGTTTGGAGAACCGGTAGCAAAAATCCCTGCCCCCCCACCCCCATTGTCCAGCTGAGCCGCACAATCATCAGAGGCTTTTTTTTTATTTTTAAAAGCATTTTTTCTACAACCTCTTTGGCCGAAAAAATGCTTTTAAAAGTAAAAAAAAAAAAAAAGCCTCTGATGATCGTGCGGCTCAGCTGGGATCGTCAGAGGCTTTTTTTTAAAAAAAGAAAGCCTTTGCCAATCAGGCAAGTCAGCTGGCATCGTCAGAGGCTTTAAAAGCATTTTTTTTACCTCTTCAGCTAAAGAGGTTGTAGAAAAAATGGTTTTAAAAGTAAAAATAAAAAAACTTGGCCACACCCACTCAGACATTTTCCCCCCACACACCAAGCCATGCCCACAGAATCGGTAGTAACAAATTTTACGTTTCACCACTGGTTCTGAGTAATAGATCCATATCAAGCAAAACTCCAAGGCAAGTAGATTCCTCAAAGAATAGCTTTATTGGAAATATCATATTGGCACATATCTGGTGAAAACCGACTCTGAAACTCACCTAATTAAAAGTAAAAGATATTCTACTTTCTCAAAACAATCAATCACATGGTCCAATCACTGTGCAGTCTGGCAACCGGGTGGCATCACTCCGCCTTCTTCCGACAAGGTATGAGAATGTCCTTGGTTCCCAAGAGAAAGTATTTTGATTCGGCTACAAAAATCCCTCTATCTCAAATTCCCTCTCAGCTCCAGTGTGGCAACACTGAAGCGAACAAAATGGCTTCGATCAGGTAAGCTTCAGGGTTGGCAAAGTAAACACCACAACTATAAGTGAAACAGTAGTTCTCTATGGGCTGGTTTTGCTGAAAAACCGGACGTCAATGCTGGTCACGGTCACATGACTGCGATTCTGCAAATGGCTGCAAATGTGATTGGGTTGCCAAGTGCCCGATATACAGTCACATGATTGCAGGAGGAATCTGGCCATTGGATTTTGGAATCCTTGGGAGGTCCATCAAAACTTCGAATGGTCACTAAGAGACCAGTCGTAAGTCAAGGACTATTTGTAGGTATAGGTAGTTCTCAACTTATGACCACACTTGAGCCCAAAATTTATGTTGCGAAGTGAGAAATTTGTTAAGTGTGTTTTGCCCCATTTTACGACTTTTCTTGCCACATTTGTTAAGTGAATCACTGCATTTCTTAAATGAGTAACGCGGTTATTACATGAATCTGGTTTCCCCATTGACTTAAGTTAGTAACATGGTTGTTAAGTGAATCTGGCTTCCCCATTGACTTTGCCTTTCAGGAGGTCGCAAAAGGGGATCACATGACCCCGGGACACTAGAATAGTCATAAATGTGAGTCAGTTGTCAAGCATCCAAATGTAAATCATGTGACTGTGGGGATACTGCAATCGTCATAAGCGTGAAACATGGTCCTGACACTTTTTTCAGTGCTGTTGTAACTTCGAGCGGTCACTAAACGAACTGTTGTAAGTTGAGGACTACCTGTATTGGGCAGCACTTGGAGGCATTTGAGAGTGGATGCAAGCCACAATTCTCATGGCCTGTAAGATCCTTCCAGGCATGTCACATACTCCTGTCAATCTCATTAAGGGAATAAACGGTAGAGCTTGTCTGGTAACAACGTGTTAACTTGGACTGAAATGGGCAGTTGGGGTTTAGCATTCTCCAGGAAGCCAGACACTGTCTTAATTGAGTGTATAAAGCAGGGCATCTTATTCAGATGCAATATAGTTTTCCAGTTTGGGTATAGCATGGTAAGTGCCATTCTCTATTATGATCTGTTAATCCAGGTTTGGGATTTAGTGTGTTACGTGAATTCAGACAGTAAGGATGCTACTTCTTGCTTCCCAAGTTTCTCAGTTTTAGGGCCGTGTTGTGGATTATTTTTGCAATGATTGTGCCAGCTGTATGTAAGCATATTTTTAATAGTTTAGTAAACTGACATCTTTATAGGATTTGCTCAGTGACCTTTGATTATTTTAGTTCCATGATTTTTCTGTCTCTCTGACTTTTGTTTCCTAAAATAAAATCCTTGTACACCTGGGTAGCTGCAACAATCCCTGTTGCTATGGAAAGTTTAAAGTGACCTAAAGCCTAGTTTAATCCGAAAGTAAAAGCTTCTGTCCTAGCTTTGGCATGTTAAACAAAGTTTCGCCCAACAGCTCAGTTGGAGATTACATAGTTTAGGTACTCATTAAACCACAGTTCAGAAATTCAATTCTTCTGAGAAAGTCTCTGCTTTCATTTTCATCTTCTTTCTAAGATAACTTTAGCCAACCTGATGTTGTCCAGAAGTGTTTGCCTGCAGCTCCTTTCCAACTAGCACTGGATATGATGTGTGGAAACCCACCACATCTCCAGGTTCAGAAAAGCTAATTCTAAAGCGCTGTTTCCAACACAAAAGAAAGTTGTCAGAAGACATACCTAGCAGTGGTTGGTTTTACGTATTCTTACCACCAGTTTGCTGCACTCACACATGCTCGCTTTGCCTACATGCCTTCTATGCACACGCCCGGCCTTCTGAGCATGTGCTTTGCTCATGAGCGCGTCTTCCACGCATGCGCCCGGCCTCGAAAACATGGCTAAATAGGATGGCATTACGTCTGGGCAGGTGGTCGGGCCCACCGGCAGGTCACCGCTACCGGTTTGCTTGAACCGGCTGAATACCACCTCTGATACCTAGGCACTTTGGATTACAGAAGAACTTGAAACTTTGGACCACATGAAGAAGGAGACAAATCCCTTGTGTTTCTAACCACACTTGAACAAATAAAGTATTCTATACTCTACTCTATTCTCTTTGTAGCACCATCTCCTTGTGGTGTCTTGGCTTCACACTTTAATTCTTAGTCACCAGTAGAAACTAACCTTAATTATACCTTTCCCTCTTGCTAGGGGCTTCTTCCATCTAATCATGGAGTGCAGAAACATTTTTATCGATTACCTTGTTTAAAAGATATTACATTTTGATGGTGCTGAACAAATGTAGTATGCTCAGAGTAGTATGACATGAATGTAGAGTATTTCAGCAAATATATTTGTGCTCTTTTAATCACCGTAGGTATTATGGTGGTGTTCTGAATAGAGGATCTAGCTTTTTTGAAACTGTGTTTTGCAGATTATCCTATCAAAGAAATGATGATGATGAGGAAGAAGCTGCCCGAGAGCGACGCAGACGAGCCCGTCAAGAAAGACTGCGGCAAAGAGAAGAGGACGACTTAGGAATTGTGAAACCTGAAACAAATGCCCAAAATAAGTAAGATTCTGTTACATGAATAGTTTTGGTGGAGTTTCATTCTAGGCCAGGCCTGCTTTGCAAGGGGATTTAATCAGGGAAGAGGAGCTAAACAATTTAGTTGCTCCTGTCCTTCAATACATTTTTCGATCTATATCATCTTTCCTCTAAAGTGGAAGGAAGTTCCTGGTGCAGCTTTACAGATTCACTTTCCTGGTTAGGAGAGAAATATCTCTGTCTCCATCTCCATCACTATATACTTACCTACCCACCTACCTACTTCCTATCTATTTCTGTCAGTCTCTCTCTCCCTCTCTCTCTCTCTCTCTCTCTCTCTCTCTCTCATCTATCTATCTATCTATCTATCTATCTATCTATCTATCTATCTACCTACCTACCTACCTACCTACCTACCTACCTACTTACCACAGGAGTGTCAAACTTGATTTCATTAAGGGCCACATCAGGGTTGTGTTTTACTTCGGAGGACCGGGTGTGGGTGTGGCCATAGTGGGTGCGGCTGGAGGGGTGGGCAGGACTATGGTGGCCGTGACATGGGACTTGTGTCGGGGCACCTATGGTGGCCAAGTACTAAGGCAGGACTTCCCTCAGATCCTCCCTTACTCTCATTATAATCTTCCTTCCTTCCTTCCTTCCCTTCTTTTTCCTTCCTTCTCCCTTCCCCTTTCTTCTTCCTTCTCCTCTTTCCTTCTTTTTCCTTCCTTCTTCTCTTCCCAACTTCCCTTCTTCTTCTTTCTCTTTCCTCTCTCCTTTCCTGTCACTTCTTGCATGCTCAAATGCAAAAGGGGAAACATTTCTCCTTTTATTTTGTTTTTAGTTTGCTTTGATAGCCCTCTGCCAGCAAGAACGGAGGCCAGGGGACTGCGTGCAGGCTGGTCCTTTGTTGTTTCCAGGCTGGAGCAGCGGGCAAGATCTGAGCATCCCATAGGCTGAATCCAGCCCGTGGGCCTTGAGTTTGATATCCCTGATCTATCATCTATGCATTTCTATTATCAAAAGGGCAGTCTGGTTTCCCCATGTTCTAGGGAATTGATTCTATGATCACATTTTTTACCAGGTATCCTCCATTCAGCTCAGAGGTGGTATTCAGCAGGTTCTGACCAGTTCTGGAGAACCAGTAGCAGAAATTTTGAGTAGTTCGGAGAACCGGTAAATACCACCTCTGACTGGCCCCTCCCCCATCTATTCTCTGCCTCCTGAGTACCAGCTGATCAGGAGGAAATGGGGATTTTGCTGTATCCTTCCCCTGGAGTTGGGAAGAAACGGGGATTTTACAGTATCCTTCCCCTGGAGTGGCATGGGAATGGAGATTTTACAGTATCCTTTCCTTGTCATGCTCACCAGCCACGCCCACCAAGCCATGCCATGCCCACCAAGCCACGCCCATAGAACCGGTAGTAAAAATTTTTGAATCCCATCACTGATTCAGCAACTTAAAAATTAAAAGCCTTAAAAAAACAGAACAGAAGGTGGTTTTGCATCAAAAAGCCCCTTTTCATGTTCTACCCTTAGAGACTTGTATGAGTCTCAACATTTTGGAGGTCCTGATTGGAAGCACAAATGAGTAGAGATTTTTGGCATTTTCAAATTACAGGACATTAAAAACAATATGATATAAAACCTAGTGTGACACCCTGGAGGGTTTTTGACAGTCAAAATAAACAACCTGGGTTTGTGTGTATGAACTTGGCAAGTTTGTGTCTTTGTGTGTAATGGTTAGACTCAACTGTTAGCTGTCTGGTTAGGGTTGCTTCAAATCCCAAATCATCATGAAGTTCACTAACTCTTAATCAAACCTGTCTATGATGATAACATGGGGAGGGAAGAAGGCAATTTTAAACCAGGGGTCTCCAACCTTGGCAACTTTAAGACTTGTGGACTTCAACTCCCAGAGTTCCTCTTTGCTGGCTGAGGAACTCTGGGAACTCTGGGAATTGAAGTCCACAAGCCTTAAAGTTGCCAAGGTTGGAGACCCCCAATTTAAACAATCCCCATTTTACTTCAGGAGGTAACATAAAAAGTAAGAGCAACAGATAAATCAATAAAACTAAAACTCTGCATCTCTTGTAGCATTGCAGAAGGAGAGTCCAAAACTACTACTACAGTGACCACTGTTATGACTACTCAAGGTGATGGAGACGATGATGCTGTGTTCCTGGAGAGGATGGCACGGAGAGAGGAAAGACGTCAAAAGCGTCTTCAAGAAGCACTGGAACGCCAAAAGGAACTTGACCCGACCATTACCGATGAGACCGTGTCCTTCACAAGCAAAAAAGTGGTGAATAATGTGGAGGAAAACGAGACCCCGGGAAAAGAAGAAAAGGTAGAAACCCACAGAAGACGCTATGAGATGGAGGAAACAGAAACCATCACTAAATCATACCAGAGGAACAACTTGGAGCAGGATGAGGAAGATGGAAAGAAAGATGAGGAAGACAAAGAAGAGGTGGAAGACCAGAAACCAAAGCCACAAGCCCTAGAGGAGAATCAGGTAGAACTAACTGTAGAGAAGGAGAATATAGACAATGAGGAGGAATCTGCAGTCTTGGAGGGAAAGCATCTTGAGGTAAATGCAGAGGAGGACAAATTAGACAATGACACCCATGTCCTTGCCAGTTCAAAGGAGAACCTCAGCATCTCAGTAGTCATACAAAATAAGGAGGAAGACAATGAGGCAGAAATGAACCAGATACAAATTGAAGAGAGGGAAAGGCTTGAGAGGGAGGAAAGGGAGAGAGCCGAAGCTGAGGAACAGAGGAGAGCAGAGGAAGAAAAAGAGAGATTGGAAGCTGAGAAAAGAGAAGCTGAGGAGAAAGCGAAGAGGGAAGCTGAGGAGAAAGCAAAAAGGGAAGCTGAGGAGAAAACAAGGCTTGAGGCAGAAGAGCAGGAGAGGGTGAAGGCAGAAGAACAACGGAAGGCTGAGGAGGAAAGAAAGAGGAAGGAGAAGGAAGAGGCAGAGAAGAAAAAAGCTGCCCAGGAGAAAGAGAGGCGTGAGGCTGAGGAGAGGGAGAGGAGGAAGGCAGCCGAAGAGAAAAAAGCAGCCGAGGAACGGGAGAGGGCTAAGGAGAAGGAAAAGAGGGAGGCAGCTGAGAGGGCCAAAGCTGAGGCTAAGGCTAAGCTAGAAGAGGAGAAGTTAAAGGCCAAGCAAAAGGCCGAGGAGAAAAAGGTAGATCAGCCAAAAGGCAAGAAAGGGGACGAAAAGAAAATAGAAGAGAAGCAGGTAAAAGAGAAGAAACTCCAAGAGGAGAAAATCACAGCAGCTTCCCTCAGGAAACAGGTAGAGTAAACATTTTGCACCCAACCACTGTTTTGCCTGTGTTTTGTAGAAAATGTAATGCACTTCACCAGGAAAAAAAAAAGAGAGAGAGAAACTGGAATTGGTTCAGTTATCTCCTTCTACTTTGGGCTACTAACTCTTGCCAGTGTTTTATTCCTTTTTGGATTTAAGCTTCTAGCTTCACGTTTCCGTAGCATGACAGTTGCATGACAGTTGGTTAACCTGCTCTCTTCTAGTCGCTTGAATCTTCTGGAAATCTATGCATGCTCTCAATTCTTCACAGCTTCTTTGTCTTCCCTTTCTGTGGCTGATGGTTGGACAAGGAAGGTAGCCAAAGGCCTACACCAGGTCCAGAAGCACAGCATGAGCCATGGATGAGCACCTGGGAAACCTTGGTGGTAGGAGTGTTGAATAAGCATCCACAAGTATTAGAAGCAAGCACAGCCGGGACCCTGCTGAGATATGTGGGAACACGAGCACACCACAGCAGAGGAGAGGGTGCCAATGCACAAAGGAAAGTCACTGTGGCACCCAAGGGGAATGGCGTGCACAGCAGCAGATGCGAGGTTGTATGAGCACAGCTTTGTAAAGCTACGGTAGTAGCAGCTGTTAATAGGGCTTGCAATGGGATTGATGTTTTCCTCTTGAAAAATATTGCAAAAGGGGGAAGATAATAAAGTGGAAGCTAAAAAAGGAAACCTACAGGACAAGAAGCTTCAGCCAGCCTTCAGGAAAGAGGAGGTAACTATCACTTGTGGGTAGAGTGGGGCATGTGGGAAGTAGACTCAAACCCCACATTGCCTGTGTTCATCATGAGAGTCCCATAGCAAAAGTCAAAGGTCATTTAATCCGATTTCAAGATTAGGAGCAACCTGATCCAAGTTCACATTTTCTCCAGCAGCCATCTTGAAGGCTGTCTCAAGATGTTGGCCAAAAAACAGACAAGAGCTTTTCAAAACTGGCCATATGATGAAGCATGCTTCATCTTATTTCACTTGGTTTTATATTGTACTGTGCGAGCTGAATATTTAACTTGCTTCTTTGGTGTAAGATGAACATCAGAGGAGTGTTTTAAGTTTACCTGAGCTAAGATCACATCTGAGAACACAACATGGGCCAGAGGAATTGGGCCTAGATTTGTGTGGAATTCCTGAGTGCCCTCCAGTTAAGCCTTCTTGCCTTAATTTCTCCCTCCACTTCATGGCTTTTCTTGATGGAACTGATGGTTTAGATTATAGATGTCTCAAGATACCTTTAGTTCTGTAATCTGAATTTAACCCAATTATTCTGTTTCTTTTTTCCCTTTTTTTTGTAATAAGTTTTCATTTTATTTTATAATATCTAAAAATTCCAATTTCAATGATTCTGTTTCTTAATATAAATTATGCACTCTCCAAAATCTCCTTTCTTTTTTTGACTCCCTCCTCCCCTTGGTTTACAAAAAGTGGTGCATTGCATTTCTACTTAAACTCAGAAGCTGGTGCCATGGTGTTTTACTGTATGGTGAGTAAAATTATTGGTATCAAACCATCATTCTTAATCATCTTCAGGTAGGATACTGCAGATACCAAAATGTACTTAGGTTAGCCACTTTTGAATGTTTTATCGCTTATCTTACTTGCCATCCATGAAACAACATTACTAAATCAGTCTGTTAGGGGAATTATAATAATTTTGAATGGATCATTTGTTTAATGCCTGCATTTATAAAATGCCTGTAGGAGAAATTTTATCCCATTATGCAACTCAAACATGAAGCTGTAATGCAGTGCAGAATAGAAAAGCCACAACCAACATAGTACTGTAGAAAAACAGGTACAAAGCCAATATTGAGGGGGAGGGGGAACCATTCAAGCAAAATGAAATACAATAAGAATGGGCTTAAAACAAGTAAAGAAATAAAATAGGAGGTAAATCTGTTAAAACATAATGAAGATTAAAAGACACCAAAACCCTAGGACAAACTAATTTGGAGAAAAAAGAAAAGAAAATCAGCGTTAAGCAAAATTCTTGGGAAAAGCATTTTATTGGAATTACCTAGAAGGTTTTCTCTGTAGTGATCTAACTCCAATATATGGAAGAATTTTGAACTACAATAATAGACGTATTTTCCCACCCCTCCCTTTTATACCAAAAGAGTCAATGCAGGGTAATATGTAAAGCTTCAAAAACCAAGAAAGAAATGTAGGGTTATTTCTAAGTAGGTTCTTTTATTGTTCCTGACCTATAGATAGAAATCTTGCTAAACTATTTGCATCGTTAAAGATATCCTCCAGGAACTTTTAGGGAGGAGTTATCTTGATGCTCTTTCTCCCAGTTGAATAATCTAAACTTTGCTGTCTCTTGGTCCTTTGAAATCTAGACTATATTCCAGCACACCACATGATGTTTCTTTCTCAGGCTTTCTGGGTTTGCTTGGATTGAGCTCATGTTTTGCTGCACATCTGCCTCAAAGCCACCTCTGTGTTCCTCTACAGAGAAGGCTCAAGGTTTCCATTTAGCTATGGAAGGAAAGAGGGAATCACAAAGAAGGAAATCAATCATAAAGAAGCTGGAAGATACCTCCAAATATGTGAGGGTTGGAGTCTCCAGATTTAGAAGCTCCATTTGGAGGAGGCTGAAATAAAACTGGTCTCTCTGATATGGGATTCCACTGACAATAGCCCTAGGTAGACTTTATGGATATTACTCTTAGACATATAACAGGAAGATACCATTCTTAGCAATAGTGAGCTTTGGTTAATGGGAGACTCCAGAAATAGCAAGGAGCTATATCTCAATGGTAGAGAGGATGTTTTCCACGCAGAAATTTCCAGGTCTCATTCTTGATATTTCTAGTTGAAAAAAGAGAGGGGTGGTAGGGAAGGAAACAGCCTGTTGCAGAAGAGTATCTGGGGGGCTGTTCTCAGTCCGTAATGTAGACAGCCCTTGGTTGGCAAGAGCAGAGTTTCAATGAGTAGAAAGCCACCTTCAGCATTGCGTGAAGTTAAGCTCTTCCACTTGCAATTTTCTCCATCCCTCAGCTACACCTTTCCCTAAATGACACGGAGTAAGCAGGGGTGAAATTTACTTACTTTCCTTACCGATTCAGAAGTGCATGCGCCGCGTGGTTAAAACCAGGAAATAATGACAACTGGGCAGCAATTGCTACCGGATCGCCGAACCATAGGGAAAAATCGCTATCAAATCAGCTGATCCGGTCTGATCCGGGAGCATTTCACCCCTGGGAGTAAGTAACCAACATGTTCAGTCTCATAAACATTCCTTTGGAACAAACCAATTTACAACAGGGGTGAAATGTAAAATTTGTTACTACCGGTTCTGGGGGTGTGGCTTGATGGGGGGTAATGTGACTGGGTGGGCGTGGCCAACTTTTTTTTTTTTTTAACTTTTCAAAGCATTTTTTCTAATGCTTTGAAAAGCCTCTGCTGACCAGGCAACTCAGCTGGGATCGTCAGAGAGGCTTTTTAAAAAGTACCTCTCTGACGATCCCAGCTGAGTTGCCTGATGGCAGAGAGGTATTTTTTTAAAAATACCTCTCTGCCGATCAGGCAACTCAGCTGGGATCATCAGAGACTTTTCAAAGCATTTTTTTAACCACCTCTTCGGCCAAGAGGTTGCAGAAAAAAATGCATTGAAAAGCCTCTGATGATCCCAGCTGAGTTGCCTGATCGGCAAAGAGGTATTTTTGTTAAAAAGCCTCTCTGACAATCCCAGCTGAGTTGCCTGATCGGCAGAGAGGTATTTTTTTAAAAATACCTCTCTGCCGATCAGGCAACTCAGCTGGGATCATCAGAGACTTTTCAAAGCATTTTTTTAACCACCTCTTCGGCCAAGAGGTTGCAGAAAAAAATGCTTTGAAAAGCCTCTGATGATCCCAGCTGAGCCGCATGATCATCAGAGGCTTTTTTTTTCTTTACTTTTAAAAGCAATTTTTTCGTCGGAAGAGGTTGTAGAAAAAATGCTTTTAAAAGTAAAGAAAAAAAAAGCCTCTGATGATCATGCGGCTCAGCTGGGCATGGGGAGAGGGGGGCGCAGGGATTTTTGCTACTGGTTCTCCGAACCACCTGCCGCCATCGCTACTGGATTGGGCGATCCAGTCCGAACCAGGAGCATTTCACCCCTGATTTACAGTATATTCTGACTTGATACCAAGGTTTGAATGACGGTGTCTCCCTACTGTCAGCAGCCAGCAAGATTTTAGCTGTAAGTCAGTCATCCTGGAAACACTGAAAATGGCCAGACTATAAGATGAAATTTCACGTGAAGCTGCTTTTCCCTGGTCTGTTTTGAGTTTGTTTTACATCCGGAGAATTTGTTCTGTTTTCTGGACTGCCTTAAGACCTTGGGTGTGCAGAGCTGGACTGCAGAGTTTGTCCTGAAGCAAGCTTTCTCATGACATGATAGTTGTGGTATTTCCTGCTTCCAGTTTGGCTAGACATGCTACATGAACAGCATTTTTTTCTCCCTTTTCTTGCTGGCTTGCAGTGTTTCCCTCCCTCCCTTTTAATGCACTTCTGTTCATAAGAAGATAAGCGGGTTAGCCTAATCATTCTGCTCAGATGCTCACAACCTGAATTAAATCTTAAATTCAGATCTCTGATTTGGAATTTCCAGGGAAGCATTAAATATCTAAAATAACATGTTGGGAGCAATAAATAAAGTGTTAGCCAAATGTGTAAAGAGTTCATTGTTTATTAACTCCCTGCATTTTAGACAAGTCAACACCGCATTAATCAAGCATATTTAAAAACACCTGTAGATTACTAAAAAAACATCTAGGCATCTTTAATTTCATAAAGGAAGTATGTTATTTAAATGTGCATGTTAAAAACAAAAATTAATATCGATATTAGAATGGAAAGAGGGATCTGTCATCCTCTCTCCAATTCAGGTTGATATCATACCGTATTTTTCGGAGTATAAGATGCACCCTTTTCCCCCCTAAAAGAGGGTGAAATGTAACCCTGCCCTTCCACTGGCCCCCACCCTTTGGCCTCTGCCTCCCAGCAGTTACCTCCTTGCAGCAAACAGCAAGAAGAAGCTCCTTTCAGCTTCAACACAGCCTAATTAGCACAAGTTGATTGGATCGGCCTCCCGACTCTCAGCTGTTTTGCTCTCAGCTATTTTGCGTGGGCCTCTGCTGCTTGCTGCAAGGAGGTAAATTGCTGGAGCAGATTTTTTTTTCCTTGGGCTAATCAAGCTATGCTGAAAATGAAAGTAAAGTAGGCTGTTTGCTGTTTGCTGCAAGGAGGCAAAATTGCTGGGAGGCAGAGGCAGATTACTTTTTTTTGTTTTCCTCACCAAAAAATGTAGGTGCATTTTATAGTCCAGTGCGTCTTATACTCTGAAAAATATGGTAATTTCCCCCAGGAATTTGGAACAAACCCAGGACTCTTTGCTTGGCAGATCTAGGCTTGTTTCAGAAATGCCATATCTAGTATGGTGAGGAATAGATTTTGAATTTCTCCCAGTCTTTTCTCCATGTAAAAGGGATATGAAAGGCGGAAAACATAGACTGACTAAACCATTCTCCTTCTACAAGAAGCAATTTCAATTCATTCATGTAAATATCACTTTTCCAAAGTACTTTCTTGCCCTTACAGAAAAGATACCAAGTTCTTTTTTTTTTTTTTTTCAGGATTGATTCCAGGGTTGTGGATTCTTTTAGCTCAGGCTTTTTATGCTGGAATAGTGTGTAGGTATGACCTTGGGAGACAGGGCAATAAGACTAGCCAAGGGAATGGTCAGATCAAAGGCAGCTGAGCCCACAGCAGGAATGTGAATGTGACAAGAGGCTCAGTGGAGACCCTCCTTAATTTCTTGGGATGTAAAGGAGACAGAAGGAGAAATGTAATATCGGACTTGCAAGGTTTATAATAAAGTAGATTTAACTCATCTGATCTCCTGTCTGGTTTACCTTATAAGGCTGACACATGGTGTGTTTGCTTTTCTGCCTTGAATGTCCCAAAGGTGCTTTTTCAAGAGGCAATTGGACTTTCTGGTTTAAAAGAGTGGGGGCCAGGGGTGAAATGCTACCGGTTCGGATGAACCGGTAGCGATGGCAGCGGGTGGTTCGGAGAACCGGTAGCGATGGTGGCACGAGGCTCTGCCCACCCGCCTGGTCATCTTTACTTCCTGGTTTTAACCAGGAAGTAATCTGTTTTTTACCCTCTGCGCATGTGCAGAAGTGTTCATGCATGTACAGAGAGTCCAAGCGCGCATGTGACTTCCGAACCGGTAGGGAAGGTAAGTAGATTTCACCCCTGGTGGTGGCGCAGTGGTTAGAGTGCAGTACTGCAGGCTACTTCAGCTGACTGCTAGCTGCAGTTCAGCAGTTCAAATCTCAGCAGGCTCAAGGTTGTCTCAGCCTTCCATCCTTCCGAGGTGGGTAAAATGAGGATCCAGATTGTTGGGGGCAATAGGCTGACTCTGTAAACGGCTTAGAGAGGGCTGTAAAAGCACTATGAAGCGGTGTATAAGTCTTAAGTGCTATTGCTATCTTTGAAGACATTTCTCTTGTCATCCAAGAAGCTTCTTCAGCTCTGGCTGGATGGTGGGGAAGCTGAAGAGGCGTCTAGCATGATAAGTGAAACGTCTTCAAAGAAAAAACAAGAAAGTCCAGCTGCCTCTTGAAAAAGCATATTTGGGACAACCATGACCTGGATGACTGAGAATCTCCATAAACATCTTTCTGCCTTGTTATTAGGAAAAAGAAAAGGAAAAGAAATAGCGCCCCCTAGAGCAACTGTCATGCTGGTGTTTTCTAGAGATATTACATGTTTGAATCATCCTGATGGGTAATATAGAAGTTAGTGGTACCGGATTGAGCCTGCTTTAGACTTAAAAAAAAAAAATCTGATGAACTCCAGAAATGCTGTTTTCCAAAAACAGCAATCCCGAAAGCAGGATAAGTCACTGAAGCGAATTCGGATTTCCTGAGCCTTCCTTCTGAAATCAATGAGATTTGTCTCATTAAATTTGATTTAGATTGATATCAGTGAGCCTCCTCACCATCTGGATCAGGATCAATTTAATCAGGGAAGAGCATTTTACACAGTTGTTCATTGCTATTTCCGATTTGCCTTGGCCGCTGCTTTAGCTGATGTCCTTCATGAGATTAATCTCTCCTGCAGACCAGAACAAGTTTTCTGGAACGCTGCCTTCTGCACACAACTCCAATTAGCATCAAGGCATGTCTCACCATGCTTAATAGTCAGATGGTCAAGAGCAGCTCCAAAAGGCACTAATCCGAGAATGTTTCTGGGTAGGGGAGGTGGGGAAGCCGAGACAAACGATGCACAAAACTTGCTACATCTCCAGATCCAAATTGGGAGGATAATTCCCGACTTGGCTTATCTTTGAGATTAATTACAACACGTCTATTTAAAATAATTGTAAACATTGTAATGCATCTTTTGGCTGCCCTTAGCAGCACTGTTTACAAATACCGTGATAATATTCCAAATAAATTGATTCCTACTTCATAGACAAAGGGACTTTGTGACTCAGTTGGATGGGAACAAGGAAGCATACCGTATGCACATCCAACCCAGGGAGCCAGAGCCAGATGTTACACAGACTGTAGGACATCTAGTTAGGGGCGAGAGAAAGTGCTTCTTCCAGCTTCTTTTTGACTGTAAGGAACTTGTAAGCAACTTGGGTGAATGTGTATAAGATGCAAAGCCGGTGATAAAAATTTTCTCCCCTACCCAAAAATCTGGACATAAACTTGTAGACAATTTAATGCTTTTGATGACTGCTTACTTAGCCCAGATATCATGTGGTTCCTTGGAATCCTCGCTGTATAGATGAGCCACAGTTGACTGGGGATCCAATAATAATGGAAGCAAGTATTATTTTAAGCTTGTTTGCATGTGTAAAATCTTTTCCAATTCAGGGCTTTTTGTACAGAGCAAAGCTGAAGCTACAAGCTGTTTTTTCAGACCTTACATTTGCAGTAGATTAATAGTTCTTTTATCTTCCCATTTACAGTGGAGATGGATGCCTCTAAATGGCTCCTTCAGAATTTTGGATGTAACTCATTCTTTTTTTTTTTAACAACCATGTCTCCTTATTAGATGAAAGATAACAAACTGAACAGAGACAAAATGCCCAAAGAAGAGGCAAAGTCCATCTGGGATCGCAAGAAGGGAATTCCAGATTCCAAGCCACAAAATGGGGAATGCATCCAAGAACTCCCTGCTCACAAGCTGAAGCACACAGAGCATGCTTTTGGGTAAGATATACACTCTGGGGCAAGGACGTTTACACTTGGACCTGATTGTTGCCTTTTATGGGTCTTATTGCAACAGGCTAGACCGCCATACAAAGGCCAGGAATGACTTTTTTTGCATCACCTGGAAAGCGTATCTTGCTTTAGCTTGTCAGGGAACATAAATCAGCCTTCCCTAGTCTTGTAAATGGCCCTTGCTTAATCTTGCAAAGGTTAATATTATTCAGTTGATATTCATACCCATCAGGAAAGTCTGTCTGTCAGTCAGTCAGTCAGTCAGTCTGTCTGTCTGTCTGTCTGTCTGTCTCTATCTGTCTGTCTGTCTGTCTATCTATCTATCTATCTATCTATCTATCTATCTATCTATCTATCTATCTATCCTCCTGCGCGAGCCTCACTGGCTCCCAGTGGTCTTCCGGGTGTGATTCAAGGTGCTGGTTACCACCTTTAAAGCGCTCCATGGCATAGGACCCGGGTACCTTCGAGACCGACTTTTGCCACCAGTAGCCTCCCACCGGCCAGTCCGCTCCCACAGAGAGAGTCTCCTCAGGGTGCCATCGGCCAAGTTATGTCGGCTGGCGACACCCAGGGGGAGGGCCTTCTCTGTGGGAGCCCCAGCCCTGTGGAATGAACTGCCCCTGGAAATACGTAAGATCTCCGACCTCCGGGTGTTTCGTTGCGCATTGAAGACCCTGTTGTTCCGCCAGGCTGGGCTATCAACATAATGATTTTAAATCGGGGTATTTTAAATTTTTGGGGTTTTAAACCGGCCAAATCTATTTAATTATTTTAATTTTTAATCATTGTTGTGTCTTGTGTTTTTAAATTGGCTGTACACCGCCCTGAGTCCTTCGGGAGAAGGGTGGTATGGAAATAAAATAATAATCATCATCATCATCATCATCATCATCATCATCATCATCATGCACTGTATTAGCATAGCTGACCACAATCCGTAACTTCAACAAGGCCTTAATTCTTCAGTAGAACCATAGAAACATAGGGCTAGAAGGGATGTTTGAAATCTTCTAATCCAGCTCCTTGCCCAAAAGCAAGAGTCCTTATACTACCCTGGACAAATGGTTGCAGATGTATTTCAAGTGATGCTGATGATAATGCTGCTGTTGCTGCTGCTGCTGCTAATAATAATGATGATGATGATAATGATAATATTAATTATTGGGTATAATGATACCCATTGTCATCGGGGTACTTGGTACCATGTCCAAGAATTTTACAAAACACATCAAGAAATTGCAGCTTCCTGCAATAAAACCAGCAGAACTGCAAAAAACTGCACTACTCGAAACATCGTATATTTTAAGAAGCTACTTGGTTGATACTAGGACGCTGGCAGCAACCTGTATCAGCCATTAGCACCAGTCAATGGTATTGTGATGATTTTTGAATGTTCAATTGACTGAGTTTCATGTTTAATGAAAAAAGAGATAACAACAACAACAACAACAACAACAACAACAACAGTGATACCCATTGTCATCGGGGCACTTGGTACCATGTCCAAGAATTTTACAAAACACATCAAGGAATTGCAGCTTCCTGCAATAACACCAGTGGAACTGCAGAAAACTGCGCTACTCGGAACATTGTACATCTTAAGAAGGTACTTGGTTGATACCTAGGATGCTGACAGCAACCCGTATCAGCCATTAGCACCAGTCAATGGTATTGTGATGCATTTTTGAATGTTCAATTGACTGAGTTTCATGTTTAATGAATAAAGTAAATAATAATAATAATAATAATAAAAATAATCGACCACCTGATCAGTGGGTGCAGCAAAATTTCACAAACTGACTACCTACAACGCCATGACCGTGTTGCTAAGATCATTCATTGGAAATTGTGCCAGAAGTTTGGATTTGAGTACAGCAAAAACCACTGGGAACATCAGGTTGAGAAAGTTTTAGAGAATGAGAAACTCAAGATCTTGTGGGACTTTAGGATTCAGACTGACAGGCACTTGGTCGACAACACACCTGACATAACAATAGTTGAAAAGAAAAGAAAAAAGTATGGTTCATTGACATTGCAATACCTGGTGATGCACGGATTGAAGATAAGCAGCAAGAAAAAAATCACAAAGTACTGGGACTTGCAAATTGAAGTTGAGCGACTGTGGAAAAAGAAATTGTGTGTTGTCCCGATTGTAATTGGAGCCCTTGGAGCAATACCCAAAGGGCTACCCCGCTATTTAGAAATTCTAAATTTGCCGGACTTGAACATTTTGACTCTACAAAAAACCACCTTACTCGGAACAGCTTACATCCTCCGACGATACCTTAACAGTTCCTAGGTCCTTGGTTAGGACTCGAGCTGCTGAGCTATTAACCAACCTCAAAGGCTGTGAATCTCACTAACGATTAAATAATAATAATAATAATAATAATAATAATAATAATAATAATAATAATAATAATAATAATAATAAGCCTTTTTTGATCATGTAATCGTGGGAAGGCTACAATAGTCATCAATGTGAAAAACAGTCATAAGTCACATTTTTGGTCCTATTGTAACTTCAAATGGTCACTACATGAATGGGTGTGGACTACCTGTATTTCAAAAAGCAATAGAGTATAAAACAGAGGATTTGGATTTGGATGTTTTAAAATATGGAGAGCCCTTGAAACCAATGTGAGTCTTAGGAAGGGATACCATCCACTGTGGTACCCAGTTCTCTGGCGGGGATTATAATTCTTCTTTCAGGGTTGGTCCTGATCGGTGACCGACAGCCTGCTCCTTCCTAAAATGTTGCTTTTTCTTTCTCAGACGACCAGGGTTCAAAACCACACCGGGATCCGAAGACGGCAAACCCCAGGTGGAAGCTGGCAAGAGGGTGGAGGAGTTGCGCCGTCGGCGGGGTGAAAACGAGAGCGAAGAATTTGAGAAGCTGAAGCAGAAGCAACAAGAGGCGGCAGTGGAACTGGAGGAGCTGAAGAAGAAGCGTGAAGAACGGAGGAAGATCCTGGAAGATGAAGAACAGAGAAGGAAGAAAGAAGAGGCGGAGAGGAAAGTTCGGGAAGAGGTAACACTGTTGGTGCATTCAGAAAGGGAGCAAGAGTTTCATATTTCCACAGGGCACATAATAAGATATTTCCACAGGGCACATAATAAGTTAAAAACCTAATGTCAAGGTTCAGACCATGCCCTAATTAAATCATGACCCTCGAGCCAAGCTTCAAAAGAAATCCAATTATTTATTAGGAGCGTCATGTAGGCATGTTCCAAGTGAAGCCAACTCTGGCCTCACTTAATTCACGTCCTGGCTCTGACCCTGTTCCCCCTCCCCCCAAGGTATGTCATCAGTCACATTCCCCAACAAAGAAATTTCCCGGGTTGTAGAGTTCCTCCGGCCACTGTGGGTATCCGTGGAGATGGCCTTGAGATAGAGATGGCTGGAATGTGATTTTGTTTTGACTGAAGTGCGATTCCCTCACTGCAGTGAGGTTCAGTTCCCCATCCCACTGCTTATGGCAACTCAAGAGCAGATCAGGAATGCTTTGCGGGTTGACACCTAACAGATGCAGAGAACCAGTTTGGCCTAGCGGTTAAGGCACAGGCTAGAAACCAGGAGATGGTAAGTTCTAGTCCCACCTTAGGCATGAAACCCAGCTGGGTAAACTTAGGACCAATCACCAGAAGACTGTAAATTCTAGTCCTGTATTAGTCATGAAAGTTGGGTCGGTGACTTTGGGCCAATCATCAAGAGACTGTAAATTCTAGTCTCGCCTTATGTATGAAACTAACTGGATGATCTTGGGCCAGTCCCTCTATCTCAACCCATCTCACAGGAAGGGTTTGTGGAGAAAATAGGAGGAGGAAGGGTACAGATAGTCCTCGAATTATGACCACAATTGAGTCCAAACTTTTTTTTGTTAGGTGAGAAATTCGTTAAGTGAGTTTTACCCCATTTTACGACCTTTCTTGCCACGGTTGTTAAGTGAATCACCGTAGTTGATAAGTTAGTAACCTGGTTGTTAAGTGAATCTGGCTTTCTCATTGACTTTGCTTGTCAGAAGGTCACAAAAGGTGATCACATGACCTTGGGACATCGCAACTGTCATAAGTATGAACCAGTTGCCAAGCGTCTGAAATTTTATCACATGATCATGGGGATGCTGCAAAGGTCGTAAGGGTGAAAAATGGTCATAAGTGACTTTTTTCATTGCCCTTTGAATGGTCACTAAATGAACTGTTGTCGAGGTCAAAAGGGACGTGGTGGCTCAGTGGCTAAGAGGCTGAGCTTGTCGATTGAAAGGTCGGCACTTCAGCGGTTTGAATCCCTAGTGCTGCGTAACAGAGTGAGCTCCCATTACTTGTCCCAGCTTCTGCCAACCTAGCAATTCGAAAGCACGTAAAAAATGCAAGTAGAAAAATAGGGACCACCTTTGGTGGGAAGGAAACAGTGTTCCGTGCGCCTTTGGCATTGAGTCATGCCGGCCACATGACCACAGAGACATCTTTGGACAGTGCTGGCTCTTCGACTTTGAAACGGAGATGAGCACCGCCCCCTAGAGTCGGGAACGACTAGCACATATGTGCGAGGGGAACCTTTACCTTTACCTTTTTAAGTCGCGGACTTCCTGCATTAGGTATGTTTGCTGCCTTGAGTTATAAAAATAATAAAACGGTGGTATAAATAAATAAAATAAATGCACACAATCTGCTATGCTTGGCTAGTGTTGATTTTAGAGTCTGTCAATGTGTGTGTCTTAGCATTTTTGTATAAATCTAACCTTCTGGTTAGTCTGTGGTTCGCTATACCGTATAAAGAAAGAAAGCAGGTTAATTCAGTGACAGATAAACATGTTGCAGCCATGGGCTTAAGCCAAAAGTGATAGAGTAATTTAGTTTTGGCTTAGGATGATATGTGAATCTGCTATTCTCTTTTTGGCTTACAGTTTAGCATGTGGTGTGTTTCCACTTGGCAGTGATTTATTCAATTTTAGCTTAGCAGACTGAATGCACTAAGTCCCAAGGAGCGATTCTGTGTGATTTGTTTGGATTAATATACTGCATGGATGCTTCCATCGTGGGCTGTAAACCATGTGTCCAACTCTTTCCTCCTACTCCTACAAGACCATACCGAAGCTGAGAACCACAAAAGCAGATTTATGAGCAAGGGATTAGATTACAAAATCTTGGGAACTGGATGTGCCTACTTGGCCCTCATTTATCAATGATTACATTAAGGTGGAGCCTCCCTATTATCTTTCATTTTCTTTCTTACAGTGCCTTAGTTTGATGGGGTGGAGGCTGTTGCACAAATGAGCAACTTCCTTATTTTGCAATATTTTAGAAATACCCATTTTTATTCCCAGAGTCTGCGAATTCCAACACTGTAATTTTGAGTTTAGAATCATGAATGAACCAGGTCATTGATCAATTTGACATACCATATTTGAAACATATTATGGCTTAGCACAATGGGCATTTAATTGGTCTCTTGTTCCATCTTGTTGTATGATCACTAGCAATCATGGCAACCTGGGACCATTCAGATGTGTTGATAATTTAACAGCTATCTATGGATTGTACCTAAAAAACCGAACACATTTTCAATATTATTTAAGAACAGCTGTTACATATTCACATCTGCATAAAAATTGACACCGACTGTGGTCAGGCATTGCATGTAAGATGTCTACACTGCCTGACAAGTAGGTTTAGATGATTCAGGTTTTGCATAACTTAATGGTGGCTGGTGGGTGTCTACAGAATCTGAAAATTTCATCACAGTGACAAAACTAAGTATGCAAGTTCTGCCTTATAGGACATTTGTATGATGCCACAATGCATATTCAGAGGGTTAGATCGACTTGTATTCGTTATTTGCACAATCTTGCTAATACCAACATCAGTTATTGCAGCCGGACCTGTTCCTTATTGCCACATTTGAATCTTAAGGTTTAGCCGAAGTTGCTAATAACAGGCAACTAAATGGTTCCTTCCTGGGTTTTTTGGCAGGAGGAGAAGAGGCGGCTGAAGGAAGAAATTGAGAAAAGAAGGGCAGAAGCCGCTGAGAAACGCCAGAAGATGCCAGATGAAGCACAAGGTGATGACAAGAAGCCCTTCAAGTGTTTCACTCCAAAAGGTTCTGCTTTCAAGGTAATACTCCTTCCAGCTGCTGATGCCGTATCATTTTGCTCAACTATCTGTGAAAGAGATTTCAATTGTTATCTTCATGGCTGTACAAAAATCAATACTCTGCATTGTATATGCTGCTAGGGCAATACCTACAAGCACCGTTATAACATGGATGCATCTTCTGAATTAATTGCTGTCCTATTTTCATTGCGAAGTTCTTAGACTTAGGGCTTCTTCAGTCACAACAATTGTATGTTAAGACAAATCCTGGGAGTGAGGGAAGTGCCAATATTGATCATCCAGGTCAGTGGTGGGATTCAAATAATTTAACAACCGGTTCTCTAATGACCGGCTGGGTGGGCGTGGCCATGGTGGGCGTAGCCATGGGGTGTGACAAGCAACACGTGGCCCCCTGGGAGCAAAAATGGGCCATGGGGGGCACACTGCCCCTCCGTGCCTTGTTTCGGGCCTAGTAGGCCTCTCTGCAGCCTCCTGGGAGCAAAAATGGGTTGTGTTGGGACTCTTGGAAGGGGAGGGGAAGGGTGGGGACAGTCAGCAATTTAACAACCGGTTCGCCTGAACTGGCCCAAACCAGCTGAATCCCACCACTGGTCCAGGTGGGAAAAAGGTTTTGTATGCTGAATGAATTGAGCAAAAACCCCAACAACTTTCTGGAAATGGAATTAAGGTAGATAAGGAACAGTGGCCATCTCATCCATGCAAGGACTGAGTTGCATTGAAATGATTATTTCTTCTTTTTAGCAGGAACAATCACTGAAAAGAGAGAAAATGGCCTCCTTATTTTGATTATCTAATTTACAGCATGAATCCTAACCAATAGGTGCAGGAAAGTTGTTTGGGAATATGTCACATGAGTCACTTCCATCAGTGAATCATGTGACATATTCACCCGAGTATGTGTATTCATATGTGTGAAGGAGTATGTTCTATAGAACCATTAAACTGATGGACTTTTGCCATTCATTTTACCTCATAGGATTTCACCTTACTGTTTTTATGAATAGAATTAACATCAAATTCCGAAAACAGAATAATAATAATAATAAAAGACTCTGGAGTTCAGCTTCCTAATTTAAGTACAAGAGCATCTTCTTAACGCTATGCTTTCCATCTTATTTTACAGATATATTTTGTAATTCTGTTCACCGTATGTTTCTTACCAATTTTCAGTTGTGGGCATGTGGTTGCTTGCTGTTGTAGTGACTTTTAAGTTTAAGAGTGTGTAAAGTGTTATTCTGGTTTTGATCAAACAGTCACTGGCCTCTTTGTTCTAATGCATCCTGTTAGCAGATGTGCCTCACTTACCCAAACAGAAAAGAAACAACCATTATAATATTATACCTATGTGATAGCATATTTATTATACTGCTCTATACCGCCTAAAAATTGCCAGCAAAAGCAGATCCAAGCCTGATAAATATAATTATTTTCTGCAACTAAATTGCTCTGTTCCTGGTATAGAAATGAGAACTCTTCCCAAAGAGAACATTACCAAAATGCTATAGCTGAAAAAACTTTTGGTGTATTACTATTTTCATGGGTAAAAGATTGGGCTTCAAGAATTGTAAAAGTGAAGATGCAGGTTTAATTGAAACAAACTTCCTTCTTGTCAAATATTTAAGCATGTGCTTACCTAAAGACCCTTTCTAATTCTGAACAAACGTGTGATGTAACAAGCACACTTCAGTCTTACACATAAATGCTGACCTCTGTACATTTATAGTTATTACCGAAACACCTTTAAAGCATGGTTAAGGCATTCAAGGGTTGAGAAATCAGATGGGTTGCTTAGTTTTGGACATGCCAAACAAGAAAGTTTATGTTTGCTTTAAGTAAAATTGAATCACTCAACCTTTTCTACCAAGAGCTGCAAAATCTATAGCTGGTGTCCTGACATTTCTGAAACAACATCTTGTGGAAAGTGTGGATTTTGGATAGTGACAGAAATGAAAATGCAAGTCATGAAAAAAGGAGCAGAATATATGGGACCTGCTTCAAATGCAGTGAACTTTGTCACCTAATTATTCACCCTTCCTTCTATATCGGGGTGTCAAACTCAAAGCTTGGGAGCCAGATCCAGCCCACGGGGTGCTTAGATCTGGCACACGGGCCACCCTAGAAACAACAAAGGACTGGCCCGCAATACCTCTGCCAGCAGAAACGGAGCTCACAAGCTCTGTTTTCGCTGGCAGAGTTGCAGGCAGCCATCGAAGCTGAAAATGGAGTTTGGGATCCCGTTTTCTCTGGCAGAGTGCTCGGGCCACGACAGGCACTCCCGACATGAGTGACATCGAGCTGGCCACGCCCCCTGGCCACACCCACTCCGCCCCCTCCCCCCCAGGTCAAACACAACCCTGATGCGGCCCTCAATGAAATCGAGTTTGACACCCCTGCTCTCTATAAAAATCCATACAGATTATCCACAGATAATCTTGTATCCATGATCCATGAATCCCTTTGTAGCTAACCATGGCATTTTCTAGCATGTGCTTGTATATTAAAGTAAAAATAAGTAAAAATAAGAGCAACAAGTTACGACTGGTGACTTGCAAGTGTTATCAGTGTGGGAACTCTGTAATTTTTAAAGCAACTCTAACAGGGTTGAGATGATAGAAAAATAAATTTTACCTCTGTTCTGCTGCCATCTGGTGACTCTGAAAAGCAGCACAACATCATGGTAGGGAATTTCTCTCTGGACAATCAGTCTAGATCAGGGATCTCCAAATTTAAGATTTATGGACTTCAGCTCCCAGAATTCCAGCTGAGGAATTCTGGGAGTTGAAGTCCACAAAATCTAGAGATTCAGGAATTCAATATGAACATTCCAGTTTGTGACAATTAAGATTTCCCAATTCCTTAAGCCATCTATTTCGTGTATGAAATCTTTCATTCCTTTCCTCTGTGATTTAGAATAGATTCCTGTCTTCTTTTAAACAAGTTCCCCAGCACATCTCAAATAGAATCCAATGGTTCAGCATTGATTTTTAATCAGGGTACTAAGGTGGACTTAGTTGATAAGTTTGGGGTTGTATTATAGATAGAACTAGCTGTGAAAAAATTAGACAAGAAGCTAGATGGTTGGGTTTTTAAAAAACAAAATACTTGGGATTGTGACATTTTAAAAACTGGATGGCCAAATTATTTCCTCAACTTATCTCAGGTAATTTGAGGTTTGTTTGTTTTTTGTTTCACTCTGTTGGTAACTTTTATCAAAGGCAATTTCAAGAACCATCTGCATATTCAATAATACAGGGTGCTACGAGGCAGCCCTGATCTAATGTATTTGGATGGTTCGAGAGACATGTGCTACCAAAAAGGCAGAGTCCTCCTGAAGCCTGGAGCAGCGGCGAGGGAAAATAGGGAGCCACAATCTGCTCGTGCCCAAGAGTAAAAAAAAAACCTCTGGGGACTTTGCAGAGGGCTCTACCTGCCCTCGCCTGCTCTGGCTCACATTTCCATCAGGAAATAGAGTTTTTCGAGCCGCCTTTCAGATGTAAAGGCGGCTCTTTACAGGCAACGGGGCTGGCGGTCACGGAGGACCGTCTGGTGGCGACGGAAGCCAGACCGGAAGTAACAACAACATCTGACATCGCTTTCTCCTCTTCAGGGGTGGGATTCAGCCGGTTCGGACCGGTTCAGGCAAAACGGTATACAACTGCCGTGTTTTTGACGCAGTGCGCCTGTGCGCAAGGCGCAGGCATGTGCAAAGCTATCCCATTCTATACAATTGCCAAGTTTTTGACGCAGTGCACATATGTGCAAGGCACACATGCTCACATATTTGATTCTGCTGGAACCAGCTGTTAAATTATGTGAAGCTCACCTCTGCTCCTCTTCTTTTTAACATATAGTTTTGTCACCTGGTAAATGCCAAAACTCCAAAGGGGATGTCAAACTGGGGGAAGAGGGATGTCAGAATGGAGTGATACGCATTTTAGACCCCTAAATATTCTTAAGAGGAAAGAAAAACAAAAAACACAGAGCTGATGTTTTCAGTTCTTTTACAACATCTGGTTCCATTTCTGTATGGAGTCTGCATGTGGAGTGATGATGCTTTTCTTCCTGTCCTGGGGTAACTTTTTAAAGCCACTTCGTCTTAACACTGTTGCTCTGTTAATTTTGTTTTTCTTAAAAACTCTGTGACATTTTAGGATCCAACGTTGACCCTCAGTGTAAGTGTAGGCCCTGACACTTTCATTGTGCTGTTGCTGTGATGTGTATTATACACTTGATACGTTTGTTGCGTCTGTGTAAAACCATTGCGCTATTTAAACCTCTTCCAGGTTTTGTAATATTTGTAGACCTCACTTTTATTTTCTTATTTCTCTGTCTCTTTTTTTTTTTTTAGATAGAAGAACGTGCAGAGTTCTTGAACAAATCCGTCCAGAAGAGGTAAAGAACTCAAACATAAAGAAAAAAGTCACAATGAAATTTTAACGTGCAGAATATGAACCAGGGATGGGCTGCTGGGGGTTCGCAGGGGTTCGGGAGAACCTCTAGCTAAGATTCTGTGCAGTTCGGAGAACCCCCAAATCTCACTCCTGGCTGGTCCCGCCCACCCTGCCCCGCCACTCCCAGTAGTCCCCATGCGGCCCGTTTTGGATGCAGGTAAGTGCAGGGCACGCACGGAGGCTTGGGGAGGCCCAAAAATGGGCCTACCAGAAGTTCGGGAAGCCTGGAGAGGCCATTTTCGCCCTCCCGGAAACTCGAGGAAAGCCTCCAGAGCCTGGGGAGGGCAAAAAGCCCCTCCCCCCCACTGTGGTGCAGGAAGCTGACTAGGCCATGCCCACCATGGGCATGCCCACCGGGCAGAGAACCCCTTGCTAAAATTTTTGAAGCCCACCCCTGATATGAACTGATAAGTCTCTGCCATTTCATTCTTTTCACAGTGGTATGAAACCTACTCACACAACTCCAATTGTCTCCAAGATAGACAGTAGGCTGGAACAATATACCAGCGCAATTGAGGTGAGCTGCTTTCATCTTCTCAATTTCCCGTGTTCCTCTGATTGACTGCTGTGGTAGGGACAAATCAAACGTTTTCCATCGACCAAGATTTTTTTTAAACTTGTCATTAAATACTCTGGGATTCCTCGGAAAAGATGAAGCAATGGATATTCATTTAAGCTTACGAGTTCTGCCTCAGTGTATGGGGTACTGGTTAGCATGTTACGTAGGACCCAGAGAGACCCAGCTTTAAGACTGTCTTCAGCCATGGGCTGTTATTTGGGCCAGTTACCTTCAATCAACCCAACTTATCTAACAAGGATTTTTGTAGGGAGAAATTATATACTGCCTTAAGCTTCTGGGGCAATGTGGTGGCTCAGCGGTTAAGATGCTGGGCTTGTTGGCTAGAACAGGGGTCCCCAACCCCCGGACCGCAGCCCACTACCGGGCCATGAGTCATTCGGAACCAAGACACAGAAGCAGCAGGCAACCATACACACATGCGTGCACAGCCCCACTTGTACAAGCTGTTGTGACTGAGGCCCAAGTAGTGATTACCAAATACAATTCAGTCCTGAACAAACTTATTTTATTAAAACAGCTGGGAATTAATTCATTCTCAGCTTAGTCCAAAACAAATTCTTCATAACCAGTCCGTCGGCCTTATCACCAACCTTTGATGTCTTTGGCAACCTGCCAAAGGCTTTTCTTGGCAAAAACCCCACAAAGTTCAAGAGACGCTGACAAGAAGCACTGGAATCAACGTTGCTTTTCTACAAAGAACCCAACGGCTCGTTGCTGCTCTTTTAAGCCTTATGGGAGTGGCCAATCATCTTCTGGCCTTACTCCCGAGTTGTCCTTTTTGCTTCAGCTGCTCTTGCCTTCTGGCAGCTCTTCGCATGTGTGCACTAGGAACAGGCTCCTCCTGTTCCTCTGCCTCTCCGCTGTCTGCCTCTGGAGGCTCCGGAGTCCCCACATCGCTCCCAGATGGCCCTGGCCCCATCTCTGCCTCTGAGGCAGAGCTCTTGTCTAGGCCTTTCCCTGACTCCAAGACTGGCCCATGTTCCTCCCCAGCCTCCTCACTGTCTGATTCCACTGCCAGGACTCCTCACTGTCTGATTCCATTGCCACTGCAGGCTGCTGGTGGACCACAACACAAGCAGCTGGCAAGGGCATGCATGCAGCTCAACTTGTGCGAGCGGCAGGTGTGTGTGGCCATGCCTGCCACTCACACAAATGAAGCTGCGCGCATGTGTGCTTACCTGCCAGTTGTGTGGAACCATTTCCCCCCCCCCCCCCCCCGGTCTGCAAAGCTGGAAAGGCTGGGCAACTGGGCTAGAAAGCTGGTTCATGTGACAGGGTGAGCTCCCATCCTCACCCCAGCTCCTGCAGTTTGAAAGGATGCAAATGCGAATAGATAAATAGGTACCACTTTGGTGGGAAGTTAACAGTGCTCCATGATATCATGCTGGTCACATGATCACAGAAATGTCTTTGGACAGCACTGGCTCAATGGCCTTGAAATGGAGATGAGCATCGTCCCTTATAGTCGGCAATGACAAGCGGAATAAGATCCTTTACCTTTAAAGCTTCTGGAAGAAAGGTGGGATAAATCTAACAAATAAACAAAATACATTTCATTCAAATGCCCCATTCACTTCAGCTTCCTTCACCGTCTGAGCCTTTGTCTCAGTTTTCCTTTCAATGGCTTTTGGGTGAGGTATATTTGAGAGATTGACATGAAATGAACTTGGGGAAATTGTGGATTTATTTTGGCCACCTCTCTTTCTGATTGTTGGTTTGTAAGTTGGTGAGATTCAGCCAGGCTGTAGCCCAATAGCAGCTGGTAAAGTAGAAGGAAGGAAAAAAAAGGGGGGGAGGAGGAGAAGAGTGGTACCACATCACTCTTGTAACATTAGAGCAGCTACCCTGATTCACCAATTGCTTCTTGCAGGGCAACAAAGCTGCAAAGGCCACCAAGCCAGCTGCTTCTGACCTCCCAGTTCCTGCTGAGGGAGTTCGTAACATCAAGAGCATGTGGGAGAAAGGCAACGTGTTTGCATCACCCTCTGGAATGGGGACACCCAATAAGGTACGTGCGTGGTGGCGCGCTGGTTAGAATGAAGTACTGCAGGCTACTTCTGCTGACTGCCAGCTACCTGCAGTTTGGCAGTTCGATTCTCACTGGCTCAAGGTTGACTCAGCCTTCCATCCTTTCGAGGTGGGTAAAATGAGGACCCAGATTGTTGGGGGCAATAGGCTGACGCTGCAAACCACTTAGAGAGGGCTGTAAAACACAGTGAAGTGGTATATAAGTCTAAGGCAGTGGTGGGTTTCAACGTTTTTTATACTACTGGTTCTATGGGTGTGGCTTGGTAGGCGTGGCATGGCATGGCTTGGTGGACATGGCAGGGAAAGGATACTGCAAAATCCCCATTTTCTCTCAATCAGCTGGGACTCGGGAGGCAGAGAATAGATGGGGAAGGGGCCAATCAGAATTGTTACTCCCGGTTCTCCAAACTACTCAAAATTTCCACTACCGGTTCTCCAGAATTGGTCAGAACCCACTGAAACCCACCTCTGGTCTAAGGGCTATTGCTATTGCTATCTTCAGAGTCTTCTTCCTCTGCAATTCCTAGGTCAATCAAGGCAAGGGAAATGCAAGGCGCATAAGTAAGACCTGAGGTATTAATATAGTGAAAATGCAGATTCTGAACTTCAAACAAGAAGGCAAGAGTTCCATAGTTTAGCCTTCTGAAAGACATTTACTCTGTCTCTGAGATGGTATTTCAAAGAGACATTGCTCTAAGTTTATGAAACAAAGCTTTGTCCAACTTTGGCATAAGATCTCATGGCTTGGGAAGCTTTTCAACTATAGCAACCCTCCCGAACGTTTATTATTGTTGTTATTTTAATCATATAATATCTGGCAAGATTGTCAGATTTCCACAACCTGTGGACAATCTCATTTCTAGTATCACAGGACTTCTCACAGGAACGCTGAATGTTGTAAGATTTAAGACAAGTCATTTGGAATCAGGGGTAAAATGCTCCCGGTTTGGACCGGATCACCCGATCCGGTAGCAGTGGCGGTGGGTGGTTTGGAGTAGCAAAAATCCCTGCCCATCCTCTATGCCCAGCTGAGGCACGCGATCACCAGAGGCTTTTTTTTTTTACTTTTAAAAGCATTTTTCTACAACCTCTTCAGCTGAAAAAATGCTTTTAAAAGTAAAAAAAAGCCTCTGACGACCCCAGCTGAGCAGCGCGATCATCAGAGGTTTTTTTTAAAACTTTTAAAAGCAATACTTTTAAAAGTAAAAAAAAAAGATTGCCCACCACAGCTGATCACCCCCCCCACACGCTCTGTTCTACTTACCGCATGCCTCCTTTTGGCGTGCACTGCACACATCTTGCATTTGGTGCACATGCGCAGCCAGCGAACCAGTAGTAACCCGGTTCAGATTTTACCACTGCTTGAAATGCCCTAAGATTAAGATGCTGTGCTACAGATTTCCATGTTCTCATATATGTTCTTATGAAATTGCACAAATGTTTATTTAGCAATCTTACAGACTAAGACATATAGATTCGGTAGATAAACTGTTGCATTCTATAGTGCAGAGGTGTCTGAGGCCCAGGGGTTGGATCCGGCCCGTGGGGTGCTTAGATCTGGCCAGTGGTGAAATGTAAAATTTATTACTACTGGTTCTGTGGGCGTGGCTTGGGGGGTAATATGACTGGGTGGGCGTGGCCAACTTTTTTTTTTTTTTTTTACTTTTAAAAACGTTTTTTCTACAACCTCTTCGGCTGAAGAGGTTGCAGAAAAAAATGCTTTTAAAAGGTTCTGACGATCAGGCAACTCAGCTGGGATCGTCAGAGGCTTTTAAAAGCATTTTTTCTACAACCTCTTTGGCTGAAGAGATTGCAGGAAAAAATGCTTTTAATAGCCTCTGACGATCCCAGCTGAGCCGCGCGATCATCAGAGGCTTTTTTTTTATTTTTAAAAGCATTTTTTTCGACTGAAGAGGTTGTAGAAAAAATGCTTTTAAAAGTAAAAAAAACCAGCCTCTGATGATCTCGTGGCTCAGCTGGGCATGGTGGGGGAGGGGCTCAGGGTTTTTTGCTACCAGTTCTCTGAACCACCGGCCTCCATCGCTACTGGATCGGGTGATCAGGTCCGAACCGGGAGCATTTCACCCCTGGATCTGGCCCGTGGGCCGCCCTGGAAACAGCAAAGGACTGACCTGTCTCTGCCAATGAAGCCCTCTTGAGCTTTGTTTTCGCTGGCAGAGGGTTGCAGGAAGCCATCGCAGCCGAAATCAGAGCTCGAGAGCCCGTTTTTGCTGGTAGAGCACTTGGACCACCACAGGTGACCCTGACACAAGTGACGTCAAGCTGGCCACGCCCACCATGACCTCGCCCACTATGGCTCCCCAAAGTCAAACACAACCCTAATGCGGCCCTCAATGAAATTGAGTTTGACACGCCTGCTTTAGTGCATCCCTGTTAATTCTTACTATGAAGTTTCCAATTCTGTTTACAAACAAACATTTTGCAGGAAACAGCTGGGCTGAAGGTTGGCGTCTCCAGTCGCATCAATGAATGGTTAACCAAGACCCCAGAAAGCAACAAATTGGCTGCTTCAAAACCATCGGTGAGTATTTTGCTCCTCTGTTTTCTGTAGTATTATCATCTACTCTGCAATCAAGATAAATGTTTAATAATTTTTACAGGAAGGAAAGAGAACTACAGTGCTATTTTGATAGGCATTACTGGCTTTGGATTTTGAGATGCCCATCCACAGAGGCTGACCCTCATTTCAATAGCTTCTTGTCCTTGCCATCATCACTGGTTGATTGCCCAGGCAGTTGAGAGAGGAGTTTAGGGTTTTAGTCTAGCGCTGTGCTAGACCAGAACAGATGAGAAGCCAGCACATCATGGATAATGCAGGTTTTGGTGTATATTTGAACCTATTAATAAACTCTACCATTTGTAAATGATAAAAACACTGAGTGTTCAGAAGGTTGTCCCTGTTTTGAGCTACCAAGGACATCCATACTCAACCTGATGTTCTCCAGAGGTGAACATCAGGGGTCTCAAACTCAAAGTAGATCTGGCCTGCGGGGCCACCCTGGAAACAGCAAAGGACCAGCCCGCAGTGCCTCTGCCAGGAAAAACAGAGCTCGGGAGGGCCGCGTGCAACCCCCCTGCCCCCCCGAGCCCAGTTTTCAGCTGTGACGGCCTCCTGTAGCACTCTGCCAGCGAGAATGGCACCCATTTTTGCTGGCAGAGTGCTGCAGGAGGCCGTCATGGGCTAGCAAAACAAACCAAAGCAAAAGGAGAAATGTTTCCCCTTTTGCATTTGAGCATGCAGAAAGGGCAGGAAAGGAGAAAGGGAAAAAGACAAAGAAAAAGAAGGAAAGATGAGAAAAGAGGAAGGAAGAAGAAAAGAGAATGAAGAGGGAAGGGAAAAGAAGAAAAGGAAGGGAAAAGAAGGATGGACGGAAGGAAGGAAGGAAGGAAGGAAGGAAGGAAGGAAGGAAGGAGAGAGATTATAATGAGAGGGAGGGAAGGTCTGAGGGAAGTCCTGCCTTAGCACTTGGCCACCATAGGGCCCCCCGACATGAGTGATGTCGAGCTGGACACGCCCGCCCTTGTCACGCCTACCCCACCCCCACCCCCCTGAAGTCAAACGCAGCCCTCAATGAAATCAAGTTTGACACCCCTGGCTTAGACCATAGTTTCTATAATTTGCAACCAAATGGAAATTGCAACTGAGGTAGACAGCATTTGAAGGAGATGCCTGAAAATGGTCAGCTGATTACTGACGGAGCTAAAATACTGGTTTAAATAGCTGTGGTATGGTATCAATGTCCTGTTTCTACATTCTTCTCTATTCAGAACTAGCAGCCAGATGTTCATAAGCTCAGAGATAAATATGTTTCGTATAAGAAGGCTGGACAATATAAGTGGACTGTAGTAGAATTATTCACAGAAGTGAGTTGGTACTAATCTGTCCTTTCTTTCTTTCTCTCCCTTCCTTCTTTCTCAGTCAGCTGCTTTCTTCTCTTCCCTCTTTCACCACCATCTTCTTGGCTGGAATTCTATATCTCTCTCTCCGTTGTTCTGTTCTTCTTTCGGACTGGCTGTTTGCTTTTAAACTGAGTCAGGTAAATGAGTTTTGAAATTCCTCTGCAAAACCATGAGCTTTCCAGTTCCAGCACGTTTATGTACGTCCAGTTAGCTGTGGACCTATTTTCGAAAGAAATTATTTAAAAGTCTCATACTACTCCCTACGAATTCATCTTTGGGGAAGGTTTATTTAAATGCCACGAACTTTAATAATATATTTTTTACACCGTTCTTGGTTTCAAATACTTGCTTTGGGGTTTGTTTGGTTTTTTGGGAAATAGGACTTACGACCTGGAGATGTATCTGGCAAACGCAACCTTTGGGAAAAGCAGTCAGTTGAAAAGACCCCTTCTTCATCAAAGGTGACCATCCCATCTGTTATTCTATTCCATTTTGGGGAGTGGGGAGGGGGGTATAATCTCTGAAGTCCCCTTCAATTGCATTGCATAATAATAATTGCCACATCTAGAAGAATAGAATAGAATTCTTTATTGGCCAAGGTTAATTGGACACACAAAGAATTTGTCTTTGGTGCATATGCTCTCAGTGTACATAAAAGAAAAGATACATTCATCAAGAATCAGAAGGTACAGCACTTAATGATAGTCATAGGTACAAATAAGCAATCAAATCATACTAGGAAACAATATAAATCGTAAGATACAAGCAACAAAGTTACAGTCATGCAGTCATAAGTGGGAGGAGATGGGTGATAGGAATGATGAGAAAACTAATAGTAATAGTAATGCAGACTTAGTGAATAGTTTGACAGTGTTGAGGGAATTATTTGTTTAGCAGAGTGTTGGCGATCAGAAAAAAACTGTCCTTGTGTCTAGTTGTTCTGCTGTGCAGTGCTCTATAGCGTCATTTTAAGGGTAGGAGTTGAAACAGTTTATGTCCAGGATGTGAGGGGTCCGTAAATATTTTCACAGCCCACTTTTTGACTGGTGCAGTATACAGGTCCTCAATGGAAGGCAGGTTGGTAGTAAGAATGAAGTAGAATAGATCCCAAACTATTTATTTATTTGTACTGTACTCTTATGTCCTGTGTTTCTATTCTATCGAAGGTGATAATATTTTCAACAAAAATTAATGTACAATTAGAATAAAACTGAATACTGATATAAATTAACCTTTAAATCCTTAACTGTTTTCCTAATACAAGTAGTCCTCAACTTACGACCACAATGGAGCCCTAAATTTATGTTGTTAAGTGAGAAATTTGTTAAGTGAGTTTTGCCCCATTTTACCACTTCTCTTGTCACATTTGTTCAGTGAAAAGAAACACGGTTGTTAAGTGAATCTGGCTTCCCCCATTGACTTTGCTAGTCAGAAGGTCACAAAAGGTGATCACATGACCCCAGGACACTGCAACTGTCATAAATATGAGTCAGTTGCCAAATATCTGAATCTTGATCACATGAGTATGGGGATGCTTTGCACGCGATCGCCTCTTCAGTCGTGCGCTTTGCACGTGATCGCCTTCATACTTCATTCTTCATACACCATATCCACATAATTAAGATCTACTAAATAAAAAAACAATAATCCAGAATTTACTGCTAATAAACAGTTTATGTTTTTGTCTCAGTCATCCAGGTCATGGTTGTCCCAAAGATGCTTTTTTCAAGAGGCAATTGGACTTTCTGGTTTTTCTTTGAAGACATTTCGCTTCTCATCTGAGAAGCTTCTTCAGCTCTGACTGGATGGTAGGGACTGGAAGGATTTATACTCCTTGCAGACTGCTGGTCATTTGCATTCTTTTGGCGGGTCGTTAAGGTCACCTGGAGGTTTATCTCTGTCCTCAGGGTCATCTGAGTGGTGCAAATGTGTGTGGAGCCTTTTTGGAACTGCTGAAACCGTAGATAGATGATGTCATATATCTCTCTCCCTCTGTTGAGAGAGGGCTGTTCAATTTTGACATAGATGGCCTCATGAGAGAGAGTCATCTATGTCAAAATTGAACAGTCTTGTCTCAAAGGGGAGGGGTACGACACCATCTATCTCCAGTGTACAACAGCAGTTCCAGGAAGGCTCCACACAAATTTGCACCACTCAGGTGACCCTGAGGACACAGATAAACCTCCAAGTAGCCTCAATGACTCTCTTAAAAAATGCAAATGACCAGCTGTCTGCAAGGAATATAAATCCTTCCATTCTTCACCATCCAGTCAGAGTTGAAGAAGCTTCTTCGATGAGAAGCGAAACCTCTTCAAAGAAAAACCCAGAAAGTTCAGTTGCCTCTTGGAAAAAAGCACCTTTGGGACAGTTAATGTTTTTTGTATCCTTTTTTTTTAACTTCTCTCTCTCTCTCTCTCTCTCTCTCTCTCTTTCTCTCTCTCTCTCTTTTGAATCAGGTTACAGCAGCAGGAAGGAAATTGGAGACCAATGGTAAGCAAAAGTGAGAGTTTCAGTGTTTGAGATCAGGCAAGGGGCCCAAGCCTCAATTTTGGAATTAATATTATTAATATTAATTAATTAATATTATTAATGGATTGTCAGACAGTCTCTCCTCCCTAGTGGCTTGTCCCTGATGGCAAATGGGGCTCTTTGTCTGGAATCTGTAAGACGCAAACAACAGAACATTCACTTTCCTGACTTGTTTCAAATCCAAAGTCCATAACCATGATTTGCATACAGCAATGTCTGGATCCATTTATAAACAAGAATCTAGCCAAGCACTTTATGGGTTAATGTAAGATATATCATAGTCTTTCTGTTCACATTCCTGCTTGCTAAGTATAATTACTCTTATTTCCTTCCTGTTCAGCTCCGTACTTGTCCAATTAAGCATCTCCAACTTGAGTAGGAATTAATGAGCCTTTTGAAATCTTTTTAATGATTCTCCGCAGGATCCATTTCTTTTCAGGCATTACGCCAGTACTGAGACATACTTACCCAAGAATAAGCTGATTCAAACCCAATTTTGCAACTCGATGTATGAAAATATTGCATTCCCGCATGAACCCTCATCATCTTTTATCGGCCCCATAATCCCTTGCGGCAGTGGTGAAATCCAAATTTTTTTACTATCGGTTCTGTGGGCGTGGCTTGGTGGGTGTGGTGTGGCTTGCTGGGCATGGCAGGGAAGGATTTTTTTTTTATTTGATTTATATGCCGCCCTTCTCCGGAGACTCAGGGTGGCTTACAATGCATTAAGCAATAGCCTTCATCCTTTTGTATATTTATACAAAGTCAGCTTATTGCCCCCACAAACTGGGTCCTCATTTCACCTACCTTAGAAAGGATGGAAGGCTGAGTCAACCTTGAGCCTTGGAGAGATTCGAACCAGCAGAAATTGCAGGCAGCTGTGTTAATGACAGGGTGCACCAAACCACAGTACTATCAAGGCTCTTGCAAAATCTCCATTCTCATCTCACTCCAGGGAAAGGATAATGCAAAAGACCCATTCCCTCCCCACTCCTGGGGGAAGGATATTGCAAAATTTCCAATCCTGCCCCACTCTGGAGCCAGCCAGAGGTGGTATTTGGTGGTTCTCCGAACTACTCAAAATTTCCGCTACCAGTTCTCCAGAACCTGTCAGAACCTGCTGGATTTCACCTCTGCCTTGTGGGGTGGAGTCTGGGCAACTGGATGGAGCTAGCAGAGTGTTTACTGGCCGGATGTCCTTCCTGTCACCAATGCAGAGTTTTGTTCAGCAGATATATTCTCAGTGTGCCCAGAGAGAGAAATATCTGCCTCTACCTAGGATCGAACTCACAAGCCTCTGGATTGTGAGGCAATAGCTCCACCTCTAGGCCGCCGCACCACTCTGCATTCCCACATGATCGAGGAGGTAAAATTTGACCTGGGAGCAGTAAGAAGTATGGACCCGGGGTGAAATCCAGCAGGTTCTGACAGGTTCTGGAGAAGCAGTAGCAGAAATTTTGAGCAGTTCGGAGAACCGACAAATAACACCTCTGGCTGGCCCCAGAGTGGGGTTGGAATGGAGATTTTGCAATATCCTTCCCCCAAGAGTGGGGAGGGAATGGGGATTTTGCAGTCTCCTTCCCCTGGAGTGGGGTGGGAATGGAGGTTTTGCAATATCCTTCCCCTGCCACGCCCACCAAGCCACACCCACAGAACCGGTAGTAAAAAAATTTGGATTTCACCACTGTATCATGGACCCATTAAAAAAACTAGGAGTTTCACTAATTTGCCTTTTGAAAATAAACAATCAGTGGACATTATTTTAAAAGTGGATAAGATTGAATCTATTGGAACTCTCTTCTAGATTGTGGGGAATGAGCAAGAAAGAAAGCTGGTATAGTCCTTAAAAATGTGATCTTAGCCTTGCAACCTAAATCAGCAAGTCCTTGGGCAAGTAAAGATTTCCCAGCTAAATCCCAAATGTTGACATTTCTGGTGATTCGAGGCAATCTCACCACGTTTTTTTCCTTTCAGCAGGTTTGAGACAATTTGAAAAGGAGCCTTAAGGAAGCCACCAATTACGCTGGACCAAGTCGGTTTTCAAAAACAGAAGTGCTAAATGTGCCCTCTTCTTTTTATATATATTTATGTTTGTTTTTGTTGGTTTACTTGGGAGGGGCGGGCGGGGTTGGCTACATTATCCCAGTTTTTAAGGAAACCATGTATATTAGCACTGTATTTAATATTCAGTCTTAAAACATTTGTCTTAATAGTAGTGCCTTGTAACGAGAGCCTTATTCCTCAAAAAAAACCCATGCTGTGAAAGAGAGAGACACTTCTACTGACAAAGTCTTCACAAACTGTGTGTCTAGACAGGAGGAGAGGGACATCTGCTGTGCACACCTTCCACTTGTGGGTCCTATCCCAAATAGGTGAGACAAACCCAGAGCCAGGATAGGAGGAACACAGGCTGGTCCATTCACAAGCAAAGCTCCTGAACAGTGGGCCTTCAAGAGTCAAGGCAAAGTCAACCTCTTTGCTAGTATTGACTTATTGTTGACTTGAGTGTAGAAAGGTTTGGTATAATTCCCTATAAGCCTATCGTGATCTACAGAACACTATATGATAGGTTCGCCATCTTTGGTGATCCATCACCTTTGATGGAACCATGGCCTTCTCCCCCTTTGCTCTCCGACATCATGTCACAGATTTTTTTTTTATTTGATTTATATGCCGCCCTTCTCCGGAGACTCAGGGCCGCTTACAATGTGCTAAGCAATAGCCTTCATCTTTTTGTATATTTATACAAAGTCAGCTTATTGCCCCCACAAACTGGGTCCTCATTTTACCTACCTTAGAAAGGATGGAAGGCTGAGTCAACCTTGAGCCTGGCGAGATTCAAACCTGCAGTAATTGCAGGCAGCTGGTCTTAATAACAGGGTGCTTTAAACCACTGTACTACCAAGGCTCCTAAATTGCCATGTGTGTTGTTGCTGGAGTGTCTAATCCATCACTTGGGTCATACCTGTAAGTGGAGGTCACCTTCTCCATCAGTAAGGTCCTGTGCAGACAAAGGAGTGTTACTTTCCATAAAAGGAAAGTAGGAGAGATACAAGGAATGAGGTTCTATGCATCCCACCCAAATATCCTTCCTATAGCTAAGTGGGATGAGCCCCGTTTTTTCTTCCCTTTCAGCACTTTAGAGTAAGGCATGGAATAAACATGCCGAGTTGGCCATTTCCTTCCGTAAGTAGTCCATGACGAATTAGCATCATCAGTACAATTTTCATCATTTTAAAGTAGCATTCCTCCGCTCCCTTTGGTAAGTTATAGTTAATTCTCTGAATTTGGACAATTGCAATCAGCAGTGGTACTGATCATGTTTCTCTCTCTCTTTTTTTTTGTTTGTATTTTTTAAAAACTAGTTAACACATACATTTCGCTTTTTTAAATGTTATGTATAAGGCACTACTAATAATAGAAGGCTTTTAATACTTATTTACTTCATTTAGCTATAAACTTACATAACTAGCCAATATCACAACTTTTTTTTAAGAAAAATACACACCTTTTATATTAATATTCCATGATTGCCATTAGGGACATGGCAAGAGAACTATTAGATTTTTTTAAAAAAATAATAATAATAAGATGAGCGATGAAAATTATAGTTTTAAAGAGGGAAGAAAAAAAAGTTTTAGGTCATAGTTCACATGTATAAAACAATATAGCTAATTTATATAGAACTACCATAATTACCACACAAGAAATACATGCACGCACGCTGTTGGTAATCCTCCTTTTCCACCTTATTGCACACTGATTTTGCTTTTTATCAGGTCTGTATACACTTCTCATGTTCTCGCTGTAGAAAACAAAAGGGACACCGTCCTTCCTATTGCCATACAATTCAGTGCACAATATAGTAGCCCTTGGTCCTAGGTGCACTAACCAAGGGGAGACAAGGATCACTTCTTGTAGCCCAGCTGGTACCTTCCAGATGCATTGGGAATCTGAGGAGTTGTAATCTCAACACATCTGGAAAACGTCAAGTTGGGTTGGGCTTGACACTCAACCCAAGGGCTACTTGATGCTCTTCAACCTTCTTCCTCCTTCCTCAAGGAGTCCAAAGATAGATATCCTTTGTCCTGGAGAACAAGCGCTTGCTGAATTCCAGGCAATGAGGAAGAAGGCTTCATTTGAACCCAGAAGCCATTCCAAAGAGGATTATCTATTGTGTCTCAAGTCACTCCACCCCGAGTCTTTATTTTAACATCTATATTATTTGACCTGTATATAGTAAACTACTAAGTTTGAATTGACAAATCACATGAGGATTGGGTTTTTTTTTTTATACCACACGTAGGGGTGAAGTGAAGTGAGCTTTATTTTAAAATTTATAGCCCACTCCAAATGCGATCCATAGTTTGAGAATAGTTAATTTCTGTATACAGGTTTACATTTTTATTGCATCTGTTTGTCCTTTTTAGTTGTTTTTTTTAAAGGGGTTAAGATGGAGTAGCGGTATCCAAGCTCCGTTGCTTTTGTGAATCATCAAGTTTACATAATGAATTTCACTGGAGCTTACAGGTGGGATCAGAATCATAGAAGACAAAGTCTTGGATCTGTTTGTGGTTTGTCTGTTTTGTTTGTTTTTAAATACACTTTGGAATCCTTACATCTGAATAGCTACCATAAACCAGTAATGCTGAATTTGTAATTCACAATAAATGGAGTTTGTCTGCCAGATGGATGGATCGGTTTTATTTTTCAACCAGGGCTTTTGTATGCCATTGGGCTCATGACATCGCCTTTATATTGGTCTGGCATCTTGAGTTATTAAAACCACCACTTCAGTGCACTTATTTTGTACTATTCATTCACTTTGTGTTCAAAGTCAATGGGGGAAACCAGGTTTGCTTAATGCCTGAATGATTCACTTAACAATTATGGCAAGGAAGATTGTCAAATGGGACAAAACTCACTTAACAATTACATTGCTTAGCAATGGAAATGTTGGGCTTAATTGTGGTCGTAAGTCAAGAATTACCCTGTTTCCCATAAATAAGACATCCCCTGATAATAAGCCCAGTTGGGCTTTTGAGTGCATGCGCTAAAATAAGCCGCCTCCCAAAATAAGCCCTCCCCGAAAATATTTAACTGCATGCACAGCCGGTCCCCGCCATTTCCTCTGGTTAGGGTTAGGGAGACAGAGCTGGAAATCAGGTAAGATGGCAAGAGGAGCCCCATCTTGCTCCATGCACCCCAAAGTAATAAGACCTCCCCGAAAATAAGGCCAAGCACTTATTTCAGGGTTCAAAAAAATATAAGGCAGGGTCTTATTTTCGGGAAAACACGGTACTTATAGCAAAAGGGCCATTTATAAATGTAATTGTGTCATAACCTTGCTCTTCTTAGTAGAGTAATAGGAAGCGCAGAATTCTTTTTAATCTGTTTGAAGCCTCGCTGTGTGGAGTAGAATGAAGCACCCAGATAATAAAAGTTCTGACAATAATTATCAATAAATATGTGCAGTTGGTGCTTATGTGGTAATTGGGTTTATCCAGATTTCTCAAATTGCATTGCTCATTAACTCAAACTGCCCATTGATGACAATTTAATAATAATCACTTTAGAGTAGGAATGGATGAGTGTGAAAATTCTTGCCGGAGACCGTGGAACGGACAGGACTCAGTCGGAAAACTGCAAACAAAAGAATGGTGTGGTGAAATGGGGTCAGCTAAGAAGTGGAGAATCAAACAAGTCTGCCTAGAAGCCATCAAGGGACGTTGTGGCCTCTAAATGTGTTAAACATAAGTGTAAAATTTGCCAGGTTTGCTAGAAGTTTCAAGCAGTGGTGAAATCCTCCGCGGTTTGTCACCGATTCACTGCCCGCACATGCGTGGTGTGTGCCAAATGTGCACTATGCACACATGCTCAGTGCGCACCAAACGAGCGCTTTGCACGGAAAAAGGAGGTAAGTAGAACAGTGAGGGGAGGGGGAACAGCTGTGCCGCACAATTTAGAATATAAATCGTGCGGCACAGCTGATTGTCGGAATACCAGTTCAGACGAACCGGTAGGTTTTTTTTTACTACTGATTCGCCCAAACTGGTAGCTTTTATTACTACTGGTTCGCCCGAACCGGTGCAAACCGGTAGCATTTCACCCCGGTTTCAAGTTTTAACAACTTGCAGGAATCATTAAGAGATTTGGCACACCTGACTTCTTCTATTGGATTTTTAAATTCCAGTCTCAAGATTTTTGAGAAGTTTCCTCTTTTGAATCACATTTAATTATTATTAGCTCCAGATGGCAGTTTGTGTTTGCCTGTGGAGTGACTGAAATTAACATTAATCATGGTCCTTTCCAGTTGCTTCCATAAGAATTCTTTCTTGCAACTTATTTTATCATGATTTAGGATTAAATCTAGGATTTGCTGCCCCTAGAATAGATCATGGGTGTCAAACTCGCCGCATCATGTTATCGTCACGTGACACTTCATGATGGTTTTCCCCATTCGCGGAGCTGGGGTGGGCGTGGCCGGCGCGTGACGCATCCAGCCTGCGGGCTGCCAGTTTGACCCCACCCCCCGCCCTAGATGGTTCCAAAATTGAACTCTTCTAAGGAACAACCATTGTTGGTATTGTTGGACCCTTCAACCTTACGATAATATGAGGACTTTGAGATTCTGGTACAGTTCTGCTTTCCCTTTCCATCTCTCACCCAGTAGTTGTGTGGGATTCAGAGATGGCTGAGAATAAGAAAAACACACGAACGTGTCAGATAGTCAATTTCCTATTTTACTGTAAGCTTGCAGTTGCCTTGGGATTTCGGTTAAGAGACAACCCCTTCATATGTCCAAACCCTTGCATCTCACTTTTTCCCCCCCATGGGTGACCAGATGCAGATTTCAAGTGGCCGCAACTATGGAAGAAGTTCCACTTCCCTCCAGTCCAAGAAGACTGTCCTTCGAGGCCTGCACCCTCTGAATGGCCTTTAACGCTTTTGCGGTGCAATCGGTGGAGGTCCTACATTTGCAGTGGTTTGCAAAGAAACAGAAGGGAAGCGTTTGCACGATATAGTTCAAGAGTGTGTTGAGGTTTTCTTCCTCAGACATTTTTTCCCAGACGCGGGCAAAGATTTTCCAGCAGAGTTCCTGAAGGCAAGTGAGAGCAGACAGGACCAACTTGAGGTCTTCTAGGATGTAGCAAGCTTGGGGGACGCTCTCGTTAAATTTGGCGGAAAATTCTTCAACAGTAAAGATGAGGATCAGGTAGACAGTCCTCAGGGGAAGTGTAATGGTGTAGTACAAGGCTATTAGCCAACCTTTCCAATCCTGGAGGGCGAAAAAATAAAAAAAAACATACACCAGGGATTATTAGAATTGGAAAGGTCTTATAGTTAAACCATTGTTCCGTTGTCTTCAGATTTTTCTAAACTGCTCTTTAAAGCAGAGGTCTCCAACCTTGGCAACTTTTAAAACTTATGAACTTCAACTCCCAGAATTCCTCAGCCAGCAAAGCTGGGAGAGTTGAAGTCAGGGGTGAAATGTAAAATGTGTTACTACCGGTTCTGTGGGCATGGCTTGGTGGGGGGGGGGGGTAATGTGACGGTGGGTGTGACTAACTTTTTTTTTTTAACTTTTCAAAGCATTTTTTCTCATGCTTTGAAAAGCCTCTGGCGATCAGGCAACTCAGCTGGGATCGTCAGAGAGGCTTTTTTAAAAATGCTTTGAAAAGCCTCTCTGCTGATTAGGCAACTCAGCTGGGATCGTCAGAGACTTTTCAAAGCATTTTTTTTACCACCTCTTTGGCCAAGAGGTTGCAGAAAAAAATGCTTTGAAAAGCCTCTGAGTATCCCAGCTGAGCCCCGCGATTATCAGAGGCTTTTTTTTTTTACTTTTAAAAGCATTTTTTCTCGGAAGAGGTTGTAGAAAAAATGCTTTTAAAAGTAAAAAAAAAAAGCCTCTGATGATTGTGCGGCTCAGCTGAGCATGGGGAGGGGGGGCAGGGATTTTTGCTACCAGTTCTCCGAACCACCCGCCTCCATCATTACCGGATTGGGCGATCCAGTCTGAACTGAGAGCATTTCACCCCTGGTTGAAGTCCACAAGTCTTAAAGTTGCCAAGGTTGGAGACCCCTGCTTTAAAGGCTTTCCAAAATGTCAGACATGAATCTTATTCATGTGGACAAAATGAGGCATTTTTATCAGCACTATGGCCTCTGTTGAAAGATAGATTTTCAATGTGACATATATTGTGGCACGATTGTTGGGGTTTTTTTTCCACTACAGGTAGTCCTCAATTTATGACCATTTATTTAACAACAGTTCAAAGTTACCACGAGGCGGAAAAAAGTGACTTATGGCCAGTTCTTGAGGTCATGACTACCACACTGCTCTCTGCGGTCATGGGATCATGATTTGGGCACTTGGTAACAAGCTCCTATTTGTGATGGCTGCAGCATCCTGCAGTTACGTGATCGTGATTTTGTAGCAACTTCCAACAAGTAAAATCAATAGGGGAAGCTGGATTTGCTTAATTGACCGCACTAAAAATCATAAAATCAGGACCAGTAATATGATGGTGACTTACTTAATGACTGTATTGCTTAGGGATTGAAATTCGGGTCCAGTTGTGATTGTAGCATTAGGAATAGCAATAGCACTTAGATTTATATAGCGCTTCATAGTGCTTCACAGCCCCTCTCTAAACATAGTCAGCCTATGGCCCCCAATAATCTGGGTCCTCATTTTACCAACCTCGGAAGGATGGAAGGCTGAGTCAACCTTGAGCCAGTGAGGATCGAACTGCCGGCAGTCGGCAGAATTAGCCTGCAACGCTGCATTCTAACCACTGCGCCACCATGGCGCTACCTTTTAAGTCGAGGAATACCTGTAGTTCTTACGCCTTTAACAATAGCTTAATGTATGCTAATAATTACCTTATGTTACAACCTGACAGATAATTTAACCCCCTTTTCCCAGAAATTCTTCAGCAAGTTAATGATGAGAGACCCAATCCTCTCAGTTTAACTGGGGATCTTTAACCCTCCTAGTAAGGAGTTTCTCTTAAGCCCAGTTCTAGAAAAAAAAATAGAAAGGAAGCTACTTTGGATCTTCCTACCTGAAGCGAACAATTCAAAAGTGAAATTATTCTTGAAACACAAGGGGGCGCTGTGCAATCATGCAGTTTTGCATAGGGGCAGGTTTTCGGAAGAAGTGCACTTATCTGCCTTTTCTGAACCAATGAAGCCAAATCTCTAGATGTTTGTCAAAAAGGGAGTTATTGGGAAAAGTAAAACAAGAGTAGCCAATAATCGTTCACACAACATTCCAAATAAAATCAATTTAGGCAGGCAATTCACACCAGTTCTATATTATCCGCTTTAAGGGAATTGTTCAAAGTTTATTCCTGAGTGATGGAGGCTCAAATCTGTTTGGATGCACTTAGGCAGGACTTGGTATGCAACAGTAACAGTAACAGAGTTGGAAGGGATCTTGAAGGTCATCTAGTCCAATCCCCTGCTCACGCAGGAGACCTATACTAGGGATTCGAACTGCCGAGCTGTTGACCTTTCTGATCGACAAGCTCAACATTTTAGCCACTGAGCCATTTGGGGGTTCCTTCTCTCGTTCCATTTCTGCTCACCTTAAGTTTTATAACTTTTCTCTGCCTTAGGAGCACAATTGTCCCAGTTTGGGAGGGAATAAAATCACTGGGAGACTGGCTGTTGCTTTGTCCATACAAAACAGATATATTTATTAAATTTTCATGCTGCCCATTTCCCTTACAAGGTGATCTGCCTGGCATAAGACAAATGCATTGTTTTTGCATCTTTCCAACAAATAAAGAAAACCGTAATGACCAAACCTCCCTTTTTAACAACCCTGGTTGAATGCTGAAAAGTGCAAGGTTCAGTCAATGTAGTTTACAATGAAGGAGAATTAACTCATCCGATTGTGATTCTTGATGGTGTAGCAGCCGACGACAATCTTGCAATTCTGAAAGTACAATTCTCCCCCTGACTCCTTTACAGCCTGAGGGATAGTCTCTTCTGAGACTCTTGTCCCGTCCGTTATACAACTGCAGACTATGTTGTCTCTTATCTAATTGTTCCCTTTGCAGTGTCTCTTGGCTCCGTCACACAAGGTCTTTCCCACATACCATTACAGGACTTCCCCCTTTTGCAATATGCTCCTTTTCAGTTTATGCCCTTAACTGAATGACTCAATCAAATAAATAACAGCAGTAAAATTATCTGACTAAAAAAAAATAATTCAGAAGGGGAGAAGTGCTGTTAGGGCATAACTATCTCCTTCTTTAAGACTTGTCCAGAGCACAAGATATGTGCTTAATGGATTTCTACAGCCCTGAAGGTCAACTCTGAGCCAGTGGTGAAATCCCCCCTAGTTCTATCCGGTTTGCCGAACCGGTAGCACTGGTGGTAGGAGGCTCCGCCCACCCGCCGGGACGTCATTACATCCTATTTTTTTACCATCTGCTCAGGTAAGTGGATTTCACCACTTCTCTGAGCCCGTGGTTGTGGACCTGAGCAATGACCCTTTAAGAAAGTGGATAAATGGGATTAATAGCAACTTCAGCCTTTAGAAGATGTTTCTCTGTTGTTGAAGCAACTACTTTCCTTGGGTGAGTTCCAGCTAACCCTGGCTGCAAGAAATACTTCAAGGCCTGACAGAGTTGGTTGTATCTTCTTTCTCTGTGATCCTGCAGAACCATGTGTGACTCTGTCCTTCCATGAGGTTCTTGTACTTTAGATAATAACTCCCTTGACTATTGTGGTTGCAAATAGGTCAACAAATTTATCATGTCAGAAGCTGCTTGGCAGAGGCTATTACTCAAATCTATTTTAAGCAACCATGAATGGAGGCAAATATATTTGCTCATGGAAAACTAGTCACTTTTCAAAGTTAAAGAGCTACTGGAAAGGAGAGAAATGCTGACCTGGGTCTATGTAGTTGCTCCCTGTAAGGGGGTTCATAGCTCAATTGTGATAGACCTCCATTATATGTACAGTATATCAGAGGTAGTCAATTAATTTTTTCAAGGGGCTACAGGACAAACAGACTCTTGTGGAGGGCTGACCCAATGTATTTTTTGGACTATAAGACACATTGTTTTGTCTCCCAAAAGGGGGCTTCTTATAGACTGAATATTGCCAAAGCCCCGCCCACCCACTGGCCATTTTTTGGCCTCCACACACCCTGTTTTTCAACCTTTTTTCGGCCTTTTACAGGCCTTTTTCATCCCATTGTCGGGGCTTTTTTCAGCCCGTTTTTTAGGCTTTTTTCAGTCCATTTTTGAACAAATGGGTCGAAAAAAGCCTCAAAAAATGGGCTGAAAAAAGCTGAAAAAATGGGCCAAAAAAGCTCTGAAAACAGGCTGGAAAAAGTCCTGAAAAGGGGCTGAAAAAAAGGCCAAAAATGGGGTGTGCAGAGTCCAAACACTTTTTGTTGTGGTTTTCCTCTTCTAAATTTAGATGCGTCTTATAGTCAGGTGTGCCTTATAGTCCGAAAAATACGGTAATCTGATTTGATATCCCCAAACATCATCACCTCAACATCTCAGGCAGCTCCAGGCAAGGAGCAGACACTGCACAGGTGCAGAAATTCACTTTCTCTCCCCATCCTTCACCAGCCAGCAGCCGACTGAAGGAGCCAACTCTTGCTTCTTCTATTGCCCCTGTGGCACGGTTATTTACATTTGATTTCTAATTTCTGATTGGCCTCACACAGGCTGAATAGGGACCCCCAAAAGGTATGATCCAAGATTTCAAAACAAATTAATTTCATTAAAACACTTGAACAATCTTCTATAATTTGACACTTTCTGGAGGTTCGGAATGGAGCACCCAACCTGTAGATTAGGGATCCTAGGAGTTGTAGTTCCGTATTAAAAGGGCACCAGGTTTGGGAAAACATTTATTTTTAAAAAATAAACAAGCTGTAGAATCAACTTAGTCTCATTTCTAGGTTCTTGAGGAAGCCCAAATTAATTTTTCTCAGAGTGATTTTTCTTTTTAAAAACCTTTTCATTTAAAGATAAAAAATGGTGGGAAACTGGTAGGGACTGATGTTAGTTAAAATGGGGGGAAAGAAACAAGAAAATAATAAAAGCCAACAATTTTGGTTTTGTGTTTTTTTGGTTGATGTCATTGCTATGTATAAGATTGGGTCCAGATAATGTTCAGTCTGGCTATAAAAAAACCACAGTAGTTGTGTTCACATAACACATTATGCTCCTCCCAAGATTAACCTTATTCTGATTTAAAGCAGTGGCCTATATCAAGCAATGTGTTAAGAGAATAGCTGAGTTCCCACATCACTGAGTTGCAAACTACCAATGCTAGTTACCCTAATGCAATATTTCCTAACTTTGGTCACTGGCTGAGGAATTCTGGGAGTTGAAATCCATACATCTTTAAGTGACCAAGGTTAGAAAATACTGCATTAATCTATTATGGTGTGTAAATTGAGCCATACTCCATCTCTCTCACTTTCTGGGAACAACCAAGATGGACTCACTGAAGGGCAAGTACCACACATTGATCCAATCATGAATATGTAGGGATGAGCCATGTCTCTCATAAATGTACACAAATATATAATGAAGATAATTCAATAATTATTTCCATTTTGTTCAAGATTTTTTAAAAAATATATCCTGGGACATCGAGGGTCCAAAAAAATCAAGATGGCTGTCAGCTGTCACCTCACTCATATGCTTCACAACCATTCAGTCTCCTCTGCCATGAACTCAAGGATGGGCTGGTTGGGAGATGGGATGCTTCAAGGGTAACAAAACTTCACTGTATCTCTCCGAGATGGGCTTCAAGGACAACCAGCTGGGAAAGGAATGCAGCCGCATACCAACCTATGCCTGAAGTGACCGTTCTGGAAGCATTGTATTTGAATTTGATTGGACATGGGGGACCCTGTCATGTGACGCAACTAAGGGAGGGAAAAGTTAGACTTGGGGATTCCAGCATGCGATTCTCCGTGATGGCTATGCATTACTGCAATTCATTTGACTTCTAGTAAACTATACCTTTATCAATAAATGGAATTAAGGATCGTTTTTACTCAGAGGTTCAAGATGAGGCAGCTCTGACAATGGCTGCTTTGAGTGTACAGGACTGGATGCCATTTTGGGTTTTTTTGACCTCCCTTCCCTCATAGATTCAGGAATAGGTGCAGAAATGTGTTAAATAAATATGGAGGTGAGTGTTTTCTTCCAAGGACAGGCAAAGAAAGAATGGAGAGTTACCGAGACTTACCGAAAAGGTGTTTTCAAGGGCTATTTGGAGACTCTCATTAGCATGCCTCAGATGGCACCAGGATTGCTGGGATATATAGCGTTGGAATTTATTCAAGAGAGAAAGCACGCAGGCCAAATAGCCTTTGCACTTGATCTGTGTCTGTACTTCCTGCACAGGATCCATCCCTGTCTCTTGAGAACATGTTTTCAGATCCACTGAAAGGAGGAAGGCAGTGTAAATAACAGGCTCTAAAAGTAAGAGGAAAGGATACAGGTAGTCCTCGACTTAGAACCATTCATCTAGTGACCGTTCAAAGTTACAAGAGCACTGAAAAAAGAAACCCATAACCGCTTTTCACACTTACAGACCATTGGAGTCATGTTATCAAAATTTGGGTGCTTGGCAACTTGCCTACGACAGGTTGAAGCATCCTGGGGTCATTTGTAACCTTCCCAAACTGGCTTCCAACAAGCAAAGTCAATAGTAAGCCAGACTTACTTAATGACTGCATGGTTCATTTAACAATTGTAGTGATTTGCTGAACAACTGTGGCAAAAAAAGGGCCATAAGATGGAGGCAAAACTCACCTAACAACTGCCTAGTGTAGCAACAGAAACTTTAGGCTCAATTGTGCTCGTAAGTCGAAGACTACCTCTTTAGCAAGAACCTTACAAAACTCATCTCACCTTCCAGTTCTGTTGGACTCCAATGTTAGAAGATATGCCCATGTCTCTTTGGATGGCATTTTATTTATTGTTGCCACTTTATGCCCCCTGCGTCCAAGCAGGTGTGGCAGATGTTGGTGTTCACAAATAGTATGTCACAGACTGATCACGTTTGAGATAAGATAAGGCAGGTCTTTTTTCTTTCCAATTTCATTCTTACATTTTCTCAATTGCTCCAGGGTAGGTCATTATTATCTACACAACAATGTGAAATCACCACTGGCAGTTCTTTAGCTGGTGTTGGCCTTCATTTGCACTGAGTTCTTCTCAAGAACCTGGGATGTTGTAATGTATCAGTGTATATGTACAGTATATTAGTATATGTACAGATTCAAACAGCATAGCTTTTTGTAACTGTTGAAATGTTGTTAATGTGCAGAGTTTCTAAGTATTATTATTATTAATTGCATTTATATAGCCCAACTCCCAGAGATGCTTGGAAGGTATATGAGAAGAATGAATATCATACAAATGAAGGCAAATATTTGGATAATGTTACAAGATCCAATCTGGGTTGGTCACCGGGACCAGAGGACCATGAGCTTCTGGACTCATGATGGAGCCCATCCTGAGGGAACTTCTTCCTAGACAGATGTTCCCTGAGAATGGTCTCCAGAACAAGCTCAGAAGAGTAAATCTCTGGTCCAGGTTACCGATCCACATTGGATTTTGCATGATCATCATGTCCAAACAAACAAACAAACAAACAAACAAATAAATAAAAAAAAACCAAACAAACAAAAACAGATATTTACATCTTGTCCTTGAGAATTTCTTTTAGATCTCTCTTGGTGGCATTTTGATTGTTCTTTATAGTTAGAGCTCGCTAACGATGCCCTTTGGTGTTCCAGTTCTTCATTCTGAGGCCTCCCTGGCTACTTAGACTTGCAAAACTGAAAGGTTTGAAGGAGAGATGTCCTCTCATAATATCTTCCCTCAGAAATTATTAACCTTGGGAAACCAGGAAACCTACCAATCACTAGAGAAGTGACTGTACTTTACAGTCAAAACATTCAGATGACTTTATATTGTTGCTCAAGTGCAAGAGCGCTTGCTTCACACATGAGCATTTCATCGAAATTCTCTCCTTTGACCTACAGTAAATGAAAGCAGATTCTCTTTCATCCAAGTGAAAATAAATGCAAGATAATTTTTCGGCAGAGTGATAACATTTGCTGTAACAACATTGTTGAGTGTTACCATCCAGCTTTTGTTTAAAAACCTCTAAAGAGTCAAAAGAAAGTCCTTCTACAGCACGGGTGTCAAACTCACCCGTGACGTTGCTATCACGTGACGTTTCATGACATTTTTTCCCCTTCATGGAGCTGGGGTGGGCGTGGCCTGTGTGTGACGCACTTGGCCCACAGGCTGCCAGTTTGACACCCCTGTTCTACAGCATGTGTCCCACCTCTGAAGATCTTGTCCTGCCTAACCTTTTATCAACATTTTCTTTCAGTGGTGCTTTCTTATTGGCCCAAATCATTAGCATGCAGAACAGAGGTGGTATTCAGCCGGTTCGCACCAGTTCAGGCGAATCGGTAGCAGCGACTGCGGTTGGGCCCGGGTGGGCCTGCCACCCACCTGGACATAATGCCATCCTATTTAACCACATTTTCAAGGCCGGGTGCATGTGCAGAAGGCATGAGTGAAGCGAGCGTGTGTGCGCGGGGAGAACCAGTGGCAACAAAATGTGAGACCCACCCCTGCTCCAGAAACATTCCAAGATATATACATTCTTAGGCTTTCTAGAGGGCACTTACTCAGGTCTTCATCACTGATGAGAAGGTAGTGATCTATAAATGCATGGGACCGGCCCAGCACGGTTTCCACACTGTTCTTGGCCATCTTTCCCACTCTTGTTCCCATCACCACAGTCATGCTGCTGCTCACAAGGGAGGCCGTGGTTTTCACACCACTCTGAACCACATCTTTGGTCATGCCGACCATCCCTGACAACTTGCGAGTCACTGCATTTTTGGCATTAGTGACTTTAGAAGTCATCAGTTCTTTTGTACCAGACACAACCTGTAGGAGACAGGAGAGAGGTCATTTTGGATTAAGCCATGGGTATCAAACTCGCGGTGTCACGTTGCCGTCACGTGACGTATCATGATTTTTTTCCTTCGCAGAGCTGGGGTGGGCATGGCCTGCATGTGACACATCCGGCCCTCGGGCCGCCAATTTGACACCCCTGGATTAAGCTGCCTTTCTCACATCAGGAGATAGGACTTGCATTTAAGTGTGATTCACAGAATGACATTCATTTTGATTCTTTTAAAACTGTACAACTCCAATTCCCAGGCATCTGCTGGAGAGAGGATAAATGAAGGCAAGATGGTGGCTGTGATCTCCCAATACTGGCTGCCATTTTGAATTTTTTTAAAAAAAACCCTCCTTCTGTGGATGCTGTTGGTCCATTTTTCTCTTTGTGCAGCAAAGGGGAGAGACAAAGCTGCCCAGAAGATGACATTTTTTGAACCTATAGCTTAATATGCAAAGATGGGAGCAGATATCCCAGTTTTATTTATTTCAAATCCCCATCCCCTTCTACACAAAATATAAAAGGAAGGGGATTGTTTTTTCTTTACAACTGGTTACCTTCTCTCTGACTCTCTTAAAAAAATCTTTCAAACTTTTTTTAAAAAATATTTCAAGGGTTTTTTTTAAAATATTTCTTCTGCATACTCCCCAAAGGTTTAGTGTAAATTGGCAAGGTAGACAGACAGACAGACATTTTAAATCTTGCACCAGTTATTGTCTCAGCCAGCCTACCTCCTGAGTGAAGAAAGCTGAACTATATATGCAATAATACTTTTCTTTAAAAGCAGGCAGGTAACAAAGAAAGTGTGTAGCTCAGCAAAGCATAGAATCTCTTCTGCCATGTCTCTGCCATTTCTCGTTCATGCAGTGATTCTGGCTGTAATTTGCTCTGAGCAAATAAAAGATCTTAATGTAAATAATCTCCATTGAACTAGTGTTAAATACTCGGCTTCACCTACTGTTATTTGAAATGGTGTTTACAGAAATGCAAGATATTATCTAAAGTAGCCTTCCATACTTTTCTGCTTTCCAATATGCTGAAATAGAGCACACCTGGAAGACACAGGCATCTGATTGTGGAAGGCTAATATAATGTTTTTTCATTCATTCATTCATTCACATACATACATACATATATACATTCATATATATACATACATACTATACATACATACATACATACAATGGTGGTATTCAGCCGCTTCGGGCCAGTTCGGGCGCACCGGTAGTGTCGACCTGCGCTACGCCATCCTATTTAGCCACGTTTTCTAAGCTGCGTGCATGAGTGCAAGCCACGCACGAGAGCAAAGTGCGTGCGTGGAAAGCCACACACGCTCACATTTTCGGTGCATGGTGAAGCGGTGGTAAAATTATGTGAATCCCACCTCTGCATACATACATACATACATACATACATATATATATATGGTACATATGGACCACCTGACTCCAAAATAACTCTGAGCTATCACTTAGCATGACATACTAAAGCTAAGTTTGGGCCAAGATTGATTTATGCTTTCTTCCTTCATACCAAGATACTTTCAGGGTTTTTTTTAAAGCTAAAGAAGCTACCTGATCAGCCCTTTGTTGAAGAATTGGCACCTTCTGTTCCACTGTGTCTAGGCCACGACATACGTACTTGTTTGCTGTTGCAACTAATGAAAGACAAGGAAAAGGAAGGGATTTTCAGTCACTTTTTTAGGCTCATCTACAATATTTAGGATTTGGGATTTTTATGGTTTAGGAGCAAAATCACAAGATAGTTTCATACCTTAATTATAATCACTATTTTGCAAAATGTAAGAATTGAGTTCACATTACACAAAATCATAAAGTGGCTTCCTTGAATGTGTTTTGTCTCTTTGTGGGAATTCAGCCATTGGTTGAAAGAAGTCACACATACAAAAGTTTTGTTACAAACCCATAAGAATAACATTAAGCACACTGCAGGATCTCCAGGGGTTCACTGATTTTCTAAGGGAGGAGCCACAACTAAGAACACTCTGACCAGCTACGTAATTTTTAAAAAATTCCTGGACTAGATTTTTAAAAATAATTTAGATTCAGAATTATACATAAGAACAGAAGTCAGTACTGGTAGTCCTTGACTTACGACCACAACGGAGACCAAAATTTCTGTTGCTAAGTGAGACAGTTGTCCATCACCTTTTAGCTTTCCCTTGTAATAAAATAATACACAGATTTTGGATTCTGGAATGATGTCAACTAACCTGCCTGTTAAATGAGATTTATATTTATAGAGGAGACTACATATCCCATAGTTTCAACAGGGAAACTGAACATCCTAGACCAGGGGTGTCAAAGGTCAAGGCCCATGGGTCGGATCCAGCCTGTGGGGTGCTTAGATCTGGCCTGCAGGGTCACCCTGAAAATAGTGAAGGACCGGCCTGCGGTGCCTCTGCCAATGAAAATGGAGCTTGAGAGGGCCGTGCAGCCCTCCCGGGCTCTATTTTCGCTGGCAGAGAGCTGGAGGAGGATCCAACCAGGTCACCACAGGTGCCCCTGACATGAGTGAACTTGAGCTGGCTATGCCCACCCTGGCCACGCCCCCACCTCCTGAGATCAAACACAACTCTGATGTTTGCTCCCTGGGGGGTGCAGGAGGCTGAATGCTGCCTGTCACACTCCGTGGCCCTGCCCACCAGGTCCACATCCACGTCCACCCAGCCGATCATTAGGGCAGAGAACCAGTTGTTAAATTATTTGAATCGCACCACTGATTTTAACATATGGAATTATTAACAGCTCCCTCACTGAAAACTCTCACTGAACTGATGATGGGCCTCCTGACAGCTCATATTCAACTGAGTGACTGAGAATGGTGAATTGTAGAACTAAACAGAAGTCTGAGTGCACATAGAGGAAAAACAGAAATGAGCAGACATCCGTAACAGTGTGACCTGAAGGTAGTGGAGTTACTCTGAGAGAGGCCCAACCACTGAGGACGTCTTGACCGAGGGCACTGAAAACCTGCAACGATCAAGGAACTAACTCTTGCAGGATCATAATTGTTCCAAGCAAGGCAATTTGTATCACACATCATGCTGTGTGCCCATCATGCATCCGTTTCAATCCAAAAATGAATGAAGAGGGATTAGAAATAACAAGCAAAATCCAAATGTTTTCCACCTTGTTTTTGAATTTGTTTATTATTTGTAAAGTTGAAATGTCTGACTAGGATTATTACCTCTTTTTTTAAGATAACTATTTCCCAACACACTGCTAGATCTTTAAGAAAATCACTTTAATTTACACGTTAACATGAAGGTTAGAATACAATTATCCTTCGAACTACATACTGAGAGACATTTTATGATGCAATTGTCTGCTACACAATGGCATACAAAATGGCATATTATCACAAAGTTGTTTACAGATATGGATACATAGAGAACATTGCAGAAGGGGAAGCAAACATTCTAAATGTTTTCTAAAACAATTGTTATGGATGTTGAAGCAGATTTAAGACTGAATGCTCACAAAACATAATGTTTTATTTGATAAAGACTCAATGTAGTTCTAGTCAATCACAGATGGAGAATTTTCATCGGGTCACAGCCTTGAGGCCACATTGCCAAGAGAGAAAGTTTTTGAAAAGTGTACATTGGGTGAGGGAATTCAAAAATTAAATTAATTATTAGTACTTTTAATCACATCCTTTATAAAACAGTTATATAAGAAAGAGTGACCAAGCATGAAGCCTTATGAAAGATTTTTCTGTGCAAATGTAAACATCTTGAACTTTTTGGCTTCGCTTTGTAAGAAAGTTCCCATTTAAAGGGGAAAAAAATAGGAAGGAAAATGTTGTAATTCTGTGGAAAAATGTATACTAATTACTGGTTCTTCCTCTCTTCAATAAAGTAATTGGCTTAATAAATATATGTAGCTAAACTGTAAAAAAAGATGAAGAATCTCCTTCTGGTATCCTTTATAACTTGCCCAGTTACTGCCTGGCTCCTGATTTGAAGCTGCAAATCTTAAAAATTGCCAGTTGATTCTAATTAATCCAGAACTAAATTCTCTGCATAAATGCCAAAGGAGCTTAACTGATTATAATGTTGAAAGCAAGATCTTTGGACAAAGAAGGATTTGTGGTTGAATTGTTTGGCAACTGTTTTATATTGTGAATTTGAACTAAAGCAAAGATAGGCATCAAAAATCCAAATGTTCTACAGTTTCATTTTAATCTTGGCCATAAGGCCCTCATAAGGGGATTTTACACTTGTATATACGTGTTCAAAAGAACAGGAATGGGCTCAAAATAGCTAAGGCAAGCTTTGAAGAACCACTGATACCTCAAATCTCTGAGTAATGGATTCCTGGAAAATCTGAGGTTTACACAAGATAAATCTTTAAAGTAAAGTAAGAAATTCTGCCTCATTCAACTTTCTTAGTAAACCAGCTATTGTTTCTAGAGGAATTTTACACAATGAATTTTATTGTAGAGCTACACTGTTGGATATGCCTTGAAAATGATTTGGAAGACGGGCTTTAGAGCTCATGTGAGCACAGAACCTCCCTGTGGTTGATTAAACCACTTGGAGGCTTCAGCTGGTGCAGAATGCGGCCGCGTGGGTAGTGATGGGAGTGTCCCGATGCTCCTATGTCACACCCCTCCTGCGTGACCTGCATTGGCTACCAGTTGCCCTCCAGGTGAGGTTCAAGGTGTTGGTGATTACCTATAAAGCCCTACATGGCTTAGGCCCGGGGTATTTGGCGGATTACCTGCAGCCAGCAACAGCTCCCCATCGCCCGGTGCGCTAACACAGAGAGGGCCTACTTGGGGTCCTGTCGGCCAAACAATGTCGGCTGATGGCCCCTAGAGAGCGAGCCTTCTCTGTAGGCACACCTACCCTCTGGAATCAGCTCCCCTTGGAGCTCCGGGTGGCCCCCGACCTTCGCTCTTTCTGCCGTGACCTTAAAACATGGTTGTTTTGCCAGGCTGGCCTGGACTGAATGGGGTTTTAATGGGAATTTTAGTTTCTTTTATTGTTTGAATTTTAATCTGGACTTGCTGTTGTTTATTGCTGTGAGCCGCCCTGAGTCCTTGTGGAGAAAGGGCGGCATATAAGTCCGATAAAATAAAATAAATAAATAAATAAATAAAGCAGCCCAGTATTTTGTAATCTTCTATGCAGATATGAAGAACAATACTGCTGCTTTAAAGAACCCACTCATTGAAGTTAACTCTTAATTCCAGGCACTTCTTTTTTAGATTCACGTGGATGCCAGAAAAGAAGTTGAGTTTCTTTAATAAAGTCATTTTTAAGGCATGCATGGCCCTACTCTATCAGTTAACTCTGAGGAAACACTATGTTGAAATAATGGTTCCCCACATCATCAGTGGTGGGTTGCCTCCGGTTCGGACCGATTCACAAGAACCAGTAGAAAAACCAGTGGGAGGCTCCGCCCACCAGCCCGGATGTTGTCATCAGTGATCTGTGCATGCGCTAAAGCTTCTGCACATGCACAGAAGCAAGGGCCGTGAACGAGCGAAGCGAGGGTGCACAATCCTGTTGCAAACTGGTAGTAAAGGTAAGTAGAACCCACCCCTGCACATCATATATATTCCGAAGAAAATATGCCAAGTTTATAGATTATTCTAAGAATGATGTTTGGATTTGGAAAAGGAATCTTTAGGTTATTTTGTAAATTATTGGGCAGTGAAGCATACTAAGTTTGCTTGTTTCCTTGCCCCTTCCCACAGATACAGGACAATAGAGCAGAACTACTCCCAGCTATTCTACAGAGCTTCAGATCTAAAACAATCCCATTTCATCTGGGAGATTTAAGGGATGAACCTGGAATCTTATATAGTAGATTTGGCAGGCCTCTTCTGCTGTGGTTCCCACCTTATGGAATATTCTTTACCCTGAACTAGTTTCTTCTCTTCTAAATTTTTGAAGGTCCCTCAAGACCTGGTTATGTTACCAGGACTGGCGACCCAGGGAATTGGTGAAATATTGAGATGTCTCCAGTGTAATAAATACCTACTCTTTGCCTATTTTTAAAAACTTTTCTTTTTTGCTTTTGTCTTTTATCATCTTTATGTTTTTAATAATTATTGTTTTTTTGCTTTGTGGTACACTGCCTAGAATCCCTTGTTGGTGAGATGGGCAGCCACAGAAAAATAAATACACAAATAAGTAAATTTTGCTCTCTTCTGTGACCGTCCAGAAGACACAGCTGGATATTACAGTTTGAACTCTACCTGAAACTCTTCTTACCTTCTGTAGATCTCTTTGTAGAAGAAGGTCAGGATGGTTGCCATTCAGAAGCAACATTTGGTGATTTGATTTATGCCACCAAAGGTTTTTTAAAAAAAAATAGCAGGAGGAGGACAATTTCTTTACCCAAAGCTTCAAGGCAGGTGCCATGAAATTTATTAACCATTCTGTTTTGGTACATCAGTTAAATCTTCTGGCAGTTTTATGATATTCCAGAGTGTCTACATCTTATAATCACTCTATATGCAGGGAGGGGTGTTTTGACTTTTATGACGAATCATTGGCTGACTTGATGAAAAATTATCCCTTTCCATTTTTCAATCAATTCCAAAGCACTGCATTTCATACCCAATAGAAATGCCAATTTTTCTGTGATTATTTTACTCACGTTGAGGTTCAAGACTGTTCAGAAGTGGTTGTGCCCGGCTAACAGCAGCACCTGTGAGAGTTTTCACACCTTTCTCTGCCCCATTGCACACTGTCTGAAGGTAGGAGTTTTTTCGCTTAATGGAGGTGTAGTTTGAAGAAACCAAGTCACAGACGGAGCAAACCAAGGGCAGACTGCTGACTCTCTTCAAGATATTCTGATATTGAAAACCAAGAGAAACCACATCACTGATGCATTCCTGATGGATTAAGAAGCAATGTTGACAAATGGAATAAAAGGGATGGCATTTTCCTTATTGGGGCGTCGTAGTGGCTCAGTGGTTAAGATGCTGGGCTTGTTGGCTGGAAAGCCGGCAGCCTCGGTTAGAGACCTGAATGCCATGTGAGCCCCCATCCTTGCTCCAGCTTCTGCCAACCTAGCAGTTCGAAAACATGCAAAGGCGAGTAGATAAATAGGTACCACTCCAGTGGGAAGCTAATAGTGCTCCGTGATATCATACTGGCCACATGACCACAGAAATGTCTTTGGATGGCACTGGCTCAATGGCCTAGAAATAGAGATGAGCATCGCCCCCTATAGTCAGCAACGACTAGTGGAGTAAAATCTGCAGGGAGTCTTTTACCTTTTCATCATTTTTCTTATTAAATCCCTCAGCCACAGGAATTGTGTTTTGTCTTTAAGACTAGACTAGACTAGACTAGACTAGACTAGACTAGACTAGACTAGACTAGAACAGAACAGAACAGAACAGAACAGAATAGAATAGAATAGAATTCTTTATTGGCCAAGTGTGATTAGACACACAAGGAATTTGTTTCCGATGCGTAAGCTCTCAATGTACATACAACAATAATGATAGATCAGGAATAAATGTCTAGCTAATGTACATTTGTTTCCATAGAAAAAAATAACAGATCCAGAATGTAGGCCTGTGTTACTGACCAAAACAGAGATAGAAGTATGTGATATATTCTGGGATATTTTTTTAATGCATAAATCACATTGATTTCCTCTAGATTGGTCTCAATCTTCTAAGAAATTAAAAATTATCCTGTATTTAACACACATAGGGTTTTTGGACACGGGTTTGTGGGGAAATAAATAAAATAAAATCCTTATAAGTTATGATATGCATTAATTTCACATCATAGGTATTGCTTCTAAATCTCTGATAATCTTTCCTTCGTTTGGTTTTTTTAAAAAAAGATGGAGTGCCTATGCCAGCGGTATCAAACTTGCCATGACATGTCATCACGTGACGTATCGCAACTTTATTCCCCTTCGCTAAAATGGAGGTGGGCGTGGCCAGTGCGTGATGCATCCGGTCCGTGGGTCGCGAGTTTGACACACCTGTCCTATGCAATCCACTGAGTGTTTAAAAAAATTAGTAAAGTCTGCGTGGCCTCAATCAGATTCTTGTTGAGTACCTGCCATATCGCCCTATAATTTTTTAAAGAAATGTAGCTGTGCGCGCTATTCTTCCAGCACCCTTTCTTTCCTGTCATTTTTCTTAAATCTCTTTGCAACACATGATAACAATTTGAATGAAATGAAAGAAGATGTAAGGTCAAACTTCCTTTCCTTGGACTGTGTTGGAAACGTCTCACAACTCAAAAAACAAAACAAAAACAAAATATAACTTCTGTCCTTGTCAAGAAAGAGCTACCTCCTCTTCAAGGCTTTCGTCAGAGGTCTCCGAAGACATGATATTTTGGTCTGGTTTCATGGAAGACATGGTGGGTTCTCTGGCCACTAGAAAGGAAGATAAAAGAGTTACCTAAAATGAGAAGTAAGGATCATATAATAGCAGTCAATTGATCCAAAGGCAGAAGACAAATGTCACCTTCTCAGTCTAATGACGAAAAATCCATCCATACATTGTCACTCAAACTATGAAACTTACTGGCTAACTTGAGTTGTTTGCTACAAGTCATCCTGAACCAATTTAGGGGCTGTTCTGAATGGGGAAAGAATAAGAAAACTAAGTACACTGAATTGAGTCTCTTGGAGGAATAGTAAGACATAAAAGTAGCAAATTAATCAATAAGGGAACAAAAATATTCCAATAGCTATGCCTTTTCATTGATGGAATTTCTTCCATAGTTGAAAATAAAACATTTCTGGCACTGCTGAAGAAATATCTACAGTACTATCCTTCTTCTGAATATTAGGAAGTGCGATGGGGCTTTTAGAAAAAATATCCTCTAAGTCAGCTGTCCCAACCTTTTGGGCATTAGGGACCGGTTCTGTGGAAAACAATTTCTCCACAGATCGTGTGTGTGTGTGTGTGTGTGTGTGTGTGTGTGTGTGTGAGAGAGAGAGAGAGAGAGAGAGAGAGAGAGAGAGAGAGAGAGAGAGAGAGGGAGAGAGAGAGAGAGAGATATGGTAGAAGTGGTTTCACATGCTGCCTAGATCCCGCCCACGCACAGGTGAAGCTTTGCTGGCTTCTGTGACCCAGTTCCTAATGGGCCACGGCCCGGCACTGGTCTACAGCTTGGGGGTTGGGGACCTCTGCTCTAAGTGACCCTTTGTGGGTCTGGAGACTAAAACATATGAAGAACAGTTGCAGGAACTGGGTATGTCTAGCTTAATGAAAAGGACTAGGGGAGACATGATAGCAGTGTTCCAATATCTCAGGGGCTGCCCCAAAGAAGAGGGAGTCAAGCTATTCTCCAAAGCACCTGAGGGCGGCACAAGAAGCAATGGATGGAAACTAATCAAGGAGAGAAGCAACTTAGAACTAAGGAGAAATTTCCTGACAGTTAGAACAATTAATCAATGGAACAACTTGCCTCCAGAAGTTGTGAATGCTCCAACACTAGAAGTTTTAAAGAAGATGTTGGATAACCATTTGTCTGAAGTGGTGTAGAGTTTTCTGCCTAAGCATAGGGTTGGACTAAAAGACCTCCAAGGTCCCTTCCAACTCTGTTATTCTACTCTATTTGTAGGAGAAGAGAAGGCAGAGCTGGGTGACAAAGTTAAATGGATTGATATCAGGTGCAAGAATCATGAGGCTGCAGCAGGGAAGATCTATTCAAGCCTAGCTATACACAAGACTCTGGTCAATACTGTATTGGTGCCAGATAAGGGATTGGACTTTGAGTTCTTATGGGAACTCAAGGACTCTACGTTGAGAATGCCCCTTCCCATCTCTGCCTGCTCCTACACCCTTTTTGATGTTAGTGGGTTTGCTTGCCAAGGTGAGAGACCCAGAAATCCATTTCAGTTTCCCACAATGGAGTAGCAATAGCGCTCCAGAACCAGCAATGTTTAAACTCAACAGTGAAGTTCTTATTGCCCAGTCTAGAACTGGGAGAACTTTGAATTACTCCAATAACCTTAACCATCACACTTAACAACTCACAGTGTTAACATTTTGGAATGTTCCCCATTGGCGAGGGCTTTATTGGTTCTCAGGATGATACGTCCCGTGACATGTTTCCAAACTTTATCCCCAGAGTGTACTAGGCTGGGTTGAAGCAATACAATACTATTTTGTCATGTCACTAACCAGTGTCAGATGGTGAAAACCACCAATAGGACAAGCTATGGAATTTCCATTGTTTCTTCAGTATGATAAGCACTCATGCAGGACATGTTTTCAACCAATCAGACTGCATATGTAAATTGATATCATTATGATTTCTTCCCCCATTGGTTTTCAGCAGAAGTTCAGTCTATAAGCTTATGCCCATTATTTGGGAAATGAATCTCTCTATGAGCTTACTTTAACTGAACATGCATAAAATCAGGTCTTGAAAGCCATAAAATCTTGACTCTCTTAAAGAAAATTTACAGTTAGCCTTTCAAGGCAATGACTGCTGAATGAACAGTTTTAGTAGCTCTAAACATTGATGGCCAACATGCTTGGTACATTTCTGTGTCAAATCTGTAATCACCATTTTAAGAAAGATGTTAAAGAGCAAATCATTATAAACCGCTTTGTTCCAGGGTCACAATGGAAATATTGGTGCACCTTAGTTTCCCGATATTCTAAAGCAGGATGTCTCCAAACTTGGCGACTTTAAGACTTGTGGACTTCAACTCCCAGAATTCCACAGCATGGCTGGTTGAGGAATTCTGGGAGTTGAAGTCCACAAGTCTTACAGTTGCCAAGTTTGAAGACCCCTGGCCTAAGTTGATACCTTGAACAGAAAGGCTCCAGTTATGTAGTTAAAAGTGGGTGATGCAATCTTGTTCTGTGCAGAAGTATCTTCACATTTATAAAAATGTAAGTCGGTTTGCAAATGAGACATATTATCCAAAAGAGTTGAATTAAGAAGAGAGCCCTGGAAAACCGTATCTATTCAACTGTCTTCAGAAATAATAGAATTCCCGGCATGACCCAACTGAGCCGAACTCAATGGGAGCAAAGTGCTTGTATGAAAAGGCTGGATTACAATTCCAAGAATTTCCACCCAGTTTAAATCTATAGAATGGTAAAGTATCTTTTTATTTTGAAAGACAAGGATTTGGTGATTTCCCTTTTCTTAACTCAGGATTTAAATTTCTTGGGGGAAAAAAAATAACCTGCTGTGAGTCTTTAGCTCCAGCAACAGAACTGATATGTTTTTGTTGCACATGGCAGTAGAAACACAGCAAATACTGCTTTACACATGTTGTACATGGTATTTATGTGTACTGCTTGCAGAAATTTTGAATTGTACCCGCATCTCATTTCTGTCTCTTTCTGAGTATATGAGAGGGGAATATTGTATTTAAGGTCTATAAGACACTAATATTTGCTCATCCTTGATTTATTTGATCCTGATGCTCTTCTCATGAATTTGGGATTATTTACATGTTTTCCTTCTGCTTTTAAAAATGTTTATAACAAAGCTATTAGATTGATTGGGAGAGAGACACTACCCCAATCTGTAGCATTCTCCAGATTGGCTAACTATCTGCATCAATCATCACAACAGGTTGAAATTGGAGGCCTAGCTAAGTTGCTGTCCCTAGTAAATCTTGTCTGATATATAAAAAAAGCTAATCAAGTTAGTCACCAAAAGATCCCAAGACTGGGAATTAAAATAGGAACATCCCAGAAGGAGGCAGTATCTAACCATGTCTATATTGTTCCTAAAAAAAAATGACATGGATATATCATCAAGAGTGAAGCATGATTCCAGGGGGAGTTTACTTTTTAAAATAATAACAGATGCGGCTTCCTAATGCAGGGAAATGCATTCTGCTCATGTTCACATTATTCTTATACCCTTTCCTGCAAAACAGGTGTAGAAAGTTAGCTCCCGCCCCTCTCCTAGAAGAATGAAATACTTCGAGAAATATTTAAAAGGCCAGAATATTATATTTCCCCTAAAAGAGAAATAAAAATCTTAAAGGACACAGAAAATCAGAGCCACCAGTTCCCTGCCCCCAGCCAGATACTAAACTGAGGTCAGCTTTAGAAATGCAGATTTGGTAATCCATTCAAGACAGGATATTTTGAACAAAGGCAGAATTAGGTAGAATGGTAAGGATCAGCTCTCACTCAAGATCCAAACTAGGAAAGCCATTAAGACACAATAGGAATGGCTCAACACCCTTTCAGAACACAAGTCTGTTCATTGCATCACCCAGCAGGTTTCAAACTTGATTCAGACAAACTGACCCCACATAGGAATCTGACTAACCAATAGAATTACATGCCATTGCCACAGGAACAGGAAGCTCAAGGGCAAGGCCCAAGAGAGGGTATAAATAACCCCCACTCTCAACTCCATGTGGTCAGCTACCCAGAATCACATGTGCTTTGGTGGTTCTGCTTCACCATTAAACCATCTTTCCAATCAGTCGCCATGTTTCCAGTGTCTTTCTCCCCACTTGGAACTGAACCAGATGGAAATTTCTTCCCACATAGGCCAAATCATAAGCAAACTCTGGTTTAAAGGAAGTCTTGTTGATAGGAGCAACATTATATTAAGCACTTATTGACAGTGAAATGATACCTTTATAGCTCTGTCAATGCAATCTTTGCTTCTAAACCCATTGTGGTCTCTGAGAACAGTCCTTGAGTGCTAAATGATGTGCAAAATATTTCTAAGGAAAATGCCAGGTATTTTTTTTTTTTTTTGCTTGCCAAGCTTATTAAAGGTCATGAACAATGCCGTTTGCATAATTATATCATTTCAGAACTAAGAGAAGGATGAATCATCTATTTCCCACAGAGACATGAGAAAACAGCTTGATATTCACCTCAGACCCCCCCTCCCCATTAAAATGCAAGGTAATGGTGCATCTGTTCACAAGTCCATCGAGAGGATCCTCAGCATATTTCTTCATTATTGCATTCTAATGACACTGCTGACATTTGGCTACCATTTTCCCTCACTTGTTTTGAGACTCAATGGTTTACCAAATGTCCTGGAAGGGGCAAGTAATCCTGCCTGTATTAAAAACTGGCCAACAGAAGGAGACAAGACTTCCCAATGAATGGGGAATTGGCCTGTCCCTAAGTCTTGTGGAGTTCTAGCATGGCAAATCATAAAATGGCTGTAAGAAAATTACCTCAGCCAGCTAAGGAAGAGAACATTATGAAAACAAAACAACACAGAGGGGTGTTCCACATCACGAGTGAACCAGTAGCAATAGGTTTTGAAACCTGCCCCTGGAGCAGTTCTTATTATTTGTTCATGTAAACTAGGAATCATATTTAGGAATCAGACTTAGGATCTCAGCCTGATAACATAGAACAGAGGTCTTCAAACTTGGAAGCTTTAAGACTTGTGGACTTCAACTCCCAGAATTCTCCAGCCAGCTATGCTATGTTTGAAGACATAGAGCGTCATCCCTAAGTTATCTCAATAGGCAAATCATTTTGGAGGATGTGTGGGCACATTTGAAAGACTGAGACAAAGAGGCAACACTTGGAACTCTGATGTTGCACGTGTTTCTGTCTGCCTTGTAGAAACACAATATATTTCTGAAAACCTTGGGAGTAGGCCCAGAGGAATGTAATGTTGGGCAGGGAAGGGGGAAGAACAGTCAGAATCTCATCAATGCTGTTTACTCAGTAGTAAATATTACAATCTCCATTCAGATGTAATCCCAGGAAGATGTGTATAGTAATTTCCTGTAAGAGTGATTTGTGGGAGTGACCTTGTTAGACTGGGCCCAAAGATGCTGCCTAGGGAATGGTTAGATAAGAGACAGCATAGTCCACAGCTGGATAATGGGCAAGGCAAGAGGCTAGAGAAGAGACCCTCCCTAATTTTTCAGGGTGTTAAGGAGACAGGGAAGAATTGTACTTCAGATTTGCAAGATTCTGGTAATGTAGTCTTATAATAAAGTAGCCTTAATATATCTGGTCTTGCTTCCTATCTGATCTACTTGTTAAGGTTGACAGTTCCAGATGAGTATTTTTCAAACCTGTTAACTTTAAGATCATCTTAAAGAATTCCCAGAATCAGCTCCCAAAATTTCCCAGCCAGCATGAGTTGAAGTCCACAAATTTTAAAGACTGACAGTCTTGAAAAAACATTGCTGCAAACTGATTGAGATGGCCTCTTCCAGAATTACCAGTCAACAGGGCTTTGGGTTAAAAATTCAATCAATTACAATCTCAGTACATGTGGAGGCAGCAGGGCTGAGGATAATTCACATATTGCTGTGACAGTTGTATCTAAGAATAAACATTTTAAAAATCCCTGGGAATATTTGCAGTGACATTCGTTAATCATGCATGAGTTATGGATGTAATTCTTTGAAACATTTTTATCCATACCTCGCAAAGAAAAACCTCTAAGGCACCCAACAAATTCAAAATTATCATAATTTAGAAAAGTTAAGCAGGTAAGATGTTAAAAGCAACAATAGAATTGGAATGATTAATTTTCCAGGCCTAGCTTAGTAAAGAAGTTTTCACCACATGCCTTAAGATCAATCAGTTGGGAATTCACAAAACATTCCACATCATCACACAAGTCAGAACACCAATTCTGGGCCATTAGCAACCACAGATGTGGAGCAGACTCATCTTAATGATGACATCACAGCTATTATATCACCTACCTGATGGGGAGCTATTGGAGAAAGCAAACTTCTCAGGGGCAATCATCATAGCAAAGGCCTTACGCAGTTTATACAACGTTGATTCTAGAAATAAAGATTACAACAAGGGAAAATCGGTTACGCAACTCCCAACTATTTTAAACCAAGGCCTTTGCATATAATTTGTACCCTTCTATAAATCTAAAAAGAACTAAGCTGTTGAGGTTTTTTTGTTTGTTTGTTTTGTTTTTGTTGGTCTTCTTGACTTTCTTTGGAGAAAAAATACATTGATGACAAAAACAGAAGGACACCAGATCACCTTCATTTGAAAAAAAAAAATCTTTATTGGGCTAGAGCAGAGTGAGAACTGGGATCTAAAAGTTTGATAGTTATTAGGACAAGTCAACTGATGAATCTGGGCAAAATCTAGTACCCTCAAAGTAGTCAACTAATACAAGTCTTATGTTTATTTGGTGCACAAGTGAGAAAATGACTTGATTTTCTCACTGGTTAAAGCATTCCAGAAGAATTAACCTGAAGTAGAGAGCAGTCTTAATGACAGAAGGATAGAATCGAGTTCATATGAAGTGTTAGTACCACTTTATAATGCCTTGGTAAGACCACACTTGGAATGCTGCATCCAGTTTTGGTGGCCACGAAATAAAAAAAAGATGTTGAGATTTAGAGTGCAGAGAGGAGCAACAAAAACGATTAGGGACTGGAGGCTAAAAAATATTTGCGGGAACTGGGTATGTCTAGTTTCATGAAAATAAGTACCAGGGGTGACATGATAGCAGTGTTCCAATATCTCAGGGGCTGCCACAAAGAAGAGGGAGTCAACCTATTGTCCAAAACATCTGAAGGCAGAATAAGAAGCAATGGATACTAATCAAGGACAGAAGCAACCTAGATCTAAGGAGAAATTTCCTGATGTTAAACAATTAATCAGTGGAACGGCTTGCCTTCAGAAGTTGTGGATGCTCCACAAGGGTAGTTTTTAAGAAGACATTGGACAACCATTTGTCTGAAATGGTATAAGATCTCCTGCTTGAACAGTGGGTTGGATTAGAAACCCTCCATGATCCCTTTTTTTTAAAAAAATTGATTTATATGCCGCCCTTCTCCGGAGACTCAGGGTGGCTTACAGTGCGTTAAGCAATAGCCTTCATACTTTTGTATATTTATACAAAGTCAGCTTATTGCCCCCACAAACCGGGTCCTCAATTTACCTACCTTAGAAAGGATGGAAGGCTGAGTCAACCTTGAGCCTGGTGAGATTCGATCTTACTTTAATTGCAGACAGCTGGTGTTAAATTACAGTGCTTCTGTCTGATGAGCTAAACCAGGCTCCTTCCAATCCTATTATTCAGTTATTCTGCTTTCAAGGGCAAATGATTAAGGGACAAAAATAATGAGGCTTACAAGTTATGTAGGATGGGTACCCAGCAACAGAAATACAAATCCCGTCTCACTTTTTTTCCAAAACCTCTGTAGCTTCAGGGAGGGGCGTCTCTCCTTTTCCGGCCCCCAAAGTGGCATTTCCCTTGCCCAGATAGGAGGAAGCTCTATGGTCAATAGAATTCTAAGCCCACCCACTTCTTTCCTACCTCCTCATAAGAACGCATCAACAATGCCCAGGTTGCTGCTTAGAATATTGGCACTATTCTATAGAAGGCCTTCAAAACGTCTCCCTTGGAGGATACTCCACTGACTGGCCATGAAATGCTCTTGCCAGCGCTTCTGAAATTGACATTTTATGGTTGACTGAAATTTTTTTTAAAAAATCATAAAGAATTAAAACCATCCACCCTACCGTAAATCAAGTTACAGGGTGGTGCTCAAAACATTTCTGTACATTAAAAACCAAACCTCCCCCTTTATTCTTTTTTTAAAGGAAATAACATGGGGAAAAATTAGGAAGGCGTTACCAACTTAAAAAAAAATACATGGGGAAAAATTAGGAAGGCGTTACCAACTTAAAAAAAAAATACACAGGCTTTTAAAGAAGTTGTATATCTTTCTAAAGCCGAAAAGGGGTATCCGATAGCAATACACAGAGTGTTCTGCCTTTTATAAATTTAACTAGAAAATTGTCAAAAAAAAAACAAAAAAAACAGCTAGCAAATCTGAATGAACGTGAGGCTGTTTGAATGAGGCTTCTCGTTGGTGGTTTCTTCTTGTTCACTTCATAGCTTTGGGCACAAAAAAATCAGGCCCACACAATGAATTCTAGTTAAGCTGATTTATTGTTCCTGCCTAATCTAGTCAACTAATAGTCAGCACTGAATTGCCGCTAGGTCAAAGTCAAGTGAGTTCAAGAAGGGATGGACTTAGACCTCTTGTGAAAATCAAAGGTGGGTTTCACATAATTTTACCACCAGTTTGCCGCACACCGAAAATGGGAGCATGCGCTTTCTGCACATGCACCCGACCTTCTGTGCATGCGCTTTGCTCACACGCATGGCTTGCATGCATGCACACGGCTTAGAAAACGTGCCTAAATAGGACAGCATAGCACTGGGGCAGGTGGGTGGGCAGGCCGGCCCACCTGCCCACCTGCCACTACCGATTCTGCTGAACCGGTCCAAACCATTCTGAATACCACCACTGGTGAGAATGTAATGACTCCAGGCTGATTCCTCTCTTGACGCCATCCCCACCCCCAGGCTCTGCTTCAGGGGTGGGTTCTACTTACCTTTACTACCAGTTCACATCGCATCCATGCACTCTTCTGTGCACGTGCAGAAGCTTCTGTGCATGTACAGATCACTTATGATGATGTCCAGGTCAGTGGGCAGAGCCTCCTGCCGGTTTTACTACCGGTTCTTGCGAACCAGTCTGAACCAGGGGCAACCCACCACTGCTCTGCTTGTCCATCTCCTACCCTTTCCCATGCAAATTATTTTAAGGGTTGAATCCATTCCTCTTGCATTTTTCAAAGTTTTATGTGGACATTAAGGAAGGACTCACTGGAGAAGAGCCTAATGCTGGGAACGATGGAGGGCAAAAGAAGAAGGGGACGTCAGACAATGAGGTGGCTGGATGGAGTCACTGAAGCAGTCGGTGTGAGTTTAAATGGTCTCCAGAGGATGGTGGAGGACAGGAAGGCCTGGAGGAACATTGTTCATGGGGTCAAGATGGGTCGGACATGACTTCGCAACTAATAACAACAACAAAGGTTAAAAAACAATGGTGTAGAAATACATTCTGTGTCCTCCAATAAAAATGTTTGACATTTAGAGACTGAGGAAGTGCAAATATTCCATTTACCCAATTATACTTAAGCGCACTCTTTCCCATACTCAAAGGATGAACAATATTGTTTAGAGGTAGCCATAGCTGTTGTGAATATTATTGGTGAATATTATTGCCATTATTAATTCTAAGACACAGCCCTGATATGAAAACCTGCTCTTAGAAACCTTTGTCTGGGATTGGTTTTGACAGTAATTCTACATTTAAAAAATGACCCACAAGCTTCTCTCAAATCAATACTGTCTTGAGCCAGAAAAGTATTGATCGGTGCCGTTATCAAGACTAGTTGAGATGTTTTTGTTTTTCGAGACTCATTCTTCAACCTACGTGGAGCTGTGAGTCATTTGCTTTAGATTTCCAAGCAGAGGGGGAAAAAACACAAAGGGGAAACAAAAGACCTTGAAGGAATCTCTGGAGAGAAATCAATTTTTCTTGGTGAGTGAAAATAATAAAAGAAATCAGGCGTAATTGCGGACGACAATTTCTTCCTCTTTACTCATATCATTTATACAGCTGTGTACAGCAGAATGCAATGAAATTACAATCAGATCTTTCAAATAAGCTATTGAACTCCATTTTTTTTCTTCAAAATTATGACGGTATAATTTTGAGGATGAATTTTATATGGTTCTTAGCCAATTTCCCCCCCACCCCACCCTTCTGCTTCTGGTTATCTCTTTTTATTCATTTTTTCTCCCGCACAAGAATGGAGCAGTTTATTTATTTATTTAGAGATTTCTGTATCTTGCTGCTGTCTGACTTATTTGAGCTTCTCACAGCTACGTCATATCCTGAAAAGCTAATGCCCAGAAGATTTTTGATTGGTGTAGGTAGCTTTAAACACTGACAATTCTCAAAAAAAAAAAAAAAAAAGTGATAATGTTTGACAGTATAAAAGCTGCATTGTATGAGGATCCATTGTCAGTACAAATATCTGGATGAGCTTTGGATGGCTGGAAAACTACAAAGCCGTACCTTAAAAACATTTCGGAAGCAGTAGAACACAGCTTCCGAGATCTGCAAGTTTGCATCGCACACCGCCTGAAGCATGGGTGTCAAACTTGATTGTGTCACGTGACGTATTGTGATGTTTTTTGTCTTTGCGGAGCCAGGGTGCGTGTGGCCTGTCTGTGACTCATCCAGCCCATGGGCCCCCCAGTTTGACAGGCCTGGCCTAGAGGCTACCATACGAGGACAATTTATACATTGTAAAAATTGTTTGGAAATGAGAGATACTTCCAATGTAATCTACTGGATCCCCTGCATGGATTGTCCCTCTGACGATGTAGGACAGATGGGGAGAAAGCTAACCACCAGATTGCAAGAATGCAAGTGAGCAGTCCGACGAGGAGACTTGAACTCATTGGTAGTCTCACATTGCAATGAACAAAGACACACATTTAATTTTGAAGCTACTAAGATTGTTGCATGAGCAGGTACAAAAATAGCCAGGAAAGTGAATGAAGCCTGGGAAACAGGCCCCTTGTCAGTCAACAGGAGTGCTGATTTACTACCAATTTATCAAAGGAGGCGAGGGCTTGGCAGCACAAGGAAGCAACAGCCAATGACTTAGCCATCAACACCCCAATCAATGTCTAAAAAGCCACATACAATACACAACTTATAAACACCACACACAGAATAACGCAAAGCTCACACTCTGTTAGAGAGAAGTTCCTTGAGGATTGGCTACAACATGAGTCCAAAAGCTCAGAAAACAAAACCTCTGGTCCCAGTGACCGACCCAGATTGGATCCTGCAAACCTTAGTCCTTTTCCACATCTCTCTGTGCTATCTAATAGATTCTGGATTTTTGCAGATCTATTCTCAGATTTCATTGCTGCAGATATGAGGCCACTTGCATGTTGCAAGTGATCAGGTTTACTATATGAATCAAGTACTTAGAAGTGATTGTCAGATACATAATCAGGGACATCCATAGAGAGCAGTGGTGAGTTTCCAATATTCTTACCATGGTTTGCTGTGCGGGCATGCTCACTTCGCATGCCTGCGCACCATCCACGCATGCCCCCAGCCTTTTGTGGACGCACTTTGCTCACACATGTGCCTTCTGTGCATGTGCCCAGCCTCGAAAATGTGGCTAAATGCGACGGCATTATGTCCAGGCGGGCCCACAGTTGCCGCTACCAGTTCATCCAAACTGTACGAACCGGCTGAATACCACCTCTGATAGAGAGGTAATAAAAGTCAAACATTGGTAGCCTTGACTGCATAATGAAAACTTTTTTATTGTGCAGTTACATGTAAAATAGGAGCAGGTTTACATAATGCAGTTTCCTCATCATCTTGACTTTTCTGGCCTTCTTATGAATGCCTGTGCCCATAATTTTTTAAAAAAATTACGTGTACAGTAAAATACCAGGGATGAAATCCAGCAGGTTCTGACAGGTTCTGGAGAACCGGTAGCGGAAATTTTGAGTAGTTCAGAGAACCGACAAATACCACCTCTGGCTGGCCCCAGGAGTGGGGAGGGTATGGAGCTTTTGCAGTATCCTTCCCCTGGAGTAGGGTGGGAATGGAGATTTTGCAGTATCCTTCCCCTGCCACGCCCACCAAGCCACGCCCACCAAGCCACACCACATCCACCAAGCCACACCCACAGAACCAGTAGTAAAAAAATTTGGATTTCACCACTGGTAAAATACCTTGTAATGTAACTCATTATTTGAATAGAAATTAGTATTAGCAAGCTCTGATGAAAGCTACTAATCCAACTGCTAATCTAGGCGGAAGTGAGGGATAGTCAGAGTACAGACAGTCCTTGACTTACATCCATTCATTTAGTGACTGTTTGAAGTTACAAAGGTTAGTAAAGGTTTAATCTGGCAAGATTCTGTCTATCTGATGTAAACAAATAGAGAAGTGAACATTTGCTTTGGTTTGAAGCTAGTATATGCTGTGAATTTAGGATTGTGGTCTGTAATCTATACTTTGTTGATTACTTACTGCCAGTGAGTGTGCACACACAATCCTGGCAGTTTAAAGGAACAACATATCTCACTTAATCAGATTATCCCTCAGCTCTCAATTAAAGCAACCTCTTACTTATTTAAATAAAATATCTCCTCCCTCCATTTATTTATTTATTTATTTATTTTATTTATTTGTTTGTTTTAATTTGTATACCGCCCTTCTCCAGCAGGACTCAGGGCGGTGAACATCCAGAATAAAACAGAACATACAAAATTTAAAAACAGTTTAAAAAATAAATATTTTTGGCCACTATTTAAAACAACCCAATTAAAATCAATTCAATTTAACTGAAACAGTGGGATCAAGCCAGCCCGGCTAGGTGAAATACATAAATTTTCAGGGCCCGACGAAAAGTCCAGAGGTCTGGTATTGTGCGTATAAATCTAATCCCTATAAAATGAGGTCTAGTACCTCACTGGAATGCTTGTTGAAACAGGTCCATTTTTATAGCTTTCAAGAAAGCCAGGGAGATGGACAATATTAGGAGAAGACCATTCTAAGATATTAAAGTCATCTTTAAGAAGTCTGCCTTTGAATCTTTATCCTTTAATTTCTTATGGGGTGTGGTTCTAAAGCATCACTAATCAGGATGGTCAGATAGGATTGGCTGATTATAGTTGAAAACAGGCCTGAAAGTAGAAGTAGCAATAGCATAGAATTCTTTATTGGCCAAGTGTTATTGGACCCACAAGGAATTTGTCCCTGGTGCATAAACTCTCAGTGAACATACAAACAATGAAGTAGTAAGTCATGCATCATGCATCATAAAATACAATCATGCATCATAAGATACAATAATAAATCATAAGACACAATCATAAATCACAAGATACCAGTAGGAGAAGATATTAGGTAAGATGAGAAGATGAGAAACTTGAGAAGATGAAAAGATGAGGACAATAGCAACACAGCCCTTAAACAATTCAATAGCATTTAAACTTATATACCTGCACTCTCTAGGCAGTATACAATGTCAGCATATTGCCCCCAACAATCTGAGTCTTCATTTTACAGACCTTGGAAGGATGGAAAGCTGAGTCAACCTTGAGTCCCGTTAGAATTGAATTACAGACTGTGGGCAGAGTTTGCCTGCAATATTCCATGTTGGCTTAACACCAGGATTTTGAATTGGACTTGGGTGCTTACTGGCAGCAGATACCAGCCTCTCTAATAAAGAAACATTCAACAACTTCTGAATCTGGTGACCCACAGCCTTTCTTCCTCCCATCTGAAGGACCCAATTGATGCCTAGTACCAGTCTATAGTCAGAAGAGTTCATATCGTGGAGAACTCTATCCCTGTTTTCAAACTCTACCAAGATACAAAAAAGGAAAAACAGTTACTAATCCAAAAGAATTTGTGAGATGTTGCCTCACTCTCTATCCAAGTGGTGTGCAACCCAGAGCAAAACTAAGCAATTTCCTCAGCAAAAACTCCCACAAACCTGGCATCACTGCTTAAACATTGTTTTCCTATTCTGCAATAACTATGTAGTTAATTTTCAACAAGACCACAGCTTCAGAGGGCCTATTAGCATTTAATGGTTCTCTATCTCTGTAGAAGTGTGCCAGTCCACATATTGACCAGAAAGTGATTTAACCAGGGGTGAAATCCAGCAGGTTCTAAAAGGTTCTGGAGAACTGGTAGCGGAAATTTTGAATAGTTCGGAGAACCGGCAAATACCACCTATGGCTGGCCCCAGAGTGGGGTGGGAATGGAGATTTTGCAATATCCTTCCCCCAGGAGGAGAGGGAATGGAGGTTTTGCAGTATCCTTCCCCTGGAGTGGGGTGGGAATGGAGATTTTGCAATATCCTTTCCCTGCCATGCCCACCAAGCCACGCCCACAGAACCTGTAGGGAAAAATTTTGGATTTCACCCCTGGATTTAACCATAGTAGAGCACTGATCGTAATATTTTCCACTTCATATCTTGCATCAGCTGCTCTGAGGTAAAAAATGAGGTCTAGCCAAAGACTGCGTCTACTGTATATGTCAGGCCCAAGATCACCCAGAAATCAATGGTTGCTATGGAGGGCATGAAACCCAAGTCTGTTTATCCTAAATGAACACCGCAACTAAGAAAACACAGAACTCCACTTCTATTTCTTCCTTGGTGTTTCCCCTTTTAGCCAGCATCAGTTCTGAGTTGCCGCCTTCCTCATTTCTCTAATTGGCTAATAAAGGTGAAATGGAGCAACCATGACATGATATGTGAATGAGCTCAGCAGGATTTAATCATGTGCAATTACAAACAGCACTGACCCAGCAAATGTACCCACAGCAGTAACACAGTATATAAGCATGACAAGACAATAATCATTTTCTGCTTGGTCTGAGAAACTTTGCTCGCTAATGTTGGTTGTCAATACAAGACAGAATGATAGATCAGGTCATTTCCCCCTTTTTATTTTACTGGCTTAAACTACTAGGAAAATCAGCTCCATCAATCAAATCCAGAAAATTCTGTGAGAGATGCCTGTAAGTGTTTAAAGGATGAGAAGTGTTTAAAATAAGCCATCGTTTTCAAAGTAAGCTGCTATTAACTAAGTTTAATCTGAATTGGTGAACATCACTAGACCTACCATGTTAGTCTGCTTGTTTGCTAGAGATTTTTGCACCCCTCCTATGGTAGGCCACAAAATCATAGGAATAACACATTGTTATTCAAAGTATTGGTTTACACCGAATACTAAGTTCTGAGTCCCTGCTGAGATAGCTATGGATGCCATTGTGCCGATATATTGTGGGCTCCTGCTGAGCTCCACATCCAGCAGTGTTGCCTTTTTGAAAAGATCTTTTATTACAAATTGAGAAGCTAGCATCCTGAAAAACAGCCTTCAACATCACCTTCATTTCCAAGAATGATTCCAGGCTCTGGGGACAGTCTTGAAAGTTAAAAGTGATAGCAAGTTTTGGAAACGTGACTACCACATTAACGAGTGTTTGGTACTGATGGTGCCCACCATGGCACCTAATCCAGGGCATGCATTTAACATCCAAGTAGTTTCAACCGCCTCAGAGTTCAAAGAGCTTTGTGCTAAATCATTGTGCCGCTTTATTGGAATCTGGCTTAGCACATGGTGTGGAATCAGCTACTGTGGTTTCTAAAACATGCTTTATAATTTACCTGAGATGTGAACAGAGCTAATTGTGATATATTCAATAAGCCATGTCCAAACAAACCATGGTTGAAAATATGATGTCATCACATCTGGTGAGACACGGTTTAAGCAGGGCTTATCCAAAACAAACATTATTATCTGGGCTTTTTTACATGCTCTTACAGACCATGTTTTATACACTGGGCAGATTGGGTTCATATGGCATGTTAAGTCCAAACTGAACATACTGCATTATAATTCAAACCAAGGTGTGAACCCAACCCTTATTGCTTTTACTATGAATTGTTCAGTTGATGGTATTATGAGAGGTCAGATTTTCTTGTTCTTCCCACATTCTTGCTTTGCTCATTGATTGGTTATGTGAGAGCAAGCAATGCTTCCATTGGTCCTCTGCTCTGTCAGTTGGAGGGCTTGGTCTTCATTTGATGAATAAATAAGGTGAAATTGAAGCTGGCTAATTTACTCTGCAGGAGTTTCTGTGAAGAGCTGAAGACTCCCTACTACCAAAATGTAAGTGTTTTCCAAGTTTTTTAAGAATTGTATTTATTCTGTTAGGAAGAATGTGTTCATGTACAACATTAGGGATGATACTGGCTATGTAAACATGGAATGCTAGTTCCACTTTCTCTTTTATCTCCAGAGTTTCTAAGAGTGAATTCATAGAACATTTATAAGCCATCATGTAGTCTGCTTTTTAGTGTAGTAAAGCCAATTTTAATTTATTCAATAAACTCTATTTTTTTAAAAAACAACTTTACATGTTTGCCTTTTATCATTAAATTTTGCCAGATTACATTTTTATACTCTAATGTAAACATAAGACTATATGTATTTAGATAACGTATATATAGAACAATTAGCCATATTGTAGCCTTGGAAATGTAAAAGCAATGTAGCTTAATCGTGAAGCAAGGTTGCAACTCATTAAGGGAATCCCTTCTTACAATAAGCCATAATTTCTGGGTTCCTACCCAAAGCTAAATTATAAACCATGATTCCTAAGGCACAATTGCAGGCTTATATGAGTCAAAACAATTGTGGTTTAATAAGTAGGAAGACTTGTTGATTGGGTTCCTCCATCACGTTAAGATGCAATCTGGGTTAATTGGTTTTTCCTTAAAATGGAAGCTACCCACAACAATTTATTTAATTTCCAAAGTTGCTGGAAAGAAAAATTCTACTAAAAAGTGCTGGCAAAAAAAAGTATGATGTGCAATAATATTATCATTTGTTCTCCTTGAGCAGGTCTCTCACCCAATCATGTCTTCTTTTCCTCTGCATCTCCTACTTCAGAAAAGCTACACAAGAACTGTTGCCTATTTCAATGGAGGCAAAGTGGAGGCAAGAGCTATAGAGAAAGAAGCACCATTGTTCTTCTTGAGCTGCAGGTATCTTGAGAGAGTTACAGGTGTTATTAAGGGATATTTTTGTTCTTCTAGGCCAGAACAACATCCAGTGGCTCCCGGAAATAATGAGGAACAGTCTTCAGTTATGGAGAATAATGAAATGCAGCAGGTAAGTTTGTCCTCGGTGGGTCTAAGCTAATGAATAATATCAGTAGACATCTGTATATAATTTAGATAGGATAAATAAAATTGCAGGGCCAATTTAGACTTTAATGCTAAGTAATATTTAATGCAATAGAAACAATGTTTTATATGGGAGGCTGAACCATGCTATTTAATTTTAATTAAAGGTAATTAATTTTCCTCAGCCCAGTTATTTTTTTTTAAAAAAAGTAGCATTCCTCAGTCCATCATTCAAAAGCCAGGTCTTTTTTACACCAAAAGCTCTATGAATGTGAAACCAAAGCACATGAAGCAGCCTATTCCACCCTTGAAATAACTGAAACACGATAGACTGCTTGGTTTCTTATGGTTTGAAATTTTACAACTTATAAAATGTAGAGGGAGAACCAGTTTGGTGTAGTGCAGAGGTCTTCAAACTTGGCAGTTTGAAGACTTGTGGACTTCAACTCCCAGAATTCTCCAGCCAGCATAGTTTTGGCATAGCTAGCATAGCATAGCTGGCTGGAGAATTATGGGAGTTGAAGTCCACAAGTCTTAAAGCTGCCAAGTTTGGGGACCCCTGGTGTAGGGGTTAAGGCACCACTATAGAAACCCAGGATAGCAGAAATTCTAGTCCCCATTTATGCACAAAGCCAATTGGGAGTGGGGGTGGGGGTGGGGTGGCACGCGGGGGACTTGCTTTGCACTTCCAAAATCTTGCCAAGAAACTTCCAGGGATTAATCCAGGAATAAGATACTGATTCAAAGGTGCCCGGCCTGCAAAAATTAAGGCAACCACTAGATGGCAATGAAAATAGAAGACTAAGTTTGGTGCACTTCTGAATTTTTGCAGCTGTATCTCAGAGCCCTGCAATAAAGGCAGAAGGGATGGCCTATCCTAGGTCTGTTTTTCTGATCTGGAATGCCAGCTGTTTTCCTAGGAATTGTCTATTTCTCTTCCACTCTACAATGAGGTTTTTCCTAACTTCCTGTCCTAGAATGTACTAAACCTAACACTATCAGACAAAGCTTATTGAATCCCTGACATTATCCATCTATAAATAGGGGAGCTTTTCCTTGGAATTAATGGGTAGTCTGCCTTTTAGGTTGGGGGCATATTCTAGCATGTTGAGGGCAAGGAATGGACACACTCACAAACTGGCTAAGTTTGCCTACTCATAAAGTACCTGCTATGGGATGAGTGTGGCCAGTTGCAAAACATCCGTGGTTCAAAAAGCTGAATAGTTCCTTCAAGAAACTCATTTCCCTCTGTTAAGAGTATTTTTATGTGGTGCAAAAGGATACTTCATCAAAATAACGCTGGAGTTTTCTTTGTAATATGCCAGCTTTGTTTTACTCTCTTAATTTCTATTTAACTTTCTAAACCTCTTTTTTTGAAAAAAGGACACGTGGACTAAAAGCCTCATAGATACCCAAGCACAGTATATGAGGGCATCTTGGCTCCAATGGGCATTAGGTGCTCTTTGTGTCTCAATTTTTTCTTTTGGGCTAATAATCTATGTTGAGTATCGAGACATGGATGAACAATCGGTTGGGTAGTTGTGGCTTAACAAATTCTGAAGAATAATATATTAGATAGTTGCTTGGTATAATAATCTACGTATTGTATGTTTTTGGTGCCTTTGCCAACAAGTGCTAAAATGTTGTGAATTGACCCAGTGTGGTTGGGGAGAAAGATTATCCAAAGGTACTGCTAACACAATTGTGTACAAACCAACCCTCATCTATTGTGTGCCTTGTTTGGTTTTGGATCGCAACTTCCAGAACTTTCCGCTAGAAGGGTTGTTAGTCATATAAGGCTGGGAATTATAGTCCCAACACATATAGAGGATACTCAAGGAAATCTTGTCTCTATAGGTATTAGCTACAGTCATGTTTGAATATTGGATTTATTCACTAACCTTCTCTCCTATCATACCTCAAAGGATGTTCTTTCAAGAGCTACCAACCTACCTCTTGTCAGCTCCACTTATGAAATGGCAGCTTCGGTTTACACCTCAACTAAGGAGAACCACCCTTATGTTAAAGTCGTCTTGGATTTGGCAGAGAAGAGCGTGAAGCATGTCTCCGAGATGGCTATAAGTAGTGCTCAACCTTTTCTGAGTAAGCTTGAGCCCCAAGGTAAGGCACTGCCTTCATTCTCAAGATTTTCTCTTTGTAGAAAGAGGCACCAAGTCTTTGGGGGCACCTCACGGGCTTATTTTCACTGTAGATTTTGGGACTGGTTCACTCATGTAATGATTGTGAGGAATTCTATCTAGTGGTCTGTTGCTGAAGTCTTGCATATCTCTCAACAGTGAGACCAATGACCCAGAAAAGTAATTGACTCCTCTTCATTGGGAGGTCTTCCAGGGCAGATTAGATAGCCCCTTTTAAGGGACTCGATGGCTCAGTGGCTAAGAAGCTGAGCTTGTCGATCGAAAGATTGGCAGTTCAGCAGTTCGAATCCCTAGTGCTGCGTAACGGGGTGAGCTCCCGTTACTTGTCCCAACTTCTTCCAACCTAGCAGCTCGAAAGCACGTAAAAAATGCAAGTAGAAAAATAGGGACCACCTTTGGAGGGAAGGTAACAACGTTCTGTGTACCTTTGGCATTTAGTCATGCCGGCCACATGACCACGGAGACATCTTTGGACAGCGCTGGCTCTTTGGCTTTGAAACGGAGATGAGCATCGACCCCTAGAGTTGGGAATGACTAGCACATATGTGTGAGGGGAACCTTTACCTTTTAATGTGGATTTCTGCACTGAGCAGAAGTGAGATATGAGAGCTTCAGAGGTTTTGGATCACTTTCCAACTCTAGGATTTGGTTATCTCTTCCTCTCTTCTCACTCCTGTTCAATATGGAGCAAATCTGTATTTACCCATCGATATTGTAATTTCTGTCATTTCAGTAAGGTACCTGGATTGCAGGAATTGCTGTAATACTATATAGATGTGTGTTAGAATGTGACATTTCTTGAAAGGATGGAAATGGGACTGGGAGGTCCACATTCATGTTTGTAAAGCCACTCAGAGTGACATCTTTGTGGGATGGGCAATACACAAATATAAAAATATAAAAGAATGAATAACTGGATATAACTGGAATATCTTTTCTGTAAACTGCAACAGACTTTAATTTGCATAAGACTATACCATGAGAAATTTAAATGGAATGTAATGAGGGGAGAAGGAAGATTCAGTGATTATTGATTAGAATTCTAAAAATAGTTAATACTTTTTGGATGTTATGTCAAAAGTCTTGCAGCCTATAAACTAAAAACTGCCTCTCTCTAGTTTCAGTAGCCAACCACTATGCCTCCAAGGGTTTGGATAAACTGGAAGAGAACCTGCCATTCCTCCATCAGACAGCTGACCAGGTAAACTGAACTTTTTACGTCTGTCTTTTAATATTGTTGATGGGGGATAAATCTCCCATCTAGAGATTTGGGGGTGCAACTCCAATATGTCTTACAATTGCCTTATGTTGGGGATAGTAATCCAATGTTCTTATTTCTGGTCAAGAGCATGAGGGAAAAGATCCAAAAATACACTAGGACAGTGATGGCTAACCTTTTTGCTGTCACGTGCCAAAAGTCGGGGGAGTGTGTGTGTGTGTGGGGGGCTCACACGCATGCATGCCCACACCCATAATTCAATGCGCCCCATCCCCCTGCGCATGCCCATGTGACCACATCGAGCTCCCCCCGCTTTTGGCACGCGATGGCACGGTGGGCCCAGTAGGCCCATTTTTCACCCTCCCCAGGTTCCAGTGGCTTTCTTTCCCCAACCCCCTGGGAGGCCCTCTGGACGCCGGAAACAATCCGTTTGCTGATTTCCGGTGGGACCTAGAAAGCCTCTGGAGCTTGGGGAGAGCAAAAAACGGGCCTTCCTTCCCCTGAAGGCCCTCCAGAGGCTGGAAACAGCCTGTTTCCTGACTTCCGGTGGGCCCAGAAGGCCTGAAAATCAGCTGGCTGGCGTGCGCATGCGCACCGGAGCTGAGCTAGGGCAATGCTCGCGTGTCCACTGATATGGCTCCACGTGCCACCTGTGGCACATGTGCCATAGGTTCGCCATCACGGCACTAGGATATAAAATTAGAAGCCACTTGATCAGGGGATGAAAACTTGTGTAAAATCTGATTTCAGCATTGTATTGATTTATTTGATCTGATAACTTGGAACAGAGCAGCAGCTGGGGGTAACTAAATGGAATCTAAAGAGCAATAGAAGGGACATGTTGCTTGTTTTCCAAATATAGATTCTGACAACCTAAGATTTGGATGAGTTTTTGCCTATCCGGAGTAATTCTTCAGAAAATAATGGTTAGAACTACATTACATCCACTTCCCAAGAGACGGAATGTTACAGCTTGTTTAATGGTATCCCCATAGGTTATTTCTGAGACACAGGAACTGGTGTCCTCCAAAGTAGCAGATGCCAAAGAAGCCGTAGCCAAAGCTGTCCAAGATGGCAAAGAGATGATCATAGACACAAGAATGGGTAAATTCGCCATAAGTGGGGTAGAAGCAGTCCTGGAGAAATCGGAAGAATTGTTGGATCACTATCTGCCAATGACGGATGAAGAACTTGGTAAGCAAGGAGTTTTTACTCCGTCTCCAGTCTGTGAAATAATAGGAATTAAGCATTTGCAATACTCCAAGTCTCGCTCAATCATCTTTTGTGAATATTGCTGTTTTCAAAGGCCATGCCTTTGCAAAAGAAAATGGCTTCCATGGGTTGATGCCTGAGGAGAAGTAACATGTTTTTATCTATATCCCACAGCTAAAATAGCACAGTCTGCACCAGAAGGGATCCCCCTGCAACCTGAATCTCAAGGCTATTTTGTGCAACTTGGGTCCCTGTCAACTAAACTCCAGCATCGGGCCTACCGGTATGCTGTGGTAAAAATGGAAGCAAGCAGGGAAAACATCCAGAATACATTCAACCAGTTACGTCAAGCCATTGGGCAGGTAGGAGAATTCACCTCCAGACCCTTGTTTTTATTATTATTGAATATGGAATGAAATGTTCTTCAGCCCCACCCCTCCTTAACTATGTTCCCTTTGTCGTATACGCAACTTATGCTATTGCTCCTATTGCATAGGAGCAGTAAGTACATAGAAAGAACACATGTATGTATAATGTTGAAGGAACTTCGTGTGACACATCCAGAAAGAGAGCTTATGCGGGAAATGATTTATTTAATGGAAATAAGAAAGCAAAAGGGAAGCTGTGCTAGGAAGATGATGGAAATGGGGTCCTTAAGATTAGATATCTAAACTTAAATTTTCTTACAACAAAATGCCTTGCCTTTACTTTTTTTTTCCCCACTTGGAAATTAGCAGCCTTATTTTTTTTAAAAAAAATCTTTAGCCCATATTGCTTGTTTTTGTGAATTGTTCAAGGCAAACCATGGTTGCCAAATCACATTAAAAGAGAAAAAGCAGGGGGGAAATGGCAAAAATTTATCTAAGTTGAGAGTGGAGACTCCAACTGATAAACATTTGTATTATTTAGTTAGTGCTTTGAGACATTTGCAAGGGGGATGGATAGCTTGCTCTGGTCATTATCTTTCTGATGGCAAAGCAAATTGTATTGCTCTAAACAAAGCTGTACTAAAACAATTCCTTGTTTTGTCCACCAGCTAGAACATACCACGCAAGATATCCTTCAGATACCCCAGGAAGAAAAGGAAAAGCTCCAGCAGGTACGGCTGGATTAAAGTCATAGGGAGAACAAGAAAACATGAGCTCTTGATGTAATAATTGTAGGGCCATTCTTGAGAAGCTAAAATATCAGTTCGTTCTTTTTCCCAGATGGAATCTCATAGCTTGGCCATGAGTTATCACATCACTGAACAACTGCAGATGGCATACATCAACTTGATGGGAAGCATCCAAGGTCTGCCTGGTACATTTCAGCAGAATATTGAGTTGGCTCTCCATAGTATTGGGGAACTTCAAGCTACCTTTACTGATGCTCAATCTTTCCAAGATCTTTCTAGCAGCCTTTTGATTCAAAGCAAGAAGACGGCTGGCATAGCCCAGAAGTACGTAGATGATATCTTGGACTATGTGCTGCAAAACACTCCATTATCTTGGCTTGTGGGACCTTTTGTTCCTGCACTTAAGAATACCTCGGGTGACCCGGAGCCTGCAAAACCTAATGAAAGGGAAGTGGAAACTCTGAAACCAGAAGCTCCAAAGGAAACTCAGTGATTTAGTATTTAGTCCAGATGGTGGCATGCTATTCCTGAGATACAAAGGAAGTGTACAAAAGCGGTTGTAGATTCTCATGGGGCGGGGGTGTCTGAAACTAACATGATTAAAATATTCCTGTCTTCCAAGTTGTATCGCAGTGGAGTTTCGAGCTCAATTATTCCAAAGGAAAGATACATGTTAGTTGATTTTCCTAAGGGCTTCACTTTGAGAAATAAAACAACTGATTCATGTTGTACTACAATTTGATTTTTAAGCTTCTCGGGTATCCTGAATGGCACCACTGTAACTCTTGGATTCTTTGATCTGAAATAAATGTCATTGCACAAAAAATATAGGTAATTGTTTGAAGTTTGTTTCAGGGTCTTGCTATAGATAATCCATGCTACAGGGTTATGATTCTTTTGCAGTATTCTACAATCTTGATTTCACAAGGACATTATATATTTATGTGCTGGAAGTGGAAAAGAAGAGAGAGATGAAGTTCCATTTGTTCATTTTTCTTACTGTCAGGGAATTTCTCCTTAATTCTAGGCTGGATCTCTCTGATAAGTTTCCAATTTTTTGCTGGAAACTTAACAATTATTCTTCAGTTTCCAAATCAGAACTGGTTCTAGGCAATAATTTCAATGTCTAGCAGGGCCAAGAGAGTTTCCTTTTCTCATATTTTAATATTGTAAAGTCTCTGTTTGAAAGTCCAGCTTGTTTTAGAATGTGACATTCTAAGGTTAAGGACAGATGAAGGTTGACTTAACTGGCCATTAAATTAAACTTTTATTCTAAATATTTAGATGCCTGGTGACCACAGGAGGAAATTAGTTTCTGGGCAAGAATAACCATCAGTGCAAATTGCCTCCAAAGAATTCTAGCCAAATTTCTCAATTGCTCTGCAAATTTTAAGATAATGTTCCTGTTCTCCTTACTTATTACAAGGTTTCCTTTTACTACCTTGATATGCAGGTAGGATACATATGTATGGAGATTTCCTGAGCTTACAACCTGTAAATGATGTCAACTGGTGATTTTGAGAAAGTAGTCTGACATACGTTTTAATCTATCCAAAGCATCCCACCTTAAACCGTGCATAAATAACAGAAAAAAGGATTGTGAAATCCTAAGCATTTGCCACTCAGAGATCAACTGCATGCTGGAACTTTTAAAGTCCATCCTTGCACCTAGTCAGAAAGCCACCTCTAAGTTCTCCAAGCCTTCATTTAACACACCAAACAGTCTAGCCAAAGGCTATGTTGATGCATGAAGAGTCTTGCCTTGAACAGTGAGCAGCAGTCTCAAAATGCTTCAATGTGTTCTGAAAACATGTCCGGCTCCAAAAACGTAACACATGTTGAGGTTCTTCTAAGTTTCCTTTGTTGTTCCTCACCTACAATAGGCAAAAATCTTGCCAAACTGAATGGACTACTTGTACCATTGAACATACATGAGAACTACTAGGGAGTGTTGTGGCCCGCCGGTAGCCAGCTGGCAGCAGAGTCAGACAGTGAGGAGGTTGGGGAGGAACATGGGCCAGTCCTGGGGGCTGGGGAAAGCTTGGACAAAGGGTTCTGTGCCAGAGGGAGATAGACAGCAGTGAAGCAGAGGAACAGCTGGAGCCCATTCCCATTTTGCGCATGCGCAGAGCTGCCAGAAGGCAAGAACAACTCAGAAAGCAGGGTCGACTCGGGAGTAAAGCCACACCTTGGAGGCAGGGGTGGGTTCTAAAATTTTTTACTACCGGTTCTGTGGGTGTGGCTTATTTTGTGGGCATGGCTTGATGGTCATGTGACAATTCTTTAGGATTTAGCAGAGGTACTGGTCTACCAGGCTTTTAACTGCTTGCAGAGCTATATCACTCTACCCATTTATTTTTGCAGGCACTGGTCTACTCATGTATTTTTGCAGGCACTGATCTACCCATTTATTTTTGCAGGCACTTGTCTACTCATGTATTTTTGCAGGCACTGGTCTACTCATTTGTTTTTGGAGGCACCGGTCTACCCATTTATTTTTGCAGGCACTGATCTACCCATTTATTTTTGCAGGAACTGATCTACCCATTTATTTTTGCAGGCACTGGTCTACTCATTTGTTTTTGGAGGCACCGGTCTACCACCAAACTGCCTTTTACTACTGATCAGCTGTAGGGAGGCCCTTTGAAGCCTCACGGCAAGAGTTTAAACAGTTTTTTCCTTATAGCCCATCAGCTGGGACTCAGGAGGCAGCAATAGATTGGGGGTGGGGCCAAATAAAAGGTAAGAATAACACAGGGTGGGGTGGGAGGTGGGAGGAGGAACGGGGGGATAGAACCGATTCGGTAACGTCATATCGTCACTGCTACTGGCTTGGCGGAACCGGGCAGAACCGGGAGGAACCCACCACTGCTTGGAAGTGATTGGCCCCTCCCATAGGAAACAAAAGAGGAGCAATCGGGGAGGGGGCTTTTGCAGGAAACAATTCGTTTGGTAGTTTCAAAAGTGAAAAGTTCTGTTCATGACTCTAAGAGACTCTGTGCCAAGTTTTGCTTTACTCTGCGTTTGGAAACAAGTTACGTGGCAGTTTGCCAAACGAGATAAGGTGTGTTGAGAAATATTCCTTTGAAAAACTGTTTGGACAAACCCTGCTGACTGTGAATGACAGCAATTTACAGTCGTGTAAATAAAAGAGGTTTTGCCAGGACCAATTCCTGCTTCCTGCTTTTTAAGGGAGCCTAGGTCAGAACAGGGAGCAGCTGTCTTAACACTCTTCTCCCACACAAACTATCTGGACTTTCACTGTTGTTTGCTTCTCTGGAATTCACTCCTTCCCTTCTGGCAATCTGGACTACATCACAAAACCATACTCCTCCCACCCACCCCAAAAGGAGAAGAGACGGATATCCCAAAGTTGGACTTTGTTTTTCCTTGAAGACGTTTTGCTTCTCATCCAAGGAGCTTCTTCAGTTCTTCAGAAGCTTCTTGGAAGAGAAGCGAAATGTCTTCAAGGAAAAACAAAGTCCAGTTGTCTTTTGAAAAAGCAAGCAACTTTGAAACAACCATGACCTGGATGATTTGAGAAATTCCATAGATGAGGAGAGATTGATGTTCCAAAGGGCCAATTAGGATAAGCTAATACAAACCGCCCCAGCGGAAACCTTCCCTGCTTCCTGACCTACTGTCACTTAATTTCCAAAAGATCATTCAAAGTTTGGGACTTTTGATTCAGATTGAAGCATGGATCAAGCATTTTTGTGAAGGTATTTAAAATAATACTTAGTGATCAGGGTCCATCAGGAATCGCTTTTCACTCTCTCCTCAACCATTCTCCTGTCTTTGCATATTTGGAGACCATCAATGCATCGCATAACTTAAAAAAAGGTAAAAGTTATCAAGTAGACTCAATTCCTGTGAAATTCCTAGATTCAAATCCCAGCTAGTGAGAATAGAATAGAGTAGAGTAGAGTAGAGTAGAGTAGAGTAGAGTAGAGTAGAGTAGAGTAGGATAGGATAGGATAGGATAGGATAGGATAGGATAGGATAGGATAGGATAGGATAAGATAGGATAGGATAGGATAGAATAGAATAGAATAGAATAGAATAGAATAGAATAGAATAGAATAGAATAGAATAGAATAACAGAGTTGGAAGGGACCTTGGAGGTCTTCTAGTCCAACCCCCTGCCTAGGCAGGAAACTCCACACAACTTCAGATAAATGGTTATCCAACATCTTCTTAAAAACTTCCAGCGTTGGAGCATTCACAATTTCTGGAGGCAAGTGGTTCCACTGATTAATTGTTCTCACTGTCAAGAAATTTCATCTTAGTTCTAGGTTGCATCTCTCCTTGATTAGTTTCCACTCATTGCTTCTTGTCCTGCCTTCAGGTGCTTTGGAGAATAGCTTGACTCCCTCTTCTTTGTGGCAACCCCTGAGATTTTGGAACACTGCCAGCACATTCTAATGCTGGCCTCTCTATTTAGCCATACTTTTACAGATGCATAAAGAGCAGAGAGGCTCTATAACAATTCCAACCTTTCCCCCTCCTGGAGTTGGGCTGTGCCTCTCTGGAGATCCACATGAGAATTTCCTTGGGTGGCTTCATGGTCCAATCTTTGCCGAGTCTTCACTCAAAAGAGGCATATCTCTTTGTCCATAAAGCAGTTGGAATGGAAAATTGCATCCTTCTTTATAAACTTCCAGTTTGGTCTAGTGGTTAAGGCATCAGGTTAGAAACCAGGAGACTGTAAATTCTTGTCCTCCTTAGGCATGAAAGCCAGCTGGGTGACTTTGAGCCAATCATTCTCTCTCAACCTAATCCACCTCACCGGTTGGTTGTTGAAAAACAGGAAGAGGAATATATATTATGTATGTTTGCTAATTTGAGTTATTTATAAAAAATAATAGGCAGGATAATAAACACACAGAATGTTGATAACATGGCCTAAACATTTTAGAAGTGTTCCCTTACCCAAACTTTGTGGATTCCCAATTTTTTTTCATCTATCTATCTATCTATCTATCTATCTATCTATCTATCTATCTACCTACCTACCTACCTACCTACCATCTATCTACTATCTATCTATCTATCTATCTATCTATCTATCTCACAGCTTTTCTTAATTCTATGGAAAGAAAATCATCTTTAAGAAAGTTGAAACTACGTAGAACCTGGATTGTGCTTGCTGTGTCCTCTTTCTGTCTGTGTTCAAGATACATCTACATCTTAAAACCAGGAGAGATATTTTCTCGGCAAAAAAAGAGTGATGCCTTAAAGCAGATGTTCCAGAAAAAAAAATATTTTATTTATTTCTCTATTTTGAACATTCTTATATCAATGATTTCCCAAACAACATGTGCCAAGTCACAGTGGTAGGCTTGGAAAGAACCATGAGAAATAATGAAATGTCCCTCAAAGCCTGGTGCGCCAACTCATTCAGGTTGGGTGGAGAGCTGTACTCTTTTGAGGAAATATCACAAGATTACAAACTCTGCCCCAGGGCAGTAGTTTGGAAGAAGATATAGCTCATTACTTGTTTATGGGGTTGGGTTTTCCTTGCCTTTCATGAAAAGTTTTAGAATCACTAAACATATCATACTGTAGGAGAAGAAGGGACAGAGCTTGCGGGTGGAGTTAAGAGAGTTATCAGTCTGGAGTCGTTGCATTGCCACAAGCATCCAAGTCCAGCCCCCCTTGAATTCTGTTGACTCTTATCTAGCACTATTATTCCTTTTTTTTTTTTTTAACTTTACTAATTTAATGCTGACCTTAACATGTGAGCCTGATTCCTTGTGCCTGACACATCAGGTCTGATATACAGAAAATGGTTAAAAGGGGCAGATTTTTTATCTTTCTGTAATCTAACACAGAGTTCCCCAACATTTCTGGGGGGGGGGGGGAGAGAAAGAGGCTGGTTCTGCACCAGTGGCCCCCAAGCGTGCTTGTGCACAAGCTCTATTTGCACAAGCGACATGCATGTGTGCCTCCTGCTCTCTTAAATGGAGAGCGCCTGCCCTCGCTGGTCACACAAGTGAGGATGCGCCTTCATGCGCAAACTCACCGATCATTTCTGTGGCCTGCTTGCAGACCCCTCATAGCCCACTAGGGGGCCACACAGCCCACAGGTTGGGGACCCCTGATCTAACAAATAAAGTAGGGTTAGTATTGAAGTATGGTATTTTTCTTCTATTGTAACTATGGTTATAATTATTAGGTTATCATTCCACAAGACATTCATAAAAATGGGAGAGACTTCAGTTAAACGGTCATAGGTTCCCTCTTGATGTTTTAGAATCCCCCCCCCCACTTCAATGTCCCTACTCTGTGCTAATTGTGGATGTAGGAAAAGAAACTGAATAATTTACGTAATGGATCTGTAATCCACCTTTCCCAGATTTTCCAAGTCAATAATTTAACAGCCCTTTAATGCAGAGTGGGATTGCTGTGCTCTGGAAAGCGTTTTTTAAACTCCATTTACCTCTGCCATTTCCTTAATTTGTTGATAACTCTTCCCCAAAGCTGTTGATTTTCTGTCAAGAGAAATACAAGGATATACTTATGTGTGCTTTCTTCTATAGGAAAGGTGTGGGTGTGTACAAGTTAACAAGGTGATTGAGCGATAACTAGTAATTAACATTCTGGCATTATTCTTCTCTCTATACTTCTTTTTTTCCCCCCCTTTCTCTCCACCGGCTTTGATGTAATAATATCCATGCACTGCCAGATAAAGGGGTGTTTCCAACTTGCTGGAAAAGCAATTTTCGTTCCCAGGGAAAACAGCATTAAACCGGTTTAAAACGAGATGGAGGTGGTTGCTAAGAAGAGGTTAAAATAGAAAAGCCAAGGAAACCCGTGGGATTGGGGCCAGCAAAGGGTCCATCAGAGCTCTCCAAAAGATGACAAATTCAAGGGCTGATTTGAAGCCTCAGAGATAGGAAGGCACCTCGCCTTCTCAAAGACAGAAGAAGGATGATGTTGTTTTGAACTTGATTAATGTGCTGGTCAGCAGCCTCGCAGAATGATGTAAAAAAAATCAAACCTGACATTTTTAGCACTTCCTACTCCTCTTTCAGAAATGAAGCATTCCCAGAGTACTGATGAGGAACAGGTCACCGTGATTAGAGAGGCATACCAGCCCATCTATACCAGGGACGAATGACTTGCCCCAGGGGTGAAATCCAGCAGGATTCTGACAGGTTCTGGAGAACCGGTAGCGGAAATTTTGAGCAGTTCAGAGAACCAGCAAATACCACCTCTGGCTGGCCCCTGAGTAGGGTGGGAATGGAGATTTTCCAATATCCTTCCCCTGCCATGCCCACCAAGCCACACCACACCCACCAAACCACACCCACAGAACCGCTAATACAAAAATTTAGATTTCACCACCGACTTTCCCTCCGAGAGGCCCCGGCCGATGTTACCATCCATCAGGGACCATTCCATAAGGTTCTGCCTCATGATGGGAATGAGACGGCAACCGAGAAATCGGCAGGACAGATCCTGGGTAGGTGGGGATATTGACACCGCAACCATCACCCACGCTGCTCGAGGCTACCTTGAGGGGGTTGGTGATGGGTGTGGTGCCACCTTCCAGCTGCGGCCTCTCTTGGGGATTGGACCCCTTAAGACACCGTCAGTAGTGGCCCAGGTTTTATCTTCCGAAAGGAATCCCGTCCGAAATGGCACAGCCTGAAGCATAGCTTCTGGCCATGTGGGTTCCATCTGCCATGGGGGCTGGCACCCTGGTCGGTCACCAGATGGGACCCAGTACCCAGTGTAGGCTGGGTACCCAAGAAAAAAAGAAAAAGAAATGAAGTATACCCCCATGACTTCTGCATGTTCCTATGTAAAAGGCTGAGAATATTGTATCAGATGTGCTTTCTGCAGTGTTGAGGCAGCAAAACACATGTTGGAGAGCTGCAACAGGTGAATTCAGGATTAAATATGGTTTAACTTGATATGGTATGGAAGGTCTTAAATCCAAAGACTTTTTAGCTCACTGTACCATTACATCAGTGCTCTAGGACAGGGGTCTCCAACCTTAGCAACCTTAAGACTTGTGGACTTCAACTCCCAGAATTCCTCAGCCAGCAAAGCAAAGCTGGTTGAGGAACTCTGGGAGTTGAAGTCCACAAGTCTTAAAGTTATCAAGGTTGGAGACCCCTGCTCTAGGATGCAGGTTTCTCAATGCAGGTAGTTCTCGATTTACAACCATTTGCTTAGTGACCATGACCATTCAAAGTTACAACAGCACTGAAAAAAGTGACAGACGACCAATTTTCACACTTAGGGACCATTGCAGCATCCTCATGGTCATGTGATCTAAATTCGGGCCCTTGGCAATTGACATGTATTTATGATGATTGCAGTGTCCTGGGTCATGTGACCCCCTTTTCCAACTTTCTGACAAACCAAGTCAATGGGGAAGCCAGTTAAATTTAACAACGGTGTTATTAGCTTAACAACTGCATTAAAGGATGCTTTTTTTTCAAGAGGCAAGTGGAATTTCTAGTTTTCCTTTGCTTCTCATCTAAGAAGTTCCTTCAGAGCTGAAGAAGCTTTTTGGATGAGAAGCGAAACGTCTTGAAGAAAAACAAAGAAAGCCCAGTTGCCTCTTGAAAAAGCACCTTTGGGACAACCATGACTTGGATGACTGAGACTCTCCATAGACACTTAACAACTGCAGTGTTTCACTTAACAACTGTGGCAAGAAAGGTTGTAAACTGAGGCAAAACTCACTTAACAAATGCTTCACTTAGCAACAGAAATATTGGGCTCAATTATGGTCCTAAATCGAGGACTACCTGTAGACTCAAACAACCTACTGAGCCAAAAACGCACACACACCCCAAACCATATCATAATTTGGCGTTTTGTATGGGTTCAGCCTGTACCAGAGGTGGGTTTCAGCAGGTTCTGACCAATTCTGGAGAACCGGTAGCGGAAATTTTGAGTAGTTCGGAGAACCGGTAGTAAAAATTCTGACTGGCCCCGCCCACATCTATTCTCTGCCTCCTGAGTCCCAGCTGATTGGGAGGAAATGGGGATTTTGCAGTAACCTTCCCCTGGAGTGGGGAGGGAATGGATATTTTACAGTATCCTTCCCCTGCCACGGCCACCAAGCCACAGCCACCAAGCCATGCCGTGCCACGCCCATCAAGCCACACCCACAGAACCAGTTGTAAAAAATTTTAAAACCCACCACTGGCCTATACCATTATATCTAATTTGCTAAAAACCTGCGGCAGAGTCTAAGCCCCCAAATCTTTCAGCCATCGTGAGATACTGAATGAAACCACCTTATAGTGAAGCTCCCAGTTCCAATAATAATTTGGTGAATGCAAGGAACTGGTTTTCTTCATGTGAGGCAAGGCTCAAGTCCTTACTAGTTTGGGTGGGGGGAAATCCACCTCGCCCTTCCAAAACTGCATTTGTTAAAAATGTGTTGCTTTTTTGAAGGAAGACAACCTGCCTGCTCTCAGCAGAGTTGAATGTATACTAGATATGTTACATGGAACATAAGCCTGGGATTCCATGCTGTCAAAAATACTGAGCTGACAACTTTGGAAATATCAAACTGTGAACATCAGATACTCTGCTCCCTAAAGCATCTGCACTTTTGGAGAACTGTAAAGTGTTACCATATGGACGCCGATTGAAAAAGAATTTCCTCAAACAGGGCATCATCGACAGAATGCATATCTCTGCACGCACACGTACAAATCAGACAGCCATTAAAAGTGCAGTTTTATCGATATCTATTCAAAAGTCAATTCCACTGAGTTTATTGGGGCTTCCTCTTCATCAAGAGGGCATAGGATACCAGTCTAAATCAACCTCCTTAGACTTAATAAATCTATCTCGCTGTGTTTCTTGGGGCAAAACCATCTTTTATTACCATTTTTACAACAAAACTATTCCAAAATCTGCTTCGCTGTTTCTCAAGTTCCCTTCCTTTTTTTAAAAAAAAACAAAACAAAACAATTTTTATTAAAAAAAAACTTTTTACAGAGTAAAAACTTCTTTTAAAAAAAAGGAAAAATGGTGAAAAAATAAATGAGAGAAATGAAAATAGAGAAAAAGAAAAGACAAAATATATAACTTCTGTGCTTTTTTGTAACAATTATAAATGCATTTGAATTTTATCCTTTCTCTCACCAGGGTTACACCATAACTCTCATCTCTCCAGAGAAAATAGAAAGTAGAAACTAGAGCTCTATCCTTCTTTTACTGAATTGTTATAAGGACTTTTATGCACAATGTATATATATCCTCACAAATAATTAAATTTCCAGAGCATTTGGATTCCTTCTGACTTTCACATTTTTTTGTCACAGGATGATGCAATCTCGTTAAATCTCTGAAAATAGTGTCATACCACCAGAAGTGGTATTCAATCGGTTCATACCAGTTCGGGTGAACTGGTAGCAGTGACTGCAGGTCAGGGGTGAAATCCAGCAGGTTCTGACAGGTTCTGGAAAACCGGCACAGGAAATTTTGAGTAGTTCGGAGAACCGGCAAATACCACCTCTGGCTGGTCCCAGAGTAGAGTGGGAATGGTGATTTTGCAATATCCTTCCCCCAGGAGTGGGGTGGGAATGGAGATTTTGCAATATCTTTTCCCCAGGGGTGGGGTGGGAATGAAGATTTTGCAGTATTCTTCCCCTGCCATGCCCACCAAGCCATGCCCACAGAACCTGTAGTACAAAAATTTGGATTTCACCACTGCTGTGGGTGGACCCGGCCACCCGCCCGGCCATAATGCCATCCTACTTAGCCACATTTTCGAGGTTGGGCGCATGTGCAGAAGGCATGCGCACGAGCAAAGCACAAGCACGGAAGGCCAGGCGCATGTGCAGATGGCGCTTGCGGGCACAGTGAACCAGTGATAAGAATATTGGAAACCCACTGTATACAACCTACAGAATCTGTACAGGTAGTCTTCAACTTATGGCCATAATCGAGCTGCAAATTTCCATTGCTAAAGGGGATAGTTGTTAACTGTGTTTTGCCCCATTTTACAATCTTGCTTGCCGCAGTTAAAGGAATCATTACAGTTGTTAAGTTATTAACATGGCTGTTAAGTGAATCTTGCTTCTCTATTTACTTTGCTTTTCAGAAGGTTGAAAAAAGGGTGATCACATGACCCCAGGACTCTTCAACTGCCATAAATACAGGCCAGTTGCCAAGCATCTGAATTTTGTCCAGGTGACTATGAGGATGCTGCAATAGTTGTAAGTGTGAAAAATTATCATAAGTCATTTTTTTCAGTGCTATTGTAATTTTGAATGGTGACTAAATGCATGATTGTATATTGAGGACTACCTGCATTGAGAGAAGATATATTACTATTTTTTACCATGTCTCATAGTTTTTAGCAACTATCCCAGTGGTGTGTTTGTAGGCTTTTGATCAGCAAGCAAGCAAGCCATATGATGGCTGTGACAGAGCATCTTGGAGAATTGAAGGAATTGTTGAATTCAGTTGGAATCATCTTCCCAATGCCAACAATGGGAATGATGTTTTTGATCCTCAGCACTATGGACATTTATGAACTTCAATCTGCAGAATTCTGGGAGATAGTTTAATGAAAAGAAAGACTAGGGGAGACATGATAGCAGAGTTCCAATATCTCAGGGGTTGCCACAAAGAAGAGAGAGTCAAGCTATTCTCCAAAGTATCTGAGGGCAGGACAAGAAGCAATGGGTGGAAGCTAACAAGGAGAGAAGCAATTTAGAACTAAGGAGAAATTTCCTGACAGAACAATTAATCAGTGGAACAACTTGCCTCCAGAAGTTGTTCAATGCTCCAACACTGGAAGTTTTTAAGAAGATGTTGGATAACCATTTGTCTGAAGTGGTGTACGGTTTCCTGCCTAAGCAGGGGGTTGGATTAGAAGACCTCCAAGGTCCCTCCCAACTCTCTTATTTTATTCTATTTGAAGATGAAATCCACACACCTTAAAGGTGCTGAGGTTGAGAAATACTGAATGGCGGTAAATGTCATGTGTGCAAATTCCAGATCGGTCCGTGTGGGCTTCTGTTAACCTATGTCCATGCCCTTTTATGGAAGAAAAAAATTAAGAGATGTTACCAAAAAGAACATGAAAGAAGCAAGTAAGCAGGCTTATTGTCCAGGACTCAGCAAGATGTCTGACCTTTAGCTTTTCTTTTTAAGAATTGATAACAACTAGGAATCTGTACTGAAAACCATGTTTCAAACCTTCTTCTCTCATTCGAGAATAAGGATGAGAGAAAAAAAAGATCAATGACTATCTGTACGATCAATATTGCTTCCTGCTTTTCCTTTGAGGGCCTTTTAAAAATACAATAAATAGAAACTAGCTCAGTTCAAATTTAAAAGCCCACATGAAACATTTCAATGTCGCACCTGGCATGAGATTGGGAGAATTTTCACCCTGCTCCAGCAGAATGTCAAAATTTACAGAACAGTGAAATGATTTAGTTACTCTGAAAATTGGTTGAGTGAAATAATTTCACAATAGGCTTTCCATGAATTGCTTCGCCAATCCAGCTTTCTCCAAACTGGTGCCCCCCAGCTGTCAAGTTTATCAATCCCAGCCAGTATTAATAAGATAAATACTGTATGTGTTTCCATTTGATTTAGAGCTGTTCTCTTCATTTCATAGGGGATAAAGTATGTTCTTTGGATTGCTTGGAGTTTTTGTGTAGGACTGGGATCCCACATAATAAATATTTCAGTATGATCTGGTTCCGTCCAATTATTGGCAGCTGAAGACCATTGGAGTTATTGGCACTAATAAACTGTACTTGCAAAGCATGTTAACCCATGTTTTGTTAATAGAATAGAATAGAATAGAATAGAATAGAATAGAATAGAATAGAATAGAATAGAATATTAGCAATAGATGCAATTTACATAGACTTCTGTAAAGCCTTTGATTCAGTGGTACATGACAAACTACTTCTAAAACTAAAATCCTATGGTATCTCCAGACCTCTCCATAATTGGATAACTGTGTTCCTGTCAGACAAGTGGTCAAAATAGGGAGCACCCTATCAAATCCTGCATCTGTTAATAGCGGTATCCCCCAAGATAGCGTTCTAGGATCAACACTCTTCATACTATACATAAATGACCTTTGTGATCATATTATAAGTAACTGCGTTCTCTTCGCCGATGATGTAAAAGTATTTAACGCCACCAACAATGCTGCTACCCTTCAAAAAAAACCTTGACTTTGTGTCGGAATGGTAAAAAAATTGGCAACTCCAAATCTCAACCAACAAATGCTCTGTTTTACACATTGGCAAAAGGAATCAGAACACAAAGTACAAGCTGAGTGGACACACCCTTGTAGATGACCCTCACTCTGTCAAGGACCTTGGAGTACTCATATCAAATGATCTAAGTGCCAAAGTCCACTGTAACAACATTGCCAAAAAGGCATTAAGGGTTGTAAACCATATCTTGCGTTGCTTCTTTTCCGGTAATATTACACTACTAACTAGAGCATACAAAACATTTGCTAGACCAATTCTCGAATACAACTCATCTGTCTGGAACCTGCACTGCATATCGGACATTAATACAATTGAACATCTCCAGAAATATTTCACAAGAAGAGTCCTCCACTCCTCCACTCACAACAAAATGCCTTATGCCAAAGACTTGAAATTTTGGGTTTAGAAAATTTAGAACTACGCTGCCTTCGGTATGACCTATGCATAGCTCATAAAATCATCTGCTACAATGTACTACCTGTCAATGAGTACTTCAGCTTCAACCACAACAATACATGAGCACACAACAGATACAAACTTAAAGTGAACCAAAACATACCTAGTCCTGCGAATGACGGTAAATATACGGGTTGCAGCTGTGGTGGGTTTCAAAATTTTTTACTACCGGTTTTGTGGCTGTGGCTTGGCGAGCGTGGCTTGGTGGGCATGGCAGAGGAAGGATACTGTAAGATCTCCATTCCCACCCTACTCCAGGAGAAGGATACTGTAAAATCTCCATTCCCTCCCCAATCCAGGGGAAGGTTACTGCAAAATCCCTGTTTCCTCCCAATCAGCTGGGACTTGGGAGGCAGACAATAGATGGGGGGCAGGGCCAGTCAGAATTTTTGCTACCGGTTCTCCGAACTACTGAAAATTTCCGCTACCGGTTCTTCAGAACTGGTCAGAACCTGCTGAAACCCACCTCTGGGTCCCAGGATAATGTTGCAGAATCCAATCTGAGTTGGATAACTGGATCAAAGCTTTATTCTTCCAAGTTTTCAGGCTTGTGCTGGAGACAGTGGCTGGAGAATCGGGTGAACCAGTAGCGGCGGTGGCGGGAGGCTCTGCCCACCTGCCTGGACATTTCTGCGCATGCAAGCGAGCGAACAAACGGGTAGCGCTGGGTTTTGAAACCTGCCCCTGGCTGAAGCCCAACATTGGGAATAAAACTTAGTCCCTCCCAAGGTTAAATTAGATCCCTAATTAGCATCCAGTTAGCAGTACAACTACCTACCTTCCCCACCTAGCCTTCAGAGAAAGAGCCAATGGAAATGCCATCTCTTAAAATATACCCCCTAGACTACCCTCCCACAACAAAAATGATCCATTTTTGATCATTATTGATTGTGATTATTTCACTGACTAACAGTAATATGGCTATGGTTGCCATGAAGTCGTACTTCTGGAGAAAGTGGGTAGAGATTGTTGGATAGGGTTAACTCACTAAATTGAATTATCTAGTGCCAGAACCACTAGAAAGACCATTTAAGTGGGTTAGTGGCTGATAGGTTTAAATATATCTATAGGCAATATGCCCAATAAGTATATTTGGGTCAATGTCCACTAATAGCATCATTTGTTTCAGTGATATAATCATTCACTGTAACTTGGACATTTTCTATGTGAAACAATGGTTTAAATAATCTCATTTTCTGGCTACTAATAAACAAAACCCAAGAAACTAATTCTTCTTGGGAACAGAAATTAATCACTGAAAGATTTTGGTATCTTTTCAAAACTTGGAATGTGTTTGCCTAATGAGTCTAATGTTGTCCTGGCAATGTAATGTGATTCTTTTATTTTAAAAATATGATGGTTCATTTCCTGACTAATTTCATGTGAGATCGGTAATAACTTTTAAAGATGAAATTGGAAAATGAATTGATTCCTTTCAAAAGGAAAGAAGGCTGGTTCCCAGAAGATTTAGAGAAAAGGTAAGAGGCATCCTAGGCTTGGGTCACACCATAATGTTGGCCGTCTTGATTTTTTTGACCATACGGTCTGAAAATTTTGTGGCTACTTCTGAGTTTAAGAATTTAAACTTCTGAGTTTAAACTCTGAGCTCAGACCAAAGAGACAAGTACATCCAAAAGGGATGTTTCCAGAGATAATTGCTGCTGGAAAAACATTTAGATTCGGATGCAATGCAATTTTGTTGCTATTTAAAATATGCTCATTTATTTGAGTTGCCCCTGGAGTGTTTAATTGAGTATACATTAATTAGTAATTAAGGATGATTAGCATTTTGCTGGACTGAGTTTTGATTCACCTCTTCATATTTACATGATTATTTGAATGTTTATCTGATAACATACCGGTAGAAGACAATCTTCCATTTAATTGGGTAAGTCAACCTTTTGTACAAAAAGGGGCAATCTTTTTGGGCAGCATTTGGGGAGGGTGTCAGAGGGTGGGGTGGGAGGAACAAGGTTTGCAGGGGGCAGGGCAAATGATACCACCAAAAGTTTTGTTTTTACTGGGGAGTTAAATTCTGGGTGCACTTATGTTTACATATGCATTAATGTTAAATGAACTCACAAATATCCTCCCACCCCCCCAAATCTAGAGTTTTTAGAAACCTGAACAGCTATGTGCATGGATAGTTTATGTTGTGACCCCGACTCCAGAGCCTGTCCTAACAGGGGAAGAGGACTCAGAAGGTGATGGGGAGGAACTGACAAGGCCTCCCACTCCAGGACCCTCCTCTCTGGCAATGCCTCAGTTTCCATCTGAAGACCAAGAGGAACAGCCTGGAATATGCCAGGAGGAAAGCATATCGGAACAACAACAGATAGGGAGCGAGGATGATGAATCCTGGCTTGATCCCAGGCAGCGTCAGAGGGAGAAGCGTGCGCCGCAACGAAAGAGGCATGGGAGGGCCAGAGATTGAGCTGAGTTATTGAGCCACACTCCAAAAGGAATAAAAGTGGGTGTGATTGCTCTTCAGGCTTTGTGACGGTCAAAGTTAAAAACCTGAGAGTCACATTGCATTACCTGAAATCTGGATTGGACTTTGGCCAATTCTTGCTTTGTGGATTACTTTTTGCTACTGAATCGGACTGAGGAGAAACTCTCTCTTGTTGACTGTGAGTGAAAACTGACTTTGCAGGCATTTTGCAGTTTACTGCCAAAACTCTTATCTGCAAGGGTTTCTAGTCTGATTGCTTAATAAAATCTTGGCAGGCATGCCTGGTTGTGTGTTTGCCTGTGTGAGGAAGGGGGACAGAACAGTTTAACTAATTTTCTTATACATTGCAAAAGTTGGATCAGGTGATCATTCTAGTCCCTTCCAATCAGGGATGAAATTCAACAGGTTCTGGATAGTAGAAATTTTGAGTAGTTTGGAGAACCGGCAAATACTGCCTCTGGCTGGCCACAGAGTGGCGTAGGAATGAAGATTTTGCAATATTCTTCCCCTGGAATGGAGTGTGAATAGAGATTTTGCAGTATCCTTCCCCTGCCATGCCTACCAAGCCACGCCCACCGAGCCATACCACACCACGCCTACCAAGCCACACCCACAGAATTGGTAGTAAAAAAATTTGGATTTCACCACTGTAACAAGGCCGTGAATGGAATCCAGAACTTGCTCTGGAGACCTTGTAATTGCCATATCACTGAGTCAGCTATTCAGATTACTGAATAATTCTGTCTGAACATTCTTAAAGTAGTGCTGCATTTTCTGATATTGCCATGAGCGGCTCTGAGTATGATTTACTCAGTATTATTACTTACTAGGAAAAGACTAGCACAGATGATGTTACCTAGCTTGGGTAATGAAACATATGGAAGAAAATAATGGAGCTCAGAAAGTATCAAGGAGCCCTCATTTCAACCCCGAGTTAACAAATATTCTCCTTTATTACTAGGAAAAGCCAGGATCCAAAGGAATGGAAGAAAACATGAAAATCATCAACAAACCAGGAAGAAAAGAAGACCAAAATCTTATTCTGAATCTGGTTGTATGTATTTCCAGCGGCTGACTCAATTAAGTAGGGGAGAAAGGTTACACAGTGGAGAGAAAACTCATTGTTCCTTGTTTATTTATTGCGTTTCAAGTGAGAATTTTAAAACACAGCTGGAGGCTCTTGATTTTTTCCTGATATTTGGATGGAATTGATGATCTGTGACTTTAATGATCATAATGCATCAGGGGTTCTTTTTAAAGCACGTACTTAATAAATGGCAATTACAGGAAGCTAAGTGGGAGGGAACAGCAAGCACATTATGTCTTGTGCTAGGTGTCTTTGGGAACTTCCAATGGCTCAAGGTCATTTTTGGACTGAGGTTTATTGGTAAGCAAGAGCATCTCCCAACCTGAGGGCAAGAATGTGGAAACTTGATTTAGGAAATGATTGCTGGCTTATCTGCAGCATCACTCATAAACAGATAAGAAGAGTAAATGGTACTTGTTAGTGGCTCATGATGCATTGCATTGAATTTGGGATATGAAAGAATCCTGGCTACTAAGCAAGGTGATGAAGCAGGCCAACAAAAGGATTATTTACAGGATACCTCTCAATGGTCTAACCACAATATAAAAAATTAACAAATCAGAACCAAGTGAAAATGACACAAAAAAAAACAAAACAGGATTATTTTCATAGCGATGGTAAATATAGGTAGTCCTTGACGTACAACCACAATGGAGCCAGAGGTGGGTTTCAGCAGGTTCTGACCAGTTCTGGAGAACCGGTAGCGGAAATTTTGACTAGTTCAGAGAACCGGTAGTAAACATTCTGATTGGCCCCGCCCCCATCTATTCTCTGCCTCCCAAGTCCCAGCTGATCGGGAGGAAATGGGGATTTTACAGTATCCTTCCCCTGACACTCCCACCAAGCCATGCCACGCCCACCAAGCCACACCCACAGAACCGGTAGTAAAAATTTTTGAAACCCACCACTGAATGGAGCCCAAAATTTTTGTTGCTAAGTGAGAAAGTTGTTAAATGAACTTGCCCCATTTTACAATCCTTCTTGCCACAGTGGTTAAGTGAATCACTGCAGAGGTTAAATTAGTAACATGGTTGGTAAGTGAATCTAATGTCTTCATTGACTTTGCTTGTCAGAAGGTCGCAAAAGGGATCACATGACCCTGAAACACTGCAACCGTCGTAAATCTGAGTCAGTTGCCAAGTGTTGCCAATTTTGATCATGTGATCATAGGAATGCTGCAATGGCTGTAAGTTTTTCCAACAACCAAGTCACTTTTTTTCAGGGCCGTTGTAACTTCCAATGGTCACTAAGTGAATGGTCGAGGACTACTTGCATATTATGGTCTATATTTAAAATCTCTATGAGCCTTGGTAGTACAGTGGTCTAAAGCACCCTGTTATTAAGACCAGCTGCCTGCAATTACTGCAGGTTCGAATCTCACCAGGCTCAAGGTTGACTCAGCCTTCCATCCTTTCTAAGGTAGGTAAATTGAGGATCCAGTTGTGGGGGCAATAAGCTGACTTTGTATAAATATACAAAAGGATGAAGGCTATTGCTTAGCGCATTGTAAGCCGCCCTGAGTCTCCAGAGAATGGCGGCATATAAATCAAATTAAAAAAAAAAGTAATGTACAATTATAAACACCTGCACCTACCTACCTTTATGGTAGAGCAAAATAGCCCTCACCTCATTCTCAGCATCTGCTCAGCACCACCTCCACCTGTGTGCATATGAGGATGAGGGCACCAATGAACAAAAACTTGGAACCCCGAATTCAGAAAGGCTACTTTATCTGGTTGATCCAGGAAATGCTACCACCCTTTGAATGAAAATTTAAGTTGTAATAAAGACAACTTCTTCCACCTACTTAATGCTTGTCTAGATACACAAGGCTCGAAGGTGGTCATGTGTGTCTTTAATTCCGATTTTTACAGTCTCTCTAAACCTTGTCTTTCCTTATCAGGAGTCTCTTCAACCCATGACAGTCCTCCATTGAGAAAACTGAGGAGTTAAGTGAAGCTAATTCCCAGGAAATTACTATCTGAAGATACCACGGATGTTTTTAGACTCAGGTCTATACTTTTTAGGGGTAGAACTACCTAGGTAACCCGCTGATCCTCATGCAGCTGAGAAAGATGAAGAAAGCAAGAATAGAATAGAATAGAATAGAATAGAATAGAGTAGAGTAGAGTAGAGTAGAGTAGAGTAGAGTAGAGTAGAGTAGAGTAGAGTAGAATAGAATAGAATAGATTTTTTTATTGGCCAAGTGTGATTGAACACACAAGGAATTTGTCTTAGGTGTATGTGCTCTCAGTGTACATAAAAGATACGTTCATCAAGAATCATAAAGTACAACACTTAATGATAGTCATAGTCATAGGGTAGAAATAAGCAATCAGGAACATTATCAATATAAATCATAAGGATACAAGCAACAAAGTTACAGTCATAAGTGGAAGGAGATGGGTGGTGGGAACGATGAGAAGATTAATAGTTAATAGTTAATAGAACGATTAATAGAACGAAGAGTAAAGATTAATAGAACGATGAGAAGATTAATAGTAGTGCAGACTTAGTAAATAGTTTGACAGTGTTGAGGGAATTATTTGTTTAGCAGAGTGATGGCATTCGGGAAAAAACTGTTCTTGTGTCTAGTTGTTCTGGTGTGCAGTGCTCTATGGCATCATTTTGAGGATAGGAGTTAAAATAGTTTATGTCCAGGATGTGAGGGGTTTGTAAATATTTTCACAGCCCTCTTTTTGACTCATGCAATATAAAGGTCCTCAATGGAAGGCAGGTTGGTAGCAATTGTTTTTGCTGCAGTTCTAATTATCCTCTGAAGCCTGTGTATGCCTTGTTGGGTTGCAGAACCAAACCAGACAGTTATAGAGGTGCAGATGACAGACTCAATAATTCCTCTGTAGAACTGGATCAGCTTTATTTATTTATTTATATTTATAAATCAGCTTTAAAACTACATGGGCTTTATTAACTGACTAATTATGTGCCACCAAGTTGGTGTAAACTCTTAGCAAACACATCGATAGATTTTTCTCCATTATAATCTGTAGCCGACTTGGTCCTTTAGATATTCCAACAGTGCATTCATCACCACTGTAACTGAATTCATCCACCTTGGTGCTGGTTGCCCTCTTCTCTTTCCTTCTATCTTTTCTATCATTACAGACTTCTCCAGAGAGCCAGGTATTTACATTATGTGCCCAAAGTATAAACATTTGAGTCTAGCCATTTTTTGCTTCAAGTGAGAATTACGGATTGATTTGTTTAATGACTTCTTGGAATCGGAATTCATGATCTCAGAACCACTCTCTTTTTCTCTTCTGCCCAGCTGCTTTGTTTAGGCATCAGCAAAGGAAGGTTACATATTAATGAGGATTAAATGTCTAGCAGGATGCCTGCTACAACAAAAGCGGGAAATAATTATCTCATTAAGCACAGAACTGGACATTTGTCATCTTACAACTCAAAAAAGTAAATACAGCTGCCTTGTCCAAGCAGCCTCTCTTCCAAATGTTAATTAAAATATGCAGGTCAGTCATAGGACAGACGAGGTTTGTGATCTGCTCTTTTATAACCCTATAAGCATTTCCCCCCTATCTGTCTGAAATGTAATGGATGAAAATAAGTACAGGCTTGTCTTTTGCTGAATCTATCTTATGCTTGTGTGACTGTATTCAAGCCAAAATGCAAAAAAAAAAAAAATAAATAAAAAAAAATGCATTGGGAAAACCGAAAGGTTAATTCATTCTTAATTTGATCACTCTAGCCTACAGTGAAAAGTCATCACTGTGCCACCATTTTTCTTGGACATTTTATCAATATCAAGATGTGCTTTCCTTGGCAACTTCTTTGGTCATCCATAGCACTCTACCGAATGATCTGTCAAGCTTGATATGATGAAAAAGACAAGGCAGGTGACAGGAAGGCCAGCAGCTTTGCGTCCTGTTGAATGGAGATGGTCCACAGCTTTTAGAGCAAATCCTTTTTTGTGATCTCCACAGAGACCTCTCTACCCCCCAATTCAATGGATTTCCCACAGCAATTTAACAGAATAATAGACTTAGAAGGGAACTTGGAGGTCTTCTAGTCCAACTCCCAGCTCAACCAGGAAACCTTATACCATTTCAGATAATTGGTCATCCAACCTCTTCTTAAAAACCTCCTGTGTTGGAGCATCCACAACTTCTGGAGGCAAGTCATTTCCCTGAATAATTGTTCTAACTGTCAGAAAATTGTATTCCTTAGTTCTAGGTTTGTTCTTTCCTTGATTAATTTCTATCCATTGCTTCCTGTCCTTCTTTCTTTAAACTAGACATACCCAATTCCTGCAACTAATCTTCATACGTTTTATCCTCCAGTCCCCTAATCATCTTTGTTGCTCTTCTCTGCACACTTTCTAGAAATTTAACAATTTTTGTATAATATCAACCAAAACTGAATATTCCAGGTGTGGTCTTACTAAGGCACTATAAAGTGGTATTAACTTCATGTGATCTTGATTCTATCCCTCTATTAATGCAGCCTCAGACTGTTGGCTTTTTTTTTTAATTTGATTTATATACCACCCTTCTCCGGAGACTCAGAGCGGCTTACAGTGCGTTAAGCAATAGCCTTCATACTTTTGTATATTTTATACAACGTCAGCTTATTGCCCCCACAAACTGGGTCCTCAATTTACCTACCTTAGAAAGGATGGAAGGCTGAGTCAACCTTGAGCCTGGCAAGATTCGAACTTACTTTAATTGCAGACAGCTGGTGTTAAATTACACTGCTTAGTCTGCAGAGCTGTCCAGGCTCCTTCAGCACACTGCTGGCTCATATTTAAGTGATTGTCCACTAGGACTTTATTATGTAGCATAAAAACAAAGATACTCCATTTCCACACAAAACCCAGAAAAAAAAAATCCTTGATTTTTTTTTTGCTGATTCCATTTTGCTTCCTTACCCATATCCTGGGATCTTCTAGTTCCTGTCCCCCAAATCTTCCACTGCAGTCCGAATCCTTGGAAGATTGCCCAACGAGACATTAAGGAATGACTGAAATGTGAAATACTGTAGCATGTTCAACTTGAGGCCACACCTCAATCTTTTTCATGCAGAAAGTCATAGAATCGTACAATGTCATGGTTAGAAATGATCTTACAGATCATCTAATTTAGTATTTTTCAACTTGGGAACTTTAAGGTGTGTGGACTTTGACTCCCAGAATTCCCCAGTCAGCAGGTCCACCATCTTAAAGTTGCCAAGTCTGAAAAACACTGAACTGGTTCAACCCCTGTCTAGTCCAGGTCCTGTGTTGCATTTCCCCATCTCACCTTAGAAGGATCACGTGACAAGAATAGACAAAATCTTTGACAGGATCCCCAAGCAGCTATTGCCAGCACATAATATGGGGGTAGATGGTTAAATAGTTCGAAAAGAAATAAGGCAGTGTCTGCAAAAGGGAGAGACAGTATGTTCTAGGAGAAGCCCGTTCTGTAGTAGTGCTGGATCTTCTCCAGCATGAGTAATGTTTAATTATGTGTAGAATTCAGCTAAATGCCCCAAACTTCAACGTCCGCCTTTTTCCCCCTTCCCCAAATATGCAGCACAATTATTTAGCATGATTTGCAACCAAATGTGGAATATAATTCAGACAAATGAGATCATAGGAGAGCAAAAATGTGTCAGGCACTCCACAAACTGGAACAGTTATAACCTTTTCAAGAGATGGCAAAATGTCAGGAAGGGCGGCTTGGCAACTTCAAGCATCTCAACATCAAAACAGGGGTGAATGGCACAAATAAAATTGGGAGACCAGAGTTTCAACTAGACCCATGGTGGCGAACCTATGGCACTCATGCCACAGGTGGCACGCGGAGCCATATCTCCAGGCATGCAAACTGTCACCTGAAGTCAGCTCCACCATGCATGCGAATGCACCTCCCACCAGCCAGCTGATTTTCAGGTCTCTGCCGCGCATGTGGGAGATGCGCGTGCATGCCCATGCCGCCCCACCCTTCCCAGGAGTTTCCACGCGGCCAGTTTTGGATGCCAGGTAAGTACAAAGGCTCTGGGAGGGCGAAAAACAGGCCTACCGGAAGTCAGGAAACAGGTCATTTCCAGCCTCCAGAGGCTTCGGAGTGGCCTGCTAGGCCCAAAATGGGGTGTGGGGGATTGCATGCGCATGCGTGGAGGGTGGGGAGGATGGGGGGGGGTCACATGTGCCTGCTCGGGGGGGCGGGGCATGTGGGGGACATTGCATTACGGGTGTGGGCACGCACAGGCGCGCTATTGTGTTCGCATGTACATTTTTGGCACCCGAGGAAAAAAAGGTTAGCCATCACTGAACTAGACCATTTGGTTTTTCCAGTGCATTACCTAACCAAGAGGGACCAGTTCATGGGAAAGTTTTCAGATCCCTGGATGTGAAGGTCCAATTAAACTGATATATTGCTACTCATGCCTATGCACTGTAATATTCTCAACTAAGAGTTAACACCTGCCAGGATTTAGAGAAGGGTCAACTTTTTACAGGGGGGGTTGGACTTAGTTTGTTTGCGGCTACATAGAGATTCTAGGCCAGTGATGGTGAGCCTTTTCGGCACGAGTGTGCACACACCCTTGTTGACACTGCGCTCCGGAAAAGCCGAACTTCCGGGTTCTGGCGCGCATGAAAACCCGACAATCAGCTAGCCGGTGCACATGCGTACACCGGTTTTCAGCACTGCTGCGCATCAGGACAGCTGATTGTCGTGTGTGCATGCACACCAGAAACCCGGAAGACAAACAGTGTGAAGGAGGTTCTGATATCCAATGGACCGTGATCCGATTACACACACAAACGCACCAAAGCATGCAAGTTGAGAGAGGAGTCTTAAGAAACTATTTGGTTTAATAAAAGAACACATAAAAACAAAGCCTTCAAGAAAACGCCAACATCCAAAAGTTCTCCTCTCAGCAAAGTCCAGCAGCTCTTCCTGGAGTCATCCCACAGCATGGGAAGCCCTCAGTCCTTTGTCCGTTTCCTCAGCAGCAAGGCAGTGACTCAGCTCTTATGCTCCATCGAAGTGACGTCAGCCACTCGCTCTGTGTCTCAGGGGTGTCTCTCTGGGTGTCTCTGAGAGCCTCTGCTCTTGGTCTCATCTGGAGTGCGTCTCATCAGCTCTGGTCATCGTCAATCAGTCAGTCTCGTCGGAAGGTGCGTGTGGTCCCGGCAGCTGCTTATATGCTGACTCATTGTCCGTTGAAAAGCCCGGAAAAGCTCAGAGCCAGAAGCTGCGCTCTGATTGGCTTATTCAAAAGTTCAAACTGGAAACCAATCAATGACTGCAGCAATATGCTGAGAGGTTTTTCCTCTCACAAACAGGCAAGGCCACGGGGGCTGGGAGACATGGCTTCGCATGCCACTTTGGCCACGCGTGCCATAAATTTCCGTCATGGTTCTAGGCTGATCCTTCTTTTAAGCCCCCCCCCCCAAATTCTGGGACTCCTTCCCCTATGCTTGGCACTCTCTGATTGGCTTACAAGTGTCAGCATATTGCCCCCAACAATCTGACTACAATGTTGGAAGAATGGAAGGCTGAGTCAACCTTGAGCCTATCAAGCTCGAACTCCAGGCAGTGGACAGAGTTAGCCTGCAACATGGCATTCTAATCACTATGGCACAGGGCTCCTGCTGTGGTTGCACTGTCCCTGTGTCCTGCGATCGCTATTTGCAACCTTTGCATCTCACTTCCCAGGAGCAGTCATTAACGGAAGCTAGATTCACTTAGTGACTACAAGATTCACTTCTGCAGTGATTTGCTTAACAACTGGGGCAAAAAAGTAATTGAATTCAGAGTGACTCAATAACCACCTTGTTTAACAACAGAAATTCTGGACCCCACTGTGGTCGTAAATCAAGAACTACTTCTATATAGGCCACAAAACATATTTCTGGACAGCAGTCAAGCCATGGTCTTTATAGTGGTCCAGACTAAGTGATATGTTGGGACATTCTGGAGAAGGATATGATACGTACTCCTTGTAAAACAGCCCTACAATTTATGAATTTCTACATCTCTATTTGCTAAATTACTATATGGCTTTAAAAAATATTACAAATGTGAAAATCTATTATCAATCAACCAGTTTGACCTGCCATCTAGCTATTGTAAAAGAAAACGAGTAACCCCAATAACAAGCCAAACTTCACAACCCTGTTAATGATCTGTTACTGTATTTAACTCACAGAAAGTCCTGAAACAGTTTCTACACAACCATTTAAACTCGCCAGTTATAATTCCAAGGAAAAGTTTTATTTGATCAAGAATCAAGTGAGGATATTTGATCCTGGAAGGATCAGTGATAATCATTGCAGTGTGTTGATGTAGTTTGAAATATTTTATTGTTATTATTTTGGCTCATTTGACTACATTTACAAAACAGGGAAATCTACCTTTGTGATTGCCTTCTGCAAGAAAAAAAGATTAGGGAAGAAGGCTAGCTTAGTTTATTTACTCTTTCTTCACATAACAGAGAAATATTTTGCCTTTCTAGCACCATGACCTAAAATTTTGAAAGTGTAATGGAATTAGAAACTGTTCCATTTTTTAATTCCTCCTCCTCACCTCCATTTCTTGTAACCAATATTGTCGTGCTGTTTGCATTTCACCTGTAATGCTCAGAATGTGACTTTGCGATAACCACAGGAAAGCAATTGCTGCTTAAATGAAAATGCACAGGAGTAAAGTGAGGTGCAATCCCCAGCAATTATTTCAAATGCAAAAATAAATAGAAAGGAGAGGAAGGTCTGTGCCTTGCTGTTAAGGAATCTCATATATATGTTAATATTGGTAGACTGTCAGCTTTCTCCAATTTGTTCTCTAATGGTCCTGCTGACTTGTCTTCTCTGTCTTTTTTCAGGCTACTAAATTGGGAGGGTGGAATGGGCATGGGTTGAAGTAGTATTTATCTTATATCAGCAAAAAACATCTGTGACTCTTATTACTGGGTGCATTGTGCACTGCAAAGGCCCAGGTTCCTTGAGACAGGGAAGGAATAAACTGCTTAAACCTCAGTTCACATTTGCTTTAGGAGAAGACAAATATGAGCTTTCTCCCTTTTGAACAGCCTAGAATAATTCCCCATCAGAAACACTGCTTGAAGCTCTGCAGCCTGGTGTCGAGGTCTCTTGTGATCCAGAGTGATCTTTTTTTTTCTCTTTTGTTGATGATATATTCCTTAGCGATATTCAAAACTTTATTATATTTGACATTTTTTCAAATTACATTTCTGCCTTGGGCTCAAACTTCTTTTATCTGACCGGTGACTTTGTTGCAGTGGTGAAATCCAATTTTTTTTACTACCGGTTCTGTGGGCGTGACTTGGTGGGCGTGGTGTGGCTTGGTGGGCGTGGCAGGGGAAGGATACGGCAAAATTTCCATTCCCACCCCACTCCAGGGAAAGGATATTGCAAAATCTCCATTCCCACCCCACTCTGGGGCCAGCCAGAGGTGGTATTTGCCAGTTCTCTGAACTCTTCAAAATTTCCGCTACCGGTTCTCTAGAACATGTAAGAACCTGCTGGATTTCACCCCTGCTTTGATGTGTCTCAATCTCTGATCAGTGGTGAGTTGCCCCTGGTTCGGGCCGGTTCGGAAGTACCGGTAGTAAAACCGGCGGGAGGCTCCGCCCACCACCCCGGATGTCATCAGTGACCTGCACATGTGCAGAAGCTTCTGTGCATGTGCAGAAGAAAGGTGCATGCGTGATCCTGTTGTGAACCGGTAGTAAAGGTAAGTAGAACCCACCTCTGTCTCTGATGCTCATTGATTCATTTCCATGGATGATTGAATGCATCTCTTTAGGAACTGCTGAGCCTATTCAGAAATTATTGCTGTCAGAAGTACATATTTTTTTCCAGATGTTTGCGTATGGGTCCTTTGAGTGACATGCTTGGGCAGATCATGGAGGGCTAACTATACATAGTCCTTTACTTATGCCATAGTCACTTGTCCTTTGTATTTTTTTCTCCAAGAGGGCTAAAGGCCAGGTAAAGACAAAGCTTTAGTGAACAATGATTGGGTTGATTGATTTGGACAGTAACAGCACATTAGGAAATCTAGTTCTCATATAGTTTCTGTTATGGACTGAGATTTGGGCTGTGTGAATGTGTAATGTGAATGCATATAAGAGAGGCAAAGAACTTGGCTAGTGGGAGAATCTAACTTTGATCAGCTTTTTCAGAGAGTAGTTCTCCTGACTTGTATCTTTTCTTTTCAGCTTCTAGGTCTTTCACATGTATTATGTATGTGCACTATAACAACATTTAGAATTCTTAAAGAACCAGGAAAAGTTTACTCCTCCTGAGTAAACCATTGGCAGAGAAATTTCTCTGAGGAAAAAAAAAAGTGAGTCGAGCCATCATACCTAGTCAGCTTTCCCCATGATGGGCAAGTGTTTGTAATCCTTTGTGTGCATTATAACCTCAAAGGTTGAAAGCAGGGGTGAAATGCTCCCAGTTCAGACCGGATCGAGCAATCCAGTAGCGATGGCGGTGGGTAGTTCGGAGAACCAGTAGCAAAAATCCCTGCCCCCCCCCACCCATACCCACCCAATCCAGGGGTGGGTTCTAATTTTTTTTACTACCTGTTCTGTGGGCGTGGCTTATTTTGTGGGTGTGGCTTGGAGGTCATGTGACTAGGTAGGCATGGCTAGCTGGTCAAAGTCATTTCTGGAAGGTCCTCGCACTTACGACCAGTCCTCGAACTTACAACCCGACTCATTTGTTTGCTTTTAACACTGATCAGCTATAGGACGGCCCTTTGAAGCCCCGCGGCAAAAGTTTAAACAGTTTTTTTTCCTCTAGTCATCAGCTGGGACTCAGGAGGCAGCAATTGATTGGGGGTGGGACCAAATAAAAGATAAGAATAATGTGGGTGTTGGGGGGATGGGATGGCGGGGGGGGGAGAACCGGTTCGGTGATGTCATATCGTCATATCGTTTTTTAAAGGAGTTTTATTTATTTTTTTTAGACACAGCAATTTAAAGTTAAGGACGTTTTAAAGTTAGCTGCTTTTATCTAAAAATATAAATAAAATAAAATAAAATATTTGTGCAGCTTTCTGATTTTTGGTATCTATTATTGTTTTGTGTACTTTGTTTATATTTATTGGTCACCTGACCACCAAGCCACACCCACCAGTTAAGCCACGCCCACAGAACCGGTAGGAAAATGTTTTAGATTTCACCCCTGGTTGAAAGCATTAAGACATCTGGAAGGCACCAGAATGAATACCTTTCTTCTCAACCACACAATAAAGCTTCTCAAAGGATTGCATTCTGGCTTTGCATGATTTCCACAGTCAGATGCTTTGCTATCATGGATAAGGAGGCATGGTATCAAAGGGCCCCTAAGCATGTCCAGAGTGTGATGTGGAACTTTATTAGGCTTCCGCAGTGAACTTTGGATGAAGTCTCCAAATGAAGCCTACAGCTAATCAAATACTTTTCAAAGTAAAATGTACAGCTGTTAAGATTGAACAGAAGTATTGTGTTAGCCATTTTGTCCTAAGCCGATTGAAATAATCTTTGATGGGAAGTATGTATATAAAACACTGCAGCAGCCCAACTGTTATGCGCACCAAGAATCAAAATGATTCAGTTGCTTACCTCCTAAATGATTGGCCATAAACACTGGCTTAGTTGTAATGACATTGTTGCTCACAATATGCCCAGAAAGCTAAGTATGAGAAATATAAACCACATGACTATCAGCCCCCAGGAAACACAAATATTATTATTAAGGTTGGTTATAAACAGTTATGATCTGTAACAATTTGTGGCATCCGAGTTTGGATTCCATTAGTGCATTCAATTTCTTGGTTATTTAGATTTTGAAGATTAATGCCGAGGACACCATGGAATGGTTGTCACCTAAATAATAATCAGAGCTGCAACGACAACTGACGTGTCCTAATGCTACCTCCTACACGATTAGTTATGCATTTGAAAGTTATTCTTCCTTACAGCAGAGGAACAGCATGTCTTTTGACCTGCAATTTTAAGGAATTAATCAACTGAACAAATAAATTGAAGTTGGCAGTATGAATTATATTTTGGATTTTAAATCTCTAGGATTTAAGAACTCTGGGCTGTCCATGCAAATGCTTATTCTTCTTTGGGAAGGAACCAACTTATTTCCGTTTCTATCTTTCGGCTGAAGCTGGTGAACCATTCAGGAGGGCGGCTGTGTGGGCAAAGCTAATTGCCAGTCTTCAACTGCATCCATTTATGATGCAGTCCATATTGGCAATTTTAGAAAATAATGAAAGCTGGTGGGCTGTCCCCTAGCTCCTTCCAAAAGCAAACGAAATAAATTGTGCTATGCTGATATGATGAAAAGCTAGGTAGTCACTAGGAGAGCGGAGAAGCAATCTGATGCATTTGTTTTGTTTTTTTTCTTTTTAATAAATGATATTTTGTTGTTGGCCAAAACTCATTTTGTAAATAGTCAAGCTCACACGTTTGCCGAGAGGACAACGTATTTGCAGAATCCCAATAGTGCTAAGAGCACTGAAAGATCTCCTATCCCTGTAGCATAAAGAGGATGCCTGCAGAACATGGTGATGGGTGGGGTCAAGTGACAAAAACAAAGTTCAATAGGATGGAAGATGTGCTCCTTTTGTTGCTTAGAGCAGGGGTCCCCAACCTTTTGGACCTCAGGGACCACTAAATTCATAATTTTAAATCCCACGGACCACTAATATGATCTACCTAATGACCGACTGGGTGGCCGTGGCTAGGTGGTCATGTGACTGAGTGGGCGTGGACAACTTGATGTCACTCACATCAAGGGGCACCTCGCCAGCCTCTACTCACCTCTCCTCTTCCAGCCACTCCTCACCTCCCCACCCAGGCTCCTTAGAGCCCCAACAGGAAGCAGTTGTTGGAGCTAAGCAGCCACAATGAGAAAGAGTTGGAAAAACAGCTCAGTTCAAATTGGATCTGACCGAGAAGGAGGCTCAGCAGAAGCACCTCACTAAGGACTACGAGCATAGGTTTTCCAAGCAGAGGGAAGACTTGCGGGAGCGCAAGGCCAAGTACCGGCACCTGGAGGCTCAGCAGGCTGAGGTGGTCAGCCAGTTCCAGGCCATGATGCAGTCCCACTGGAACAAGGCCCTCTGGCTCTTCACCACCAGCAGCACTTCCCTTCAGCCTTCGCGCAAAGCTCCACACCAGGAGGCTGAAAAAGACCCCAAGTCAGAATTTTTCCCCCCTCCAACCCACACAAGAAGACCCTGAAGGGGGAGACTCTGCAGCAATTCAGCCCAGGGACTGTAGTTTGAGGATTTAGTGCAATATAAAAAATGCAAATAATTTTTCTGCGGACCACCAAAATTTTCTCACGGACCACCAGTGGTCCACGGACTACCAGTTGGTGACCACTAGCTTAGAGATATGAAGAGGACGTTTCGGGCATTGCATTGGCACACTTATGGGCACCTCTGGCTGTACCATACCTGTGTGAGATTACTGCACAAAATAAGAACTGTATGGATTTATGACTCAAGAGGCAATCTTCTCCCTTAACAATTTTAAATGGTGGTATGCAAAATAACCACAACCTCTGCTCTGTAAGATTAAAATGGTGTCTCATCTCCAATTGATTTCCCATGGCTCTCTTAAAAGATGGTAACATCATTCCAAAGTCCAGTGGTTTTTTTTTTTAAATCACACTTTTATTATAGATTAACATTTTAAAAGAAAAATAAAGTCAGCTATGTCAAATGCCCAAGAACTTTGGTTCTATTCAAGCCCCTCTAGTTTACAAATGTTTTCCCCTTAAAGATGCATTGTTCAAAGCTTAAGCCATTCAAAGCCAAGTCAGCCTCAAAGCCTTCACATCCTTCTGCGAGGAAAGCCTAGGTTCCCTTCCCATCAATGCAAAGACCTTCAAGGAACGGATGCTTGCTCAATAGCCCTCATCCCCAAAACCAATAAAAGAAAAAAATAACATGGATAATAATCATTACAGCACAAATGAAAGATAACAGGGGGGGTCCAAGTCATTTCCCGTTTGGCTGCCTGCCGCCATTCTTGTGATGCCTAATCATGAAAGATAATGGATTGTATTGGTTCAAATGTCACTCATCGGATACTTGTCGGTACCTCCACCCCCCACAAAAGCATCTGCGACTGTCATTTTTTTTCTTTTACATTACAGTATCCATATGTCACATCATTTAAAAACACAGGAATTAGCAAATCGGGCAAAAAGAGGAATAGAAACATTTCCCTTTTGCTGCAGCATACAAGGAGATCTGGACAAAAGAAACCCACAGATTATTAAAAGCTGTCACTTTTCTCCACAATCCTTCAAAATTGCTTTCCAATCAGTTAACTCTTGCAAGCTTACAACAATCTTGCAAGATTCATTGGAAGGAGGCAGGGGGAAAAGAACAGCCAAAGGGCAACCAATGGATTTTTGTGGGTAAAGAAAGATTCGAAGAGGCGATGCAACTGCAGTTCTATGAAACAAGATTTTGTACCTTGCCTAGAATTCGCTTAGAATGCGTTGAATCTACATAGCACACTGCACTGTGATCTACTTGAGAAGATGTTAGGCTAGCAATTCTGGGGCAGCGTGGTTTGTGGTTCAACCCCAAGCAACCCCAGAAAAGTGGATAAATAATTCAAATTAAGTTTATATTTGTCTAAGGAGACAGTGAGATCTTTTTCCAATGTGTTCAAGCAGAACGTAAACCATCGTATTTTCATTTGGGTAGGGTAAAATAGGCCCAATGAAATCAATGACCCCTTTCAAGTTCTAGGAATTAATGAAACCACAGTTAAGTTAACAAAGGGTATGTGCGCCATGTGAGCTAAGGCAAGATCTTTGCACAATGCTCAAGAATCATAAAGTATACAAAACTCTTTTTAAAAATCCAGTTGGTTGCATTTTCCTTTTGGAGAAAAGTTGTTAGGTAAACCATTATTTCATCTTCATACATATATTTATATTTTACATTTTAGGAATTTTTTTTTGGGAAATACGTTCAGAATGAGAAGACAGGCCTATCGAAAGAATATTGCCTTCGTTGGGACTTATGTTCAGTTTTTTAACAGTGCTCTAAACAGTGATGGCAGTTGTGAAATTCATACTTACTTCCCCAAATGCATTCTTACAAATATACTATAGGTTTCAACTGAAAAATACATGTCAAGTATTTATATCAGATGGTTTTTTTAAAAAAAATTGGGGGAAAAAATTGTGCAGAAATTGTATAAATGCCATCTAAAATTATATCTATTAAGGAAAGTTTCTGCAAAAATGTGTCTGAAATTATGCACTTTTTTAAAAAAAATTGCAAATTAATGCGGATGTAGAAGGAAATGAATGTAAGGTTTAAAAAAAGGCAAAATTAAGTGAAATTCACTTAAACCAATTCACACAGCCATCATTAACATGTTTTTTTCTTGCTTGGATGTTTGAACTAGATGAAGTTGGGTGGCAATGTTCATTTTCTTTGGATGTCTCATGTCCAGGGATTATGAAGTGAATGTGGTGGTGCACTTACCAGAGTTAGTCAACTACTGCACCCTATAAAGCTTCGATAGTCTCCTCTTAGACAATGATAAGCCATCATGTATTAGCCACATGTGAGCATGCAAAATTAACAGTGATGGGTAAATTCCTGAATCCATTCTGATACATCTTCAACATTTTTTTTTTGAAGATATAATTTGGTGATCAACAAAACTGGAGTAGAGCATGTATTACCGTTCCTGAAACTTTTTTTTTTTTTGCATCTCTTAACTTCAAGGATAATGAGGTGATTGTATAATAATAGTAATAATAAATGCAAAGCTTTGACCATCCTATTGACAAACACAGTTAAGCCTTCTGTCCCTTCTTCTTGCAAAATGCACTTCTTTTGAAAGGAAAAGAAGAAGATATTTTAGCTGCTGATTTTGGTAAGCATCTTGTTAATTGCTTGCTTCACATGAGTAGTGGAACTTCGTCTCCGAGTCTTGCCTTGAACCATTTTCCGGCGTCGCACTTCCCGGCAAAGCTCATAAAAAGCTTCCATAATATTGCCTTCTCCTGTACACGCAGAGCATTCGTAAAAGGCGCAAGCTAGTTCCGTGGCCAGCTTCTCCCCTTCCTCCGTGCTGACCTGCCTGGAGTGATCCAAGTCTGCTTTGTTCCCCACTAGAATCAAAGTAACGTTCTTGGGTTTTTTGACTTCATCCAACAAGTTCTTTAGGGGAAGGACTTCTTCAAAGCTGCCTCTATCTGTGATGTCATACACCAGCACGAATCCTTCACCCCATCGTACGTGTCCTTCCTTCTGAATAACATCCTCCTATTTTTTTAAAAAAAGAGAAACAGAAAGAAGAAAGTTATTTTGCAGATCTACAGGAGACAAGGGTCCTATAGATTTTAGGGATCTTTGCACAGTGGAGTTTCTATGTGGTGTTATATTTTGGGGGAATTCTCTATGGTCTGGCATTAAATGCAGATGGATACATAGCTGCACAAAGAGAGAAACATTAACAGTCCTGTGTTTACTCCACATCAGGGTGAAATGCTCCCAGTTTGGACCGGATCGGGTGATCCAGTAGCGATCGTTGTGGGTGGTTTAGCAATCCAGTAGCGATGGTGGAGCAAAGCTCTGCTCACCTGCCCGGGTGTCATTACTTCCTGGTCTTAACCAGGAAGTAATGTGTTTTTTACCTTCTGCACATGTGCAGAAGGTCTGCGCACTCATGTGATGCGTACGCACGAGCGAAGCAAGCGCATGTAGATGGCGCATGCACTTCCGAACCGGTAAGGAAGCTAAGTAGATTTCACCCCTGCTCCACATCCAAGAGAACATCACCAGAACTGAAATATTTTTGTTCCCAATTTTAGACCACTGTATTATTCTAACATTCTGGCATTTTAAAAAAGATAATAGTTCTTCCCCTTTGAGCTTTGCATAGCCTGGCTATTTTGGTCATGCTCAGTTACACTAATTGATGGTTGCTCTAAGGAATAGCATATGAATCTCATGTATCCAAGTGAGAAATATTTGTACTGAAGATGAAAATAGCCCTACTCATCCGGCTGAAGAATTGTCTTTGAGATCTGAAGATCTGAAAAACCTGGAATTATTTTTGAATTTAGCGCTTGCTTCTCTAGGTATGGTGAACTTGTGTTTTTCAGAAGCTGCTGGATTGCATGTTTAAGATATTTAAATTTAGTAGCCGGAGCAATGGGGTTGTGCAGTGAGCTGGAACACACAGTTGTGGTTGATTGGTTGGAGAGTGCAGGCTCCTAGATGAGGCAATCTGTGCTGTGATTGGTTGCTATGGGTGTGGAGGGGGAGTTCCCCTTTGTCCCACCCTTTTTCTTCTGTGCGCCCTGTGATTTACCGCATGATGCTCCTAATTGCCTATCTAGTTGGTTGTATATATTGATGCAAAATATATTTATTTATATAAAGCTACAAGTAGGTATCAGATTCTGATTTCATTTGGACACCTGCTGTGTAATTCTCTGACATTGCAACTTCCAGCTTGCTCCAATTAACAGAGATGTGCAAAATATTCTGCTTTGTAATATTCTTTACTTTACTTTAATTTGATTTATATACCGCCCTACTCCTGAAGGACTCAGGATGGTGAACAGCCAACAATAAAATACATACATACAAAATTTAAAAAGCAGTAATAAAATCAAATTAAATAGTTTGGCCCAGACAAATTAAAAAAAAAAACCAATCAATTTAAAACAAATTAAACTTTGAATATTAAAAATATTAAAAATTATTAAAAATTATTTAAAAAGAGGGAGAAAGTTAGGCCAGGCCCACCTGGTGGAATAAAAAGGTCTTAAGAGCGTGGCAGAAGGTGCGCAGATCCGGGATCCTCCGTATCTCCGGGGGGAGCTCATTCCAGATAGTAGGTGCCCCCACAGAGAAGGCTCTCCCCCTGGGGGCCGCCAGTCGACATTGTTTGGCTGACAGCACCCGGAGGAGCCCCTCTCTATGAGAGCGTACCGGCCGGTGGGAGGCTATTGGTGGTAGTAGGCGGTCCCGCAAGTACCCAGGTATTCTGACTTTGGAATAGCCGATTTAAAGGTTGGTCCATTTCCATTAAATTCAGAACAGTTATTCTTAGGTTAGAATGTGACGTTCTGAAATTAACCAAATAACAGAATTGAAAGGGACCTTGTAGGTCATCAGTCCAAGCTCCCCACCCAAGCAGGAGACCCTACCCCATTTCTGACAAGTGTCAGTCCAGTCTCTTCTTGAAAGCTTCCAGTGATGAAGCTCCCAGAACTTCCAAAAGCAAGCTATTCCATTGGTTGATTGCTCTCACTGTCAGAAAATTTCTCCTTATTTCTAGGTTGAATCTCTTTAATCAATTTCCATCCATTATTCCTTGTCTGGCCTTCGGGTGCCTTGGAAAACAGGTTGACCCCCCTCATCTCTGTGGCACCCCCACAAATACTGGAACACTGCTATCATGTCTCCCCTGGTCCTTCTCTTCACTAGACTAGCCATGCTCAGTTCCTGTAACCGTTCTTCCTATGTTTTAGCCTCCAGTCCCCTAATCATCTTTGTTGCTCTTCTCTGCACTCTTTCTATTATAAATCAGAACATTCTGACTGCAAAACATATTGTACATTTTGATTAGTCAGCAGGTCCAAGGGGATAGCAATACTGGCGATTCTAGCTTATCAGGAGGGCTACAGACATATAAACAGATTTTTTAAAACACATCCAAGTTTAATTACTTCAGCTACAATGATATAAGCCATTGCAACTAAAGTTAAGATTCACAAAGCTGAATGCAACATTAAAAAAAAAAAACTATTTGTGGAAAAAGAATGTGCAGCAAATGTCATACTATTTAAAAATAAATAACTTGATAAATATTTCAATCCCATTATTGGCATAAGCATGTGACATTTCAGTAAATTCAGTGTAACCTTCATTGAATTTTGCTTTTGTATACAGATCAGAAGTTCCATTTTCACTCTGGCATTCAGCTGTTGCTAAAACAGATCTCTGGCATCTGACCTGTCTTGCAAAATTATTATCCACTCAGAACTTTCCTACATTTAATTGTGTGGGTGAAATGTGAAATGATGTGAAAATTAAACCATTTTTCAAATATTACTCTTCATTATCATGAACACATAGAGAGAAAAAAAAAACACTCTAAGGGCTGCTGACTTCGTCTTTCATGCTCTTCCGTTAGTGGTAAATGATAAAATATCAGTATCTCTTTGTTCCAGTTGGGAAATTCTACAAATGTTTGCCAATTCTTTCTTTTCCATAATTTTCCTAGTGAGTGGAGAGCTGTGACACTAAGTTCTGATGACAGAGGCAGGATTTCTTTATCTATCCGATTAATGTCAGTGGAGAATTACATTTCTACAATGGATAAAATTCCCTTAGAAATGACGTTATTTTCCTGTACTTTTTCATACAGGTCAGACTTCTATTTCCTCCCAATTGCTTATGAGCAAAATTGTTGGATGGGGCTGAAGGAAAGAGAGAAGGGAAGGGAGGGAGGGAGGGAGGGAGGGAGGGAGGGAGGGAGGGAGAAAGGAAGGAAGGAAGGAAGGAAGGAAGGAAGGAAGGAAGGAAGGAAGGAAGGAAGGATATGCCATTAGATGAATCTGGGAAGGAAGGAAGGAAGGATATGCCATTAGATGAATCTGGGAAGGAAGGAAGGAAGGAAGGAAGGAAGGAAGGAAGGAAGGAAGGAAGGAAGGAAGGAAGGAAGGAAGGAAGGAGGGCTTTCTCTGTCACTTTTGTTTTTCTCTAAACCAATTCCAGTTTATCTATGTGATTTCCAGAACGAGGCACAATACTAGTTCAAGAATAGTATTAATATTATATGCAAGTTGAAAAATATTATTTTGATTGGAAGACTTCATTGAACTCTATGCTCAGATGTACTCGGTATAAACCAGAGGTGCAGTTTTATCTTTGTTTGTATTCTTGCTTTTTAAAATCCCCACATTTTATTTATTTATTTGGGACCTCCCAAATCAATCATATATAAATCAGTCCCCCTGGACTTGGTGAGGCTTACTCTCAACTGCAGTGAGACAGGATGGAATCTTTAGATTCTATGGAGTGAAACATCCCATAACAATGTTTCTTAAAACTGTCCTAGCCCACATTTTTCTGCAACAGACTTATATGCAAAGATTCATAATCAGATGTCTCATATATGTTCCTTTCTAAAAAATTATTTAAAGCAGTTGTGTGGGCACTAACTCTAACTGAACTCTTTTACCTCTTTTTTCCTGACCCATTATATTATTTTTCCATTAGAAAAAAAAAGGCATGTAGGGGAATATTTAATACTTAAATTTATTTATTTTATTAGTTTGATTTATATACTGCCCTTCTCCGGAGACTCAAAGAGGCTTACAATGCTTTTAAGCAATAGCCTTCATACTTTTGTATATACCTGCTTAGTAGGGCTTTTTGGGGCCCCCTAAGTGGTGTTCTACTTTATACAAAGTCAGTTTATTGCCCCCACAAACCGGGTCCTCATTTAACCTACCTCGGAAGGATGGAAGGCTGAGTCAACCTTGAGCCTGGTGAGAATTGAACTCGCACTAATTGCAGGCAGCTAAGTAAATACTACTTATATATCTTCGCCAACAGACCAAATGACAGCTCCTGAGGCCAGTTCCATATTTCGGTTCAGGTTTAGCCCTACTCTGTCTCTTAGAAATACTTAGAACCAGTGGTGAAATCCAATTTTTTTTACTACCGGTTCTGTGGGCGTGGCTTGGTGGGTGTGGCTTGGTGCACGTGGCAGGGAAAGGATACTTCAAAATCTCCATTCCCACCCACTCCAGGGGAAAGATATTGCAAAATCTCCATTCCCACCCCACTGTGGGTCTATCCAGAGGTGGTACTCAACATTTCCGCTACTGGTTCTCCAGAACCTGTCAGAACCTGCTGGATTTCACCCCTGCTTGGAACAGAACTATAATTCTCCTTCTTCATCATCATTTGGTCTCTAAGATATAAATTCCTTTGGAACTTTCACAGTATCATAGACTGGAAGGACCTTGGAGGTCTTGTAATCCAACCCCCTGCTGAAGGCAGGAATCTTATATAATCAGAGTCAAATGGTTGTCCAGTCTATTCTTAAAAACCTCCAGTGACGGACACCCACAATCGCAGGAGGCAAGCTATTCCACTGATTAATTTTTCTCACAGCCAGAAAATTTATCCTTATTTCTAGCTTGGATCTTTTTAACAAGCTTTCACCCATTACTTCTTGTCCTGAGTGACCTCTAGTGCTTTGGAGAATAAGTCAGCTCCCCTTTTCTTTGTGACAGGCCCTCAAATCTAGTTATCATTTAAAGTGGCTGGAGATTTGGTCTCTTTTTTGTATTATGGTGACCAAAGCTGGATTCAGTATTCTCACCAGCATGGTGTAAAGTGGAAATATCACATCTTGTTGTCTTGACACTATCCCTCTGTTGATGCAGTCTATGACTGGATTGGTTCTTTTGGCAGCTGCAGCATGCTGCTGACTCATACTTAAGTGGTGGCCCACTAGGACACCTACATCCCTCTCACAGTTATTATCGTTGAGTCAGGTACCACCTATTCCATACCAGTTCATTTGGTTTTTCCTTCCTAAGTACAGGATCTCACGTTTCTCACCAACGAACTGCATCTTGTTGGAGAGGGCCCAATGCTCAAGTCTGTCAAGATTCTGGATCTTCAGCCTATCTTCTAAAATATTGAATATTCCTTCCTAATTTGGTGCCATCCAGGGGTGAAATTCAGCAGGTTCTGATAAGTTCTGGAGAACCGGTAGCGGAAATTTTGAGCAGTTCGGAAAACCGGCAAATACCACCTCTGGATGGCCACAGAGTGTGGTGGGAATGGAGATTTTGCAATATCCTTCCCCCAGGAGTGGGGAGGGAATGGGGATTTTGCAGTATCCTTCCCCTGGAGTCGGGTGGGAATGGAGATTTTGCAGTATCCTTCCCCTGCCATGCCCACCAAGCCACGCCCACCAAGCCACACCATGCCCATCACGCCACCAAGCCATTTGAATTTCACCACTGGTGCCATCTGCAAATTTGATGAATTCCCCTTCTATCCCCTCATCCAGATAATTAATGCACAAGTTGAAGAGTACTGGCCCAGCCAAGACTGAACCTTGAGGTACCCATCTCCATGCTTCTCGACTTTCTCGTTTTGCCTGAACTAATAAGCACGTAAACCAGGGGTCAGCAACCCGTGGCTCTGGAGCCACATGTGGCTCTTTCATCCCTCTACTGCGGCTCCCTGTCGCTGGTCGGCTCTACAATTGATAGGACTTTCAGTTAGGACAGGCAGAGGAAAAAGGATGCCATGCTAGGAGGAGACTCTATGGTGGAGGAATAGGACTTCCGGTTGGCTCCAGAATTGAATGGGGGCTTCCGGTAAGGACCTTTGTGGCTCTTCAAGTATTTAAGATTGACGACCCCTGACGTAAACCAACAAAAATCAATTGAGATTTCTGCCATTGTAAGAAACACTAAAACTAACAGGAATATGAAGCTTCCCTTTCATACTCTCTCACAGTTGGCCTACTATTTTTTTATTATTCTCCTTTGTCCCTTTATATTCCACACGTAAATACTTGACAACTTTCCCCTGGTGTTAATTATAGTTTTCTGGCATTGGCATTTTGCTACAGGGATCAGCAGTGTTCTTACCTGCCCAGCTGTATCTAGTATTTCCATGGAAACAACTTCATCATCAATGGTGGCTTGATGACGATAAGTGGACTCTTAAAAAAGGAATGAGAAATATTACATTAAAAGGAAACAATCAGAAAGTATGGTGCGTTTCTTTATTTCCTGCTCATTTTAGACCTTTCCACTACTTTCTGTTCTAAGAAGTGTGTTATTACTTCAACCCATTTGGTCTGTTTCGTTAGCAGGGGGGCAAACAAAGAAAATGTTTGCCCGAAAACCAGTCATTTTGCTATTCAGTTTCAACAGTATGATCTGGAATTGTTCTGGAGGCCAAAAATGGAAGCAAAGGGTGGATGGTCTGTTGGCTTCAGATTGCTGACTTTGGCATATAAATAAGCCAAAGCAATGGCAACAATTGCCATGGCCACAAATAAGTTAAACCGCCTTTTGTTCTGGTCTATGGCTTGTCCAAGGGACAGGGCAGAGGGACAAGCTCCACTTAGCCCTATGAGGTTGATAGGTATTAATTGATATTATAAAATCCATGTGAATCGGAGCTAAAATTAACTCAGCTCCCAAAATTCATCACATAATTTATTTTGAATAATTGCAACAGTTACAACAGATATTGGTATCTGTATTTGATGCTCAATATTTTTCTTTTAATTTGATTTATATGCCGCCCTTCTCCGGAGACTCAGGGAGGTTTACAGTGCATTAAGCAATAGCCTTCATTCTTTTGTATATTTATACAAAGTCAGCTTATTGCCCCCACAACTGGGTCCTCAATTTACCTACCTTAGAAAGGATGGAAGGCTGAGTCAACCTTGAGCCTGGCAAGATTCAAACTTACTTTAATTGCAGACAGCTGGTGTTAAATTACAGTGCCTTGTCCGCAGAGCTATCCAGGCTCCTGGATAGTTGATGGCCAGTATGCAATAAGATTTGGTTATTTGACTGATCATGAGGTCTGGATGTAAAATTTAATCGTGCCCAAAATTCTCATGTCGCATTTTAGATTTCATTTTTTTTCTTTATTTCAAATCAAGGTCCCATTCTTTTATTCATGTGCAAAAATGTGAAAAGTCATCGGCTTTTCCAAGATACTTTCTACTTGTATTTTGTTATTCATCCTGAAACCTGTAGCTTGAAACAGAAAATGGCTGTACTTAGAAGTTATTTTGGTTGCCCTGTGACATCTTGTGGTTGTCTAGTTGATGGAATATCCAGACTGAAACTGAGATTTAAGGCTTTTCTTGACAATATGCGAAGGATCTTAGCATGAGGCTAAAATATATTTGTCATTAAGATTAGCTGGACGGGATAAAACCTTTTCATACCCTGGATTATAAAGTGATACACCCTGAGTTATAAATCCAGGAGCCTCTATTATGTCAGCTTTAACTAGTAAGATTTTTCTAGAGAATCCTGCTGGGCTAGATGACGTCAGTCCCTTCCAACTCAGATCCTACAATTATTCAGAAAGATGGATGCATGAAAAATTTGTTACGCCAGATCATTGATAAGTATGAATATAATGATCTTGAACCTGATCTTGAACTTCTCAAGTGTAGAGAAGACTCCAGAACATAAATGCATGCTGAAGTATTCACTCTGAAATGTGGTTTATAACTTGAAAATATCTGCAAAAAAATATGTGCAAAAATATCTATGTTAAGGAAAAATAGATACCAAAATGATCATCTGAAATTTTTAACCGAAATAGTATTTCTTCTTTACAGAAAAAAATGATTGTCAAAATATGTAAAGAAGGAAAAGTTCATTAGAACACCTACCTCTGAAGAAATATGGACAAATATATAAAAATGTGCACAAATATTGCTATGAGCCTTTGATTTTTTTTAATTGGGTCCATACAAGCCACTAAACCCAACTTTGATATAATTAAATCAGAATCTTGGCTATGATAAGAAATGACAGCTTGTCTTTAGCTTCATGGAAGAGTTCTTTCTTTTACACTGACAGTGTTTATATTTTTGCCCTTTGAGTCAGTGTTGACTCCCGGGAACTGCTTAAATTAGTCTCTGTAATCTTTTCGGCAAGATTTTCAGAAATGGTTTGCCACTGCCTTCTTCCCAGGGCTGAGACAGAGGGACTGATCCAAGGTCACCTAATAGAAAAGAATTTGTGTAGCTCAAGGTTGAACTGTGTGGTCCTTGCTGTTCTTTGAGGTTGACTGGGACAATTTAACATCTTCAATGCTAGAGAGGAGAGGAGTTTTCTCTCCTAGTCCAGGGGTCAGCAGCCCACAGCTCTGGAGCCGCATGTGGCTCTTCATCCCTCTGCTGCAGCTCCCTGTCGCCGGTTCATTCCACAATTGATAGGGCTTTCAGTTAGGACAGGTAGAGGAAAAAGGACGTCGTGCTAGGAGGAGACTCTATGGTGGGGGAACTGGACTTCCGGTCGGCTCCAGAATTGAATGGGGGTGGTGCGGGGGGGGGGGGGGGGGGCAGCTTCCGGTTAGGACCTTGTGGCTCTTTGAGTGTTTCAGGTTGCTGACCCTGTCCTAGTCCATCCAACTGGTTATGTAACTCATGGTGTCCCAATTTCTAGCTTTGTGCTATACAAATGGATTCAAATCCACAATAATCTGTAAAACTCTTCACCAAACGACTTTAGGCTTTGTTTCTATCTCTCAGTCTAACTGTCAGCCCAGGAAGTTTTAGAACAGGGTTTCCCAATGTGTGGTAAACACACCTTTGGTGTTTCCTAAAGGAATTAGAATATGATTTCTGGTGCAGATGTCAAAATGCGAAGTTAAAGGAAAATGATCCCAAATTAGGGCGATCAGTTTATCTTACATCGTTTCCCATGGAATTTCAGTTAGAAAAACCATGCAATTCAGCAGTCTTGCATCTTTTTAACCTAGTATTTTTTTAAAATTCATTTTTATTTAATTTGGGGATCTTGTAATAGTCGATAACTGGGGATGTTTCATGTACTAAGGCTTTTGTAATGCCACGGAGATTTGCATAAAGGGAAAAAAAATTGGGGACTGTTGTTTTAGAGTAAATGGAAAGGGGGAAAAAATGCATTCCAATTTGTGTCCCTGTAAAAATGGAAAGGATATAATTGTAATTTATTATACATTAGGAGAAGGTAATGCAATACATGTGACTTTTTCCCTGGCATTAGTTTGGCTCTTCTGCCACTGTCATTATTCAAATAACAGACTTGCATTTGATTATGTTTTGGTCTTGTTCCTTGACTGGCTTAAGAGCCAACATTCTGGAATATGTTAAAGCCTACACTTCAACTATTTAGATCCATATTTGAGATATTAGTTTGGTGTTCATTTAAAAGTGGCAACAACACTGCAGGATGGAGAATTCTGCATCACACAGCATCACACCGCTCTCTTTCCCACTGACCTTATTAATTTACTCTAAATTGCCAGCTACATCGCATTGACATAAAACAAAAACAAGAGAAAAAAAAACAGAAAACAAAGAAATCTCCCCTGCATTATTGTGAATTGTCTGGTTAATGAATTTGTTGTGGAATAGATAATGTATAAGTAACAGTGGAGTCTTCTGTGTTTCTCTTCCAAGTTATTCTGTGCTAATAGGAAAAATACCTAGAGCTGGTATAGATTGTGAAGTAACAACTGGGTGGGCAATGAGGTGCAATATCATGAAAAAACAAAGCAAAACCTGTGGTATCCTTAGAGTTGATTTTTTAAAAAATGGCAATCATGGCTGTACTATCTAAATTCCAGCCATGTGATCTACAAAAAAGAAGGTGGAGCTTCAATTGTACTATTTTGTCTGCTATCTTGAGCTCTTGACCAGATCCTACACACATTTCTATCTGTGTATCCTCCCATAAATGCAGAGACCCTCTCCAGTGAAATTTGGAAGCCACCTGTAATCAACATTTGGCACGTTCTAAGGCTTTTTAGTCCTTCAAACACAGTAGTGCTAAGGCCAGAGCTGAAGATGGATGCAGAAAATCTTATCTTTCACTTCGGTAAACAGATTTTTGTCTGTCTTGATTGAATGGGAATGCTTGAAATGTGGTGCAGTGGTATGTAGGAATGACTTTGGGAGACAGAAGGAAGAGTGGCCAGCATAGAGTGGCTGACTAGGGGATTCTTGGAATTAACGTCAGCAAGTCTTAAACTTGCTAATTTTGGAGATCTCTGGATTAAACCATGGTCAGACAGGTGACAGCTGAGTCTGCAGAAGGGATGGGGGCATGGCAAACATGTCAGAAAGGAAATGTCGATGAAGATTCTCAGTCATCCAGGTCATGGTTATCCCAAAGATGCTTTTTTTCCCCAAGAGGCAACTGGACTTTCTTGTTTTTCTTTGTGCTTCTCATCCAAGAAGCTTCTTCAGCTCTGACTGGATGATGGGGAATTCCTTGCAGAATTTGCATTCTTTTAGGGAGTTGTTGAGGTTATTTGAAAGTTTATCTGTGTCCCATTTACCTGTGCAAATGGGTGTGGAACCTTCTTGGAACCGCTGAAAGGACTGTGTTGCAGACTGTGCCATATCCCTCCCCCTCTGTTGAGAGAATTGACTTCAGACATAGTTGGCCTCTTTGACCCTCTTTCAAACCAGTAGTCCTCTCTGTCCAAATTGTGGACTTTGCTGTCTTGAAAAGTGTGGCCGTTGTCTTTTAAAGACAGATGGTCTACTGAATCTTGTCCTGATGGGTTTGTTCTCCTATGTTGTGCCATGAGTTTATGAAGTGGTTGTTTTGTTTCCCCAATGTACAGATCTGCTCATGACTCATTGTATTGTACTGCATGTATCATATTGCTCAGTTTGTTCAATTTGCCTCTTGAAAAGAAAAGTCACCTTATGGACATGTCAGAAGGGACACTCCCTAGGTGCTTGGACTATAAAAGAAATGGGGGAGAGATGTACTTTCAGACTTGCAAGATTCTCTTAATGTAACCTTTCAATAAAGATAAGAGCTAGTACTCCTGAGTGAGCTTCTTGTCTGAACTACCTCCCAAGGCTGGCATTGAGCAAGAAGTGTTGAAATCTAGGAAACCAAAGTGGAGATGAATATAGATTTTAAGGGTCAGAATTTAAACACCTTGGCAAATGCTTCCATCTTCACTAAGGAAAACATAATACCCCCCAAAAAAGTGGTGGTGGTAGTGAATGACTGCTTTGTATATATTCTTTCCTTTTTAAAAATGACAGATTTTGTTTGCCTGGTTGAAAGCGTGGACTATGAATATGAGTATCCATCATCAAAATTATAGAGAAAATGGGTTTTTGTAAGCTACCTACATGACAACTTTTAATTTTTTAAATGTAATTGCAAAAGGTCAACTAAAGTTTTGGGCTGCATCAGCAGAAGCATCATTTCTAAATCAAAGGAAATCATAGTTTCACTTTCTCTGCATGGATCAAATCCTACTTCAAGGATTGTGTCTAGTTTTGGGTACCACTCTTTAAGAAGGATTTGAACAAATGAGAAGAAAATAAATGTCAGTCTGGCCATGGAGTTGAGCAATTCAAGCTACTCAACTCCAGCAGAGAGGCTGCTCTACAGAGGCCACAACCATCTCATCCCTTCATAGACTAGGTTTCACATTCTGGTATCTGTTTAGCAGTGTCTTTGAAAGTCTTTGAAAGCTGGATGACTACAGCTATTTGCCACTCCACAATTTGTAATACTTGCAGTTCTAAAAGTCAAAGGGACATTTCAAGCTGATATTTAAGACAACAACATATACATATGCACACTGTACAAATCATTGCCAAAAAAGAGCTCTTGTTAGCTTAAATATTGGCTTATTTCTAGTGACTCTGGAAGCCTTTCACAAATCAGTTAAATTATATTTCATTTGTGGATGTCAGTGCCATATGCTTGGAGTCTAAAAGAATTGCCAGAAAAGAAGTATGAGACAAATCGATTACTCTAAGCCACTATTCATTTTCAAGCAGACCACAATTTCAAGAGCCAGTTCATTTGGGTTTTAGAGCAACTTGGAGAATCTGAATCATCAAGAAGGGAGGGATAGAAGTATTTTCTTTTAAATCTAGATGGTTCCCTGCCCCTTAGGGATGAATTTATTCTGTATCATACTCCAAATTTAACTATAATTGCGTTGTTGGGGTTACATCAGTTCAAAGTTGCATTGGCTAGTGTATCAGCAGGGAAGAATACTTTAATAGCATGTGGCTTGGCTAGCTACAGAAAAATTGGGGTGGTTTTCGTTACAGTGTCAGCTTATGGCATTGTTAGTAGGAGGAATTTTAGATTGGATGTTGTACTCTGCTCTTAAAAAACTGAGCAGAATTATATGCCAAGCTAACTTTGGGTCAACAAAAATCCAGTTCTTCTACATTTATACTATACCAGTTGCACCCATTCCTGGTTCATGTTTACTCACAGTTACTCATGCCTTGGTGACCTCAAGAATGGACTACTGGGACACATTTTATATGTGGCTGCTCTTGAAGAACATTTAGAAGCTTTCACTAGTACAAAGTGCAGCAGTACAAGTAGTTATGAGTGTGTCTAGAACAATGCATGTTAAAACTCTGCTTTGCAACTGTATTGGTTGCCGATTTGCTTCTGGGTTCTTTAAGGTCCTGTTTTTGACTTTTAAAGCTTCACATGGCAAGGGGCACCTCTCCTCATCTACTCATCCCATCAGGTCTGGCAGGAGGGGAATATTATGGGTCTCTTCAGTGGTGGGATTCAAATAATTTAACAACTGGTTCTCTGTCCTAATGATCCGCTGGGTGGATGTGGTCATGGTGGGCGTAGCCAGGGGGTGTGACAGGCAGCACTCGGCCTCCTGCACCCCCCCCCGGAGCAAAAATGGGCTGCAGGGGACTGTGCCACACACCCCATGTCCTGTTTTGGGCCTAATAGGCCTCTCTGCAGCCTCCTGGGAGCGAAAACAGGCCGGGGGGGGACTGCACCGCACCCCCCGTGCCCTGTTTTGGGCCTAATAGGCCTCTCTGCAGCCTCCTAGGAGTGAAAGCAGGCCATGGGGGCTGCGCCGCACCCCTACCCCCCATGGCCCGTTTTGGGCCTAGTAGGCCTCCCTGCACTTACCTGGGAGCCAAAATGGGGCACGTGGGGACTCCTGGAAGGAGCAGGGTGGGGCCACCCAGCAATTTAACCACTGGTTCGCCCGAACTATCCCGAACCGGCTGAATCCCACCACTGGGATTTAGTTTTAGTGTAGTTTAAAACAAAGTTTTAGGTTTGTTTTTAACTGTTTCATTGTATGCTGCCCAGAGACAGACAGCTTGTGCAATAGGCAGGTACATAATTTTAATCAAATAAATAAATATAGTATCAATTAGGCTTATGTTCACATATTGGTTGTCTCATTTACCCTGTGCTTCTGCTAGTCATGAGGAAGGTGAGTTGCATCTAAGCGCAGTCCTTGATTTCCAATTTTACTTTTGAATTTGATGACCAGCAGTGAAACTTGCAAAAATGACAGACAAAGGTATTCCACTGGAGATATTTCAAAGGATTTTTGAAGAAAAGGGAAAGAAATTCACAGCTACAAGAACAGCAACCATATCTCAGTAGTGGGTTTCAATTTTCTTCACTACTGGTTCGCTATTGGGAGCATGTGGGCCCGTGCGCTCACTTTACAAGGGCGCGGTGCTTTTGAGCATGCACAGAGTGTTTTTGCTGATGTCCGGGCGGGTGGGCAGAGCCTCCCGCCACCGCTGCTACCAGTTCACCAGAATCGGGGAGAACCGGTAGCAACCCACCACTGCCATATCTGCTTATATGAATACACTATTTGAAAAAGATCTTAAAGAAAAAATACATTAAGAGGCAAAGAAGAATAATTTGAATACGAGAAAATAAAATAGAAGTTGTGAGCTATAATACAGAGATGAAAACTAAAGTGGGAATACAAATGATAAGCCAAGAGATGAAAAATGACCTGGATAATGATCCATTACTGGATTTGTAAAAGAGAGAGCTGGGTAGAAATTCCCAAGAAAATTTGGATGGAGATCAGATCTTATGACAGCATCTTAATGAAGCAAAGATTAAGAATGATGGGAGGAAAGGAAATGAGTATAAAGTTGACCTGCTTGATCAGGGTAAAAACAAAAAATACATTTATAATGTTCTGAGAACCTTTTATGGACTTTTTGCTAATCCGGGACAGAAACATTAATAATTGGGGAATGGTTCATGGATAAGGCTTGAGATATGAGAAGAAGTAATTTATGTAATGTCATATCAAAGGAGATAGACTAATATAAAATTGGCTTGCCCTTTTTTTAATAAAGAAGATCAGAAGTCACTTCTTTAATCATTCTTTTCTTTTTTTCTTTTCTTTTTTTCTATTCTTTTGTTTCTCTTAGATTTCAGATGGTTTAATTTTTTTGTTTACTATTGTTAAAACCTTTAATAAAAAATAATTTTTTAAAATAATTTCAATCAATGCTTTCCCCATCCCAAAAAATTAAAGATGATTTCAGGGGGCATTTCACTCACCCCCTGCACCAAGCAAAATTTTCTACAGTACTCTAATAATACTTTTATTAGAGTACTGTAATTTTTTAAATTTTTAATACTTTTAAAATAATATTGAAGAGATTGTATTAGACTCAAGTGTGGTAGTTGTGCAGTCCAAAGACTGGTTCAAAATGTTTAAAATCTGTGAATTTTAGGGTAGTTGTTTTTTCATGAAATTGCTTGGCTATTTTGCTTTGTTACGTTAACAATATAATTATGGATAATGAAGTCTGCTCACATTAAGCTTACTTTTTGCAATTTGACTGTCAAAATGAAAACACAGTCTTAAACGCCAGCATAAAAATCAGGCTATTGGTTCGTATTACTGTTTGTTCAGTTCGTTGGTAGCTCTCTAGGATTTTGGGTAAGTGTCCATAATGTCCACAATTTCCCACAATTACTAGTGGCTTCTTAAATGGAAATATGCTGGAGATTGAACCTACATGCTAGGGTCTATGACAATTCATCATGGGCCAAGTCACCATGGCCAACTTGCCACGATCAACTCACTGTGGCCAACTTGCCATTGCTAACTCGCTGCAGGACAACTCGCTGTAGGACAAGAGTTACACTAATATCAAAGAAACAGTGGAATAGAATAATTAAAGAAAGGATGCAAACAGAGGGACAGAATGAAACGTGAATAGCAAAAATTAAATAATTTTTATTTATTTTAAATAGAACTAAGGAGAAATTTCCTGACAGAACAATTAATAAGTGAAACAACTTGCCTGCAGAAGTTGTGAATGCTCCAACACTGGAAATTTTTAAGAAGATGTTGGATAACCATTTGTCTGAAGTGGTGTAGGGTTTCCTGCCTGGGCAGGGGGTTGGACTAGAAGACCTCCAAGGTCCCTTCCAACTCTGTTATTCTATTCTATTCTATTCTATTCTATTCTATTCTATTCTATTCTATTCTATTCTATTCTATTCTATTCTAAATAATTAAATAGAATTGTTAAATTGTCCTGCAGCGAGTTGTTCAGCGGGGAGTGGGCCATGGCAAGTTGTCCCCCAATGAGTTGGCTGCGACGAGTTGGCTGCGACGAGTTGGCCACGGCGAGTTGTCCCATTCTCTACATGCTACATGCGAAGGTTATATTTCAAGACTGTTCTAATGAAGTAGCATATATGTCTGTGATGGTATATTATTTTTATTTATTTAAGAAAATTTATATGGCCATCCAACTCAACTCTCAGTTACTCTGGGTGGCTTAACAAAGATAGTAATAGCAGTATAAGACACAACAGGGGAAAAAAAAACTCACCAAGAGTGGGGTCATATTCCCATATGAATCGTTTGGTCAGAAAACGTACGACGAGAGCTATAGGAAAGAAAAATATATCTGGTGAGTTTATGACACATAATAGCCCAAGTGGTTTAAAGGAGTACAGTTAAAATAAATTCTCAGTTCAGCTTATTTCTCCAATTTGAGAGCCACTTGATATATCGAACTGGAACATGAAGACAATTCAGGCTGTTACAATTCAACAGATTTGGGAAAATTTGTGTTAATGAACAGGTCTTTATTTTATGGACAGAGGCAGATTTTTTAAAAAACAACGATTTGTAAATCTACCCTTTAATGAACCATAGAAGATGGAATAGACTGCCATTCCCAGTCAAATTCATACTTTTAGAATTTGTTTTGAATGGTTTCAATGCTAAACTAATGACAAATGTGCTTTGGATCTGTTCTCACGTACATTGCAGTTTCGATTACGTTTTGCAAAAGTTTCAACTATGGGTATGTTCTGGATTAGAGATTTGACAACTGATCCTTTTGAATTTTGCAAACAACACTTAAAATTAACAGAAACCACCATAATTGGTTCTGTAAAACTTGATTTAGGGAAAATATAAATTAAATTTAAAAAATAAAAATTCAAAACCATGTAAAGAAACTCATAGTAATTAATTGGGTTATTTTTCACCCCATAGTACAGTCTCACATTTTATTTTATCGCTAGTCATATCCCAGATTTCCTCAGTACAATATATACTATTTTTTCCCCATTTTCTCCTGACAACAGAGAAAATTGACTTAAATCTTTATTGACAGTGATTCAACACTTGGTGTATTTAATTTGTTAAAAAAAAAGAAGAAAGAAATGAAAACATATCACGGCTCTCAGCTTTTAGCAGCATCAAAGAAAGAACCGATAAACTCTAATAAGAATGTTTTTTCATGCGTTATGATCTGTTCATCCATCAGCAGCAGGAGATGCAAAATCTTGTTAAGAACATTTATTTGAATGAATCATTAGCTCTCAAAGAGTTCAAGTAAACACTCTTAATATTAGACCCCAAATTCACTTCAAACCTTCTGCAGCTTCCAGAGCTGTAAATCTGTCTCTACAAAGCTCGAAGATACAATTAACAAAGATAAAAAAATAAATTCAGGATCTGAGTATTTTCTTAAGATGATATATGGAATATATGTCTAAAAAGATTGTGCAAACCAGCTGCAAATTGCTTGTTAGATTTTCTTCTCGTGCTGCCCCTTGGCTTTTCAAGTTTCAATGGAGATTTATCAATCCTACTTACTAGTTCATAATTAAACAATCCCAGAGTTTCTTTTGCAAAAACAGGAGTTTACGTCTGTAGGACAACAGGTGCTATCTCTGAGTACAGGTAGTACTCAACTTACAACCATTCATTTAGCGAACATATGAAGTTACAAGAACATCGGAAAAAGTGATTTATGACCATTTTTCACACTTATGGTCACTGCAGCATCCTCACGTGATAAAAATTCAGATGTTTGGTAACTGGCACATGTTTATGATATCTTTTAAATAGCTCATTCATATGCAGCATCCTGGGGTCAAGCGATCACCTTTTGCGGAATGGGACAACTTGTCGCAGTCAACTTGCCATGGCCAACTGTAGGGTTTCCTGCCTAAGCAGGGGGTTGGACTAGAAGACCTCCAAGGTCCCTTCCAACTCTGTTATTCTATTCTATTCTATTCTATTCTATTCTATTCTATTCTATTCTATTCTATTCTATTCTATTCTATTCCATTCCATTCCATTCCATTCCATTCCATTCCATTCCATTCCATTCCATTCCATTCTATTTTTTTAATAAACTTTTCTTAACATTTAAAATCCAAAAATACAATTTAAAATACATCTATAACAAAAATACATCCGTAATAATTATACAATTCAATGTCATTCTGACAGTACGTAATTCTTATCTTTTATTCTATTCTATTCTACTCTACTCTATTTTATTATCTTGCTACAGGACAATTCACCATGCCCAAATCACTACAGGACAACTCGCTGCAGGACAATTCAACAATTCAATTTAATTATTTAAAATAATTTTAAAAATATTTTAATTTTTGTTATTCACATTTTATTTTGTCTCTTCTTTGGCATCTTTTCTTTAATGATTCTATTAGACTATTTCTTCGATATTAGTGTAACTCTGGTCCCACGGCAAATTGTCCTGTCGTGAGTTGGCCGTGGTAAGTTATCCTAGACCCCACCTTTTGCAAACTTTTGACAAGCAAAGTCAATGGGGAAGCCAAATTCCCTGAACCATGTTACTAACTTAACAACTGCAGTGATTCACTTAACAACTGTGGCAAGAAAGGTCGTAAAATGCAGCGCAACTCACTTAACAATTGTCTTGCTTAACCACAGAAATTTCGGGTTCAATTGTGGTCATAAGTTGAGGACTACCTATATATAAAAATCACCATTCTCTAATATTACTTTCTACATGCGTTCAGTTACAAATGCCATCATCCACAATAAGGGCATTTTCCCATCCACTTGTGCAATACATCTGAAAAGCATTACATTGAGAAAACTTTTTCAAAGTACATAGACGAGCAACATTTTTTTAAAAAAGAAATAATTGGGGGGAAAAGGTGAAAAGTCAGTTTCTAGTACCAAAAACTGATTATTAGAAACTCTGCACCTTGCTTGGATGTTTCACCTGTTGTGCCTATTTAGTATTATTACTAAATAGTAATATTTAGTAACAATACTAAATAGTAATATTTAGTAATAATACTAAATTGGTGCAATCAGTTTTATTTGATCTAATTGAATTGGTGCAATCAGTTTTATTTGACCATTTCCCATTTCTGCTTTTTGATTCAGAAAAATCTTGAATGTGCATGTATATACCCTGTTTCCCTGAAAATAAGACATCCCCTGATAATAAGCCCAATCAGGCTTTTAAGCGCATGCAGTAAAATAAGCCTCTCCCTGAAAATAACCCCTCCCCAAAAATATTTAAATGCAGAGCTGGAAATCAGATAAGACGACAAGAGGAGCCCCATCTTGCTTCATGCGCCCCAAAATAATAAGACCTCCCCCAAAATAAGGCCAAGTGTTTATTTCGGGGTTCAAAAAATATAAGACAGGGTCTTATTTTTGGGGAAACACGGTATATTCTGTTTCTAAAAGTAGACACATTTAAGTATTTTGATCTGTTCTATCTAGCTTTGAAGCCCTCAATCCATAACTCAATACAACTGTCAGCATCACATGCTTGAGTGAAATTATCCACGGTTTCTTACTGAAATGGAACAAGAGTCCATTTCAGAAATACAGCACAATCAATAAATCAAAATTCCAAATGACAGATGGATTTTTCATGGTCTGGATGACAATATGGCTCCTTTACTTTCTTTTGCAGCTTTGACACGTGAACCTAAATCAGCCTGTTGTCGGGCTTGTGGTGTCAGTGTGTTTGCTTAGTGGTAGTAAAAGATTATAAAAGGGTGGGGGGGGGGGGGTCTTAGTCCCTGAGATAGTTAAAAAAAAAAAAAGACCTGTGGAACTGAGTCTGAAGGAACAGGGTTAGATTGTGTTTCTTCATTCAAAGCAATAGTGGGAGCAGAATCTTCCTCATAGTTGAAAATCATATTTTTGGGTTGGATGCATCATCCCTATTCACCCAATTGTTTCCTTCCTGATCTCCTGGAAGATGGGAGGGGATCACCTGGTTCCTGCTTTCCATCTCTATTCTGCTGCTCTGATGTACATCAAAGGTTAAAGCTATAGGGCAGTCCTAAGTATTTTTTTTCAGTGGATATTTGTGTGCCCTTTTGATATATTAAGATAGATATTAGCGGTGGCTCAGTGGCTAAGAAGCTGAGCTTGTCGATCAAAAGGCCAGCGGTTCAGTGGTTCGAATCCCTAGTGCAGTGTAACAGGATGAGCTCCCGTTACTTGTCCCAGCTTCTGTCAACCTAGCAGTTTGAAAGCACGTAAAAAATGCAAGTAGAAAAATAGGGACCACCTTTGGTGGGAAGGTAACAGCGTTCCGTGTGCCTTTGGTATTGAGTCATGCCGGCCACATGATCACGGAAATGTCTTCGGACAGTGCTGGCTCTTCGGCTTTGAAACGGGGATGAGCACCGCCCCCTAGAGTCAGGAATGACTAGCACATATGTGCGAGGGGAACCTTTACCTTTACCTTTTTAAGTCCCCTACCGTTTTTATCTCTAGGAATCTCTCCCCCCACTTCCCGCTTTCTCCCTTACTCCCTCTAGCTTCTTTTATCCCATTCTGTAATTTTTGCAAGCTGAACAGAGTGACATGTATGCTTGCTCTTATTTGGATATACAGAATGACCAGGCGAATGCTAGATGCAAACTAAACCGGAAATTTACCAACAGTAAAGTTCACGATTTGCCCTCCCACACACACCTTCCATTCAGGGGAGTGTTCTCAGCTCCAGCCTGCAGGGTTGTACTTCAGTTGACCAAACTCCTTCTCCTCCAGCTGACAGGCAATGCAGCACAAAAATTAGGTATCAGCCAGCTTCCTTGCCCTACTGGTTTTGCGGTATAACCTTCTTCCCCATTTCCCCCAAGAGCCAGTGTATGATGAGCGGCCATCTGGCAAATTAAAATCCATCAGGAGAGGAAGGGAACATGGAGACCTTGACTTCTGGAGAGGGGAAGAAATACCAGGAGGAGGAGGAGGAGGAGATGACAGGAACTCCTGTTGATGAAAATCTTTCCATTATTCTGGACATTCTGGACATTCTTCTAACTAAACCAGACCAGCTAGCAGTACCTGAACACACCTGTACATGGATCATAACCTTCCTAGCAGACAGGAAGCAGCAGGTGAAGCTAGGCAAAATTACATCAGATACCTGCACAATTAGCACAGGAGCCCCTCAAGGCTGGGTGTTCTCTCCACTTCTCTCTGTACAACAATGACTGCATCTCAAAAGATTCCTCTGTTAAAATGCTGAAGTTTGCAGATGATAAAACAGTGATCGGTCTCATTCAAGACAACGATGAATCTGCACACAGACGGGAGGTTGAACAATTAGCCTTGTGGTGCAACCAGAACGATCTTGAACTAAATACGCTCAAAACGGTGGTGGATTTTAGAAGAAAACCTCCTATATTATCACCTCTTACAATACTAAACAACACAGTATCAACAGTAGAGTTCTTCATGTTTCTAGGTTCTACCATATCTCAAGACTTAAAATGGACACCTAACATCAAAAACATCATCAAAAAAGCTCAACAAAGAATGTTCTTTCTGCGCAAACTCAGAAAGCTCAAACTGCCCAAAGAGCTGCTGATCCAGTTCTACAGAGGAATTATTGAGTCTGTCATCTGCACCTCCATAACTGTCTGGTTTGGCTCATCAACCAAACAAGACAAACACAGACTTCAACGGATAATTAGAACTGCAGAAAAAATAATTGCTACCAACCTGCCTTCCATTGAGGACCTGTCTACTGCACGAGTCAAAAAGAGGGCTGTGAAAATATTTACGGATCCCTCACATCCTGGACATAAATTGTTTCAACTTCTACCCTCAAAACGATGCTATAGAGCACTGCACACCAGAACAACTAGACACAAGAACAGTTTTTTCCCGAATGCCATCACTCTGCTTAACAACTAATTCTCACAACAGTGTCAAATAATTTACTAATACTGTATTACTATTATTCTTCTCTTCCTTACTAGTATCTATCTCTTCCCACTTATTACTATAACCATGTCGCTTGTATCTTTCAATTTATATTGTTTTTATTTGTTTCCTAGTACAATTTGATAGCTTATTAGTAACCTTGACTATCACTAATTGTTGTATCTTTTTATTCTTGATGAATGTATTTTATTCTCCTTATGTACACTGAGAGCATATGCACCAAAGGCAAATTCCTTGTGTGTCCAATCACACTTAGCCAATAAAGAATTCTATTCTATTCCTTTCTATTCCATTATTCCATACTTCCAGAAAAATGCTGCAAAGTATCTTCCTATTTACTCTTGAAAAGCAGCTGAGTCCATTCATTGGTGCAGTTTGCAAAGTTATAGGGAAACCTCAATAATTCAGATTAGTGCAGCACTTATGTACAGGACGAAACTGTAAACTGTAGATCCAGCCTCTCATGCTATACAGGAACAATTTAGAAAGTGACTGCAAACTTGGAGAGAGTCTTGCACCCTCTGTAATTCTTGCTGTGGCTCCCAATTAAAAATGGAACATAACATGAAAGATTATCTCTTCTTCAGGACCCACCAGTATCCCAAGCAAGGGATGAATGAGTGGCAAACAGCTGCTTAGCTGTGTCAGTATTATAGCAGGTGGTGCTCCTATTCTGTTCATTGACTCCGATCGGAATGATACCGAATTGAAACATGAAACTAATTACTTGTTTCAGCTTAATCTATCCAGTTATTCAAAGTATGTCTTCTTGTTCAGAGGCTTCCTTGACTTCTTCCACCATGGAGCACTTGCTACTTAACTATTTTTAAAAGGAATTATTTGATGGATGTGCTGCAGGCACAGGTAATATCTGTGTTTACCAACTCGCCAACTCTTTCCTTGCTAATAATGTTACTGGAGGAAATGAACTGCCTGGTTTCTCTCTGTCCTCAAATTAATCTGCAACATGGGTGGATGGTGAAGGTGATTAGATATCTGCTCTTTTCAAAGCTCAACACCTTTCTGCATGCCACAGAAACCAGACAGGATAGCCTGACATGGAAGAAGAAATGGAGAATCAAGCTAAAGCAGACGCCATATGAGCTTGTTTTAATCTGCACCAGGGGTGAAATCCAACAGATTCTGACAGGTTCTGGAGAACTGGTAGCAGAAATTTTGAGTAGTTCGGAGAACCAGCAAATGCCACCTCTGGCTGGCTCCAGAGTGGGGTGGGAATGGAGATATTGCAATATCCTTCCCACTGGAGTGGGGTGGGAATGGAGATTTTGCAATATCCTTCCCCCAGGAGTGGGATTGGATGGAGATTTTGCAATATCCTTTCCCCTGGAGTGAGGTGGAAATGGAGATTTTGCAGTATCCTTCCTCTGCCACGCCCACCAAGCCAAGCCATGCCCACCAAGCCACACCCACAGAACCGGTAGTAAAAAAATTTGGATTTCACCACTGATCTGCACAAACTAGTTTTCAGCATCCCATTACAGTATAATGGGACTTCGTGATAGATGGAAGCAGAATTTATTCATAATTTTAGATTGGTTGGGATTAATGGATAAAGAACTTGGGGGGGAAAATGTAATTTTGATGTTATACATGTTGTTGACAGCAGCAAGAATACGCTATGCACAAAAATGGAAGGACACTTTGATTCCCATAATGGATGAATGGGTGCAAAAGTCGATAGAGTTAACAGAGATGGCTAAATTTACTGCTTTGAATAAAGAAAAGAACACAATTAATTTTGTTTGTACTTGGAATTCACTTTTGGAGTTTGTGCTTTGGGTGGGAAAAAAATTAAACTTTGATTCCGGATTTTGCTGATTAGATAGGTCTGTTGTTATAGAAATGACTGGCATTTATTGTATTATTACATAAAAGGAAAACTGAGGTTTCGCCTTATTCTACTGTGCCAAAAAGAGTCGGAAGTCAATGCTTTTCTTTTCCCCTTTCCTCCTCTATTTTCCCATTATGGTCATTTTTCTTTCTATTTCTGTATTTTATATTTTGATAAACTAATGAAATATTTACTGATCCTAATTTTAGATGGCTTGGATTTCCAGAGGCAAGGATGGACCAAAACTTTGTGGCAAAACTTCCGTGTAAGAGGGTCTCAGATTCAATTTTTGACATGTCTACTTAAAATGAGCAAGTAACAAGAGCTGGAAGCATCTCAGCTTCTTCCCTAGATCCTCCAGTTATCACTATAAATAGTTTCATAGGGTAATGTACTGCATATATCAGGAGTTTATCATTACTCAAGTTCTCCTTTCACCTGTTTTACATTTTGCTTGTACATCCTAGTCAGTGGAGTTACGCCTTATTAGAAAAATATTTTGGAAGAAATGCTTCAAACCTCAAGACCTCTTTGCTATTCATTAAAGAACTCCATCTTTCTCAGGCATCTATACAAAAATGAGTAAAAATGCTGTTATTTTAAGGAATGACTCATTAATGTTATTATGACTATCTGACAGGGACAATTAGTTTAGGCCCTCGTGGAAGGTTAAAAGAAGTTGAGCTGTTTTAATAAACAATCTTATTCTAAATTATTTTCAAAGGGTCCACAAATGTAGAGGGCAAGGAAGATGATCTTGGCAATGATATGCAATATCCATCCCCAGAATGACGAAGAATTAAATGTATTTTAATTCTACAACAGCCAAGTAACATTCTGAAGCAGCTCATACACCTCCATAATTCTAATAATTCCCAATGGCTCACTGGAGGCTTATTTATTTATTTATTTGTCAAGAATGTATTAGGTAATTTATATAATTATAAGCATGAATTGAATACATAAAATAGATACAAGTAGAGGAAACATTAGGACAGGGACGGTAGGCATGATGGTGCACTTATGCACGCCCCTTACAAACCTCTTAGGAATGGGGTGAGGTCAACAGTAGACAGTCTTAGGTTAAAATTTTGGGGGTTTGGGGATGAAACCACAGAGTCAGGTAGTGCATTCCAGGCATTGACCACTCTGTTGCTGAAGTCATATTTTCTGCAATCGAATTACCTTAAGTTTGTATCTATTGTGTGCTCGTGTATTGCTGTGGTTGAAACTGAAGTAGTCATTGACAGGTAGGACATTGTAGCAGATTATTTTATGAGCTACGCTTAGGTCATACCAAAGACAGTGTAGGTCTAAGTTTTAAGAAGAGACCAGACAGCAATTCCAGTATTTGAGATGCTACCACAAAGAAGAAGGGGGTCAATTAATTTTCCAAAACACCAGAGGGCAGGACAAGAAACAATGGATGGAAACTAACCAAGGAGAGAAGCAACCTGGAATTAAGGAGAAACTTCCTAACAGTGAGGACAATTAACTAGTGGAACAGCTTGGCTTCAGAAGTTGTTGGTGCATTATTACTGGAGGTTTTTAAGAAAAGACTGGATAATCACTTGTCTGAAATGGTATTGGGTGTCCTGCTTGAGTAGGGGGTTGGACTAGAAGACCTCAAAGGTCCATTTCAACTCTAAGCAGGAGAGGAGGTACAACTGTGATTCTGTTATTATAGCCAATCCCCCCAAAAAAACAGCTTTAACAATTCCTATGGAGCCGATTTCTTGATGTGGTCTACCTAATGATCTTGACGTTAATTCTAACAATCGATGGTATAGAATCATAAGACAAAAGAAAATCCAGTAACCTATAGTTGTTATTGCTTGCATTGAGAAAAGCCGCAAAGCATAACAATTCATAGATCTGCTATGCAAAATTTCCATATGAACGACAGCCATTCCTGATCCAGGAATGATATGTGACCCAATATTTTGCCTCCGGCTTAATTGCTATTTATCCACACTTCGTTATCCTATTCAGGAACCATTTTCTAGTTCAACAAACCTCACAAATCAAAAAGCCTTTCAGTATGAAAAGGGCTACGGGAGTGATATTACAAGAGTGTTCCAATATTTGAGCAGCTGCCCCAAAGAAGAGGGGGTCATCCTATTTTCCAAAGAACCTGAAGGCAGGGCCAGAAGCAATGGCTGGAAATTAATCAAGGAGAGAAGCAACCTAGAACTAAGGAGAAATTTTCTGACAGAACAATTAACCAGTGGAACAATCTGCTCCCAGAAGTTGTGGGCGCCAGAGATGGGTTTCAGCAGGTTCTGACCAGTTCTGGAGAACCAGAATAGTAGCAGAAATTTTGAGTAGTTCGGAGAACCGGTAGTAAAAATTCTGACTGGCCCCGCCCACATCTATTCTCTGCCTCCCAAGTCCCAGCTGATCAGGAGGAAATGGGGATTTTGCAGTAACCTTCCCCCAGAGTGGGGTAAAAACCCAACAGGTTAAAAATACAGGAAAGAGGCACAAGTTAGAATTTCCTGACTTATTTAGCCAAAAGAATGGATACCACACAAAATGGTGAGTTCTCCTTTACTACAGATCTTCATACAAAGATGGAAACATCATGTGTCAGAAACGCATAGTGGATTCTGCACTGAGCAAAGGCTTTGAATTAGATGTTCTCTAAGAGCCTGTCCAACTCTGTTTTTTTTAATGCTTAAATCTTTCTTTGGTTTCAGCCATAGGAAATAAAAAAGTGGATATCAGCAATCTAAGACTTTCCTGGAAACCTTGGACTTACCTGCCCAGCATATTGAGTTGTTGCCTTCTGGAAGGTACAAAAGATACTTAAAGACAGGGAGAGCTTAACATCTCAACCTACATCAGTAGGGCTTCTTTCCTACTTGGAGGAGGAATGGTCTTATGGAGCAAACTACCCCTATAACCCTTTTCAAAACCTTAAGGGGCAAGTATTTCATCCATACCCATTCCAGGTTCAATCAATCAATCAATCAGTCAATCAATCAATCAATCCAGTGATGAAGCATCTACAACTTCTGAAGGCAAGCTGTTCCACTGGTTGATTGTCCTCACTGTTCGGAAGTTTCTCCTTAGTTCTAGCTTACTTCTCTCCTTGGTTAATTTCCAATCATAGTTTCTTGTCTTGCCTTCTGGTGCTTTGGAAAATAGGTTGACCCCAATGGTGGGTTCCTCCCGGTTTGGCCCGGTTTGGCTGAGCCGGTAGCGGTGACGATATGACGTCACCGAACTGGTTCTCTTTGTTCGGAAGCTGGACCCTCCCACCCACTCCACGTTATTCTTACCTTTTATTTGGCCCTGCCCCCAATCTATTTGCTGCCTCCCGAGTCCCAGCTGATTGGCTAGAAGGAAAAAAACTGTTTAAACTCTTGCCGTGGGGCTTCAAAGGGCCGCCCTACAGTTGATCAGTGTTAAAAAGCAGTGTGGTGGTAGACCAGTGCGCTCAAAAAACATATGGGTAGACCGGTGCCTCCAAAAACAAATGAGTAGAACGGTGCCTCCAAAAACAAATGGATAGACCAGTACAGCTCTGCAAGTAGTTAAAAGCCTGGTAGATCAGTAACTCTGCTAAATCCTAAAGAATTGTCACATGACCATCAAACCACGCCTACAAAATAAGCCATGCCCACAGAACCAGTAGTAAAAAAATTTAGAACCCACCCCTGGTTGACCTCCTTCTTCTTTGTCGTTATCTTGATAATCACTGACACATTCTCTGAGCAACATTTTAGTTAGGCAGGACATCTAGAAATAGTGTGGCCCCCAAAGCCAAATCTGATTGTCTTATGTGTACAAGGCACCCAAACCTGTTCACTTGATCCATTGGCTCGCTACACAAAGCCATAAAATGGTTTTTCTGGAATACAAAATGCCCAAAAAAATATATGTTTCTTTCTGTCTCTGGAAGTACCCAATAAAACACTGAAGAGCAAGTAAATTATATTGAGATCAAAATTACTTGTTTTACATCCACCCCACTCAGTAGGAAATGAAATTTTGATGTATTTCATAAGGAAGCTCTTTGGTTCTTCAGATTTTCTCCAAAATAGGTAACAGGGAAAGCAAAGATAAATGATTTGCTACCCTTCCCTCTTCTTCCACCCTCCTCTTGTCCTCTAATTGATAAATTTCAAAATGCATTTCCATAATTCAGGATCTGCCCCAGAAGATTTCCCTTCCCTTCTTTCTCCTCCCCATCAGCCCCATCTACGGTCACATCAACTTTCAGCCCACAAGCAAAAAGCAAATTTTGAGTCCATTACTCTGTTGGCTTCCACTGCAGTTTAAAAAGAGCATAAATTGTCTACATACAAGTTAGACAAATAAAGCTATCACTTTCCTGTCCCTCAAGAGATCTGTGCAGCCTCAGGAAATTCTGAAGATGAGAAAAAAGACAAAAGAAGCAAACTAGAAAATGAAGAAAGCCGTCTTAGAGATTGGAGAGGAGCAGGAGTGGGGGCTTCAAAAATTTTAGCAAGGGGTTCTCTGCCCGGTTGCTGGCTAGGTGTGGCCATGGTAGGTGTGGCCTAGTCAGCCTCCTCACCTCGGCGGGAGGGGGGGTGTTTTTGCCCTCCCCGGGCTCCAGAGGCTTTCCTCGAGCCTCCAGGAGGGCGAAAACGGCCTCCCCAGGCTCCGGAGGCCCTCTGATAAGCCTGTTTTTCGCTGAACCTCCACACGTGCCGTACCCTTACCTGCATCCAAAATGGGCCATGTGGGGACTCCTGGGAGGGGCAGGGCAGAGTGGGCGGGGCCAGCCAGGAGTGGGATTTGGGGTTCTCCAAACTGCACAGAATCTTAGCTAGAGGTTCTCCCGAACCCCTGTGAACCCCCAGCAACCCACCCTGGAGAGGAGGGGTCTTGATTGTACAATATTTTGATGTGTCAGACAATACAGCACTTCAGAAGTGCTGCTGACTCACACCAGCCAAGGAAGGAAAAGGTTGGAAGGACGATTCTCCTTTAATGATTTCTAAAAGGGAGGCAAATTAGTTACACTAGCTGCGTGCTGACATAATTCAGAGCTCTGTCTTGGGGCCTCATCGTTCCTAGATGACTAATTTGTAGATACATTGCCGGTGAGAGATTCATTGGCTTTTTCCTGAGCCTGATCCGGGCAAAGCTCCTCTCAACATCCATTATTTATTGCAATGTGGAAAATCCCAAGAAGGCTGCAAAATTCCGCATATTAATCTGGAACGCTTTCACTAAATGCAATGCAATAAATACTATATAAGAGAATAATGCTGAATAATGCTGCCCGGTTAGCAGAAAAGGTTCCTTTCTTTGCATTTCTTTATACAGGTAATCCTTGACTTACGGCCACAATGGGGAGAAGAATTTTCATGGCTAACCAAGGCTGTTGTGATGTGAGTTGCGCAAGATTTCATGACCTTGTTGGAAGAAATATCCAGGCCAAGGTCCACGCCGGGAGAAAGGCACTGGAGACAAAAAGGAGGCTGGAGGCTGATTGGAAAGAGGGTCCATTTATTGATGAAACAGAACCACCAAGCACATGTGATCCTGGGCAGCTGACCATATGGAGTTGAGAGTGAGGGTTTTTTATATCTTCTCTTGGGCTTTGAACTTGAGCTTCCTGTTCCTGTGCAAGAACATGTATTCTATTGGCTGTTGTAGGAGTTATAGCTGGTTCTGTAGGTTGCCTGAGCTAAATTTGGTTCAAGTTCTGAAGGGGCTTGTTGGGCAATTCCTATTATGGCTGAAGGCTAATCCTACTTTTGTTCAGACCTTGCTGCAGGGAGTAATGGATTATCATTCGTATATGCTTAGTATCTGCTTGGGGGTCAGGGAGCTGGAGCTCTGAGTTTCTGTCTCCCTTAGGATTTTTTTCTCTCTTCTACGGGAAATATTTTATCATGCCTTTTTAAAATTTCTCAAAATATTTCATTCCTCTAGGAGAGGGGTGGGTGCTAACTTTCTATAATCTTTTTTTTTATTATTATGGTTATTAAGTGAATAGTTGCCATTGTTAACATTGTCCTATGGTTGTTAAGCAGATCCAGCTTTCCCCATTGACTTAGCTTGTTGGAATATAAACAAAACTTCCTAAGGTCTGTTCAAGCTAACCAAGCTACCTTTGGAGGTTGTGAGTCTTCCATATTTGATAGGTTTTAAGAGATTGGACAGCCACTTCTTAAGGATGGTTTTCCTGTACATTGAAGGCGGTTGTACTGGATGATTCTTCTGGGTTCTTCATTTTCCCAATTGTATGATTCAACATAGAGATGAAATGCTACCGGATCGGACCGGATCATCCGGTCCGGTAGCGATCTTGGCCGGTGGTTCGGCGATCTGGTAGCGATGGCGGAGCAAAGCTGTCATTACTTCCTAGTTTTAACCAGGAAGTAATGTGTTTTGTACCTTCTGCACATGCGCAGAAGGTTTTGCGTTTGTACATGATGCATGAAGCGCATGCGCTTCCGAACCGGTAAGGAAGGTAAGTAGATTTCACCCCTGATTCAACGGTACAGCAAAATACAGTTTCTTATAAGCATCCTTTGGCTACTTGGTAGCTAAACTAAGTGTCGGAAACTCATATTTCACCATAGTTTTGCTGCATTTTTTTCTTTCTCACAGAGAATCAGTGGTGGGATTCAAATAATTTAACTGGTTCTCTGCCCTAATGACCGGTTGGGTGGGCATGGCCCCTGCGCCCAGTTTTGGGCCTAGTAGGCCTTCCTGCAGCCCCCTGGGAGCAAAAACAGGCCGCGGGGGTTGCGTCATACCTCATTGTGCCCCGTTTTGGGCCTAGTAGGCCTCCTTGCACTTACCTGGGAGCCAAAACAGGGCGCAGGGAGGCTTCTTAAAAACCTCCAGTGTTGGACCACCCACATAACCTCTCCTCTCCTCTCTGACCAGATTCACCAGGAATCAAAGGGGGAAAAATATATAAAATCCCATTAATTGGAGCTAGCAGATCTGAGGTGCAAACAATTGGTTGATTGCTAAATGACAGCAAAATGTTGTGGTTTTCTGCATCTCTTTACTGCCAGCTAATATTTGGATTTTTGTAATCCGACTCTGGGGGCCCTTACCACTTATTTGTGGGATGAACGCTTTCAGCAATTTTGGGATAAATCTGCCTGAACCAGTGGTGCACATGAGCAGTTAAGTCAGTAGATGACATTGGTAGCACCCTCCAAACAGAACAGCAGTTGCATGACATCAACAAGTCTGCTTTTAATGAGATTTCCTGGCAGCCTGAACATTGAAAAGGGATACCAGCCACCAGGATTCATTCAAAATAAAACTCCCACAACACTATCTCTTTAATGGCATGGAATCTTTGTTTGGGTTTGTTTGTTTTTCCCTCCTTTAGGATGAGTCACTCCACACTTGATGTGGCACCAGAGGTTCGTCAACACTTGCTGTGGCAAAAACAGATAGAATTTAGAAGGAGGGGAGGCTCTCCTCTAAACACACAGTGACGCAGGGATGCTCGCAGGGAGCTGCAGTCAGCCATAGCTGTTGGGTACACATCTGCTGTGCATCTGGTTGCCCACATTTTTCTGTGCGTATTTAAAAGAAATGTGTGTGTTTATTTCAATAAACCCTTGAAAGAAATCCAAAAAAATGATTTTATTGTTCCGTTTGATGCCATCAAAGCAATGCTGTCGTCAACAGAATGTCAAGTGACTTTGTGAATGTGATGCCACCGCTTAGCAGAGGCCTCTAAACTTCATATACCATTGACTCCATATCCCATGCTTGTAAGCCCCACTGATGATCCCTGGGAAATTAGAAATAGCTCTGTAACATGCATGCGTGGCACCAGATTGAGGGAAAAAATTGCATTGCATTGGTTTCAGTTTGACCCACAATTGGAAGATAACTCCCAGATTTTCCTAATGGCTGGTTAAGATAAAAGGTAAAGGTTCCCCTTGCACATATGTGCTAGTCGTTCCTGACTCTAGAGGGCGGTGCTCATCTCTGTTTCAAAGCCGAAAAGCCAGCGCTGTCCGAAGACGTCTTCGTGGTCATGTGGCCAGCATGACTAAACGCCAAAGGTGCACGGAACACTGTTACCTTCCTACCAAAGGTGGTCCCCATTCTTCTACTTGCATTTTTTACGTGTTTTCGAACTGCTAGGTTGGCAGAGGCTGGGACAAACAACAGGAGTTCACCCCATTACGCGGCACTAGAGATTCGAACCGCTGAACTGCCAACCTTTCGATCGACAAGCTCAGCATCTTAGCCACTGAGCCACCGCATCCCTTAGAATGGCTGGCTAAATGACAACAATTTTATACTGAAAATGGATTTGAGAACTTGGCTATGGTGCAGCCTAAACTGCGGCCTTCCAGATAGGATCAGACCACATCAAAAAGGACACTAGGGTGGAGAAGGAAGAGCTTTGGTACAGAATACTTGAAGTTGCAGCTGGGGTTTAGGAAAACGTGCCAGGACAAAAAGAAAAGACAAAAATGGGACTATTTTACATAAAATAGATCTGTCATTATCAGTGGAAGCCAACTGCCTGTTGTGGACATGAGTACTTGAATCTATAGCAGGAGTCAAACTGCAAAATTTCATGCCTGATATCAAATATTTCAGCCTTGTCAAAAATCATGAGCCTGTAAAATGCTATAGCTTTCCCTCCTTAAGCAGCATTGACAAATTAATTCTACAGAAAGATACATTGGCTGTTACATATCCGTATATTAAATCTGAATTCCTTTAAAAAGAGCTTTGCATTTCCCAAATAGTCAGGGTCAAGAAGGGTAGCTGGTTATGTTTGTTGGACATTTCATGTTACCTCCAAATCACCTGTTTATCCAGCATTTCCCTCCATTTGCAACAATGACTAATAATACCAATATTTGAGGGGCTGCCACAGAGAGGAGGGGGTCAAGCTATTTTCCAAAGCACCTGAAGGCCAGACAAGGAATAATGAATGGAAACTGAACAAGGAGAAAACTGAACAACCTGGAAATAAGGAGAAATTTTCTGACAGTGAGAGCAAACAACCGATGGAACAGCTTGTCTTCAGAGGTTGTGGGAGCTTCATCACTGGAAGCTTTCAAGAAGAGATTGGACTGCCATCTGTCAGAAATGGTGTAGGGTCTACTTGGGCAGGGGGTTGGATTAGATGACCTACAAGGTCCCTTCCAACTCTTTTAATCTGTATCTGTATCTACCTTATAAATCCTCTGTGTCTTTCTGAAGAATTCAATATCTCTTATTGAATTATATCTCTTATTATAGAGAGAAAAATGGTACATTTAAGAAAGTGGAAATATGGAGAAGAGAGAGAAGATCATGCATGATGCACTATTGCACTATTGAATGCACTAACTCTATTGAAAAACTCAATTACTTTCAGCCATTTATAATTTTTTTCCTCATAATTTTTTTCTTTAATTGGACATGCCTAGCATTCTATTATCATCTCCTTCCATGTCCTCTTCTTAATATTTGTTTACTGGCACATTATGTTTGTGTAAGTATTGTGACATTGTTAAAAGTTATTCAATAACACTTTTTAAAAAAAATAATAATCAAAATTAGTATTATTTTTATTTTTGGATATGCTGAAATCTCAAGACAGAGGTAGTGATTTATCTGCAATTAGGACAAAATGCAACATGAACTTGAAGCATTTCTGTAAAAAGGGGTATGCTATTTGCATTTGACCTCCTCTTTCTCTTCATTCAAATGTGCCATCCACATTCCTGCATTAACAAAAGCCATCTATCCAAAGCCTTCTAAATCCAGTATGTATACCTCCCCCTCAGGATATAAGCTACCATGATTTGTTTATAATGCTAAATTAATTCAACGAGCATACTGTGCTTTGAGTACAGGAGGTTAGAGAAGCAATTGTAAGAATGGCAAAAATAATTCCTATGAGTCACTATAAATAGGAGAAGGCCAGGCTGCTGCCTTGCTAAAGTCTTTGAGAAACACAATGTTCCATTATAAGCAAAGGGCAGGGAACCTGTAGCCCCAAGGCTAGATGTTCGTGATCTCTCCAGATTTGCACCTTCTGAAGCCTCTCCAGTAACTGAATAGAAGCCAAAATTTCCCTCCGGGTTAAGGCAGGACACAACCCAAACTTACAGAATGAACATTAAAAGAACTGTATCCAGTGGTGGGATTCAGCCAGTTCACACCACTTCGGGAGAACCGGTTATTAACTTTCTGAGCAGTTTGGCAAACTGGTTGTTGGAAGAAATCATTAGGGCAGAGAACCGGTTGTTAAATTACTTGAATCCCACCACTGACTGTATCCCAATCTGGAGAAAATCACAACCCCCTCACCTCCCCAGACAGTGATGTGGCCTGCTGTAATGGTCTGTGTGAATGACCTTGGGAGACAGAAGGAAGAGCTGCAGAAATGGACAGACAAGTGGCAGCTGAGTTTGCAGAATGAATGGGGGCATGGCAAAAAATGTCATAATGGACCTTCACTATTTTTTTTTAATTGTAAAGTGAGGGGGAAATAGGTGTACTTTCGGACGTGCAAGTTTTTGTTAATGTATCCTTACAATGAAGTTACAATGTGTAGGTGTGATTCTTGTCTGAACTATCTTGCAAGGTTGACACCAGCCCATTTGTTTTATCATCACAGTACTGCAGCCTTCTGTCAGGCCCAGCCCAAGAACAATATAGAGCAGGGGTCTCCAAACTTGGCAAATATAAGACCTGTGGACTTCAACTCCCAGAATTCCTCTGGGAGGAATTCCTGGCTGAAGAACTCTCGGAGTTGAAGTCAGCAAATCTTAAAGTTGCCAAGTTTGGAGACATGTGATATAGAGCAAGACAGTCAAAGCTCAGTTCTGTATTTGCTCACGCCCAACAGACAGAATCTTGCCAGACTAAACCAATATTAACTCTCATTCTAACGAATTTAACCGGAGAGATTCTAAGGATTGGCTATCCTAATTCTCTTTCTCCGTCTCTGATCCAGCTCCAGCTATGTTGCCTCTTGCCTCGCCCTCTTCCTTGTTATATGCTCCTTCCTTCCTGGAAAATTGCTGCTTCATTGTAGTCCATCATACCACAGGGACCATTCCTTGCATCTTTAGTTCTATCCAGTTTGTGTGACTCCAGCTACCAAAAGGATGCTCATCCTTAGCATAGGAAGCATAGCAAACTCTTACCTTTTTATACAGTAAAGTCTTATACTCCAGCATAAATTACAAGCAGAGAAGAATTTCAGGGGCCATTTCAAATTTTGACATCCCCCATACTTTGACCGATCAGCATTGATTCTGATAGGCTCTTTAGAACCCAACCAGTTAAATTTTCTATATCCAACATCTTAAATATTTTGCATGGGTGAGAAAACATCAGCAAGGCTGTTGAAGTTTGTATTAAGCTTGACATTAGCCTTTTTCTGTTGTCACACACAAATTTAGACTGACTTTGAAATTATTTTTGGAGGAGTAATTTTTGGCTTTTAGCTAAATTGCGTGAGCTGCACTGGCTCCCAGTGGTCTTCCGGGTGCGCTTCAAGGTGTTGGTTACCACCTTTAAAGCGCTCCATGGCATAGGACCTAGTTACCTTCGAGACCGCCTGCTGCTACCGATGACCTCCCACCAAGCTGTGCACTCCCACAGAGAGGGCCTCCTCGGGGTGCCATCAGCCAAACAATGTAGGCTGGTGACCCCCAGGGGGAGGGCCTTCTCTGTGGGGGCACCTACCCTCTGGAATCAGCTGCCCCCAGAGATAAGGAGAATCCAAGACCTCAGTGTCTTCCGCCGTGCCCTTAAAACTTTCTTTTTTCAGCAAGACGGGCTGGCTTAATATATTTTTTATCATATTTTTAAATATTTTTAATTGGATGTTATTTTAAATTGGGGCCAAATTAATATATATCTTTTTAATTGTTTTTAATGTTTGTATTGTATGTTTTTATCTGGCTGTACACCGCCCTGAGTCCCTCGGGAGAAGGTGCGGTATATAAATTTGAAATAAAATAAAATAAATAAATAAATAATTTATTTATCATGAATGTTTCTGTCCATCCATTCTGAAGTGATGTACAGGAACAATAAAATGCAAAAAAAAAAAAATCCTTAATAGCACAAACAATTGTAACATGAAATAAGGAAGAAAGAGAATTAATGAGAAGACGACTTAAAATAAATCTACAAACTTGTTAAGCAATCAAAGCTTAATGAGCTACTATAGAACTCCTTTGCTGTCACTGTTGTACTAGCAATTAGGAAACAAACAATTCAAATGGGCTGCAACCAGACATTTCCAACTCAAAAGATTCACAATATTTTCATTCTTAGTTATTGTGAGCAGGAACACAGCTGTCTGGAATGATGTCATGGAAGAGCTGGCTGAAGAACAAATTATTGTCTGTGAAGAACACTATTTATTTATTTATTTTTTTTATTGAAAAAGTTTTCAAATACAAGTTTTTCCCCCTTTCCCCCCCCCCCCTTCCCTAACCCACCCTTTCCACCCAACCCCCCCTGTGACTTCTTCACAACAATAGGCTATTTCATAACTAGTTACATACATAATATCTTCCCTTTCCCTTAATCCCTTCTCGGAATACTGACCCTTAACTTGTTAATCTTATAACTCCCATTTTTACGGTAATCTGCCCTTTTTCTCCTCCCCTATACTTATTGAGTATTATTACAAATTAACCTTTAATCTTTTATATATATTAATATAACATTTTAAATCGGCCTTCTCCCTGCAACCAAATTTATTCAATTCTGTCCACTTCCTCCACTCCTCTAAATATATGACTTGAAATCAGACAATACAATTCTAAATATAATCCACTACCCACTTTACTAGAATATACACATATCTATATATGCATCCCATTTTATAACAATCAGTAAACTAACCTCTTTCAGCCCTTCAATTCCTACAAAATCATGCAATACGATTCTAAATATAATCAACTGCCCACTTTACTAAGATATACACATATCTATATATGCATTTCATTATGTAAAAAGAGAAAAGACAATAACTTTAAGTTTATGATCCATATAATATCTTCTTTGATGTCTTTCCACTAGATTGTTAAATCCATCACCCATAATAGGGTAAAATAACATGCTGGTGCAACAGTTTGTTCAAAATCTTCAGTCATCTTCTGCCCCCATCAGTAGTAGATATCCTCACACCTGTATAAAAGTAAAAACAACCACCCGAGTGACATTATAATTATGAATATATCCGTATGGTTATAGTTGTGGTATTCATCAGGATTGTTAATTCCCGTCATCCTACTGAGTAACATCCAGATCTTCTGCATGCCCCGGCAAAACTCTCCTGCCTTATAACTCAAAATAGTTATAATATATTTCCAAGAGAAAAAAAAGGTAAATAAGAAAAAATTAGATGATTCAAATCCAACAAAGTGAGGCTCTTTCCACTTCCCAAAATCATGGCCTTGCAGAGATCTGCCACAATCCTCAGGATAGTATCAGACAATTGTTCGCCACCACTGTCTTTTCTAATATTCATTCATTTTTTAAAGCGCCTGGCTTCACTGTTGCTTAGTTTGGAAATTGCTGTTTCTATAAGATCTGTTTCTTTTCTTTTTCTTTTTCGGGTTGAATTTCCATCCTCTTTTCTTGCTTACCAATTGTATATCTGCTGGTTGATTTTCATTCTGCTTTGTGGATTGTTCTTGTTGGGTTAATTTTATCATCTCATCTTTCTTCTCCATGACTTGTATATCAACTGGTTGATTTGCGCACTTGTCTGTGACTTGATGATTCATCACCTTGGGTTCGGATGACACTGCTCTCTTATTTATAAACAGTCCAGCTGGGGTCTCCAAGGAGTCCAAAGACAATTTATCCATCACAGCCTCTGTAATTTGATGTTTTCCTTTTATTTCCAACTCCTTTTGCTTATCCTGTATTATGCCTAAAGATGTTAAGTTCATTTTTAGAATTTTTTGATAAAAATCTTCCGCTTTTTCGACAGTGTGCAATTGATATCTTACGCCTTGATATCTCAATATTAAACCAACTGGGATGTCCCACCTGAATAGGATATTTCTTTTTTTTAATTCAGTCACTAAAAAGCCAAATTTCTTCCTCTCCATTAACATCTTGGGCGGGAGCTCCTTGAAAATCCAAATCTTTCTTCCATGAAATTGCAAATTGGAATTAAAAGAGTTCTGCACAATATCATTCCTAATTTCTTTATCTGTAAAATAGATCACCACATCTCTAGGCAGTTGCCTTTGCTTTGCCCACCAGGATTTTATTCTATAAATTCTATCAATCCTGCAATACACTTCATCAGGTTGAACCTTTAAGATCCCAGCCAGAATTTCAGAAGATACTTTCCTTAAATCATCTCTATTATTTTCCTGCAGACCTCTCAATCTAATTGCATATTCTGTAAAATTATATTGAATCATTAAAACTTCTCTTTCAATCCTCTGTTGTACATTTTCCTCATTACCAATCTTTTGGTCAGTCTCCATTTTAGATTTGTCTTCCAAGCTATTATCCTGAATGTTTATCAAATCCTTTTTAATTTTTTGAGTCATGTCATCCAAATTCTCCTCGATTTCCTTCATTTTAGTCTCTAATAATTCAGTCTTTGCCTCCATCCGAATCAGAAAGCCTGATAAACCATTAGCAACTTTTGAAATCTTTTTATTCAAGAAGTCAGACTCTGATTTCACCAATTCACCAATTTCTTTAATTTCCTGCTTAAATTTTTCAAGTTGCTGATTCACAATCTCATCCCTTCTTACAATCTCTTCAAGGATAAATTCTAATATATTAAAATCGGGTTTCTGACGCTGGAGAGTTGAAATTTGTTGGCGCAATTTCTTAAGGGGGGAAATTCCCCCCCCTGTTTGTCCAGCTGTATAAGTCCTGATGCCATTTCCCACACAGACAAGATTTAGCAAAAATAAGAGAAGAAATAGAAAACAAAAAGACTTTCCCTCATTAAAAAAAAACTTCTGAGCAGCACAGGAGCGAGGTTTCTCTAGAAATGTAGCCAATGATATTTATTCCGCTACATTGTAATAATGAAAAACGGAAGGACTTTCCCTTTTAGCCCTTCTCCAGCCACAGCAGACGCCATTTTAGAAGGCTCTTTTTCCCTCTTTTCCTCTGCTCTTTTCTTTTAAATAGTTTTTGAAAGGGTGAGATACTTGCGGTTCAGTATTAAGGGTCCAGTTCTTCATTTCTTTAATTATTCTTTTAGATTCACAGGCTTGCTCTTGACGCCTGGCTCTGCATAGGCAGAGGTCTCCCAAAGCCCGGAGCAGCGGCAGGGGATATGGGGCTTCTCATCCGCTCCGTCCCAAAAGTTAAAAAAAAAACTTTTGGGACTCTGCGGGGAGTTCTACCCACCCCTGCCGGCTCTCTCTCCGTTTCCTCTTGGAAATGGAGTTTTTTCGAGCCGCCATCCGCTGTAACGGCGGCTCTATACAGGCAGAGGGAGCTGACGATCCCAGAGGAACGTCTGGCGGCGGCCAGCAGCAAACCGGAAGTCTCTGAAGAACACTATTTAGATGAGCACAAATACACTGTGGCAATCCAGAACCTCAGAAAAAGAAAACAGATCATCTATACAACAGCTTTCAACAAAATGAATGTCCACGCAACTTTATTTATTTATTTATTTTTATTTATTTATTTGCCAAGCATATATAATATAACAGGTAAAAGTATAAATATAATTTGAATACATGAAAAGAGTAAGAGTAAAAAGGAATATTAGGACAGGGACAGAAGGCACGTTGGTACACTTATGCACGCCCCTTACAGACCTCTTATGAATGGGGTGAGGTCAACAGTAGACAGTTTAAGGTTAAAGTTATGGGGGTTTTGGGATAAAACCACAGTCAGGTCGTGCATTCCAGGCATTGACCACTCTGTTGCTGAAGTCGTATTTTCTGCAATCGAGTTTGGAGCGGTTCACTTTAAGTTTGTATCTATTATGTACTTGTGTATTGTTGTGTTTGAAGCTGAAGTAGTCATTGACAGGTAGGACATTGTGGCAGATAATTTTATGTACTACACTTAGGTCAGACCGAAGTCAGCGTACTTCTAAGTTGTCTAAGCCCAAAATTTGAAGTCTGGTGGCATAAGATATTTTATTGCGGGTAGAGGAATGGAGGACTCTTCTCGTAAAAAATCTCTGGACTCTCTTAATTATATTTATGTCCGATATGCAGTGCGGGTTCCAGACAGATGAGCTGTATTCGAGAATTGGTCTAGCAAATGTTTTGTACGCTCTAGTTAGTAGTACAGAGAAGAAGCTATCAAAAAGTGTCTGATCATTCAACCCAATACAGCACAATGAACACAAGCTGCGAAAATGATAACACTGCTATACATCAAAAACATCTCAGATACCACTACTATAACCACATGGCATCACTGTAGTATATAAACCAACTTAAGCCCTCCAAAACATTCTAAGTAAACCAAAGAACCCAACCCCCAGAAGAAAATGCAGGACTCATCTACAACATACAACGTAAGGACTGCAACAGCCACTATGTAAGACAAACAGGCAGAAGACTTGCAAAGTGCATCCATGCACACCAACTAGTAATTCGAAGTCATGACAAAAACTCATTTCATAAGAAATGGACAGATTTAACCCTATTTTCAACTGGGAAACTGTGAGCATCTGTCAGAATAGTCATGACTGGGAAGACATAGTAACAAAGTCAGCCAATTGGGAGCTGAGACAGACTGGAGCCAGGGCATGTCTTAGTCTGCAGCTTCTGAGCCTGTGCAGAGCTAAAGTGAAACTAGTCTCTCTGCTGTACTCTGTGGGTGAACATGTCTGCTGATCTGAGCTGAAGAATCAACTGTTGGTATTGTAAATATACTTTATGTGTTATTATGAATATAAAGAAGTTAATGAATCCAGCTGATTCAGTTATCTGTGTGTGCTTCTGGATTTGATTTTTGCAAGAAACTCTGACAGCCTCCTAGACCAAGACAAGTTCAAAAATTATAAAGAATTCCTGGAAGTCTTCACTCAGTCAAATTGGCCTTCAATAGGCACATAGAGATAAGCAACATCTACATTTAAAAGCGGCAATCAAAAAGCCAAAAGGAGCCGAGGTGGCGCAGTGGTTAGGGGGCAGTACTGCAGCTACTTTAGCTGACTGCTAGTTCAGCAGATCAGCGGATCAAATCTCACCGGCTCAAGGTTGACTCAGCCTTCCATCCTTCCGAGGTGGGTAAAATGAGGACCCAGATTGTTAGGGGCAATATGCTATTTAGTATACTGTCTTTGGTATAAGCCGCCCAGAGTCCTCGGAGAGTGGGCGGCACAGAAATATGAATAATAAAATAAATAAATAAATAAAATAAACAAACAGCAAAATTAAAACATCCCTCACCAAATGGGCCAAATGCGTCACACGCTGGCCATGCCCACCTCCATTTTAGCAAAGGGGGAAAAAGTCACAATACATCACGTGGCGACAACGTGATACCACGAGTTTGACATCCCTGCACTAACATAAAATGAGAATAAACCCCACTCCCTACTAGCACTGATGATGATGCCTAGTTTGTTAATGAAGCATCCAAGCTCTGGGAGCATCAAGGACCCCACAAATTCAACCCTGAGCTACAAATATTCTATCAATTTATTATCTATTATCCAGATTTTGCTTCAGAATGCAGAATGGGGGATATTTTGTATACCTCTAATCAGCAAACGTGGGGGGCAGCGGCAATTGGTAGCCTTGGTAGTACAGTGGTTTAAAGCACCCTGTTATTAACACAGCTGCCTGCAATTACTGCAGGTTCGAATCTTACCAGGCTCAAGGTTGACTCAGCCTTCCATCCTTTCTAAGGTAGGTTAAATGAGGACCCAGTTTGTGGGGGCAATAAACTGACTTTGTATAAAATATACAAAAGTATGAAGGCTATTGCTTAATGCATTGTAAGCCGCCCTAAGTCTCCGGAGAAGGGCGGCATAGAAATCAAATTTTAAAAAAAAATTGTTTCAATAAGTGTCAACAATGCATATTGGCTTCTCAACCCCACTAGTGGGACCAGAGCAGGAAATCAACTTTATATGAAGGATAAAACTATTTTTATTAAGACTGGCTATAGTTACGTAATCTTGCAAGTCTTATTATGCTATGCTGCCTCTTCCTTTTGCTTCAGTGAATTGGAGAGACATCTCCCTGAGCCACTTCTGAATATTATCTTATGGGTTTGGATTCAACAAATACTTCAGTAAATCAGTGGTGGGATTCAAATTTTTTTACTACCAGTTCTGTGGGCGTGGCTTGGTGGGTGTGGTGTAGCTTGGTGGGCATGGCTTGCTGGGCATGGCAGGGGAAGGATACTGTAAAATCTCCATTCCCACCTCACTCCAGGGGGAAGGATACTGCAAAATCTCCATTCCCACCCCACTCCAGGGGAAGGATATTTTAAAATTTCCATTTCCACCCCACCCCACTAACCTGCCTTCCAGTTCCGTTCTCCTGTGCAGGGCAACAAAAGAAGACCCAGTCGATCAGCTGGGACTCCATCAACTGGGACTCGGGAGGCAGCCAATAGATCAGAGGCAGGGCCAGTCAGAGGTGGTATTTGCTGGTTCTCCGAACTACTCAAAATTTCCACTACCGGTTCGCTAGAACTGGTCAGAACCGGCTGAATACTACTTCTGCTTCAGCTCCTTTTGTTCCTGTACATTTCCATCAAGGTTACCTTCCTTGCTCTCTATACAACATCCCCTAATCTGTACTTCTCCCATGGTGATCCTGGCTGGAATTAATAGAGTTTCAGTCCAACACATCTGGGGACCACATTTAAAACTCTCTTCCTTATCACAAAGCCTAACTTTCCTAACTTTCAAGTTCTTGATCAGACAGATCATGCTGCTTCAAAGAGGGATTAGCCACATAATATACAAAATTGCTAAAAATATCACTGTTTTAATAGGCTAATTAGGATTAAGGAATATCTAATATTTAAAAAAATGTCTTGCTAAATTGGATAGTATTCACCAAGGGTGATTCACCTCATCGACATTCTTACACAAATGACTTCCCCAGCATCAATTTAGGTCATCTGAATAATGACATGATTCTGCATATGATATTAATCCACCGCCATCATGTCAATCAAGGGTTCAGTGTGTCTCTCTCAAGATGGTGTATCTCCAGATACCATCTGCTGTCAGGGTCCCCAAATTAGAACATGGTTGTAAACTTTCAATTCCCCAACAGCTAATTGCCTCTATCAATGTAAAGATGCAGTTCCGCCTTAATTCACAGGAAATTTAAAACTACTGTGGCTGCTTTTCCCATGATTCAAAGGCCTTTTTGTCCTGTGCTTCCTAGCCTTGAAACCAGGTCCGTGTTGACATAACTGACATCTCTGGTGATGAGTGGAACAACGTTATTGTCTTCGGCCCTTATGTGGCTAGCTGTTCCAGGAACTGAAAGCTAGGTTAAATAGACCTTTAGAACAGTTAGCAAAGTCTTTGTACAGAGTTCACATTTAGAAGTAGGATCAGCATCGGAGATCTTAATTAAATGAAGCTCGGTTCCTGGAAATGGTTGTCTCTCTTCAAAACAGGATGTTTACCTTCAGGTTGCTTCTCGATATTTGAGCACACTTATTCTAGCAGAGAATGCTATTGTTGCTTTTATTATAAAACGTAAGAAAGTAAAAGTTGAAAGGAATCTTAGACCAACCCAGTGGTGAAATGCTACCGGTTCGCTCCAGTTTGGGCGAACCGGTAGTAAAAAAAGCTACTGGTTCGAAACGGTATTTCCAACGATCAGCTGTGCTGCCCGGTTTATATTTGCTAGAAAGCAGGAAGTCCTGCTTTCTAGGAAAGCTAAATTGCACGGCACAGCTGTTCGCCCCCCTCACTGTTCTACTTACCTAGTGAAGTCTTCTTTATCCACACGAAGCGTGCGTTTGGCGTGCAATGTGCATACATGCACATTGCACGCTTTTGGCGCATGCTGCACATGCGCAGGCAGTGAATTGGTGGCGATTCGTGGAGGATTTCACCACTGGACCAACCCCTTGCCTGGTGCAGGAACCCATTTCTGGAGCATTTGGTGGACCATCTGCAGCCAGCAACAGCTTCCCATCGCCCTGTGCGTTCCCACAGGGAGGGCCTACTCAGGGTGCCATCAGCTAGACAGCATCGGCTGTCTACCCTCAGGGAGAGAACTTTCTCTGTGGGCGCACCCACCCTTTGGAATCAACTCCCTCTGGAACTCCAGGTGGTCCCCGACCTTCGCTCTTTCCGCCGTGGCCTGAAAATGTGGCTATTTCACCTGGCCGGCCTGGACTGATGGGGGTTTTAATAGAATTTTAACTGGGTTTTATTGAATTTTTGTTAATTTTAACCTGGATTTTTGTTTTAATGGTTTGTTTGCTTTGTTTTAACTGTTGTGAGCCGCCCCGAGTCCATTGGAGATAGGGCGGCATACAAGTTCCATTAATTAATTAATTCCTGCCAAATGGCGATCTGGCTTCTGTGAAACACCCAGGCCCTCCTGAGAGAGAGAACCAGCCACCTGCCTATATTACAGCTTCTATGGTTTCATTATTAAATTGCCCTCATTCTATAGCCTTCCGAATCTTAAAATAGATCCTAAGGGAGAAGTTCATCTGCAGTGTCATTTTGGGATTTAATAATGTATGGGGAAACCAGAGTGGCTGAAGACTATTGGAGAGATAATTATACAGTGAAAGATATTTATTTTTCATGAGAATGGATGTGTTAAAGAATAAGGCCTTTTCCTGTTTAGTTCCAGGGGGGCTGCATTTGCCCTCCTTTTCCCATCCTAAGAAGATCACTTGAGAGATATATCTACTTTTAAGTCTTGGTTTGGTTTTAGAATGTATATATTTTAATATGGCTTTGATGATCCTATTTTAACTAATTCAGGCATTTCTGTATTTTTAAAAAGAAGTTTGCTACCTTAAGCATTCTAGGAATGAAAATGACAGAATAATAGAATTGGAAGGGACCTTGGAAGTCTTCTAGTTCAATCCCCTGCTCAAGCAGAAGACCCTATACCAGGGGTGTCAAACTCAAGGCCCGGAGGCCAGATCCGGTCCACAGGGTACTTAGATCTGGCCCGCGGGGCCGCCCTGGAAACAGCAAAGGACCGGCCCGCATGTGGCCCTCCCAAGCTCCGTTTTCACTGGCAGAGAGTTGCAGGAGGCGGTGACAGTCAAAAACAGAGCTCGGGAGCCTGTTTTCACTGGCAGAGTGCTCGGATCACCACAGGTGCCCCTGACATGAGTGATGCCGAGCTGGCCATGCCCACCCTGGCTCCTGGCCCCACAAGGTCAAACACAATTGAGGGCCGATGCGGCCCTCAATGAAATTGAGTTTGACACTCTTGCCCTATACTGTTCTGGACAAATGGCTGTCCAATCTCTTCTTAAAGACCTCCAGTGATGGAGCACCCAGACAAGCTGAAGGCAAGCCATTCCACTGTTTAATTGTTCTCACTAACAGGAAATTTCTCCTTGATTCTAGTTTGGTACTCTCCTTTGTTAGTTTCCATCCATTGCTTCTTGCTCTGCTTTCAGGTGCTTTGGAGAATAAAGCACAGAATATACATTGACATACATACATACTAGTACATTGAGAGAGGGGGGGGGGCTATTGATATATAGATGTGTATATGTGTATGTACCAGCATGTATGTACCATGTTTTCCAGAAAATAAGACCCTGTCTTATATTTTTTTGAACCTCGATATAAGCACTTGGCCTTATTTTCAGGGAGGCCTTATTATTTTGGGGCACACGGAACAAGATAGGGCTCCTCTTGCCGTCTTGCCTTATTTCCAGCTCTGTGTTTAAATATTTTCGGGGAGGGCTTATTTAAGCACATGTGCTCAAAAGCCCGATTGGGTTTATTATCAGGGGATGTTTTATTTTCAGGGAAACAGGGTATGTATGTATGTATGTATTCTCACACACAGAACAAATATAAGATATATATACCCACACACACACACACACACACACACACATTTATACATCCATACAAATACATATCTACAATTATACATTTATACCTATTTGGGCAACACTTACCTCAAATGGTTGAGAATTATGCCAATCCAGTATATTTAGAGTCCCACTGATAGTCAGAACAGATAATACTGCATTAAATAGACCTAGATACTCATATTATCATGTACTGATATGAAACCTGAGGCCTCCAGGTATTATGCAATGCCCTAAAATCTTAGCTGTGATTGCTACAGCCTTTCCAGAAGTTGTCACCAAACACTAATTTTTAATGTGATGATGAAAGGGCAGATCGGTTTATTGTGGGCTATCAGTTTTGAAGACTCCATGTTACGTTCAAATTGAGGATAGCAAGCCTTGATGCCCCAGTTACAGGTGATCAATGGTAGGAGAAGTATCTACCTCCTTCTTCTACTTGCAAACACTTCAGAGGCTTCTGATTGGCCACAGTGAGAAACAAGATGCTTGGACTGAGATCTGGATTCTCTTTTTATGCATTAAATACCTTGAATTGCTCTTGCTTTGAAAATGAAATTGTTTCGGATTTCATGTGAGCACAAGCCTGATTGATTGATTGATTGATTGATTGATTGATTGATTCTATTTATATGCCGCCCTTTTCCGGAGACTCAGGGCGGCTTACAATGCGTTAAGCAATAGCCTTCATACTTTTGTATATACCTGCTTAGTAGGGTTTTCGCACCCCCCGACCCCAAGTGGTGTTCTTTTTTATACAAAGTCAGCTTATTGTCCCCACAAACAAGGTCCTCATTTTACCTACCTCGAAAGGATGGAAGGCTGAGTCAACCTTGAGCCTGGTAAGATTTGAACTTGCAGTAATTGCAGGCAGCTGGTGTTACTTAACAGTGCTTTAGTCTGCTGCGCCACCAAGGCTCAGTATTCATTATTCTTCCTTAAAGTACTCTGAGTTTTACCAGACAGCCACTATTTTAAGGAACCCTTGAGACAAGCCTGAAAAATGTCTGGCTATTTTAATGAATAGCAGAGACTTGGTGCTGCAATCACCAAAACACTTATTCCTAATCATTTTTGCAGCTCTATTAAGTAAACATGTACTTACTCATATTTTAAAATGAATTTAAATAAATCAAAATTTCAGCCTAATCAAATATTGGAGTGGTGATGGCCTGCCCATTTTCTGGAATTTGCTTTCTTTGACCACTAAAAGGTTGTTCTCAGCCCAGAATAAGCTGTTCACTGCTCTGGAAAAGCAAGCAAAAACCCCTTAACTCACTCAAGTTGCATCCCTTTTGTTAATTCATCTTTGGCAACAAAATTGGCCTTGCAATTTCCTAATTTATCACTCCTTTGTTGATACGCTGGGTTTTTTTTTCTTAAAAAAGAAAAGAGTTTCTTATCTCATATTTATGCCCCCTACAAGCAACCTAGGATGAGTGAGTCATAATATATTCACAACACAATACACAAGAGGTAAGTGGGCATAGCAACCAAAGTACTTCGTTTTGAACATTATGAGCGATATAAAAGCAGCTCGCCGAGAACACAACACTCTGCTAGATAGTGTGCCTTCCATCAGTGTGTGACTGTGGAGGTGGGTGGGAATTGATAAAGGTTTGACCATGCAAAAAGTAATATTACTCAGGGAGGAAATGAGGAGACACCTGAATGCTACTCTGTACAATAGATCTAGTCAAGGTCTTCCAAAGTCCTCTCTCAAGCACATGGCATGAGAAGATGCATATTCTAGCTTTTGTTCTCAGAGATAGTTTAGGTCAGTGCTTTTCTTCACTATAGACCCCCCATTAAATATCTTTTGTGGCCACGGATCATGGCCACGAACCACCAAGACGTAAGATTTAAATCATAATATTTCTTCAAGCCTTCGCGGAACCCCCCGTGATGATATTGCAGCCCCCACCCACCCAGGGTCCTAAGGACCACAGGTTGTGAACCACTGGTTTAGATCAATTTTTTTCAAACTTGGTACTTTTAAGATATGTGGACCTCAATTCCCAAAATTCCCTAGCCAACAGGCTTCCATGCATTTATCTTCTTTAAGATCAATGAAATTAGTTTCTTCATAGGGAGTATCGTACAGTGAATGTGTCATTCATTGATCAAGGCACCACAAAGTTCGAGAAGCTCATTAATTTAAAATCAAATTACCGTATTCTTCGCACTATAAGATGCACTCCCCCCTCCCAAAAAAAGTGGGTGGAAATGTCTGTGGTTCTTATAGAGTGAATGTTGCCGAAGCCCCTCCCACCCACCAGTCCCCGCCCTTTGGCTGTTTTTGGTCTCCGCATGTCCCGTTTTCGGCCTGTTTCAGGAACAGGGATTGCCATCGCTGCCTATCACCATCAATTGCTGTCACCATTCGCCCCTGCTGTTTGCCGCTGGCCCGCCTGAAACAGGGCAAGAATAGGACATGTGGAGGCTGAAAACAGGAGGGGGGGAGCCAAAAATGAGACACACGGAGGCTGAAAACGGGACACGTGGAGGCAGCGATTGGCAATAGCGGCGGTGATGGGCAGAAGCGATCCCCGCTGCCTGGAACAGCTGATCGGCGGTACTCCGGGAGGCCGATCCAACCGCCAATCAGCTGCTCCTGCTAAATCAGGCTGCGATAATGTGCTGAAGCTCACCAAGCTGTTTGCTGTTTGCTGCAAGGACACGTGCCAGATGAATACCGATGAATGGATGGATGCTGGGAGGCAGAGGCAGATTTTTTTTCTTGTTTTCCTTCCCAAAAGCTATGTGCGTCTTATGGTCCGGAGCGTCTTATAGTGCAAAAAATATGGTATTTATAAATTAGCCAGATGTGTAAATCTAATCACTGAATCTTTGACTATATGAACCTTTCAATAGCTGACATCTCGGCCTTAACCTGTCTTCATACCTATCTATAAAGAACCAGAATCTACCACCTCTGCAACTAAGCAGATTTCACTAGATCAAAAATGGTCCGCACACTTCAAGTAGCAGTGCATAATTCACTAGATTGTAAGTTAAAATCATGGGAAGCTGCCTTATATGAAGAATGATGCCTTATATTTTTGAGTTCAGCAGAAAAAAATTCTTCACATCACCTGCTATATAATCTTTATAAATGGACAAAGGATGACCCCAGAGCCTTTGGCATGCAAAACAAGTACTTTAATACTGAGCTATGACTCTTCATACGAAATGATCTACAAACAAGAATAGATATTACACAAGTCCAGGAAGGATTTCAATGTCAGATTCACTCGGGGAACATGTTCTTTCTCTGTGGGAGTACTTGGCCCTTGCTTGTGTTGAATTCACTTCTGGATAAGGGATAAATTTGGAAGTTCGCAAACACTGCAGCAAAATGACAGAGTACTGGTAACATTTATAACCAGTTAATAATTCTTCTTTACCAGCGATTCATCTGTCTCACTTGACTTCATTTGAAATCGGCAGATGGCCAAATGCACGGGGAGCGGGGGGGGGGGGGGAACATTTAAAGAAATGGAAGTCAATTCCTACCAGAACTTCTTCCCCTCTCTTTAGTCTTCAGAGATTTGAAATTTTTAAAGTTCCTCATGAAGGTATGATAATGGAAGTCACATACGGAATGTATAAGACAGAAGGAACTGAACAGAAATCAAATGAAAACCAGCTGCTGGAATGGAAAAGGGATTCTTTCTTTGAAAAGCCGAGTTGATTTTTATGCCAAAAGGGCTGAGAAATATTTTCCTTATGGAGGCAGTGGGATGAGATCCTGAGACAGAGGGCTGCAGCTGGATGGGAAGGATGCTTGAGTTCATTCAGTACATAACTGGGTAACCTTGGGTCATTCCTTCTCCAATAGGGATTAACCGGCCTGCATCACTGCCGTTTGCTTTTAGGAGTGCATTTATGATCACTCGGCTAAACAACTAATTCCTATAACACCATGAAACTATTTACTAAGACTGCATTACTATTATTCTTCTCACCCTTCCTATTACCTATCTCCTTCTACTTATGACTATAACTTTGTTGCTTGTAACTTTACGATTATATTGTTTTATTTAGTTTCCTAGTATGATTTTGATTGCTTATTTAGCATTCTATGACTATCACTAAGTGTTGTATCTTATGATTCTTGATTAATGTATTTTTTATGTACATTGAGAGCTTATGCACCGAAGACAAATTCCTTGTGTGTCCAATCACAATTAGTCAATAAAGAATTCAATTCTATTCTATTCTATTCTATTCTATTCTATTCTATTCTATTCTATTCTATTCTATTCTATTCTATTCTATTCTACTCTACTCTACTCTACTCTACTCTACTCTATTCTCAAGCACATAAGCAAATGGAAGGGGTATTTGCAAACTGTTCTAAGTTATACTTACTTTTTAAAAAAGTTTGCATCAGGGAAATACGTGTGTCAAGAAACAAAAACAGGATAGTTACAGTACATTAAAAAAAAATTCTTGAGCAATTTACTTTCGCAGATCTAAATTTTAGCTTAAAGGAAATGTTAAAACATTTTAGTTAACCTAAATATAACATAACTGTTAACTTAAAGGGAAAATGCATGCAGAGTATCCATATGATTCAAGATGTTATGAATGTAAATGGTTACAAGTTTTTTTTTTAAGATAATAGAAAAATGCTGGACTGCAATATTAATAAAGTTGCCAAAGTAGCAAATAAAGTTGGACAAAATACCTGGCACTCTATGGATTCCCATGAATGTCTGGCTTTTTGGGTTTCCTAATCTGCCTTGGAGATCAGGCTCAACCATATTTCTTTCAACTAAATTCTATTTCATAATCCAGGCAGGATTTACACCAATTGGGCTCAATATATATATACATTGCTCCTAGAAGCACGAAGCCGAGAACACCTGCCTGAAGATGACGAATGAGACTTCGTCGAAACGTTGCCAAGAAACCTCCAATTTTACGCGGGAGAAAACCCGAATAACTAAAGACCTACATACAAACACCCGCGAAAATCTCAGAAAACATATATATATATATATATATATATATATATATATATATATATATACATACATACATACATACATATATATATATATATATATATATATATATATATATATATATATATATATATATATATATATATATATATATATATTCTTACTTCTTCGTAGGGTCTATGTGTGTTTTTCTTCTAGCCAGGTTTTCCCTACGTAGCCAAGGTTTTTTTTTTTTTTGTAGCTCCAGCTCAGTAGAATCTCATCTACTCGGTTCTGGGCTTTTTTCCTTTCTAACACCTAGCAAGCTCTGACTGCTAGGTGGGAGACCTAAATAGATCCATTTCTAGCTCGTTAGCTGTCGTCAGTAGGCCACACCCACCTCCTCCCTGTAAAGGCATAGTATCAATTTTCTTACTTCTTCGTAGGGTCTATGTGTGTTTTTCTTCTAGCCAGGTTTTCCCTACGTAGCCAAGGTTTTTTTTTGTAGCTCCAGCTCAGTAGAATCTCATCTACTCGGTTCTGGGCTTTTTTCCTTTCTAACACCTAGCAAGCTCTGACTGCTAGGTGGGAGACCTAAATAGATCCATTTCTAGTTCGTTAGCTGTCGTCAGTAGGCCACACCCACCTCCTCCCTGTAAAGGCATAGTATCAATTTTCTTACTTCTTCGTAGGGTCTATGTGTGTTTTTCTTCTAGCCAGGTTTTCCCTACGTAGCCAAGGTTTTTTTTTTTGTAGCTCCAGCTCAGTAGAATCTCATCTACTCGGTTCTGGGCTTTTTTCCTTTCTAACACCTAGCAAGCTCTGACTGCTAGGTGGGTGACCTAAATAGATCCATTTCTAGCTCGTTAGCTGTCGTCAGTAGGCCACACCCACCTCCTCCCTGTAAAGGCATAGTATCAATTTTCTTACTTCTTCGTAGGGTCTATGTGTGTTTTTCTTCTAGCCAGGTTTTCCCTACGTAGCCAAGGTTTTTTTTTTTTTTGTAGCTCCAGCTCAGTAGAATCTCATCTACTCGGTTCTGGGCTTTTTTCCTTTCTAACACCTAGCAAGCTCTGACTGCTAGGTGGGAGACCTAAATAGATCCATTTCTAGCTCGTTAGCTGTCGTCAGTAGGCCACACCCACCTCCTCCCTGTAAAGGCATAGTATCCTTAGTATAGCTAGAAGAAAAACACACATAGACCCTACGAAGAAGTAAGAAAATTGATACTATGCCTTTACAGGGAGGAGGTGGGTGTGGCCTACTGACGACAGCTAACGAGCTAGAAATGGATCTATTTAGGTCTCCCACCTAGCAGTCAGAGCTTGCTAGGTGTTAGAAAGGAAAAAAGCCCAGAACCGAGTAGATGAGATTCTACTGAGCTGGAGCTACAAAAAAAAAAAAAAACCTTGGCTACGTAGGGAAAACCTGGCTAGAAGAAAAACACACATAGACCCTACGAAGAAGTAAGAAAATTGATACTATGCCTTTACAGGGAGGAGGTGGGTGTGGCCTACTGACGACAGCTAACGAGCTAGAAATGGATCTATTTAGGTCACCCACCTAGCAGTCAGAGCTTGCTAGGTGTTAGAAAGGAAAAAAGCCCAGAACCGAGTAGATGAGATTCTACTGAGCTGGAGCTACAAAAAAAAAAAAAACCTTGGCTACGTAGGGAAAACCTGGCTAGAAGAAAAACACACATAGACCCTACGAAGAAGTAAGAAAATTGATACTATGCCTTTACAGGGAGGAGGTGGGTGTGGCCTACTGACGACAGCTAACGAGCTAGAAATGGATCTATTTAGGTCACCCACCTAGCAGTCAGAGCTTGCTAGGTGTTAGAAAGGAAAAAAGCCCAGAACCGAGTAGATGAGATTCTACTGAGCTGGAGCTACGTAGGGAAAACCTGGCTAGAAGAAAAACATATATATATATATATATATATATATATATATATATATATATATATATATATATATATATATATATATATATATATATATATATATATATATATATATATATATATATATATAATCACGTTGTTTCAGTGCATCATGTGAATCCCACCTCTTGTCTTGGAGAGATTATGAAGTTCATACTTTTGTCATCTGACTGGGGAATTCTGGGAGTTGAAGTCCATACAATTTAAATGGCTGAGATTGAGAAACACTGGTCTATTGGCTTAAACACAGCAAGCTAGGGTCATTTGCATAAAACTTAATATTTCCCAGGATTTGTGGGAAGAAAACTGTGGTATGTTAGGATGGATTTTCCCCCATTCCCTAAACTTTTATGAAACATAAATATTTCCTCTGACATAGATGTTTACCTTGGACAGAGGGAAATTATTGTTTCCTGGCCTGAGCAGAATTAGGAATGTAGCTGAAATATGTAATTACATACTACAGCATTCAGATCTCTCCAACTCCAGCTAGTGTCAAAGAAGCACCATTTTGTCTGCTAAGAATAGAAAATAAAATGAAAAGGACCAGAAGTTAAAACATCTGGCCAAAGAATGTAAGAATCCACATATTCAAAAATAAGGAACATTTTAAATCAAAGGAAAAAGACCTTCAGGTCAGGGAGTCCATTGGATGTGAACAAGCAACATCTTGTTAACCAGCTGCTGTGGTCTAGAGTGGAGCTCTTGCCTCACAATCAGGAGGTTGTGAGTTTGATCCTAGGTAGAGGCAGATGTAGGATCTCCTGCTTGGGCAGGGAGTTGGACTCGATGACCTGCAAGGTCCTTTCCAACTCTGTTAATCTGTTAAAGTAACATCTTGGGTGTCCCCCGAGGCAACGTTTTAGGACCCACACTCTTTCTGCTTTACATAAATGACCTTTGTGATCATATTATAAGCAGCTGAGTCCTCTTTGCTGATGATGTAAAACTATTTAACACCATCGACAATATTGCTGCCCTACAAAACGACCTTGACTATGTATCAGAATGGTCGAACAATTGGCAACTTCAAATCTCAACTAACAAATGCTCTGTCTTACACATTGGCAACAAAAATCAGAATACCAAATACAAGCTGAGCAGATACGACCTTGTAGATGACCCTCATTCTGTCTAGAACCTAGGAGTACTCATCTCAAACAATCTAAGCCCCAGAGCTCACTGTAACAGCATTGTCAAAAAGGCATTAAGAGTTGTTAACCTAATTTTGCGAAGCTTCTTCTCCAGTAACACTGTACTGTAAACGAGGGCATACAAAACCTTTGCTAGACCAATTCTCGAATACAGCTCCTCTGCCTGGAATCCACACTGTATATCAGACATTAATACAATTGAGCGGGTCCAGAGGTATTTCACGAGAAGAGTACTCCACTCCTCTGCTCATAATAGAATACCTTATGCCACCAGGCTTGAAATTTTGGCCTTGGACAACCTGGAACAACGCCTCCTATGGTCTGACCTAAGCATAGCACACAAAATTGTCTGCTACAACATCCTACCTGTCAACGACTACTTCAGCTTCAATCACAATAATACACGGGCAAACAATAGATACAAACTCAAGGTAAACTGCTCCAAACTTGATTGCAGAAAATATGACTTCAGCAATAGAGTGGTCAATGCCTGGAATGCTCTACCTGACTCTGTTGTTACATCCTCAAACCCTCCCAGCTTCAACCTCATACTGCCTACCGTGGACCTCACCCCATTCCTAAGAGGTCCGTAAAGTACCAGTGTACCATAAATGTACCAGTGTGCTTACTGTCCCTGTCCCCATTTATTTGTACTCATTTCCTGTGTTCATGTCCATGTCTATACTTATACTTATGTTATCTTGTACATGTTTGACAAACTAAATAAATTAAATAAATAAATAAATAAAACTCTGCAGACCTTCACAGATTTTCACATTGCTCATAAGTGCTGTGAAAATAGGATTTGTTGTGTTTTGTGATTTACGATGAACGTATTTTTATGATGATTATGATCATGATTTATCACTTGTTGCTTGTATATACACTAAGAGCTTGTGCACCGGAGGAAATTCCTTGTGTGTCCAATCACACTTGGCTGATAAAGAATTTTCTTGTCTTGTCTTGTCTTGTCTTGTCTTGTCTTGTCTTGTCTTGTCCTGTCCTGTCCTGTCCTGTCCTGTCCTGTCCTCTCCTCTCCTCTCCTCCCCTCCCCTCCCCTCTTCTCCTCCCCTCCCCTCCCCTCCCCTCCCCTCCTCTTCTCGTCCAGTCCATTCATAGCTGCTGTGCTGGAAGCAAAAGAACTAGAGACTGTTTGCTCGTTTGGTCTCTGTGCAGCACCCACAATGGGGCCTCTGTGCCAGAACTCTCCTTGCTGGTGCACACCTGCTTTTCCACAGATGTAGTGGTCTGAGTGGTTCCATCTCAGGATTGGCACGGGAGATCCAGAGCTGGACTGGCTCCGTACCACCAGCAACAGCATTCTGCCTTCCTTTCTACAGATGCAGTGGCCCAGGGGCTGTAACTCAGGGTGCGTGCAGGAGATCTAAGCCTGGGCTGGTGGGGCACTAGCAGCAGGAACTGCCTACTAAGCTGGGAGAAGGGAGGAAGGAAAAGTGGTGATGGAGGCTTTGGCATCAGGGTGGCAAGACTTTGGAGGTCCAAATATTAAGGGGAGGGATGTTGGAGGTTGCAAGGCATCAGCCCCTCTCTAGTTTTGCAAAGATTCTTGGGAGAGGAGGTAGAAAGGGGAAGGATGAAAAAGGAGAATTTGGAGAACAAGGTACATGAAACAAATATAATGATTTTGTCACTTCAGGTCTATATTTGAGCCTGAATCTTCAGCAGTTCCCCAGGGTCTGAAAAATATTTCAAGGACTTCTCCAGGCTGCAAAGGTTGAGAAATGTTGCTTTAATGATGTTGAGTGCAGCAACATTTTGGAACCAGTGACATTGTTAGTAGAGACAGGACAGGACAAGGTAACCTTTATTGCCATTATTTACTGTGAGCGCACTGGCCCACATTAAAAATGAAATTCTACTGCCTGCTCTCAAAAGAAAGTATATATTTATCCATACACATACATAACACACACGCACGAACATACTTACACCAATACACGCATCACACACACACACACACACACACATATACTACTGCAGAAAAAACAATTGCTACCAACTTGCCTTCCATGGAGGACCTGTATATTGCATGAGTCAAAAAGAGGGCTGTGAAAATATTTACAGACCCCTCACATCCTGTACATAAACTGTTTCAACTCCTACCCTTAAAACGATGCTATGGAGCACTGCACAGCAGAACAACTAGACACAAGAACAGTTTTTCCCCGAACGCCATCACTCTTGCTAAACAAATAATTCCCTCAACAAGGTCAAACTATTCACTAAGTCTGCATTACTATTAATCTTCTCATCGTTCCTATCACCCATCTCCTCCCACTTATGACTGCATGACTGTAACTTGTTGCTGTATCCTTACGATTTATATTGATTGTTTCCTAGTAGGATTTGACTGCTTATTTGTACCGTATGACTATCATTAAGTGTTATAATTCATTCACTACCATTAAATCTTATGACTCTTGACAAATGTATCTTGTCTTTTTATGTACACTGAGAGCAAATGCACCAAAAACAAATTCCTTGTGTGTCCAATCACACTTGGCCAATAAAGAATTCTATTCTATTCTATTCTATTAATCATTGTCCATTTTGAAAACATAGTGGAAAGAGAAATCTTGAGAGTTCACAAGGTTGAAACCATCAGAGGCTCTTGCCTCCATGGCAGTTTGAGAGCCTCCAAAAATTTCCTCAAATATTTCAAGATTTCCAGGATTCTCAACAGATTTAGTATTCTTGTGCAAAATCACAGCTGACAATGCCAACATTCCACAAACATTGGCAAGCTCGAGAAGTTTGGACCTTTTAAGAAATGCTAAAGATTATACCTTCATTTAACAAGCTTCCATTCTACCACCTTGGGAATGAATTTTTGTTCTCAGCTTCTCAGATGAGCTAATTTTACTTGATTCTAAGGCTACATTACCAAAATCTTGCAAATCTGAAAGTACAAATCATTGTACAAATCATCCTGCCAACTCCTTCATAGCTTGGGAACTTTTTCAGAGTGAGGGGTCTTCTTCCACCCATTATGGGGCTCTGGGCTTCTCTTCTCTTATCTGACTCTTCCCTAGGCAGCTTCTCTCTGCCCCACATCCTAAGATCTTTCCCACACACCATTATATCTTGTCAACTTGAGAAAACTAAATTTTAGGAAGCTTGAGGAGTTTTAAAAAGTGTAAACCTGGTCCTTAATGCTACAAACATGCAAAAAGAGGAGGCAAAATGTTTGACCGTATCTAATTGTGAGGGACTCTGGCCGTGGTGAAATCCAAATTTTTTTACTACCGGTTCTGTGGGCGTGGCTTGGTGGGCGTGGTGTGGCTTGGTGGGCATGGCAGGGGAAGAATACTGCAAAATCTCAATTCCCACCCCACTCCAGGGGAAGGAGACTGCAAAATCCCCATTCCATCCCCACTCCTGGGGCCAGCCAGAGATGGTATTTGCCAGTTCTACAAACTGCTCAGTTAATACTTAATTGGGTAACCTTTAACATGAATTACGGCCTTACAATGTCTTCCCATGGAGTGAACCAAGTCTTTTAGTTCGGCAGCTGTTATAATGTGAAACCAAGATTGAATGATTGCTTCTATTAACTGGGTTTTATTGCTGGTTGCTTCTGTCTAACAAGTTTCTTTAGTTGGCTCCATAGATTTTCAATTGGGTTAAGGCTATTCCCAGGCCATTCCAGTAGTGGAATAAGATTATCTTGAAACTCCAAAATAAAAAAAAAAAAAGTGGTGTTATTAGCCATCAAACCTAAAAAATACACTTTTCCCAAAAGGTTTCCACAATTTTGGTCACTACTGTACAAAAGTTATTTTCTAAAAGTTATGCATTCTGGGCGTGGGGGTAATCACATAATGGATTTTGTAGCACTGGCTCCTGGGAAGGGATACAATTATCAGATTAAGAATAATCTCCTTTTTATTTGCCCCTTCCCCCACACACAAAGTATTAACAGATGAAGCAGCTTCATTAAGGATAGTAATTCTTTTCCTCACGAATCTGGGCAAACTGTCTTAACTACAATGCCCTCCCAAAATTATAACAACAAGACAAACTGCTGCTAAATTAACTTGCAAAGATGAAAAGAGAAGGAGAAAGAAAGACAAAATGTTTTGCGTGTAATCCGAGCAAGAATTCCCTTAGGGCTTCCATAGGGCTGTAGCACTGGAATCCTGAAAAGAAATTGCTACCTAAGTAGAGATATTGTATGTTGAGTGCCGACTACATAAAAAACAGTTACAGATTCTAGATATTAGAATAATTTATATAATCCTTGCATTGTATAAAAAGGTAAAGGTTCCCCTCGCACATATGTGCTAGTCGTTCCCGACTCTAGGGGGCGGTGCTCATCGCCGTTTCAAAACCGAAGAGCCAGCACTGTCCGAAGATGTCTCCGTGGTCATGTGACCGGCATGACTAAACACCAAAGGTTCACAGAACGCTGTTACCTTCCCACCAAAGGTGGTTCCTATTTTTCTACTTGCATTTTTTACGTACTTTCAAACTGCTAGGTTGGCAGAAGCTGGGACAAGTAACGGGAGCTCATCCTATTACGCGGCACGAGGGATTTGAACTACTGAACTGCAGACCTTTCGATCGACAAGCTCAGCATCTTAGACACTGAGCCACCGCGTCCCACTTGTATTATACCATACTGTATATACGTATTTTCCAACAGCCTGAATGAATCAAGGCACAGTGCTCTGGCTGTTTTTTGCTGCTGTACATGAATGCAAGTCTTTTCTTTGCAAAATCAAACTACCTGAAACATTTTAAATGTAGTGCATGGTCTGGTCTTCAGAAGCGCCTGTGTCTTGTTTTTTGGAAGTTGAACTTTGGGTATTCTATTTCCAAAAGCAACGTTTTCTTGGATTTCAAATCCTAGTAACCACCAATTTAACCAACGATTTTCACAACATTCCTGCACTCATATCAGTCATGGGTCACTGTTAGCTCAGTGGATTTTATTGTGCAGTTGCTCCACATTATTCAAGGGATTTTATGGCCGGTTAAGACATATTCCATATCTACTTGGAATCTTACTCTGCTTTCCAAGGTTTCTTCCACCTTTTCCTCTTCAACAACAAAATCCATTAAAAAGGACGGAATAGCGGTGAACTGTCTTCCAATTAGCAGATCTGGGAACTGCCTGCCTTGAAATGTTTAAGAGATATAGATCATAATCGTAATCATAATTTATTTGTCAAGCATATATAAGATAACAGGTAAAAGTATAAACATAATTTGAATACATGAAAAGAGTAAGCAAAAAGGAATATTAGGACAGGGATGGTAGGCACGCTGGTGCACTTATGCACACCCCTTACACCCCTCTTAGGAATGGGGTGAGGTCAACAGTAGACAGTTTAAGGTTAAAGTTTTGGAGGTTTGGGGAAGAAACTACAGAAACTACTACAGAGTCAGGTAGTGCATTCCAGGAATTGACCACTCTGTTGCTGAAGTCATATTTTCTGCAATCGAGTTTGGAACGGTTTACCTTGAGTTTGTATCTATTATTTGCTCATGTATTGTTGTGGTTGAAGCTGAAGTAGTCTTGACAGGAAGGACATTGTGGCAGATAATTTTATGTACTATGCTTAGGTCAGACTGAACTCGGCGTAGTTCTAAGTTGTCTAAGTCCAAAATTTGAAGTCTGGTGGCATAAGGTATTTTATTGCAGTTAGAGGAATGGAGGACTCTTCTTGTAAAATATCTTTAGACTCTCTCAATTGCATTTATGTCCAATATGCAGTGCGGGTTCCAGACAGATGAGCTGTATTCAAGAATTGGTCAAGCAAATGGTTTGTATGCTCTAGTTAGTAGTGCAACATTACCAGAGAAGAAGCTACGCAAGATTAGGTTAACAACTCTTAATGCCTTTTTGGCAATGTTGTTACAGTGGGCTCAGGCACTTAGATCTTTATAAATGAGTACTCCAAGGTCCTTGACAAAATAAGGGTCATCTACAAGGTCATGTGCATCTAATTTGTATTTTATGTTTTGATTTTTTTTTGCCAATGTGCAAGACAGAGCATTTGTTGGTTGAGATTTGAAGTTGTCACTTGTTAGACCAATCTGACACATTTTTGAAAGGTAGTTGCATTGTCGGTGGTGTTGAATAGTTTAACATCATCAGCGAAAAGAACACGGTTGCTTTTAGTATGATCACAAAGGTCATTTATGTAAAGTATGAAGAGTGTTGGTTAAAACATTTTTAAAAACATTTTCAGACTGAAAAACCTATTCGTTAAAAATCAAGCAAAAATAGAATTATTGTTCAAGAGGCAAAATTTCAGTGGAAGAAAATTGGCTGTGTTCTAGTGAACTTGCAGTGTAAGGGTGTCCTCATAGAACCTTGGGCTTCCATAGAACACAGTTGGAAAAACCCTGCCCCAGATCACTCCATCTGAACATGCCTTCTATGGTATTGGAGATGTATCCTACAATCTCCTTTTCTCTGCTTGTTATGGAGTTTAGGAGCTAACAAGTTTCAGAAGGGAGTTTTAGCAATTTTATAATTGAATTTCTTTCTCTTTTGTTCTTTGCTTTATAAGCTTCCCAAAAGCCCACCACGAACCATCTAGTTCACATTGGGCTACACGAAGCTTTTGTTTGATATCAAACTGACCTTAAGATTTCCTTCTAAAAAAAAATAGCAACTTACTGTAGCTTTCCACTCATTTCCAAATGGCAGTAATTAATACAGTACAATTTGTTTCAGCAAGCGGTCTGCTTATTTTGAATTAAATGCAGGCTTTTATACGGGAGAATGTCACATCACATTAGCGTGACGTTTTGGCCACCATTATTCACACAAACGAAGTGTACAATATGGCCTTCCCTTTACAGGATTTTAGAAACTTGTGGATGTAGGGAAGAGTGAAAGTTCCAATTTTCTGATTGGTTTACAGCAGAGATAACTTTTACATTTCAATTTAAGAGCGATTCAGCAAAGGGCTTATTCACAGGAACACTAGATTTATAATAATAAAATAAGGTTGCACATAATAATGGACTATAATTACCTGTCTTCATATGCAGCTTTTAAAAGTCATCATGCCATTGTAAACGTTCTTTTGAATATGTCCCAAAACAAACGTTAAGATGTGTCAATGAATATATAACAATGGCTTGCTATGTGGAATGCAATGTATCTTCATTATTAGGCAGGGGTGGGCTGCTGGGGGTTCGGGAGAAGCTCTAGCTAAGATTTTGTACAGTTCGGATAACCCCCAAATCCCACTCCTGGCTGCCCCCGCACCCGTCCCCTCCCAGGAGTCCCCACACAGCCCATTTTGGATGCAGATAAGTATAGGGAGCATGTGGAGTCTCAGGGAGGGCAAAAAATAGGCCTACCAGAAGTTCGGGAAGGCCAGAAATGGGCCCATTTCTAGCTTCCAGAGGGCCTCCGGAGCCTGGGGAGGCCATTTTCGCCTTTCTGGAGGCTCGAGTAAAGCCTCCGGAACTCAGTGAGGGCAATCCCCCCCACCATGGTGCAGAGGCTGATTAGAGAACCCCTTGCTAAAATTTTTGAAGCCCACCCCTGTTATTAGGGTACATATTTCATGCTTGTAGGACAAATGGGAGTGTTATTCCGACCCTGATGGGACCCCTGTAGTCATTTCCAGCTAACTGAAAATTCAGGAGATCATTTTCCCTAGTTAGAAGAGCAATACACCATCAACAGGCAAATGTGTAGCTTAGGCTGGAGTAGAAAATGAAAATAAGAAGTTACTTTAAGAATTGGATGATTATTTTACTACTGAATAAATTCAGGAGCTATCTACTGAACTTGAATCCAGAGATTTTTATGGCTGCCTTTGAACTGGAGATGCCAAAAATGGACTTTTCCATATACCAAGCAGGGGTGAAATCCGGGCAGGTTCTGACAGGTTCTGCAGAACCGGTAGAGGAAATTTTGAGTAGTTCATAGAACTAGCAAATACTACTTCTGGTTGGCCCCAGAGCGGGGTGGGAATGGGGATTTTGCAATATCCTTCCCCCAGGAGTGCATTGCCTAGGCTGGCAATGCAGCATCAGTCTTAAGAGGGCGCAAAATTAGAACACAGAAAGGCATAAGGATTGATAAGGCACATTACTGATGCTAACAGACTCCTAGCAGCTTAGCTCAACGAGATCACAATTAAGAAGACGATAGAAAGCATTTCATTACTTAGGAGTCAGGGGGAACAAAATGGAATAACACAAAGTAGATGCAGCATTGAAGTTCCCCTTTGTTTCATCCCAACCAGTAAATAAAGGAGAGAACTCCGAATGCAGCTTGAATGAGTACAGTGGTGAACTAATCTTCCTAAATGATGCACCAGGAAAGAATTTTCTCTAGACCATTTTGGCTTCTGATGCTTGGGTTTGTTTTAGTAAACATTTGGCCCAGATGCATTCTTTTGATCTACTGAAAACCAGCATGGCAAAGTGGGTAAAGGGTTAGGTTTTGTGACCGATTGCTTGAGTTTGACTCTTTGTTTGACCTAAGGCAGCTCATAAAACTTCAAAGGAGACTTCCAAAGCTGGAAAAGAAAAATTCTACAAATGGTCTTTCTCAGTTGCTAGGACAAAGTGGAGGTAAACAACTATTACAACAACAACAAAACCCCTGATGCATAAATTTCATTTCATTTCATTTATTGGATTTATATACCGCCCTACTCCCAAAGGACTCAGGGCGGTGAACAGCCACAGAATAAAACACATAAATACAAAATCTAAAACAGAATAAAACCAAATTAAACAATTTGGCCGAGACAAATTTAAAACACCCAATAATTTTAAAAACAAATTAAAATTTATATTTTAAAGGGGAAAGATTTAGGCCAGGCCGGCTTGATGGAATAAAAAAGTCTTGAGAGCGCGACAGAAGGTGCGCAGATCCGGGCTCATCCATATCTCCGGGGGGAGCTCATTCCAGATAGTAGGTGCCCCCACAGGGAAGGCTCTCCCCCTGGGGGCCGCCAATCGACATTGTTTGGCCGACGGCACCCAGAGGAGCCCCTCTCTATGAGAGCATACCGGCTGGTGGGAGGCTATTGGTGGTAGCAGGCGGTCCCGTAAATAACCAGGTCCTAAGCCATGGAGTGCTCTAAAGGTGATAACCAAAACCTTGAAGCACACCCGGAAGACCACCAGTTATAAATGTTAGTGTAGGAGGAGGACAGACAGCATTTTCATCATTTCTTGTTTACTATGACATTTAACTCCATCAACTTAGTGAACGTGGCAGAATTGCTTAATATTGTCTTCTCTAAACCAGCTCTAACTCTTCATAATCTCTTGAGACTACCCAGCAGTAACTAGGTATGACTTTTTAAAGGCTAAAATGTATGATGAATGGTTGAGGGAGCTAGATATACCTAGCCTATGGAAAAGAAGGATTGGAGAAACATGATAACAGTTTTCCAATATTTGACATGCTGTCACAGAGAAGAGGGGATTGACTTGTTCTACAAAACACCAGAGAGCAAGATGAGAAGTAATGGGTGGAAGCTTGTTAAAGAGAGATCCAACTTGGAAGTAAGGAGAAATTATGCGCCCCAGGGGAGCGGGGTGCATATGGGAGACATGCACGCATGCGGGGGGGCATGACATGGGGGGCTCACATGTGCATGCATGGGGGTCACGCATGCATGCACAGGGCGGAAAGCACACGGGGAGGGTTGCTCACACATACGTGGGGGGACAGAGTGCGGGGGGATCGCGCACACATTGCATTATGGGTGTGTGTGCGTGCTTTTGGCACGTGACGACCAAAAGATTAGCCATCATTGGTCTAGAGAGACTGGTTGTTAGGCTCCTCTAGACTTCATTTACTAATTTATTTGGATCATTTTTTAAAATTTTTATTCCAAATACTTTCTAAGCTACTAGGTGGAGAACAATTATATTGACATATGAGGGACCAAGAAACCATAGGTTCAGATCATTTAATTGAATAAAATCTAAGTGGTAGCCTTCTACCTATGGGCCAAATAAAAAGGAGCAAACTTTGGCAAGACCAATATTGCTTATTATATGTAAATACATACGTATACATTTGGGGCAAAGTAAAACAAACAATGATCGAGATTTCCAGATCATTAGGCAAATGAAAGTCTACTAACAGGATAGACCAGTGATGGCTAACGTTTTTGCCATCGCGTGCTAAAAGCGGGGGGAGTGCAGGGTGGTCGCGCGCGCACGTGCCCAAACCATAATTCTATGCGCCCTGCCCCTCCCTATGCATGTGCGTGTGACCACCCCGTGCTCCCCCCGCTTTTGGCATGTGATGGCATGGTGGACCCGGTAGGCCCATTTTTTTGCCCTCCCCAGGCTCCAGACGCTTTCTAGGAACCTGGGGAGGGTGAAAACAGCCTTCCCCACCCCCCTGGAGGCTGGAAACAGCCCATTTGCTGACTTCCGGTGGGCCCAGAAGGCCTAAAAATCAGCTGGCCAGCATGTGCATGCGTGCTAGAGCTCAGCTAGGGCAACGTTTGCGTGCCCACCAATATGGCTCCACGTGCCACCTGTGGCATGCGTGCCATAGGTTCGCCATCACGGGGCTAGACCAATTGCAAAGAAGAGAACTGTTTATTTCCCTCCGTCTTCACTGTGAAACAGATGGTGAACAGATACCTAGAACTTTCCAAGAGAAATAGCTGATTAATTCAGTCAACTAAAAGTTAAAAATTAACCAAATTATATTCCCACCTAGAGTTTATTAATGCAGTAATAAAAGAATCAAATTATTATTTCCAGATTTAAAATGTGAGACTTGGGTTTAGGTGTGAAGTCATTCAGGTCCTCAAAGAATGAATGAAGAGGTCTGTGCATTCTTTTCTGCTTATATTTCTAATTTTGTTGTAAAATGATGGTTGCTATCCATCCAAACATTCTTACTTCTTTTTAAATGTAGCTCACCCTCATTTTACTACTGCAATCGGGACTAGACAGCAATGCTGTCATTAAGTGAGTCATCACACCCAATTTTACAACCATTTTTACTGTGATCGTTAAGCAAACCACACAGTCATTAAGTGAATCACATGGACATTACGTAAATCTGGCTTTCCCCATTGATTTTGCTTGTTGGAAGCTGGCTGGGAAGGTCGTAAATCGCAATCGTGGGACTGCAGGATGCCGCAACCATCATACAATCCAGTGGTGGGTTCCTCCCGGTTCGGCCCGGTTCGGCCGAGCCAGTAGCGGTGACAATATGACGTCACTGAACTGGTTCTCTTTGTTTGGGAGCTGGGCCCTCCCGCCGCCTCCCACTTTATTCTTACCTTTTATTTGGCCCCACCCAATCTATTGCTGCCTCCCGAGTCCCAGTTGATCAGCTAAAAGGAAAAAAACTGTTTAAACTCTTGCCGCGGGGCTTCTAAGGGCCGCCCTACAGCTGATCAGTGTTAAAAGGCAGTGTGGTGGTAGACCGGTGCCTCCAAAAACAAATGAGTAGACCGGTGTCTCCAAAAACAAATGAGTAGACCGGTGCCTCCAAAAACAAATGAGTAGACCGGTGTCTCCAAAAACAAATGGGTAGACCGGTGCCTCCAAAAACAAATGAGTAGACTGGTGCCTCCAAAAACAAATGAGTAGACCGGTGCCTCCAAAAACGAATGAGTAGACCGGTGTCTCCAAAAACAAATGAGTAGACCGGAACTTCCAAAAACGAATGAGTAGACCAGCACAGCTCTGCAAGCAGTTAAAAGCCTGGTAGACCAGTACCTCTGCTAAATCCTAAAGAATTGTCACATGACCATCAAGCCACGCCACAAAATAAGCCATGTCCACAGAACTGGTACTAAAAAAATTTAGAACCCACCCGATACAATCATAGAACACACAGCTCGTGCAATGGTTATAACTTCAAGGATGGATTGTAAATTTCTTTTTTTTTCAATCTTAACTTCAAACCATCCTTAAAGAAATAGCCGTAAGTCAAGGACTACACATAATGGTCAAAATGATTTTTAAAAGTTTAGCTATTTCTTTTTTATTATTACTATCTTCCATTTTTCCAATTTACATAACAATAAACATTTTTTAACAGTACTGTGTCATGTGTCTCTTACAGTTATTTACATTTATTTCTATACATTTTTGTTTTTCTGTTCTAACCACTTATACCAGTTATCCCACACCTCATAAAATTCTGTTTCTTCCTTGCCTTTCATTTCTAACGTGAGCTTATACATCTCAGCACATTCTAATATCTTATGTATAATCATCTCATTGGCTGGTATATTTTCAAGTTTCCATATTGAGCATAAACAATTCGTGCTGCTGTTACTATATGTAAAATGATATATTGGAGTTGCTTCTGAATCCTTTGATTAATTACTGTATTCCTAATAAAAATAATTCAGCTTTAAATTCAATTTGTTCTCCTGTTATCTCTTGTAACCATCTCCTTATCTGTTCCCAATATTTCTTTGCTTTGGGGCATTGCCACCACATGTGATAAAATGTTCCATCCTTATATTTACATTTCCAGCAGCCCGGTAAAAGTTTAGCTATTTCAAGGAACATTTGGAATGATCTGGAATTTCCCCACATTGTATGTTTACAATGAGCCCTCTAGGACAGGGGTCTCCAACCTTGGCAACTTTAAGCCTGGCGGAATTCAACTCCCAAGTCCGCCAGGCTTAAAGTTGCCAAGGTTGGAGACCCCTGTTCTAGGATGAGTTGCGGCGGTGCAGTCGTTACTGCAGGCTACTTCTGCTGGCTGCTGGCTGCCTGCAATTTGGCAGTTCAAATCTCACCAGGCTCAAGGTTGACTCAGCCTTCCATCCTTCCAAGGTGGGTAAAATGAGGACCAAATGGTTGGGGGCAATAGGCTGATTCTGTAAACTGCTTAGAGAGGGTTGTAAAGCGGTATATAAGTCTAAGTGCTATTGCTATTTACATCTTAATATAGGGATTTCCCTCACTTAAACAGTAAATCAAGGGCTTCTCTCATTACTGACTCAGGAAACACCAGATGGATAAGAAAGAAAAATATGTAGACCCACGGAATGTTCATTTATTCTCTTGAATAAATGCTTATAAACACTACATTGTAGATATTTTGCAATTGCTCGGGTGAAATAAAGCGCTTTGTAATTACTGACAGGTCATGCAAATAGGATGGGACAGATTTTAATTCAAAGGACCATAATTCACACCTTAATTTCAGTGTATTGAGATTGTTCCATCTCTTGTACAATAGTTGACTCATGTCAGAAGCACTGTTTCTGTCAGAAGCATTATTTCTAGGACTTTAATTGCAGCAACATGAATGTTAAAAAAAAAAGATGTTTATTTGCAAGCTATTTGATCATTACCAATGTTGAAATATTTCATCTTCTTGATTATATTCCATACCGGATCTGACTACTGATTAAACTGTCTGTTGCATCCCTTTATGTTCAACTATCTAATGAGTACTAATGACAAAGTTCTCATCCCATACTAGCAAAATGCCTGTCGGTATGATTCACACTGTGTTCATGGGGAAACCAGAGGCAAAGACTTTGTTTTGTGCTGCCAATTATAGACACAGCCAGCTTCAGATAATGAACTCAAGATATTTGCTGCAGTCGTAAATCTTTCAGCAAAGAAACACAAAACACACTCCAAAGTAAAAGTGTAGGAAGCCGGCATAATAGCTTACTTTGGTAAGAGGCCTGAGAGACTAATCTCACATTCAAGAAGATTGGGAGATTACATATGCAATAGATGAGATAGGAGAAGGAGGGAGGGAGGGAGGGATGGAGGGAGAGACAGATGACAGATATGATGGAGAGAGAGAGAGAGAGAGAAGGATATAGAGATAGATAGATAGATAGATAGATAGATAGATAGATAGATAGAGATAGATAAATGATAGATAGATAGATGATAGATAGATGAGATAGATGAGATAGAGAGAGAGGGATAGATGGATAGAGAGATAGAGAGAGAGAGAGAGATGACAGATATGAGAGAGAGAGAGAGAGAAGGATATAGAGATAGATAGATGATTGATAGATAGATAGATGATAGATAGATGAGATAGATAGATGAGATAGAGAGGGATGGATGGATGGATGGATGGATGGATGGATGGATAGATAGATAGATAGAGATAGATGACAGATATGAGAGAGAGAGAGAGAGAAGGATATAGAGATAGATAGATGATAGATAGATAGATGATAGATAGATAGATGAGATAGATAGATGAGATAGAGAGAGAGAGATGGATGGATGGATGGATGGATGGATTTGTATATACAATAGGTAAGTAAGCAGGGAGAGATGGTATATATACCGGTACTATATATATATAGCAGGTAGATAGGCAGGTAGTTAAGGATAGACAGAGAGAGAGAGAGAGGGAGGGAGGGAGGGAGAGATGATACATAGAGATGTATGTATAGTTCAAGGTTACAAATAATCCATCCACAGCATACAGATTGATCCACAGGTGGAATATTCATTGGAACATGTTTTGCCACAAAGATACCACAAGGGTCATCTCTTTTACGTAGTTGTTTATCTGTTTGACTAACTGGTTGTCTTCTTTCTTTCTTTCTTTCTTTCTTTCTTTCTTTCTTTCTTTCTTTCTTTCTCTCGATCTCTCTTTCTCTCTCTCTCTCTCTCTCTCTCCCCCCCCCTCCCTTCCTTCTTTCCTTCCTTGCAGAGCTTTGCTCTTCTAAATTTGCAATGGGTGGCTGGTTTAGGACCTTGCCTACCTCAGGTTCTAGGTCAGTTACTCATCCTGCATCTAGGTCCCCACAGATGACAAAGTTCTCCAACAACTTCCTGTAGGCAGGCTGAAGCTCAGACTAACCAAGTTTTTTTTTTCATTTCTAAATCTGAAGGCTCAGACTGATCCTTAACAGACACCCTCACTGTAACATTTTATGATTATAAATCTGAAGGGAAAAAAAAAAGAGTGGGAGGAAAGCTATTCATTCTTTTCTTTTCTCAGGAAAAAAAAATGCCTTAGAAGCAGTAGCAATTCCTTAGAATAGTCTAGTTTTTGTACACGTTAAGTGTCAAATTGAATTACCAAGTTCAGGGCGGGGTAACTTTTATGTAATCAAGTGGAAAACTTTTTTTTTTTTTTGGTGAAGAAAAAAGGACTCGGAGGCTGAAAGGAAAATGGCTGACAGGGCCTATACTTTCTGGCCCTTTTAAAAATGGTTATTTGGTGGGCGGGGGGGGGGGGGGGGAGGAAACCATAAAGCAGGTGTATTAAAACCAGTCTGACTTGCTGGCTTCCTGTTCCTAGCTATATAGGACTGTCAACTTTATGAAGGCAAGATGCACTAGTGAGAAAACACAGAAAAATTATGAACAATTCATTCTGCATCAGAGGTGGTATTCAGCCGGTTCGTACCAGTTCAGGCGAACCTGTAGTGGAAAATGCTAGTGGCGACTGCAGGTGGGCCCCCCGCCACCCCCTCCTGCCCCAGCATAATGCCGTCCTATTTAGCCACGTTTTCAAGGCCGGGTGCATGCGCAGAAGCGCATATGAGCAAAGCGCATGCACAGAAGGTTGGGCACATGCGCGGAAGGGGCGTGCGGGGTGAACCGGTGGTAAGAGTTTGTGCTGCACTGCTGCTCTGCATGCTGACTTTCCTCATTTATCAGCAGGAAGACTAAAATCTAGGAAACCTCCTCTGGCACTTTCACAACATCTGCCCAACAACTTTAACATTGATTCCCAATGGAAAGCCAAATGGGTCGCTGAAGGCCCAGTCTTAGGGAGACGTATACAGTAAATGACCCCACAAAAAAGGTGCCAGGCTTTGAACTACCATGGATAATTCTGAAGAGGATTCACACCTCATAAGGCGTCTGTGGGGACTCTCTATAAATGGAGCATAGTATCCTTCCCTCAGTGTGACTGCGGGGTCCCCCAACGAACTGTAGATCACACTGTGACCAGCTGTAAGATCAGGTGATATTCCAGCCCAGTATCATTTTTTTTTAAACTATATACAATGCTGCGCTTCAGTGGTTAGATGGCCTAAACATTGATATTTGAACACAGATCTTTTTAAACATGTATATTTTATTGGGTTCTACTAATCTAGATGTTAATATATATTGCTAGTTTATGTACGAATGGAATGGAATGGAATGGAATGGAATGGAATGGAATGTAGAATAGAATAGAATAGAATAGAATAGAATAGAATAGAATAGAATAGAATAGAATAGAATAGAATAGAATAGAATTTTTATTGGCCAAGTGTGATTGGACACACATGGAATTTGTCTTGGTGCATATGCTCTCAGTGTACATAAAAGAAAAGATACGTTCATCAAGAATCATAAGGTACAACACTTAATGATAGTCATAGGGTACAAATAAGCAATCAGGAAACAATATCAATCTAAATCGTAAGGATACCAGCAACAAAGGATGTGAAACTCGCAGCCTTCTGGTCAGATGCGTCAAGTGCTGGCCACGTCCCCCCATTTTAGCGAAGGGGGGGGAAGTCATGATACGTCACATGACAACTTGATGCCGCAAGTTTGACACCCTTGATGCACGATATGCCATATGCTAAAGAAAGAAAGAAAGAAAGAAAGAAAGAAAGAAAGAAAGAAAGAAAGAAAGAAAGAAAGAAAAAGGGATAAGTAGAGAGTTTGAATAGGAACTGGTTTAGTCATAATGAAAGGAGAAAGTAGAACCACAGAGATAAGAACTGAGGAGAGTTCCCACATATAAGCAAGCTCTCCCTGAGCCTCCACAGAGTTAATCTCTCCAATTACAAAACAGAAGTTTTATGAATTGATGTTTAGAACTTCTAAGCAGTGTCAAAAGGACATTTTAATCCACGGGGAAGCAGTTTTTTCTTTTTGGCAGAAACACTATCAAAGCCCCACGTGGAAACCCCCTTCAGTCTGAGAATTCGTCTTTTTCAAAACCACCTAGCATCAAGGTCCAAGAAATCCTATCTCTCGCAGCCTGAGTTCTGCTTGTTTTTATAATATAGCGATGACACACTGTTTGCCTTTCCCACGGGGTGTTTGTACGGCCCTCCATGGTGTGAAATAATACAGGAGAAACACTTTGAAAATTCAAGGCCGTTGCAAGAACCAAGGCCCCACGAATGGTGAAATATGAGCTACTTAGGCAATATGGAGGCTGAGGTACAAAAATGCAATGAAATTGGGAGAACGTTTCCTAATAGTGAAAGCTCTACCTTTCTCATCACCTTTGTTGCTCTTCTCTGCACTCTTTCTAGAGTCTCCACATTTTTTTGTACATCATGGCGAACAAAACTGAACACAGTATTCCAAGTGTTACCTTACCAAGGCCTTATAAAGTGGTATTCACACTTCACATGATCTTCATTCTATCTCTCTGTTGATACAGGTAGACCTCGACTTACAACAATCCCTTCGAAGTTACAACAGCATCGGAAAAAAGTGACATGACTGTTTTTCACACTTACAACCACTGCAGCATCCCCTTGGTCACATGATCAAAATTGGGACATTTGTCAACTAGCATGTATGTATGGCAGTCGCTGTCGTGCACCAGCATATAATTTTTATATACTGTTGTTGCTCTCTAGCCCCATCTATGGCCAGAGGGAGAAATACCAATTATATTATTTTGAAGCTGACCCCATCCCATTACCCATCAGCCCACACTCTCAAAACAAGTGCATGCTGGGAAACGAAATTCCATTTCCTTTAACATTTGGAGAAGGTAAAGCACAAAGAAGAATCCATCTTAATCTGTGGCACATGGTCATATAAGGACAAACCCACATCTCACACACAGAGCATCGCTGGTGAGATTTAAATTGCTTGTATTTATTAATTGTTATGTTCAACAGTAACTCAATACTGTCTATCTTGTATTTGGTTCTCATTGTATGTATTCCTAGTTTTCCTAGCTTCACCATATCCTGTTTTTCAATAAAGCATTCAGTTCTACACACACAGTCTGTTTTATTGGAGGATAGGTGGGTTTAGCTGCATGTTGAGCTGCAGCTACACAGATTAACGTGTAGTGAGGACAGGACAATCGCAGTGTCCCAGGGTTAATACACACCATTAACACCATTAACATAATTAACATTAACATTAATTAATTAATGTTAACATCAGAACAACTAGACACAAGAACAATTTTTTCCTGAACTCCATCACTCTGCTAAACAAATAATTCCCTCAACACTGTCAAACTATTTATTAAGTCTGCACTACTATTAATCTTCTCATCGTTCCCATCACCCATCTCCTTCCACTTGTGACTTTATGACTGTACCTTGTTGCTTGTATCCTTATGATTTATATTGACTGTTTCCTAAGATGATTTGATTGCTTATTTGTACCCTATGACTATCATTAAGTGTTGTACCTTATGATTCTTGATGAATGTATATTTTCTTTTATGTACTCCAAGAGTGTATGCACCAAGACAAATTCCTTGTGTGTCCAATCACACTTGGCCAATAAAGAATTCTATTCTATTCTATTCTATTCTATTCTATTCTATTCTATTCTATTCTATTCTATTCTATTCTATTCTATTCTATTCTATCCTATCCTATCCTATCCTATCCTATCATCTTCTACAACCTTCTGACAAACAAAGTCAACAAGAAGCCAGATTCACTTAACAACCTTGTTACTGACTTAACAACTGCAGTGATTCACTTAGTGACTACAGTAAGAAAGACTGTAAAATGGGGCAAAACTCACTTAACAACGCTCTTGATTAACAATCCAAGATGGCAGCATGCATAGATGCTGCGGCTTTGAGTTCCTGGTGTTATAGTGGAGTGGGTGGATAAAAACTAGTCTATACCCGCAGGGAGTTACTAAAGATTGTCGACTAGATATTACCAGTGACTTCCAGCAGTCTCATAATATACCGAGTGATATAGTAAGACTGCCAGGGTCTCCATGGATTGTTATTGGGCCTGGGAGGTGGCGTCGACAGCAAAGAGAGGGGAAGCAGAAGGTGGGATGCAGAGCTGGTTTGCTAGCTCAGTTACAGAAGCAGCCTCACAGACCAGCATTACCAAGTATTTTTCTAACCAACGCTAGATCCTTTGTCAACAAAACTGATGAACTAGAGCTATGGATGGCGGCGAATAAGCTCATTTGAGACTGCTGTGTGATGATTATCATAGAGATCTGGCGTCATCCACTTGTACTGGACACGGAGCTAACTAACCACACCACACACCACTTCGACAGAAACGGCAACTCCGGTAAAAGCAAAGGTGGAGGACTTTGTATTTACACACATAATGACTGGTGTACTAACAGTAGAGTTACTTATACACACTGTTCTCCATATGTGGAATTCTTTTTTTTTTTTTTATTGAAAAAGTTTTCAAATACAAGTTTTTCCCCCTTTTCCCCCCCCCCTCTTCCCTAACCCCCCCTCACCACCCATCCCCCCCGTGACTTCTTCACAACAATAGGCTATTTCATAACTAATTACATACATAACATCTTCCCTTTCCCTTACTCCCTCCTCAAAATACCGACCCTTAGCATATTATTCTTATAGCTCCCATTTTTACAATAATCTGCCCTTTTTCTCCTCCCCTAAACTTATAGTGTATTATTACAATTTAACATTTAATCTTTTATATATATTAATATAACATTTTAAAGCAGCCTTCTTCCTACATCCAAATTTAACGTTTATTCAATTCTATCCAGTTCCTCCACTCCCCTAAATATATGACTTAAAGATCCTTTTTCTTAGACTAATCAATCAGTAAACTAACCTATTTCAACCCTTCAATTCCTACAAAATCATGCAATACAATTCTAAATATAACCCACTGCCCACTTTACTAAAATATACACATATCTATATATGCATTCCATTTTATAAAAAAAAAAAAAAAAAGGACAATAACTTTAAATTTATAGTCCATATAATATCTTCTTTGATGTCTTTCCACTGGATCGTTGAATCTTTACAATAATCTGCCCTTTTTCTCCTCCCCTAAACTTATAGTATATTATTACAGTTTAACATTTAATCTTTTATATATATTAATAATATAACATTTTAAGGCGGCCTTCTCCCTACATCCAAATTTAACATTTATTCAGTTCTATCCATTCCTCCAATTCCTCCACTCCCCAAACTAACCTATTTCAACCCTTCAATTCCTGCAAGATCATGCAATACAATTCTAATTCTAATTATAATCCACTGCCCACTATACTAAAATATACACATATCTATATATGCATTCCATTTTGTAAAAAGAAAAAAGACAATAACTTTAAATTTATAATCCATATAATATCTTCTTTAGTGTCTTTCCACTGGATTGTTAAATCCATCACCCATAATAGGGTAAAATAACATGCTGGTGCAACAGTTTGTTCAAAATCTTCAGTCATCTTCTGCCCCCATCAGTAGTAGATATCCTCGCATCTATATAAAAGTAAAAACAACCACCCGAGTGACATTATAATTATATCCATATGGTTATAATTGTGGTATTCATCAGGATTATTAATTCCCATCATCCTAATGAGTAACATCCAGATCTTCTGCATGCCCCAGCGTAACTCTCCTGCCTTATAACTCAAAATAATTATAATATATTTACCAAAAAAAAAAAAATCCAAAGTAGATGATTCAAATCCAACAAGGTGAGGCTCTTTTCACATCCCAAAATCACGACATTGCAGAGATCTGCCACAATCCTCAGGATAGTATTAAACAATTGTTCGCCTCCACTATCTTTTCAAATATTCATTCATTTTTTAAAGTCCCTGGCTTCAGTGTTGCATGGTTTAGAAACTGCTATTTCTATGAGATCTATTTCTTTTCTTTTTCTTTTGCGGGTTGAATTTCCATCCTCGTTTCTTACCTACCGATTGTGTATCGGCTGGTCGATTTTCATTCTGCTTTATGGGTTGTTCTTGTTGGGTTAGTTTTATCATCTCATCTTTCTTCTCCGTCACTTGTATATCAACTAGTTGATTTGCGCACTTGTCTGTGACTTGATGGTTCATCAGCTTGGTGTCGGATGACACTACTCTCTTATTTATAGACAGACCAGCTGGGGTATCCAGGGAATCCAAAGACAATTTATCTGCCACAGCCTCTATATTTTGATATTTTCCATTTGTTTCCAACTCCTTTTGCTTATCCTGTGTTATGCCTAAAGGTGTTAAATTCATTTTTAAAATTTTTTGATAAAAATCTTCCGCTTTTTCAACAGTGTTCAATTGATATCTTACTCCTTGATATCTCAGTATTAAACCAACTGGCGTGTCCCACCTGAATAGGATATTTTTTTTTTTAACTCAGTCACTAGAAAGCCAAATTTCTTCCTCTCCATTAGCATTTTAGTCGGGAGCTCCTTAAAAATCCAAATCTTTCTTCCATGAAATTGCAAAGTAGAATTAAAAGACTTCTGCACAATATTATTCCTAATTTCTTTATCTGTAAAATAGATCACCACATCTCTAGGCAATTGCCTTTGCTTTGCCAACCAGGAGTTAATTCTGTAAATTCTATCAATCCTGCAAAACACTTCATCAGGTTGAACCTTTAAAATCCCAGCCAGAATTTCAGAAGATATTTTCCTTAAGTCATCTCTATTATTTTCCTGCAGGCCTCTCAGTCTAATTGCGTATTCTGTAAAATTATATTGAATCATTAAAACTTCTCTTTCAATCCTCTGTTGCACATTTTCTCCATTACCAGTCTTTTGGTCAGCCTCCATTTTAGATTTGTCTTCTGGACAATTATCCTGAATATTTACCAAGTCCTTTTTAATTTTTTGAATCTTGTCATCCAAATTCTCCTCCGTTTCCTTCATTTTAGACTCTAATAATTTAGTCTTTGCGTCCACCCGAATCAGAAAATCTGATAGACCATTAGCTGATTTTAAAATCTTTTGATTCAAAAAGTCAAACTTTGATTTCACCAAATCACCAATTTCTTTAATTTCCTGCTTAAATTTTTCAAGTTGCTGGTTCACAATCTCATCCCTTCTTACAATCTCTTCAAGGAGAAAATCTATTATATTAAAATCAGGTTTCTGACACTGGAGAGTTACAATTTGTTGGTGCAGTTTGTCCAGCTGTGTAGGTCCCGATGCCATTTCCCACACAGACAAGATTTAGCAAAGAAGAGAGAAAAAATAGAAAACGGAAGGACTTTCCCTTAAAAAAGCAAAAAAAAAAAAACTTCTTTTCAATCAACAGCAAGAGAAGACACAGGAGCGAGGTTTTATCTACAAATGTAGCCAGTGATATTTATTCCGCTACATTGTAGTAATAAGAAACGGAAGGACTTTCCCTTTCAGCCCTTCTCCAGCAACGGCAGACGCCATTTTAAAAGGCTCTTTTTCCCCCTTTCCTCTCCTCTTTCCTCTTAAATAGTTTTTTAAAGGGTAAAATACTTGCGATTCAATATTAAGGGTCCAGCTCGCATTTTCTTTGTTTATTCTGTTAAGTTCGCAGGCTTGCTCTTGACGCCTGGCTCTGCATAAGCAGAGGTCTCCCAAAGCCCGGAGCAGCGGCAGGGGATGTGGGGCTTCTCATCCGCTCCGTCCCAAAAGTAAAAAAAAAAACTTTTGGGACTCTGCAGAGAGTTCTACCCACCCCTGCCGGCTCTATCTCCGTTTCCTTTTGGAAACGGAGTTTTTTCGAGCCGCCATTCCGCTGTGAAGGCGGCTCTGACAGGCAATGGAAGCTGACGATCCCAAAGGAACGTCTGGCGGCGGCCAGCAGCAAACCGGAAGTCCATATGTGGAATTCTTAACGGCCATTTGTCGGCTATTTTATTTACCTAGAGTTTAACCAATTTCATTGTATATATGATGTATAATGACAATAAAGGCTATACTACTAGCAATGGAAATTTTGGGATCCATTGTGGTTGTAAGTTGAAGACTACATGTAGTGTAATTTTTTTGCAGTCCAGATCAAGTTAGCTACTACCAGTTGCGTTTTCAGGATCCAACTGGCAAACGGTCTTACAGCAGCACCCAAGCAGAGTTGAAAAATAAGACTAATAAACAATTCCAAAACTGAACAAATTAAAGAGTCATTAGGAAGGACTCTCCCCATAAGATTTGCAGGGGTAAAAAAATAGTAAGTGAGATCCTGTTGCTTTTTCACTTCCAGCAGAGAAGTGAATTTCGGGAGACCCTGAGAATGATAATCAAATCAGAAATACAAACCCTTTGAGATTTTTTTCCCCCCCTGCACTATTTTTGACGTTTGCATTCCTTGGAGATTGGCAGGCTCGTACGTGTATTATTTTAAGCTTTTCCCAACCATTCCTTTTTGTACGGCAAGTCAGAATCTGCTGAGTATAAGATTGCTGTCTCGCCTGTAAACCTGGACAGCCATTTCAGTCTGGCCAAGGACCCAGTTCCATCAAAGTTCCTCGCTTGGGAGAGGCTGGGAACCAGTCTGTTCCCACACAACCTGGCATCAGAAGGAGTATTAATGAGCTGGCAGAGAATGGCTGTCCTAGACTTTCATAGCAGGGACACCTTAGCCTAACTACAAAGGGTTATTAAAGTTTAGAGTAGGGGTGTCCAATCTTGGCAATATTAAGACCCAATGGTAGGCTGCAACTGGTTTAACAACCAGTTCTGTGAGCACGTGCTTTGCATGTGCACGCAGGCTTTACACGCACCCCTAATGCGCTAGCATGCAGCATTCAAAATACAGCAATTTGAAGGTCAGCTGCTTACCGTCTAAGGCAGCCCCAGTAAGTAGAACAGCAGAGGCGTGGAAATCAGCTGTGCCGAGCAAATCAGCTGAGCCAGAATGAAGGAAATATAGGACAGGATAGGATGGGGGCAGGTTGGTGGGTGGGCGGGACCAGCTGATTGTCGGAACTACTGGTTCATTAGAACAGAACCTGGTGACGCAGTGGACTAAGTGCTGTTAAAGTAGCACTTAGTTGCCAGCTGCCTGCAATTACTGCAAGTTCAAATCCCACCGGGCTCAAGGTTGACTCAGCCTTCCATCCTTTCAAGGTAGGTAAAATGAGGACCCAGATTGTGGGGGCAATAAGCTGACTTTGTATAAAAAAGAACACCGCTTGGGGGTGGGGAGGGAAAGCCCTACTAAGCAGGTATATACAAAAGTAGTAAAAATTCTGACTGTCCCCGCCCTCATCTATTCTCTGCCTCCCGAGTCCCAGCTGATCAGGAGGAAATGGGGATTTTGCAGTAACCTTCCCCTGGATTGGGGACAGAATAGAGGGTTTACAGTATCCTTCCTCTGCCACGCCCACCAAGCCACACCCACCAAGCCATGCCACGCCCACCAAGCCACACCCACAGAACCGGTAATAAAAAAAATGTGAAACCCACCACTGGTGTTCAGAATCTACTTGAGCAAGGAAGTCTCTTAGATACTTAAACCCAAGGACAATAGGGCTTCATAACTGAAGAACTGCACTCACAATCAATGAAGGTATAAAATGGCACTGCCAGTACTGCTCTCTAAGCACAGACTATTACATTTGGACCAGGTGAAGTTCCCAAGCATTCTCCAAGGGATGTCAGATCTAGAATGAATTACAATAATCCTATCAAAAGATGAGGAGGCCATATGTGACTCTACTCCGTGCATCCTGCTGCAAGGAAGATTGATTGTAACTGATAAGACTAGCCAGAGTGGAGAAAGGTTCTCCTAACAGTGAGCCAGGAAGGACCACCATGTATCTGCCCTCTTTTAGAGACAGGAGTGGGCTCCTGGGGGTTCAGCAGGGTTCGGGCGATCCTCTAGTCAAGGATTGCTGGGCTTCGGCGAACCCCCAAATGCCACCGCTGGCTGGCCCCTCCTCTCCCTCCTCTCCCCACCCCTCCCAGGAGTCTCCATGCGGCCTGTTCATCATTCCAGGTAAGTGCAGGGGCCGCACGGAGGGTCTGGGAGGGCCTAGCAGAGGTTCCGGAAGCCCGGAAGCGGGCCTGTTTCTGGCCTCCAGAGGGCTTCCGGAGCCCGGGAAAAGCAGTTTTCCCAGGAAAAGCAGTTTTTCCGGGAAAAGCAGTTTTCGCCCTCTCGGAGGCTCAAAGAAAGCCACCTAAGCCTGGGGAAGGCAAAACACCCCCCCCCACTGTGGTGCAAGCGTCCGACTAGGCCCTGCCCACCATGGCCACATCTACCCAGCAACTGGGCAGTGAACCTGTTGCTAAAGGATCTGAACCCCACCTCTGCTCAGGGACTACCATCATGTCAAGTGTTACATTTGGTGGTATCCTGGAATAAGCTGCTTTCTGAATTAGCAGAGATTTTGTCTTGAAGAGCCTGGAGCTCTTGAAAAACCTGGCTCAGGATAAATTCAAGACATATGTTCATATATACATACATACATACATACATACATACATACATACATACATTAACTGTGAGCCACCCAGAGTCATTTCTTGAGATGGGCAGTTATAGAAATAAAATAAATAAACACATATAAATAAATATCCAAACTATTATTTATATTTTGGGCATTTTAAACCCTCACTAGATTGCTTTTTGTTGAATTGCTTTGGGGAGATTCCTCCCTCCCTCCTTTCCAATATGGGAAAGCTGGAAAGATAAATTGGTAGTGGGACAATTCCTGATTTGGGGAATTCTGGGGTTTGAAGTCCATAGGTCCTGATTTGGGGAATTCTGGGGTTTGAAGTCCATAGGTCCTGATTTGGGGAATTCTGGGGTTTGAAGTCCATAGGTCTTAAACTTGTCACTATTGGACAGCCCTGGGATGCAAAGAGAAACCCCCACCAAAAATGACCCATTTGGGAGACTGTAGTAAAATTTGAACCTGCCTAGGTGGCAGCAATTAGCTGAGTTTGGCTGAACGTAAAAATTAATCCCCATGGAACCTGGTTAGTATTTGGATTAGGTCGTCTCAGAACAGTAAACTAGAACAGTTTACTGTTCTAGCAGTAGGCCATTGCACTTACCTTCTGGACCAGGGGTCTCCAATCTTGGCAACTTTAAGCCTGGAGGACTTCAATTCCTAGAATTCCCCAGCCAACTGGCTGGGGAATTCTAGGATTTGAAGTCCTCCAGGCTGGGGAATTCTAGGAGTTGAAGTCCTCCAGGCTTAAAGTTGCCAAGGTTAGAGACCCCTGTTCTGGACCATTGCCAATTACGTAGCAATGTGCCTGAAACCATTAGTTTTTTAAAAAAGTTTTTTATTAAATATACAATTAAAAACATTGGACATAGTGCAACTTCTCTGATTCCAACATTTCCATCATTTTTTCCCTTACAACAACTACAATTCATATTCAATATATACATATATACAATCTATCAAAATTCAGCTACATAAATCTCTTCATCTATAGAAATTTCATTCAATACCAATACAATTCCTACCTATCACATAATACTAACATAATAATTCTTAAACTCTTGATTTATCCATATTTCTCTATCCCAACATTTCTCCTCCTCTCCAACCATTGATACATTTTATTCCAGATTTCATGATATTCTGTTTCACTCTTATCTTTGAGTTCCAGGGTCAGCCTGTCCATTTCTGCACAAGTCAGTATCTTATTTATTAGCTCTTCTTCAGGGGGCGGTTCTCTTTACTTTTCCAATTTTGCGCGAAGACCAGTCTCGCTGCTGTTAATATATGCAACGTTAGATATACTGTTCCTTTATTATATTTGTCCTTTGTGATACCCAATAGAAAGAGTTCTGGCTTTAGACCTATGATTTGATTTAACATCTCTTCCAGCCATCATTTTATCTGGTGCCAAAAATCCCTAGCTTTTGGACACACCCACCACATATGGTAGAAGGTTCCTGGTGCTACCTTACATTTCTAGCACATCACTAGTTGAGGTGGATTTGAAGAAGACATCAAACTTTGGAAAAGGGCTGAAAAGACACTGACAGCAGGGCCTGTCTCACCGTGAATACCTTTTAGTTTTCGTTGTTTTAGAAAGAAACTTCGCTGATAATTTAAGCATCACTTTGCACTGAGCTTGAGAAGAAGCCCATGGTGACAAGAGTTCTTAAATTAACATCTCCTAGCACTCTGCACAAATTAACTCTTTGCTCTTGTTGTTTAGGCTTTTTGGAGCCATACATTGTTCCAGGGGTGGGTTCTAAATTTTTTTACTACCGGTTCTGTGGGCGTGGCTTATTTTGTGGGCATGACTTGATGGTCATGTGGCAATTATTTAGGATTTAGCAGAGGTACTGGTCTACCAGGCTTTTAACTGCTTGAAGAGCTGTAACAATCTACCCATTTATTTTTTGCAGGCACTGGTCTACCCATTTATTTTTGCAGGCACTGATCTACTCATGTATTTTTGCAGGCACTGATCTACTTTCAGGTCTGGGCACAGCACGGAAACGGCATTGGTCGCGTTGGTGGATGATCTCTGGAGGGCTCGGGACAGGGGTTATTCCTCTGTTCTGGTCCTATTAGATCTCTCAGCGGCTTTTGATACCATCGACCATGGTATCATGCTGCACCGGCTGGAAGAGTTGGGGGTGGGAGGCACTGTGTTGCGGTGGTTCTCCTCCTTTCTCTCCGACCGGTCGCAGTTTGTGTTGGCAGGGGGGCAGAGGTCGACCTCGAGACCTCTCATTTGTGGAGTGTGCAGGGATCGGTCCTTTCGCCCCTTCTGTTCAACATTTATGTGAAGCCGCTGGGCGAGATCATCCGTGGCTTTGGGGTGAGATACCACCAGTATGCTGATGACACCCAGCTGTACATCTCCACCCCAGGCCACCCCAACGATGCCCTTGAAGTGATGTCCCAGTGCCTGGAGGCTGTGCGGATCTGGATGGGGAGGAACAGGCTCAAGCTCAACCCTTCCAAGACTGAGTGGCTGTGGCTCCTGGCATCCTGATATAGTCAGTGACTCCATCACTGACTATTGGGGGCGAGTCTTTGGCCCCCACTGAAAGGGCTCGCAATCTGGGAGTCCTCCTGGATAGGCAGCTGTCTTTGGAGGAACATCTGACGGCTGTTACCAGGGGGACCTTTTATCAGGTTCGCCTGATTCGCCAGTTGCGGCCCTTTCTCAATCGGGATTCCTTGTGCACAGTCACTCATGCCCTCGTCACCTCTCGCCTTGGCTACTGCAATGCTCTCTACATGGGGCTCCCCTTGAAGAGCACCCAGAGGCTCCATCTGGTCCAGAATGCAGCAGCGCGGGTAGTGATGGGAGCAACATGGCGCTCCCATGTAACACCGCTCCTGCGTGAGCTGCACTGGCTCCCGGTGGTCTTCCGGGTGCGCTTCAAGGTGTTGATTATCACCTTTAAAGCGCTCCATGGCATCGGGCCTAGCTATCTTCGAGACTGCCTGCTGCTACCGACGACCTCCCATCGACCCGTGCGCTCCCAAAGAGAGGGCCTCCTCAGGGTGCCATCAGCCAAACAATGTAGGCTGGTGGCTCCCAGGGGGAGGGCTTTCTCTGTGGGGGCTCCCACCCTCTGGAATCAGTTGCCCCCGGAGATAAGGAGAATCCATGACCTCAATGCCTTCCGTCGTTCCCTGAAAACCCATCTTTTTCAGCAAGCCGGGTTGGCTTAAAAAGAAATTTTTAAATTCTTTTAATTAGTCTGTGATTTTTAACTTTCGGGCCAAAATTTATATATATTTTTAAATGTTTTAATATTTGTATTCTATATTTTTTATCTTGGCTGTACACTGCCCTGAGTCCTCAGGGAGAAGGGCGGTATATAAATTGGAAATTAAATTAAATTAAATTAAATTACTCATGTATTTTTGCAGGCACTGGTCTACCCATTTAACAGTTTAACAGGTTTTTTCCCTCTAGCCATCAGCTTGGACTCAGGAGGCAGCAATAGATTGGGGGGTGGAGCCAAATAAAAGGTAAGAATAACGCGGGGGGGCACGGGGGGTGGGGGGGGCAGGGGGGCACAGGGGGCACAACCGGTTCGTTGACATCATATTGTCACCGCTACCGGCTCGGGAGAACCGGGCCAAACCAGGAGGAACCCACCTCTGCATTGTTCCATCTTATTCTTTGTTGCGGAGGAATTCTGCTACCAAGATTATTGGTATAGGAATAGAAGCATCGGCAAAACAAGTACAGGTAGTCCTCGCATTACGACCTCAATTGAGGCCAAAATTTATGTTGCTAAGTGAAATGTTTGTTAAGCGAGTTTGCTCCATTTTACGACTTTTCTTGCCACAGTTGTTAAATGAATCCTTGCATTTGTTAAGTTAGGAACCAGGGTTGTTAAATGAATCTGGCTTCCCCCATTGACTTGTCAGAAGGTGGAAAAAGCAGATCACATGATCCTGGGACACTGCAACCGTCATAAATATGAGTCAGTTGACAAGCACCTTAATGTTTTGTTTTGTTTTGTTTTGTTTTGTTTTGTTTTGTTTTGTTTTGTTTTGTTTTGTTTTGTTTTGTTTTGTTTTGTTGGAAAATTCAGAAAGGCAATCATACTGGGTGAGTCTGAAAAAAGTTTTATGTAAGTTTTAAAGACAGAAATATTTTTATTTTGGCATAAACAGCAAAAGGGTAATTGGAATGTTGATTTTGTAAAGTTACAGCATAGAAAGATTAAGGGACCAGGTAGAATTGAAATAAAACTTTATAATTAATTACAAGAACCCTTCTTGTCAATTGTTTTGAATTCTTTCTCTCTCTCTCTCTCTCTCTCTCTCTCTCTCTATATATATATATATATATATATATATATATATATATATATGCATATTCTTTCTAGATATGAGGGATTGGAAACTAATTATAAGAAACCATCCTGTGGGGAAATGATGTTGATTACAGAAAAAACATAAGAGGATTTTGAAAGTTGGATTTTAAAGGGAACCAGAAAGAAATAAAGATTACAATGAAAGGACAAGAGGCTCATTAATACAAAATGGAACAAAATATTCTAACTGTGGCATCTTCAAGGATATTTGGGAACAATGCATGCAGATGTTTCTCTAAAATTGTCTGCTAGTATAAAAATGGGACTTAAAGAGGTTGTAGAACAGATCTCATTGGACAGAACTGAGTTGGTTCAAAAGTGAGTAAGAGGCTACAAGAATGATATGGAACAAGAAGTTATATTGGACTTATAAATGAAACCAGAGGATGTTTTAATAATTAAAAGGGATATACAAATAGCAGACCAGAACGGTACTAGAATAACCTTTTTGTTTTGGAGTTAGAAATGAGAACGGTTAAAGTTTTGAAGGAGCTTTTGAGAAGAGACAAAGAGAAACTTAAAAGAAATCAGAGACTGGGGCATTGTTTAAAGGGATTAAAACCCAAAACAATTAAACGAATATAAAGTTGGGTTATTCAATCAAGATATCTGTCTCTGTATGCGTTTGTTTCTGATAATGGATTTTTTGCTATCCAGGACCAAATGATGAGGCTTTAAAGATTTATCTATAATTGGCTATACATAAGAGACGTGAAGGGACGCCGCAGCTCATTGGCTAAGGCGTTGAGTTTGTCGATCAGGTCGGCAGTTCAGTGGTTTGAATCCCTAGCGCTGCATAATGGAGTGAGCTCCCGTTACTTGTCCCAGCTTCTGCCAACCTAGCAGTTCGAAAGCATGTAAAAAATGCAAATAGAAAAATAGGTACCACCTTTGGTGGGAAGGTAACAGTGCTCCATGTGCCTTTGGCGTTTAGTCATGCCAGTCACATGACCATGGAGACGTCTTCGGACAGCACTGTCTCCTTAGCTTAGAAATGCAGATGAGCACCGCCCCCTAGAGCTGCAAACAACTAGCACGCATATGTGGGGGAATCTTTACCGTTACCTTTAAGAGACGTGATATGAGAAGGGATTTTTTAAATTATATTTTTACAGTAAAGCATAAAGAGGAGAGGAGAGGAGAGGAGTGGATGAGAGGAGAGGGGAAAGGAAAGGGAAGTTCATTTTATTAAGGTTAAATATATATATGTTGTTATTCCTGGTAATTCTTAATGGACTTTTGATGATTATGATTGAATGACAGAGCTTTAAAAATTTGTTTATTGATAGGAGATGAGATATGGGAAGCAGAGCCCTTTTGTTGTAGTATCAGAGGTGACAAGTTACTGAAATTGTACTTGTCTCAATGAAACCAGAAGTCATTTCTTTATATCTTTTTCTGTACGATCTTTTCCTTTTTTTGGTTTTCTTGCAGATGTTTCATTAGCAAACGGATGATGTTACCTACTTTGGCAATGAAACATCTGCAAGGAAAAAAAACAAAGCTCAGTGAAGACCACAGGCCATGCTCTACTTGCCACATCATTGGATTTGCCCTTCCTTTCCATTGGCCAAGTTCATACCACATGTGTTTCAACATGTCTGGGAAATTCAACCACTGTCTTCTTAGCACACTGTGGTATAGTCTCCAACAAAAAAAAGTTCATTGTGCATTAGAAATGGTGAGTGCTGCAACTATCCATTTCCTGCATTGGATGAGGAGAGCAGATCTTTCTCCTTCTGTCCTGGCCACTGTTTACAGAGGCACGATTGAGAGCGTTTTAACAAACTGTATCACTGTTTGGTTTGGTGGTATCAGTGACTCAGATAGAAAGTCCATATGGAGAGTGCTAAGGACAACTGAGAAGATTCTAGGAAGCTTGCTTCCTGTTATTCAGGATACTGCTTATAAGCACTATGTGCGTAGAGCTCAAAGCATTGTTAGAGACCCCACACACCCACTTCACAGTCTGTTTCTATTGCTCCCCTCTGTGAGGAGGTTTCGAAGTATTTCTAGCAGGACTACCGGATTCTGTAACAGCTTTGTTCCTTATGCCATCTGTGATTGCATGCATTCATTAATTATCTATCTATCTATCTATCTATCTATCTATCTATCTATCTATCATCTATCTATCTATCTATCTATCTATCTATCTATCTATCTATCATGTTTATGTAGTGTACATTGGAGGTGGTGACCCTTTGAGAGCAGTATGCAATGAAATTTAATTATAATGTATGCCAATTAGTGTACATTTAAAGTGACAATAAAGTTATACTAAGTCCATGTTTTTTGAAACTCAGAGTTACGGTCAAGTCTATTGTGTGAGACCAGCCATGCAATGAGAAACAATTCTCTGGGAATATTATTTTCTCCAGCAATGTTATGGTGGCCTCAAATACATTCCAACCTGTATGTTATTAGTATTCTATAAGTTTTGTGTATTGAAGCCTTGTATTTTGTGTATAGAGCCCTGAAACCAGGGGTGGGTTGCTGGGGGTTCTCAGGGGTTTGGGAAAACCTCTAGCTAAGATTCTGTGCAGTTCGGAGAACCGCAAATCCCACTCCTGGCTGGCCCCGCTCATTCCACCCCACCTTTCCCAAGAGTCCCCACGCGGCCCATTTTGGATGCAGGTAAATGCAGGACGCACATGGAGCCTTAAAGAGGGCGAAAAACAGGCCTACCAGAATTTCGGGAAGGCCAGAAATGGGCCCGTTTCCAGCCTCCAGAGGACCTCCAGAGCCTGGGGAGCAGTGGTGGGTTCGGCCCAGTTCCGCCCGGTTCCGGCGAGCCAATAGCAGTGACGATATGACATCACTGAACCGGTTCTCTTTGTTCAGGAGCTGGAGCCCCCCACCCCACCCCCACCCCCGTGTTATTCTTACCTTTTATTTGGCCCTGCCCCCAATTTTTCGCTGCCTGCATTCCAGCTGATTGGCTGGAAGGAAAAAAACTTTTAAACACTTGCCACCGGGCTTCAGAGGGCCGCCCTACAGCTGATCAGTGTTAAAAGGCAGTGTGGTGGTAGACCGGTGCCTCCAAAAACAAATGGGTAGACCAGGATGGTCCAAGAACAAATGGGTAGACCAGGACGCTCGAAAAACAAATGGGTAGACCAGGATGCTCCAAGAACAAAAAGGCAGACTAGGATGCTCCAAGAACAAAAGGGCAGACCAGGATGCTCCAAAAATAAATGGGTAGACCGGTACAGTTCTGCAAGCAGTTAAAAGTCTGGTAGACCAGTACCTCTGCTAAATCCTAAAGAATTGTCACATGACCATCAAACCACACCCACAAAATAAGCCACGCCCACAGAACCAGCAGTAAAAAAATTTAGAACCCACCCCTGCTGGGGAGGCCATTTTCACCCTCCCAGAGGCTCAGGGAATGCCTCCGGAGCCTGGGGAGGGCAACCCCCCCCCTGTAGTGGTGCAGGATGCCAACTAGGCCATGCCCACCATGGCCACACCCACCCAGCCTGGGCAGAGAACCCCTTGCTAATGTTTTTGAAGCCCAGCCCTGCCTGAAACCCTTTTATTTTTGCCTTTCTATAACCAGTCTTGACCTAGACTTTTTCTTTTCCTTCCTCTTCTCTTCTGGCTCTCTTCGCCTCAGAAATTGAAATACAGGGAGTCATTTTCATGGTATAAGTCACTCTTGCTGAAACATTTATGAGGTGATGGCAGAATTTCAGAAGCTTACAAGATAGAAAAGAGGGTTGTATGGCAAATATGGATGATTTTTACTTTCTTTAATTTCCAGCCTTAATTTGCAGTGAAATGACTTGTTGCTTTTCCAAAAATACAAAGCCCAAACCCAGAATAAAACAAGGGCGCAAGATGTTGATGGGTTATTTCAAAGCCTGCAGGCTGGAGAAACTATCTTGGTCATTAAAGGTACAGCCAATGGTGTACACGGCTCTTTTTTTTTTTTAATTTGATTTATATGCCGCCCTTCTCCGGAGACTCAGGGCGGCTTACAATGCGTTAAGCAATAGCCTTCATACTTTTGTATATTTATACAAAGTCAGCTTATTGCCCCCACAAACTGGGTCCTCATTTTACCTACCTTAGAAAGGATGGAAGGCTGAGTCAACCTTGAGCCTTGGAGAGATTCGAACCAGCAGAAATTGCAGGCAGCTGGTCTTAATAACCAGCTTAATAACAGGGTGCCTTAGACCACTGTACTACAAAGGCTCTTGGTTCAAGATGTGGAAAATAGAAGACAGATCCTCCAAAGAGATATAAGCGCATGATAGAAAGTGTGATGGCCTCATAGGTCATTATTTCATTCTGCAAGTGATATGATATACATAATAATAGGGTTGGAAGACCCTAGGACTTCTAATCCAATCCCTTTCTTGAGCAGGAGACAGGATACCATTCCAGAAAAATGGCTGTCTCTTCTTCAGTCTCTTCTTGAAAACCTCTATTGACAGAGCACCCACAACTTCTGGAGGTTAGTCACTGATCAATTTTCTCACTGTCAGGAAATTTGATTTGATTTGATTTATTAGATTTCTATACCGCCCTTCTCCCGAAAGACTCAGGGTAGTGTACAGCCATATTAAAACACATATAAATATACAAAATTTAAAACAATTTAAAATTGAATATATAAAAATTTGGCCCGTAGATTAAAACACACATACACCCATTCTAAAATTCGTATTAGGCCAGGCCCGCTTGCTGGAACAGGAGGGTCTTCAAGGCGCGGCGAAAGGTACGCAGGTCGGGGATGAGACGAATCTCAAGAGGCAGCTCATTCCAGAGGGCTGGTGCCCCCACAGAGCCAGTTGGCATTGTCTGGCTGACGGCACCCTGAGGAGCCCCTCTCTGTGGGAGCGTATTGGCCAGTGGGAGGCTGTTGCTGGCAGCAGGCGGTCTTGTATATACCCCGGTCCTAAGCCATGGAGCGCTTTAAAGGTGGTAACCAACACCTTGAATTGCACTCGGAAGACCACTGGAAGCCAGTGCAGCTCGCGCAGGAGGGGTGTTACGTGGGTGTGCCGGTTCGCCCCCATAACCACCTGTGCGGCCGCATTCTGGACCAGTTGGAGCCTCCAAGCACTCTTCAAGGGGAGCTTCATGTAGAGAGCATTACAGTAGTCCAGACGGGACGGGATGAGGGCATGAGTGACCGTGCGCAGGGCATCCCGGTCCAGAAAGGGACACAACTGGTGTATCAGGCGAACCTGATAAAAAGCTCTCCTGGCCACGGCCGTCATATGATCTTCCAAGGACAGCCGTGCATCCAGGAGAACACCCAAGTTGTGAACCCTCTCTGAGGGGGACAAGATCTGACCTCCAATAGTCAGCGATGGAGCCAGCTGACTATATCGGGATGCCGGAAACCACAGCCACTTGCTGTTGGAAGGGTTGAGTCTGATTTATCCTTAGTTCTACATTGTCCCTTTCTTTGATAGGTTTCCATCCGTTACTTCTTGCCCTGCCCTCCTGAGCTTCATTTTCACTGGCAGAGGCACCGCAGGCTAGTCCTTTGCTGTTTCCAGGGCAGCCCCATGGGCCAGATCTAAGCACCCCGCAGGCCAGATCTGGCCCGTGGGCCTTGAATTTGGCACCCCTGATCTAGACCAATGTTTCTCAATCTTAACAACTTTAAGATATGTGGACTTCAATTCCCTGAATTCTTCAAAATGCTGGCTGAAGTACTCTGGAAGTTGAAGTCCCCCCATCTTAAATTTGCCAAGGTTGAGAAACACTGATCTAGATTAATTGATCAACTCTTTCATAATGGCATTTCTGGGAATGTTTTTCCCCTTTTGCTACAAGGAGATTTTTTTTTTTTTAAAAAAAAAATCTATTTAGCCTGTTTCAGAGCATAATATTCTCATAGATTTGCTCCCTTAAAATGCTGAGAAATCATGCCATAAATTTCCAGTAACAGTAGCCTGAAAAGGCTGCAGGTATCACATAAATTTGGACTCCTGCAATTCAGGAATGCTGCTTTCAAAAAAATAATACCTGTCAAATAATCATCAAACTTCTACCTTACAAGCAATGCTGTATTTATTTTAAAAAACACATTATGATTAAGGTTTGCAAGAGTCAACAAGAATCAAGAAACATCTCTGGAGGTTAGTGCCTTCCCTTCTCTTTCTGAGTCACTAAAGAAATCTGCATGTAGCCTTCAAGGATATGACAGCAGATGAGGCAGCTATAGAGATGTTTTGGGAGAATTTATCCAATATGAACTTAGAACAAATGCACATTTTGAGATGCTTCATGCAAAACATCAGGGAACTACAGTTAGTCCTCGACTTATGACCACAATTGAGCCCAGAATTTATGTTGCTGAGTGTTGTGGCCCGTCAGCAGCCTGTGTAGCTAGTAGCTGATTCTGACAGCAAGGAGGCTGGTGTGGTGCTGTGCCAGCAGCCTGTACAGCTGGCACTAGAGTCGGACAATGAGGAGGCTGGAGGAGATGTGGTGCCAGAGGCGGGGATTCAACCAGGGCCTTCAGAACCTCCAGAAGCTCCCTTAAGTGAAGAGGACGAAGAGGAAGAGCTTCTTCTCGATGCATGGGCGTGCAGAGCTGCCAAAAGGCAGGAGTGACTCCTCAGGAGGAGGTCTCCTCGAGAGTAAGGCTTGGGGCTAATTGGCCACTCCCTTAGCCTATTTAAGGAGGAACGCCTACTGAAGCAATTTGCAGGGAACAACTTCGTTCACATACCTTCGTGTCTTGTCTTGCTTATCTTATCAGCTTCCTGCAAATTGCTTCTGGGCATTCTGCCAACCACAGTAAGCTTTCAGTATTATTCTTTGAATTCTTGGCAGCTGTTAATGAAGTTAATTAACAGCCATTGTTGTAAAAAACTGGTTTATTTAGTAAACTAAGGTTTGAACGGACTTTGTGTGTGCTGCGTTCTTTGGGATCCGTAGCTGGGGCAGAACACTGAGTGAGAAATTTTTAAGTGAATTTTGCTCCATTTTATGACTTTTCTTGCCACATTTGTTAAGTGAATCACTGCTGTTGTTAAATTAGTAACACGGTTGTTAAGTGCATCTGGCTTCCCCATTGACTTTGCTGGTTAGAAATCTCAAAAGATGATCACATGACTTTGGAACCCTCCAATCGTCATAAATATGAACCAGCTGTTAAGCATCTGAATTTTGATCACGTGATCAAAATTCAAAGGTCATAACTGTGAAAAAATGGCCCTAAGTAATTTTTTTCAGGGCTGTTGTAACTTTGAACGGTTACTAAATGAACTGTTGTAAGTTGAGGACTACCTGTATATGAATTGTAGTTGCAGTGCACAAGAAAGGGTTTAATAAGATTTTGCTACAGCACTACATTTTTCCAACACAGGGGGAAAGTTTCATTTGAGCCAATCTCATTGGGATACAACCTCAAGCATCAATGTTTGGAACTATGGCCCTTTTATGATTTGAGGACTTCAACTCCCAGGATTCCTGAGCTATGCTGGCTCAGGAATCCTGGGAGTTGAAGTCCTCAAGTCATAAAAGGGCCATAGTTCCAAACATTGATGCTGTAAGTAATGGATAGAATCCCTTCCTTCATCCATAAGCAATCAAATTATTCCACATAAATATCTCAAAGTACCCTACAATGTAGTACCCTACATTGACCCTACAATGCCTAGTGTTGAGACTAAGCCCTAGCTGTATGGAACATGATTGTATAGCTCAGTGGAAGAGGAAGGAACCATACAAAATGTCTCAGGTTCTGGCTTAGGTCAATCTTCAGGCATAGTGTAGTAGTAGTTATTGTTAGTTGCGAAGTCGTGTCCGACCCATCGTAACCCCACGGACAACGTTCCTCCAGGCCTTCATCTCCTCTACCATCCTCTGGAGTCCATTTAAGCTCACGCCTACTGCTTCAGTGACTCCATTCAGCCACTTTATTCTCCGTCATCCCATTCTTCTTTTGCCCTCAATTGTTCCCAGCATTAGGCTCTTCTCCAGTGAGTCCTTCCTTCTCATTAGGTGGCCAAAGTATTTGAGTTTCATCTTCAGGATCTGGCCTTCTAAAGAGCAGTCGGGGTTGATCTCCTCTAGGACTGACCGGTTTGATCGCCTTGCAGTCCAAGGGACTCACAGGAGTCTTCTCCAGCACCATAGTTCAAAGGCCTCAATTCTTTGGTGCTCAGTCTTCCTTATGGTCCAACTTTCACAGCCATACATTGCAACTGGGAAAACCATAGCCTTGACTATACGCATTTTTGTTGGCAGGGTGATGTCTCTGCTTTTTAGTATGCTGTCTAGATTTGTCATAGCTTTCCTCCCCAGGAGCAAGCGTCTTTTTATTTTTTGTAGTAGTAGTAGCCATCTACATAAGCAGATGATCATGGGCACAGTGAAAAAGCAAATAGTTAACTACTTATCTGATTCTTGTTCATCCTTGAGCTATACTCTCTTCAGTTGTATTTGATCATAGTTATTTTTGCTACCAGGGAGGAACTTAAAACATAAAACAATGTCCTCTGGATAGACCTCTGGCCCATCTAGTCTACCAGTCTATCTATGCTCATAGTGGCCAAGCAATTGCACTAGGAAGCCCATTTAGTTTCCCAGTAGATGGGAAAGGTAGTCATGTGGCCATCATACTTGTAGTCGTGTACAGAGGTGGCCATCAAGATTTAATCCCTAGGACTTCCATGAATAGGTCCAACCTTTTTCTGAAGCTGGCCAGCACCACATCTCATCGTGTATAAGTATATACACATCTGCATCTTCTCTAGTTCCACTGAATCCTTTTTGAGGTTTGGTGACCAGAACTTCAGAGAGAAGAGAGGATTTATCATATATTTTTTTAAAAAAACTTGGCCTGCCTAGGGTACTACAAGCTCATATTAACCCTTGGTTTGAGTTAAATGTGTGTGGGTAGGAATGGATGGCTATATGATTAAGTCATCTGTTTCGTCTTAATCAAGTATCTTGTTCTTCCTTCCTACACAATTTCAAATAGAGAGAACTTGGAGAATTGCTGCTGGCCAACATACAGTAAGAGAATAAGAATTTCAATTTGAGCAATAGATTAGGAGCCATCTTCTAAAACAGATGGGACCAGTACAGCAGTTAAATTTAATTTAATTTACGTTGTTTAATTCAACTGAATTGATCCTTTACATTTCATATGATTACTGCCCACAAAATGATATTTTTCTTCTCTGTCAGGTTAAAAATTAGAGTTTCGTGATAAGTTCTGGAAGGCCTCTGGGGATCACATCCATGATTTGAGGGACCACGTGGATTCTTACTGGTGGCCCAGTGGTTTAAGTGCAATATTGCAACTCTACCCACTGTCTGGAGTTCGATCTTGATGGGGCTCCAGATTGACTCAGCCTTCCATCCTTCTGAGGTCAGTAAAATGAAGGCCCAGATTGTTGGGGTCAATATGCAGATAATACTTCTACATTATTACAAAAGAGCCGAGGTGGCGCAGTGGTTATAGTGCAATACTGCAGCTACTTCAGCTGACTGCTAGTTCAGCAGATCAGCGGATCAAATCTCACTGGCTCAAGGTTGACTCTGCCTGCCTTCCTTCCGAGGTGGGTAAAATGAGGACCCAGATTGTTGGGGGCAATATGCTAATGCTAATGCAATATGCTATATGCTAACTTTGTAAACCGCTTAGAGAGGGCTGTAAAGCACTATGAAGTGATATAGAAATCTAAATAATAAATTATAAACTGACCAGAGAATGCTGTAAAGCACCATGGGGTGGTATATAAATCTAAATGCTATTGCTACTACTGCTGCAATCTCAGTTTGTACATCTCTGGTAGAGAACAAGTGAGCTCTAAGACTAAAGAAGAGGAGAAGGACAGGCAGAATTGGGGAGGCAGAGTTAAGCATGTCATCATCTTAGAATCTTTGCATTCCCAGTCCACACCCAACCCCTCTGAATTTTGTTGATCCTTATTTGGCACCAATTTAGTGCTGAACTTTAGTCAACTAGATTCTTATTTATAGCCTTGAATAAATCTTCTATGTTGCAACCTAATGAATGGTCTTGATTCTTTGGACCTGCAAAGGCCCAGAAATCTGATATCATGTAAATCACTCCCTAAGCCAGGAACCACATCCTGCCCAAGTTCCCTACAGACTATAGTATTAGGCTCAATGTGTACCAAAACGAATTATTATGTATCAAAATGAATTGAATTATTTTTTATCTGTGTACGAGGAGATCTTGCTCTATAGACAACGGCAATCAGGACAAGTGAGACTTCAAATATCTTTTCTCATTTACTGCAAGTTATATTACCAACTTAAACTTCCATTAAAAGCTCAGGCAATAAAGCGCACTAAAATCAAAGGATGTCATAAAAACTCCAGAATAAATAAAAGCAGGAGAAAAAATATAGCAGCAGTAATTCCAATAAGACCTCAGCTTGGTACGAAGGAGGAAAAAAAAAAAAGATTTGTGTGTCTCCAAAGGCTCAGTGGAACAAAATAGTTTTAACTGAGCTCTTCAAAAGCCAATATGAAGACAGCTTTCCAATCTTCTCAAAGAATGTTTATTAGTGCGACGTAAAATATCCCCTGCATAGAAAGCATGCATAAAATGAGATGTATTGAAGTGAGTCCTTCATGGCATCTTTGCCAATTTCCACGGGAGATTAACAGGGGTTATTTGAAATTCTCCTGGCCTCTATGTCTTTGGCTTTGACATTTTTGTGGCATTAAACCAATTCCCCTTCGGCAGGCTTTATTTGCTTGCTTCCCTCGGTGTCTGGGCAGTGTTGAAACAAGCTTTACAAGATAATCAAGTTTGTTTAAACAGTAATGTGACATATAATGTGGAAACAATGATCTCTCCTACCACGGCATGAGATCTTCAGAAAAACACACTCTTCTTAAATGAGGATGAACAGATAAGCAAGCAGTTTTCCAACTTGGATTTTTGTACGGAACAGTAGTCCTTTTGTTCCACCTTCCAGAAAAGAGTTGCTGGCTATTATGGCCCCTCACTAAATCATCACTAGTTGATCCACTTGTACCATTGCAAACTCGGCTGATTTGTTTTCCTTCAGGAATCAATAGGCCAACAGAGGTCAGGACAAGAAAGAGGAAGCAGTGATGAAGTTGTCTTGCAGGACCTTCTCAGATCCTTCCTGGTGGAGCCACTAGTTCTGTGAAGCTAAACATTAACTAAAACTTGTATTTTTCCATAAATCTTCATACTCTCCAACAAATGCATGAGTGCATCTTTGCATCTTCCACAACTTGGTTCTCTCCAGTGTTGTGGTTATAAGAATTTCTTGCCAGCATGATCATTGGAGAACATTACATGCAGCTTCTGGAGAACCTTAAATGAAGAATGCAGTAGATGAAGTGTCTCACCTCCCTTATAATATTAGGGGGAAAAGGGAAATATGATGAAGTGGATACACCGGAGGCAAGGAACTATTTGGCCTCCAAATGTTGTAAGCAGCATCTCTGTACATCCATAATTTGTGTAGCCAATGGTAAGGAATGCTAAGGTTGTAGTTGGCCAGTGTCAAGATGATTGATCTATGACTGGCCACATTTATCAAGAACCACTTTTCTGCATAGGGTTCAAAACATGATGAGCTCAGATACTATGATGCTTTTGAATTCCTTGGCAAACAATAGTACAACTAGAGATGTTTTCGCTCCTGCCAGTGCTTCTTCAACCTTCAATTGCTGTGTTGTCAGTGGGATAAAAGGGGGAAAATCTAGAAAGGAAAGAAGGAAGCAAAGTCATCCCTTTCTCTTCTCCATCATCTTTTCCATAGGTCTGGACAGCTGCGAAGTGTGGTTTTCCTGTAATGCAAAATTTAGTAACTGATAGGGAACAAACATGAAAAGCAGTATTTTTTCTGCAACTCGGTCCAATTCAACTTTGGAGATAGATCTCTTTTCAAATTAAAGCTTGATTCACCACCATTACCTTTTCAGGAGCAAACACTTATTTTCCTTTTCTTCTTCTTTTGAGTATTCAGACAAAATGCTTTTTCCTCTGGAAGCCGTATTTTAGGATGTTTGTACTGATCCACCGATAAGCTACCTGATAATGATGAACTTGAAAGAATAATATTGATTGTTAGAAATGCACCTAGCAACCTTGTGGGGTTCAAAAATGTTCCACGGCAAAATGCCAGTTCTTGATGTATTAATATGTTTATTTGTCTTGGATTTTGTCTTTGAATATTTGCCAGAGGCCTTCATCCAGTTAAAAAGAAATGTTATTTTGTTCCTAAGGGATTCACCGCAAATGAAAATTTCAGATTTCTTAGGTCTAAATAAACATTCCTCCTCCGTCCTCCATGATTCAATTATGATTATGATTCATTTTTCTCTTTAAAAAGTTAGAATTCTCCATAAAACTGCATCTCCATAATTCTCCATAAAACTGCATCCTTTTCCAATGTCCCAGCTCAGAGGTCTTCAAACTTGGCAGCTTTAAGACTTGTGGACTTCAACTCCCAGCTATGCTGGCTGGAGAATTGGCAGTCTTAAAGCTGCCAAGTTTGGGAACCCCTGTCCTAGCTGGTTTGCTCTAGTTTGTGAGAGTTGCTATTTTTCCCCCATAGGGGAGCACACCCCTCTATTAGGCCTTTGGTAAGATAAGATGGGGAGGAGAAGAGGACAGATGATGAGGTCTTATGAGGCCACCCTAGAAGTATTAGTGACAGACCCAATGTCAGGTATGCTTCCTTCAAAGTCCAGGAAAGAATGACCCAAACTCCATGATTTATAGAGAAAGGTACTTTTACTAGAAAATGAAGTGAACGCAACCAAGGAAAGCTGAAATTAAAGCAATAGGCGTGAAAAGTGCATATAGAAGGCATCCCCTCCCACTGTCCATCGTAAATCATCCAATCCAAAGGTCTCCCAGGGTCAGGTGGAAGCACGTCTGGCAGCGTCATCAATCAGGAATGCCACAACGGTTGACCCGATAGCAACTTCAAATATTCAGTTTCGTTTCTTCCAAAGTCCTCCAGCACGCTTCCCTCCCCCCAAGCCCCCGAGCTCTCCCCCCTCCCGTTTCTTATGGCAGCCAAAGCAGTAAAAGCGGAGGCTGACACCCAAGGAAACAGGGAAGAAGTTATGTGTGCTCCATCACTGGAGGTTTTTAGAAAGAGTCATACTCTAGGGCAGTGGTGGCAAACCTTTTACTCACTGAGTACTGAACAGGTATGTGCATCGCGTGCTTTGCATGTACGTGTGCCATCCGCACTAATGGCAGCTCCTCCCTGTGTGCTGCGTGCGCAACTGCATCATCTGTGCATGCACACAGCTTTCACGTGCGCCCCCATGGGCTGCGTGTGCAATCACACCATCTGCGCATGCACACAGGTTTTGCGTGGCTCCCCTCGTGCACTGCACATGCTTTCGCACCATCTGTGCATGCATGTGGTTTTTGCATACACAATGCACGTGCGCAAATGCAGTTTGCGCATAAGAGTGCTGTGCACAAGTACTTCATGCACATGTGCAAACGCATGTATGCGCAGGAGAGCTCTGAAGACCAGGTGGGTCCTCTGAACTGCGTGCATGCGCACTGGAGGCCCAAATACCAGCTGGGGCGCATGCGTATGCGCAGCTGCAGGTGAGTTGGGCAACAGCTCACATGCCCGGAAAGATGGTTCTGCGTGCCAGCTTGGGCACGCGTGCCATAGGTTCACCATCATGGCTCTAGGGCAGTGATGGCTAACCTTTTTGCCATCGAGTGCCAAAAGCTGGGGGAGTGTGGGGGGGGGGTCGTGCGCACACGTGCACACACCCATAATTCAATGTGCCCCACCCCCTGCGCTCCCCCCGCTTTTGGCATGCAATGGCATGATGGATTCAGTAGGCCTGTTTTTTGCCCTCCCCAGGCTCCAGAGGCTTTCTTGGAGCCTGGGGAGGGTGAAAACGGCCTTCCCCAGCCCTCTGGAGGCCCTCCAGAGGCTGGAAATGGTCTGTTTTCTGACTTCTGGTGGGCCGGAAGACCAGAAAATTAGCTGGCTGGCATGTGCATGTGCGCTGGAGCTGAGCTAGGGCAAGGCTCGCGTGCCCACAGATATGGCTCCGCGTGCCACCATAGGCTCTAGGGTCTCAGATGATCTCCAAAATCCCTTCCAACTCTGTTATTATTCTGACATGAGGAATTACTTCAGAGTAGTTTATTGTTGCTCGCCTATAAGCAGGAGTCTTGCTATTAATCTACATAGCTATTTAATATAACCTGTGAATGGTTAGGGAGGCTCCAACTTCACCCTCTTCTTGCATACCAAAGATTCAAAGCTACCATATTTTTCAGTGTAAGACGCACCTTTTCCCCCCAAAAAAGAGGCTGAAAATCTGGGTGTGTCTTATACTCCGAATGTAGCCCCTCCCAGCTTCTCAAACGGAGGTTTCAGAGGCTGAAAAAAGCATCAGAAAAGAAGCTTCAGAAAAGAAGCCTCCAAACAGAGCTTCAGATAGGAAGCCCCCAAACACAGCTTCAGAGGCTTTTATTCTGAAGCTCTGTTTCGGAGGCTTTCAGAGGCAGCAAAAAAAAAGCAAGGCACAGAGCTCACAACCAAGGAACCTGTTGCTAAAATTCACCTCTGGGAACAGCTGATTGGGGGTATTCCAGGAGGCTGATCCACCTGCCAATCAGCTTTTTTCTTATTTTCCTCCCCAAAAACTAAGGTGCGTCTTATAATCCGAAAAATACGGCATGTTGTCCCAAGAGAGTTATCTATTCATTCTAGAGTAACGTGTACATTCCATACAGTTGCCAATCTTATATCATCTAGAGCAGAGGTGTCAAACTGGCGGCCCATGGGCTGGATGCGTCACATCCAGGACATGCCCACCCCAGCCCCATGTAGGGGGAAAACATCGCGAAACATCACATGACGGCAACGTGACATGGTGAGTTTTACCCCTATGATCTAGGGCTTTAGTGGAAATGTGATGCTAGTAATTTTATATGCCATTTTGGACATCACGATAAACCATCCCTGGTTTTACATACCTAGAACTGGGCCAGTAACTAATTTTTATTTTTTTTTAATTTTATTTTATTTTAAATTTATATACCGCCTTCTCCCTGAGGACTCAGAGCGGTGTACAGCCAGAATTAAAAAACATGAAATACAAATATTAAAAACAATTAAAATATATATAAATTTGGCCCAAAATTAAAAATACAAACCAATTAAAACATTTAAAATTTCTTCTTAAGCCAGCCCGGCTTGCTGGAAAAAGTGGGTTTTAAGGGCACGGCGGAAGGCGCTAAGATCTTGGATTCTCCTTATCTCTGGGGGCAACTGATTCCAGAGGGTAGGTGCCCCCACAGAGAAGGCCCTCCCCCTGGGGGTCACCAGCCTGCATTGATTGGCTGATGGCACCCTGAGGAGGCCCTCTCTGTGGGAGCGCACGGGATGATGGGAGGTCGTTGGTAGCAGCAGGCGGTCTCGAAGATAGCTAGGCCCGATGCCATGGAGCGCTTTAAAGGTGATAACCAGCACCTTGAAGCGCACCCGGAAGACCACTGGAAGCCAGTGCAGCTCGTGCAGGAGTGGTGTTACATGGGAGCGCCATGCTGCTCCCATCGCTACCCGCGCTGCTGCATTCTGGACCAGTTGGAGCCTCCAGGTGCTCTTCAAGGGGAGCCCCATGTAATAAGGAATAAATCATGTTACATCATTACTTCCATTTTTTGTATATCAGAAAAATGTTGCATATTCACATATATTAAAGAAGAAAAAAATATTCTATTAAGTTCATCCCTAAAACGTCATATAAATCATATTATATGTACCAGGATGAAAGCACCAGGGCATCTTAAAAACTAGGCAATGAAATATACATGACCGTTTTTAAAGAAAGAACCAGTTTCCCAGGAAATGTGTGTTAATCATTAATGTTAATAATGCAAATCTCAAACATTTTATAGCCTCGTCCATTGTTTCTCAGCCTTGGCAACATTAAGATGAATGGACTTCAAATCCCAGAATTTCCCAATCAGCACAGCTGTCTGGTTGTTGGAAGTCCATTCATCTTAAAGTTGCCAAGGTTGAAAAACAATGGCCTCACCTACCACCACCAGTCCAATGTAAGTCACAGAAGAATCAAGTTTATTGCAATTCAGTGTTAAGCATGTTTATTCAGAAATAGGCCCAGAGCTTTCCTGCCTTAAAAGATTAGACCAGGAATCAGCAACCTGCGGCTCTGGAGCCGCATGTGGCTCTTTCATCCCTCTGCTGCGGCTCCTTGTTGCTGGTCGGCTCCACAATTGATAGGGCTTTCGGTTAGGACAGGTAGAGGAAAAATGCCGCGCTAGGAGGAGACTCTATGATAAGGGAAGTGGACTTCCGGTTGGCTCCAGAATTAAACAGGGGGCTTCCGGTTAGGATCTTTGTGGCTCAGGTTGCCGACCCCTGCATTAGACCAATCTTCTCCAATCATGGACCCATTCTGTGGAATCATGGCAATGGAAGTCCTTACGGTTTTAATGTTAGCAGCCTGGTGAAACCTGAAGATGTCCCGCTTGCTCCTTGTTCCTCGTTTGTATTTGCAGTCTTTTCCTTATGTTATTAATCTTTGATACTTTTGCCATCTAGGTTGTTTATTCTGGTTTTTCTGAATCCTTTTAATGTTATTTGAGATGCGCTTATTATTCCTGGAGTTGGTTTTAATGGTTGGCATGTGGCTATTCTTTATTTTGTGTGTGTGTGGTTTGCTTTTCTCTCTGTCACACATACACACAGAGAGACAAAGAGAGAAATCCACAAGCTGCTTGAAGCGTCTTAACAGCTGAGTATAAATAAATAATGTTCTTAGAGTTTTAGTATTAGATACTCACAGCCACCCCATAAAAGTAGTTTATTAACTTCAGAATGGTTAGAAAAGCCTATGTACCACAATTAATACAGAAACACTTGGCAAGTGAGTCATCTATGATCTTCTGCAAAATTTGAAAATTGGTGGATATCGTGCTTTTTGGGGGCATTATAACTGAATTACAGAAATAATTCCTAAGGTCTAAGATTCCTAAAATGAGACCCAGAGACTGACTTGCCAACTTCTGCAGAAACCCCATTGTTTCAAGGGTCACATTTTAACGGCTAAACTTCAAAAGTGAGTAGAACCATGGCCCGTTGGGAAGTAGGAAAGAGGGACCTTTGGAAGTTAAAAGCGGTGAATTGGGAAGTTCAACTCTGTATCCATTTCATCCTTAAAAGGACTCGAATGTTTAAAATGGACATAAAAGAAAGATGGTAGCAAGCCAAAATTAGCTCTGGCCAGAACTCCCAAACATGCTTTTTCAGGAGACAACTGGACTTTCTTGTTTTTTCTTTGAAGACATTTCCCTTCTCATCCAAGAAGTTTCTTCAGCTCTGACAGGATAATGGGGAATGGAAGGATTTATATTCCTTGCAGACAGCTGGTCATTTGCATCATTTTATGGGGTGCTTCAACGACCTTCTAAAAGGATGCAAATGACCAGCTGTCTACAAGGAATATAAATCCTTCCATTTCCCACCATCCAGTCAGAGCTGAAGAAGCTTCTTGGATGAGAAGCGAACCGTCTTCAAAAGAAAAAACAAGAAAGTCCAGTTGCCTCTTGAAAAAGCACCTTTGGGACAACCATGACCTGGATGATTGAGAATCTCTACAGACTTCTGGCCAGAACTATTTGCTCTCCATGGCCTTCTCAGGTTTGGTTCCATAACATATCTATTCTTCTTTGAAGAAACTCCTTACAAATTGTTTTTTTGAGTGGTTGCAAGATCAATATGGCAGGTTAGGATTTGCCCAAAGACTAGCAGCTGTTCTGAAATTTATGTACCATATATGATAGTCCAGTCTATAACCAAAACCCATCTCAATAATCCTGAAAGAGATCATGTGAGATCTTGGGGTTCTTACACAAGATTTGGGTATTTTAAAAAATTATATTGTTTTGCGAAAAGCAGAAATACTTTTGGGAATGGAAAAATATGCCATCCATTGAATGGCCCAACAGAAATCTGTATTCATTCCTTAGTCTCCCCTACAAAACGTCCATCCTATTTCATAAGAACGGACAGAATTCAGAGATATCCCTTTCCACCATTGTGTGAGCTTCCATGCAGAGCAAAAAGAAATGTGTAACCCAAACAAGCAAGCTTATCAAGGGAAAGTTACAGATGTTGCTGCTAAGTAGCTTCTGCATCAAAGGGAAGGGAGGAAGCCAAAAGATCAGGCTTCTACCAAGAATGCAGTTGTTTATTCTGCCCCCTCATTTACCGTCCTTGAGCAAAGAAGATTGGGAAAGAAAACAATAATAATGTAGGTTTGGCTCAGCAATTTTCCTTTTAAGCACATTGTTGAATCAACTACAGCAATGTCTCTTGGGTGGGCAAGTGGAGAAGGAAAGGGCGATCTATCTATCTATCTATATCGATCTATCTATCTACCTATCATCTATCTGTCTATCATCTATCATCTATCTATCATCTATCTATCATCTATCTATCAATCTATCAATCATCTATCCATCTATCTATCTGTCTGTCTATCTATCATCTATCATCTATCTATCATCTATCATCTATCTATCCATCTATCCATCTATCTACTCTATCTATCTATCTATCATCTATCTATCATCTATCTATCATCTATCTACCATCTATCTATCTATCATCTATCTATCTATCTATCTATCTATCTATCTATCTATCTATCTCAATCCATCCATATCTATCTATCTATCTATCTATCTATCTACCTACCTATCTACCTATCTATCTATCATCTATCTATCTATCTATCTCTATCCATCCATATCTATCTATCTACCTATCATCTATCTATCTATCTATCTATCTATCTATCTATCTATCTATCTATCTATCTATCTACACACAGATGATGATGTTCTCTTCTCACAAGACCCAGAAGAGCTACAAAGACACATAAAAGAGCTGCACAAAACAGGAGAACCATGTGTCTTAAAAATAAACCTGAAAAAGAGCTAGATTATATTTAATTAATTCACCAAAGAAAGAAAAAAATATATATTCGGAGAAGAACTAAACGTAGTAGACCACTACATATACTTTGGACAACGGATCTCAATGAAAGGTGATACAATAAAGGAAATTGAACAATGTGTTAAATATGGTTGACAGTCATTCACCAAGCCAAGCATAATTTTCAAGAACAACTTCCCCCTATGCATGAAGAGAAAAGTTTTCGATCAGTGTGTGCTACCTGCTCTAATATATGCCGGTGAGATATGGACACTAACCTCACAATTGATACAAAAGCTGCAAGTGGCGCAAAGAGCCATGGAAAGATACACGCGCGACATCACAAGATAAGATAGAAAGACCTGCACATGGATTAGAGAACAAAGTAAAATATGTGATGAGAGACCTTCCTGTCTGCAGAATAGTTGGCATGGTGGGTTCACTGCATCTTATGCTTGTTCCAAAGAGAATCCCACTCTCAAAGAATAGTCTAGACTAAAATAATATGAATTTCTCCCCCGGGGTTATTCCCTTTCAACCTCCCTACAGTCATCCCCGAAAATAAGGATCGTTGCTAAATTTGCAAATGATCTCAGAACAACAAGGACAATCAACTATAGCCTGGAATCCAAAGTTGATCTTTCATGACATGTGGTGGTCTTATTAATGAATAAGGAATATAAAAGGAATCTTTGTGACAAAGGACTTGGAATAAATATCCAAATATCCAAGTGGAAGCCAAAAAGGGATAAAACAAATTGCAGCATTGAAGGTAATAGTAGGCCAGGTTTCCACCTGGGATTAGACATAGAGGGAAAACTAAAAAATGAATGTGTTAAAATCTTCTGGAGTAATGGTTGCCTAATCTCTGGGATACCCCCCAACAAGGGCCTGAAAGCCTCATGTGCACTACACATCACCCAATCTTGTCTTAAATAAACTAGGAATTGGAAATGATAATTGAATACCAAAAGCAGATTTCTTATCACCACCACTCTGGTTTCATCAAAAGTTTACATTCATCTCTTAAAAAGACTGGTCAAGTTATATTTCATGGCTTGTCAAAGAAAGTGGTTCCTTTAGCTATGTGGAATTAACATCTCCTACAAAAAAAGGCAGTACCAATTTTGATGTCATACATTTTTCACCCACATACAAACCTTAGTTCAGTAAAAGGTCTTGCCTAGCTTGTTAGCCTTGAATACGGAAACTCTGCATTTGGCATGAATTGCAAATTAAGATTAGCTGGTTTGCCTAGACATGGTCAGGAAGCTAGTAGAGAAGTTTCAAAACTATGGAAATAGTAGGTTCAAAACAGAACAATCATCTGGTTCTATTCTGAATCTGCTGAATAATCTTCAAAGCCGAAGTGCTTAAGTGACACTGCAGTGAATAGAGACTAGATATTATTTTATTTATTTATTAAGTCTTTTTTTTCAAAGAGTTTTTATTTCTCATAAACATATTTAAATGTACAATCTTTTATCCATCATTTTCCATTCATCTTATCTTTTAACTTTCATTTTTAGTTGTTCAGGGCTGCTCTTTTACCATTTACCTTCCTTTATTTTACCACAACCTTTCCTCTTCTCCTCCCCTTCTCTTCCTTCCTCCATCTCTTCCTACTTTCTTCGTTCTTCCCCTCCTTCTCTTTCCTACTTCCCCTTCCCTTCCCTTCCCCCACTCCTCTCTTCCTCCCTTTCTAACCCTCTCTCCTACTCCTCTTTCTCCTCCCTTTTCTTCCTCTCCTTTTCCCTCTCTTCTATCTCTCCCTCTCCTTTCCTCTCTTCTCCCTTCCTCTCTCTCTACTCCTTTCCCTCTCTCTTGTTATTTCCCTTTTCAATTCAATCTAGAATAGTATTTGAGCAGCCCCGATTATCTATTTATATCCATCTCCATTTCAATTTCTTATTTATTTAGTAATTACATCTGTTTCATCATTTGTGTACACTTTTATAATAATCTCACTTTTTCCCTTCCCCCCTTCCCCCTTTTTCCTTTATCTAGGCATTGTCTGAGTTTCTATTCTTCTAATTATTTTTTCTCTTTTTCATCTTTTCCCTATCTATTTTATCTCCATATCTAGCTAAGATGTTTAAAGTTAAATCAGCCAAATGTTGAAAATGTGATCAATTGCCGGGATCATATTATCATATGTGGTTGTCGTGTAAAGAAGTACTATTGGGTTAAAATACAGACATGGTTAGAAGGAATGCTGCAGCAACATATTATGACCTGACTAAAAGATGGGGAAGGAGAGAATAGGTTGAGCATGGAGGAGGAGGTAGGATCTGTTATTAATCTAACAATCACCTCCAATGTGAAGTTTCCTCATTGAAGCCCAAAGCCAGGTCTTTAAGCTCTTGTGGAAGGTCAGGAGGGTTGGAGCCGACCTCACTCTGAGGGGCAAGATGTTCCAAAGGGCAGGAATAATGGTTCTTCTCCTGGATCCCACCAGCCAGAATACCTCAGTCCAGTGGTGGGTTTCAATTTATTTTACTACCGGTTCTGTGGGTGTGGCTTGGTGAGCATGGCATGGCTTTGTGGGAGTGGCAGGGGAAGGATACTGTAAAATCTCCATTCCGTCCTCACTCCAGGGGAAGGTTACTGCAAAATCTCCATTTCCTCCCGATCAGCTGGGATTTGGGAGGCAGAGAATAGATGGGGGTGGGGCCAGTCAGAATTTTTACTACCAGTTCTCCAAACTACTCAAAATTTTCACTACCGGTTCTCCAGAACTGGTCAGAACCTGTTGAAACCCACCTCTGCCTTGGTCAATGGGGCCTGCAGCAGACTTCCTCTGCCAGTACGGGTGGGGTAGGCCAGTCTCATTGGCATGAGATGGTCCCTCAAGTAATTAGCAATGGCATGGATGAGTGTGATTTACCATTGGTATACCTACCTGAAGTGGTGACGAGGCATCATCTCTTACTTATTTCACTATATTGAATTATTTAAATCAAAATGAACAACTGGTGATACATGAGCATGTATGGACCCGGTGGTTCCAACAGAAGGTTGAGTAGGAGGAATTGGATAGTAGCATGTACCTCTTTCTTTAGCTGCATGGTATGCAGAATTCTTTATTCCTATGTAATAGCTGAGTCTGTAATATAGAATTAAGCAAGCTCTTATTTTAGTTGCTAAAGGATTATACTTTGTTATGCCCCGTCCTTGGTAGGACATCCATGTTTTTGTTTTTCTCATCTTCCCTTCAGTTAACCTTGAGAAACAAATGCTCTTTAACTCTGAGATGGTCTCCCTGCCACCTGGACTCCTTAGCCTTGATAGTTTCATTTTTTGGCAGAGCTTAACAAAGCATGCCTAGCACAAGATAAGATGAACTTGTCCTTGGCAAACTCCAGCGAGATGAGACCTTCAAAAAAAGAGGGTGAGTAACAGTGTTTCAGAGCCTATATAAGTTAGTCAAAATTCCCATGGGATGAAACCTAACTCAACAGTGCTTGCTGGCTTTAGAGGGATCCAACAGCTGTCATCTCTATATGGATCTCTGACCAGCAGAATGGAGCATAAGTTCTTTCTTTCTTTGTCACTCTATTTCTCACCAATCTGGAATATGGACACCTAACATAAAAAACATCATCAAAAAAGCACAACAAAGAATGTTCTTTCTGCACCAACTCAGGAAGCTCAAACTGCCCAAGGAGCTGCTGATCCAGTTCTACAGAGGAATTATTGAGTCTCTCATCTGCACCTCTATAACTGTCTGGTTTGGTTCTGCAACCCAACAAGACAGACACAGACTTCAGAGGATAATTAGAACTGCAGAAAAAACAATGGCTACCAACCTGCCTTCCATTGAGGACCTGTATACTGCACGAGTCAAAAAGAGGGCTGTGAAAATATTTACAGACCCCTCGCATCCTGGACATAAATTGTTTCAACTCCTACCCTCAAAACGAAGCTATAAAGCACTGCACACCAGAACAGTTAGACACAAGAACAGTTTTTTTCCAAATGCCATCACTCTGCTAAACAAATAATTCCCTCAATACTGTCAACCTATTCACTAAGTCTGCACTACTATTAATCTTCTCATTGTTCCTATCACCCATCTCCTCCCACTTATGACTGTATGACTGTAACTTTGTTACTTGTATCCTTACAATTTATATTGATTGTTTCCTAGTACGATTTGATTGCTTATTTGTACCCTATGATTATCATTAAGTGTTGTACCTTATGATTCTTGACGAATGTATCTTCTCTTTTTACATACACTGAGAGCAAATGCACCAAGACAAATTCCTTGCGTGTCCAATCACACTTGGCCAATAAAGAATTCTGTTCTGTTCTATTCTATTCTATTCTATTCTATTCTATTCTATTCTATTCTATTCTATTCTAATTCTAATTCTAATTCTAATTCTAATTCTAATTCTAATTCTAATTCTAATTCTAATTCTAATTCTAATTCTAATTCTATTCTTCTATTCTATATTCATTGATAGCTCTCTCGTTTTAAGTCATTATTTATTTTCTTACGCTGCTGTGGAACAAAGGCTTCACTATTCAATCCATGTAGTCATTGCTTCCGAATCCCCAGAAAACCCTGTGACCCAACCCTACTGGATTCCGAACGGGGCAATATGACATGTCAGTGTGGCTTCAGTTAATTTGCTGTTGCCTTCTTCCAAAGCAAAGTTAAAATAACAGCACTCCGGCAGGCTGAACTTGATTTTTTTAACTTTGGATCCAAATCCATCTTCTTTTCATGCCCGTTCTAAACCAAAGACAAATGTTTCCAAACGTCAAGACAAAAAAAACTCCCCCCTCTTTGCAAAAGCCTGCACAACCTTTGGCAAGGAAAACTTTAGCTATGTCTAACAATCCTTTGGAGGACAGGTAGCCGTAACAGATTAGAGCATGCTTGCATAGCCTTGGACTGGGGGATTCATGTTTCCGTTTATATTACAGAAAAGGAAAAGCCAGGAGAGGCCAACTGTTCAACTCTCCAAATGGAACACAGAAAATTCTCTGGTATCAGCCCAAATATAGATTCTTGAATCAAGAAAGATTGATACCCTGAGATAACAAACCATTCCAAGTTATTAAATGAACGGCGGGGATCTGTTTTCAGAGTATCTTTTAGTTAAATCATTCAAAGCCGGCACATTATGTCTCGTTTGATGAAAAGAAGTACTAGAGGAGACATGATAGCAGAGTTCCAATATCTCAGGGGCTGCCACAAAGAAGAGGGAGTCAAGCTATTCTCCAAAGCACCTGAGGGCAGGACAAGAAGCAATCAAGGAGAGAAGCAACTTAGAACTAAGGAGAAATTTCCTGACAGAACAATTAATAAGTGGAACAACTTGCCTGCAGAAGTTGTGAATTCTCCAACACTGGAAATTTTTAACAAGATGTTCATTAACCATTTGTCTGAAGTGGTGTAGGGTTTCCTGCCCAAGCAGGAGGTTGGACTAGAAGGCCTCCAAGGTGCCTTCCAACTCTGTTATTCTAATTCTAATTCTAAATCTTGCTGCTGTCAATTGCAAAGGAAAATGCCTCAAAAACAATTGTTCGCAAGGATCCATATTAATTGTCAAAGAAATTTGTTTTGTTTGTTTGTAGCTTCGGTGGCAACCGTGTTGAGTTGCAAAAGCAAAAATAAACAAAATTCTCCAAACATACCAAGAGGCTCTCATCTAATTTATGATCCTCCAGTTCATAAGCATTATTCCCTCTTTAAAAGGTTTGTGTTAGTGAAGCTGAATCCAATAGCCACCGTCAACAAAAAGCCATATTTTTTTACAGATGTATTTCCAGAAATATTCTAGATCAGAAAGACCGCTTTCTCTGGGCTGTGAGATTTTGAATGACATACTCAAAATCACATGCCAAAAAGTGATGGAAGGAGCCAGAGGAAAATTAAATTTAATGTTATTTACTTTTCCATGTAGTTACAATTAAAACTAGATGGTATGACTGTCGAAGCGTGAATCAGCCTCGTTCCCCCCCCTGGGGAAACTGTAATTAATTAGAGGTGAATGGATCTTGTTTTCCATGGTGTATACTCTCAAAGAAAGAAAACCCGAAGTATATATTCTAAGAAACATTTTATTATAAAAGTAAAAAAAAAAAAACTAGCTAACTACATCTTACCAGTAGTTATCTCACACACGGACAAAGGAAGTATCAGGAAGTTAGAAAAGAAAGAATGTAGACATGCGCAGTAGTCCAATGTCTCACAAGACCAGCCTTATCTCAGTATGCTACAGAAAAGTTCCCTGGCAAGGCTACCGTAAGTCTTAGAATGGGAGCTCAGCTGGCAAACACTTAACGCAGTGACAATGACTGTGCTCCATTCAAAGATTTCAAATATTCTCTGTTCAATTTTATAATTTGTTTACCATACTTAGAAGTCCTTGGAGGATTTAGTCCAAGGATTTTACTGGTCATCTATGGCCCTGCGGTCTCAGATTGGCCACCTTTACTCTAGACCAGGGTGGGGGAATGATGACCCTTTTATGACTTGTGGACTTCAATTTCTAGAATTCCTGAGCCACCAAGACTGGCTCAGGAATTCTGGGAGTTGAAGTCCTCTAGTCATAAAGGGGCCATTGTTCTCCATCTCTGCTCTAGACAGTAATCCAGAAGAAGACAATTTCTAAAGAACCGTCCTCCAAACTGGAGCTCTCAAGCTACAGTGACATTTTGAACATGGCAGTCATTTGCACATCTATCTAGATGTTATTTAGAATAACATCAAGTTATTCTAAAAATGATACAGCTTGGTTCATTCATAATGCTGACCCATAATACAGATGTGGGTGACCTGAAGTCCCACATGTCAGGCTCATATGTTAAGTTGCAGTTTAAAACTTAAGCATCTAGTCCAGGGCTGTCAAAACTCCTGGCCCATGGGGCCAGATGCATCACACGCTGGCCACACGCACTCCCGGTTTAATGAAGGGGGGGGTCACAATACGCCACGTGATACCACCGTGACAATGTGAGTTTGACATCCCTGATCTAGTCAATTAAAGTTCAATATTAAATTGGTGACAGATAAAGGCCAAGGAAATTCAAGAGGGGTTGGACATGCAAAGTTTGTGGGAATGTAACAATTTTAAGCTGATGATGCACTTAACTCTGCTCCTCAGCTCTGCCTCTTCTTCTTCCACACACAGTTCCCCGTATTGCCCCAATCACTTTTTCATGGCCTTCCAAACTCAATCATGAAGTTGGATGGGATCATAGCTCTCAATCTAGATTTGGATGCGGTCATTAATACCTTTGACTCCAACTTCCTGCTCTGGGCACGAATCCAAGTGAAAGCAACTCTGGCAGATGGCTATCCAGCCTCCTCTTTCATATATCTACACCAGGGGTCAGCAACCTGCACCTCTGGAGCCGCATGTGGCTCTTTCACCCCTCTGCTGCGGCTCCCTGTCATTCAAAATATGCGTCACAACCGCCAATGTGCGACACCCGCCAGCACACGATTTATTGAGCTTTTCAATCCCCCCACCCCCAGTGGGGTTGAATGGATAAATCCAAGAAAAGAAAAGTTTCCGAAGAAAACAGAACGTTTAATTCAACTACATATGCTAGTTTTGTGGCCGCTCAAGAAATAGTCAGGCACAGGAAGGGTTTTGTGGCTCCCGGTGTTTTCTTTTCAGTGGGAAATGGGTCCAAATCAATAGTGGGTTTCAATTTTTTTTACTACCGGTTCTGTGGGTGTGGCTTGGTGGGCACTGCATGGCTTGGTGGGTGTGGCTTGGTGGGCATGGCAGGGGAAGGATATTGTAAAATCTCCATTCTCACCCCACTTCAGGGGAAGGATACTGCAAAATCCCCATTTCCTCCCGATGAGCTGGGACTCGGGAGGCAGAGAATAGATGAGGGCGGAGCCAGTCAGAATTTTTACTACCTGTTCTCCGAACTACTCAAAACTTCAGCTACCGGTTCTCCAGAACTGGTCAGAACCTGCTGAAACCCACCTCTGGTCCAAATGGCTCTTTGAGTGTTTAAAGTTGCAAACCCTTGATCTACACAGATGAGGCCACCATAGCCACAAATCCCTTCTTCCCCCACTGACATGCAGCCAGCAAAAGGTAAATTCGAAAAAAAAAAATCTAAATTCTAGTGACCCAGAATTACATTATGTGTGAACTCTGACATGTTTTCCACAGATGAGATTTTGAACTTGTTTTCCCCATTCTTTGCTGACTCCCTCATCCAAAGTTGGGGGAATCCATAAATACATTGCAATGACATCAGTGTCTTGATTTTTTCTTTTGCTAAGCTACTGGATGCCAGAATCCTGGAAAATTCATCCTCCACATTTTGCGCAACCATCTTTTCCATTAGTTAAGCTGGCTGGAGCTTCTATGAAGTATAATTCAACAGCCTCCAGAGACCCAAGTTGAACTTTAAACATGAGCATAGCTCTAATTTGAACAAAAGTAACTGTGGAGTGGATTTTGACCCTGATGTTTAGCATTTAGTCTTCCCTAACAAAACCGTTTTAATTTTTGGTTCCTTAGGCTACATTCACTATAAATAAACTCTCTAGTTTATTTCCAGACTTTTTATTGGAAACATGGGCTTGGGTCATAAAACATGCTAAGCCTTCATTCTCATTTCTGACTGAACATGTTTCATTCTCACTTAACATGTTAAATGAACGCAAGCATTATTATTGGTTTAACAAGCTATGTTTCTTCATTTAATAATCCAGGTTACCAACTGGGCTCAAATATGGAATTACGATATGATGGATTATTTGAGTCTAATCACTTTCAGGTCAAATCTCTGCCTTGAAGCTTTGCTTGTGGCTTAGTGCAATGCTTCTCAAAATTAGCAACTTTAAGATATGTAGACTTTAATTCCCACAATTCCCCAGGCCAGTATAGCTGGCTGGGAAATTCTGAGAGTTAAATCCACATGTCAGAAAGTTACCACAGTTGAGAAACACTAGCCTAGTGTGTTATATCAGGTCAGAGGAATTTAAAATGATTACTTGAATAAATTCCATCTCCCTCTCCTTCTCTCTCTGAAAAACTGGCAGTATATATTTCTGTCTTCTTTCCCTTGAAGTGTTTTTGATTTGCTGGTGCTTTCTGTGGACCTCCCCCAAGGAGTGGTGGTCTTGGCCCATGAATGCAATAGAAGAGGCCTTTGTTTTCCAGTTATCTGTCAGTTTCAAGGTAGTGTGGGAATATTGCTGGAAATATTTGGGTTTTGCAATGTAGAGAGGAAGCCAATATTAAATGTTGGCTCCCTTGGTGAAAGATGTTGACTATAAATCAAAAAGGCTTCTCTGTATGTCTTAAACAAGAAAACTCCACATCTTGGCTGCCGAAATGATAAGAAATGTATTTTCAGAGTGCTTGCTTTTCTTTTTCTTTCTCCCCCTCCCCTTTGGTTATTTGTCTGAATCCTCAGAGAACCTTTGTAAACTTTCCAGTGCAGCTATTTTCAACACACAAGTAGCAGAACTATACAGAAGGTTGCTATATCTGGGCTGCAAAAAGCCAGACGACCAAGTGGAAGTTAAGAGGTGAAAATTAAGTCTCAGAATTGCCTTTTTTTTCCCCCACGGCCCTTACATGACAACTTTTCATGTAGAGCAGGGATGTTAAACACTTAGATCTGGCCCACGGGGTCACCCTGGAAACAGCGAAGGACCGGCCTGTGGTCCCTCTGCCAGTGAAAACAGAGCTCAGGAGGGCCGCACACAGCATTCCCGAGCTCCAATTTCGCTTGCAGAGGGTTTTATTATTTATTTATTTATTATTTATTTATTTATTTTGTCGCATTTCTATGCCGCCCAACTCCCGAGGGACTCTGGGCGGCTTACAACAGAGAATAAAACAATGCAACATCCCATACAAAAGTTAAAAGAAGACATTAAAACATTAAAACGTTAAAACACATACACTCCAATTTGTGGCCGGGTCTCGCAAGATCACTATAACGAGATCAATGGCCCCAGGCCTGCTGGAAAAGCCAGGTCTTCACCACTTTCCGGAACGCCAATAGAGTGGGGGTGGTCCAGACTTCAGAGGTAATTGGTTCCAGAAAGCCGGGACAGCCACAGAAAAGGCCCTCCCCCGCGGGCCCACCAGCCGACGTTGTTTAGCTGACGGGACCCGGAGGAGACAGACTCTGTGGGATCTTACCGGTCGCTGGGAGCTATGTGGTAGAAGGCGGTCTTAAAGATAGCCTGGTCCTGAGCCATGTAGGGCTTTAAAGGTAATAACCAACACCTTGAATTGTCCCAGTTGCAGGAGGAAAGTGCAGCCGAAAATGGAGCCCGTTTTCACTGGCAGAGCACTCGGGCTGCCACAGGTGCCACCAACATGACTGATGTCAAGCTGGCCACACCCATCTTGGCCACGGTCCTCTCCGGCCCTCCCAAACACAACCCTGATGCGGTCCTCAATGAAATCAAGTTTGACACTCCTGATGTACAAAGCAACCCAATTATCCAAGGTCTACAACTGTAATGGAGTATCAGCATATCTCAATTACAGCTGGAATTCTCCCATTCACCTTCCAATGAGGGGTCCAGACATTTCATCTGGCCATGATGTAATTAGTTTGGTTCTCGTTAACGTGTTGTCTGAACTGTGGTTTATATACTGTGATTTATGGCTGTAGCAGGATGTCTGCACCCTGTTCTCCTTTGTGTACATAGAGATTTAATTCACACGTAAGATCTTGTCAAAATAGCTTTGGTTTTGACTTAGCACATGTGTGGCTACTCAAGAAAGAAACCATTCATTATTTTCAACCAATCACAATTGAAAACTTTGGCTTTGCATTAGTTTGTAAATCTTGGCTGTATCCATTTGTTAGATTGAGATGAAATCTCACATTTCTTCCTAGAAAGCAAGTTGACCAAGGTAGTTCTCCCTCTAACAGTTTCTTCCCTGCAACAAACACACAGTGAAATAGACTGGGTAGAATAAGACACACTATCTCAAATTAATCTGTAACTGAGATGGACATGATCCTGAGTCTCCCAGGTCCTAGTTCCACCCCATATTTCCACACATCGATGAGTAATTTTATTTCATATTTTGAAGATATTTTGATCGCATACTGTATATCCTTATCGGTTCTATGAACCTCTTGACCCAAAATATACATTATTATCCTACCTACACCTTCTTGAGTGCAATTTGAGCAGCCCACAGTATTTCAAATCTGATATGCTTTTGCTGACATTCTACTGTAGGTTTTTATATTAATTCCCAGTAGAAAGAAGGGTAGTTAATATCTACCCTCCTGCCAGATTAGAATGTTTCTTCCTTGTTGTGACACTTCTTTTTCCAACGCGCAAGAATAAACGGAACAAATTACAGTACAGAGCTCACACCTCCTGTTCAGTAATCCTGGGTGTGTATCATCCTTCTGAGGAAAAGGCCTAGTATTCCCATTTTTAAAATAATAATAACAATAATTAGAGGCCGAAGGGCATGGGGGAAACCATGTGGCTTTGAATTGTGTTGAATTCCCGTTTTGTTTTGTTTTTTAGGTAGCACAGCCAATCTTCTTGGGTGGCCATAGAGCAAAACCAGTCCAAAGAATGTGGCACCTTGGAGCAAAGCAAGCTCAGCTGTGGTTTAGTATATACTACATGCATTTTCTTTGGTGTATAGGTACTTTCTCTCTCTGGTCAACAGGTTAAATGCAAAACACCACAGGACATGCGACTCTGAAACCAAAGACACACTTTGAACTAAGCTGTGGCTTGTCGAATAAAGCATAACGGGTCTGCGTTTGCAGAACATAGGAAAACAAAATTAAACCAAGCCAACCACAAAACAGCTTTTCACGAAGGGTGAACTTTCTTTGCTGGTATGCAAAAACACAGTGGAGATGAGTTTGCAGAACAATGCTAGGATGAGGCTAAAACTGGGATGGTAGTTTGTGGTTCTGAGTACCATGGAACACCCAGCTAATGACTGAGCACGTTGAGGGATCCACGTCACCACTTTCCGCTGTAAAAGGATTTGTTCAGAGCCAGCATTTGTGTTTGGTTCACCTATTTAGGGTGAGGGCTGTTACCAGGGGTGGACTTCAAAAATTTTAGCAAGGGGTTGTGAGTAGGCGTGGCCATGGTGGGCATGGCCTAGTCGCAGTGGTGGGATTCAGCCAGTTCACACCACTTTGGGAGAACCGGTTGTTAACTTTCTGAGCAGTTTGGTGAACTGGTTGTTGGAAGAAATAATTAGGGCAGAGAACCGGTTGCTAAATTATTTGAATCCCACCACTGCCTAGTCGGCCTCCTGCACCATGGCGGGGGGAGGGGGTGTTTTTGCCATCCCCAGGCTCTGGAGGCTTTTCTTGAGCCTCCAGGAGGGCGAAAATGGCCTCCCCAGGCTCCGGAGGCCCTCCGGAGGCCGGAAATGGGCCCGTTTCTGAACCTTCCCAAACTTCCAGTAGGCCCATTTTTCACCCTCCCCGAGCCTCCATGCACACCCTGTACTTACCTGTGTCCAAAATAGGCCGTGTGGGGACTCCTGGGAGGGGCGGGGCTGGGTGGGCAGGGCCAGCCAGGAGTGGGATTTGGGGGTTCTCTGAACTGCACAAAATCTTAGCTAGAGGTTCTCCCGAACTCCTGCGAACCCCCAGCAGCCCACCCCTGGCTGTTCCTAAACAGCAAAGTTCAAAATATTATATTGCTTAAGATGGTCCGTCTTTTCAATTATTCATTTTCATTCTTGTGATTAGTTTAATGTACTGGAGTATCTGCTGGGAAAGTCTGATTTGAAAGGGTGTCATCACCCCCACCCTCCGCCCAAAATCTCATAAATAAATACATGATGCACCAGGCAAAAATTGCCTTCCATCTGGCTAGAATTGAGTTCCTTTGACCGGCAGAAGCTCTCAAGGGTTTCAGACAGAAGCTCTTTTAAAAAAGAACTGGAAAACTCAATGGGAAGAATGCCTTGTAACAAACCATGCACTTCGCTGCTGAGTTATGGCCTCTCCAAAGGAGGGAGGCTTTCCTCCAGGCTCAGCTAGAGCTTGCTTGCCAAAAAGGTTGGCTACCATTGCCTTAATTTCATCCAGATGTAGCTGCTCCTGCACTGGCTGGCTGAGAAATGGATGAAAACTAAAGCACAAGGCAACACAGACATTCTCTCTCTCTCTCTCGAGTATTTTCCTGGTTGCCTTGCGTTCCTTTTCCTTCCATCCAGAAGATGTTTTGGAAACTCTCAGAGAAGTTCCAAGAATAACCTCCCTTCCTTCAGTCTGATGAAATGTCACTTCTGGCTCAGAAAGTGGGAAAAGACCAGGGATGTGGGTGGGTGGAGAAATCCTGCCTGGGTTATTATGCAAGATTTGGCCTTTCAGGATCCAACTTTTCTGTTGATTAGGTGGGACCTCTAAGAGAGAAGCCCAGGTTAAAAGAGAAGGACAACTACTTGAAATACTGTTAGCCTTGCTTTCTCAGCCCCAACTTCCAGCCTCTTCCTCCAAAGATACTACACTGGTACTATGAAGCTGTTGGTTGTAACTACCATATTTTTCGGAGTATAAAACACACCGGAGTATAAGACACATCTTAGTTTTTGGGGAGGAAAATAAGAAAAAAGCTGATTGGCAGGTGGATCAGCCTTCCAGAATACCCCCAATCAGCTGTTCCCAGAGGTGAATTTTAGCAACAGGTTCCTTGGTTGTGAGCTCTGTGCTTTGTTTTATTTTTGCTTTTTTTTCTGCCTCTGAAACTTCTGAAGCTCTGTTTCAGAAAAAACTTCTTTTCCTGCCTCTGAAAGCCTCCGAAACAGAACTTCAGAAAAAAAGCCTCTGAAGCTCTGTTTGGGGGGTTCTTTTCTGAAGCTCTTTTGGGGGCTTCTTTTCTGAAGCTTTGTTTCTGATGCTTTTTTCAGCCTCTGATACCTCCGTTTGAGAAGCTGGGCGGGGCTACATTCAGAGTATAAGACACACCCAAATTTTCACCCTCTTTTTGGGGGGAAAAAGGTGCCTCTTATACTGTGAAAAATACGGTAACTGAATTTCTTCCATCAGCAGCAAGAAGGCACGCAGTGCTCACCAGAGAAAATCCTGGAATGACATACAGGGCCCATTATTTGTTCAATATGGATTACATCAATTTTGTCATGAGAGCTTTCAAATGTTAACCAATTTACATGGCTTCTGCATTCTCTGGCAGTTGCTCCTGAACACTGAAATGCTATAACCACAAAGCAATTAGATTCATCCTTTAAAAAAAAAAATACCATGGTTGTCTTCACACCGCCTCCCGCCGGTTTTACTACCGGTTCTTGCGAACCGATCCGAACCGGGGGCAACCCACCATTGATGATACCCAAATGAATTAATCCATACGGTGTCTTCCTGTGATGACTTGGTTCACACAACATGCTAAAACCTTGCCTGAATTCTCACAACATGCTCAACCATAAAACACTCAAACCTTTTTAGCTATATTTGTGTGGTTTTGAAGTTAGCCCATGAGAGTTACTTTCTAAGGTTCCTTAAGGTATCCTGTAGGCGTAACACAAATAGAGCCTCTCTCTTACTTTTATCTCTACAGCACACATCTGAGTGTGAATATCTTTTGAAACTTGTCATTGGTCGAAGTTCCTCACCCTACAAGATTAAATGCTACTATTTCCTTTTTCTTCTTCAAACATTTCAATTTTAAGCTGGATTCTCACATTAACAGAATAACAGAGTTGGAAGGGACCTTGAAGGTCTTCTAGTCCAACCCCCTGCCTAGGCGGTTGGTGTAGGAAACCCTACACCATTTCAGACAAATGGTTATCCAATATCTTCTTTAAAACTTCCAGTGTTAGAGCATTTACAACTGCTGGAGGCAAAAGCCCTGGTTTACTTGCCCACATGAAATGATTAAATCACAACCGGATGAGCTCACGTGTCTTTTTACATCAAAAACTACAGATTACATAACCACAATGACAGGGTTCCTGCCACATGCATTATACGATTTTATGCAACGTAGGAACCAAGACTTAGCTTCAAGCTAAAAATGTAGCATGTAAGCAAAAGGTAAAAAGATGGCAATAAAGAACAAATGATTCTGTAATTACCAGTAACTTTTTTATCCTTGGTGATGGGTGCTTTGGAGACATAAGGGAATCTTTTTTTAAAAAATCTAATGGTGGCAGATTAAAAAAAAAGCTTGTGAATATAATTGACTTTATTATGCTCAAAAATTTGTTTTCCGTTCAGTTAATGCTCTCTGTTCTTTGCAGTCACACATACAAAAATAAGTCATTTGTTTTTCCTTGTTTCCACTCGGACCATGGCCTGCACCGAGAGGGTGGAGCCAAATCTCATTAAAATCACACAAATCTTCTACTACTATCTTTCCTAGCCTCTGACCCTCTAGGCTAGGGGTGTCAAACTCAAGGCCCAGGGGCTTGATCCAGCCTGCAGGGTACTTAGATCTGGCCTCGCGGTCCTGACACGTGGCCCTCCCGAGCTCCGTTTTCACTGGCAGAGGGTTGCAGGAGGCTGTGGCATCTGAAAACGGAGCTCAAGAGCCTGTTTCCACTGGCAGAGTGCTCAGGCCGCCACAGGCGCCCCCAACAGAAGTGATGTTGAGCTGGCCACGCCCCCAGTCCCTCCCCCCAAGGTCAAACACAACTCTGATGCGGCCCTCAATGGAATCGAGTTTGACATCCCTGCTCTAGGCTGTTGTGACCTAGGCTTCCTGAGTCATTAAAACACATGAGTAGTCCCGTTTTGTTTTAACTGTTTGTGCCTTCTGGCAGCTCTGCGCATGCGCGCACTAGCAATAGGCTCCTCCTGTTCCTCTGCTTCTCTGCTGTCCGACTCTGGAGGCTCTGGAGTCCGCACATCAGTCCCAGATTGCCCTGGCCCCATCTCTGTCTCCGACAGAGCCCTCATCTGGGCCTTCCCCAGCTTCCAGGACTGGCCCATGTTCCTCCCCAGCCTCCTCACTGTCCCGACTCCACTGGCAGCTCCACAGACTGCTGGCGGACCACAACATAGGCAATCTTTCTAAGCGATGGCAGCCATGGATAATTTTATCAGTCTGTGCAAAAGATTGGGGGTGGGGGGTGGGGGAAGGCAAATCCAGATCAAAATGCTTTCGCTAAAAGCCCGGAAATGTTGACTAAAGCTTTTATTTGACAAATGAAAGAAGGAAAAAAAAGAGAAAGACAAACAAGCTGGGTCATCAAGGATGTCAGAAAAACCAGCGCTATCAAAGGACTCTTTGTTGAGCCTAAAAAGTGCATAATCTACACAGGGTCAAATGGACAAAACTGAAGCAATCGTGTCTTTTGTCTTGCATGGAAGGAGGCATATTTTCACAGTGCAGGATGGTGACACCGAGCAAAAAAGTGTCGAAAAACAAATAAAATTCCTGGAAGTGACTGAAACAAGCAATGCTAAAGGTTTTAAGGGAATGCGGTGGCTCAGTGGCTAAGACACTGAGCTTGTTGATCGAAAGGTCGGCAGTTCAGATTCAGTTTGAATCTCTAGTGCCGCGTAACGAGGTGAGCTCCCGGGACTTGTCCCAGCTTCTGCCAACCTAGCAGTTCGAAAGCACGTAAAAAATGCAAGTAGAAAAATAGGGACGGCTTTGGTGAGAAGGTAACAGCGTTCCGTGCACCTTTGGAGTTTAGTCATGCCGGCCACATGACCACGGAGACGTCTTTGGACAGCGCTGGCTTTTCGGCTTTGAAACGGAGATGAGCTCCGCCTCCTAGAGTCAGGATATATATGTGCAAGGGGAAACTTTACCTTTACCTAAAGGTCTTTAAAGGCTGGTTCTGATGGGTCATAATCAGTGGTGGGTTCCTCCTGGTTCGGTCCAGTTCGGCAGAGCCGGTAGTGGTGACGATATGACATCACCGAACCGGTTCTCCCCCCCCCCCGCCCTCCCACCCCCCCACCGTTATTCTTACCTTTTATTTGGTCCCACCCCCAATCTATTGCTGCCTCCTGAGTCCCAGCTGATGACTAGAGGGAAAAAACCTGTTTAAACTCTTGCCGCGGGGCTTCAAAGGGCCGTCCTACAGCTGATCAGTGTTAAAAGCAAACAAATGAGTCGGGTCGTAAGTGCGAGGACTGGTCGTAAGTTGAGGACCTTCCAGAAATGACTCTGACTAGCTAGCCACGCCCACCTCATCACATGACCTCCAAGCCACACCCACAAAATAAGCCACACCCATAGAACCAGTAGCAAAAAAATTTAGAACCCACCCCTGGTCATAATGTCTTATTTTGGAGCCGGAACACATTTGTAGATGGCGTTGAAAAGTATGTTCTCTGTATCTAAAGCAGCTGTGCAAAAACGGAGCAGCTTCCTTTTTCTAACAGAAGAAAACCACTCAAATACTTTCTAATTGTAGAACTTTTAAAACAGAGTGGAAACTGACATGACTCCTTGTTAAAACCCATTGGAGAAATGCATAGCTATTGGAAGGCCATTCACAGGAATGCTCTATTTTGGTTCGTTGAAGACACAATATTCCTAGTTTCTTCTAGTTGTGATTAAGAGGAACATCTCAAACTCATTTTCCTGCTTTTTTTTCCCTTCCACTCATATTGCTCAAATTCTGTCCCCCTTCCCATCCTCCATTTTCAGAGAAAATGTCAACCTTGATTTAATGTCATCTCTTTCCACCCCTAGGCAATGACTCCCATGAGAACAGATGGTTTCCAATGAACCATCTCAACACCCATGATGTTAGCGGGAATACAACTAGCATTTTAACCCTCTCGTTCCAGCATTATACAAGAATAGTCCCGATGGGTGTAAAATCTGTTCAATTTTTATCACTCACTACCTCAGAGAAACCAGTGCCAATAAAGACAGGATAGAGATTGGCAATGGCACAACAAATCTCATGCCAGGACTGTTTGTTGATGAGTCATGATTGGATGGAGGGCACTTTTACTCAGCAGTGGAGAAAGACCTGGTACCATTCTTAAAATCACCAACTGCCTCCACACAATGGCAGGTTTAAACGATGAGGGCATTTAAACAAATATAAAGTTCATTCATTATATGTAATCAATACCAATGTATGCATACAGTGGTATGTCCATGTGTACATCACACAAACACATACACACCTATGTGTGGTGAGACCTCAATGGAATTCTCAATCAACAGGCCAAATTTATGTGGGAATTCATGGCATTTGGGTAACAACCTCATCGTACAAATGACATAAATTGGCATCAATTCTGTGCTGGATTTTTGTGTCATTTGCATAATGTCAACCTCAGGAATTGACATAAATCTTTGCAATGACAGATTGTACCATTTCTTAGACTTGGAAAGAACAGACAGCTCCCTCTTTCTCAACAGTTAAGATGCTGAGCTTGTCAGCTGGAAAGCTAACAGCCCAGGTTTGAGACCTGAGCTTTGCACAATTGGATGAGCTCCCATTATTTCTCTCAGCTCCTGCCCACATAAAAGTTTGAAAACATGTAAATGCGAGTAGATCAATAGCAATCACTTCGGTGGGAAAATAACAGCATTTCATACGCCTTCGGTGTATAGCCCTGCTGGCCATATGACCATGGAAATTGTCTTCAGACAATGCTGGCTACCTCAGCCAAGAAACGGAGATGAGCACTGTGCCCGAGAGTCAGACATGACTGGAAGGGAAACCTTTTAGTTTAGTTTAGTTTAGTTTAGTTTAGTTTAGTTTAGTTTAGTTTAGTTTAGTTTAGTTTAGTTTAGTTTAGTTTAGTTTAGTTTAGTTTAGTTTATTAAATTTCTATACCGCCCTTCTCCCAAAGGACTCAGGGCGGTGTTCAGCCATATTAAAACAAACATATACTCAAAAAATTAAAAAAAAAATAATATATATATATATATATATATATATATATATATATATATATATATATATATATATATATGTGTGTGTGTGTGTGTGTGTGTGTGTGTGTGTGTGTTAAAAAACTACAAACACCCAATTTAAAATTCATTTGCTAAGCCAGCCTGGCCTGTTGGAACAAAAGAGTTTTAAGGGCACGGCGAAAGGTACGGAGGTCGGGGATCATGCGAATCTCCGGGGGCAGTTCATTCCAGAGGGATGCAAACAAACCTTATCATAGAGAAGCACATGGTCTGGCTAGGCCTTCTGGGAATTGTAGCCCCAATACATTTGGACACTATCAAACTGGGGTTCGCAGGGGTTCAGGAGAACCTCTAGTTAAGATTCTGTGCAATTCAGAGAACCCTCAAATCCCACTCCTGGATGGTCCTGCCCTGCCTACCCCGCCCCACCCCTCCCAGGAGTCCTCACGTGGCCCGTTTTGGATGCAGGTAAGTGCAGGATGCATGCGGAGGCTCGGGGAGGGCAAAAAACGGGCCTACTGGAAATTCAGGAAGGCCAGAAATGGGCCCACTTTCAGCCTCCAGGGGGCCTCCGGAGCATGGGGAAGCCATTTTCGCCCTCCTGGAGGTTCGAGAAAAGCCTCCTGAGTCCAGGGAGGGCAAAAATGCCCCGCACTATGGTGCAGGTGGCCAACTAGGCCACGCCCACTATGGCCACACCCAGCCAGTAACTGGGCCGAGAACCTCTTGCTAAAATTTTTGAAGCCCACCCCTGAACACATCCACACCTGCCCCAACAGGGCAATTCTTCTTTCTTTTTTCCATTGAAGGAATAAAAAATATTGGCAGGAAGAGGCTAAAGAATAATCGTCTGGAGTCTCTGTTCAACTTTAAGAAGAAGAAAGGGTTTCCCTACTAGTTCTGCCCCAATTGTTTTCTATTTCAAATTGATAGTGTTTTGTTTTGTTTTTAATAACTCCATCTTGAGAACAGACTATGACCAATGTGCCCTGAGGGATTTTGTAGGCCTCCGTTTTTCAACGCATTTCTGCCTTTTGGTAATCCCAGTGATGAATGTTTTTTTTTTTTAAAAAAAAAAAAAAGCCCAACTGCCTGCCAGACTTGATTTCTCTGCTAATCCTCATTTCATAAATATGCCTATGGGCCTTGATCCTTTTAATTTTTGGCTTAAAGTTTCTTTTTGGGCCATTTCTCTTGAATACGGCATACAAGATATTTATAATTTCCTGGCAATATTTCATGCTCTAACAGAACAGGTTTACGAAGGAACATTCAATAGTCTACCCAGGGTAATAGCTTGTTGCAGAAAACACCAAAATGTTGGTTTGCTTGGGAATCTTTCTGGGCTCGTGTGCATCAGAGGTGAGATTCAGCAGGTTCTGACCAGTTCTGGAGAACCGGAAGCGGAAATTTTGAGTAGTTCGGAGAACCGGTAGTAAAAATTTTGACTGGCCCCGCCCCCATCTATTCTCTGCCTCCCAAGTCCCAGCCGATCGGGAGGAAATGGGGATTTTGCAGTAACCTTCCCCTGGATTGAGGAGGGAATGGAGTTTTACAGTATCCTTCCCCTGACACGCCCACCAAGCCACACCCACCAAGCCACGCCATGCCCACCAAGCCACACCCACCGAACTGGTAGTAAACATTTTTGAAACCCACCACTGGTGTGCATGGCTTAAATTACGCAGGGGCACCGATGCAGTTCACCACAAGTGCGGTTGCTGCTGCTGAATTGTGAATATTTAGTTATTTCACTGAGATCAGTTATTAAAGAACCTTATTAATACGTTAGAAAGCAACCTAATGCTCAGTTATTAACTTAAAGCTCTCATTGCTGCATACAACTACTTAAAATTTCCAGTGTGAATAGAATAAATGTTATATAGACAGTTCTTCAGAAATAAAATGTGACTTTTTAAAGCAGAAATGGACACTCTTCGTCCAAGGTTGTGCATCACCTCTGATGCACACGAGCCCATCAACACTTTTTTTGTAGCTGCTCAACAGGACAACCTCTTCGGCGGAAAAAATGCTTTTAAAAGTAAAAATAAAAAGCCCCTACTGATCAGGCAACTCAGCTTGGATCGTCAGAGGCTTTTAAAAGAAAAAAACCCTTTTTTCTTTTAAATGCCTCTGACGATCCAAGCCGAGTTTTTTAAAAAGCCTCTGCCGATCAGGCAACTCAGCTGGGATCATCAGAGGCATTTAAAAGAAAAAAAAGGTTTTTTTTCTTTTAAATGCCTGATGATCCCAGCTGAGTTGCCTGATCGGCAGAGGCTTTTATCCTCAGAGCCTTTTGAAAGCATTCGGTAAAGAGGTTGTAGAAAAAATGGTTTTAAAAGTAAAAAAAAAATAAAATTGGCCACGCCCACCCAGTCACATTACCCCACTCACCAAGCCACAGAACCGGTAGTAACAAATTTTAGATTTCACCACTGCCTGTGATGGCAAACCTATGGCACGTGTGCCACTGGTGGCACGCAGAGCCCTCTCTACAGGCACACCAGCCGTTGCCCCAGCCCAGCTCCACCACGCACGCGAGCGCACCTCCCGCTGGCCAACTGGTTTTCGGGTCTCTGCTGTGCATGTGCAGGGGGGCACTTGCACTGCATTTTGGGGGTTCGTGCATGCACCCCCCTGCACTCCGTTTTGGGCCTGGAAGGCCTCCTGCACAACCTGGAAGCCAAAACAGAGCCCGTGGGGTGCATGTGCAGGGGGCGGGGCACACACGCGGGTGGTGCTTCCACTGCATTTTGGGGGTTCGTGGACGTGTGTGTGTATTCGCGTGTGCATGCATGCACTTTGGACACTGATCTAGCCTATCCATCTTCCTCAAGTCCTAGGCTTCCTCAAGGCATCTCCTTGGGTAGACTAAATTAGCTCTCAGTGTGCTCCATCAAGCTATTTGACTAAGGCCTGGATGGAACCATATTAAACAACTGGCAGTGCCAGCAATGTTCTTCACCAGTTCTAGTATCATGTTGAGGCTGGCCTCTTTGCTTATTTATGGTACTAACATTTTGATTGCTGATCCCATTAATCTATACACATATCAACCTAGTGGAAAAATGAAGCAACGGGTCCTCCTAAACGCTGTTCGGTTGAAGAGCAAATCCATAAATTTTCAGCACTGCTGCTGGGTTGCAGTTTACAACAGTCAACTCATTTAAGGTTTATCCCATTAATTTCTCGCCCTTCCAAACAGTGAGTCTCAAGCAGTGTAAACCAACATGCTGCTAGGATATATAAGCCTCAGATGGTTTGCAGAGTGAAACAGGCTGTTTGTACAAATTAGACTCCAAAGCATCATTAACCATGTTTCTAGGATGAGGTGGGCTACTTTGTTTTGAGGGGAAGATCCAAGGGTGAAATTCAGCAGGTTCTGGAGAACCGGTAGCGGAAATTTTGAGTAGTTCGGAGAACTGGCAACTACCACCTCTGGCTGGCCCCAGAATGGGGTGGGAATGGAGATTTTGCAGTATCCCTCCCCTGGAGTGGGGAGGGAAGGGACATTTTGCAGTATCCTTCCCCTGCCACACCTACCAAGCCACGCTCACCAAGTCAAACCACGACCACCAAGCTATGCCCACATAACTGGTAGTAAAAAAATTTGAATTCCACCACTGGGATGATCTCTATGTCTTGCAAACAATTGAGCATGACATCATGACATTAATGGACTGAATGGTTCTCATAATTTCAAGCCATTTTCTTGAGGAGGTCTTGAAAGGCTTACGTATTCTCTTAAATGAAAAGGAAAGAATTAAGCGATGGGACAAAACAGGGTTTAAGAGACAAAAGTAGTGTTTTATATGTGCTTTTGTTCCAGAAATCCCTGCAAATCGCCAAAGAAAAAGGGGTTCTCTAGGGAATCTGGGTATCAAAAGATAGTTGCTCAGTTCTTTCAAGGATTTTATGAATGTGGACTACTGTGTAGAAATATATTTCCAGCCAACAAGAATCAAATTGAAGGTTAAGAAAAGAAAGGTAGGTAGGTAGGTAGGTAGGTAGGAAGGAAGGAAGGAAGGAAGGAAGGAAGGAAGGAAGGAAGGAAGGAAGGAAGGAAGGAATAGCAATAGCACTTAGACTTATATACCGCTTTGCAGTGCTTTATAACAGCCTCTAAGTGGTTTTACAGAGTCAGCCTATTGCCCACAACAATTTGGCTCCTCATTTTACCGACCTCGGAAGAATGGAAGGCTGAGTCAACCTTGAGCCTGGTGGGATTTGAACTGCCAAATTGCAGGCAGCCACCAGTCAGTTGAAGTAGCCTGCAGTACTACACTCTAACCACTGCGCCAGGAAGGAAGGAAGGAAGGAAGGAAGGAAGGAAGGAAGGAAGGAAGGAAGGAAGGAAGGAAGGAAGGAAGGAACTATACTTTCAAAGGTAGTGGTTCCAGTGCAGGTAAAATATTACTAAGAAGACCTAAAGTCTCATTAAACCTTCTTGTACCTCAAATGATGTACAGTTATGGTTTGACCTCCTTGCCTTTTTCAATCGCATGTCTATTTTTTATTGATCACTTGGTGGAACTTTGGTCGAATCATAAGGCTGAACATCTGGTGTCCTACTGGTCTATTCTCTGAAACATCCATCGCCTAATTGAATCACTTTGATTTCAGGGCTTGAGATCTGTGTCTAAACCACTTCTCTGCCTTAATCTTAGACCCCATCTGTGTATCATTTCTTTTCCTATCCTATTTCATACATGCCTATTTCTGTCCCTTATATTATTGATGGCACCATTTTGAATTGCATTTGATCTGTAACTTGATCTCAAGTTTGCAGACAACTGGCTTGATCTCATGCAATAGCTATCCAATTATCCTGACACATGGGTTTTTTATAGCTGCTTTTCTGACATCTGCTGTTTTTATATGATGCCCCCAGTTATGGGGTAGAGGATGATGTCATTATGTAATTTAAGAAAGTATAAAACTCATAGTAAGAACTTTTGTAGGATTTATTTTTTCTTCAAGGTATTGTGAGAACAGTCTCGGGAATGTTAGGAATGCTAGTAATCAGTAATCAGCAATCAGGAGACATTTCTGAAGCATCTTCTCTCTCCCTCTCTCTCTCTCTCTCTCGCTCTCTCTCTCTCCCTCCCTCCCTCCCTCCCTCCCTCCCTCCCTCTCTGTTTATGTATGAAAAGGGGAAGTATGGGAAGACTTCAGGGAAGAAATTGAGGACTGAAAATGACTCTGAGAAAAGCAGAGACAATGACTGCAGTGGAATGAAGAGCTAGTAAGTAGACCTTCCCTTTGATAATTCCTCTCTGGACAAGGAAAGGACTTGAGATTACCCATAAGCGCATCAGGGAGTTGTTCCTCACAAAAAGGCTGCAAATCAATAGTCTCTGGTTAGTTTAGCACTCTGGAAGACAAGAGAAAGTCATGTTTGAGCAAACATGACCTTTTGTGGCCAGCATCTATGAAAGGTTGCCAGGTTTGGATATTTCCTTTTTGTAATCACTTTTGGAACTGCTTTCCAACAATTAGGAACTTCTGCATCAACAGGTTTTATAGCATCAATTTTTAAAAAATCATTTTTAAAAGTTTAAATACAAGTTTAAGGACTTTTTCTGATTTTTTTCCAAATAATCGGAAAAGGGTAATTAAAACTTTGATTTTTAGAAAATTACAAAGTGACTAAGGGCCCAGATAAAGTTGAAATAGGGTCTTGGAATTAATTATAAAAGAATCCTTCCTGTGAGAAAAGTTTTTGTTTTCAATTCTTAAAAAGAAAAAAAGATTAAAAATTAAAAATTGGATACTAGAGAAAACTAGAAGAACTAAAATTTACAATTAAAAAGAACTTGACTTACAAATACAAAGTGAAGCAAAATATTTTAACATTGCACATATTAAAGAATATTTTGGCACAATGGACCCAAAAGATAATTTTAACCCTCTAAACAGAGATAGACTGTGTTTAAAAGATGTTATGAACAAGTTTTACTTGATAAGATTGAGACTGATTTGAAAGTAACAAACCAAGAGAGTGGCCTGGATAATTTTCCTATATTGCATTTACAAAACAGTTTTGTTAAAGCTTTGAAGAATTTTGTGAGAAGGGATAAAGGAAAAAAATAAAAAGAAACCAACTTCTAGGACATCATTTGAACGGACTAAAGATCAAGATGGTTAGAAGTAAAAAAAAGGTGGGAAATATAAAGTTGGTTTATTTGACCAAGGTTAAAATAGATATGTTATTATCGCTGGTAGCCCTTAATGGACTTTTGCTAACATCAGAACTGAAATGAAAAGGCTTAAGGATTTGTTTATAGATAAGAGGTGGAATATAGGAAGAAGAGATAATTTGTTGTATTTTAAGATAAGGTGATAACTTACTAAAATTGTTTTTGCTAGTTGTGATGAAGGAGGAAGTAATTTCTTTATATATTTATTTTCTTTTTCTTTATTATATTTTTCTTTTCTTTTTCTTTTTTTCCTTTCTTTTCTATTTTTCTATTTCTTTCCATTTTTTTCTCTTTTTCTGCATCTTATTTTCTTTATATTATTTTATTTTTTAATTTGTGTTTAGTTTTTATTGTTATAATTTTTTAAAAAATTACTACTGAAAAAATGAAAAGGAGAAATATGTTCTTTCTTAACTCATTAAAACATATTCTAAATTTTAACTATTAAGTGAATAGCTATCATAAAGATGAATGGTATTGCATTCACATTTTTATCTATCTGCATTACTAGGAACACTTGGAATCAAATGAATATAAATAGTGCTGAGTTCTATATTTTGGAAGTGGGGTCTCTGGCCAAAAACTATAGTAAAAAGGCAGCCAGGAGCAGTGGTTGCATAATTCCATGTTTCCAGTTTAATCCCAAGTGCTCCCTAAAATTAGCTCTCCACAATCTTCTTCCAAGCAAAAGACCATTTAAAAAGCAGAATATTAACAATGATTTCACTTTATTACCAAAGGAAATGCTCCAGTGCAGAAATCAAAGCTCTTCATTGTGTTACGGTACCACACTATCTCATGCAAAGTTTTGCCAAGGAATGAATTAGTCCAAGGTTGAATTTACTAAAAAGATTCAAGAGGGCCAAAATGATGAAAGATGAAAGTGTCATTTAGGGGGAAAGAGCAGCTACATTTCCTTCAGCACAAAAGCTCTTATTGGTCATATTAGAGCACTGATGTAGGATAAGGACCGGCAAAGAATGGGAGCAGAGTCAAGAGAGAAATCAGTCTGGAATTGTTATGTTCCCACAAGCTGTCTCAGTTCAACCCCTCTTGAATTCCATCAACTCTTATCTAGCACCAATCTAGTGCTGACATAAATTGAGTAGATTCTTGTGTTTACGCATGAGTAATAAATCAGTTTAACTAGACTGAATGTATGGTCTTGATTCTTTGCACCTGAGACTAATGGCAAAAGCCCCTTGATTAATAGATGGATTGCATTTACTTCCTAATGACAGAACCAGCAATAGTATAAAGGTAAAGGTTCCCCTCACACATATGTGCTATTTGTTCCCAACTCTAGAGGGAGGTGCTAATCTCCATTTCAAAGCCGAAGAGCCAGTGCTGTCCGAAGACATCTCCATGGTCATTTGGTCAGGATGACTAAATGCCAAAGGCGCATGGAATGCTGTTACCTTCCCACCAAAGGCGGTCCCTATTTTTCTACTTGCATTTTTTACGTGCTTTCCAACTGCTAGGTTGGCAGAAGCTGACACAAGTAACGGGAACTTACTCCATTACGCGGCACTAGGGATTCGAACCGCTGAACTGCCAATCTTTTGATCGACGAGCTCAGTGTCTTAGCCACTGAGCCACAGTGTCCCTTTCGCAATAGTTATAATTATTGTATAACACAAGATGTGTTACAATCAATTCTGAAATAATGGTGAAATAATAATGACAAATATTATTTCAGGACACAACTTTCAGTCCACACTCTGGTGGAACAGAATCCACCATCTCCATTATTTTAGGCCTCTAGAAGACAAGTTAATGGAAATCCAAATCATTCAAAGACCCTTTTCAGGTAATTTTACAGTTTACTGGTAGTTCTAACTTAGTGACCACAACTGGGACTGGTAACTTTGTCAGTAAGCATCACGGTTACTAAGTGGAAAGCCACATGACTGCAACAGAGTTGTAACCACACTTCTGCTTTTGTCATTAAGTGAATAACTGTGGTCATTAGAGCCAAACCGCACGTATGTATGATTTTATTTCCACGTTCATCATTTAACTCTGCTTATCATGGGCCAATTGCAAAGCACACAAATGGCAATCATGTGATTGTGGGATCCTGTAATGTTACAAATGTGTGTTGGTTGTGAAGTGCATGAATATAACATTTTCAGACACTCTTCTGAATCTGTTCTTAAAAACCTCCAGTGATAGAGCAACCACAACTTCTGGAGGCAAGCTGTTCCATTGATTTACAGTTCTTGCAGCCAGGAAATTTCTCCTCAATTCTAGGTTGGAGCTCTCTCTGATAAGTTTCCAACTCTTGCTTCTTATTCTGCCTTCAGGTGCTTTGGAGAAAAGCTTGACCCCATTCTTCTTTGTGACAGCCCCTCAAATATTGGAAGACTGCTATCATGTCACCTCTTGTCCTTCTCTTTGTTAAACTAGACATACCCAGTTCCTGCAACCATTCATTGTATGTTTTAGCCAGTGGTGAAATCCAATTTTTTTACTACCAGTTCTGTGGGTATGGCTTGGGGGGCATGATGTGGCTTGGTGGGCGTGGCTTGGTGGGCATAGCAGGGGAAGGATACTGCAAAATCTCCATTCCCTCCCCACTCCTGGGGGAAGGATATTGAAAAATCTCCATTCCCACCCCACTCTGGGGCCAGCCAGAGGTGGTATTTGCCAGTTCTCCGAACTATTCAAAATTTCTGCTACCGATTCTCCAGAACCTGTCAGAACCTGCTGGATTTCACCCCTGGTTTTAGCCTCCATCCCCCTAATAATCAAAGCCAGAAAGGGCAAACTGAAAAAAAAAGGAGCACTTATGGAAATTAACTTACAGGCATTATACACTAATGGTCCTGATGCATTCAGTATGTACCATTTCAAGTCAATTGTTGATTTAAATATTCCCTTCCTTTTGTTTTACAAAATGCCTTCTGGGAAACTAATCCAGATTTCATTCATTTTCTTATATTGTGACCCTCCCACCCAAATCCTACAACTCTAAAACCACAACCCGCCTTCAAATGTGCTATGAGCAGCCTTAAGGCAAAGGGAGGGGAAGCAGTATTGAAGAGAACAGTACTTAAGAGATATCCTGATTTTGTGCAGACCATAGCTTTGAGATTGAGTTTGCTGGCTTTTTCAAAAGAAAGTGGAGAATTAAATATGTCTGACATGACACGGAGAAAACAATCCTTTTTCATCCCCAGAATTACATTTATGTAGACTTTGGGATTCACTGATTAGATACTGTACATTAGTTGCAGAGGTGGGTCTCAGCAGGTTCTGACCAGTTCTGTAGAACCGGTAGCAGAAATTTTGAGTAGTTCAGAGAACTGGTAGTAAAAATTCTGACTGGCCCTCCCCCCATCTATTCTCCTTCCCCTGGAGTGGGGAGGGAATGGAGATTTTGCAGTATCCTTCCCCTGTCACGTCCACCAAACCACGCTCACCAAGCCACACCACACCCACCAAGCCACGCTCACAGAACCGGTAGTAAAAAAATTTGAAATCCACCACCAGTTTGTTGTTACAGAAACAGCTAGTATATACCAGGGCTGGTATTCACTCACCGTCGCTACTGGCTCTCAAATGTGAGCACATGCACAGAGCGTCAAAAACGAGACGTGATGATGTCCAGGCGGGTGGGTGGAGCCTCCGGCAGCCGCCGCTACCAGTTAGCCCGAACCAGATAGAACTGATCAAATACCAACACTGGTATATACTAAATATGCAAAGTAAAATGTTGAGGCCTTTATTCTAGTGCACTGAAAATTATTGGGAGTTAATGCTTTTTCCCCTCTTTTTTCCCTTTACACCACATTTCTCTCTCCCTCTCCCTCCCACTTCTTAATATCTCACTATCTTTATTTTATATTTTGATGACAGAAGACAGCAGTAGTGTTAGATGTAGCGGTGCCAAGTGACAGCGACTGGAGAGTACCAGGGCCTGAAGGAAGAACTAGAGAGGATGTGGAAAGCAAAGGCCAAAGTGATCCCAGGGGTGGTAGGAACACTTGGAGTTATGACTCCTAAACTGGGAGAATGGCTCCAAACACCCCAGGAGGGACATCAGAACTGTCTGTCCAGAAGAGTCCAATGTTAGGAAGAGCTAAGATACTGCACAGAAGTCTCGAACTCCTGGATTCTGATAGAAGACTGGAGATTGAGGAAAACACATACTACCCATAAGGGTCTCATTTCTTTGACTGTAATATTTAATGGGGCTTTAACAGTGATGGCTAACCTTTTCAGCACCAAGTGCTGAAACTGGAGCACGTGCACCGGAGCGCCGAAACCCGGAAGAGAGCAGCTGGCTGGCACACAAGTGCCAGCCAGCTGGTCTTCACGCGGTGGCCAGATGCTCTTCTGAGTTCCGTCACATACTTGTGCACCGGCCAGCTGGTCCAGCGTGTATGTGCACCAGCCAGCTGCTCTCTTCTGGGTTCCGGCGCACGCACGCACATGTGCCAGCCAGCTTGTCTTTGTGTGAAGACCAGCTGTCACACCGGAACCAAGAAGAGCAGCTGGCCGCCGCATGCATGCGCACCAGACCCACTAGCTGCCATGCAACAGAACCCGGAAGAGCAGTTGGCGATGGCCCACAAAGAGGGCTCACCGTGCCACCTCTGGCACACGTGCTACAGGTTCACCATCAAGGGGCTATAAGATAAAAAATAATGAAAATAGTTGGACGGAAAGCTGCATTTTATTTCATTCCCACCCCCTCCTCTCATCCCATTTTGATCTCCTGCTCCACCAAGCCGATTGATTCTCCAAACGTATTTTCTAGAGCCTTTGATGAAGACAAGAATTCTTCCTCCCTCCAGCCATTTTCAAGGAGGCAGAATTAATTTCCTAGACTTTTACATTCATGGAGGATGACTTCCTTTACAAATTGATTTGCAGAGAGGAACGAAGAGGCTGCCATCTCCTAAACGACTCGCTAGCAGAGCCCATCTCCTATCAAAGATCACTGTACCTCAATATTTCTCAACCTTGTTAACTTTAAGATACCTAGACTTCAACTCCCAGAATTCTCCCGCCAGCATTGGCGGAGTTGAGGTCCTCACATCTTAAAGCTGGTAAGGTTGAGAAACACCGCCGTACTTAATTCTCCATCACTTTTCAATGGTGCAGGTTTTCTTTTCCTATACTTTCAACATCGTCTAGCTCAGAGGTCTCCAACCTTGGCAACTTTAAGCCTGGAAGACTTCAACTCCCAGAATTCCCTGGGAGTTGAAATTCTCCAGGCTTAAAGTTGCCAAGGTTGGAGACTCCTGGTCTAGCTGAAGGCATCTCTAGCAGTCTGGATACCCTACAGAGCTCCAAAGTAGTTTTGAGGTTTGGGGACCAGCTGTTTCACTTTAGGAAAAACTCATTTTCAAGAACACCCAGCCTTGCTTTTGATATATCCCAACTTGGCTCAGTATCCGGATATTATCCAAAATGGATGCACACCCACAGTTTATCCTCATATTTGCCTGCTGGGTGGGAAAAAAAGAAGAAGCCAAAGAAGAGCAAATTTCATAACAAAACTCTTGTTATGAACTTCTGGGAGCCATGCATTGCCTCCTTTGTTATGTGTTTGATCACAGATTCCTTCAGGTTCTTGGCAAACTTTTCAGTTAATATTACTTGGCATGGACTTTCAACTGTCTGGCCAGGATGGCAGCGTAATATATTCAGCACAAACCACAGTTCCAGATGTAATGGTGAGGGATATGCTTTCTTTCTGGCAGTTTTACAGAAGGAATGGTCTTCCCGACTCTATAGATCAGAGAGAATGCAGACCATCCGTGATCTATCTCCTTGAATCCAGGCTCACTTCCCTGTCAGCCTTGTAAGGTAGTCCAGACAAGAAGAACACTCAGGAGTACCTATCTATCTTACATTAAAGTTACACTAGTAAAATCTTGCAAGTCTAAAAATACCACTCCCCCCCCCCGCCCCATATACACACCTTTACAAGTCCAAGCAAACAAGAAGGGTTCCTCCTGAGACATTTGCCATATCCCCATTCCTAGTCTGTGGCCCTTCCTCCTGTCTCCCAAGGCCATTTTCACATATCATTACATCCAGGGGTGGGCTTCAGATCCTTTAGCAACGGGTTCGCTGCCCTGTTGCTGGGTGGGCATGGGCGTGTGGGTGTGGCCTAGTCAGCCACTCGCACTATGGCGAAGGGGGGTTTTCACCCTCCCCAGACTCCGGAGGCTTTCCTCAAGCTTCTGGGAGAGTGAAAACAGCTTCCCCCGGGGTCTGGAGGCCCTCAGGAGGTCGGAAACAGGCTCATTTCCGGACTTCCAGAACCTCTGGTAGGCCCGGTTTTTGCCCTCCCGCACCCTCTGTGAGGCCACTGTACTTACCTGGAATGATGAACGGGCTGTGTGGAAACTCCTGGGAGGGGAGGGGCAGGGTTGGAGGGGAGGGAAGGGGTGGGCATGGCCAGCCAGGGGTGGCATTTGGGGGTTCACTGAACCCCGACAATCGTTGGCTAGAGGATCGCCCGAACCCTGCCGAATCCCCAGGAGCCCACCCCTGATTACATCACTGGGTGCTGACTGAGTAATTTAGATATATCTGCTCTCAGAGCAAGCATCCAGCCTCTTTTAAGAAAAATAAACTCTACTGAGAGTGTCAGTAGGAAAAGATGAAAACCTAGGAGAAAGTGAAGAATAGCTCACTGAAGCACAAGTGTTGGCAACTCACTTTAGCCAATATGGCCGGATGGTTACAATGAGATATTAAGACCCAGGTTAAAATCCAGGCTCATCTATATAAGCTCATTGGGTAACTTTGCCCATGCACTCTGTGATTCTTAAACTGGAGGTAATGGGGCATGTTCTGGGGGGTAACACAGAAATGTATTTTTCAGAGGCAGCTCTTGCTGCTGTAGGATGCCTCTATTTTCTTTTTTTATTTCAGCTACTCTTTTGCCTTTTAACTCTCCCTCAATATTCTTTGGCTTGAACAATTTCTACTACCACAAGGCCTAAATTAGCAAAATTATATGTGATTTTTACACGGAAGCAAGCCATGAGAGACAGATGAATGCCTTTTCCTGCAAACCAGATTCTTCCCGCAAAGTGACAATGCTCTGAATACAGGAAATTGCTACAAAATCAAGTCTTTTCAGAAATTCACATGGACCTCATCAAGGGAAGCATTTTAGTTCTCCGCGGTGCTACTAACATGCTACAGTAAAACAGAAGTACTTAGCAGAGCAAACTGGATCCATGCACTTTTCAGGAGAGCGTGGGTGGGTTGATGCTGGTAGTGATCTGGATTATTATTTTTACCGAAGGAGAGCCTCAGGATGAGGGTACCCCACCTTTGCTGTAATATAGGAATTAAAAACAAATTCCACCCAGAACATTTCTTTTCATGCCTGGTACAGGATGTGCCTATGAAAATCCACAGATTGCTTGAATAACCTTGTTCTGCTAATATATACCTTGATTTGCAACAGCCTCTAGTCTATAGGAAGAAAGTTATATACTGTAGTACAATGACGTTTTTTGTACCATTGTAAGAAGTTTGCACCCACCCCTTTTCTAGAGGAATGAAATATTTTGGGAAATATTAAAGAGGCAGAATATTATGTTTCCCTGGATGAGAAATGGAGAAGCATGTTTTAACAACGAAGCAGCTCCCATCTTCCTGCCCCCACCCATTGTCAATGGCTAGAGGCAGAAACTCAATCTTTGTCAATGGACCATCATCTGCAACACAATAGGACCCATCTAGAACAGAAACTAACACAATAGGACCCATCTAGCAACAGAAATTCACCACATGGCACCTGGGAAGATTACATCAGCCAGCAAGGCTAGCTAAGACCCCCACCCCCTGGGAATCTGACAACCAATCAGGATACTCTTTCTGGGCCCCAGGAAGTTCAAAGCCAGAGAGGGCATAAAACCCAGGGACTTGCTGTGTCTCGCCCCTTTTTTCTATTCAGGAACTCAAACCATGTGATCCTGTCCACCATTAAACCATCTTTCCAAGCAGTCTCCATGTTTCCAGTGTCTTTTTCCCCACTTGGAGCTGACCCAGAAGGATATTTCTTTACTAGAATGTAGGAATTAAAACTGCAAGTTCCAAATTGCATGACTAGATGATGTTGCACTGATTTTTCTAAAACTTTGCAAGTGCTAGGAACTAATCTGTTTGTTCCTCCTCCTCCTCCTCCTCCTTCTCCTTCCCCCTCCACTCCTGCTCCTCCCCCACCCTCTGCTTTTCTTGACAAGTGGTTTGCCTTCGCTTTCTTCTTGCTAAGAGAGAAAGATAAGAACTGGCCCAAGGTTATCCAGGTGGCTCACAGTCTGATGGTTTCTAGCCTGGTGCTTCAACCAATACATCAAACTGGTCATTTTCACCTGTGGGGGAATAGTCGGAAATGCTACCAATTTGTAAAAAGTTATTCACAATGCCTACCTGACATTAGCCAGGTAATTCAGTGGCAAATAAAGATTCAGTAACCTCAAAAATAATGGACGATCTAAATCCCAAAGGTGTTTTTACAAGAGGCAATTGGACTTCCCTCCTTTTTCCTTGAAGATGTTTTACTTCTCATCCAAGAAGCTTCTTTAGTTCACTTGTAGAAAAGACCCATCAAACCACAATCTGGATGACTAAGTATCTCCATAGACAAAACCTAAATCCATCTAAAGTGGTGGGATTCAGACGGTTCGGGCCTGTTTGGGTGAACCGGTAGTTAAATTTCTGGCTGGCCCTCCCCTCCCTTCCCCTTCCCGGAGTCCCCACATGTCCCATTTTGGCTTCCAGGTAAGCGCAGGGAGGCCTACTAGGCCCAAAACGGGACATGGTGGGGAGGTGCCCCCCTGGGCCCATTTTCATTCCCAGGAAGCTGCAGGAGGCTAAGTGCAGCCTATCACACACCTTGGTCATGCCCACTATGGCCACGCCCACCCAGCCGGTCATTACGGCAGAGAACCGGTTGTTAAATTATTTGAATCCCACTACTGCCTAAATCCCAACTCGTTTTTTAAAGACACTGACTGAATAAGCTCCAGTGGTTTGCAGGTGACAAACCAAGGAGAGAAAAAAAGAAACTTACCTGACTTTCCTACTCCAGCTCGGCCAAAGATGGCCAGTTTTACCTCTGCGCTCTTAGCCATGGCAAGGGGACACACCGCAGGCTGGTGGCTTCGTCACTGATGTGTCCGAACGGATGCAAAGGATGACTTTCCCAGCCCAGCCTTCAACCTCATCGTATCATCATGTTTTCCAAGGAGACCTGTGAGAAAAGACCCACCAAAGAGAATTAAAGAGCTCACAAGGAGAAGGCAGCAGATACTCTCAACTATAGGCAATTTCTGAATGCTACCTTCACGGCACATCAGAAAATCCTTTAAACCAGTGACTGTACTGTCATCTGCATTGAGCACACAGTGGCCGAGTTTCGATAATACCGAAAGATCCAGATAAAATGGGGATAGCAATCTGTCACTCTGCATATTGCCGTAACATGTTCTGTGAACCACACCATCATATATCACAGCCTGACTAGGTGGCTCAGTGGCTAAGACACTGAACTTGTCAATCAGAAAGGTCGGCAGTTCGGCGGTTCGAATCCCTAGTACAGGTCTCCTGCCTGAGCAGGGGGTTGGACTAGATGACCTCCAAGGTCCCTTCCAACTCTGTTACTGTTACATCAAGGCACAGTATTGCAGGATCCAAACTGGGTCAGTCACTGGAACCAGAGGTTTTGTCTTCTGAGCTTTTGGACTCATGCTGGAGCCCACCTTCAGGGAACTTCTCTCTAGCAGGTGTTGTGGCCTGTTGGCTGCCAGCAGAACTAACTGTAGAGTCAGAGGAGGAAGAGGTTGAGGGAGGGCCTGGGCCAGCTTCAGAGCCCTTGGAAGGCTCTGATGAGGAAGCAGGATCAGAGACAGAGGCAGAGTCGGGGCCTGAGCTAAGTGAGGGGGATGAACAAATGGGGTCCATCCAGGGGTGAAATGCTCCCGGTTCGGACCGGATCACCCGATCCAGTAGCGATGGCGGCAGGTGGTTCGGAGAACCGGTAGCAAAAATCCCTGCCCCCCCACCACCATGCCCAGCTGAGCCGTCTTTTCATCAGAGGCTTTTTTTTTTACTTTTAAAAGCATTTTTTCTACAACTTCTTCCACCGAAAAAATGCTTTTAAAAGTAAAAAAAAAAAGCCCCTGATGATCGCGTGGTTCAGCTGGGATCTCAGAGGCTTTTCAAAGCATTTTTTTCTGCAACCTCTTCCCGGGAAGAGGTGGTTAAAAAAATGCTTTAAAAGTCTCTCTGACGATCCCAGCTGAGTTGCCTGATTGTCAGAGAGACTTTTCAAAGCATTTTTTTCTGCAATCTCTTCAGTGGAAGAGGTGGTTTAAAAAAATGCTTTGAAAAGGCTCTGACAATCCCAGCTGTGTTCCTGATCGGCAGAGGCTTTTCAAAGCATTTTTTTTGCATTTGCAGAAAAAAATGCTTTGAAAAGTTAAAATAAAAAAAAAGTTAGCCACACCCACCCTGTCACATTACCACCACCACCACCAAGCCACGCCCACAGAACCGGTAGTAACAAATTTTACATTTCACCCCTGGGCCCATCCCAGATGCCAGTATGCGCAGAGAGGAAAAGAGAGGAGGGCAAAGGAAATCAGTAAGCCGGCTCATAGGGAGAGGCAGACGCAGACAATAACCAGCCCTCCCTGGCTGGGACATAAATAGGAGGGGTTTGGGAATGGCCAGTTGTCACAGAGAACTGTTCGTTTCTAGTATACGGCAAGAAATTCTGATTTCTTGACTAAACTCAGGTTTGTTGGGACTTTTGATTTTTTGTTTATCCCTGTGAATAAAAGATTGTTACTGCCCTGTTATAAAAAAGGGGTTGTTTTACTCGTGAGTAAACCTCTTATCACTACTTGCAAAGGCTGAGTCAGAACAGCAGAGTGTGTGAAAATCTTTCACACCTGACACCCGCTTTGTTATCCTGCCATCACTTCTCTCCATTTCTTGCCATTTTTAATCTCTTTCCTAGTTTTAAATAATTTGGAAATACCCAGAGTTGCTGGAAATTGGATGGCATATAAATTTAATGAACCATCATTTTCAGCAGCAGCAGCAGCAATTTGCACTGGAAAGGTATGAGTTGATGTCCTGGAACTGTGGTGGCACAGTGGTTAGAATGCAGTCATTGCAGGCAAACTCTGCCCACAGTGAATAGTTTGATCCTGAGAGGCTCAAGGTTGACTCAGCCTTCCATCCTTCCAAAGTCAGTTAATTGAGGACCCAGATTGTTGCAGGCAATGTGCTGATTGTGTAAACTTCTTGGAGAGTGCTGTAAAGTACTATGGAACGGTATATACATTAAGTGCTGTTGCTGTGCTCACCGTAACATTTATGCAGAGATTTCAGAAAACCTCCAAAACATGTCCACTTTTTTTTTTTTATGGACGGCCTAAGTTTGCCTTGTTTCTCAGGAGGAATGTCTACTTTCAAAGGACTTTTTTTTTTTTAACCTTTCAACAGTAAGGAAAGAATGGCCTAAAGGTTTTATTTGTTCCCTATAAAATACTTGTTTTCTACATTTGGAGAGATTTGCTCTTAGTGTATACCTACGTAACTGAATGAAGTGTCCAGATGCCTCAAGGTTCAACTTATAGTACTGCTATTTCTTTTTTTTAAAAACTCCACTTTTCGATTGTTCAGCAGGCCAAGACAGCTTCAATTATTGTTCCCAGCATCTGGCCTTGAACAGTAACTTTTGAAGCATTATCTGAAATTGCTTAATGTATGAAAGATACATGAAACCTTTGGCAAAGCGCTGAAAAAACCCTGGAGTTTACAGTAACCCCCTTTTTATTAGTCAGCAGGAATTACTTTAAAAGCTCGACTAGTGGGGAAAATGAAGCTATCTTGACATTTCTCCTAAACAAAGTTTTGCGCTAAAGGTATTCAGAAGCTTTTTGGATAATCAGCATCAGATGCAGGATTGGAGAAAGCTGGAAATGTTTGGTTGAAAATGTGTTCTCTTGAAGGAGCACGAAGCTTACCCCCCTCCCCATCTAATTCTTCCCCATCTGTTGGATGGAGGTATTATGATCCAGAAATGTACAAGTCTGGGGCATAGAGAAATGATTCCCTGTGCATCAATGCTGAATTCGAGATATTTATGACTCTTAATCCAGGGAAAAAGATACGACATATTGATGTATTTGTTGTGTTCCTTTGCTGTTGTTTACTTTATCGTTCTACTGTTTTACTTCTGCTCTGTTTACATTCCTTTCATTTTTCTTCCTTTTTATTACTGTAAGCTGCTTAGAGTAGCCCCACAGAGAGACAGGCAGCAAATAAATTTAACAAATAAATAAAAAGGGGTTTGATATTGTAGGAAGTTAGCACCCACCCCTCTCCTAGAAGAATGAAATATTTTAGGAAATATTAAAAAGGCAGAATATATTTCCCTGGATGAGAAATGGAGAAACATGTTTTAAAGACAAAGCAGCTTCTTGATCTTTGTCAATGGGCCATTAAGGCCTCAGTCAAGCTCGCTCATTCCCCCCACCTTTGTCAATGGACCATTATCTGCAACACAATAGGACCCATCTAGGAACAGAAACTCCCCACCTGGCACCTGGGAAGATTACATCAGCCAGCAAGGCTAGCTAAGACCCCCACCCCCTGGGAGTCTGACAACCAATCAGGATACTCTTCCTGTGCCCCAGGAAGTTCAAAGCGCAGAGAGGCCATAAAACCAAGACACACTCAGCATCTCGGCCCTTTTCTGTTCAGGAACTCAAACCATGTGATCCTGTTCACCATTAAACCATCCTTCCAAGCAGTCTCCATGTTTCCAGTGTCTTTTTCCCCACTTGGAACTGAACCCAAATGGATATTTCTTCCAACAATATATAAGTTCTTTTTTTTTTTTTTAATGATATGAAACTGCTACCTCTGCAAGCTTTTTGGCTTCTTCCATTCAATGGTGTCCAGTTTTTGCAAACTGCCTGGACAAAGCATGCTCATCACTGCTCATACCACCACATTCTGGGCCCATTGAAGCTTGCAGGTGGTCTTCAAGAGCAGCCCCATGGAGAGCACATTGCAATAGTAAATAGTCCAAGACAGGAGTGTCTGTGGAGGTTATCTTTGTCAAAAAAAAAAAAAAAGGCAAGATGACAACCTCAATTAGACAATCAAAGCCTTCAACTTAGGTAAAAAGTCTTTGATCTTATAGTTATGGCTACAATCTTGACCTTTCTTTACATAAATATCCCTCGGACACCCCTGGTCTAATATGTTAGCCTGTGACAATTTTGAGTAAACTAGGAAAATGTGAGGTAGCTGCACTCCCACATTGGTGCATTCTTTCTTTCACACATTCCCATTGTAATATAGGGAAGGGCTTAGAAGAAGCCAGAACATGCTATAAATGGCTGCCATGGGGCATGACCTACCATTATCACCCAATTTTGGAGGGGCGGGAAGGTGCATCTTATACTCTGAAAAATACGGTAAGCTACATCTTACAGAGACTGGAGATGATCCCTCAGCAGGATGTTAAACAGAAGCAAAAGGTCAGAAGTCAATGTGCAGCCAAGACTGAGGGCAAGAAGCAGAATTCAAGAGAAGTGGTGGAAGACTAATTTAATTTAATTTAATTTAATTTAATTTCCAATTTATATACCGCCCTTCTCCCTGAGGACTCAGGGTGGTGTACAGCCAAGATAAAAAACATAGAATACAAATATTAAAAAACATTTTAAAATATATATAAACGAAGATTCAGGAGTTTCACTGGAAAGCTACCAAAACAAGGCCCGCAGGTGGAGCTACTTAGAATCTCAGAATATTCTACCTCAACGCATAGCTCATGAGAAATAAAGATAGAGAATAGAGATCTGAATTCAGGAAGATAAATCTGATGTGATGATTATCACTGAAATTTGGTGGAATGTTACTCATGATTAACAAAGCAGTATTGGAAGGCTACAACTTACTCAAAATAAATAGAGCTAGTAGAAAAGGCAGGGAGATTACACAGACATTCTGAGTACCAAAAACAATTTGGGGGGGGCTGTATTTTTTTTCTTCTTTTGCCACAGGAAATAGTAATCCTTGAGTTTCTCAGGGTGGAAGTATAGCAACAAGTACAGGTAATCATCGGGTTATAACATGATTGGGACCAGAATTTCTGTTGCTAAGCGATGTGATTGTAAAGAATGACATCGTACAACTAAATTACTTAGAGATGGAAATCCCCGCAGTCCCAGTTGCCATTGTAAGCCCAGGACTATGTGAGTCATTAAGTGAGGACCTCATGTGGGTATGATGATTATGATATGTGATTATGATGAGATCATAATCACATATGGGAAGAGGCAAGAAGCCTAAGCAAGCAGGCCGGTGGGGGAGAGCTGAAGGTAAAAGCTACAAGTGGGCAGATGCCATGGAGAGGCAGGTAGGTGCTACGTACAGATGCTAAGATGCACAAGAAGAGATGTATGGTGCTGCATGTGGGCAGAGGGACTGTTGACGGGTGCCACAGAATGCCACAGAATATGGGCGGGCACCCGTCCACATTCTCCGAACTGTTCAAAATTTTTGCTACCGGTTCTCCAGAACCTGTCAGAACCTGCTGAATTTCACCCCTGGTTTCTTCTAATTCTAGTATTCCAGTATATTATATTCTACTATTATTTATTATATCCTTATTATCATTTCCCTTCACCTCCATTCTTTGGGAGTAACACACACACAGACACACAACAGTGGTGGGTTGCCCCCAGTTCGGACCGGTTCGCAAGAACTGGTAGTAAAACCGGCGGGAGGCTCCACCCACTGACCCGGATGTCATGATAGGTGATCTGCGCATGTGCAGAAGCGTGCGCGCACAATGTGAACCGGTAATAAAGGTAGTAGAACCCACCCCTGACACACACCCCACCTGTCTGTGCTTCCAGTGGCCGCCCATCGCCCTAGCCAGCCTGCCTCATGGTTCCCTCGCAGCTTAGAGCACAGGACTGAAGGAACTTCCTCCTGGGCTCTGGGCTCTTCAACATCTTTATCAATGAACAAGGTGAGAGACTTGAGGGGAAATTCTTTCCCTTGTACAATATAACCCTTCCCACCCGCCACCCCCCCCCCCCAAAATTATGATGGATTGGGACAATTTATCTATCTTTTTTTTTTTAATTTGATTTATATGCCGCCCTTCTCCGGAGACTCAGGGCGGCCTACAATGCGCTAAGCAATAGCCTTCATTCTTTTGTATATTTTTATACAAAGTCAGTTTATTGCCCCCACAACTGGGTCCTCATTTAACCTACCTTAGAAAGGATGCAAGGCTGAGTCAACCTTGAGCCTTGGCGAGATTCGAACCTGTAGTAATTGCAGGCAGCTGGTCTTAATAACAGGGTGCCTTAGACCACTGTACTACCAAGGCTCCTTTATTTATTTAATTTATCTATCTTGTTAAATGAATTTCGATCACATGCCTGTGGAGATGCTGCAATGGTTATAAGTGCACAAACCACCTGTAAGTCACTTTTTTCAGACCCATCGTAGCTTTGAAGGGTCATTAAACGACTAGTCATAAACTGAGGACTGCCTGTAAAGTACTTGCAACAAATGGAATATCTCTGTCTCTGTTGAGACTCTAGAAAGAGTGCAGAGAAGAGCAACAATGATGATTAGGGGACTGGAAGCTAAAACATATGAATAACGGCTGCAGGAACTGGGTATGTCTAGTTTGATGAAAAGAAGGACTAGGGGAGACATGATAGCAGTGTTCCAATATCTCAGGGGCTGCCACAAAGAAGAGGGAGTCAAGCTATTCTCCAAAGCACCTGAGGGCAGGACAAGAAGCAATGGGTGGAAACTAATCAAGAGAGAAGCAACCTAGAACTAAGGAGAAATTTACTGACAATTAGAACAATTAATCAGTGGAACAACTTGCCTGCAGAAATTGTGAATGCTCCAACACTGGAAGGTTTTAAGAAGATGTTGGATAACCATTTGTCTGAAGTGGTGTAGGGTTTCCTGCCTGGGCAGGGGGTTGGACTAGAAGACCTCCAAGGTCCCTTCCAACTCTGTTATTCTATTTCTATTTCTATCTCTGTATGTCTGTACAGGTAGTCCTCGAGTTACAACCACAATTGAGCCCAAAATTTATGTTGCTGGGTGAAACATTTGTTAAGTGACTTATAAGTGCCCCTATTTTATGACTTTTCTTGCCGCAGTTGTTAAGTGAATCATTGCATTTGTTAAGTTAGTAACATGGTTGTTCAGTGAATCTGGCTTGCCCCGTGGACTTTGCTTGTCAGACAGTCGCAAAAGGGGATCACATGACACCCCCCCCAGGACCAGCAACCGTCATAAATATGAACCAGTTGCCAAGCATCTGGATTTTGATCATGTCACCATGGGGATGCTGCAATGGCCGTAAGTGTGAAAAACGGTCATAAGTCACTTTTTTCACTGCCGTTGTAACTTTGAATGGTCACTAAATGAACTATTGTAAGTCGAGGACTTTTAATCTGTTAAAAGTCTCAGTAGGATGAAAGGTTGGGATTAAAAAAAACAACAACACCCCAAACTACTGTCCAAACTACTGTCAGGATACAAAGGTTACATGTTCCAGGCATGCTCACAAATTTGTCAAAGCTTCAATTTTAGAGGATTTCAAACGCCCAGAATATTATCTATTTATTAGAGATAAAGAAAGGAAATGTCAAAATCTACAGATCAAAATCAATACCTTTATTTGGCTCTGACAAACATGAGTAACATTGTAGATGAAAACTTCAAGGCACTTTCTAGTATGCTTAGAAGGCTCTTTCTTGGAGGATTTTAAAACCAAGAATCAGCAACATCTAAACATTTTCAAAGAACCAATACAAAAGAACCAAATATTTACATCCCCCTGTTCCTCAACCTCAGCACAGAGGTGGGTTTCAACAGGTTCTGACCAGTTCTGTAGAACCGGTAGCGGAAATTTTGAGTAGTTCAGAGAACCGGTAAATACCACCTCTGACTGGCCCCACCCCATCTATTCTTTGGCTGCCGAGTCCCAGCTGATCGGGAAGAAATGGTGATTTTGCAGTAGCCTTCCCTTGGAGTGGGGTAGGAATGGAGATTTTACACTATCCTTCTCCTGCCATGCCCACCAGGCCACACCCACAATGCCATGCCACGCCTAGCAAGCCACACCCACAGTACTGGAAGTAAAAAAAATTGAAACCAACCACTGCCTCAGCACCTTTAACCTGCATGGAACTACAATTCCCAGAATACTCACTTTGAGAAACGTTGCTATGACAAATCATATGTGAATCCTTTCATAAAACAAATATGAAGAGTTCTATTGGAGGCAAAACCTGACATCCCTTCCGTGACCTGGAACCCGTTTTGCATGCAAATATTTAAATTTGGAACTAGAACTTATTCTCGGGTATTTGACGTTTGATATGCCAAATGGAAAGAGAAGCGCAGATCTCCCCTTACAAAACTGCCTTTAAAAGAAAGTGTAGACGGACGCATTAATTTCCTTCTCTAATGTTATTTGTCTACAGGTAGTCCTTGACTTATGACCACAACTGACACCAGAATTTTGGAGTGAGCCGTGCCCAATTTTACAATCTTTCTTGCCGTGGTTGTTAAATGAATCACTGTCCTTAAGTGAATCACCAGTTATGTGAATATGGCTTCCCCCGTTGACTTTGCTTGTTTGGAGCTGACCAGGAAGCTTGCAAATAGCAGACACATGAAACAATGGTGGGATTCAAAATTTTTTATTACCGGTTCTGTGAGCATGGCTTGGTGGGCGTGGCAGGGGAAGGATATTGTAAAATTTATTTATTTATTTATTTATTTATTTATTTATTTATTTATTTGTTCAATTTATATGCCGCCCTTCTCTGGAGACTCAGGGCGGCTTACAATGCGTTAAGCAATAGCCTTCATACTTTTGTATATACCTGCTTAGTAGGGCTTTTGGCCCCCTCTAAGCAGTGTTCTTTTTTATACAAAGTCAGCTTATTGCCCCCACAATCCGGGTCCTCATTTTACCTACCTCGAAAGGATGGAAGGCTGAGTCAACCATGAGCCTGGTGAGATTCGAACTTGCAGTAATTGCAGGCAGCTGGTGCTAGCTAACAGCACTTTAGTCTGCTGCGCCACCAAGGCTCTGTAAAATCTCCATTCTCTCTCTACTCCAGGGGAAGGATCAGTGGTGGGTTGCTACCAGTTCACCCCGGATCGGGCGAACTGGTAGCGGCGGCAGCGGAAGGCTGTGCCCACCCTCCCGGACGGTTTTCGCATGCACAGAAGCGTTGGTCGCGCACACACGCACGAACAAACCAGTAGCAAACTAAACTGAAACCCATTACTGGGAAGGATACTGTAAAATCTCCATTCCCACCCCACTCCAAGGGAAGGATACTGTAAAATCTTCATTTCCTCCCGATTAGCTGGGACTTGGGAGACAGAGAATAGATGGGGGTAGGGCCAGCCAGAGGTGGTATTTACCGGTTCTCTGAACTACTCAAAATTTCTGCTACCAGTTCGCCAGAACTGGTCGGAACCTGCTGAATACCACCTCTTCATGTGAACCCAGGATACTGGAAATACGTGCCTGAATTCTGATCTTATGATTGTGAGGATTCTGTTGACAATGTGAGGACCGGTTTTTCTGTGCCGTTGAAACTTCAAATGGTCACTAAAGCAAATGGTTGTAAGCCGAGGATGAGCTGTATTTGTTTTCTTAGCAGACCAGAGAAATGCTCCTAGATCAGGAGCCCCCAACCCCCGGGCTGTGTCCCACTACTGGACAACAGTCTATTCTGAATTGGCCTGTGCGAGTGGCTGGCCAGAGTGAGCACAAGTGCGCAACTCAAGCTGTGTAAGTGGCAGGCTGGCAGGGACTCGCCCGAGTGTGCGCCAGCTCACTGCTCTCATGGCCCAGTTCCCCTCCCACCCTGCCAGGCCGCTGAGCCGCAAAGTTTGGGGACTACTGTACAGATAGTCCTCGCCTTACAACAGTTCATGTAGTGACCGTTTGAAATTACGACGGCACTGAAAAAAATGACTTATGACATTTTCCACACAGCAGCATCCCCATGGTCATGTGATCAAAATCCAGACACTTGGCAACGGATTCATATTTATGACGGTTGCAATGTCCCGAGGTCATGTGATTCCCTTTTGTGACCTTCTGACAAGCAAAGTCAAGAGGGAAGCCAGATTCACTTAAGAACCACATTATTAACTTAACATCCGCAGTGATTCACTTAACAACTGTGGCAAGGTCGTAAACTGGGGCAAAACTCATTTAACTCTCTTGCTTAGCAACAGAAATGTTGGGCTCAAATTGTGGTCGTAAATCGAGGATTACCTGTACATGGAAGATGAGAAGTCAGCAACTACCCTGTTTCCCCGAAAATAAGACATCCCCTGATAATAAGCCCAATCGGGATTTTGAGTGCCTGCGCTAAAATAAGCCTCCCCCCGAAAATAAGCCCCCCCCAGAAAATATTTAAACACAGAGCTGGAAATCAGGTAAGACAGCAAGAGGAGCCCCATCTTGCTCCACGCACCCCAAAATAATAAGACTTCCTCGAAAATAAGGCCAAGCGCTTATTTTGGGGTTCAAAAAAAATATAAGACAGGGTCTTATTTTCGGGGAAACACGGTAGCAGCTAAATTTGTCATCCCAGCTGCCAATCTGAAACAGAACAACGTGGAGCTCTGCAGACCACGAAAGACCCATATTATTACAAGAAAGTTGTATATAATTTAGGATGCTGCTTAAAATAATTTGTTCTTTATGCTACAAGTCCGTTCAGGAACCAGATGGAGTTGAGGTAAGATTTTACAGTATATGTCGACTTTTCTAATCATTCTCAAATTTTCTGAAGAGTATTTGATAGCAACAAACATTTCCAGGAACAGGATACTGTATGTCAAGTTAGTTTTACCGATAACGTTTAAGAAAACGATTGTTAAAAATAGTAACAGAGTACTTTATAACACATACAGAATTCCTGCATGCTGTTGGGTTACATCTTTTTTCTCAACCTCAGTAACTTTTAAGCTGCTGGCTGGAGAATTCTGGGAATTGACGTCTAGACACCTTAAAATTGCCACTGGCAAGAAACACAGGATTACATTAAGCAACCAAAGTGTCACCAACTCATCCAAGGTCTTTTTAAACCGCAAATGGTGAAACCGTGAACCTTGAACAGCCTCTAATCACATCACTCTTCAAAGATTGCAAAAGGAGAGCAAGGGGAAAAAATTACAATCAAAAAATTACATCCCAAAAAAGTTGGGATTCCTAAAACATGTAAGCTAGCAATCTGGTCAAGCTCTTTGCAATACCTGTAGGATATTTTCAGCATCCTCTCAGAGGCCTCCGAACGTAGCCAGCTGCAATTTTAAAACAGACAAGCTTGAAGAGTCCTGGTTTTTCTTTCAGGTTTGGCAAAATATGTTGCTCCAACCCAGGTTACAAGTCCTTAAAGTATTCTGCAGATTTCAGTTCCCAGGTGTGTTAAAACAGGCAGGTTACTTTTAACTTCTGCAGGTTTAATGAAGTGATATAGGCAGAGTTTCTACATTCTGCTGAAGGAGTAGCTGGTTAATATCCAGTATGAATGCAGACCCTACCTCTACTGGAATGGTTGCCCCCCGCAAGTGTTTTCAACCTGTTGGAACACCCCCTTCTCCCATCGTGCTCCCTTACACATAATCCTCGACTTACAACAGTTCATTTAGTGACCGTTTGAAGTTACAACGGCACTGAAAAAGGCGACTGAGGACCATTTTCCCCACACTTAACGACCGTTGCAGCAACATCCCCATGGTCAAAGTGATCAAAATTCAGACGCTTGGCAACTGACTCATACTTATGACAGTTGCCGTGGCCCTTTTTGCGACCTTCAATGAGAAAGCCAGATTCACTAAACTAAGAAGCCTGGTGGTGCAGTGGACTAAACTACTGTTAAAAGTAGTATTATCTGCCAGCTGCCTGCAATTACTGCGAATTCAAATCTCACCAGGCTCAAGGTTGACTCAGCCTTCCATCCTTCCGAGGTAGGTAAAATGAGGACCCAGTTTGTGGGGGCAATAAGCTGACTTTGTATAAAATAGAACACTGCTTAGGGGGGGCCAAAAGCCCTACTAAGCAGGTATATACAAAAGTATGAAGGCTACTGCTTAAAAGCATTGTAAGCCGTCCTGAGTCTCCGGAGAAGGGCGGCATATAAATCTAACTAACAAACAAACAAACAAACAAATAAATAAATAACTGTGTTACTGACTGAACAACCGCAACGATTCCCGTCTTAGGTCGTGAAACTGGTGCAACGCTCACTTCCCCAAATGTCTCAGTTAGCAACATAAATTCTGGGCTCCATTGCGGTCGTAAGCCGAGGACTGCCTGTACTTGGTTAATCGGCTCCTCCTAACTGAATGGGATTTATTTATTTTTTTGCATCCTGGAAGGAAGAGTTAGAAGCTTCTTGTCAGGAGCTTCTTTGCATCGTTTTCCCAGCACCCTCAGAAGGGGATGGGGGAATGATTAAATCATTATTTTCTCGCCCCTTCTGCCCCTCTCACCCCGCCAAGGTTAGGGCAAGGATGATCTCCAGGAAAGTGATCCACCGCTTCTTGGATAGAGAGAGAACCACTCATTTCTCTCTCCAGCGACCAGCAAAGCTCGGCCAGTCCGCTTGGAAATCTACCCCAACCCCGTCAGCCCGGAGCTTCACTTGGGGCTCTTTCTGGGCTCTTACCTCACCAGACGTCCCGGGCAGCCCCGTGACTTGCCGAGCGTCCGCTTTCCTCGGGTGCTGCTGGTGGACCAGAAGATGCCAACTGCGCAGAGAGGATCCTGCGGGAGAGGCAGCGCCGTCCGCCCGTCCTCCTCCCCGCCTCGCAGCGACCTTTAGAGAAAGTACCGCAGAGAGCAGCGGGGAGAGCGGGGCGGGTTGTGGAGGGAAAGGGCGACCGGCGAGAAGAGATCCGAGCGGAGTTGATCCCCGCCTCTGCCTCCCTCGGCTGACATACAACCCGGTGGTCGCAACGCGCAGCCCGGCTTTCTTTCTTTTTTTTTTTTCCCCTTTCTTTTTTCCCCCCTTCTTTCTTTCTTTCTTTCAGATTTTTTTTTTTAAAGGAGGCTCGACAGCGTCACCTGCCGGCCGTCAGCCAGCACTGCAGAGCGGGTGAGGGAAAGGCGAGATGCGGGCCGAAGCGAAGGGGGTGGTACGTGGCACGACCCGAAATCCTGCCCGCACGCACAAAGGGACGCGTGAATGGAGACGCACGCACGCACACGCGCGCGCACACACGCACCCTGAAACGTTCATTAGTCCGCAAGGGCCGCCGATCTCTCCTTTGGGCGCAGGGGCGCCCGATGCCCTTTTGGCTCTTGTTGGCGAGTAACGGCGCTCAGCAATCGCCAGCCTGGGAAAATAAGCTTTTTTTTCCCCTCACAGTCTCAAGGCAGGATGTGTGTCCGCACGCACGCACAAACGGACACACAAACGGACATACAAGCGGGGAGAGAGAGAGAGAGAGAGAGAGAGAGACTAGGTGGCTCAGTGACTAAGACACTGAGCTTGTCAAACAGAAAGGTCGGCGGTACGAAACCCTAGTACTGGTTTTCTGCCTGAGCAGGGGGTTGGACTAGATGACCTCCAATATCCCTTCCAACTCTGTTCCTGTTACATACACACATACAGAGGGGTGGGGAAGGGAGGGAGAGACAGACAGACACACTAGGTGGCTCAGTGGCTAAGACACTGAGCTTTCGATCAGAAAGGTCGGCGGTTCGAATCCCTACTACAGGTTTCCTGCCTGAGCAGGGGGTTGGACTAGATGACCTCCAAAGTCCCTTCCAATTATTGTTACATACACACATACATACACATGCACAGACAGAGGGAGGGAGAGACAGACAGACACACTAGATGGCTCAGTGGCTAAGACACTGAGCTTGTCGAACAGAAAGGTCGGCGGTTCGAATCCCTAGTACAGGTTTCCTGGGTGAGCAGGGGGTTGGACTAGATGACCTCCAAGGTCCCTTCCAATTCTCTTATTGTTACAGAGAGAGAGAGAGAGAGAGAGAGAGAAGTTCATTTCGTCCCCAAGGGCGGCCGACCTCTCTCCCTACGGCTCCCGGGCGTCCGATGCCCTTTTGGCTCTTGTTGGCGAGTAAAGGCGCTCAGCAATCGCCAGCCTGGGAAAATAAGCGTTATTTTTTTTCCCTCACCGTCTTAAGGCAGGATAGGCGATCGCGGGCGAGGCTTGGGGTGACGACCTTTGCTTTGCCTGGATCTCAGGCTGGGGGTGGGGGGGGCGTGGGGGGGCGTGGGTCGTGAGCCGGTCGCCGTTGGTTTCTCGCCCTTCTCGGGCGAAGGTGAGGATTCCCCAGCCGAGGATGGTGGGAAGGGGAAATCCAAGGTATCTGGAGGGCGCTGACTTTGAGGGGAGGGGGAAAGGGCCATGGCGCGTGTCACGCGTGGGAGTTGAGCTTTCAAGGTCGCCGCGCCGTGCCAGATCTGCGGATTTCGTCGCCTCGTTCGTTGTGCGGTTGAGTAACGCCCGTTGAAAGACGGTGTCCGTTGCTTAACTTTTATTGCAGGTTTGAGCTGACAGGAAAATGAAACGCTCTCGTTCCCTTAGCCTTCCGGCGTATAAAAAAGCACATTGTATTGTCTTCTCCCCCCCACACCCGCCTCCGGTTCTTTAATCCTTTTAATATACATGGGAACGTTCCCACAACAGACCCCGGCAAGGCCACGTTTAAAAAAAAAATAAAAATTGATTTATATGCCGCCCTTCGCCAGAGACTCAGGGCGGCTTACAATGTGCTAAGCAATAGCCTTCATCCTTTTGTATATTTATACAAAGTCAGCTTATTGCCCCCACAAACTGGGTCCTCAATTTACCTACCTTAGAAAGGATGGAAGACTGAGTCAACTTTGAGCCTGGCGAGATTCAAACCTGCAGTAATTGCAGGCAGCTGTTCTTAATAACAGGGTGCTTTAAACCACTGTACTACCAAGGTTTGCCATGAAGACAAATGGCGCCCTGCTTAAAGGGGTTGAATATTAGAATTTGGCAATTCCAGATTCACCCCATCAGCTGCGAAAGTGCCTGGTTGAGCCCAGCATATTCTCTCCGACCTAACCTACCTTACAGAGTTGTTTTGAGGATAAAACTGGAGGTGGGAGCTAGAGCCCCTGTTGATGAAAAACGGACTGGGAATGGAAGAATCTCCACTCAAACCCCAGTTATAACCAGTTTATGCTCTATGACGAATGTACAATTTCTCTTTTAAAGTATCCCTTTCTTCATTAGAATAGAATAGAACAGAACAGAACAGAACAGAACAGAACAGAATAGAATAGAATTTTTTTATTGGCCAAGTGTGATTGGACACAAAAGGAATTTGTCTTGATGCATATGCTCTCAATATACATAAAAGATACATACGTCAAGAATCATAAGGTACAACACTTAATGATAATCATAGGGTACAAATAAGCAATCGGGAAACAATATCAATATAAATCATAAGGATACAAGCAACAAAATTACAGTCATACAATCATAAATGGAAGGAGATGGGTGGTGGGAACAATGAGAAGATTAATAGTAGTGCAGACTTAGTAAATAGTTTGACAGTGTTGAGGGAATTATTTGTTTAGCAGAGTTCGGGGGAAAATTGTTCTTGTGTCGAGTTGTCTTGGTGTGCAGTGCTCTATAGCGTCATTTTGAGGGTAGGAGTTGAAACAATTTATGTCCAGGATGTGAGGGGTCTGTACATATTTTCACAGCCCTTTTTTTGACTCGTGCAGTATACAGGTCCTCAATGGAAGGCAGGTTGGTAGTAATTGTTTTTTCTGCAGTTCTAATTATCCTCTGAAGTCTGTGTCAGTCTTGTTGGGTTGCAGAACCAAACCAGACAGTTATAGAGGTGCAGATGACAGACTCAATAATTCCTCTGTAGAACTGGATCAGTATTATGTAGGAAGTTAGCAAAACTCAGGCACTCTCAGCATCTCTTCCCTTTTTTTCTCCTTCACCCAACATCATCAAGGCATGTGGTCCTGTCCACCATCTTTCCAAGCGGTCTCCATGTTTCCAGTGTCTTTTTCCCCACTTGGAACTGAACCCAAATGGACATTTCTTCCAACAATTATACACTTGGACATGATACACTTACAATATACACTTCATTATACACTTGGATCCAATATTGAAAAAGTATACTATCAAGTGTGTAACAGACCTTGTGTTCAGATCCGTAATGTGGTTCCTCCAAACTTTCTAAACCAATTTAGGGATGTGTGTGTCCTTGTCTCCCAATCTGTGTGTTCATCTACAGAAGGTGTAGAAGAGGGGTCAGCAACCTGCGGCTGTGGAGCCGCATGTGGCTCTTTCACCCCTCTGGTACCGCTCCCTGTCACTCAAAATATGTGTCACAGCCACCAATATGCAACACCCGCTGGCATGCAGTTTATTGAGCTTTTTAAACCCCCCGGTAGACCAACCATGGATAAATCCAAGAAAAGAAAAGTTTCAGAAGAAAACAGAACGTTTAATTCAACTACATACGCTAGTTTTGTGGCCGCTCAAGAAATAGTCAGGCACGGGAAGGGTTTTGTGGCTCCTGATGTTTTCTTTTCTGTGGGAAATGGGTCCAAATGGCTCTTTGGGTGTTTAAGGTTGCTGAGCCCTGGTGTAGAATAATGTGCTGCACAAGATCTACACATATTTGTGGGTTTCCATGTTGTGTGCACCATATTGGGTGGTCCAGGGGTGGTATTCACTTACCTTTGCTACCGGTTCGCAAATGTGAGCGCATTCACAGAGCGTCAAAAACAGAACATGATGACATCCGGGTGGGTGGGCGGAGCCTTCCACAGCTGCCGCTACTGGTTTGCCCGAACCGGATAGAACCGGCTGAATACCACCACTGGTAGTGCCTGACATACTTGTTGGGGTCTTTGTTAGTGTACAAAAAGATACACACATGGTTGAAGTATTTAACTTTCTGCCCTTATCTCACAGCCAACTGTTAAATATCTGGGTGGGGTTTCTCCTTGTAGAAAAGATTGGGGACATTTTCACCTCAGACCTTTGTTCCATTCCAAGATCAGTTCTGAACTTTTATGGTCTCACACCCTAATCTGCATTTTCAGCCTCTGATTTGATTTCTCTTTGGCTCTGATGGAAGGATTTATATTTCTTCAGACAGCTGGTCATTTGCATCGTTTTAGAATATACCGTATTTTTCGGAGTGTAAGACCAGGGGCGGGTTCTAAAATTATTTACTACCGGTTCTGTGGGTGTGGCTTATTTTGTGGGCATGGCTTGGTGGGGGGTAATGTGATTGGGTGGGTGTGGCCAACTTTTTTTTTTAACTTTTAAAAGCATTTTTTTCTACAACCTTAAGAGGTTGCAGAAAATAATGCTTTTAGAAGCCTCTGACGATCAGCAACTCAGCTGGGATCGCCAGAGGCTTTTAAAGGCATTTTTTTCCCCTACAACCTCTTTGGCTGAAGTGGTTGCAGAAAAAAATGCTTTTAGAAGCTTCTGATGATCAGGCAACTCAGCCGAGATCATCAGAGGCTTTTAGAAGCATTTTGTTTCTACAATGTCTTCGGCCAAAGAGGTTGTAGAAAAAATGCTTTTAAAAGTTAAAAAAAAAAGCCTCTGATGAGGTGGGCGGGGTAAGCGAGCGGCGACCGGGCCAGGGACCGGTTCGGGGGCGTGGCCAGCCAATGTTATTACCGGTTCTCCGAACTACTACAAATTTTTACTACCGGATCTTGCAAACTGGTGCGAACTGGGAGCAACCCACCACTATATAAGATAGTCCAGTCTATAAGACGCACCTACCTTTTATGGTGAGGAAAACAAGAAAAAGAAATCTGTTTCTGCCTCCCAGCAATTTTGTCTCGTTGCAGCAAACAGCAAACAACCTGCTTTACTTTCATTTTTGTTTTCAGCATAGCTTGATTAGTACAAGAAAAAAAAAATCTGCTCCCAGCAATTTACCTTCTTGCAGCAAGCAGCAGAGGTCCACACAAAACAGCTGAGAGCAAAACAGCTGAGAGTCGGGAGGCCGATCCAACAGACAATCAACTTGTGCTAATTAGGCTGTGCTGAAGCTGAAATGGGCTGTTTCTTCTTGCTGCTTGCTGCAAGGAGGTAAACGGCTGGGAGGCAGAGGCCAAAGGGTGGGGGCCAATGGGCAGGCAGGGCTACATTCGGTGTATAAAACGCACCTAAATTTTCACCCCCTTTTAGGGAGAAAAAAGGTGTGTCTTATACTCTGAAAAATATGGTAAATCCTTCCATTCCCCACTATTCTGCCAGAGCTGAAGAAGCTTCTTGGATTAGAAGCAAAACATCTTCAAAGAAAAAAACAACAACAGAAAGTCTAGTTGCCTCTTGAAAAAACACCTTTGGGATAACCATGACTTGGATGACTGAGAATCTCCATAGACATCTCAGTGTACCCTTTCTCTCTCTCTCTCTCTCTCTCTCTCTCTCTCTCTCTCTCTCTCTCTCTCTCTCTCCCTCCCTCCCTCCCTCCCTCCCTCTCTCTCTCTCTCTCCCTCCCTCTCCCTCTCTCCCTCCCTCCCTCCCTCTCTTTTCCCAGAAGTGCTCCATTAACTTCAAAAGTTGCATAATTCCCAAAAGTTCTGGTGAGCCTATGGGCCTAAATCTAACTCTCCCATCTATCAAACCCAAGTAACAATAGATGCATTCTAAAAACCGTCTCGCAGGGCTACTCCATAGACTTTAGCAAACTCCTCCCTGACCACTTCATCTTCCAAATAACGCAGATCAGCTGCCCACTGGTCCCGAAGCCCATAAATCACTTGACTTAGAAAATCACCTACCTATGATTGAACAATTCCTATTATGGGAAAGAGTCTCAATCTAATATGTCGTGGTCTTTAGCATGCCAAGAACAACATAATGTACAATGCTTTTCTGACACAGGTAATGTTGTGGCTCCGTTACCTGAGCCTGTGTCATCGGCAGGAGAGGACTCCGAGAGTGAAGGAGAGGAGTTGGCAAGGCCTCCCTCTCCAGGACCCTCCTCTCTGGCAATGCTTTCGGTGTCCGCCAAAGGGCAAGAGATAGGGCCGGGGCCAAGCACGTCCACGCAGCCACAGATGGACAGTGATGAGGGTAATGAGTCTTGGCTGGATCCACGCCAGCGTCGCAGAGATAAACGCACGCAACAGAAGAAAAGGCATGCCCGAGATTAGGCTGAGTCACTGGACCACACTCCACAAGGTATAAAAGGGAGCATGGTGGCCAGTCAAACCTTGTGATGAACAAAGCTGAAAGCTACCACGCCATTCTGCATTGCCGGACTTTTTGCTATAGACTTTGCTGGATTATCTTTGGACTTGATTGACTCTGTAATTATTGAGCTGTTTCTTTTGATGTACCAGAAGCGGGGAGAAGTTTTCTCTTCGTAAGTAATAAACTCTTGGCAGGCAGCCACTAGGCTGTTGCCAAGTTCCGTTATCATAAGGAAAAGGATTTTGCCGGCTGGTTTGGTCTTTAACTCTTGAATGTCTGTTGGTGTGTGTGCGTGTGGGACGGGGACAGAACAGGTAAACCACTACATCATACCTCTCAAGTTCAATATGGACGCCAAGCAATTCATCACAATGGGTACCCAGAAAATAAAAAACCCAACCTAGCAGCGCTGAATGTGCAATAATGTGTGTTGGTTTTCATACTTTGGGTCCAATTGCACAAGACGTTTCTGAGATATGAATGCCATGGTTCCTGGTGCTTTTGGGTTGAAGGCCCTTCTGTTTGCTCTATTCTTGGGCTCCTGGTGAATTCATGAGATTGATGGGGCCTATTTCAGCCTATCTCAAAATCTTGGGAATACAATTTCCTTCTCCTTGGACCAAAGAAGGTGTTGGAAGAAATGTCCATCTGGGTTCAGTTCCAAGTGGGGAGAAAGACACTGGAAACATGGAGACTGCTTGAAAAGGTGGTTTAATGGTGGACAGGACCACATGGTTTTGAGGTCCTGGGCAAAAAGGCACATGGGTGAAAGAGAGAGAGAGAGATTTATACCCTCTGTTGGGCTTTGACTTTGAGCTTGTATTCTGATTGGTTGTCAGAATCCCATGGGGCCATGCAGGGGTAACTTTGTAGGTTGTCCTTTGAGTCCCGGGCTTGGTTGAGTCTTGCTGGATGATGCAATCTCCCCAGGTGCCATGTGGTGAGTTCTGTTGCTAGATGGGTAGAGGGCTAATCCTACCTTTGTTGGGTCTTGGGCAGCGGTGGGTTGCTACCAGTTTGCCCTGGTTCGGGTGAACCAGTAGCAGCAGTGGCGGGAGGCTCCGCCCATCCACTTGGACATCATCAAATATGATCTGTGCATGTGCAGAAGCTTTGCGAGCGAATGAGTAGCAAAGGTAACCCACCCCTGGTCTTGGGTGAGAGCATTTGCTTATGAATAGACCTACCCTGTTTCCCCGAAAATAAGACATCCCCTGATAATAGACCCAATCGGGCTTTTGAGTACATGCGCTAAAATAAGCCCTCCCCTGAAAATAAACCCTCCCCCAAAATATTTAAACACATGCGCAGCTGGTCCCCGCCATTTCCTCTGGTTTCCTCCATGTGCCCCAAAATAATAAGGCCTCCCCGAAAATAAGGCCAAACGCTTAATTCAGGTTTCAAAAAAATATAAGACAGGGTCTTATTTTCGAGGAAATACAGTAGCTATGTCTTTATCACTTAAGTGCTGACATCTGCTGTGGGCTCCTGAGAGTGTGGGTGGGGGCTATTAAGAGTGAGTCTGCTTCCTGCCTTAAAAAACATGTTTCTCCATTTCTCATCAAGGAAGGTATAATATTCTGGCTTTTTAATATTTCCTAGAACATTTCATTCTTCTAGGAGTGGGTGGGTGCTAACTTCTTACAAAGGGAAAGAAAGCTACAAGACAAGCTTAGGAAAAGATGGGCCTTCTGTACAGAGATGCCGCATTGGAACTTGAAGAATTTTATATCTGCAGCACTGGTGGGTTCCTCCTGGTTCCGCCCGGTTCCACCGAGCCGGTAGCGGTGACAATATGATGTCACCGAACCGGTTCTGTCCCCCCTGCATTATTCTTACCTTTTATTTGGCCCCACCCCCAATCTATTGCTGCCTCCTGAGTCCCAGCTGATCGGCTAGAAAAAAAAAACTGTTTAAGCTCTTGTCGCGGGGCTTCAAAGGGCCGCCCTACAGCTTATCAGTGTTAAAAGGCAGTGTGGTGGTAGACCGGTGTCTCCCAAAACAAATGAGTAGACTGGTGCCTGCAAAAATAAATGGGTAGACCTGTTCCTCCAAAAACAAATGAGTAGACTGGTGCCTCTAAAAACAAATGGGTAGACTGGTGCCTCCAAAAACAAATGGGTAGACCAGGACGCTCCAAAAACAAATGAGTAGACCGGTACAGCTCTGCAAGGAGTTAAAAGCCTGGTAGACCAGTACCTCTGCTAAATCCTAAAGAATTGTCAGATGACCATCAAGTCACGCACACAGAACTGGTAGTAAAAATTTTTAGAACCCACCCCTGGTCTGCAGGTAGCTTTCTTGAGACCATAACTTTCAAATGGCTTTTGAAACTACAACAGAAAAGAGATTTATTTATAGGAAATATATTACAGGAAGAAGCAAAATCTAGATCAAGCTAACTACAGGTAGTCCTCGATTTAGAACAGTTCGGTTAGTGACCGAAGTTACAACAGCACTGAAAAAAGTGACTTATGACCATTTTTCACACTTACGACCATTGCAGCATCCCCATGGTCATGCGATTTACATGCAGATGCTTGACAACTGACTCACATTTATGACAGTTGCAGCGCCCTGGGTCATGTGATCACCTTTTGCGACCTTCTGACAAGCAACGTCAATGGGGAACCCAGATTCACTTCACAACCGTGTCACTAATTTAACAACTAGTGAACCACTTAACGAACAGGGCAAGAAAAGTTGTAAAATGGCAAAACTAACTTTTCTCACATTTCTCACTTAGCAACAAAAAATTTGGGCTCAATTGTGGTCGTAAGTTGAGGACTACCTGTATATCCCATCAAGAGTAGAATCCAGGAATATTTGTCGATCCCTGGGGAGAAAGGTACAATTAGGAATTTCTTAAACAAATTGCAATCTGTTAGACCAGGGGTCCCCAAACTTTCAAACCTCAGGGACCACTAAATTCATAATTTTAAATCCCATGGACCACTAATATGATCTGCCTAATGACCGGCTGGGTGGGCATGGCTAGGTGGTCATGTGACTGGGTGGGCATGGCCAACTTGATGTCACTCACGTCGAGGGATGCCTCGCTGGCCTCTACTCACCCCTCCCCTCCCAGCCCCTCCTCGCTTGCCCGTCCGGGCTCCTTAGGGCTCCAACAGGAAGCAGTTGTTGGAGCTAAGCAGCCACCACGAGAAAGAGTTGGCAAAACAGCTCAGTTCAAATTGGATCTGACTGAGAAGGAGACTCAGCAGAAGCACCTCACTGAGGACTACAAGCATAGGCTTTCCAAGCAGAGGGAAGACCTGCAGGAGTGCAAGGCCAGGTACCGGCGCCTGGAGGCTCAGCGGGCTGAGACGGTCAGCCAGTTCCAGGCCATGATGCAGTCCCACTGGAACAAGGCCCTCCGGCTCTTCGCCACCAGCGGCACTTCCCTCCTGCCTTTGCCCAAAGTCCCACACCAGGAGGCTGAAGCAGACCTGAAGTTGGAATTTCTGCCCCCCTCTGACCCACACAAAAAGACCCCAAAGGGGAAGACTCTGCAGCAACACAAACGTTCATTGCACGTATCCGGCCCAGGGACCGTAGTTTCAGGACCCCTGATTTAGTGCAATATAAAAAAAGGCAAATCATTTTTCTGCGGACCACCAAAATTTTCTTGCGGACCACCAGTGGTCCACGGACCACCTGTTGGTGATCACACTGTTAGACAAAGAGAAGACAGAATGAAAAAAAATAATTCTTAAAAATCTATCTATACCCTACTGCCCCCTTGTGGTCATAGGTCTTGAGAAGCAGAATATTCAATGCCAGCGGCTATTCAACTTCCAATCAATAATGCAGTATGAGTGCCCATACCTGCTCCAAAGCAATTTTTTTTGTTGTTTTGGATCTGAAGTCTTGCATCTCCCTAGATATGTTCATCAGAAAGCAAAACATAAATCAGGTGCCCAAGGCCAGAAGTTTTTAACTTAATTTATTTAGCTTTCGTGTGCAATCCAATCAAGTGGATTCATTATTTTTTTATTTTTATCCAAGACCCTGTCAATTCTTTGCCCCGATGAATCCAATTTTATAAATGCAATCCCCAGGATACAATCCAGCTCTCAGGATTGCATATTATTGCCCTAAATTTCTATCCAGTTGTTGTCTTTTCCATTACAGTAGACCATCTTGGTGTCCTTCAAATCAGAACACAGTTGTAGACCAGTGTTTCTCAACCTTGGTAGCTTGAAGATGGGTGGACTTCATCTCCCAGAATCCCCCAGCCTGGGGGATTCTGGGAGTTGAAGTCCACCCATCTTCAAGCTTCCAAGGTTGAGAAACACTGGTGTAGACAAATGTCCTAGTTAATTAAAAAAAAAAAAACCTAACTTGTTTCAGATCAGATATTCATTTTTCTAAATTCATCATACTGTATCTAGTGTAAGAGCCACATGCAATCCCAGTCTCATTTTTGTTCTGCCAGATCTCTCGAGATTTCATGGCTTAAAAAATCAGAACCTTGTGGTGGCCACCATACTTCAATACGACAAAATGGTGATTTGGGGCAGCAAGATTTTTATTTAGGTAGCCTTAATTATTTTTAGTTTTTTAAAGAAGAAACTCAACTCTCCAACTGACCCCTTTTTTTCGCTCTCTTTTGTGGTGCGGCCACCCTTTGCTTAGGTCACAGGCCAAATAAGTAACTATAAAGCATAGTCTCACCCACCAAGAGCCAGAGATGGGCTTCAAAAACTTTAGCAAGGGGTTCTCTGCCTAGTTGGTGGGTGGGTGCGGCCATGGTGGGCATGGCCTAGTCGGCCTCCTGCACCACAGTGGGGGGGGGGATGTTTTTGCCCTCCTCAGGCTCCAGAGGCTTTTCTCGAGCCTCCGGGAGGGCAAAAACAGCCTCCCCAGGCTCCAGAGGCCCCGTGGAGGCTGGAAACGGGCCTGAACTTCTGGTAGGCCCGTTTTCCACCCTCCCTGAGTCTCCGTGTGCACCCTGCACCTACTTGCATCCAAAACAGGTAGAGAACCGGTTGCTAAATTATTTGAATTCCACCACTGCCTAGTCAGCCTCCTGCACCATGGTGGGGAGAGGGGGTGTTTTTGCCATCCCTGGGCTCTGGAGGCTTTCATTGAGCCTCCGGGAGGGCGAAAATGGCCTCCCCAGGCTCCGGAGGCCCTCTGGAGGCCTGAAACAGGCCCGTTTCTGAACCTTCCCAAACTTCCAGTAGGTCCATTTTTCACCCTCCCCGAGCCTCCATGCACACCCTGTACTTACCTGCATCCAAAATAGGCCCTGTGGAGACTCCTGGAAGGGGAGGGGTGGGGTGGCAGGGCCAGCCAGGGATGAGATTTGGAGGTTCTCTGAACTACACAGAATCTTAGCTAAAGGTTCTCCCGAACCCCTGCGAACCCCTGTGAGCAGCCCACCCCTGCCTAGAGCTAATTTAGATTTACAGAAATGTTTATGGAACTCTTGCTGAATAAACCCCTTTTCACTGATTTGACAAGCTTAGAAATACTTCAGTCATTTCGTTAAAGTTGCAAAGTGTCAGAAAATAAATCTTTAGTTGAACAATAATATCCCGTAGCTTTGCATCAGAGGAGAATATTCTATGCCCGATTTGACTGCTTTCACAGTCAAGAGTCTGTAAAGGACACTATCAAAAGAAGCATGCCTTAATGTCCATTTTCAAAGAAAAAAATCCATGTTTCTAAAAGATTGCCCTTTAGCAAAAGAAGCAGCTGATACATTCATACAGTAACTGCATCACTAAGGCATTCAACATAAACTCCTATGACTGTGCCCTGCACACTGACTTAGAGTGAGAGATGCAAGTCATTTGTCAGTAGTCCTCAAGTTACAACCAAAAGGAAACTTTCCCATTATGGTCATAAGTAATGACAGTTGTTAATTAAATCACGTATGTTACCAACACAATTTTTTGGCCTTTTTATAGCGGTTGTTAAGTGAACATAAAGGAGGTAAATGCCGGTTTTGGCAAAACCATCATAAAACGCAATAATGTGGGTACGGGGTGCTGCAAACAGTAGTAAATGAACCCAAATCTAGCTTGTAAGTACCCTCCAGAGATATCCATCATCACTTTGCGACCGGTCATAAATTGAGGCCTACCAGCATGGACAAATTTTCTATGACTTGTGACAACTTTGGACGCACCATCAATATTCAAAGAACAAAGTCATGCACTGTTCTGCCCCAGCTACGGACCCCAAAGAACGCAGCACAAACAAAGTCTGTACAAACCTTAGTTTACTAAATTAAATCAGTCTTTTTCAAACAAAGGCTGTTAATTAACAGAATCCAAACAAGAATCCAAAGAATAAATAATCGTAATCTTACTATGGTTGGCAGAAAGCCCAGAAGCAATTTGCAGGAACCTGATAAGAGAACTAAGATCAAGATGCGAAGGAGAGTGAACGAAGTTGTTCCCTGCAAATTACCTCAGTCGTCGTCCTTCCTTAAATAGGCTAAGGGAGGGGCCAATTAGCCCCAAGCCTTACTCTCGAGGAGACCTCCTCTTGAGGAGCCACTCCTACCTTTTGGCAGCTCTGCGCTCCTGTGCATCGAGAAGAGGCTCCTCCTCTTCTTCCTCTTCACTTATTGGAGCTTCTAGAGGTTCTGAAGGCCCTGGCTGAATCCCCGCTTGTGGCACCACATCTTCTCCAGCCTCCTCATTGCCTGACTCGAGTGCTAGCTGCACAGGCTGCTGGCGCAGCACCACACCAGCCTCCTTGCTGTCGGAATCAGCTACTAGCTGCACAGGCCGCTGACAGGCCACAACATGCACCTTCTCCTGACTAGTGATCTCTAGAAGAAGATCAGGCTGAGCTAGAAGGTGGAATTAAATGTCTCATCAGTTTAGAATCATTGTGTTGCCATAAAAGACCCAAGTCCAGCCCCTCCCCCTATGAATTCCACTCACTGTCCTCTAGCACCAATTGAACTATGACCATTACTTGACTAGATTCTTATGTACAGGTAGCAATAATAAACTCTTCTGTGCACTGAACTTATGGGATGCTACTGGTTACTTGTTCTAGACATGTCCATTGATATAGAAGTTAACTGCAGAACAGCAAAGGCAAGTTCTGGTTTCAGTAGACTGCGCTCCATTGTGTGGGAACATCAAGGAATTAGTCTAATAACAAAATTGAAGGTCTGCAGGGCTGTGGTACTTACTACCTGTCTCTATGCCCATGAAACCTGGACATGGACTGTGATATCAAAGGCATGAAGACAGTTCAACCATCTCCATATAACTTGTCTGTGCAGAATTTTAGACATCACATGGCTAGATAAAATACCAGACACTGAAGTTCTCTCCACACCAAATCTACCATTGATCCACACACTGCTGAAGAGAGCACGGATCTGGTAGGCAGGTAGGCAGTATCAATAAAAGAGAATGTTTGTAGTTCAGGGTTGAAATGAGGGGTCTTTGGTGGTCTCTGAACAACAGTATAAATTAACTCAAATTGAATGTAAACATTGCGAGGAGCAGAGTGAAAATAGAATGATGTGAGATGAGCAATATCATTGGTGTGAGAACCTAGCTTGCTTGCACCATCTACAGGCCATTTTTATTCTCAAAAAGTTATTCAAGTATTGCTCTGGAAACCATCAGCATTTTATGTCATTTTTTCCTCAAATCAACCAAAAACATTCACTATTTTTTAAAAAAGGAGGGACACTATGCAGATACTGAATTGCCTATGTTGCTGGCTTGAGCTCCAGGTTTGACAATTTGTTTGCAAACGTTTCGTCCCCATTCGAGGAGACATCTTCTGTGTGCTTTGGATTGTGCTTGTCTGGGGAAGCACTGGCCTTTAAATACCTAACCCTAACAGTGGCAATGTATGGCTGTGAAAGTTGGACCATAAGGAAGGCCGAGCGCCAAAGAATTGAGGCCTTGAACTCTGGTCCTGGAGAAGACTCCTGCGAGGCCCTTGGACTGCAAGGCGATCAGTCCTAGAGGAGATCAACCCCGACTGCTCTTTAGAAGGCCAGATCCTGAAGATGAAACTCAATTACTTTGGCCACCTAATGAGAAGGAAGGACTCACTGGAGAAGAGCCTAATGCTGGGAAAGAGTGAGGGTAAAAGAAGAAGGGGACGGCAGAGAGCGAGGTGGCTGGATGGAGTCACTGAAGCAGTTGGCGTGAGCTTAAATGGACTCCAGAGGATGGTAGAGGACAGGAAGGCCTGGAGGAACATTGTCCATGGGGTCACGATGGGTCGGACATGACTTCACAACTAACAACAACAAAAAACCCTAACCCTAAAGATATTTAAAGGACAGTGCTGCAAACAAATTGCCAAACTCGGAGCTCAGATCAACAACATAGCTACCAACCTGAGCTTCTAATATTCAAAGACATTTCAGTCAATTGCCTGTCTAGTCTTACACTAATGACCAGAATATAAAAATGTATTTCTGTAATGCTCATTTGGCCCTTTGCAACTCAAAACAAGCATTGAAAACCAATTACTGATTAACAGCTGTTTTGCAGTAACGGTCTCAAGAGAAGGGTTTGCCAAAACTGGTGGTATCACAAGAACCATCATTCCTTTGGTCAATGTTGCCGAATTAAATTCATATTAAAATAATTTTCCTAAAGGTCAAATTTGCATGAGATCCCTAAATCCTGCAGATATTTCAATGAGTTCATCTAAGACTTCAGAGTTAAATCGACTGAGATTAAATCGTTTGAGATGCCATGACTTTGCAATATGTTGAAAAGTCTTTGACAGAAAATGCTTTTGACCTCTGGCCTATAGCAGCCTTTCCCAGCCTGATGTCCTCCTGAGAAAAAGCTGAATTAAATTGCATTTCAATCCATCTTTAAAGGATCCGGTTGCTGTCAAGGCAGTCCTAAAATAGGGAGCTTTTTTTAAAAACCATCACCTTTCCATCTAGACAGGCAGATTACATTTTCAGAGAATGAGAAAAGGTAGCTAAGCATATCTGAATGCTTCACTGATGGCATCTGTTTTGCAGAGAAATCTCTAAAGAGGATTAGTTTTTTACACGAACTCTATAGCGCATACGATCTGCCTAGGTTAAACACATTGTTTGCATTAAACAAACTGTTTTATACAAGCTTCCACGGACCGCTTGGCGTTTCAGAGAAAGCCACGACAACATTTTCCAAGTGGATTTTCCGTATGCAGGACTCTCTAGAAAGGAAATTTGCAATTGAATATTACACTTGTGTGATTCTGCAGGCACTCATTCTCTCACCCCTATCATTCCATGTCTTTCTGAAGCTGTTTGGGCAGTGTTTCCCAAACTTGACCCTTTGAAGATGTATGGACTTCAACTCCCAGAATTCCTCAACCAGGCATACTGGTTGGGGAATTCTGGGAATTGAAGTCCATGCATCTTAAAATAGCCAAGTTTGGGAAACACTGAGCTAGGGTGAGGCATCACTAGTACCAGTGGTGGGTTGCTCCCGGTTCACACCGGTTCGCAAGAACTGGTAGTAAAAATTAGTAGTAGTTCAGAGAACCAGTAATAACATTGGCTGGCCACGCCCCCGAACCGGTCCCCAGCCCGGTTGCTGCTCGCTTACCCCGCCCACCGCATCAGAAGCTTTTAAAAAAAAAAACTTTTAAAAGCATTTTTTCTACAACCTCTTCGTCCGAAGAGGTTGTAGGGGAAAAAAATGCCTTTAAAAGCCTCTGGCAATCCCAGCTGAGTTGCCTGATCGTCAGAGGCTTCTAAAAGCATTTTTTTCTGCAACCTCTTAAGGTTGTAGAAAAAATGCTTTTAAAAGTAAAAAAAAAAAAGTTGGCCACGCCCAGCCAGTCACATTACCCCCACCAAGCCACGCCTACAAAATAAGGCGCATCCACAGAACCAGTAATAAAAAATTTTAGAACCCACCCCTGACCAGTACACTGAAGATACCAAACTGCACATCACTATACTGGTCCAACGTGGAGATGCTTTCAAGATCTTGGATGGATGTCTGAAAGCTGCAATGGTCAGCCATACCTGGCAAGTCAGACCTGGACACCAAAATCATGAATACTACCAAGTTTCCCTGAAAATAAGACCCTGTCCTATATTTTTTGAACCCTGAAATAAGTGCTTAGCTTATTTTCAGGGAGGTCTTATTATTTTGGGGTGCATGGAGCAAGATGGGGCTCCTCTTGTCATCTTACCTGATTTCCAGTTCTGTCTCCCTAAACCTAACCAGAGGAAATGGTGGGGTCCAGCTGCGCATATGGTTTAATATTTTAAGGGAGGCCTTATTTTCAGGGGGCCTTATTTTAGCACATGTGCTCAAAAGCCCTATTGGGCTTATTATCTGGGGAGGTCTTATTTTTGTTCTGTCCCCATCCCACACGCACACACACCAACAGACGTTCAAGAGTTAAAGACTAAACCAGCCGACAAAATCCTTTTCCTTATGATAACGGAACTTGGCAACAACCTAGTGGCTGCCTGCCAAGAGTTTATTACTTACGAAGAGGAGATATAACTTCTCCCCACTTCTGGTACATCAAAAGAAACAGCTCAATAATTACAGAGTCAATCAAGTCCAGAGATAATCCAGCAAAGTCTCTAGCAAAAGTCCGGCAATGTAGAATGGCGTGGAAGCTTTCAGCTTTGTTCGTCACAAGGTTTGACTGGCCACCACGCTCCCTTTTATATCCTGTGGGGTGTGGTCCAGTGACTCAGCCTAATCTCGGGCACGCCTTTTCTTCTGTTGCACGCGCTTATCTCTGTGACGCTGGCGTGGATCCAGCCAAGACTCATTACCCTCATCACTGTCCACCTGTGGCTGTGTAGACGTGCTTGGCCCCGGCCCTATCTCTTGCCCTTTGGCGGACACCGAAGGCATTGCCAGAGAGGAGGGTCCTGGAGAGGGAGGCCTTGCCAACTCCTCTCCTTCACTCTCTGAGTCCTCTCCTGCCTATGACACAGGCTCAGGTAACAGAGCCACAACAATTTTTAGGGAAACAGGGTAGAACAACCTTTATTGCAGATTATAGTAACAGAAGCATGAAACTCTGGATATGCCCCCCCCCCCACCTTTCCTTGCTTTTATTTAAAGAGAATTAGGCAGATTCAAGTCTGAGATGCTTACTCAAATTACATTCCTGCTGTGGACTGAGATAGCTCTTATTCTGGCCATTGCCTTGGTTGTGGCTCTTTCTTTTTTTCCTCAAGGTTATTCTCACAATCCATTACTAGATGGGGCAAAACAAGCTGAGATTGACTCCAGACAGGCTGCCGTTTGTCTAAAGACCATCTGGCTTTCTGTCATCTCCAGCATTATTTTGGATGAGGTGTCACTACCTCTAAAAGAGGTACCTTAGCCCCCTCTAGTGTTCTTTTTGTAAAATTGTAAAGTCTCCAATCTCTGTTACGATGTAATATTCCAAATTCTTCTGGACCTTTAATTTGTTTATAACTTTCTTATGTCAAAATCTTTTTTTTTTTGGTCATTTATTTCCAATTCTTAAAATTCTTAAACTTGCAGTTAATTTTTCTTTTGTTCAAGAATGAAGGTAAACTCACCAGTTGGTTGTTTTTTTCCCAAACTTGTCATTCTGAAGATCTCTAATAGCCTTAAGGTAATAAATAGGCAATTTTCAAAAGTGATTAGAAAGTGAGGATAATAAAATTAGCGGCCTTTAAATGGCTCCACCGTGGCTGTGAGTATGATGGTTTTTCCTTTGTCTCCCAGTGCTCAGACCCATAGAAAATTGCTATCCCGTGGTCTTCTTGGGAGGGGCAGCCACCTGGACTCATCTGGACCATCTCTTGTCCTCTCCTTATCCAGATGGGTTCCATAGAACTGGTCCAAACACCAGTTCTTTAGCCTTTATTGCAGTTGTTTCCATTCACTCAAAGACAATTAGTTTGCCATGCCTCCTTTGGAAGTACTCTAAGTAATAATATTTCTAAACTGAATTTTTAAAAATACACCCTCATGCCACAAAAGTGTGGTATGAGAATGCCACACTTAATAAATTGTACAAAACATTGAATTGGGCATTATCTATATCAGGAGGTAATGTTCACAGGGCTGTAGCAGTTTTGTCCCTGCGATGACCTGTCATGATGAGATGGAAAAGCATTCATTATTAGAAATAAAATGATGGACCAAATAGACTTTAACTATATTGTCCCATATACAGTAAACAAACCCTCTTCTGCATTAAGTGAGGTTTATACTGTAAATTTAACAAGAGATGGCAGTGTTGATAAACGTTATTCCAAACACTCTCTCTGGTTCCTATTTCATAAGTGACACATCTTACTTTATTTATTTATTTGCTTATTTATTTATAAGGATCGCCATGGCACCTATCTCATATAATGATAAGCTTATAGCAATTCTCAAAAACAATGCACCAGATCAAACAGCCACCAACTCAATCCCTGTCCTAGCTCAATGTCTGGGGAAGAAATGATAGGAGCCCTCAAAGCTCAGATGTGAGGCTGTTCCAAAGGATCACAGTGGATATGGAGTAGGCAGATAACATCAGATGACAACATTTAAGGGAGTGGACCTGGACCTGAGGTGGTATTCAGCTGGTTAGGACCAGTTCAGGTGAACCGGTAGCGGGAATTTGGACTGGTTCGCTGAACTGGCAAATACCACCTCTGGTTGGCCCCGCCCCCGCCTGCCCGGTCACTGCTCGCCCCACCCGCCCGCTCACCATGCCCACCCCCACCACACCCCAGCCTATATATGTTGCCTTCACCATGCGGCTCAGCTAATCGCCTCACCTCCATGCCCCATCCGCTCTGCTCACCAAAGGTAAGCATGTCGCCTGCTCACCCTTTGCCTCGGGTTGGGGCCCAGGGAGGCACCATTCCACGAGACCCTGGAGCCTCCCACTTGCTGTTCACCTTGGGCGGGTTGGGGAATGTGCCATTTCCTGGCTCCGGCCTTGCCCCAGAGCCTCTGCCTGCTCGCTGCTCACCTTGGCCAGGTCAGGGAATGCGCCTTGCCCCAGAACCTTCGCCCTCATGCTGCCTCACTCACCTTCATCTGCACCTTGGTGGGGGTCCCTGGCGAGACTCGTCTGGTGAGTCTCCAGCTGCTGGTAGTTTTTGGCTGCCATCCGAGCAGCTCTGCTGCAATGTCGTCCCTCTGGAGCAACAGGCCATTCTCCCGGCCGGGTCTGGCTGTAAGCGGCACCGGCAGGCAATGGGGCTGGTGTGTGCATGACTGGCATGAAGAACAGGGTGATGGGGGCGACGGGACTTCTTCAGACCTCTTTTTTGGCCTGTAGTTTTAGTTTTCAGTGCAAGAAGCCTGCAGCTGCCATCTCTTTTTTGGTGCAAGAAGCCTCTTTGCCAGTCAGAACCGAGCTGGCAGTGGCAGGTGGAGGCTTCTTGCACCAAAAACTAAGACTACAAGGCGAAAAAGAGGCATGAGAAGTCCCATCACCGCTGTCACCACCCTGTTCTTCTTGTTGGCCATGCATGTGCACCCCATTGCCTGCCAGGGCACATGTACGGCCACACCCCATTGCCAGACCTGGCCAGGAGAACAGCTTGCTGTGCCAGAGGGATGGCATTGCAGCAGAGCTGCTCGGAAGGCAGCTGGACTGCAGTGTCCCTTTAAGATACTTCATGGGAGGGGAGAGGGGGACCATAAAGGGATAGGCCACAGGAGCTGCCTTTTCTGCTGGTTCTGTGGCCGTGACTTGATGGCCGTGGCTTGGTGGGTGTGGCTTGGTGGGGTTTATGTGACTGAGTGGGCATGGCCAACTCGTTGCCACTCACAGCAAGGTGCTGCCCCACCAAGCCATGCCCACCAAGACACACCCACAGAACCGGTAGTAGAAAAAAATTGAAGTTGGATGAGCAGATACCCTCAGCAAGAAGTGAAATAACCTTTGTGGTGCCATGTAGGGCTTCAAAGCGATAACCAGCACGTTGAATTGCACCTAGAAAGGGGGAACCAGTGTGTTCACATAGCAATGGTGTTACTTTGGGTGGTATTACAGGGCACCCAAAACGGTACATGCCACTACATTCTGAACCAGTGGCAGCTTTCATGTAATCTTCAAGGGCAGCCCCATGTAGAGTGCCTTTTTTAAAAAAAAAAAAGATTTATATGCCGCCCTTCTCCGGAGACTCAGGGCGGCTTACAATGCATTAAGCAATAGCCTTCATACTTTTGTATATTTATACAAAGTCAGCTTATTGCCCCCACAAACTAGGTCCTCAATTTACCTACCTTAGAAAGGATGGAAGGCTGAGTCAACCTTGAGCCTGCGGAGATTCGAACTTGCAGTAATTGCAGGCAGCTGAATGTTAATAACAGGCTATTAGTCTGCTGCGCCATCAGGCACTGATCATGAGTAACTGTGAGCCTGTTGCTTTTCTATCTAGACCAGGGGTGTCAAACTCAAGACCCAGGGGCCGGATCTGGCCCACAGGGTGCTTAGATCTGGCCCGCAGGCCTGCCCTGGAAACAGTGAAGGACTGCCCCGTAGTGCCTCTGCCAGTGAAAATGGAGCTTGGGAAGGAACTCCATTTTCACTGGCAGAGGGCTGCAGGAGGCCATTGCAACCGAAAACGGAACCTTGATGAGTGACGTCAAGCTGGCTACGCCCATCCTGCCATGCCCCCTGCCCCCCCCCGAGGTCAAACACAACTCTGATGTGGCCCTCAATGAAATCGAGATTGACACCCCTGTTCTAGACTTCGAAAGGGCAACTAGGTACATGTGATTGAGCTTTAATACTTCTCTAACAAAGCCTCTTCTGTTTCTTCCTGGTACCCAGTAACCTCACATGACAAAGATTTTACTGAGTTGCAGAGGTCTGCAAAAATATTTTACAAGGGATCTACTTCTTTCTTCAAAACCGAGGCCAAAGTCTCCAGCGTGGCTAGTTAATAAAGCAATCTGAGACACTTAGCGGTGTTACCGTAAATTTCAATAAATTTCCAACCCATTAAGTAATGCTACTTAAAACTGCTGCGAGTGGTTAACGAGAGTCTTATTCCTGTGGGTGAAATACATTTGCCAAAAGATCCTATTTCCCATTCTTTCTCACAATAGAATACTAAGCACTCAATGTATTTTTAATACTGATTTAATTAATTCCATTGCAAGAGTGCTAATTTATTCAGCAGAAATTGTCACAAATTAAATATGCCAGATACGGTGTAGAATTGAATGTTTTGAGCTGTTCTAATTTAATGCAGTGTATTGACATCCATCTTCATTGTGTCTTTTTTTAAATCAACATTGCTGATGATATCCTGAAATAATTAACAGAGGTTTTTTTTTTTCCTGAATAAAACCCTTGGTAACAAACGAACCAGTAATTACTAATGTGCCCAGTAATCTAGAAGTGATGCATGAGTTCTACCCCAGCTCTCTACAGCTTTTTCTATCAATAGTAAATAGGTTTGGTTTCTAAATGTGGGTAATGTTTTTCTCTCCTTCCATTTGCTTCCTTTCTTGCCCTGTTTTCCAAAGAAAATATCTCTCTGTTTCTTTGCCTCCTGACTCTTTCAGGATCCTTAAAAATAAAGTTTGTGTTAATGATTTCATTCCAGCAAAAATCCTTTGCAGAACATGCAAAGAATCCATCCAATCTCATTTCTTGGATGAAGAATTTATGGTTAGCGCCAGGGGTGGATTCTACTTACCTTTACTACTGGTTCACATCGTGCCTGTGTGCAAGTGCTCGCTTTGCTCGCGGGCACGTGTGCTCTTCTGCGCATGCACAGATCACTTCTGATGATGTCTGGGTCAGTGGATAGAGCCTCCCATCAGTTTTATTACCGGTTCCTGTGAACCGGTCCGAACCGGGGGCAACCCACCACTGGTTAGCGCTATAACAATAGCACTTAGACTTACATACCGCTTCATAGTGCTTTGCAGCACTCTCCAAGCAGTTTACAGAGTCAGATTGTTGCCCCCAACAATTTGGGTCCTGTTTTACTAACTTCGGAAGGATGGAAGGCTGAATCAACCTCAAGCCAGTCAGGATCGAACTTCTGGCAGTGGGCAGAGTTAGCCTGCAATATTGCATTTTAACCACTGCGCCACTATGGCTCTTCTAGTTGAAGGTTAACTCAACTATCAATGAAAGCTAAGAGCTATTCAGTACAAATTCAGGAAGAAAGACTGTAAGAAAATTGAAGTGGCCTTGGTCCTGTTCTTATAAGTTTACAGCATTACAATGCAGAAGTCCAATTTATTTGACTGGATCAGAATTGTCCTTTGATAAAGGACTCTGGAGATTGTGTACAAGTAGCAACCTCAAACAATACACTGGAGGACATTCTTTCTGCAAAGTCAGCACATGAACAATGGTCAGAAGAAGACTGAAAATATATATTTCTGGAGTTTTAATTTTATCCTATGTCTTTGGAAGAATGAAAAATGGGAACAAACCAAAAACACTGTCAGAAGATTTGTTTTAACATACAATTTATCATTTACAAGAGCAGTCTACTTTATTTTTAAAGTCCTCTGAAATCACTGTCCTCATAATTTTATGATTATCACTTGTTGTTTGTATTTATGATTATGATTGTATCTCATGATTTATGATCTATGACTTATCACTTTGTTGCACTCAGTATACACTGAGAGTTTATGCACCAGAGACAAAATCCTTGTGTGTCCAATCACAAGTGGCCAATAAATAATTCTACTCTACTCTACTCTACTCTACTCTACTCTACTCTACTCTACTGTTCTGTTCTGTTCCGTTCCGTTCCGTTCCGTTCCACTCCACTCCACTCCACTCCACTCCATTCCATTCTATTCCACTGCACTGCATTGCACTGCACTGCCCTACATTACATTACATTACATTACATTACATTGATAAACTAAGTCCTCTGTTTCTTCAGCAGCTGTTATATTCCACTTTGTTTCTTGTGCTGGCACACCATTCCAATGGGGAAAAAAATCATTACAATAAAATGAAGTACGTAGCCTCCAGCCAAAAGATGCATCACTGGAAATCATGGACCTCTTTCCCATCCTTGAGAAAAGTGCATTCTACTTTCTGTAACTGTTACATACAGAAATATCCATACAAATTTTACATGTATCATCACCCCTTCGTATGCACATAGCTGGGGAACAGTTTTTTTCTTAAATGTGCCTTCGCATTCAGTGATCTCTACTTATTTTTTAGATTTTTATCCCAACTTTATTACTTTGTAAATAACTCAAGGGAGTGCACATACCTAATGCTCCTTCGCCCTATTTTCCCAACAATATTTATTATTTTATTTATTTATTTATTGGTTCGATTTATATGCCGCCCTTCTCTGGAGACTCAGGGCGGCTTACAATGTGTTAAGCAATAGCCTTCATACTTTTGTATATACCTGCTTAGTAGGGCTTTCAGGGGCCCCTAAGCAGTGTTCTTTTTTATACAAAGTCATCTTATTGCCCCCACAATCCGGGTCCTCATTTTACCTACCTCGGAAGGATGGAAGGCTGAGTCAACCTTGAGCCTGGTGAGATTTGAACTCGCAGTAATTGCAGGCAGCTGGCAGCTAAGTGCTACTTAACAGCACTTTAGTCCGCTGCGCCACCAATAACAGCCACGGGAGGTGGGTTGGGCTGAGAGAGAGTGATTGTTCCAAAGTCATCCAGGCAACTTTCATTCCAAAGTGGGACTAGAACTCACAATTCATCTTGTTTCTAGACCAGCACTTCACCACACTGGCTTTCGTGATCCACTTGTTTCAGAGACTGAAGACCCCCCACCTCCAAAAAAATTCATTTTGTTACTTTCCCCAAAAGGTTTGCCCCCCCCCCCATTACATGAATGGGGTGCCATCAAAAAATCCCATCAGATAAAATAAATCTGAAAAGAAATTGAAAGAAAGTATATACTATTAGAATACAGGAGTTGCTCAGATACCAAACAAGGAGAATATTCCACAGGAAAGAAGATAGAAAGGAGAGGGGAGGAGTGGGGAGGAAGAGGAGAGGGAGTGAGAGGAAAGGAAGAAAGGGAAAAGGAGAGGAAGGAAGAGTAGGAGACAGTAGGAGAGAAGGTGAGAAGGGGGAAAAGAAGAGAGTGGGGGAAAGGAAGGGGAAGTAGAATGAGGTAGGAGAGGAGGAAGGAGAAAGTAGGAGAGGAGAGGAGGGAGGGAGGGGAGGGAAAGAGGAGGAGAAGAAGAAGGGTTGTTGCAAAATGAGGGAAGAAAGGGTAGAAGAGCAACTCCGAATGTAAATTAAAACGCCTTATTTTAATGCTTTCTTTAAGGAAAACATGTAAATGTATGATTAATTATAAGAAAATGTACATTTCATGTTATGTATATAAGAAATAAAACTGAAAAACTTTTCAAAAACAAAACAATCTCATCAGACAGTATATTAGATTGGGAAGCTGAAAAAAGAAAACTCAGAAAGCAGGAATGGCAAATCAAATTCTGTATGGTTGCTGAAACAAATTCTGCTAACCAACTCAGGATATTCACTGTCGGTTGAACTGATTCAACAGAGTATTTACATTTTTACGAATCATCATATGCTTGGGGAATTATGCTGATATATTCTACTACTATTTGTTGTCATTACTGAGTACAAAATCTCTGGATTCAGAAGTAATTTCAAACAATAAGGTGAGATCAGTCACCTGGTTCACAAATGGCTGTAAGTTTCAAAATGGTTTGATTTGGCCTGATGTGATATATAAACCCAATTAATTGAGCATTCAATAAACTGCAATTAAACCAAGCATGGTGTACCCCAGTGTATGTAAAACTGTGTGAGAGGTCAGGTTACAAGTATGGTAGAAATTCTTTCTGTTGTCTGTCCTTTAACACAGGAATGAATAACATAGATCTGAGAACAGCTGTAAAGAATTTAAGAGAGCCAGTTTATCTAGTGGTTAAGGCACCAGGCTAGAAACTGGAAGACTGTGAGTTCTAGTGTTGCCTTAAACATGAAAGCCAATTGGGTGACTTTGGACCAATCACCAGGAGACTGAGAATTCTAGTCAGAGGTGGGCTGCTGCTGGTTCAAACCGGTTCGGGCAAATCATTAGTTCCAACCACCAGCTGGGCTGCCCACCCTCCCTGGCGCTATCTTGTCCTATATATCTCATTCTCTGGCTCGCTCTGGGCCCATGCAGCCCAACTGATTTCCGCACCTCGCCCGCTCTACTCACCACAGCTGCCCGAGGTGTGCTAGAAGCTGCACGCATGAAATCGCCGTGTGTTTGAAGCCATGAGCAAGTGCAGAAGGCGCATACGCTCACATTTTCAGTTCTGCACTAGGCGAACCGGTTGCTAATTATGTGGAGCCCACCTCTGGTTCTAGTCCTAGGTATGAAAGTCGATTGGGTGACTTTGGGCCTCGGTCAGCTGAACTCACAGGGTTGTTGTTGTGGGGAAAACAGGAGGTAGAACAGGGGTGAAATCCAGCAGGTTCTGACAGGTTCTGGAGAACTGGTAGCAGAAATTTTGAGCAGTTTGGAGAACCGGTAGTGGAAATTTTGAGTTTGGAGAACTGGCAAATACCACCTCTGGCTGGCCCCAAAGTGGAGTGAGAATGGAGATTTAGCAATATCCTTCCCCCAGGAATGGGGAGGGAATGGGGATTTTGCAATATCCTTCCCCTGGAGTGGGGTGGGAATGGAGATTTTACAGTATTCTTCCCCTGCCACACCCACCAAGCCACAACATGCTCACAAAGCCACGCCCCCAGAATTGGTAGTAAAAGAAATTGGATTTCACCACTGAGGTAGAAGGAGTATTACAGAGGTGGGTTTCAGCAGGTTATGACCAATTCTAGAAAACCAGTAGTGGAAATTTTGAATAGTCCAGAGAACCGGTAGTAAAAATTCTGACTGGTCCTGCCCCCATCTATTCTCTGCCTCCCAAGTCCCGGTTGATCAAGAGGAAATGGGAATGGAAATTTTACAGTATCCTTCCCCTGCCACGCCCACCAAGCCACACCCACCAAGCCATGCCACGCCCACCAAGCCACACCCACAGAACCGGTGGTAAAAAAATTTGAATCCCACCACTGGAGTATTAGGTATGTTTGTCACCTTACTTATAAAAACAATAAAGGGGAATTTAATGAATTAATTAAAAGCTTTGCTTAACTAAAAACAGAAATACTAGGGCTTCAAAATGATTGCTGAATCCTGAGTTCTGTGCATAAATGAAAGATCCTTAACATTTCTCAGATGTGTGTGTTTGTGTGTGTGTTTGTCGGAGTGTGCATCTCTGACTGGTGGCAGAGTAGAATACAGCGCAGAAAATGATTTCGTCATTTTCAATTAATTCAAAGAGCAACGGAGTTCCACTAAAGTTTCTTATTCATCCTACAAGATGTAACCTATTTTGCAGAGTCATTTAATTACAGTTCCCAAACAATTTCCTGTTTCTTGCATGCATTATTTTACAATGGAGGGTCAAAGAAATAGAAGACAGATTGCATTGAGCAAATGTCATCGCTCCAATTGTTAAAACATAATTGGCAAAATGGTATGAGAAAATAGCATGGGAATGGCAGTATATTATTTATTTATTTATTTATTACATGTATTTATATGCCGCCATTTTCCCGAAGTACTCAGGGTGGCGAACACAAGTTAAGAAACATGTACAATAAAATCCCATTTTAAACCAAATAACTAATTAATAATAAATAATAAAACCCGGAATCAGAGTAGGCCTATTTGCTTGAACAGCCAAGTCTTCAGGTCCCGACGGAAGGAGCGGAGATCAGGAGCCATCCGGAGCTTGGTAGGTAATTCATTCCAGAGGATAGGAGTACCCACAGAGAACGCCCTACCCCTGGGCACAGCAAGACGACATTGGCTTGCCATCGGAACCCTGAGGAGAGCGGCCCTATGTGAGCAAACAGGAAGGTGAGAGGCAGGCAGGAGAAGGTCCTGCAAATATCCTGGACCTAAGTCATGTAGGGCCTTATAGGTGAGAACTAGCACCTTGAAGCGGACCCGGAGAACCACTGGTAACCAGTGCAGCTCACGCAGGAGGGGTGTTATATGGGAGTAACGAGGGGCTCCCGTAACAACCCGTGTGGCTGCATTCTGGATCAGCTGGAGTCTCCGGGTGCATATTATCTGCATATGTATAGAGTGAGACGTCTCAGAAAGATTGGGAAATGGTAATTGATTAATTTATTGCTGGAATTGCAATCTGTTATAAATAGAAGTCAAGAGAAATGTCTCATCAATAAGGAAATTGATAATAAGGTCGGGGTATTGGTACTTATTCCGGAAGGTAAAGCGGGGGGGAACAGTAACAGCTCTGCTTGGCAAGCAGGAGGGAAGTAGAAAAAGAGAACTCCAGAGGTAAGTTGGACAGGATCAAAGGGATTATAAAACTGTCATTGGAAGATCTAGAGGTTATTACTGATGACAGGTTGAGAAGACGAGTTTTTGAGCATGGAGCCATTAGGAATGAGTTCAACTCGATGGCACCTAACTAACCGGCTAAGACAGAAAGACAAGATGCATTACTGTAATTTATTGGAAACATTGCAAAAAGAAATCTTACATAAAACAACCAGGCAGATTTTCTCAGCCAATGCACGCCACAGTTCTGTGAAATTCAATTAACATACCCTCAGCAATGATTGCGCTGGATGGGGAATTCTGGGAGATGAAGTCCACATGTTTTCCCAGTTTGAGAAGGCAATCCTGAATGAAGTATCAGATCAATCTAGCCGTTGCCTGGGACCTCAGTAACTGTATTTAGCAACTATCATCACAGATGTATGCAGTAGATGTTAATGGTAATCTATACATTTATGACAATAGCTGCATATTTTGAATAAGAATAATAATGCAATGTACATGTAATCCACAATTTACAACCATTCATTTAGCAATCGTTAAAAGTTACAATGGCAATGAAGAAGGCGAGTTATGACTGCTCCTTGCACTTAAAATTGTTGCAGCATTCCCATGATCCTGCGATCAAAATTCAGGTGTTTAGCTACTGGTATGTATTTACAACAGTTGCAGTATCCCAGGGTCATAGGATAAGGTAGGGTAGGGTAGGGTAGGGTAGGGTAGGGTAGGGTAGGGTAGAGTAGAGTAGAGTAGAGTAGAGTAGAATAGAATAGAATAGAATAGAATAGAATAGAATAGAATAGAATAGAATAGAATTATTGGCGAAGTGTGATTGGACACACAAGGAATTTGTGCATAAGCTGTCAGTATTTATAGAAGCAACAAAGTGATGTCATAGATCATAAATCATAAGATACAATCATAATCATAAGATACAAACTACAAGTGATAATCATAAGACTATGAGGACACTGATTTCAGAGGACTTTAAAAATAAAGTAGACAGATCTGGTAAATGATAAATTGTATGTTAAAACAGATCTTCTGGCAGTGTTTTTGGTTTGTTCCCATTTTCTTCCAAAGACATAGAAGAGAGTAAAAACTTTTTACCCTATCACTTTAAATGTACACTAATCAGCATAGATTAAAAGTTGCATTCAGCTCTCTAAAGATAGCCGTTATGCATATACCCACATACACACACAATTTATGATCTTCCCAGCCAGCTTCCAACAAGCAAAGACAATAAGGAAAGTTTGATTCACTTAACAACCATGTGGTTCACGTAACAACTGCAGTGATTCCCCTAACTGTGGTAAAAAAATTATAAAATCAGGCATGACTCATTTAAGAAACTCCTTGCTTAGCAATGGAAATTAATTCTGGTCCCAGTTGAGGTTGTAAGTCAAGGACTACCTGTAATGTGTCACACACAGGTTCAAACACAGAGCTACAGCTTCTCCAGGATCTGAACTTCAACCAAACCATGTGCGTCTTTGCCAACACATCATTTTTCTTCCTCATAGAGAATGTCCTCTTGGACATCAACATTCTGCTGACTCTTCCATCTCTTTCTTCCTTTACTATCTCCAATTCCTTTGAAGGTACAGTCATTGTGTCCTGCTATTGTTCACCATTTTGGGGATTGCACTGTACATGGCTGGATATGCAGAGATGCCAAGTTGGCTTCAAAAGCACAAGAAAAGTAGGACTAACCACCCATTTAATTGTAGTACTTCATGAAGATAAACCCCAGGATGAAAAATGCAAACTATTACTGAAATGTAAAACAAGATGAACAGCAGGGACCGAATACCTTTAAAAAAATTAAATAAAACTATAAATTGAGGTCAGTGTTTCCCATCTAATTCAAATTGTTTACTGGAAGATCATGCATTTATAACACAACAAATCTGAATTAAAATATCTCAGTCAAGCCCAGCTCCTGGTGATTTCACTGACATAACCATATAATTTTCTTGACAGTATTATGGAAATATTTTTCCTAGTATCTTTCTCATGGATTGTTTTGGATTTCCCTGTTATTTCCCATCTGGACTAATTTATGTGTTGGCTTATGTGCCGTTAATGAAAACCATTGCTAATATGATTCTGGTCTTTGTAAGTACAAACACTGAAAATACACCCAAGTAGGGAAACATATTTTTATTTTTTATTTTATTTATTTTGTCAAACATATATAACAGGTAAAAGTATAAACATAATTTGAATACATGAAAAGAGTAAGTAAAAAGGAATATTAGGATAGGGACGGTAGGCACGCTGGTGCACTTATGCACGCCCCTTACAGACCTCTTAGGAATGGGGTGAGGTCAACAGTAGACAGTTTAAGGTTAAAGTTTTGGGGGTTTGGGGAAGAAACTACAGAGTCAGGTAGTGCATTCCAGGCATTGACCACTCTGTTACTGAAGTCATATTTTCTGCAATCGAGTTTGGAGAAGTTTACCTTGAGTTTGTATCTATTATTTGCTCGTGTATTGTTGTGGTTGAAGCTGAAGAAGTCATTGACAGGTAGGACATTGTGGCAGATAATTTTATGTACTATACTTCACTCAGACTGAAGTCGGCGTAGTTCTAAGTTGTCTAAGCCCAAAATTTGGTGTCTGGTGGCATAAAGTATTTTATTGCGGGTAGAGGAATGGAGGACTCTTCTCGTAAAATCTCTGGACTTTCTCGATTGTATTTATGTCCGATATTTAGTGCGGGTTCCAGACTGATGAGCTGTATTCAAGAATTGGTCTAGCAAATGTTTTGACATTTTTAACGTTCAGCTAAGCCATCTTCAGTGTATTGTAGGAAATATTCAGAGATATGCCCTCCAAAAGATTTTCAAAGGTTTTCCTTGATCTCAATTGCACACATATAGCAAATACGGATCGATCCAGCTGAGCTTTTAATTATATAGCAGGAATTATATATTTAAAAGAGAAATAAGTATCTTAGAAGTCAACTAGACAAGTTGAAGTTCAACTCTCACAAATTAGGGTGTAGCTATTGTGTCTGAAAGCAGATCTTCATTTTCCTTTTCATGTGCAGGGTTCCTCCCACCCGAAAACAGTCAAAACCCACATTTTTTAAACAACGGAGCAGAACTGCAGCCATTATTATTCTACGCTGTGTAATTTGCTTCTGAAAAAGATAAAAGCGTTTAAGAGGCATAATCAGATACCAGGAAACTCGATCAGCCTTAAAAATAAGATATCTGACTCAAAAGATGCTTTTTTCTGTTGCTCCACTTTGCCAGGATAAAAATAACTGAAAATGTGAAAAGTATTGGTTTCATACTTCTTCATTTCTTTCACCAACACTTTGAGACAGTTGGCTTAGTCGCATTCACAAGCTGTTCTTAAACAGCAACTAGTTTTTTGTCTATTCTGTTCATCTTCCAGTTTGGAAATATAAGCCTTCTCTTTATCACTCCGTTACCATTTCATTTTTTAGTCCAGAACTCTGCTATCCTTCTATCCAGGGGTAAAATGCTATCGGTTTGGCTGATTCGCCCGAACCGGTAGTAAAAAAACGCTACTGGTTCACCAAATTGGTAATAAAAAACGTAAAAAAAAAAAAAAATCAGCTGAGCGACCTGCGATTGTGGGACCTTTTTTTAAAAAAAACTTTTTTAGCATTTTTTTACTACCGGTTTGGGTGAATAGGTAATAAAAAATGCTTTTAAAAAGTAAAAAAAGGCTCTGATGATCACAGCTGTGCCCTGCGATCGTCGGAACCTTTTTTTTTTACTTTTTAAAAGCATTTGTTACTACCTATTTGCCTGAGCCGGTAGTAAAAAGTAAAAAAAAGGTTCCCACCATCATGTGCCACAGCTGATCACCTCCCCGCGCTGTTCGACTTACCTTCCCAAGCCTCCTTTTGGTGCGCACTGCACATGCGTGGCCAGCGAACCGGTAGTAAACCAGTTCAGATTTCACAACTGCTTCTATCCTACCCTTCTCCTGGGTGTCATAATTCCCAATTCCTGGCTGTGCCTTTGAGAAAGATGATGGAAGAGGCAGTTTGATTTTTTATTTTTTTTTGGAAGTTTTTCAGTTTTATTTCTTATACACATAACATAAAATGTACATTTTCTTATACATAATTAATCCTACATATACATGTTTTCGTAAAAATGTAAATACTCTGTTGAATCAGTTCAACCGACAGTGAATATCCTGAGCTGGTTAGCAGAATTTGTTTCAGCAACCATACAGAATTTGATTTGCCATTCCTGCTTTCTGAGTTTTCTTTTTTCAGCTTCCCAATCTAATATACTGTCTGATGAGATTGTTTTGTTTTTGAAAAGTTTTTCAATTTTATTTCTTATATACATAACATGAAATGTACATTTTCTTATAATTAATCATACATTTACATGTTTTCCTTAAAGAAAGCATTAAAATAAGGCGTTTTAATTACATTTGGAGTTGCTCTTCTACCCTTTCTTCCATTTTGCAACAACCCTTCTTCTTCTTCTCCTCTTTACCTTCCCTCCCTCCTCTCCTCTCCTACTTTCTCTTCCCTCCTCTCCTACCTCATCCTACTTCCCCTTCCTTTCCCCCACTCCTCTCTTCTTTTCCCCCACTCGCCTTCTCTCCTACCCTTCCTTCCTCTCCTTTTCCCTTTCTTCCATTCCTCTCCCTCCCTCTCCTCTTCCTACCCTCTCTCGTTTCTATCTTCTTTGCTGTGGAATATTCTCCTTGTTTGGTATCCGAACAACTCCTGTATTCTAATAGTATATACTTTCTTTCAATTTCTTTTCAGATTTATTCTATCAGTATTATCATCATAATTGTACACTTATTCTTATTATCTTCTTTCTCCCCTCCCCCCTCCTATCCCCCTTTTTCATTTACTCTGGTGTCAGAGAAGAGGCAGTTTGGAGAAAGCTCGTGGATCTCCTTAAATAGTTTCTTCAGGAATTTATTTACTCCCAAATCCTGCATAATCTTTTTTTCCCCCCTTTTCCTCAAAACTCTTTATGATTTTATCACTCCTTTGTCCTTGTGTTCAGATTTTTGGAGTCTTTAAGTGGTGAGAGCAATTTCAAAGCCTTGCCATTTAGCAGTAAATAGGTTGTCTTAGATTAGTTTTTAACACAATAGATAAATAAATTAGATAATCTTGCAAATAGCCAAGATTACTTTATTCAGAAATAGAATCTTAAGGTTTGAAGATCATGGTAAAAGAGACACAGGAGCGGGGAATAAGAAATTTCACATCATGTAGCTTTATCGACAATGTCTTATCTCTGGGCCTTATTCCCATGGATGCAGTCATTTCACACAATGATCCTTATTAAACTATTATTCATTCACAGCTAGGTTCACATGCTATAGTAGATTTTAAGCAATGATTTGCCAATAGTGTTTTGAGTAAACCATAATTACCTGAGTTATACACACGGTATGCCATAAACCATGGTTTACAAACCACACATCTTGATCCATCCATCGGATCTCCTCCGATTCACAAAATATCTCCATCCATGTTCCCTCTGCAACTCTCGCCTTGAAAACCATCTTCCCCAGCCTGATGTACTCCAGATAGTTTTTGATTAAAACAGTCAAGACTGTTTTGATTTTCCTTGAAATTTGTAGTCCCAACAATCAGAGGACTTCAAAGAAGACTGAACTATATGATGCCATCTATTTTGGGTGTGTGTGTACAAATCCTGCTTATAACCTCTTTTTTTAAATCTACATCTCCAGACTACATGGAGTGTTTTTGTAACCAGACTGTATGAAGCACAGAGCTGCAAATGATAAATTAAGACCCTTACTCCAAACTCCTGTTCCACTGCCTCCTCTTCCTCCTCTTCCTCCTCCTCCTCCTTTTGTACTGCCTACTGTACTATGTCTGTGCTACTATCAAGATGATAAGTTCCTTGGGATTTGGACTTGTCCGTCTACTAATGTTTCCCTGTAAAATGCCACATCTACTAACATGGTCTAAGAAGCAGACCTGGAGAAAGATTAAGGTATCAAAGTCCCACGATGCATGAGTGACATCCCTCATTTAGGCTAAACTTCTGTAGTGATTTGGGAGGCTGCTTAGGCTGGCACACCACTGTTTGTTACTATCGGGGCAACCCTGTGAGGAAGATTGCCCTAAAACAGGGGTCTCCAACCTTGGCAACTTTAAACCTGGAGGACTTCAATTCCCAGAATTCCCCAACCAGAGATGCAGAGGTTTTCTTTTCCTGTACTTTCAACATTGTCTAGCTCAGGGGTCTCCAACCTTGGCAACTTTAAGCCTGGAGGACTTCAACTCCTAGAATTCCCCGGGAGTTAAAGTCCCCCAGGCTTAAAAGTTGCCAAAGTTGGAGACCAGACCACTGGTCTAGGTGAAGACATCTCTGGCTGGGGAATTCTGGGAGTTGAAGTCCTCCAGGCTTAAAATTGCCATGGTTGGAGACCCCTGGTCTAGCTGAAGGCATCTCTGGCTGGGGAATTCTGGGAGTTGAAGTCCTCCAGGCTTAAAGTTGCCAAGGTTGGAGACCCCTGGTCTAGCTGAAGGCATCTCTGGCTGGGGAATTCTGGGAGTTGAAGTCCTCCAGGCTTAAAGTTGCCAAGGTTGGAGACCCCTGGTCTAGCTGAAGGCATCTCTGGCTGGGGAATTCTGGGAGTTGAAGTCCTCCAGGCTTAAAGCCGGGGGGGGGGGGTCGGGGAGTCCAAGGGGTGGAGCGTCGCGACGGGGGATGGGTGGCGGGGAATGAACCAAGCGAGGTGGAAGGTGGCGCCTTCGTCCATTCCGGCCGGCAGAGGTTGGCATGAAGTCGACCTAGCCATTCCGGGACGGCGACAACTCGCCCCTCGCGCCCACCAGAGAGGCGAACTGAGGGAGGCGAATTAGGGAGGACCGCAGACGGGAGCCGGCCAACTCCGGTCAGGCTGGGTGGGTGGGTGGAAGAGGAGGAGACCCTTCCGGAGCGGGGCGGCGCGGAAAGAGAGGAAAGAGCCCGAGAGGAAGAAGAGGAAGGCGGCGCTATGGGTCTCCGGCGCGAGAGCGAGGCTGCTGCACAGCGGGTCTGAGAGCCCTCAGCACCAGGGAGGGCTCGCCATTGTCACCCCCCCCCCCCACTTTGGAAAGGCAGGCGTGCGCGCGCGCGCACACACACACACTCTGACACGCGCGCCTGCCTGCCTGCCTGCCTGCCGGACTTGGCGCTGGCTCGGCGGCGTCTGTGTGGGTCTCGCGCGCCCTGCGGACTTGCTCTTCCCCCGCGCCTCGCCCGGGCGGGCGAGCGGGCGGGCGAGCAAGCGAGGCTTGCTGGCGAGGCGGGCGGCTGCAGCGGCGTGACGGCCTCTCGCGCCCCTTTTCTTGCTTCAATGCCCGGCGCTCTCGGTTCGGGAGGAAGGTGCGGCGCCCTGATGAGCGGCTTCTCCCGGCTCTGGCTCTTTGTTTTCCTGCTTGAGGTAAGAGCGAGCGCCTGTCCTGGAGGAGGCCGAGCGGTCCCGCCGCCGACTCCTCGGCCAAGCTGAGCGGAGAGAAGCCAACCAGCCTTGGACTCTCCGTCTTCTCAGGTCCTTTCTCTCCAGAAGGGTCCGGCTTCGGGGCCACGGCGACCCCAAACCCGCCACCTTCCTTCTTTGGGGGGGGGGAGACCCTTGCGATTATTTCCCCAGTGGTGTCCCCCGCACAACCTTTTTTTGGTGTGTGTGTGTGTGTGTGGAAGCGTGGCTAACGGATTTGGGTTCGGCTTCCTGGGGCGAAATGGGGTGTGTGGGGGGTGTCTTTCTCAGCACCAGACTTGATTTCTCTGAAAAGGAGGCCGATGGAGGAGAGCCGAAGGAATGGGGGAGACAAGAACAGCACGGCGACGAGGCTGCTGCTGCTTGATCCAGACGGAGACAAGGAGCTGGGGTGGACGGTGGGAAAGCTGAGAAGATTGGGGTGTGTGTATATGGCTTTGGGAGGGGGGAGGATCTTGGGCTTCTCTCCGGATCTGTTTGGCCTCCTCTGGGTCTGTAGTAAGTGGAGTAGGGGGTGGGGGGGGCGGGTGGGGGGCAAATCATTGTATGCTGAGCTCAGGGGAAGGCCAGAGTTGGCTTTCTGGTGAGGGGAATCAAAGTTTGGAATCTGGCTTTTGGCCTCTTTGTGCTCGGCATCTTGTTAAGGTTGAGATCTACTGTTTAAAGGGAGGGGGAGGGAGGGAGGGAGGGAAAGAAAGAGAGAGAGATAGGTAGCTGGAGGGAGGGAGAGAGAGAAAGAAAGAGGGGGAGAAAGAGAGAGGGAGGGAAGAAGGGAGAGAGAGATAAGTGGGTGGGAGGGGGGGAGGGAGAGAGGGAGAGAGAAAGGGAGAGAGAGAGAAAGAATAAGAGAGAATGGGAGGGAGAGAGAGAGATGGGTGGGTGGAAGGGAGGGAGAGAGAGGGAGAGAGAGGGAGGGAGGGAGAGAAGGGGGGGTAGAGATCATCAGTATATAACATGTTTTGCAAGCAGAAGTAAGGCGGGGCGGGGGGGGGAAGCAAAGTCCCTTGAATCAAACTCCACCCCTGAATACCATCCTTGCAGTTTTTTTTCTGGACAGCGTTATCGAAGGAGTTTACTGATGCCCTTCTACCCAGTCCAGTCTACAATGGTGGGATGTCTAGTAGCTTTCCCGTCAAACAATTTCATTTACTTATATGGATGTGCATCTTGTCTTTGAACTGGATAGCTAACACAGCCATCAACAAAAGATTAAAAACTCTAGAATTAAAACTTCTATGTATCAAGCCAAAACATGATTAAAAAGAATCACAATACAATACAATCATTGGAGCATTTTTGATCTGACTTTGGTTAGTTTTGGTTAGTTTTTGTTGGAGCCCTAGACAAAGGAAGGGGGCATCCAGTTGGACAATCTGGCCATCTCTTACAGGGATGTCTTCCAGATGTGTTGGAGTACCCCTCCCATCATCTCCAGCCTAAAGTGTTATAGGAATTTGGCCAGTGGCTTTTCCCCTCCCTGCTAAAACCAGCCAGCTATTTATGTACATTTTCCACCTGCTAACCCCACCCTCAGAATTCTTGAGCAGAAAATTCTTGGAGGCTACTTGACATCTAATGAAAGAAATACGGTCAAATAGGTGATTTCTGCTTTGCCATCTAACATCTCTCCAGATTCCAGAAAGTAAGACAGGAAAATAGATTATCAACAAAGCAAAGAAATAATATTTGGGGCTATTTTAAGACTCATCCTCAATTTATATTAGGTGATGTTGTAGGTAAAGTGATGGGTGCAAATATTCATCTATGCCATGCCAACCAAAATACACACCCAATTATATGCTTTCTCTCTTTGTGCTCAATTGTACATTTGTAAGTTCCAGAGTTGTTTCTTAATCTCTTCAGGATCGGCAAACATGCCAAGGGAGCTGTCAGTACATTTCATTAAACACAATTACTGAAAGGCAATTTCTTTGTGATGAAAGTCAAATCGTTTCAGGAGTTGGGGTATTTCTTTTGTTGCTCTGGTGCTGTTTACGGTTGTTATACAGCAACGTATGGCAAATCGAAGTGCTGAACGGATAGCTCCCTGATTTTAGTTCCTCCTGCTGGTAGAGACACTCAATGCAATTTATCAATTCTAAGGGTTTTGTACTAGTGTTTGCCAAACCTGGGTAAATTAATATAGATTTTTGTAGGTGTTTTTTCTTTGGGTGATGTTACAGGAGCCCATAACCAAGACATTTAATTTTACCTACATCAGGTAAAAAAGGACTTTCTGATAATCGGTTTTGGGTAAGGAAGGAAAAATAGTTTGGGAAACTATGGTTCACACATTCAGATATAAATTCGTTCTCTGCAAATAAATTCAGTTAGATTCAGTAGAAATTACTTCCACACACTCTGTTCGGGATTAGTTTGTGAAACTGCACCTATAAAGTCCATCTAAGAGAGAACAGTTTAGTTACAGCTTTTTTGAGTTTCAGTTGGGATATTTCTTAGCTTTACCAAGAGATGGTAAGGATTGAACATGATGCTTTTTGAATGCAAATCAGGTCTTCTGAGACAGGGTTCCTTTGATTATTCCAGATGAATGAAGTAACAAAGAGTGCCTATGGAGGGGATGTAGATTGGACAAGGATTGCCTTTTTCAAGTATAATTGGTTAATGCTGTTAGTGAATTCAAGTGTAAAAACTGATGTTTCTAGTAATGTAAATCACTGACATTTGGAATCTAGGTTGTGGCTTCTTAGGTATATTTGTTTACTTTATTAAAGTCTCATTTGCTTCTTGAGAAATAAGCAACCAGAGTAAAAAAAAAAAACCTCAGGGAAGAGAGAGATTTGTCAACTATGGAAGTGAAATTCTACTGTATTAGAAAATGTTAGGATTTGTATGGTTGATAAAGGTTGATAGAGTTGCTGTATAAAAAGTCTTTGAGGGTAAGGTTGGAGGGAGTTTTCTTAATCTAAAAAAAGGCAGACTAAATGATGATTTATTTCAGGCTGCTTTGAATCTCCTTGAGACAAATACAATTTCTTCATATATCAGCATATTTTTTCATGATATGGCAGTCTCTTATTAGATTCCAGGAACTGCTCAGTTTGGGAGTATGGCCATTTTAGCCCTTGCAATCTATGGCCACCCAGCAGAAGGAATCTTTGCTTCTGAGTCATCGGTCTTGTAATTGTCTCTGATTTTCTAAAGTGCCTTTTCTCTATGCCACTTATTTTATGGGATGGTCTCTCTAGGGACATCAATGCCAGTATTAATTGCCTTCCATTTCCCATTCAAGTTCTTTGCATACCCAGTTCCTGAACTGATCATTTTTGGGGGTGGTGGTGTATGTTTCTTATTCTATCTTTCTTAAAAAAAAAAGATAATGAAAGATACAGACAATATGTGGAGTGCATTAGGGTTTGTAGCATTCTTATTTTTTGAGCAAAGTAGAGCTAAAATAAATTCAAGCTTCTGAACTTTGCATATTAATGGGTAACAGGAGCTATGTTCTTGTAGAGGGCTGTACATAATCCTAGAGAAATGGTTTGTCTTGGTGGCTTCATCTTTGACAATAGAGTTGCTTCTGATTCTGCCTGCTTAATTCTATGAATATGCAAAAGGATTTTGCGCACCATCAGCTACTTATTTATAGGTCCCTTGGCTGTATTTGCAGCACATATTTACACAGGTTCCTGTAAATAAACAGTGGTTTGTGTGCAGTTTTTCAACCAAACTGTATGCACAGATGTCAAGGATACATAGGCAGCTTCCTCTGGATCAAATTAATAATATTTACACTTTTGCTCAATGGCTTTGACATTCCTTTTCTCTGCTTATAAAAGAGGATATTCTAAAAGCATGTTTGGCTTGTTGTGACTGATTTATGCAATAGAGAATCATGCTCTATTTTTGAATTTTAATTCTCCCGCAAACCACATTTATCCCTTTAAAGCCTTGTGTGCAGTTTCAAGAGTCCGTCCCCCAATGGTTACAAAATTATATCTTTGAATATGATAGTAGAAAAGATTATTAATTACCTTGAGAGTAATCATTGAATGGATTAAATTGATTTACTTCAATTAAAATTTCCGGTACATTAAGTCCATTCAGTTCTTTTTCTAGCCTTGCCAGCAGTTCGATCCTGACCGGCTCAAGGCTGATTCAGCTTTCCATGCTTCCAAGGTTGGTAAAAATGAGGACCCAGATTGTTGGGGGTAATATGCTTACATTTGTAAGCCTCTTAGAGATGGTTGTAAAGCACTATGGAGTGGTATATAAGTGCTGTTGCTATTATCCAGGACTCCATATAGCCATGTACCTTGAAGTATTTGGGTATCTTTAATTGAGATGATAATGCCTTGACTTGATTAATCAGTCTTTTTGCCTTTGGGAATTTGTCCTAAAATAGTTTTCACTTCTCAACTCTAATTTTATTTATTTATTAAATCTATTGGCCACCCATTCACCACAGGGTAACCCTAATGTTTTAATGTTGAGTTTTAAGAAGAATTCAAAGACTCGAATATATCAAGAACAACCACTAAGTAAGGTAGTTGTTAAGTGAGTTATTCCTCATTTTATGACCTTTTTGCCATCACTACAGTTGTTGGATGAATCATGTGGTTCTTCCGCCTTTCCCTATTGACTTTATTTATCAGAAACTCTGTAGGAAAGTTGCAGATGACAATTCTAGGATGATGCAACCATTGTAAATATACTGTACATGTGGTTGATGGCACCTGAAGTTTGATCATGGGGCCATGGAGTTGCTGCAACAGCCATAAGTGTGAGAACTAATTATAAGTCAATTTTTTCACTGCCATTGTAACCTTGAACAATCATTACATGAATGGTTACAAGTCAAGGACTACCTGTATTATAGAATCAGAGAATATTCTTGATGTATTTGGGTCTTTGAGTTCTTCTTAACACTGCGAGCTTCGTTGCACATGACATTTTACTCAGTATGCCTGTTGTTCCTCCTTTTCCCGTCTCCGTCTTTTTCCCTGGGTGCATTTCTTATGCTCCGTGAAACATTGTTAAATACAAAGCTGACAGCCACCCAAGCTTTGCACCATTGATTCTAGTGAAGATTGTGCTCAAAGGACAATATCATTAGCATCTTCTGTAAGCAAGAAAGGAAGAACCCTTTCCTATAATTTTTTGCAACATACTGTAGTTGCAATCTCTATCCTCAGATAAATATTTATTTGTGATTTTCATCTGACTAACTTTACTCCTTGGAAATGCTGGGAAATGCATGGTGAGTTCTGCCATCCTTGAGTTACTGCCATCTTGAGATAAGATGGTTGGCCTATCAATATTATAAATAAATAAATCCTAAAATCTTTGGGTCCCCTGAGAATCTCCAGGATCTCCAAAAGGCATCCATAGTTATCCCAGATTAAATACCGAATGAAAAATAAATTAAAATTTACTCTAAGAGTGAGATGGGTGGTTTCTAAATTTGATAAATAAATAAATAAATAATCCTTAATGAAGTCACCATATTTTCTCTTGTGGTTTGGTGTTCACCTGAGATTTTTGAAGGATTTATTTTTTATTTATTCTGGGAATGGCTAGGACCAAGTATATTAGATTTATATATTGTACATCTCATTCTGCAAAGTGACCACTGTAGTGATCATGAGAAGAGCTGTGGTGGCGCAGTGGTTAGAATGCAGTATTCCAGGCAAATTCTGCTGATTGCCAGCAGTTTGATCCTGCCTGGCTCAAGGTGGACTCAGCCTTCCATCCTTCCGAGGTGGGTAAAATAAGGACCCAGCTTGTTGGGGGCAATATGCTGATTCTGTAAACTGCTTAAGAGGGCTGGAAAGCACTGTGAAGGGGTATATAAGTTTAAATATTATTACTATTGCTGTTATCACCAAGGAAGAACTTGTAGAATTTTCTGCCACTGCTCTTACAAATAACCTGTCTAGCCTTGGGTTTTTATGCATTTTATATTGAAGGGAAGTTGATACTATACCTCACATAGCGGAAACTTTGGGCTAGACTTATTAAATTGTATAAATAAGCAAGTATAATCTTAAGATTTGGAAGGGGATGGTTTGAAATTGAAGGAAAGAAACAAGTTAGATCAAGAAGGAGAGATAGGGGCACAACAATGCAGGCCAC